>BSBK01004397.1:782500-2100000 GCA_027943335.1 Chamaecyparis obtusa | reverse complement strand
GTATTTTTTTATTTTTTAAAAAATATCATTAAAAAGATTAGGAGTTATTGAAATGCCACTTTTCTTAAATAATTTAACTTTTATGGTAATTGGACCCAAAGTGGTATAAAACATACATTTAATAGATATTTCCAATTGTAAAAGTTAAAGCACTTATCTAACTTAGCTAGAATGAATCTAACTAGATCATATGTTTGACCAAAATTAATTTTTAGTTAGAAATACTAAAATTCAGTTGTGCTAATAAGTTAGCCTAAAAGGTGACACCTGGTTGTGCGTTTACCCTTTAGTTTTTTGAGCTAATTAAATAGTTTTCAAATTATAGATTATGTTTCTCTTGCTTTCTATAAAGCAAGTCATTGACTAGTTCATTGCAATATATCAAATTCATTTATAGGTTAATCTAATTATTAGATTTCTATTTGGATCAATTCTTTCTCAAGGTTGTGTGGCATTAATCATGGATTTTTCTCTTCATATGTAATAGGCATTTTGCTTAGAGGTGAATCATGGGCTTATGGGGTTGAACAAATAACTCCATCATATATTGCACTTATTATTGTCTTCAATATATCATAGAATATGCCTCATTAAAAAATTTCATAGAATAAAATACCACATATCAAAAACTTCATAAAAAGGATACAAATATTAAATATTTAAAATAATATAATATTTATTTTCTAGTGCACCATAAATTAAGATTTTTGAAACAAGTTTTTATTAGTTGAAGTTTTATATGATCAACTAATGTTAATATGAAAGCATATTCATCTTTTTAATATCTTTAATTCATTTCAACTCGATAATTAAACACTATTAACTATTAAATTCTAACGAAATCAATATTAAAAATATAGATCAATATATACATGGTTTATTTTATCCAATATCTACATGATTCAACTTTTTGACTATAATTTTCTAATCAGATGAGCTCTAGCAATTTAATCCAATATTTGGTTTGAATATGAAATCAATTTATTAACTTTATACTTTTTTTATAAAATTGCCCTTAAGAAATTAAATATTTTCCAATAATAATTACTTTCAAATTAAACGAACAAAAGTGTTTCATAAGAGTGTTTGAGTTTGACTTGAAAACTACATAGTTGAATCTCGATGGCAATATCACAATTGGAGGAAACTTTGTGGTTTTAAGTGTGCTCAAGTTGGAGCAATATTGGGATGGGTGACCTCCCGAGAAGGCCCGATGCTTCAACCTTGTGAGGATCACCTAGATGCAATGATTTCTAAATGTTCCATTCATTCTCAGGAGAGAAGGGGTTCTTGTGAATCACTACTCATGAAACATGGGTTAGTGAATTTGACTTAAAAACTACACAATTGAATCCTAATAGCACTATCACAATTTGAATTGTGGAAAATATCTCCTACTTATCAATTCATGAGCTAAAGAGGCTTTATAATGATTTTTTCGTAAGGTACAACACTTTTCAAAGGTTTTGCGAATGGGGTAGCAAGTTAAGTGCGCTTAACCTTTAAGGAAACTTTGTGGTTAAGTAAGCTTAATTTTGAGCTATAGTGGGATGGGTGACCTTATGAGAAGGCTTGATGCTTCACCCCTATGATCATCACCTAGATGCAATGTGTGCTAAGTGTTCTATTCATTATCAAGAGAGATGGGTTCTTTTGAATCACTACTCATGAAACATGGATCAATACGTTTGACTCAAAAACTACATAGTTGAATTCAAATAGCAATATCACAATTCGACTTGCTATAAAAATTATCACCAAATTATTAATTTACAAGCTAAAGGGGCTCTATAATGAATGCTTCATAAGGTACACCACTTATTGAAGGCTTTGCAAATGGGGTAGCAAGTTAAGTGTGCTTAACCTTGGAGGAAACTCAATGGTTAAGTTCACTTGAGTTGAAGCAATACTAAGATGGGTGACCTCTTCGGAAGGCTTGATGCTTCATCCTTGTGAGCATTACTTAGATGCAATAAGTGCTATGTGTTCCATTCATTCTTAGGAGAGATGAGTTCTTGTGAAACACTACTCATGAAACACGGGTCAATGAGCTTTACTCAAAAAATACATTGTTGAATCCTAATAACAATATCACAATTTGAATTTCTATGGAAAATATCTCCTACTTATCAATTGATGCATTAAAGGGGCTCTATAATGAATGGTTCATAAGAGTACAACATAGGCTAAAGGTTTTGTGAATGGGGTAGCAATCTAAGTGTACTTAACCTTGGAGGAAATTCCATGGTTAAGCATGCTTGAGTTGGAACAATATTGGGATTAGTGAGCTCTCAAGAAGGTGTGATGCTTGATATGTATGAGCATCACCTAGATACAAGGAGTACTTATTATTCCATTAAGTATCAAGAGGGATAAGTTCTTGTGAAATACTACTCATGAAACATGGGTCAATAAGTTTTACTTGCAAACTACACAGCTGATTCCTAATAGCAATATCACAATTTGACTTGTTGTGAAGAATATCTCCTACTTACCAATTGATGAGCTAAAGGGGATCTATAATGAATGGTTCATAAGGCACACCACTTCCTAAAGGTTTTGCAAATGGGGTAGCAAGCTAAGTGTGCTTAACCTTAGAGGAAACTCCATGGTTAAGTGCACTTGAGTTGAAGCAATATTGGGATGGGTGACCTCTCAGAAAGGCATGATGCTTCACTCTTGTGAGCATCACCTAGATGCAATGAGTGTTAAGGTTACATTCATTCTCAAGAGAGATGGGTTCTTGTGAACCACTTCTTATGAAACACGAGTCAATGAGTTTGACTCAAAAACTAAACAATTGAATCTTGATAGAAATATCACAAAAGAGTATTTTTTAATCATTTTTAGCTTGTTATATCTTATTTACCTTCAAAATTCAATTAATCATTATGAATAATAGATGAAAACAACACACTAGTAAGGGGTTGGATATATTATAATCAATAATCAATGAAACAAATAGAATATCAACTTATAATTATGAAAGTTGAACAAGATAAGTATTAGAATTTTGAGCTTATTCAAATTGGTTTGGTTTATGAGATAGATCAAAGCATTTCTCTAAATTCACCCAATGTATAATTTTGTAGGCTAGATTTAGAAACTTAATAAAAATAGTAAACAAAATTTTATAATAAAAACTAAAAATTCATCATACTTAGGGATGGCCTATGTTCTCAAAAGCTTTAAAATATATCAAAAGGAGGAAAATTGTATTGCAAAATCTTTACTATGGGATTTCCTAATTTTAGTATCCAAAAAATTGAACTAGTGTGATGCATTTAAAGGTCTTAAATTGGCTTTATACAAGTTTCATAGAAAGGAAGTCTTTGACTATTTTTACAACAACCTAAGGAAGCAATAAAATATTATAAGTCAGTTCCACTTTAAAGGCCTTTAGGAATGCAACCTTTTAAAGCATAGAAACTATTAGAAAATAATAGATTTTAGGAAATTGGTAAATTAATATGTAAATATCATTAAATACTTATGAGTTTCTAATGTATCTAGATTTTCTAATATTTTTTAAGTGTGTTTCCTACATAAACTAGGAATAACAATTTTGATTGACTCAAAATAGAAGTGTGTAATAGGTATGTAAGTGTAATTAGTGCTCTCACATGAAGTTCGTGAGAGTTAAATTGAACCCCCTCACTCATAGGGGTCAAATTTCTTCATTGTAAGTTACATACTACTTGAAGACAAGTTATTATTGGAAGTGTTGCATGGGTCAATTTGGACTATTTAAGCCAATACTTGTCTTATAACTTCAAATTCATATCTTTTTGGAATCCATTAATAGTTTCTTGGATTTCCTTGGTCTATAAATTGAAGGCTTAAGAAGGAGATTATGTGGTCATTATATTGTAGATCTCTATTGTTAGACTAGCTCTTTATTAGAGTGGAGATCATCATTAGAAGCACTAGACTAGCTACACATATTCTAAGCTTCTAATTGGATTAATATGATTAAATCATTGGTTTTTTCACTTAATCATTTTCTTGGGCATTTTCTTCAATGTTGCTATGATGATATTTATAGATCTTTTCGTCATTGTGCATTATTTCTCTCAAAAGATTACATGGGTGTAGTCTAGTTTCCTTTGAAATTCTCACGTTGCTCTTATGAATAGGAAAGCCACAATTTTTTCCAATTCATAAATTGAGGGAGCATACTATCTACCCATATATTAATATTTAGAATAGAAAAGATGATTCATCATTTAGAAGCATAGGTTTAGTGACAAATTTAAATAGGGAGGCACCACATGCTTGATATCCTAACAATAACAAAAAATTATGTAAACTACACACTTCAACAAACTCAAAAGCCCAATCAATTTTAGGTAACCTTTTTTGAGGTGAGACTGAAGTATCATTCTTCTTTGATCCACATCTTGATTTAATTTTAAAAACAAAAATTGAAACATGGTCTGATTTTCTAATCTCAACATTGTCAAGTCTTCAAATAAATATCTTACTTTTAAGGTTGGAATTCTAAAATAAGGAAACATGTTTTTTGTACTAAAAAATATTTGAAATTAACACCATCTAGATGTCTACAACATGGATTTTGTCATTAACCAAGTACCCTTTGGCAAGAAAGGAATATCTTGACTAGAGTGTAGAATACCAAACATAGGAGAAGAATCTAAAGAGATCTTGTGTAAAAAAAAGCATCACATGCCACAAAAGATAGTTGAGAGAGTTTGGTAGAACTTGAAAGAGTTAGTGTGAGAAGTAGGTTTGGATTTTACTAAGGGAATGCACAAAAATGAAAAGAATCTATATGAGTAGAAGAGGGAGACTCAAAATATTTTTGCAAAAAAATTGAGTCTAGGAGAAAGAAATCTTCGTTGGAATATATTGTTGATCCACATTCACCCCCTTTCCACCATATTGGTTGTTGAGGGACCATTAGTTTTAATAACTAAGTTAAGTCTTTTGGACATACAATAATTAGGAAACTATTTCATATCTAAGATCTATATATGATTTTAATGCTTTCATAATCTAATCATTGTGTTTATGCTATATTCTCACCTTAAGACTAATTTTTGCTAGAAGACAATGTAACCTATTGCACATAATCCTAGATGTAGTAGGATAATATTTTCTATTTTGTATCTCTTAGACACACTAGAAGTTGAACAATAATCTAGAAGATGAAATGTAACCATCATTTTCATGTTGTAAAATATGTATGTTGTATCTTGTTTTTTATCAAAAGATAAAATGGTAAAGCTTTTCATTGAATGTTTTCTTGTTATCTATTTCTCATCCATTTCATTTTTTAATGTTTTATGCATTTTCTTCTTGGGCCTAACATTAGTATTAGAGTAGGTTGAAGAGCTTTGGTAAGAAAGAAGAAAGTTGATTGTATGAAGATATTTTTAAGAGCAACCAATTTTTATTATTTTTTATGTTCTCTAATATATTATCCACTTCTCTATATATTTTCCATATGCATATACTTTTCTATAAAGCCTCATTTATGAAATATTGTGGTATATATTCTCTAATGAATTGTTTCCATATACACAATTCAAGATTTAAATGTATGCATTTCTCCCAACTAG
Source organism: Chamaecyparis obtusa (assembly GCA_027943335.1). Classification (NCBI taxonomy): domain Eukaryota; kingdom Viridiplantae; phylum Streptophyta; class Pinopsida; order Cupressales; family Cupressaceae; genus Chamaecyparis; species Chamaecyparis obtusa. The sequence goes on along the minus strand of BSBK01004397.1, from coordinate 2,094,418 downwards.
GTACATGCATATTTTTTGCCAACTATTTGATTAGAACTAAATATTTCATTCACTAGACTCTTGCACTAGCCATATTGTGCTAGACTGTTTTCCCTATGAAATCTTTTGTTTCACTTGAGCAAAATTTGAAGATTTACTTGTAAAAAAATTATTGTAAACTTTAAACCAACATAACTATTTTGATAGGTTTATATCCTAGGTAGAAATGATGTATAGACTAACTATTTATTGTCTATACATCCACCACTCGTGTCACAAGAGAAGGTCATTGTAGCACCTAAATAAAAAGCAGTAACAATGTAGCTTTGGTTTGAGAGAATTACTATGAACATCATTTTGGATTGTGGCATGTGTTCTTTCTCATGAATTTTCTATAAATACATATTCACTACTAAAACCTTGCTTCCAATATTTGTTGATGTAAAGCCCTAGAAAGTAAAAAACTTTGTGGATTCTTATGAAGCATTTTACTATTGAATCTCTCTTCAAAGTGACACAACGATCTCATCTTGAAGGAACTATATGCCACATTTTCCATGGCTACCATTTACAAATCCTCTACCATTACCCCTGCCACCAACACATAACAACCAAACCCCTGTCACCAATAGCTTCATCAAAAACATTTAACACTTGGTAGTGAGTTGTAAGTTTTTCTCAACATAGTCGCAAAAAAGTCGTATTTGGGCTATAATTTTAAATCTAAGGATTATTTTATTTGAAAAATGCAAGGTGCATTTGTATAGTCAGAAGTATTTTCATTGAAAAGGAGATTTTAATTGGTAAGTAAAAATAAATATTTTTTAAGGTCATGTTAAATATTTTTCATTTTCATGATCATTTATTATTATTCTTACCTTGGTTCATTGCCATTGAATTGGTCCATCCAAGGGTCTAATTAAGGAGAGTATAATTCTTATAATTCGCTAAAGTCCTCAGAGGTGTGTATGCTTATGAACTATCCTTACCAAATTTAGGTATCAAAAGACCATGGAAAGGATGTTTCAAATTGCAAGAACATTCTAAATTAGATTTACTACTCATAGATACATATCCACATACCTAGGTCAAGTGCAAACTTACAAATATCAATTCCACACTCATCTAAATAAATCTAGACAATGCACAATCAAAATTATAGGCATCAATAAATTACACAATTAAAAAACCACAACATTGATTCACACTTAATTTCTTCATTTTCATTCATTTTAATTATCATCTCAATTCAATTAGATTAATTGTTTCCCAAGTAGTTGCAATTATTTAAATAACCTAGATTGAACTTTCTTTACAAATGGCAAGAATCTTGTATTGTCAATTACCTAGCTAACTCAATGTATGTAGATAAAGATAAAAAAATATTCATCTTCATCCAAAGAAAGATATTTAAAACTATAAATATACAACAATTATCTATACATTATTTGAATTGGAGGCTATTTTATTTCATAATTAGTGGATAGGCTTCTTAAGTGGACTTGTCAATCCACAATTGACTAGAAAACTTGTCTTGTGCACCTAAACCATTGTCTCATACTTGAAACTAGTTGTCGTTAAACATTTTTTTCATTACCAATGATCAATTCCTATCATCACTCTAAAATTCAATTGTTGTTTTCAAAGACATAAGCAAACTCAGAGTTCCCAAATTAGTTAACGACTCTCTATTTGATGGTTAGAAACAACACCATTTCATTATAAGGTCCACAAGACTCCATTTGAGCACATGCTTCATACAATGGTTCATTAGTGCTAAAATTCATGCTTTCACTTCATATGCTGGCTCATTATTAATAAAATTCACACTTTCAAAGGATAGTTATTACATTCATTTTATCTATAAATAATATCTAGTTAACTAGTAATAATATAAACATTATCTATCAATAGATAATGTCTCTCATGTTTGCTCTCAACACTAGGGTTTCTCCTGCACGAAGGACGAATGCACCAGGTGGAGCTATTAGTGGCGGCTCTCATTCATGCAAGAATGGTGGACAGGGAAACAATATTGCCCCTAACATCTCAGTTGCGAAGGAGGGAGTTTTGGTTGTGGCACTTCAAACCTGACTTGCAGTTGCTACTATGCAGAACGATGGATGACCTACACACGTTGATGGATTCCTTGGGGAAAGAATGCAACATAGCGATTTTAGGGGTTTTCAAAAGGGAGGACCCTCATTGACAAGGATGGAGGGGTTGATATATGAAGGAAACATAGAAATAACCATTAATGGTAGATTGAAAAATCAACCTTTACCCTTGGGTGCTAAGGTTACAAACAATGGGAAACCTATCCAGAAAGGAGGCAGGCAGTTTGGGGTTACGTGTGGCGATAGTTATGGAGGCTTAAGGTTTGAGATGAATGGTCTATCTTCAGAGGGATGCCCAAATGGGCCTTATGGTTCAGGAAGGGATAATTGGTAAAGGAGATTGTGGGTGTGTCTGGTATGTTAATTTTTATGGTGGAGGCCAAAACAGTAGATCTAGCCGATGAGATAGAAAATGAAGTAGACAAGAATGTTGTTGTCTTCTCTGAGCTCGGCTCGGTCTGGTTGGAAGATTTTAGGGTATGTGGCCAAGCTTAGGTGAGCTCCACCAATGGGAGTCATTGATGAAGGGATATGTTCAATTATACCCATGTCCAAGGGTTTCTTTATTACAGTTTTTGAAAATGCTCGGGATAGGGGGAAGATTTTGTGTGAGGGTCTCTAGAATTGGGAGAATAAGCATCCCCTAATGCTGAAACCTTGGCACCCATCTTTTTTCCTTGCATTGAAAATTTTTGACAAGGTACCACTCCCGGTAAGACCTCTGAATTTACCTTTACATTTTTGGTTTGCTTCTTATTTGGAAGCTATTGGTGATTCTCTAGGAAATTTTTTAATGATGGATGTGAAATCATCAAACATCTTACATTCAACCTATGCACAATTAGTGGAGATGAATATTGTTGATGGGGTCCTTGTAGAAATTATTCTCAAAACCTCAAAAGGAATTTGGGTATAACCTTTAGATTATGAGAGAGTACCCTTGTGTTGTAGAAGATGTTTTCAGATTGGGCATTTAGCTACCAAATGTGCCAAGCATAGGCACGATAAGTTGACCACATGGTGGAAGGATGTTTCCCACCACCATTATATTGTGGAAAAAAGGGTGAACAAAAAAAAGTTTTTCTTAGGTGGTTAGTGGGGTGAACCCTCCACAATCAGATACAGGTGTGAATCTGGCTACACAAGACATTATGCCTCCTCAATCAAATCTAGGTGAACAAAAGAAGATTATTGCTACGCCGGATGGAGGGAGAAAAAATCCCAGTTGAATATCAGGAGGAGGATGTTTCTCAACAGATTGATAGGTATGTGAATGATGGAGAGACTATGGATTGTAATCCGACGGATTGGCAGGATGAGGCAGCCAAAGTGGAGGATGGTTGGGTGGTCGTGAAGGGAAAAAAAGCAAAGAAAACATAATCATAATTTGATATGACCCCGCAATCACATAGGAAGGGAGATGCTAAGAGTAAATCTTGATTGTTTCTTGTCTTTATCCAAATCTATTGATAGGTCTTATTGATTTTATGTATTTTCGGGGAGTTGGCTTCCTTATTGTAGTCTTTCATTTTTTGTATTTATGGGGAGTTGACTCATGTATTGTAGCCTTCACTGGGCTAACCAGGTTATTTCTCCGGGTTTATTAACTAGCACTTGCATCGAAAGGAGGTGCAAGGGATGCATTGATAGGCATTTAAATGGAAAGCATAAGTGAAACATTACGTAATACAAGTAAGTGTTTAAAAGTGCAAATGAGAAGGCAACATGATCAAAGCATATCAAATCAGTGGGCAGGTATACCCAACATACAAAGCATGACAACATATGAATATTATATAGGGAGCTTCTCTTACTACTTTCAATATCCAACATGCTTTTTTGAAACCGTCGAAGCTAATTCAAAATACTGGGTATGCCCAACAATCTCCCAAAATCTATGAGACATTTGTAGTAAGATTTGTACCACTCACCTAAAGTGAAATCATAATAAAAAATGAAAAACATACAAGATCACGAAAACTCATGCAAGGATCATAAATTGGGCTCTAAAATTAAAAATTATAATTATTGTTTTAGTTAATCAAATATAAATTTTTTTAATAGATAAATGTTGCTAGCTAAATGATTTTATTAATCAAAGTTAATAAAAAATAATTTAGAATCTAAACCTAATTCTAATTATTTTTCTAAAACAAGAATTACTTCTATTAAAACTTTAAATGTCACCTATAATATAAGGAATAGTAAAAAATTTGGGAGCAAAAGAGTTGGTAAATATTTTGAAATTATAAATATATATAGTTTATTAATATCATAATTTTTATATAATATAGATTTACTAAATTTTCAGATTAATATTTATATAATATATCAAATGTTTAACTTTAATGATTTGAAAATATGATTGATTATATATACTTTTCTAAAATTATATACAATATATATTAAACTATTATTAATATTATTTTTTTCTAAAATGAAAAATTAGAATTATTATTTTAGTAAATCAAATATAATTTTTTTAATAGATAAACATCGGTAGCTAAATGTTAATAAAAAAATAATTTATAATCTAAACCTAATTCTAATTATTTTTCTAAAACAAGAATTAAAACTTTAAATGTCACCTATAATATGAGGAATAGTAAAAATTTTGGGAGCACAAGAGTTGGTAAATTTTTTTAAGTTATAAATATATAATAGATTTGTATATAATTAGATGCATCTTTGGTGAAAGTAAGACATACAAAAATGCATTAGATTAGGTTTTTACAATTTTAAACTAATTTTTTCCAATTAATTTTTATACAATGATTTATTTAACACTATCTTTTTTTTAGAATAATTTATTTTAATCTCTCTTTCAAATACATTACCAAAATAATAAATACAATATTAAATTATTCATTTATTTTTTAAATATATATTTAAATTTTACAATTTTAACAAATTTTATTCATTGTAATAATAATATAATTATATATTATAATATATAATATATAATTTAATTATTTCAAAATATATATCATATAAAATTTTTAATAATAGTAACTTTTAAAAATAAATATATAGATAAATAATAATAAGTTAAAAAAAAATTATTTTTAATTATTATTGAAATATTATTAATAATAGATTATATGTTTACTTTAATAAATAAGAACAAAAATTTAAAACTTATTATTTAAAATTGTTAAATAAATAATTTTAAAAATAATTATACTTATGAAAACTTTTTATTATTTAATATCTATATGTATTTATAAAATTTAAATAATAGTAATATGGAAGTTTTCATATAACATATATGCTAAAATCATTAAATTATACATGATATTTATTTGTAATAATATAAATAATAAAATATTTAAACAAATACAAAGTAAATTTAATTTAATATAAACATAATTAAAAAAGTATTATTATGTGCACTAAGTTTAAAATATAAGTATTGATTAAATTATTTATTTCAATTTAATTTAAATGTATTATCAAAATTTACATTTTATGAATAATTATAAATCTGATGTATATTTTTAAATTATAGATTTGATATATGGTACAATATAAACAAAACTAGTAAAATTAAAAATAATATTATAACATATGTACATATTAACAAAATGATTTATTAAATTATATATATACTTATATTTTAAACTATATTAAATAAAAACCTTGTTATATGAATTAATTTTTATTATTATAATTTATGTTAACTTGAAATTAAAAACAAGCTTAAAAAATATTTTACTAAAGTAAAAAAAATAAATACTATAAATACTATAAATAAAAATAAATTCTATTAATATATATTTTACTAAAGTAAAAAAATTTAAAAAAGAAGTTAAATAAATTTTTTTTTTTTGATCGGTAAAAGGCCGAAGTCCTATAAAGTTTTTTTTAATATATAAAATTATAATTACATGTGACCCCGCTCACTGCGGGCGCTGGTAGGAAAGAGTGGGGTGGAGAAAACCTCCAGCCTAGCCCGGGACCCGAGGTCCTGTACTTATACATAAATTAACGTGGGCATACCCACGACTCAACAGTTGTCGAGATTTATTTAATACATAGTTCTCGTGGGCATTCCCACGTCTATTGAACAATCTATAACTATCCAGAATACATACTTTCAGTGGGCATACCCACTGCTCGATATATCGAGGTTTTAATGATACATCTATTACATTGCTGATTTTTAATGTTACAGTTTTACGTTACAAACAATTAGGTTGTTATTTTGGAGATATCCATACTAGAAACTTCGGTGACCAAGTGATATAGGTGCCTTCTTGATTGTGTCCTCCTGAAAACCACAGCATAAATCTTCCACATCGAATGGTTAAGGGCTAATATTAAAAATAAGATCGTATAAAGAAAGAAAAATTATATTACCTTCTTCCAGCGTTGTATATGTAAGATATTTGTCTCACTTAAGGAGATTAATGTCATAGATCTGCTTCAGCAATTAAGATTAACAAGGCCAAGGTAGAAGAAAAATGAAAAAACTCATACAAAGGCCTACATCTCAATAGAACACCCTAAAAAGCTAAAAAACAAGGAAAGGTTTCCTTCTAAGAGAAGAAAGAACAAGGGATAACCCTTAAAGAAGCAATCAAAAACCTCTAAACCCAACCTACAAGAAAACAACCATCAACAAAAAGGCCTCTATGAGAAAAGGGACAGAGTCTGAGATAAAAACCCACTAAGCCTAAAAGATGCAGAACTAGGCCATAGTCTTCTCAGTTACATATATTGAAAAGTAATTGCTATATTGTTTATTTATTGGTATCCTATCCTTTTATTTATAATTATGTGATCCAAGAGCATAAAATTTGTTACCATGGCATAGATATTAAAAGGACCTTCTGCTTCATCATGCTATATTATTCGTCATACTTAGATTCTTACTAACATAAGCTTACTATTGTTATTCTATTATTCTTAAAGTGTTCTAAATTACATATTAATACTATAGTCTTAATTTAACTTTATAATGATTCAGTTATCCAAGAAGTGTTCTAAATTCCATATTTGATAAATACTAATAGAGTTTAATCCTGTATTATTAAAAAACCTTCAGTACAACTCAAAGAGATACTTAATTGTTGGGGGTAACGTTATCTAATTTAGTTTGTTCAAGTTGAATATCCATTAATCCAAAGGGCTAATGCTCAATAAACATTTAAACTTCAGGGTTAACCTGCTCCATAATTATTATCCCATTAGCCCCTTGATTTGCCAATAAAGCTACCTCTGTATTGCCCTCCTTGTACGTATGTCGAATTTCATATTTTGGTATATATTCCAGTATTTGGTTGATCTCTTCTATTTTTGAATTAAGGGTCTAGTTAGGTGTCTTTTTAGCTCTGATTGCATTGATAATAATTTGTGAATCACCTTCTATTATAACTTTGGGGATGTCTAATTCTTTACAAATTCTTAGGCCCTCTAAAGCAGCTTTACACTCTGCCATATTGTTAGTGGTCAAGTTAATGGGTTTAGCAAATTTCGCAACAACCTCTGACTTCCAATTCTGAATTAAACCTCCAATACCTGCTTCCCCGGGATTGCCTCTAGATGCTCCGTCAAAATTAAGTTTGAACCATCCTTCCTTGGGAGGAATCCATTTACATGAGGTTCTTTCAGCTTTCATCTTTGTTCCTCCTTTGCCATACAGGGGTGGAATGTCTAACTTAGACCATTTTTTCCTGATTTTGTTGTCCCAGCTCTTGAAAGAATCTTCGTAACTTAATTGGTCTCTAAGTTTACTATTTATGATTTCCACAATTGACGATTCAATTTTATTGGTTATTGTGTGCCACGGTAATTTTTGATCGGTGAATGTTCTTCTATTTCTTTCTTTCCAAATTTCCCATACTAAAATTGATGGAGAAATCGTCCATATGTCCTTATACAAATTGTCTTTATAAAGAGATGGCCATGCTTTAAGTGTGCTCAGTAGATCAGATTGGATAGCTGATTTCCATCCTAGACATTGGTGTAACCAATTCCAGCATTCCTAAGTATATGTGCAGTTTAAGAGAATGTGATTAACATCCTCAAATTGTTTTTCACATAGGGGACACCGAGAAGGTCCTTCAAAACCCACCTTGTTGATTCTATCAGCTGTAAGGATCTTATTCTATAAAGCTGCCCATAAAAACATGCCAGCCTTTGGGAGATAGGACTTATTCCAGCAAAGGTTCAAGGGTATATCAATATTATCCATTTTCTGTTCTCGGATAATGGAATTGTAGCCCTCCTTAACGGAGTACTTACCGTTACTAGATCCAGTCCATATTAATTTGTCTGGTCTCAATTTAGGAGATATCTCTCTAACCTTAAGAATGTCTAGGAGTTTCTGTTTCTCTAGACTTGCGGATTCAACTTCCTCCAGCTTGCTCCAATTATTACCTTCTTCCTTACAAAAATAATCCTTCAGATAAATGCCTTTAGCTTCTTTACAACCTGTCATAAATTCCTGGGAAAACCCCAACTTGCTTAAAGGTGGGAGGCCTGCCCACGAATCATCCCAAAATAAAGCTTGGTCTCCTGCACCCACGTCCCACGATAGATATTTACTAATAGTACCTCTGCAGTCCTTAATAAAGTTCCATATTTGAGATCCTTTCACATGAGATTGGGACCTGAATAGATTAATGGGGTCTGCATCAAGTATATATTTATGTAATAGAATACAAGCCCATTTGCTACTAGATTCTTTGTAAAGTCTCCAGATCAATTTAGCTCCAAGGGCTTGATTTTGCCATAAAAGATTTTTAATACCTAAGCCCCCTTTAGAAATTGGTTTACATAAGGTATCCCATTTTATAAGAGCAAGCTTTTTATCCTCTGCTGGACCTTGCCAATAAAAATCTCTAAACATTTTATCTAAGCTCTTTTTAATATTGGACGGAAGGGGGAGGATTGATAGGTGATACGTAGGGATGGCTGAAAGAACAGATTTTATCATAGTCGTTCTTCCAGCTTTGGTGAGCCATCTACCTTTCCATGAACTTTTCTTATTTTATACTTTAGTAAGTACTTGTTGCCATAGTTTGGTAGATAAAAGCCCTTTGTCCAAATCTATACCCAGATACTTGCAAGGGAAATTGCCTACTTTGTAGCCCAACAGATTACAAATCTCCCTTTCTACTTTTGAAGAAGTGTTGATAAAGAAAATTTCTGATTTAGATGGATTAACTTGTTGACTTGAAGCTTTCATGTAAAGGTTTAGAATACTTCTAAAGCCTTTAGCTTCTTTAACATTCGCAGAACCAGGCAGGATTGTATCATCCGCAAACTGTTGGTGCGTAATATTGGGGACATTTTCTGACGCCTTTAAGCCTGTGATATTACCTTCTCGTTGTTGTTTCAATATCGATCTACCTAATGCTTCAGCCATGATGACATAGAGGAAGGGGGATAGCGGGTCTCCTTGCCTAATACCTCCGGAGATACTGAAAAAACCTTTTGGAGTACCATTAATAAGAATCGATATTTTGGGTGTGGAGATACAATTGAAAATAAGATTTATCCATTGTTTGGAAAAGTCGAAGGCTTCCAAACATTTGCAAAGAAATCTCTAGTCAACTTTGTCGTAAGCTTTTTGGATATCTATCTTGATTAACATACTGGGTTCCTTCATTATTTGGGTTGTGTGGACCACTTCTTGGGCTATGATTATCCCATCCAAGATTGATCTATTTGCCACGAACCCAGTCTGTTCTTCTGAAATGATATTGGGTAGAAGTGTTTTAAGTCTATTCGCTAGACATTTTGAAAGAATCTTGTAGATAGTATTGCATAGGGATATAGGCCTAAAATCCCCTAGTTCAGTACTTTCATTTTTCTTGGGAATTAATGTGAAAAAGGTGTTATTAATTTCATTTAGCAAGGAGCCTGAATTCCTGGTTGCTTCTATTGCTTGCCAAACCTCCTCCCCAACAAAGTGCCAACATTTTTGGAAAAAACCAGCTTGGAACCCATCTGGGCCCGGAGCTTTGTCTGGATGAAGCTGGAACACTGTTGTTCTAACTTCTTCTAAGGATAATTTATTATTAATCATCTTATTATCAGCATCCGAGATTAATTTAGGTATTGCTTTAAGCATTTCATTTTGCACTTTGAGGTCGGAAGCTTCTATCTTGTTAAGAAGGGATTAATAGAATTGCGTAAGAACATCTGATATCTGCTTTGGGTCTTCAGTGAAATGACCCTCCTTAGTCTTAATTTTAGAAATTCTATTGATGCTTCTTTTAAAATTAGTAGTGTTATGGAAGAATTTGGTGTTACTATCTCCTTCTTTAAGCCATGATTCCATTGATTTCTGTTTCCAGAAAATCTCTTCTTTAAGGAGGATAGCGTTATATTTAGTCATTAATTCCTTTTCTTTGTGATAACTTTGTATGTTCATTCCTTGTTCTATTACTATATTATTAAGACCCGCTATCTCTTTTTCTAACTAAACTTTTTCGTCAAAAATGTTATTAAAGTTATTCTTATTCCATTCTAATGCTTTATTTTTGATAATTTTTAATTTTCCTATTAGACAGAACATTTTAGACCCTTTAATCGATATTCGTTTCCACCAATCCTCTAAGAGATTAATGAATTTCGGGTTCTGAAACCACATGAACTCGAATTTGAATGGGTTTCTAGTTGGTTTAGAATCTTCGGTAATTGACAGTCTGACTGGGAAGTGATCGGATCCTGCCTCTGGAAGGATTTCCACATAATATAGCTGATTTGAGTTATCTGAGTTAGCCCTAATAAAAAACCTATCCAACTTTTCAGCTATATGACTAAAACCAGCTCTCTTGTTGTTCCAAGTATAAATGCCATTATTAGTATTAATACTTATTAGATGATTGTCCGTAGCCCATTTACTGGAATCTTTCTGTGCTAGTGATATGTATTGAGATCCTTCAAATTTTTCTTTCGGATCTAGGATAGCATTAAAGTCTCCTCCTCTAATAAATTGATATTCTAACTTATCATATAAAAAAAGTTGGATCTCATGCCAAACCATCCTTTTTTCTTCATTAGGGATGGGTATGTATACGTTAATTAACATGAATCTCAAGTTAGATTTTAAACTTTTAATTTCTACCACCATCCAGTTATTATTATTAGCTATTAGTAGCGCTGAAACTTTCTGAGGATCCCATAGAACTGATAATCCCCCGGATTGGCCTATTGACGAAACAAACTCTGTTTTCCAAATGCCTAATCGTTGGCTGAGCTTAGTGCTTTCTTCTTTGTTAAGTTTAGTTTCCTGCAGTAATATGATTTCAGATTCAAAGTTTTTAAGATATCTCTTAATTTTTCTCTGTTTGGTAGGGGCATTTAACCCCCTAACATTCCAAGTAGTGACTTTCATTGTTCCTGGGGAAGGCACTTCCCCTTCCCTGTGTGCAGAATGTTAGCGATCTTTTTTTGGTTACCTGCATTACCATCTAATGTTCTCAATTCAAGTGTTGATTTCCTACCTCTTTTCTTTTTAATTCTGTTAATATTAGGGGTACTAAGGCTCCCTCTATTCATTGCTATGCCCAATTGTCTTTCCGTATTAGTAATACCGAATAGACCTTCAATAGAGTCCTTGACTAATGTTAGACTTTTATTTAAATTAATGATGGATTCTTCCTGCTGATTTAAACTGTTTTGTTCCAGTTCTGTTTGCACTTGGGGAATTTCCTTATCTATGATCTCTTTACCATACATTTCAATTATATCTTCTGATTTCCCTGATAAATCTAGATTTAGAGTTTCCAGCTCTATAGAGATTGAGATTGCCTGTTCCTCCCCTTTGTTAAGTATGTTTTTAATTTCCATACCAGAGACCTCATCATCTATTTTCTCATTTTGTGATGAGATTATATTATCTGGAAGAGGGCTTTCCTTTCCCTTTTCTAATTTTTTTAGAGCTATTCGACTTGGTACCCTATCATAAAAAATAGGAAGAGCATTGTCTGAAATTTCTTTCTCCGGAGTAATGGAATGGACAGGTTCAATTGACAAAATGTTCTCTTCCTCTTTTTCTTCTAGGATACAGTTTTGGATCAATTTGATTAAAGTTTTTTTTTGATATTTCAATTCATCAAAATCGCAAATCTCATCCATGAACATATCCAAAAGTTCATCCGTAAGAGGTTCTCCTAAGTTTATAATCTGATTAACTTCCTCTTTACTTTTATCTTCGTTATCTGTTGATGCAATTGTGTCTAGACAATTAGGATTCAAAGGCTGGTCTGTTTTGGAACCAACCTCCCATTTAGTCGTTTCAGGCATGTCTTTGTTTTGTAAGTTGATTTATTATGTTTGATCTTGAATTATCTAATCTAAAATGTTTTCATTACAGCCATTCTCGACAAAATTATGGTAATTATTCTCTGGTTTATCTTTATTTTCTGAGCTAACATTACCACAATTATTGATAAGAGGAGTATCCACCTTGCTATTAGGTGTTGGGATATTTAAGGGTTCAAGATTATTGCAAGTCACAATTGGGTTGGTATTTTTATTTAGATGAGAAAAGGGAACCTCTGGACTCTCTTTTCCAATGTCATAATCTGAAAACCCCTTCTATCAAAAAAATCTACCTTAATATTCTTATCTGGGCAGTGATGAGCTTCTATACAGACCTTTTGGGTACAAAGGGACTGCCTTTTCTCTATCTCAGAGTTTTCTACGAAGTCATCTAAGATCTTAGGATTAATAATTATGGAGTTTGAGTTAAAACAAAGTTGTAAGGGAGGAATGTATTTTTTATGATAGTTAAGGTTAACTACAATGATACTATCTACTTGATTATGTTTAGTATTAACAGTCCTTTTGAATTCACCAATCCTATTCCCTATGCTTTTAATAATCTCGATATGATTAAATTCTAATGGTAAATTCCTTAGTATTACTGCTCTTTCTATCAAAAAATCCTTTACATAGATAGGGTTAAACAAAGGAAACCAATTACACACAAAAAAAGGTATTTCTCTGTATTTCAAATACCCTTCTTCTAATATTTTCTTTTTAAGTACACCACATTTGCAGTCTAAAAAGATGAAATTATCAGCTGTGATAGTAACACTTACCTCAGATGGGAGCATAGATACCAAACCTTCTATTATATCATCAATGTGAGCCCCTGTTCCCATCCATTTGCATAGAATACCTGTTTCTGCAATAACATTTTGATTCTGCAAAATACAATTGTCATCCAATGATAACCTATGCTGCTTTTGATCAAAATTACCGCATGCAAATGATGACTTTATGTTATTATTACCGTACTGCCTATGAGGCGGAGAGTAAACATTATCATTATGCCTTGAAAATGAAGGATTGATCTTACTGATAGGTTTAGCCGAAATAGGACTTTTCCTATTCCCTGATATCTCATCTTTCCCCCTCCGATGAGGAGGGCTGTATGCATTAGAAGCTCTATGTAATGCATTGTTTTTATTAAAACCCTTTGTTATAATCTATTGTTGCCTTAGAGTTTTGTGAGGGGAAAGGGGAGAATTTCCCACATTTGTTTGTGCATCTGCACAATCCAAATGTAGTTTCTCCCAAAAACCTTCTTTCCCTTCCAAAACCTTGCCTATCTGATGGAATGTTAAATGAGGCATCTTTTCACATGGAGTTTGTACTCTATTTAACGCTTCAAAAGAATTTTTTTAAAATATATTGTTGCTGTTAAGCTTTTTAGGGGCAGATCTTACCGGATTCCTGTCATTTACCACATGCCATTCTTCACTGCAAGCTTTTCCAACCCCAAAGGACACCTTAGCCACTGGCTTTCCCCCTCCCCCCGTAGCAGATAGGGGTTCATAGGAGCTCTTCGCTGGAACTTTCCTGGAAGACAGTGCCTTTGTGGTCCCGAGGCTGCCATTCATGTTTTTCACTGCTTGCCAAGCAGAGGATTGACTCAAAATGCGAGTTGTTGGTTCCTGAGTAGTTGCCATTCTATCTTTTCCACTATCGGAATAAGATTGAAATGGAAAATGCTCAGATTTAATTGCCCTAACAGACCCATTTCTATGTAACCCCAAAATTGCATATTTAGTCTTAGCAAAGAATACCAACTGTTGATCCAGCGACTGGACGGTGAAAACCTTATGTTATGGCTTCTTATTCTGGATCTGAAACTCAATGTCGAGTGGGTTTTCAAATTTGCAATCCGAAACCCTAGCTCTAGGAGATTTATTTTGCTTAGACTCCCGGAGACTTTTTTCCTTCTGTTTTGCAATGAATTCTTTCAAATGATCATAATTTGGATGTGATCCAACATTCTTCCTTTTGCATTCATCCTTCTTATGCCCATAGAGCCAACAATTAAAACAATAACTTGTGAAAACTATAGCAGAGCCATTACTCGAAGGTTTTGATGCTTTGGAAGGTGATTTACTCGGAACTGAACCAGGGCTCCTACCCTTCAAACGATCATGGTGCAGGAGCCCTAGTTTAATTTGCCTTTTCTACATTGCTATTTTCCTTTGGATTCGCAATTTTCGCATTTTCGCTACTAGTTATTAAAATCTTTAATTCATAGTTTCCTCATCAAATAGCAGGTCCGAGCAATAATTAGAAGGCCCTCCTTATTACTTGTAGGCTCTTTATGAAATAGCAGGCCTCTTCTAATATCCAATCTCTGCTCCTGTATATCAGATCTGGCCTTAGCCACCAAATTCACACCCTTCTACTATTCAGATCTACTCCCTTGACAAAATCACAGGCCCTCTAAGAAAATCTGAATTGCCCCTCTATATTCCACAAATTCGGGCCTGTCTACTGCAAATTCGGGCGTGCACTTCTGTAATTTTGGAATCTGCCTGTCTTGTATTTTGCTACCCTACTAGACCAGTCGCTGCCTCTAATATCAGATCGCTGCCCTTCTAATAAAAATCGCTGCTGCCTTGAACAGCTCTTTCTCCAAAATTCATGGCTCTTTGCCCTTAGTTTGCTGGCTTCTTTCAATATCCCTGTTAATCCTCTAAATGGCAGGCTTGGGCACAAACAGTGGTCTTTCTTTGTTCAAAATTTGTGGTTCCCTCCTATCAAATAGCAATCCTCTTGACAAAAATATAAGCTTTAAACAATCTTTGGTCTCCTCTTTCAGATTGACAAGTCTCTTCACAAGCTTCTTCAGAAATTCTGCTCTCCTATTTAAAATTTTTGCAACTAGGGCATGAAATTCACAACCCTCCTCAATGCCAAAATCGCAGGTCCAATTCAAATAGCAAGTGGCAGGCCTAATTCGAACAACAATGTCGCAAGTCCTCTTTAGAGATCAGGGTCGCTGCCCCATCAATGTTCAAATTCGCTGCCCCAGTAGCACATAGCAGGTCTTTCAATCTGCCTTTAGCAATCACTGTCGCTTTTTCCAGGACCTATCTTATAAGAAGTTAAATAATATTATTGTTTATAAATACTATAAATTAAAACAAATTCTGATTAATATATTAATTTATATTTTACTAAAGTAAAAAAATAAAAATAAAAAGTCTATAGTATCTACAATAAAATTGTAATTGAGAAAAAGAGTAATGTTTGTGGTTAAATATTTGTACAATGGGAACCTTTCTGGTGAGGGAGTTGAGCCTTTCCGAATGCACCACGGTTTTGGGAAGCTTCAAAACCAGATTACATTGACCATCGGTACAGTAATGGAGGACACAATACGAACAACATCCTTCCCTGCTTCTTTCTTGTTTTCATCTTCACCCATTCTTCGAAGATTTGGAGACAGAGGGTTGTCAACATCTTCTTCTGAATCCCCTTGTTCCTAATTTTACAAATCACAAACAAAACACTAATTCAGAACTCAGAAGACTAAGATGACAATTCCATGAGCACTACATCCTGCAATAAAATAACAAAAATACGTTTAAGCATAAACCGGTCGAACCACAGAAAACAAAGAGTAATGTAATGCTTTGAAGAAACTCCATTGCAGCGCCTGCCATTTCCTGTACGACAAGAAAAGAAAACACAAAACACACACAATATAAACACACTGAAAATGCACAAAATATAAACACCTAGAAAATGCAAACAGTAACTTTTAGCACAGAACAGAGAAGCAGGTGAATGTTGATGTCGCCATTCCTCTTGGCTCTCGATTTTCGCAGCAATTTCAGGGGGTACCTTACCCATTGCGTATCATCTTTCCACCATACACCCTTCTCTGTTGGATCCATGATTTTGCACATCTCTTCCCTTGCAGCACTCCAAACAGAGACAATCGCAACTCATTACAGAAACTTTATAAATGGATTTGGGCTTTGGTGAGGAACATTCTCGCACAAGTTTCTCTTTATGAATGCGAGCGATAGATTTTGCGCCTGCTTTTGTACCTCAGAATGCTTTTGTTATGATCACATCATACGAAAAAGCAGGAAAAAAATTAATGAGTAAGAAATAGGCAATCAAGAATTGCCTGGTACGAACTATGATCATTACAATGCATGGTGTGAAAGTAGATAAAGTTTTGCAGGAGTGCAGCAGTCAAGTCAAGTCACTCAGCATGTTTAGGGGTACGACACAGAAATATCAGCCTGCGGAGCTCCCCTACGCCGTCGATCTCCACCTGCACCCTTTGGGGAAGGTCCAAACTATTAATCAGGGTACGGAAGGGGGTTAAAATATGAGCAGCGTGCCTTTCACCCCTTCTTCTTCGGCAATGGTTAAAAGTGCGAAGATTTGCACCTCGTTCCCCGCATCTTTAGCCATTGTCATAGGCATATCCATAACATGCCATTTCTTGTTTGTCGTGCGGAAGTAAATCAAATCACGCCAGCACAGTCAATCAATGTCAGCCAGTGCCGAAGTTATTTGCCATGCGGCATGCGACCTTGTACGGACCTGCGATGTGCTGTGGAAGAAAGTGATATCGTTATGGTCAATGAAATCACGTCAGCCAGCGGTCAATCACCATTTGCCGCCTATCTGCACCTCGTTCCCCGCATCATTTATTTTGTGAACTTTTATTTTTTGAACATTTATTTTATAAACTTTTATTTATTTATTTACTTATTTTATAAGGTTATTATGCATTAATTTAAATTTTATTGTATTTTGTCTTTATTTATTAAATTAAAACTTCTTTTTAAAATTAATGTATGTTTTTAAAAAATTTAAATATATGTTTTTATTATAATGTATTTATTTTTTATACTTACAAGTAATTTATTTATTTTTCTAATTTTATATCATAATTTTAAATAATTATATATTTTCTTATTTTTTATCTATAATTTTTAGATGATTTTAATTAATTATTAGATACATTATTATAAAAAATTATATTTGATAAATTTAAAAAATATATTGAAGTATATATTTTTTTAAAATATCTTACATAAAAAAAATACAATATGTTTATTTTTATTTTTATTACTACTAATTTAAATAAATAATAAAAGTTATTTGTTGCAATACCATAACTTCTATCTACTAGCAAATATATAACCTATATATAAAATATGTCGATACACCACCACACATGTAACACACTGAATATATTAATATGATTAGGATTATGATTAGGGTTAGCATTTCGAGTTAAGTTTTATATCATGGTAAGGGTTAGCATTAGGGTTAGGGTCTGGTCAAACCCATAAGCATGGTCACGCAACCGTCAAATTTAATCTGCAACCCCTTAAAATAGACCAGTGGTCCTATGGTGGAATCGTACGCTAGCGTGAATAATTTAATTGTTCAATTGATTGATTATTTAATCTATCATATTTAAATTTTTATAATTATAATTAATAAATAAATAAAAAATAAAAATTATTATTGATTATCTACTTAGATTACTTGTTTTAATTAAATATTAATGTACTATTATATATCTAAAAATATTTGACAATAATATTAAATTATTATTTTTTGATGGTGCATCCCGGGGCAACCTAGGACTATCAGGCATAGTTTGTATTATTAATAATGAAGTAGGGGAATGGATTTTGAAAAGAGCCAAGCTCATTAAACCTACTTCAAATAACTTAGTTGAATTAGAAGCATTATTGAAGGAGATTCACAGATAGTCATCAATGCGTTACGCAAAAGATCGACCCCTAATTGGGTCCTAAATTCAAAATTAGAAAAAATTCTTAAACTTTTGGAAAAATTAGAGACATTTCAATTAATTCACATTTTTAGAGAAGGCAACATTAAAGAAGACAAACTAGTAAATTTAGGGGCTGATGGTTCAAATTTTATCAAAATAAATAATATTAAGAAGATATAGCCTTCTCATTTATTAGTGAGCATAATTTTATCAATCTCTATCTTATTTATTTGCCCTTGTCGGATTTATCATGTAGCTTAAATTAAGGGTCATCGAGATAAGATGCCTTACTATGCCAAGTTAATATTAAAACTTAGAATTAACATTCACCTAATTAAGAAATCATTCACCTAATTCTATTACTAGTGTATTAATTGGTGAATTTTAACCTCTACAATTTTCTTGAGGCTTTTCTTTTTGGTTTTCCCTTCTAGTAGGTTTGGTTCTTTGGGCTTACCGCACTATGGGCTTTTTGACTTCTTGACTCTTCCATAGTGGTTTTTTTGCTCATTCTTGTTGTCATAGGTTGATTTAGGCTTTACCTAGAGTTTTTTAACCCCTTTCATTATAATTTCATCAATATTAATCTCCAAGGATTTATAAAAAGGATATGTATCTCGCGGTGTTAACTTTTCTAACAATCTCTTTCTAGCTTGTCTTGTGGTCTTGTTGTGGTGTTTTCAGGACAAAAGCAAGAAAGGGCTCTTAGTCGGCATCATCTCTCCACTAAATAAGCCAGTTCGTTCTATAGATTTAAATATTGTATTTATCCTTATAAAGGATCGATTGTACTTATATCATCTCATTAGTAATCTAAGGAACTTTTTGAGATTTCAAAATAAGGGTATGCCCTTATGACATTTTGTAATTTTAGGACTTATGTCTCAGGCAAGACTGGAGGTTTTCTTCCCCGTTCTTTCCTACTAGTGCCCGTTTGAACGGTGGACATGTAAAAGTTATTTTTATTAATAAATATAATACAAGGCTTCGGCTGTTTATCGATCAAAAAAAAATATTAAATTATTTTTTAGTAGAAATGAAAGATATCATCATGTGACAAAATGGATAATTAAATAAAATAAAAGTATTTGATAGATTTTTGTTTATAATTGGAATAATTTAATTTTAGATATGTGGATAACATAATGATACAATTTAATTAGGCAGTTTTCAAAATTTAGTCAGCTCAATATTAGTGATCCTATAAATTTTAGAATATAGTAGAGGAAAGAAGGCACCATGATAACAAAAAATGCTTCTAGTTTGGTCATGTGATTTTTAACCATACACGTATATGTTAGAAAAAAAATGCTTAATTTGACCATGTTATTTATAACCATATGTATATATGTTACTTCAACATTTGTGTTATTACAATACTAAAGTTAAATCAAATGCTACATGTTAAATTAATGAAATGTTAAGTTGGAGACAACATAAACACATCAAGATGATGAACAACTATAAGACAAAAACCAAAACTCAAAGCATCATAATCCTATCATCATAAGACAAAATCAAATCCATTGAACAAATACACAAAACCAAGGAAGTAAAATTTGGATGATAAAATAATACAAATAAATTCTAAAAATCCCTTATAGAGAAGCTCTTGGTCTTGACTTATATTAAACCCCCATCTAATTAGAACCAATCTTATCACTTCAATCAATTTCCTGAAAAGTGTTGACTATGATCCTCCATATAAATATCATCAACACCTGCAAATGTATTGAGTTAGTTATAAAATTCATTTCTAAATTGAAGACTTGGAAATAATTAAATTTGAATACACAATTCCCTTACCATCTCTATTGTGCATTGTGTCACTTGTTATTGTTTGATTGAGATCAATAGAAAAGGGTAACATATGATCTTGGTTGTTGTATTGATCATTTGATAATGCAAAAAACATTCACATTTAACAAAACAACATATATGAAAATAATTGATATATTAAAGACTCAAAACTTAACTTATGCATTAAAGACAAAAAAATTACGAAAATGCATTTCATTATTTTATTACCATTCATAACATACAAACTAAAGACTCAAAACTAATTGATTGTTACTTTGTAATTTCATTACCATTTCTAGTTTGGATTGTATTTTCATGAAAAAAACTCCCCCCAACTTCATCATTTTCATCAACCAATGGAGTAACATCATCTATAATTTAATAAAAATTAATGTAGTTATTTTTGAAAAAAGCCATGATAATCATTATAAGTAATTTACCATATATAACTTATATTTCACCTGTCACCATTTGGTTTAGATCAATGGAGAAAGGTAATCGACGCCGTCGACTATTTTCTTGATCATTCTGACCTACAAAATGACATATGTAAATATCATATATACATGAGAGGAGGATTTATTGTTAGATAAATTACTAGAATACTTTTGAATAAATGTACTTACCTTTCTACATGATAACATCTCTGTGTTGTTGTATTTTTATGCCTGATCGATTAATGACCTTTTTCTTTTTCTTTCTAGATCCTATTAAGGGGAATTGAAAATTTTCATGTTCCTGAGCTCTTTCATTTGAGTTTTGAGATATGACTTTACGCTTTTGATGAGAAAAATGACATTTATGCCTTTTACTTGGACTAAACCATGGTGATAATTGTCTCAAAGACATGTTCTCTGAGCCAGGGATGGATTTGAATTTGGAAGATGAAGAAAAAGTTGCATGCATGTCTTTCTGAAATCTCCCAACACACTGACTAAGCATGATTTTTTCATCTTCTGTAGTTGGTAAATTTTGAAGCACTGAAATCATGTAGTCAATTGAATTTTGAAAGTCATCGTTGGAAGTATTAGATGATTTCCAACCATCTGTGATGGATATAACAATGACTAAGTTAAAAAAATAAAATTAAAATCTAATGCTTCATTATAAAATGATGGTTTTGAAAATTACCAGTACTTTGAGCTTGACTAATGACAACCCCAAGCACATCTTGATCTCCTGAAGGTATGCAACCATCTATAATTTAAATAATAATTAGTTAGGTTCAAAACTATAAAATTAATTAATACTTGATTGTAAAAATATTAACATTACCAATGGTATCATTTTCATGACAAGAACTCCCTCTGACTTCATCATTTTCATGAGCCAATGAAATAACACCATCTATAATTTAATAAAATTAATTTAGTTAGTTTTGATTTAAAACATAATAATCATTGCAAATAATTATTGAACTTAAATCACAAATTAAACTTACCACCAATTTCATCTTGCTGGTTTATTTTGTTTCTCTTTAGAAGATCTAAAATCTTCAACACATGTTTGCAGGTGTTTCCTCTTTTTGCCCACTGACAATCACAAACATGGAAATCTGATCCAAATTTCCTAACGTGGTACCATTTTGTTGGGTCAGTTTGGCTTCTTATCTTAAAGGTATCAGGAAGATCATGAGGATAACAATCTGTATCGGTTATTGCTTTTGATCTCTCCAAACCAGTTATGTAATATCTTTCTTTTTTGAAGTTAGTCAAGAATCCAGATAACTGCAGATATCTTTTATTTTTATAGTATGGCTCTACCCTATGGAGAAGCGTATGAATTAGCCAATCCATTCTCCTTGTGCATTTCTTAGAATGGTCACTTAAATAGCGACTCTTAATGTGAAAATGGTATGACTCTATAGCTGCATTAGTTTCTTGGTTTGCATGAGAGAAACTTCAAAAATGTTTTGCCCACATCTCTATACAAAAAAATATGATATCTTAGTTTACACCAAAACCAAGTTAAAATATGTAAATGCATATAAACCATGATGGATATTTTGATGAACTTACCAATGCGTCTCTGATTATGACACCAAGTTTTTTGAAAATATTCAATAAATGTCTTCTCTTCTTTAAACTCCTCTATGAATTTTTCTATCAAGTGAGTAATGATGTCCATGTTGTCAGTTATTGCATACATTATCTCACCCAATCTATCAAACATTTTTGCTCCAACATCCCTATCACTCGCAAACCTGGATTATAAAAATTATATCAAGCTATGTTTAAACATGTGACTTTTCCTATACTTCAATTAAATTTTGACTTACTTGTACACATTCTTCAACCAAGCTCTGCGTACATGCCAAATACATAGAAGTACTTGACAATTAAAGATTGATCTACAAGTTACATTATAACAGTTAGAAAATTAAACTTGCATTTTAGCAAAATTGATTGTTAAATGAAAAATCAATTCTTGCTAGAAATTAGGAAACAGTTATTTTTGTAAATGAAATATTAAACAATTACACTCTTATACATATAAGAGTAAGGTTGATAAAACCTGATTGCTTCAATCTCAGCACTAGCATCATCTATCATGAATGCATTGACATGCCAATCTTCTTTATGTTCTTTCCCTCTTTTGTAAACCTCTATTAGCCATTCATTTATATCCTCGATTTTATTTCTTGAGGATATGGCCCATGCAACAGGTACGCCGGCTTCTTGCTCATCAAATACAAGTAATGAATATAACTCATACTGCACATGAATAAATCAATGATACATTATTTTTTGGATAAATTAGGCTAAAATTTGAATTAAGATCCATAAATAAATTTAGCATTGATCATCTACTTACACCATATTTGTTTGTTGAGAATGTAGAATCCATGGCAATGATTGAGTCATGTGAATGTTTCACCATCATCTCTCGCATCCACGGTGTTTGCATGCCTATGATAAATGGAGTATTTTCCACATTGTTTGGTGTTTTATAGTAGAAGAAGTTATCTTTCTCCTCCAAATGCCATAGACACACACTTTTTGCATCATCTACATTTTTTTGTGAATGTAGGGAACGCACTCTTTGCCATGCATTTTGTACATCCTTTCTCAATAAAAAGGTATCTCTTTTATTCATCAACATTTTCATACCAAAATCTTGGTAATGCTATTCACATATGGTGTCAACTCCTACACCCATCAACAGTAATGATTCAATGTATGATTTGCACTCATTTGATAACCTTGGTGCAACACTAGTTCTTGGATTACCAGAAAGGTCATCCTTTCCATGACAAAATTCACCATGAACATCCTGATGGCTAAATTTATTATATGTAATTATTGCAACATCAGGTCTACCATACATTACCCTAACATTAAAGTGGGTTTGACAACCCCTTTTTTGAGTAAACCTATGTATTTTTTCTTTAGTTTTTGGTGCATTTCTTCTATCTACTGGTCCAAAAGCACATTGATAACTGTTTATACATGTACAAAAATATATATATTAATCAATAAAATAAATGAATAAATTGACATTCTTAAAAAAATTATTAAATCTAGGCAAACCTTGAATACATCTTTGTGTCATGGTCATTAGGTTCTATCAAATTATTCTCCACAAATTTTCTACAGCTAAATATTGTTTCTGTACTATCCAATAAACCTTCTCCTTTAACAAAGTGAGGCAGTCTCTCAAGAGGGATAGCAGCACACCGGTCTATTTGTCGGTTACTATCATCTCCAATAGGTGTCCATTCAAGTTCAAAACTTGAGAAATGACTTCCTTCGTTCGAGAGATCTTGCACTTCTAACTTGAAAAGTGATTCCCATTTATTCTTTCTACCCATCCTGAATAATATTAATATTGTTAGTCAAATATTATTTAAATATGTACAATTTTTTTTATAGTGATACCATTATATCTATATCTTAATATCCTCAACAAAATATTTGGCTAGTATCAAAATCATATAAACACCATCATATCAAGAATAAAATAGAATG
Organism: Chamaecyparis obtusa; assembly: GCA_027943335.1. Lineage (NCBI taxonomy): Eukaryota > Viridiplantae > Streptophyta > Pinopsida > Cupressales > Cupressaceae > Chamaecyparis > Chamaecyparis obtusa. The sequence continues at coordinate 2,070,512 of BSBK01004397.1, read as the reverse complement.
ACATATTCCATGGTTGAAATGTTTGTTTGATGTTATTGCAAGAGGATCTATATGAGGATTTTATGGTGATATAAGTGATTCAATAATGTAGGACAAGGATGTGTTTAAATGTGTTATGTGACTATGGATACTATTGTGGTGGTGTAGACCTAGGATCAAGTCCCTATTTGGCTTCAAGTGGGGTGGTTGCAATCTAACATGACAAATGCATATATGAAACAAAAACAACCCTATAATTATTCAAGTGGGAGTGACTCCTAATATGGGCCCACTAGGTGAAGCTAAGACCCTTTTCAAGTATACTAAAATACTTAATAAAATATTCAAGTAAAATACTTAATAAAAAAAGGCCAATCAACGTCAAATACCTATGCAAATACTTCAACACATTAATTAACTATTTAATTGCTTTGTTATGTGCTAGATTATCTAATTTTTAAAGGTTGACCTTCTACAGTAAAATTTTCTAGTGCAAAACCTAAATTAACTTGGAACTAGATGTATGTATGGATGATAGGACCCACTTTAATTATTCTAAATAAATAGAACACAAGTCTAATGAAGTTCCATAATAATAGAAGAACATAAATTAAAATGATCAGTTTTTCATTATTATTTAGAATGGTTTGATTTTAGATATTGTGGGTAACATAATAACACAATTTAGAATCAGTCAATATATACCTACAATAAAAATGAAAGGAAAATGGGGAGATAATTGTACTTGGAATTTCAAAGGATTAGAAGAAATGATTTGATGATTTTTGGTGAAGAAAAGGTTGATGAAAATTGATGAAAAGTTATGAAAATGGTCAAACTAAAGATCAGAGGTCTGTGTAACTTGAATGTTTTTCCAAAATCTTACTAAGGATGAAAATGGGTATCTGAAAAAGTGATTTTGAAAATTGCAAAGTTTGTGGAAATGCTCACTGTTGTAAATGTGCAGCAACAAATGTGCAGGATAGATTGATAAATGCGCAACAAAATGAGACAGATGCACAACAAGTTGTAACCGATGCGTGGAAAAATTATCAAATGCGTAGAATAGTTTAATGTATGCACAACACATTGATATGAATGTGTAGGTTTTTATTTCTAATTATTTTGAACTGCAAGATTTGGAAATTTTGTTTGATTTTCTGATGTTTTCTGCTTTTTAGCAAATGAAAAATGCATAAACACACACATGCAAGACAAAAATAATTTTAATCTAACTATGCTAATATGAATGCACAAACACGCTTACAATCCTATGGTTGGCAAGGACGATATCTGCTAAATCCCCACTAGGATAATAAAATCCAGCCACGCAAATTCACAGCGGATAGCCTAGGAACTTGGAGGCACGGGCTCCTCCTTACAGTGCACTCACTTCTCAGGCACACCAAGTTCCGAATTCAATGGGTCATTACTTCCCAAAGAACTGCTCTCTCTACCATGAACTGTGAGTATTGTGGGGTGTCTTCACGAGCTTGGGTGACTCCTTGAGCCAGTAGATAGAAGGTTTTTGGCCACTATACAAAAGATTTTAATAAGGACATCCATTCAGGTAGTTGTGATCAAGTCATTTTCCCAATTAAGGGGGCTCTCCCAATCCTTTCAAAGCAAGGCTTTCACCTCTACTAAGTAGGACTTTAACACACCACTAGGGTACTGGAGGAGATTTTGGTTGCCACAACGAATTCACACCTGTCTAATGTGAGACTAATCACACTAGCATTTTTTATATACCGGTTTGGAAGGGCTTGGCTTTAGCCTGTTATCGGTTGGGTCATTCCTTGAGGTGAGTACCTCTTTTCCCACCAAAGACCACCCTCTAAAAATTATAACAATTTTTCTTACACCCAAGATCCACGAATGGCAAGGGGAGAGGATACATTGTTATAATTTTGGGATTACAAATAGCTTAAAAAGAAAAACACGATAGACACTTGATTCTATTCTAAAGAAGACACACAAAGCAAAAACATGTCTTTTTTAAAGCCCAAACGAGATTGTAGTTTATTTTGCAAACCCCTTGGCAACTGCAATCAAACTGTTAGAAATTTTTTTTTTAGCAAATGGGGTCTTCAAAATAACGTCCTGCAAAATAGCCTAAAACACTACTAGAATGAATAGACACTTGTTAAAGATTAGCAAAAATCCAAATAACTTTGAAAAACTTTATGTATCTACTGTATAAAAAAAATGCACAATAATAGTCAATGAATGCGCAGGAATATTGAATGAATGCGTAGGAAAGATGGATGCGCAGTAGAAAGATACTAATGCACAATGAGATGGTATATATGCGCTGAAATTATAGATGCACATTAGAAAATTATGTATGCACGAAACAGTTGAATGAATGCGCAACAAGTTGACAGAAAATGGAAATGCAGAATGGAAAATTGCGACTGTGGCGTCAGGAAATGGATGCGCAACAAAAATGAACAGATGTGCAGAAATCATGTATGAATGCACATAAATAACCTATATTAATTAATCATGTATTAATTTATATTATATATTATGTATTTAATCTATATTATATATTAATTTATTAATGGTATATTATTAGAGATTTGAGTTGGTTTTGATTTAAAAATTTCTTGATTATATCATGAAATGTTGTACATAAAATCATGTTTATAGTGCTATGTTGGCCTTATGACCATGTTCTAGGTTTAAATTGCATCTTCACACCCTCTTTGAAACACAATTTCTCACATAACTCAAATAATGTTAGTCATGTTTAAGGTCACTATAAATTGTTCATCATGGTGAATTTCAAAACCTTTAGGAGTGTGAGTTGAGTGAGCTAGTTTAACATACATTAAATATTTTTTTGATTAATTATCTAATGTATGTCCAATATTTATTTTTCTATTGTAAATATAAAACTATTTTAATTAAGGGGACATAGTTTACTCATAAAATAAATTATAAATAATATGGGTGTGTGGGTTTCTCTAAAAGGTTATGGTAATCACTAAGGCACTTGAGAACTTCTTAATGAATATTTTTATAAAAGATAGTGAAGGTGAGCTTGAACTTTATATTCATAACATAAAAACCACTATAGCAGAGAAAGAATCTCTTCGATGTTTATATTGGTACCTTTAAGAGGGAAAGTCTAGATAAAACTTAAAATAGCCAAATCCTAAGCTAAAACTTAAAATATGTAAGGGAAGTTTGGAAAAAAAACTAATTGTCTTCTAGGTAAGATATATGTTTTACACCATTTAGACGTTGCATCAAAGAAAAGAAAAATATGTAATAATATGATTATGGAATTATATACTTTTTGGTTGTAAAAGTTTTTTTTGGTTGTAAATATAACATTGAAATTCTATTATATATAATAGAAATTTAATATATTAAAAATTATATTATATATCATATATTTAATTATATAATATATTTAATATTAATTTATATTATATATTGTGTATTTAATCTATATTATATATTAATTTATCAATGGTATATTATTATAGATTTGAGTTGGTTTTGATTTAAAAATTTCTTGATTATATCATGAAATGTTGTACATAAAATTATGTTTATAGTGCTATGTTGGCCTTATGACCATGTTCTAGGTTTAAATTGCATCTTCATGCCCTCTTTGAAACATAATTTCTCACATAACTCAAATAATGTTAGTCATGTTTAAGGTCACTATAAATTGTTCATCATGGTGAATTTCAAAACCTTTAGGAGTGTGAGTTGAGTGAGTTAGTTTAACATACATTAATTTTTTTTTGATTAATTATCTAATGCATGTCCAATATTTATTTTTCTATTGTAAATATAAAACTATTTTAATTAAGGGAACATAGTTTACTCACAAAATAAATTATAAATAATATGGGTGTGTGGGTTTCTCTAAAAGGTTATGGTAATCACTAAGGCACTTGAGAACTTCTTAATGAATATTTTTATAAAAGATAGTGAAGGTGAGTTTGAACTTTATATTCATAGCATAAAAACCACTATAGCAGAGAAAGAATCTCTTTGATGCTTATATTGGTACCTTTAAGAGGGAAAGTCTAGCTAAAACTTAAAATAGCCAAATCCTAAGCTAAAACTTAAAATATGCAAGGGAAGTTTGGAAAAAAAACTAATTGTCTTCTAGGTAAGATATACATTTTACTTTACCATTTAGACGTTGCATAAAAGAAAAGAAAAATATGTAATAATATGATTATGGAATTATATACTTTTTGGTTGTAAATATAACATTGAATTTCTATTATATATAATAGAAATTTAATATATTAGAAATTATATTATATATCATATATTTAATTATATAATATTTTTAATATTAATTTATATTATATATTGTGTATTTAATTTATATTATATATTAATTTATTAATGATATATTATTAGAGATTTGAGTTGGTTTTGATTTAAAAACTTCTTGATTATATCATGAAATGTTGTACATAAAATCATGTTTATAGTGCTATGTTGGCTTTATGATCCAGTTCTAGGTTTAATTTGCATCACACCCTCTTTCAAATACAATTTCTCACATAACTCAAATAATGCTAGCCATGTTTAAGGTCACTATAAATTGTTCATCATGGTGAATTTCAAAATTTTTAGGAGTGTGAGTTAGTTTAACTATACATTAAATATTTTTTTCTAATTAATTACCTAACGTATTTCCAATATTTATTTTTCTATTGTAAATATAAAGCTATTTAAATTAAGGGGACATAGTTTACTCACAAAATAAATTATAAATAATATGGGTGTGTGGGTTTTTCTAAAAGGTTATGGTAATCAACTTGAGAACTTCTTAATGATTTTTTGTCTTGCGAAAACTTAAAATAGCTAAATCCTAAGCTAAAACTTAAAATATGTAAGAGAAGTTTGGAAAAAAAACTAATTGTCTTCTAGATAAAATATACATTTTATTTTACCATTTAGTTGCATAAAAGAAAAGAAAAATATGTAATAATATGATTATGGAATTATATACTTTTTGGTTGTGAAATTTTTTTGATTGTAAATATAACATTGAAATTCTATTATATAAAATAGAAATTTAATATATCAAAAATTATATTATATATCATATATTTAATTATATAATATATTTAATATTAATTTATATTTTATATTGTGTATTTAATTTAACTACTTTATTAATTATATTATTGATTTCAAGTAATGAAAATATATTCATTTGAAATTTCAAATAATTTGATTTGATAGAAAATAATTTTACATTAATTTTCAATATATATATAAGTGACGAATGATAGAATATGCATGTAACTTAATATAAAACAATTAAAAGACTTTTTAATTCTACTGGACTATGATTCTACGGTGATTATTTGCTCTTGGACTCTATTTTACTTGTTTATAGTTTGCTATTAGAAACTTGCAGGATCAAAGAAAATCAGGGCCTAAATTTTGCTGTTGTTATTACAGTTTTCCTAATATATGGGTGATTCTTACCAGCTACTTATGGCATTATATCGGTCCTAGTCCCATCTATCCGTAAGAGGAGTAGCACTATGCCTTATGTCAAACAACCCATTTTCTTCTAATAATATCAAGTGTTATTCCTATTCCATTTTGTTTGGCATTTCAATTGAATAGAAAGGGCCGAGCTTACATGCTATTCTTACAATAATCCATCAATTCTAAACAGAACCTTCAGAAAATAGTGTCATTCTTGCAAATATAACCATTTTTAATACTTGTTGATTATTCATTTATGCAAGCAGCAGGAATTCTGATAGAAGATTTCACATTACGTGATAGACCACCTACCTCTTGGTCGCTGCTGCAACTTTCAAAAAATGATGAACCAGTGCTCGCTGCTGAAACTTCCTGATGAACCAGTGCTCGCTGCTGAAACTTCCCGATAAACCAGTGCTTTAAATCGCAGTTGCAAAGCACAAAAATTGCGAAATGGTTTGAGGAGCCAAGGAAAATATAGTTGAAGTATTGAATGCAAAAATAAATTCAGATCCCGCCGAAATCTCAAAAAATATACGCAATATATTTTGGTACATACGACATAATAATGTTTTACCCTAACTTTCCCGCCAACTTTCCCAGCTGGTGCAGCAGCAGACACCTAACTTCGGTCGCATGGCAAATAACTTCGGCGCTGGCTGACGTTGATTGACTGCGCTGGCGTGATTTGATTTACTTCCGCACGACAAACAGGGAATGGCATGTTATGGGTATGCCTATGGCAATGGCTAAAGGTGCGGGGAACGAGGTGCAAATCTTTGCACTTTTAGCCATTGCCTTCTTCTTCTCCATATGAGCTGCGACTCGTAAAACCAGATACACAGCCTGAAACCCACCCTGTTTTCCGAGCATGAGACCCCTATTTTTTGAGTGTGAGACAAAAAGATGGCGTGACATATAAATGCATGGTCGTACACAAGCTTCCCCAAAGGGGAAGCCTATCGGCTAATAAATTCAACTTGTTATCGATAAAAAAAAATCTAGTTAACTAGACAAGCAGTTGTAGATCTTTAATGATAGAAGTTGATGGAAAGGATCCCTCTGCTACAATTGCACGTTGAAGATTTAATAATTTAATTTAATTATATATTATAATATTAACAATTTAACATTTATAGTTCAATAAGTTTAATAAAGTGACATTACTAATTTAATTGATTGTTCTCCTTCTAGTCTATTCTTTCTTCTGGCTCGATGTTTTCCTCCATATGCATAGTGAGCCCGTCTATTCTAATATGAAACATCTGGTGGGAAAGAAACAAATGGATCTTCAAGAAAGAATCCACCTCTTTATCAAAAGTCATCATCAAGATAAAAAGCTTTATATTGTAAGTGGTTATATCAAAAGTGTATAGGCAAGTGACTTCCAAAGCATTCTCAATTTGAGATTCAAAATGCATCTTGTAAATGACTTCTCTACAACCTCCAAAGTCAAGTTCTTGGAACATGAAAGTGAAATTCAATAGATCTACCATTGTTTTGTCCCCTGCATCACATTTCTAAATTAAATTTTGATGGTGCTTCTCAAGACAACCCAGAGTCCTCGAGTGTAGGTTGTGTAATCAAAGAAACTTAAGCAAAATCATCAAAGCTTTGGCTCTCAAACTTTCAAATAGAACAAACAAACACGCATAAGTTTAGGAATTGGTTTCTTTGCCCGAATCTAGTAAGACAACTAGGCCTAAGGACAATCTTATTAAGAGGTGACTCCATGAATACAATTGAATCTTTCAAAGCATCTATCTCTTGAGCTGGACACTTAATTATATTTTAAAGAAATCCTTTCAAATTCTAGAAAAGCTCGAATATTATGAAATTAACCATTGCTATCATGAAGCCAATGTTGTGGTTGATGAACTAGCTAAAGTGGACTCCAAACTTGTTGATGGATTAGTTCTATTTACACATCACATCCCACATGTGTATGAGAAGTTGCATCAAAGGATAAATAAGGAACAAATTCATTAATGTTATTATTAACAAGTGTTATGTGTTTTGTTGGGCTTGTGCTTAAATTCTATATGGCATTAATGTCATCACACATAGTGGTAAGTACAAGGATGTCTAGTCCAAGCTTGATGCGACAAAGGTTATTTCCCACACATGCAAGCAAAACACATGGTACAACTAGCCACAAGCACCTTCCAAGTGGCATGATTTCTATTGAGGCTATTATCATTTCCCATTAAGGGAAATCAAAAGAAATATATCCAAGTACATTTCAGATGGGCATTTTGGAATAAGTGGAGCCAATACATTATTGCAAGCATGCAAAATAGCTTTATATATATATATATATATATATAGCTTTGCCAATGCTATTCGGTTCATTAGTTGTGGGTTGAGTGGCTTGTAGAGTTGCTTGCTTTCTCTTTAGTGTGCATGATTGTTCCTTCTCTAGACTCTCTTATATTGTTTCCATAGCTTTGCTTCCTTGTGCCTAATATGGAGTGTTGAGACCTAAATAGGAGACCACCAATCTCACATCTAAAAAGTGGAATATCTTGATTCAGGGGTAATCACTTCTCAATTTCTCAAGTTAGTGCTCAAAGTGCAGTGTAAAAAGGTTGAATAGGCTCTCAGAGTAGTAAATGGAGAAGACATTCTTGTCACGACTTCCTAAAATGGTGTATAAGTTCCATATCATCTCTTGTTTTTAGTGTAATACTATGGACCTCATGCAAATTTATGGCCATGTTGTGCAATGGGCCTTTGATTTTGTCAAAGAACATGTAATTCCTAGACTCACCCTCCACTATGCCTCCAAGTAATATGACCTCCATAATGGTAAGGCTCTCATCAGTGGTCTTTTCTCCCATTTTGAAATGGGAAGAAAATATCGTCAATTCAATGTTTACATTGCTTTATAGTTTGTAATTCATGAGGACAAGGAAGACATTGTTTCCTTGGTTATCAAAGCCCACAAGAAGAGCTCGATATTTTGTTATGTGACAAAGTGGTAGAATTTTATAGAGACATTGTTCTTACAAATCACCTACAAGAACATTCCTGTAGTGGTTTCTCCTCTTTGGGACCCAATGAGGCCCGACCTACAACTTAAAAGCAAATTGTTTCCCTAAATTTTGTTAAATTTTTCTTTCCACATAATTCAAAAGTTCTATGGTTCTCAAGAGTCAAATATCTCCTCTCTGTGGTCTTTTGGCAGTGAGGTCATTGTATTTGTTTTATTATTTGCTCATTTTAGGTTAATTTGAATTTCATGTGTTGGGGGACTTGTTATTCCCTCGACCACATATTCAAATAGTCTATCTTTGTTTTTGTTTGGTCTGGAGTCTTTTGTTTGCTTTTATTTTGGGAATTTTGCATATATGACTTCTTTTTGCCTATGGGCCTACTAGTTTTTTACTCTTGAGCATATGCTCATCCTAAGGATAGGTAGCTCCTTTCTTTTAAGTAGCGACATCTAGAGCTACCATTTTGTAATTTGCATATCATATATCACTATTGTATCTATATCTTATAATTAATGAAAAAGTTCAGGCTTCTTGTCTTCAACCAAAAAATTAAAAAAGTTAAAAAAATTTAATAACTATTATACATGTATTACTTTATTATAATAATACATATAATATCATTATATTAATTTTTTATTATTATATATTATATTATATTATTGCATATAATTATATTGTATTTTATATCTTTATATGTAGTGCCTCTTGTTGTTACATTCTATCATTACTTTATTTTGATTTGAACTATATTATGTTTGTGTTATCTTGTGACTTTGTATATTTTTTTTTTTGTATTTGCCTTCATGAGATGCACCCAATTACATTAATATTATTTTAATCATGTAGATATCACTACTGATGTGGATAATAGTTTATACTTGTGATCTTCGTGATGATCACGTATGCATTATGACTCTACGATGAAATGTGACATGATGTTATAAATGATGATGTATGGATTATATTATTATAAGAATATTTTGGTTATACTGAGTCTAATGTGATTACATGACGATCCACTAATGTTGTTCTAGTGATGTTGATATATTGTGATTTTGACCATTTTTTGTTATTGATATGGGTTAGGGGTTTGTTATATGCTCGTTATTATCGTAAAATGTTATTTAAATATATTTAATTAAATGAGATTATTATTACGATGCTTTTAAATGGTGATTAAATTTGAAAGGGATGATATCGTAATATTTGAATACATAAGAATGATTACGTTGTTAAAATTCGCCTTCAATATCTTAAGTTATTTGATTATTTTATATGCATGAGTATGTACACTTGATGTGCAAATGTTTAAGTGATGACAGGTATCAGGCATCGACTCCGCCTAGTTTCACATGTCTAAGTATGTCCTTATCCCTGACAATGGTTACTAGTGATAGTCATATTGGTCGTTCATGCTACCTAACCTATTTTTTGTTCTTAGTTTGGATGATATATCCTTATTTGCATATATTTATACTTCTAGTTACCACATGTGTAATGCATTATTGTGGAAGCCCAATGAAAATGTATGTGCATAGTTGGTTATCTACAATTGGTCGTAGTTGAATTATTTAAGTTAAATTTTAATTTAAATATTTTAAATGACAATTTATTAATTACCAACAAATACGTTGTATATGTATTCAATTTAATTGGAATGAGATAATTTATCTAATTAGGATTTTTAAAGGTTTAATTTAGGGTTTTTAGATTTATGTGATTTTAAGTTATTTGATTTTACCATTTTGGCTTTAGGAAAAGTGCCTTTATATTGAGAAATTGAGTTCAATAGTCAACAATTAGCTTTTATTTCCAACTTTGCTCTCTAAAACCTCTTGTTCGAGAAAATCAATATTTACTAGCTTGGAAGATTTTGTTGGAGGATTTTTGTGGGCACTGTCTCATTTGGATTGTGCTTGGATTGCTATTAATTGTCAGGTATCTTGTTTTCTTCTATGGTGTGTGTACAAATCTTTTCTATTTTGGTGTTTTTCTCCAAATTGAGGCAAGAATCTTAATATCTCTCTTGTTTTTCAATTTAATTGTTTCTTGTGTGTCACAAATGATTTGTGGGATGGATTCATCAATGTTCCCCACTTGTTTGATTCAATTTGATTCTTGTTTGGGTTTTTCCAAAATTTGGATTTGAAATGTTATTTTTATATATGGTTATGCTGCCTATTTTTTCACATGTCAACAAAATGTGGATTTATTGCATGCATGTGATGTTGTTCATATGAAAATGAAGGGTTTTCCTAGAATCATGATATTTGATAATTGAAATTTGTGTTTTTGAAGGTCGATCAATGGAGATTGCCTCCTAGAATAATTTTTGTCCATGAATGACATTTTGTGAAACTTGATTTTTGAAAATGAAAATGGGATATCATATGTGGGATATTGTGTTTATATGTGCAAATTTTGATATAGGGTCATTAGGATTTGTACTCTTGGTTTTGAGGCCAATCAAGTGTGTCTTGTGCATGATTGTTATTGCCTCTGTGAAAAAGTGACATTTGTGGTTTTTGAATCAAATATTGATGTATTGGATTATCAAATTTCATATCGGTGTATTGTTTATGAAATTGTGTTGTGAGATCATTGTGAGACATGTACTCTTGGCTTGGAGCCAATTGAGTTCAACATGGATTATGGTGTGAAACATGACTAGTTGGATCTTTTGCTGCATTGTGATAATTGCCTTGGTTTTGGCATTTTACCTCATTCATGGTAATGAGATGAGCTTGATGTGGGTGTTAAGAGTCGGAATTGGGGAGTGGCTCTCAATGGGAGTCAGGACCCAAAGAGGCCACCGGGATAACTCATTGTAGAGTTGTGTAATGTAAGTGATAACATGAATAAATTAATAGGGAAAAACATAATAAAAAGATAAATGAGAATGCCCCTTGTATTCCTTGAGTGCTTGTAAAGACTAAGAACGGATTGGAAAAGCCTAATCAACAATGGGACATTGATCGAAGGAATGGTCAAAAGTCCGGTTGTCTGTAGGACATTGATCGAAGACATGGTTGAGCTTCCTCATCTTCATGGGAGGATCACTTAGTTCCACATGAGTCATCCCTTCATCCTATGTGATGACACTCTTGCTTCTCTAACATCCTGTAATGCCCCCGCCAGGGAACCCAAGAGAATACACTAAAATTAAACTAAGTTATGCAACATTTTTTTTTTTGTTTACTAAAGTTTACAAACACATTGAACATAGAACACAATGATAAACAAACATGAGTTCAGAATAAAACATATCATTTCATTTTCGTTCTCAAGGGTCCCTGACGTAGAATTACGTCATCTAACTAACACTACGCTAACATGATAAATGCTTAAGAACTCTTAAGTACAAAGTAAAATTAAATACATCTCTTAATCAATATTTCATTACAACTCATGATCACCTACATCCGCTACACATGTCGTAGGGTATGCGGTGATATTTAATACAATTACATGTATCAAAATACATCATGGATCCACGTAGGGATCATTACAAATCAAGTGAAAACCTCCTAGAAGTACCACATAATAACTTTTAACATCTGGGTACATAAATCTGCAAGAAAGTGATAGACTGATCCAAGTGTACAACCAAGTGACGAAGGGTAGTCCGCAACTGTCTCAATGGAGAAGTACACTACCACCCGACCATGTGGAACCCAGAGGTCCACCCCACCGTGCGAGGGAGATAACACCAGGCCCACACACACACTAAGGACCAATCTCCAAACCACATCTAGGAGAATATATCTAATACAAGAGGGTATACGGGTTACCAGAGGCACTGACCTACGTAGGATATCTACGGTGTGAGTAGGAAGGTGTCATCACGTAGATCCACCCTCGAGTTTAGTCCTGAAGGTTCCTCACTGAACCGACGGCACTCAAGTGATCATACGTGGCATCGACATCTCTCATGAAGACAAGTATATCGATGATGCATCTAGCATCTTCCCGCATCCATCCTTAGTCTTAACTAGCACTCAAGGCATGGGCGAGGTATTTCAAATTATCTTTTTTTTTTAATGTTATCCTGACTAAATCAATTTTTATAATGTTATCACTGGAATTAAGAAACTTGTCAATGGATGATCCGTCAGCCACTTGCGGGCCTCGGCGATCCATTGCAAGCCACTTTCTACACCACATCTAGATAACCTACCCTAGTTCCACAACAATACCCATCCTGGTTTGTGGCCACTTATGACACATTAAATTCCCATAACCAAATAAACAATTAAAGCAAATCTCATTTCAAAACATAAATTCACTTGGCCACTAAATCAAGTTTTAACCCACCAGGAGGAAAATACTAACAGGGATCGGTTTGACCACCCCATCAAGGTCTCACATTGACCCTAATCCAAAACAAGCAAATGAAGATAGAATCCACATTGCACCATAAATACAATCAACAAACAGATAACTGATAACCGCAACATATACCCGACCTCTGGATTTTTACCCCCTATTCGGTTATCTAATCCCATATGTAAATCAACTACATCAACAGAGTATTTAACATGCACATATGATATACATAGAAAAGAACATCGTAAACAAGAAATTGACATTCCGTAAAGAAACCAAGACATAATGATCATATTAACAAGTAATTTTGCACACACTAATTAATCCCACTAATTAGAATATCCACGTCTACCATAAAGTGACCATATTGTTAACTCTAATATTGCCTACTATAGCTTGATAAATGAGAACGTTTCTTAACTAATGGAATGATTACTAATCTCGGAAACGCACTCCTAAAATACAACTAAAGGATAAAACAATAAGTTTACTAATAATAATGCTATAACACCTATTGTTAACATTCCATTGCCAAGGCTAAATTGAAATACCAAAAACCATAATGAATTCACTAGTAGGATAAAAATAATGGTTAATAAAATCATTCACATAATAGAGTTAATATTCCAAATTCAAATTTAAGTAATATCTCCATTTTATATTGCTCAACTTTTAACTAAAAAAAATAACATGCTTAGTGTTTGGTAAAACATATCCTATTAATGTCTAATCAAATTTATAATAAACCACCCCTAACACCTAGCACCTAGGACCTACCTTCCACATCATCATGCAAATCCATAATAATAAAAGAAAACATAAAACATTTTTAAAAATTTCCCCAAAAGGGCTGCGAAAATCAAGGAGTGGAAGTGACTTGGGGTGGGTCCCACCAAATCCCAAGCACTCCACACATGAGCTAAGCCCAATACATGGCGTCCAAAGTCAATCCATGGCTTGGAAAAAGCAACTTTAATAAATTCCAAGAAGTGACACATGACCATGACCTAGGAAAGTGCACATGTAGGTGAAGGCAAGTTGTTTGAACAAGGAAGAAAATAAAAAAGTTTGATGTTAGGAACTCACGCCACCTAATAGCCATTAAGGCCTGCTCCCAAGTACTTGTCCATGACATGGAGTAAAGGACAAGACAAGAGGTGGTGAAAAGAAAGCTTGGGGAAAAAAGTAACAAAATTTAATGCATGTTTTTAAAAACTTTTCCAAGCCCATACTAAGCCCTACGTACCATTCAAATTGACATAACTCAAATAAATAAAAGAAATCATTCTTTCATTTCAAGCTATTAATATTGTGCAAGGAGGGGTGTGAGCTCCAAGGTGGAGAAGTGATGGGTTGTATAAAGTAGTGTTGACTAGGTATTATTTATTTTTGTTTATAGTCCAAGGTGGCAGGAGATATAATTAAATAATGACTGTGTAAGAAATTGTATGGGAATTCTTTTCCCATACAATTTCCAGAGAGCTGAAAGCTCATATTTCTTTGTAATAGAACTCTTTTTGAAAGTTAATTTTGTTTTATTTCCTCCACTACTATGAGTATTCATTCATCAAATTTCATTTGTTTTCTTAAAATATTACGAAATCTATGGACATTAAGTTAATGGTATATCAACAAGGTTTAGATATGGTTTGATTTCCAAAACAATAGAGATATCAACATAACCAATTTGTTCATTTAATGAATAGTATGACAACATTGGATTAAAATATCACTAAGTCCCATTGAGTTATGGAGTAACAAGTTCATTTCCATTCCAAAATTGGATTCACTAAAGACTGAGTTTGAGAAGGACTGCATGTTGGTTAAAATTTCACATTGCAAACTAATTTCTCACTGAACTAATGCTTCACTCTTCAATCTGAGGAGATAAATCTTTTCTCTCATTTGATGGAAAGATTAAAATCTAATTTAGAACATATTAAGGAACTCAAATCTTACTTGGATCAACAAGCAGGCTGACGAAGTCCAGCCGAGAATACCTCTCCAATCCGCAAACTAGAACTCTCAGTTCCTTCAGAATCAGCTCCCCAAATTGTCTTCTATTCTTCCTCTCTTCTCTTCCTCAACCCTTCATCTCTCTCTCCATTCTCTCCTCTAAATTTTGCATGAAAAAGTGGAGACAAGTCTCTCTCTTTTTGCCTCTAAATTGGCTTGGAAAGTAGAGAAGAAATATTTTATTATTTCCCCCCTACTATTCAAGTCAACTACCTAAAATGAGACAATTTAAAATTGTAGAATTTCTTTTTCTTTTATTTTTAATTTATCATTTGCATTAAGTTATAACACTCAATATTCAAGATTATATAATAAGCTCTATCTATATAAACATATAGTCATACATATAAACTTAATATATATACCATTGATAATATTATTATTATAAGAGACTTAGAGAAAGCATATATAACTAATTATGTTATATCATACTAATAACATAATATTTACCAATGTGTCAACATAATTTCAATAACTATCAGAGATCAGACATGAGATCCACAAGGTCAAAAATGTAACACCGACATGAAACAAAACCTAAGACAATATCATGCTCAACCGGGAAAACATATATCGGATTCATTCTACCAGAACGAATTCGATTTAGGTAAGTCAAGTAAGGTCTCATCCGTAATTTTAGGATGGTTAGGTTAGGGGATTGGCCTAGGTGCTAACTCCCCTTCTCCACCATTGAGACATAATAATGGCACGCTCATCCTGTCAAGCCAGGGAAGTCGATGCCTGGTACCTGCAACCTGCATAAAAAACCATTGCATGTACATGTGCATATATAACATACTATCAGACAATGGTAGGGATGGCTAGGACGTGTGGACCCGACTAAATGCAGGTAACTACGCCTCCTCCTCTACCATACATGCATGTCAACAGAAAAGAAGACATAACGATAACAAACATAATACCATACACATGCGGGTATGGGGTAAGTACCAAATATAATCATCATCTAATTACTTCAATTTATACATGCATTTTGAAACATCATATAAAATCCATCATTACTAGATTTAACCATTACGTAAAGTTCTGTTTCAGGTTCAAACATAACAATTAACATCCAAACTATAACTGTTTAATCACACACCAAAATATAAATATAACATGTAATATATGTCTGATCTAATCAACCAAGATAAAACAGTGTCAAACTAAACATAGTATCAGCAAAAGAAAGATGCGAGGGGTACTACATCCTCCCCCCCTAGGACTAGGCTTACTCCTGGAAGCCTGCAAACAGATAAGGATAGGCATCCCGCAATCGAGATGCATCCTCCCAAGTAGCTGTGGTCTCATCATTTGGGTCCCATTGGACCCTGGCCTGAGGAATAATACGACCCCTGAGTGTGATATCCCGAAGCTCCAAAATGCGCACGGGCTCCAGAGCCAGCTGCTCGTCCTCGACCTGTAATGCATTCCAATCAAGAACATGTGTCACATCTGGAATATACTTCCTAAGAACAGAAACATGGAATACATCATGTATGCGAGATAGGCTAGGTGGCAATGCAAGACGGTAAGCAACTGGACCTATCCTCTCCAAAATCTCAAATGGGCCCACAAATCGAGGCGCCAATTTAGAACCCTTTCCATAACGGATTGGACTCTTCCTTGGACGCACTCTCAAGAACACCTTATCCCCAACTGAAAACTGAATATCTGTCCTATGAGCATCTGCATATTTCTTCTGTCTATCCTGTGCAGTGACCAAATGCTCTCGAATGCGCTCCACCTGTTGCTCCATATCACGAAGCATCTCTGGTCCCAAAAGAATCCTGTCATCTAACCTATCCCAACTAAGGGGTGTACGACAAGGACGTCCATACAATGCCTGAAATGGTGACATGCCAATGGAACTGTGGTATCCATTATTATATGCAAACTCCACCAAGTAGAGATAATCCTCCCAATGTGTCTGCCTGTCCATGACATACATCCTCAACATATCCTCTAGGACCTGATTCACACGCTCTGACTGCCCATCTGTCTGAGGGTGATAGGCTGTGCTAAAGTTCAACTGAGCACCCAAATCATGCTGAAAAGAAGTCCAAAATGCAGAAGTAAATACTGGATCCCTATCAGAAATAATCTTTCGAGGGATACCGTGCAATCTCACTATGTCCTGCATAAAGACTCTAGCTACTAATGAAGCTGTATAAGAGGATCTCATGGGAGAAAAATGAGCTACCTTAGTCAATCGATCAACAGTGACCATGATAGCATCATGTCTACGGGGTGTCAAAGGCAAACCCACGATAAAATCCATCGATATAACATCCCATTTCCACGAAGGAATACTGTGTGACTGTAAAAGTCCTGCTGGATGCTGATGTTCTGCCTTAACCCTCTGACACTCTAAGCACCTAGCAACAAAATCAGCAATATCCCTCTTCATTCCTGACCAATGATATAACTGTCGAAGATCTGCATGCAACTTCTTGACACCAGGATGTGCCGAGTAAGGTGCACAATGAGCCTCAGATAAGATCAATGAACGAAGATCATCCAATGGTGGTACATAGATCCGGCTCGCATGACGCAACAAACCATCAGACTCCAACACATACCCCTCAAATCTGCCTACTAGAGGTCTCCCAGACTCAATCTCTGCCTTCACCTCCTGATAAAAAGTATCTCGAGGAAGTGCCTGCAAGATCCTACTCCTCAAATCAACACCAAGTGTAGTCACAGCTGCAACTCGTCTCTTCCTACTAAGAGCATCAGCTACCACATTCTCCTTCCCCTGGATATACTTAACCTCAAAATCGTACTCACAAAGGAACTCCATCCATCTCCTCTGTCTAGCATTCAGATTAGGCTGAGTGAAAATGTACTGTAGACTGCGATGATCAGTATGAAGCTCAAATCGGTGTCCCAATAAAAAGTGTCTCCATCGGACCAAAGCATGGACTACCGCTGCTAGCTCAAGATCATGCGTGGGATAGTTCAACTCATGATCCTTGAGTTTGCGAGACTCATAAGCAATCACCCGTCCTTCCTGCATGAGGACTGCTCCAATACCCTCTAACGAAGCATCTGTACAAACCACAAAATCACCTGTGGGATCAGGTACTGAAAGAATAGGTGTACTAGTCAACTTATGCTTGAGGGTTCTGAATGCCTCTTCACACTTCTCAGACCAAAAGAACTTCTTACCCTTTCTCTGCAATGAGGTGATGGGATAAGCAACTCTAGAGAAGTTCTCTACGAACTTACGATAATATCCTGCCAAACCCATAAAACTGCGAACCTCTGGCACATTTGTAGGTGCCGGCCAATCAACTATAGCCTGGATCTTTGCGGGATCCACTGAAATACCATCACCCGAGATCACGTGGCCCAAGTACTGAATCTCTGACCTGAAGAACTCACACTTAGCTGGATTAGCATACAATTGATTCTCTCTAAGGCATTGCAATACCAACCGAAGGTGCTCTTCGTGTTCCTCCATGGATTTAGAATAAACCAAAATATCATCCAAGAAGACAACAACGAAGTGATCAAGATACCTACGAAATACCCCATTCATCAAACTCATGAATACAGATGGAGCATTCGTCAAGCCAAATGGTACCACTGTGAACTCATAGTGACCATAGCGTGTCCGGAAAGCTGTCCTGTGGATGTCCTCCTCTCTAATGCGCAACTGATGATAACCTGACTTGAGGTCTATTTTAGAGAACACCCTAGCGCCTTTCACCTGATCAAAGAGATCATCAATCCGTGGCAAGGGATACCTATTCTTGACTGTGACTTTGTTCAACTGTCTGTAATCAATGCACAGTCGTAATGAACCATCCTTCTTTTTAACAAAGAGGACTGGTGCTCCCCAAGGTGAAACACTAGGCCTGATACATCCCTTAGCCAACAATTCTTCCAACTGCAGCTTCAACTCATTCAACTCCTGTGTGGTCATCCTGTATGGAGCTCTAGATATAGGCTCTGCTCCTGGAACAAGATCAATACGAAAATCGATATCCCGCTTTGGTGGCATACCCGGGATCTCATCTGGAAAGACATCAATGAATTCCTGTAACACAGGGTGATCAAGGGACTTCTTCTCACCATCCTCATCCTCAAACTCCCTCAAGGACACTGCAAACACTTGGCATCCCTTTCTCATACTTCGCTTTAACTGCATGGCAGAAATCATACGAAGAGAAATAGGATGCTGAATGCCTCTAAGCTCAATGCTTTTACCCTGATCATCCTTGCACTTAATGATCTTCTGTCTACAATCAATAGTAGCTCCATGGGATTCCAACCAATCCATGCCTAAAACAACATCATATGACCCCAATGGAATAATATGAAGGTCAACTGAAGTGCCAATGCTACCCAAATCTACCCAACAATGCCGGATTAAGGTGTTTGTGATCACCTTTGCCCCTGAAGCTAGCTCCACTTGCCAACCTATGTCTTGCTTTACTGCCACTAGTCCACATCTCTCTACTACAAATGGAGATATAAAAGAATCCGTAGATCCAGAATCAAATAATATAGAAACATCAATACCTCGGATAGCACCTGATGACTCAATAACTGTGCCCTGGTGCTCTGCCTGACGGTGGTCTACTGCTGCAAACACTCTGTGAGATCTACCTGAATCCCCAATCGTAGGCTCAGATGGTGCGGGTCTCTGCCCTGAATACTGTGAACCACGCTGCGGGCAATTGACTGCAATATGCCCAAACTGTCCACATGTGAAACAACCTGTGCCTCTACCATAACCCCTTCCTGCTGAAGGTGCACTGGACTGATGGAAACTGCCTCTACTACTACCCTGATGTGAGCTCTGCACTGACTGTGTGGGCTGAGAAGACTGGTTGCGCTTGAAGCGCTGACTATTACGAAACTTTCTGGAATTGGAAGCTGTACCACTCTGATCAGGGGGTTTTGAACTCTGTTGACTTTGATTTTGATTGCCTTTGGAGAAGTGTGATGGCTTCTTGAAATTAGTGTTACCTTGTGACTGTTTACCCCTGAAATCTGATGTGCCACCACCCTGCTTACCTTGAAATTTCTTCTCTGTGAGTATAGCTTTTGTTACTGCTTCTCTAAGGGTCTTGGGTTCTAAGACCTTCACTTCCCCTCCAATATGGGCATTAAGCCCTCTAACAAAATGCTGAATCATGAGGGGTGATTCACTACTATAACCAGCATATTGTTTCAGCTCAAAGAACTTCCGCTCATACTCCTGTACGGTCATATTCCTCTGTCTCAAGTAATGATACTCATCAGCACGGTCCTGTTTCCACTGATCTGATAAAAACCGATCTCTAAAGCTCTCAAGGAACAACTCCCATGTAACTGTATCTATGGTGATTCCCAATTTACTCTCTTCTGTCCTCCACCATGATGATGCTGAATCTGTCAACTGCATGATAGCATATCTAGCTTTTACATTGCTAGCAAATGAGTACATGGAGAAGTACCTATCTAAACCAATGAGCCATGTGTCCGCCTCAAACCCGGTACCTATGCCATCAAATGGAAGTTTAGGCATTCTAAACAGGTCCTTCATCTGACTTGCCATAATGGCATCATACCCTACTGGTACAACCTGTATAAGGGGAGTCCTCTCCCTCTCCCTAGCCTGATCTCCCTGATTACCTCTATTCTGCACAGGTGGTAACCTCTCAAGAATGGCCTGTAAAATCTGTCTGGTGTCTAAATCCTCTGAGCCATCCTGGTGGCTATCACCCTGATTTCTACTATAGCTCTGAGCACTATCCTGATCAACTGAGAAAGAGGGTGTAACCACTCTACCTCTTCCTCTACCTCTACCATGGGCTCTAGTCACAGGAGGCATATTTCCTGCAACCATAAGGTTAGGACAAAACATTTAAGCATAGATATATATTAAGTATGTCATATTTGAAACCAAAAGCAATCACATAAGGACATAGTTTTAAGGCAAGTTTTGTTGTTCTAGTTTTATTTCGGTTCAAATTTTCGTGAAAGTTAAAGATTACCACAACCAAGTTGTTTTGATGTCTAAGTTTGGTTTTAACATGTTTACCTAATAAGACCTAATGGGCGCACATATTATTCCCAGAGTTCCCAGTGTAGAACTCGCGCTCTGATACCAATTGTAATGCCCCCGCCAGGGAACCCAAGAGAATACACTAAAATTAAACTAAGTTATGCAACATTTTTTTTTTTGTTTACTAAAGTTTACAAACACATTGAACATAGAACACAATGATAAACAAACATGAGTTCAGAATAAAACATATCATTTCATTTTCGTTCTCAAGGGTCCCTGACGTAGAATTACGTCATCTAACTAACACTACGCTAACATGATAAATGCTTAAGAACTCTTAAGTACAAAGTAAAATTAAATACATCTCTTAATCAATATTTCATTACAACTCATGATCACCTACATCCGCTACACATGTCGTAGGGTATGCGGTGATATTTAATACAATTACATGTATCAAAATACATCATGGATCCACGTAGGGATCATTACAAATCAAGTGAAAACCTCCTAGAAGTACCACATAATAACTTTTAACATCTGGGTACATAAATCTGCAAGAAAGTGATAGACTGATCCAAGTGTACAACCAAGTGACGAAGGGTAGTCCGCAACTGTCTCAATGGAGAAGTACACTACCACCCGACCATGTGGAACCCAGAGGTCCACCCCACCGTGCGAGGGAGATAACACCAGGCCCACACACACACTAAGGACCAATCTCCAAACCACATCTAGGAGAATATATCTAATACAAGAGGGTATACGGGTTACCAGAGGCACTGACCTACGTAGGATATCTACGGTGTGAGTAGGAAGGTGTCATCACGTAGATCCACCCTCGAGTTTAGTCCTGAAGGTTCCTCACTGAACCGACGGCACTCAAGTGATCATACGTGGCATCGACATCTCTCATGAAGACAAGTATATCGATGATGCATCTAGCATCTTCCCGCATCCATCCTTAGTCTTAACTAGCACTCAAGGCATGGGCGAGGTATTTCAAATTATCTTTTTTTTTTAATGTTATCCTGACTAAATCAATTTTTATAATGTTATCACTGGAATTAAGAAACTTGTCAATGGATGATCCGTCAGCCACTTGCGGGCCTCGGCGATCCATTGCAAGCCACCTTCTACACCACATCTAGATAACCTACCCTAGTTCCACAACAATACCCATCCTGGTTTGTGGCCACTTATGACACATTAAATTCCCATAACCAAATAAACAATTAAAGCAAATCTCATTTCAAAACATAAATTCACTTGGCCACTAAATCAAGTTTTAACCCACCAGGAGGAAAATACTAACAGGGATCGGTTTGACCACCCCATCAAGGTCTCACATTGACCCTAATCCAAAACAAGCAAATGAAGATAGAATCCACATTGCACCATAAATACAATCAACAAACAGATAACTGATAACCGCAACATATACCCGACCTCTGGATTTTTACCCCCTATTCGGTTATCTAATCCCATATGTAAATCAACTACATCAACAGAGTATTTAACATGCACATATGATATACATAGAAAAGAACATCGTAAACAAGAAATTGACATTCCGTAAAGAAACCAAGACATAATGATCATATTAACAAGTAATTTTGCACACACTAATTAATCCCACTAATTAGAATATCCACGTCTACCATAAAGTGACCATATTGTTAACTCTAATATTGCCTACTATAGCTTGATAAATGAGAACGTTTCTTAACTAATGGAATGATTACTAATCTCGGAAACGCACTCCTAAAATACAACTAAAGGATAAAACAATAAGTTTACTAATAATAATGCTATAACACCTATTGTTAACATTCCATTGCCAAGGCTAAATTGAAATACCAAAAACCATAATGAATTCACTAGTAGGATAAAAATAATGGTTAATAAAATCATTCACATAATAGAGTTAATATTCCAAATTCAAATTTAAGTAATATCTCCATTTTATATTGCTCAACTTTTAACTAAAAAAAATAACATGCTTAGTGTTTGGTAAAACATATCCTATTAATGTCTAATCAAATTTATAATAAACCACCCCTAACACCTAGCACCTAGGACCTACCTTCCACATCATCATGCAAATCCATAATAATAAAAGAAAACATAAAACATTTTTAAAAATTTCCCCAAAAGGGCTGCGAAAATCAAGGAGTGGAAGTGACTTGGGGTGGGTCCCACCAAATCCCAAGCACTCCACACATGAGCTAAGCCCAATACATGGCGTCCAAAGTCAATCCATGGCTTGGAAAAAGCAACTTTAATAAATTCCAAGAAGTGACACATGACCATGACCTAGGAAAGTGCACATGTAGGTGAAGGCAAGTTGTTTGAACAAGGAAGAAAATAAAAAAGTTTGATGTTAGGAACTCACGCCACCTAATAGCCATTAAGGCCTGCTCCCAAGTACTTGTCCATGACATGGAGTAAAGGACAAGACAAGAGGTGGTGAAAAGAAAGCTTGGGGAAAAAAGTAACAAAATTTAATGCATGTTTTTAAAAACTTTTCCAAGCCCATACTAAGCCCTACGTACCATTCAAATTGACATAACTCAAATAAATAAAAGAAATCATTCTTTCATTTCAAGCTATTAATATTGTGCAAGGAGGGGTGTGAGCTCCAAGGTGGAGAAGTGATGGGTTGTATAAAGTAGTGTTGACTAGGTATTATTTATTTTTGTTTATAGTCCAAGGTGGCAGGAGATATAATTAAATAATGACTGTGTAAGAAATTGTATGGGAATTCTTTTCCCATACAATTTCCAGAGAGCTGAAAGCTCATATTTCTTTGTAATAGAACTCTTTTTGAAAGTTAATTTTGTTTTATTTCCTCCACTACTATGAGTATTCATTCATCAAATTTCATTTGTTTTCTTAAAATATTACGAAATCTATGGACATTAAGTTAATGGTATATCAACAAGGTTTAGATATGGTTTGATTTCCAAAACAATAGAGATATCAACATAACCAATTTGTTCATTTAATGAATAGTATGACAACATTGGATTAAAATATCACTAAGTCCCATTGAGTTATGGAGTAACAAGTTCATTTCCATTCCAAAATTGGATTCACTAAAGACTGAGTTTGAGAAGGACTGCATGTTGGTTAAAATTTCACATTGCAAACTAATTTCTCACTGAACTAATGCTTCACTCTTCAATCTGAGGAGATAAATCTTTTCTCTCATTTGATGGAAAGATTAAAATCTAATTTAGAACATATTAAGGAACTCAAATCTTACTTGGATCAACAAGCAGGCTGACGAAGTCCAGCCGAGAATACCTCTCCAATCCGCAAACTAGAACTCTCAGTTCCTTCAGAATCAGCTCCCCAAATTGTCTTCTATTCTTCCTCTCTTCTCTTCCTCAACCCTTCATCTCTCTCTCCATTCTCTCCTCTAAATTTTGCATGAAAAAGTGGAGACAAGTCTCTCTCTTTTTGCCTCTAAATTGGCTTGGAAAGTAGAGAAGAAATATTTTATTATTTCCCCCCTACTATTCAAGTCAACTACCTAAAATGAGACAATTTAAAATTGTAGAATTTCTTTTTCTTTTATTTTTAATTTATCATTTGCATTAAGTTATAACACTCAATATTCAAGATTATATAATAAGCTCTATCTATATAAACATATAGTCATACATATAAACTTAATATATATACCATTGATAATATTATTATTATAAGAGACTTAGAGAAAGCATATATAACTAATTATGTTATATCATACTAATAACATAATATTTACCAATGTGTCAACATAATTTCAATAACTATCAGAGATCAGACATGAGATCCACAAGGTCAAAAATGTAACACCGACATGAAACAAAACCTAAGACAATATCATGCTCAACCGGGAAAACATATATCGGATTCATTCTACCAGAACGAATTCGATTTAGGTAAGTCAAGTAAGGTCTCATCCGTGATTTTAGGATGGTTAGGTTAGGGGATTGGCCTAGGTGCTAACTCCCCTTCTCCACCATTGAGACATAATAATGGCACGCTCATCCTGTCAAGCCAGGGAAGTCGATGCCTGGTACCTGCAACCTGCATAAAAAACCATTGCATGTACATGTGCATATATAACATACTATCAGACAATGGTAGGGATGGCTAGGACGTGTGGACCCGACTAAATGCAGGTAACTACGCCTCCTCCTCTACCATACATGCATGTCAACAGAAAAGAAGACATAACGATAACAAACATAATACCATACACATGCGGGTATGGGGTAAGTACCAAATATAATCATCATCTAATTACTTCAATTTATACATGCATTTTGAAACATCATATAAAATCCATCATTACTAGATTTAACCATTACGTAAAGTTCTGTTTCAGGTTCAAACATAACAATTAACATCCAAACTATAACTGTTTAATCACACACCAAAATATAAATATAACATGTAATATATGTCTGATCTAATCAACCAAGATAAAACAGTGTCAAACTAAACATAGTATCAGCAAAAGAAAGATGCGAGGGGTACTACACATCCACTCGTTGTATAGGTTTGAGTAGTCACCCTATGTGGATATATGTATCTTGGTATCACTCTTCTCCATGGTGTTGTATTGGGTCATGTTATGTCACTATGTTGATTATATATATTGTTTGGCAAGTGTTTAAGTGTTTATCCTTGCATGCATTGCATCTTGTTTGGGTTGTGACTATCTCCACGAGCACGGTGGGGTGGACCTACAAGTACAAAATGGTCGAGTGACATGACAAGCCATTGTTGAGGACCAACATACAAGTTCCAAATCAAATTTAAAGGTGAGATCAACATTTCCTTTCCTTTCTCTTCTCTCTCTCTTTCTCAATTGATGTTTGTACTTATTGTTATTCAAATGTATATGTAAACTAATGGATAAAGTAATGATGAACTAATGTTATTAAAATATAGAGAGGTAGAACTCGATGTTATGTAATTTGTACCCCCATTAGAGGGTAGGATTGTATTTTAGCTGTACATTTCAGTTGAAAAAGGTTTGAGTAGATTTTCTTAGGTTTTGGTCCAAAATTATATTTCGAAGTTTGAGACTGTCTATCAACGTCTGCATTGATTGACATCTTTGGTTATGAAGAAACCTCTCTACCTCATTGATCTGAGACTTTTTGATCTCTAATAATTTTTGTAGATGGGTATTTGGGCCTAGAAACCAATGTCTGGGCTTTTCAACATTTGCGCCTGCAAAACGATGTCTTTACTCATCTTTTGGCATCTCCATCTAGTTTAGACGGGGACCGTCATACGTGTTTCAGATCGTATTTAGAGGCAAGATTAGCAGCCCTCCCCCCCTCTCTCTCTCAATTGATGTTTGTACTTATTGTACTTCAAATATATGTGTATACCAATGTATAGTGTAGTGATGAGTTAATGTTATTGAAATCGAGAGAAGTAGACCTCAATGTTATGTAATTTGTACATCCTATAGAGGGTAGGATTATATTTTAGTTGTACATTTCAAATGAAGTTGAGTAGATTTTCTTAAGTTTTGGGCTGGAAATTGTATTTCGATGTTTGAAGCTGCCTATAAGCATCTGCGTTGATTGGCGTCTTTGCCTCACTGGTCTGAGAGTTTTCTGTCTCTTGCAATTTTTGTAGATTTGTGTCTGCACCTGTAGAGCGTTGTCTGGGATTTTTGGCATTTGTGTATGAGGATTGATGTTTGTGCCTGTAGGATGATGTTGTTTCTTGTCCTTCTCCACCCGGTTTAGTTTATAAGCTTAGTTCAGTTCATGACTCGTTCTTGAATGTAGGGTTGTTTTGGCACGTTTTTATGATGTTTATCAGTTGAATTAACATGATTGGCCAGTGGTTAAATGAACAAGTGTATGATGATTACCATAGAAACGTTTGGATTGGTGCTATTAAAATGAACCCAATTTGGTTAAGTGTATTTGGAGATTGACCTAAGCATCTCCATAAGTAGTTGTGTTTCCTTGATCGACCCGTGTAGAAAGTAGCTTGTTGGCCTTTATCTAAGCTTTTCTGGTAACTTGAGAAACGTTGGACTTTGTATCAATTGCAGAGTTGGGTTTTTTGAAACCCTAGAAGGTGCGTTAAGACTTCCGCTAGTGCTCAAGTGCAATATTCTTGTGTGTTATATATATATATATCACTTAAATTTAAATATTATAATTTTGAAGGAGTGTTTTACATGAAAGATTGTTTCAAAAAAATATCAAAATATATATGGATTTTAATTATTATATAATTAATTATAAAATATTAAAATACATCTAAATTTTATCTTAAATATTTTATAGACATATCTCGTGGTGCTCGTTATAATTTATCTTTGTAGAACATAACATAATATCAGTTTAGAATCTTTCCCCACCAAATAACTCGAGTGATGGAATAAATTTTAGTTATAGTTTGATCAAATTTATCTAAGCTTTTGTGGCATCTTGAGAAATGTTGGACTTTGTACCAATTGCAGTGTTGGGTGTCTAAACCCTTGAAGGTGTGTTAAGACTTCCGCTAGTGCTCAACCAATTGGTTTATCTTCTTATCAAGTGCAATACTCTTGTATGTTATGCATGCTTATATATATGGCTTTTAATATTCCCTCAATTTTTATTTATGCATTCTACTTCATTTGTTGCTATTTATTTATATTAATCTCCAAAGTTATTACATAGGTTACTTTTAACCTAATAATACTTAAACTATTATTTTTAGTTTTTATTATATTATTTATTTATAAATTTGTTCACCATTTAAATTTAAATATTATAATTGTAAAAGGATGTTTCACAAGAAATGTCATATATATATGTTCACCACTTTGATTTAAATGTTATAATTTTAAAGGAGTGTTTTACATAAAAGATCATGTTCCAAAAAAATGTCTATATATTGGTTTATCTTCTTATCAAGTGCAATACTCTTGTATGTTATGCATGCTTATATATATGGCTTTTAATATTCCCTCAATTTTTATTTATGCATTCTACCTCATTTGTTGCTATTTATTTATATTAATCTCCAAAGTTATTACATAGGTTACTTTTAACCTAATAATATTTAAACTATTATTTTTAGTTTTTATTATATTATTTATTTATAAATTTGTTCACCATTTAAATTTAAATATTATAATTGTAAAAGGATGTTTCACAAGAAATGTCATATATATATGTTCACCACTTTGATTTAAATGTTATAATTTTAAAGGAGTGTTTTACATGAAAGATCATGTTCCAAATATATATATATATATATATATATATATATATATATATATATATATATATATATATATATATATATATATATATATATATATATATATATATATATATATATATATATATATATATATATATATATATATATATATATATATTATATTATTATATAACTAATTATGCAATATTAAAATTCATCTAAATTTTATTTTAAATATTTTATAGACATATCCCTTGACGTTCGTTATAATTCTTCTTTGTAGTACATAACATAATAGCAGTTTAGAATCTTTCCCTACCAAATAACTCTCGTGATGGAGTAAATTTTGGTTATAGTTTGGTCAGATTTATAAGTGCCTCATTGGATGAATGAAAGTTTTTAATAATGTCCACGAGGCCAAACAACTTATGGGACCCACGGGTAGCTAGCAAACAAAATAAGCAAGTGAAAACCAAATGCAATAGGCCCCCACCAACTAGATCTCTTTCTTTGTAGAACATAACATAATAGTAGTTTAGGACCTTTCCCCACCAAATAACTCTTGTGATGGAGTTAATTTTGGTTATCGTTTGGTCAGATTTATAAGTGCCTCATTAGGTCTCCCAATTTTTATCTAGGTCTTAACATTTAAAACATCTTAAAAGAATCCATCAGATGATGTCAACTACATGTAGTCCTATTTAATGAAGTAAATCCTCGCTTCATCATATTTGTTGCCATGCTTAGGTTCATCATTTATTATCATATTTCATTTGAAGAGCATCTCAAACACTTTTCCAACTAACCCTTGGTATGATGAGGAATGCATGGTTGTGAAGAGATCTCTTAAAGAGGGGGAGTCAAGCAAAGAAAATATGAATGCATACAAGCAGTTGACAAAATAAAATAAAAAAGAGCTATGTGATTACACAAAGGAAGCAATTAATCTCTTTGGGGATACATAATCCTAAGGGTTTTTGGAGAGAGCTACAACTGAAGAGAAAACAAGTGGAAAATAATATCACAAACACCCAGTGGTTGGAATATGTGAAGCTTTAATATGGGCGGCCAAGTGGGGAAAATAACCCCCCCATAATTAACACTTCAGTCGAGCTATATTCAATTGAAGACATCAAACAAGGCATAAAGAAGATGACAAATGGTAAAGCCTAGGACATTGATGGTTTGCAGGTAGAATTTTTAAAATGGGGAATAGAGCACCTGGCTCCACACATCAAGAACATTTTTAATAGGGTCACACAAGGTAGCTTTTCAATTGAATGGGCAACAAGTGTTGTTATACCTCTTCACAAGAGTGGAGACATCAATAATCCCTCCAAATATCGTACCATTATGGTGAACCCCCTTCTTGGAAAACTCTTTGGGAGTATGTTAGAGCATAGAATCGGTGATTAGGCAAAAAAAGAAGAAAGAAGAAAGAAGAGCAAGGGGACGAGTTGGCTTCAGACCAAAACATTCTACCATCGATCATTGCATCGCGCCAAGACATTTCATTGGAAAAGTTTGGGAGAACCAAGGAGGAAAAGGCTTTTGTTATTTTGTGGACTTTAAAAAGCTTTTGACACCATGCCTAGGGATAAGTTGTGGCACAAAATGGAAGAGTTGGAGGTCCTAGAAGAGTACAGGGTTGTTGTTTATAAGCTATATGAGCAAGTTAGAGCCAAAATCAAAACTAAGGGGGACATGTTTAAATGCTTTGGGAGTGACATTGGAATGAAACATGGGTGCATTTTATCCCCTACTCAGTTTGGTCTATACATTGATAAACTTGACAAAGCCAATGGAGAAGGCATACATTTGGCAAGCTATGCAAACTATATACTAATGACCTTATTCCTATTGCTAAATTTTCTCAAGGTTTGAGCGAACATCTGAAAAATTTGGAGCTCTTTGGCCAAGAAGTGGGGATGCAAGCAAATACCACCAAGACAAAAGTCATAATCTATTATTTGAAAAAAAAAAAGAGCAATTTACTTTTACCTTTGAGGGCAACTCTTTAGAGATTGTGGATGAGTACAAATATCTAGGAATTGATTTCCACTATAGACTCTGTTGGGAGACATGCAGATCAAAAAGAATCCAAGGGGGGATGGAAAGCCTCTTACCTTCTCCAGAATAGGTGCATGAAGGCTAAGTTGAGGGATTGGAAGACTAAGACAACTCTCTAGTCTATTAGTGGTATCGGTTATTCTTTACGAATGTGAGGTTTGGGGGAGTAACATGTCAAATAAAAAATAGTGACAAATAAAAAGAATTCAAAAACATCCAAGCATTAGCAGCCTCAAGGTCAAGTCAATAGTACCTTATGAGATCCTCTTAGCGGAGGTTGGTATGTTTCCAATCAAGGCCTCAACGATCATTTGTTTGCTAAGTTACTTTTAAAAAGTTGGAAATATGGATAAGCATTGTTGGCTAAAGATGGTTGTTGAAGAGGAGTTAGAACATAGGAAAAAACATGGAAGAAACAAAACAACAAGTGAATGGACAAATGGAACATAAATCTTCATGAGTGCCCAAACACTAATGAGGAGATAAAAAAGTGGGTGTTAGAAAAATTCAAGAATGCCATGTGGACAAAATAGCCAGGTAGAAGAAAAAACATATTATGTCAAAGAATTTAACCCTATGTGGGAACATGATGATAAAGACTTTTTTAGATCCACAATCAAAGGAAATGCCAAAATTCTAATTGCTCAATTGAGGACCAGCTCTCATCACTTGAGATGTGAAACTGGTAGATGGACAGTACCCAAAGAGGTGTGGGATGGAAAAACTTGTAATTTTTGCAGAAAGGGGCGGTGGAAACTGAATGGTATTTTATCAAAGAATGTGCAGCATACAAGGATATCCACAATGAATACGAAGACAACTTGAAGGTGAACAGTCTGAATGAACTTTTTGAAGAGACAAGATTACACAAAATGACAACTCTCTTACTTTGGATCCACAATAGAAGGGTCAACATGGAGAAGATTTAGCATGCGGATTTTTTTTTTTCTCTTGGTCCCTTAGACTTTTGGTCTCGCGGACGTCATTAAAATTTCTTCATTCATTTGGCTCCTGCTTTAGAAATTAATCTAATTTTTACAATAGTTTGTCTTGGTTCTACGTTTGCTATAATCAATACAAGTAATATATTTATTATGCTTCTCGTTGAAAAACAAAGCGTTTGACTCTATAGAACGGTTCTCTTGAAGAAGCATAGAGAAGGATGTTAATTGATATGCCTAGTGTAACCTCCACAAATTCAGTAGTTGGGTTTTTATATTTAAATCTGCAACAATGGCCAACAGCATTTCTAAGACATTTATCACTACAAGGACCAAGGTGCACACGACAATCACCATTTTTCTTGATCAATTTTTGTATCAAGATGCATGTGTGACCTCCTCCGTAAAATTATACAATTATACATTCTTCTTAGAAGATTGGTGAGACCTCTTCTTGCTTTTTGTTTTCTTTCTTCTAGTAAATAGGTCAGTTTAGGCACTAGCATTGATTCTAGCCAAGGTAAAACCTGTTGGTACAGTTACAGATGGTTTTTTAAAGACGTATCTCAATGCTGCCTACAAATTCTCTCACCCAATAGGTCCTCTTTTATTAACATCACTGCAGAAAGAACATTTTAACAAGAAGCAATATCAAACTGACTCTTGATGTGATGGGAAAGAAGTTTCACAAACTGGAAGAGAACAAAATGAGAGCATTATAAACTTACATCTATACTTAACATAATTCAAAAGGTGTAAACTTCATTCTTTTTTACGCTGGGTCCAAACTTATTTTGAAGGGCAACCCCATCCCAGATGCCCTTTAGACTTAACAAATAACCCAAAGGCACCTCCAAATATTAGAAAAAATTGAACCCTTTTATCATAATGAAAGAGTAAACATTTGATTCATGCATTCTTACTTTCAAAGCTTTGATCCATAGAAAACCGAACTCCCAATCAAATTAATTTGATTTCTAACAATTTAAAACAACATCATCATCCACAGATCTTGCTTTTCAAATTCACCTGTTATTTTTCTGGTCAAGGATGGTCCAATAAGAACTCATATAGAAATGCCTGATGGGAAAACATGAGTTGAGATACAGAGTGAAGATGTTCAAAAGCATCACACTCGCATGTCTTTTAGCTTGGTAGATCTTGGGTACCATAACAGGTCTGTTCATGTGTTGTGGGGTAGGTTGTCCATGATATTGTGGGTTGCCTTACTACTGGTATTGCTCATTTGACATTATCGTTATATCATAACCCTCTAGACATAGCAGGTTTCCGATTCCGAAGGCATTCCTTATTTGCAACATAAGTAGTATTCTTGATGAAAAAAATAGTATTATGAGGTTTTGAGCAAATGATATAACCAATTGGAATTTGAAAATAAATCTGCAAAGAAACCCATTTGTGAGTGCAGACTAAATTAAGCATTGATAAATATATTTGAAAGTTGATGCATATAATTTTGTCATAACAAACAATTATGATGTTCCCATTTTGCCTCAGCCATGACATTGTTAAAGGCAACTACACAAGATGAGCATGATATCATTTTCATGCTATAATTTTTCCTCCAAACTTGCTTTGTATTGATTCTCTTTTCAAATCTTATTGTTGATGTTTGTAGCTTCAATCGGATAAAATGTACATCATAATATTATATTAATATTATGAGAAAAGATCAAATTATACATACACATACACATATCAACATATATATAATAATAATGTTTATTATTATTATTAATCTCTTCTCATAATAATAATATTTATGAGTGATTGATAAACATCAAAAAATATATAAAACCGATGATCAAATGCTTAAAGATCGAATTACAAACTGAACCGCACGATAGCATTGATCGAATACATGATATGTGCCACACACATAATAATATTATGTGCGTAGCATGTAATAGATTATGTACGATGTTTAATAGTAATCGACACTTCATATATCGTATGAGCCTGTAACAAAAATTAAGTGTTGTGTAATATAAATTACTCACCGATAGTTGTGAATCAGTATTGTGCATTGTTTAGAATATTAAAAGAGCATGTCTCATTGTTGATATTTATATTCAGTATTGGGCAGCATTTGAAATACACCGACATCAATTAGTGCAAGTAAAGTGCAGTGCCTCTATTGGAATAAATATATATTATTAAAAAAAATTAAAAAAATTCTGATATACGATCTTTAGCATGGTATCAGAGCCAGGTTCCTTCTATAAAGCCTAACCGCTTGAAGGAAGATCCGATTAGATTGAAGAAAGATCAAGATCAGCTTTTTTAAATTTATATATTCCTTCGAAAATCTTGTACCTACAGAATGGTGAATGGAATCAAACTTGAAGACAAACTTGAAGGTGCTTCAAATTTTGAATCTTGGAAAAAATGAATGATGCTAATACTAAGAAAGAATGAGATAAAAACAATCGTAGAAAATCCTCCTAAATCTAATGAGAATGACAAGAAGAGCCGATGGGAAAAGGACAATGCCAAAGCAATGGAACTATTAGTAGATGGAGTAAAAGATCATCTACTACCTATTATCACAAAGTTAAGACTTGTTGATGTGAGTTTTGTATCACTACATAACATATAGCAATTGAATACTTGATACAGCGTATCAAACACTCAACCCTCTCTTGAAAAGTATACAAGGATACTCCAAGGTTCCTTACACCTGTGGATACTAACTCAATTATATAAATGTGATTTGCTGGTAATCACTTCGGCAGGCTTATGTTGTTCACTTGAGAGATGTCAAACTTTCGCTATGATGATGCTGAGATAACTTTCTTCTTTTATATCATTTCCAACTTTGCTCATCAAACTAATTTATATCACTTCTAGCTTTGCTCTTCAAACTTTCGAACTTCAACTTCTCAACTTCAACTACTGAACTACTGATTACTTCTACTATTACTCCTACTGAATGGAAAGATTGGCAAATGGACGGGGATCAAACCAAATGAAAGCTTGCCAGCGGCGCTACTTCCACAGATGCAATGATTCTAAGGAAAGAAGACTAGATTACCACGCAAGGCTCCTTGACAAGCTGCTAAGATGCTAGTGGCCTAGTATAGGATCCCTATCCAACATCTACCAATATCACCATGCAATTAATCATCTATCACTACTCTTCCTTTAACACTTGCTTGAAAATGAAAATGCTTTAACAACTCAATGAAAGCTAACTTTAACAATTGGAAGTAGAAACCATGCAATAACACCAAATGTTCTTAATCACCATGCAAGACACAACAATGACAAGAGAAGCAATTTTGGTATTATATTAGCAACAATTTTCTTCAACCCCTTTACAAATGAGAACAAGTGGCCTTATATAGAGGCTTGAAATTACAATGAATGGCCAAGATTAAGAGGTAAAACCAACGATCCAGATTGAATCCTAGAAACCCTAATTAAGGTTACCACCCCATAGGCCAATGAAAAGATGCCACCTCATCAATGGACCAATGAGAAAAAGAATAGTGGTAACCAATGAGAAGGCACCAAAAATGGTAGCCAATCCGAAACCGACACCTACCCTACCCAAGAAGAAAGGGGAAAATGCCACATGGGCTTACATCAAATGGTCTTCTAATATAACTCTACCCTTTTCTTTCATTTTTTTGGCATAAGTAATGAACTTAGCCAACATTTTATCAACTTCTTCCATAGGAGGGCAAGGTGAATGCCTCATCTTGAGCTCAGTTGTGATGACCATGTCCTTTGCTGCTTGTAGTACCTGCTCATTCTCCCTCTCATCATCCTTTGCAAATTGAACTAAGGCCTTGAGAGAGGCGAGGATGTCAAATCTTTTCATTAAAGGGACAATCTTTCCCAAATCATCCAACCTCGATCCAAACTTTGTCTCATTGAAATCCTCCTCTGTTATTCCTTCGAAATCTAGTGCAACTCTAGCATCATTCATTGTGTTTGAAATGAAAGCCTCGATGCCTGGACTGTGCTGTGTCATTCTGTCCTGTATTTCATCCAGCGTTCCCAATCTGAACGTTAAGGCCATGAACCAAGACTCGACCATTGTTTTCTCTCCTTCATTTATCACCTTGGCCTTCACCAATGTTCCCTCTGATATTCTTATAACTGCTTCCAACCTAGGAATGATATACTCACGAATTGGAAGGAAATCCCTCCATCTTACTTCAAACGCTCTGAATTTGTTCCTGATGGTTATAAATGCTCTGAAAATAGTAGTGAAAGGAAGCAAGAAATCTCGCCCTTCTTGGATGGTGTCATTGATCCACTTCCTAGCCTCTTGTTCAAAATTGTCCTCACTATCTTGGAGGAGAGCTGCCCTTGGCACCTGTTGGATTGGCTGACTTGTTCCATTATAAATGCCCTTCCAATACTCATTTTCTCTTCTCAATTTAGCATTTGCAGCATTTGCCCTTGCTAGCCTTTCAACTACTGAAGTTACACTCTCTTGAAGCTCTTCACACTCTATCTCATCAGTCGCTGCTCCCAAGTCATGCTCTTGAAAATCATAGTCTTGAATTGAAATTTCTTCCATTGTCTTGCTAACCTTTGGTATGGCAATTTGAACTTTCCTATGACCATCATCTCTGATTACCCTTGCTACTGTTTCTGCTTGCCTCTATCTAACATCATCCTCTCCTTCAGCATCCCTTTGAATTTCTTCAATTGTCTGGATGGGTGGCTCCAGGATAATCGGCTGGAGCATTTTCAACATCCAAGCGGGCCCAGTGAAAACTCCCACTACTGGATTTGGCTGAACTAGCCCTACATACTCATCATTGGGTGCCCGATCCTCGTCTTGTACCGCTTCACCTTCAATATCAACTTGCATATCCTCTTCATCACTAGAGACTGCCACATCTTCGTTTACTTGATTTTCTGATAGAGGAGAATATCCACTACTGCTATCTTCACTACTTGACTCTGAACCTGAGCTCACTTCAACTGCTGCACTTTGTCTACTGACTCCATGCTCTTGTCCTCTGGCCTCAAATATACTTTCTCTAGATGGTTCTTTGTTCTGTTTCTTTGCCGGTGGCCTTTGATCTTCCTTACCCTTCTCGACTTCTATGTCTCTCTTCTTGCCCTTACTGGCCTGCTATTACTGCTGTAGTTGCTGTCGGCCACTGCCCTCACCCTGCTGACTAACTGATTCTACTTGGACCTCCACCGACTTCATTTTCTCATAAGTGAGGCGTACCCTTGATCTTTGCAACTGACTTAACTTCTTGTTATACCACCCCTGAGTGTGCAGTTCAACTGTCTTATTAATTGCCTCTAAGGATGGATCCTGCTGATCATTCCAATTGACTGGATCTAACTCTGTTCCTTCTACTGTGTGGTAGTCCTCTCTTAGCACATCTTCGTCTTCTTCCATCTGGTCTAGGATCATAAGGTTTTTCCATTTTATGGTTCTCATCAGGCTTAGCGACAGTCTTGAGAAAGCTAGCTTCCTCACATGAAAGTCATTTTGTGCATTAGCCCAAAAATCTTCTATCGTAGGCACATGCTTGAATGTTCCTCCTTGAGTGGACTTGATTAGACCATAAGGTCGAACTCTTGTCTCACTTTATACCAAGCTAGGTGATATTGTTCTAACTCCTTTTCAGCAGATGCAAAGGCAACATGGTTGGGACAACTGTCATTGCCTATCACAAGTGAGAGGGTAACCCCTGCTTCACCTTTATGTTTCATCATTTTATCATATTGCTCAAGCTGTCTAGCCAACTCCATCAAAACCAATCGATCGGGTGGATACCTTGGGAGCCTCTTGGGACAAGTTGTACATCCAGCCACTCTTATGTAAGTGAATCGTTCAAATTGGATGAACCAACTCCCATACTTCTTAACTTTAGCCTCGGCCTCCGGAGAAAGTCTCCGAGCAGGAGTTCCTTGCATCATCCTTACTAACTTCATTGCAAAGGCATCATAAAATATCTTGTAATCCTTGGTGTTGCGCAAATGAAGCTGTGGATAGCACTCATACACCAAGTATTGCCCAGGCCCATGACCAACTTCTCCCCTAGCCTTAAGTCCCGGTTGTCTAAATAATCTTGCTATTAAGTAAAAAAGATATGATCCCATGTAAAACTGCTTTTGAGATAACACTGTTCTAAGCTGTAACTCTAGATTTTCACTAATTATTGTAGCCCAATCAAATTTCCTCTTTCCACTTTCTATGCCATCAATGAAGTAGTACATCCAAGTTTCGAATTGCATACCTTGTGCTAAGCCCATGATTCTATTGAGGAGGACAATGAGATCGCCATATTCTGACTTGAAGTCGGACCTGGTGAGCTTTGAGGTCTTGGTGACTCCCTTCTTGCCTTCATGTAACCAATTCTGTTTCAACTGAGCAAAGTATGTGTCTTGGTTGTCATGGTAAAATCTGGTGGCTTGATCAATAGATAGTGCCTCTGTGCCATTCTGCTTAGGTATGTTAAATGTATCCTCAATCAATGGACCGCTGATGTTTGCCAAAACTTTCTCTCCATCCATCATGACTGACTTGCTCTGAATGTTAAGTCTAGATGCACACTTCATGATCAAATCTGGACAAGGCAAGGTAGGAGGGAAGGCAGCTGCATGCACAACTCCGGACTTGTAGACTTTCTTTGCAATAGGAGATTCGCTGTCTCTCAACCTATCTCTCAATTGAATCATATCAAGGGCACCAATGTTGGTGTCTCCAACGTATTTCAATTTTGAGCGGAAGTTGGAATTGGGTATCATGACTTCCTTGTCTCCTATTTTAGCATTAGTTCCTTTGGGTCGCTTGCTTGCATTAGCATCAGCCATCCTAAACACTTATCACTCCCCACCTTTTCTACAATGAATGTGGAACTACACTTATCACTCCAATCTTCGCCTAGGGGTGGAATACTACACTTATCACTCCCCGCCGATACCTTAAGATGGACTACACTTATCACTCCAATCTTCTCCCTAAAATGAAATGCAATGATGCAAACTATACTTATCACTCCCCGCCTTTGCCTTAAGATGGACTACACTTATCACTCCAATCTTCGCCTAGGGGTGGAATACTACACTTATCACTCCCCGCCGTTACCTTAAGATGGGCTACACTTATCACTCCAAATCTTCCTCCTAAGATGAAATGCAATGATGAAATGCAAGCAAGAACTTGAGGGAAAAAAGTCAATCAAGACAATCAAGTAATCAACTTAATATCCAAAATCCTAACTCTACTCTTGAAATTAGTTTTCAACACCTAGACTAGCACCAATGAAATGAAAGCAATTAAGGAGAGAGGAAAAGATAGGCCACTCACCCAAGTACAACAAAGCTAGGAGTCCTTTGTCAATACAATTCGCTGAGCTTGGCCCCCAAAATCTTCTAAGTCCACAAGAGAATCTCCTCTTTCTTCAACTCACTTTCAAAATTTTGCTATGAATCTTCTATCAATAAACTCCCTCCTCAATCACAAATCTGATTATCCCAAATCCACTAGCCTCTCCTCTTTATCAAACTCTTAAATTTTTGGATTTGGGGCAAATAGCATGAAAAAGTCTTCAATTCTTTCAAACAAGTGTGCCAAATCAGGTAGAAATGGGCCTCCAAATGAGGCTTCAACAATTACTGATCCTCCTTATGTAAGCTGTCCTCAAAAAACTGCCCTTTGATGCATTGGAGATGTCCCTAAAATGATCAAAACATGCCCAAGTCCGCCATCTCTCAAGTCTGATTCAAGATTGCACTCCAAATTTTGAAATTGTCCACAAATTACTAGGCCAAAGCTCGGGCCTGCTCTCCTCTATAAGTCTGATTCAAAACTGCTTCCAATTCCAAGTCGCTGCCTCAAAATGTGCCCAGATCTGATGTGGCTCCTTGAAGTCTTGAAAATATTATCCAAACCACTTCAACTTTGCCTCAAGATAAATCGCCAATGCTCCACTATGAAGTCGCTGCCTTAGAACTCTATCCAAACTCGCCAAAACTAGAGAATTTGCTGCCAAATTACTAAAGAAGTTCACTGTCCAATAGCAGAGAGAAGATTGTTTTGCATTGTGGAAAATGAAATGAAGTTGATCTTCTTTTATAGGCAATTGAATCCTCTCCCAAATAGGCCGACCCTAAAAGAAATAATACAATATATTAAATGCTGATTCAAAAAGGCAAGGACGACATGTACTTAATTGAATTCCTTTTCAAATTGGATTGCTAAAAATAAATAAATTAAATGCCCAATGCAGTAAAGGACGACTTGCATAATAATCAATTGATTTTCGATTTTGAAATGGCAAAATTAAATATCCAATGCAATCTTGAGGGACGACTTGGCAGGGGCTAAACAAATTCTTGAAACTTTGAAATACAAACATTCAATCAATGATTTCAAAATGCCTAATGAAGACCGATCCAACCATTTTAATGCAATTTTTATTTTTGTAAAATGAAATCATTTAATGTCATTCCAAAATAATAAGGGCAGAGCCGAAAATAGATCCAAGACATTCAGAATTTTGATTTTTCCATATACAACATTCAATGTACAATAAGATTTTGAATTGAAAAGATCAAATATCTCACCAATGACAATTTTTGAAAATAGCAAGGAAGTCCATAAATATGAAAATTAAGGATTTAGTCCAGATTTCATAAGATTTCGAAAATAGCATTGATTATCAAATAAAATTTTGAAATTGGCCACCAATAACCAATCAATTTGAATTGCCATTCAGATTCTAGAAATTTTAAACATCATTTGCCCAAATAAGAATTTCGAACTTAGCATTAAATCCATCACTAATAAAAATCATCACCATGGCAATTCAAAAAATAAAATTGGCCAATCAAAATTTGCAATCCAAAAAAATCAAAATTCTAATGAAAATTTGAAACATACAAGCCCAAAGATTATTTCGAAAATTATAAGAATTTGGCAATTCAACAAATCTCCTCACCTAAAAAAATAAATTGAAATCCAACCATTTTAATTGCCAAAACGCCAAGAATTTGAAAGGGCCACAAGTCATTTTCAAATAACCAAGCAAATTTCAAATTCATCCCTCACTTCGAACCAACATCAAAATCCTCCATTCAAAGTCATCATATCGCTAAGATCCTCAATTCAAACCCACATCACAATTTTCAATTCAATTCAAATGCACTTTCAAACACATTGGATTGCACCCACTGAATCAAACAGGCCATCAAAATTTGAAGACTGGGCAAGGCCAAACTGACTAAGTTTGATGGGTCGAAAATTAGGGGGTCCCCATGGATGGGGCGATGTTGTAAAAACCTCACAACAAGACTTTGCATATGAAATGTTCAAAGCCCTGGAAAACATGTATGAGATCAACAACACTAGCAGGATTCTTACTCTTAAAAATCAACTCTCTAATATTAAAATAAATAAAGGAGAGACCATCACCTCATACTTTTTGAAGATAACAGAATTAAGAAACCAACTCTCCACAATTGGTCACATCTATGATTATAAAGAGTTAACTATGGTAACTTTAAATGGACTCCCTAGATCTCATGGAAAAACTTTAGACAAGGAATAAGTGCTCGTTCCAAAGTCCCCAAATTCGATCGACTAAAAGTTGACTGCATTGAAGAAGAGTGTAATCTAATATCTAGAGGAATCGGTGTGGAATCCGCAAATAAAGATATTTAGATTCTCACTACTAATTTGAAAAGGAAAAAGGGCAAGAACTCAAATAGTAAACAGTCGTTCAAGAAATAGAGACTACTCTACAGTACAATGTTATAGATGCAAAAAATATAGTCACATTGTAGTAAAATGTCCTAACGACTCAAAAATCAAGCTTCCTTCGCTAAAGTCAGTAATTCAAACTTGTATTCAGAGAAATTTGTATTCTAAAGAACTTCAAGATATCTTGTGATTGAGAGGGAGTTCACTGATAAAGATGGAACACTTATGAGGTAAACTTGGTATCATTGTAAAATTGATTATTGTACTAATGTTATTTCATAATTATATGGGCCATGTGTAAACCATGAGGAAGTGACGACTTCCAAATGATTATCACTTGTATTTGTAAAAGTTATTGGAAAGTAACGATCTTACAATAACTTGACCTTCTATTGTGATAGACATCTTATAATGTCTGAAATAGATCATGATAGATGATATCTTGCATGGTGGATTAAGTTCCTTAAACAGACTGTGGCTTTCTATTGTGATAGACATCTTATGATGTTTGATACAAATCATGATATATTATGTCTTGCATGGTGGATTAAGTCCCTTATACAGACCATGAATGTTCCTGTGGTAAGTATCATTCAGGATACATGTGCACATTACCTATGGACATTTTTTGAGTACTTGGTGAGTATCATGTGACTCGATATTTTGTGGCCATTACTCCTGATATCATGAGATGATATCTCTATAAACTCTAATATTACATTGAGGTAATATCTCTTTTACATTATTTTGAGTACTTGATGAATATCATGTGACTTGATATTCTTGTTTAGACCATAACACCTTATATCATCGGTGAGATGATATTTTTAAAAATTAATGGCTTTATTATGATTAGCATTTTGATGGATTTTATCTTCCCTAGCTAAGAGGGAGTATTGATGTTTGTAGCTTCGATCAGATAAAATGTACATCATAATATTATATTAATATTATGAGAAAATATCAAATTATACATACACATATACATATATTATTATCTAAATAAGAATTGATCTCTTCTCATAATACTAATATTTATGAGTGATCAATAAACATCAAAACATATATAAAACTGATGATCAAATGCTTAAAGATCAAATTACAAACTAAACCGCACAATAGCATTGATCGAATACATGATATGTGCCACGCACATAATACTATTATGTGCGTAGCACGCAATAGATTATGTGCAATGTTTAATAGTAATCGGCACTTCATTTATCGTATGAGCCCATAACGGAAATTAAGTGCTGTGTAATATAAATCACTCACCAATAGTAATGAATCGGTATTGTGCATTGTTTAGAATATT
The DNA here is from genome assembly GCA_027943335.1 of Chamaecyparis obtusa. NCBI lineage: Eukaryota > Viridiplantae > Streptophyta > Pinopsida > Cupressales > Cupressaceae > Chamaecyparis > Chamaecyparis obtusa. The sequence continues at coordinate 2,028,442 of BSBK01004397.1, read as the reverse complement.
AAAAGAGCATGTCTCATTTAGAGACATGTCTCTACGTATGTAGAGGCATGCCTCTGCATACGTAGAGACATGTCTCATTGTTGATATTTATATTCAGTATTGGGCTGCATTTGAAATACACCGACATCAATTAGTGCAAGTAAAGTGCAGTGCCTCTATTGGAATAAATATATATTATTAAAAAAAAACAAATAAAATTCTGATATACGATCTTTAACACTTATTAGTAAACTATGCATAGACTTTTGCAATCATATACTCTTTATATTTAAAATATTAACCCCTGAACTAACATTAAAATGTAAGAGATTTTAAATAGTTCGACAACATTCATGCAATAAAATTTGGGATAAAACAAACCTTGCATTATTAGACATTTGATATTAATATGGATTTTGGTATGGGGCTGAAGATTTATGATACTGAAGAAATGGAAGGCCTAGTGAGCTACGCTTAAAACACTCTTGCTATCCTTTATAGCATGCTGCCAATAGTTTCTTCCCGAAAAAATGTCACCACTGCCCTTGAACAGGAGAAGGATGTCCTACTAATGAGCCCGCATTAAACAAAACTAATCGCCTAGAATCCCCTTCATTTGAATGTACTCTGTATATTTCTAGTACTTGGTTTTGACCTTTCTTTCATCATGTGCCATAGCTGCGGTCTCCTGCATCCCCAAGGCCTGGAATAATATATCTGAAATGTACAGAGAATGTGATAAGCAATCTGAACGCTTGATTTAAGTGAGACTCAAAACTGTGAACAATTCAATTGAAGGTCCACCTCATATTAGTTGAAAGTTAAGAACTTATGAGTAATTGCACAAAGCTAAGCATTAGGCTATGCTAACAAATGAAGAAACCGTGAAGAATTGGTCAAGAGAATACCCATGTTCATTAACTGTTGGATCGATGGTGCCAGTGTATACATGAAGCCTGGAAAGAACAAAAATAACATTGTAACTGACTATATAAACTCCTTGATTGATCAAAAGTAAAATCAGCTAAAATGTTGCAACTTACCCAGGAAATTTCTCACTTAGCTTTTGCAAGGCAGGAGGAGAAGCCACTGCAGAAACCTATTTGTGAAAAAATATGTTAATTGGACCCTAAATTGTAGTAAGTATCATGTTGGAGCACGGGACAGACTTGGTGAATTCAAAAAACATTCAGGCATCTAGAATAGAACTACTTTTCCTTGTGAAATAATCAACATAAGCAAGATGCACAAGCTAGGCAGATACCACTCTTATTTTCTTGTGATCGACTCCTCTATCCTTCAACAGATCAATTGCAGCAACAATTGTCCCTCCTGAAGAAACTTTCAAGTCATAAGTGGATAATAATAATGATAATATGTAGAATCAGTCCTAGGATATGCACAAAATTATTAGAAGTATGTATACTAGCAGAAACGTTGCAAGCATAATTCAGTCAAAAAAGGAGTGTGTGACAAAAGGAAATTTCAAAATTATGCATACCTGTTGCAAGCATTGGATCAACCACGAGTACAAGAGACTCCTTAGGTAGTTTATCTGGTAGTCTGATACGTAAATAAACATATAGCAAGATATAATTACTAAACGCACTTCAAAAACACTTACCTATAGAGAATCATTCACATAAAAAATAATATTTTAATTCAACTATCAAACAGGAAAAGGGTTTTGACATGCATTTTCTATCCTAACCATCCATCATTTAAAAAACAGGTTTTCAGAAGAACCAACCACCATTCACAAACTACCAGCTACAAATAGAAACTGGTACAAACAAAAATTATTGGTAAAGTCACAAGCTGCATATAAATGTCAAAAAACCATCTCCAAAGGTTAAAAAATCATTCCCACACTATGTAATTCACTTCAGCATTTCTCATATAGTTTATTTACTTTGATCACATGGACAAGCCAGCTCAATGAACTTCTAATGTTTAATGATTGTCTATCTGAAAAGGTTTTGATACAGCTGAGCTCATTAGCTATTATTAATATGTGATCATCTTTGCAATCTTGTACTTTCAGATAACTTTTACAACAAGCATTCAATTCTCATGGGATCATTTATATCCCAAACCAGTGTTTTCACAAGCATGATAATGTCTCAATCCAATTGCTTGAACACTCTAAGATGTGAAATGGTGATTAACAGTGCTTGGCCAGTAAAAGCCCCACATTTGTTAGATCTACAACTAAAGTACATTTCCTAATTGATGTACTAATGTCAAAAGACCTACTCAAAAAACATTGATTGCCACATCACCTGCTTCTTATAGCTCAAGATGCTTCAGCTTTAATTGATGGACCTTACCTCAACTAGGATTGAAATCAGATTGCATGAAATGAAAAAGCAGTCATAAGCCTTTTACAAGACTCTTGTGTTGTGTTAGGAGTTGGTGTCCACATAGGTTAATACTCACGTATTTATTATGGGTGTTAGGAATATTACATCATTAGATTTGTTATATGTTAGCTAAAATAATGTGAAGAATTAAAGTAGTGTGTTTGTATTATGAGTTGTTAAAACCAGAGAAGCAATAATCGCAGTTATACCCGACTAATCGCGATTCATGGAGTGATGCAATTGTGGCCGGAGTTTCCCCAATGGAGATGGTCCAAACCATGCAGCATGAGTTACACAACAGAAACAATCAACACAAGACAAAAGAATTGATAACCAACATGTTACAGAAGATCTTCGCATATCACAGAATCAAAGATTTACATCAGATTGGCCTGCAACATGCAGCTTCCTTTCGGCATACATGCCTGATTACAACAAAAATCCAAAACTAAACCCTAGACCTAACCTTCCAAAGGTTATCCTACTGAATGCTACCTAACAAAGATAAAAAGCCTCAATATATAGAGCCTTCGCAACACATATGTCGGCCTAGATCTATCACATTTTCCAAGGACAAGAAAACATAAAACATAAATATAAGTCAGGACCCAAATCATAAGGATCTCAATGCCAAGTTGTTGAAATGACGTGCAATCCAAGAGTAACATCGGCCAAATATCAAAGATCATCGTGATATGAGCCACAAAGCTTTGTCAATCAGGAAATTGCTTCGCAAGATTGGAAAACTCCAACTGACTGTTAGAACATGAAGAACACACAAAACCGAACATGAATCCAAAATATCTCCACCGTGAAGAATCCAAATGAGGTGCAAACCTAGACATAAGTAAAACATGATGTCCAAAACATACCCTAAGGTCTGCAACAACAAATGATCCAAAACAAAGGAACACTACTAAAAACACAAAAACTGGCTAACAGGAACAAATTGAAAACAAACTGCAAAGGAAATGTTTTTGGGTGATGCAAGATTGCCAAGAACCCAAACCCCACCAATTACCCCCCCCCCCCCCCCCAATGATTTTTTTATGTTTAAATGCATTAAAATCATGTTAAAATCCCTAAAATCGGCAACAAAGTGAAAATAATTGTTGCAAAAACCCACAAAATTCGAGAAAAACTCAGGAATTACCGAATCCCTTAGAAATAGGGCCAATTCCAAGACGGAATTAAGTCAGCGCAAAATCAGTGTGGAAACAGTTTGTTATTTTGCCCCTTAGTTTTCTTTTCGATCTTTGGGAAACCCTAAACAAGAGAGGGGAGGAGCAAGGGCCAATTCCAGGATGGAATTAATATCAATGTGGAAACAGTTTGTTATTTTGCCCCTTAGTTTTCTTTTTGGCCTTTGGAAAACCCTAAACAGGAGAGGGGAGGAGCAATGGCGGTCATCAATCAAATTTGAAAGGGCCTCAATCATCCTCAATTGTGCAAGGCATGTGAGATAGTATTGAAGTAGTTGATGAATTTTCTCTAAATTGCAACTTCGATATAACCTGGGTCCCGAACTCTCTACACACCCCGCCCTATGGATTCTGATGCAAACAAGTGTATATTTAATATATACATCCTTTTTAAAACTATAACTATTATGCACTATTATATAAGGAGCAAACCACTTTAGTTTATAATTACTATTATGAATTTTTAATATTAAAATTATTATTGACTATTAATATATATTAATAGTTATCGGGTGACCCATTTAGCAACGGTTGAAACACTTTGTTGGTGAGGCTAGCACAAAGATTCAAAACCTAGCCGAGCCATTGTGCTTGCAGGCTTTGTGCCTATGCTGAACTGTTGTGCTTACGATTTTGAATTTGTGGAGTGTTTGACACCTTAAAAGGATGTTGTTTACTGATCAAAAGAATATACTAATAGTTATATAATAAATTATAAATTAAAAATGATGTAAAATTTATAATGTATATATTTAATTTTTAATATATAATTAATATATTCCATTTTTAGTATATATATGATTTTTAATTTTTAATTAATATATTTAATTTTATTATTAACATTTGTCTCCACCTAAAATAGTAGTTGCAAGCTAGGCATTGTCAAAACCAATGGCTTGCTAATCTTTTACTTCAACCAAACAAATGCCTTTTGTTAAATTCTACTCCATATAAAGGACTAACCAATTGTCGTTATTGAATATAAAGCATTGCAATTGTGGAATATGATTTCATAAGCTTTCTTAAATGTTGAACTACCCTTAAAAAACTCCTTGCCTCAATTGCAATGAAAGTCTTGGATCACTTCAAAATGGTGTCCACTTTTACTAAAATACTAACAGGAGCTAGATCTTTGCCTGATAATTTTCATCTCCGTTACTTCATAGACTTAGCTAATATTTGATCTCAGACTTAATCAACTATTTGGTGATTGCCCTCTTAAAAAGTTTGATAGATGTTGATCTCAATTGCTTCATAGCCAACTAATATTTGACCTCATACTTAGACAACTATTTGATGAATGCCCTCTTAAAAAGTCTGATAAATGTTGATCTTGAACTTACTTCATAGACTTGGCTAATATTTGATCTCAAACTTACTTCATAGACTTAGCTAATATTTGATCTCAAACTTAGATAACTTTTTGGTGACTTCCTCTCAAAACGTTAACTGAATATTTGCCTATGTTAGAACAATATGAATATAAACGACAAAAATCTATTTTCTATAATTCATGGGTTAAACTCTATTTTATTTTCCCTCTATATCTCTATGCTATGGAAATGCCCTCAAGTTAAAAAGGGTTTGTCTCTTTTTTAACAATTTTTTACTTTCTTTTGAAAATCCGATTTTTTTCTGATAATAATGTCAAAAGAAATGGTGAAGACATTTCAATGCTTAGTGCATGTGTTGACGATCTTGCCATCATTAAGCAGTAGGGGCCCATGCTCTTCAACCAGTGAAATCAGATCTGTGTGCAGCTTTTGACATGACTAATTTGTGCCCCCTACAATGTTGCCTAGTTGTCGAGTTCTCGCAACATGACCATCTCATTTTCATGGTTCAAGTGAAGTATGCTAAGAATCTACTAAGAGGCGTGGGATAGTAGATTGCAATCCCTCTTCTACACCTATGGAGGTCAATTTGAAGTTTTCAACCTATGATGATACATCCCCAACCCATGGATCTCTCAGCAAACAAGGTGGGTAGCTTGATATATCTTCCGTATACTCAACTAGATCTCTACTTTAATGTTTGTCAACTATTGTTCTTGATTTTCCACAAAAATAAAGCTCACTCATTCAACACCAACAATGCACTTTTTGTGATATGTAAAAACTACTCTTGACCTTGGTAAAATCTATTAAGGGACAGCATATTTTGGATTGACAAGATACAAAAAGTATGATCCGAAAGGTTGATTCTACACAGTTTTATCTAACGCATCAAACTCTATTCTTAAGGGCAATGGAAACATCATTATTCTAATCGATACCCTTCATGGGGGAATTTGTCTCAAAGTGAAGCTTCATGAGAAGTTCAAGATAAATGTTTCAAAGAAGATTGACGATTTAGCATTTGAAAAAAGATGTCAAGATTCTCAAATTCTTTCAGCCAACCCCCTCTTTTTATAGGCCTAATTATGCACTATTTCTTCCTCTTTTTGATGATGGAATGAGGAGTGTTATCTAAGACATTGATTCAAAAAAATCTATGCAGTTTTACCAAAAGCACCATAATCTATTCTTATCAACTATAAAAATATAATGAATCTAAAAGATATATAGACTTTGACCAGGGAGGTTCAATGGATAATTAGCTGTCTACTACTAGGTACATCTTTTCCTTGGGTTCAAAAGTTTTTGTGGTAGAATAAATTTTAGCACATTATGGCTTTATTGTTATGGTAAATTGATGTTGTATTAAACAAAGGAGATGAAAGCTCCTTATATAGATTTACAAACAATTGTGAACTAAAGACAAAAATAGAAACTACCTAATAAACTAAAGACTAACTAAGATGACCATTAAATAAACATTACAATATTCTAGTACCCTCCCTTAATGGTCATCGTCTAACTACCTTGCAGACGACTATACATGTCTTGTGGTCATAAATTCTTTACAACATTCTGCGGTTGCTAAGACCCTCCCTGAATCTGCAAAATGTCAATGACCAAGAGTAGCCAAAATCCATCCAGAAAAAATAGAGAAGGTTGCCCACAACAAAAGACAAGAGCTTGCCACTGAGATGAGTTTGCCACTAACCCTCCCAAAATCTGCAAAACTTATGACCAGAAATCATCACAAAATGTCCAACTTGATGTTGGAAAATAGAGATGTCCCTCATTCTAGACAGAGACACACATCAAGAACAATTGCCAAGATTTTGAAGAAAAATTGGCAAACCTCCAAATTTTTGCAAAAGAGCACAACGCCCCAGAATAGACAACAAAAAGTCACAATTTTTGAGGAAACAATTGCCAAACCCAAGATTACAAATCATCATTTTTTCGGAAAAAAAGGTAAAAACCCACAAACGAATCCCACACAACTTTGCGAATTACAAAATCTATAACTGATTTTTGAGGATTAAATCATATAACCAAACAAATAGTTGGCACAAAATCCGAGACATGGATCAGCATACAAAACATCATTTTTAAGGAAAAAATGGGAAAACCTTTCGAAAAACCAGAGAACCCTCCTTGGTAGGAGCACACCCTTAATTTGAAGAAGAAATTATAAACCAAAATAAAAAAAATTCAGGGAACAATTATTAAAACCCATTAGAAATTTTTTAGGGGAAAAAATTATGAAAACTCATTAGAAATTTTTTAAGGGAAAAAATTCTGAAAAACCATCAAAAAGTTTGTAAGGGAAAAAAAATTATGAAAACCTATCAGAAATTTTTTATGAAAACCCATCAAAAAAATTTTAAGGGAAAAAATTATGAAAACCTGTTAGAAATTTTTTAAAGGGAAAAAAATATGAAAACCCATCAAAGAAACCTTTGTGTGCCAAAACATGAGACTTCGCATGGTAAACAACATATGCAAGCAACATGCAACTCACAAAAAGCACATGCAAGCAACATGCAACCCTAAAAAATCAGAGACTTTTGCTCAAACCAAGAAATCGCATGATCAAAACCCTCAACCAGGCTCACAATTTTCAGCAAAAATCTTTGAAGACAAACCGCAAAATGTCCATAAAATACCTCCAACAATTTTTATTTTAAAAAATCGAAAAACAAATTTCTGGAAAAAAATTCTAGATCAGAAGAGGCTCAAATTTTTCTTAACAAATTCACCAAATTTTATAAAATCCCATTGACCTTCTCTGATACCATGTTATGGTAAATCGATGTTGTATTAAACAGAGGAGATGAAAGCTCCTTATATAGATTTACAAAGACGATGTTTCTAAAAGAAACAATTGTGAACTAAAGACGAAAATAGAAACTACCTAAAAACTAAAGACTAACTAAGATGACCATTAAAGAAACATTACAATATTCTAATATTATTTTCCACTGGAGCAAAGTTAAAAGCAATTTAATTACATCAAATTTAGGCTGATTTCCAACTCGCTCGATGATAACCAAGACGTATTGAAGTTCATGAAGAATCCAACTTCTCAATCTTGCACCAAACAAATTGAGATTCATCATCACTACATTTGGCAACAAATTGATCTTGAAGACATTTCTCTTTTTTGTTGCGCATCTCAAGAGCAATCTGCTGACCTAACGATTAAACCTCTTCTCCTATTCTCTTTGTCAAATTTCAAGACAAACTTGGGGTTGTTTCTAGTCTAGTCATTGCAGGGGAATACTAAATTAGAATTGTGTACACTTACATAACCATGCTAAAAATACATTTTCATTATAATTTTTATCTTATATTTGTAGCTTGGGCTCCCATAGTATAACAATTAAATAATCTGGCCCACAAACATCATGCAATGCCTCATTCCTTTCTCATTCTCATTTGATCATTCAGTGAGGTGATCCATGAAACATTTGCTTGAGTTCTTCGGAAAGATGACATTACTATCAGCAAACCTCTATGGATTACCTTACTTAATGATCAATGACACTTGATGTTCATTGCACCTCTCATTAAGGATTCAGGTCACTTCTTTGCAGGGCCACAAGCTTTCATATCTCATCACCAAACCTCAAATTAAGAAGTTACACTACTACTCTCTAACATGGAATAAACACATACACATTAAGAGTATAATCCCATTTTGAAAGACTCCCTTGACTTAATTAAACATAGCACACCAAATATTGAAAAGGATGATAATATTCGAACTAAAATACCATTTTTTGAGTAGGATACACCGAGGAACCTACATGGGACCATGAGCCAAGAAAGAACTTTTACACGAGAAAATTATATTTGTCTGCCTTGTGAATATTAGGAATTTTGAGCTACATGTTACAAACAAATATGCTAGAGGATAAATTATACGTGAAAGAACCTCAGCTGCATATTGTGCATTTCTTTAGGAACTTCACATGTAAAACATACAAGCCTCAAAACATCTATCTAGCAATCAGTTGTATGTATTCACATATATTAAAGAAGAAAATTGCATATATAAAAATAAAATATAATAATATTAAAATTTTATTTAGTTTAATAAATGGTCAAAAGGCATGAAGTGAAGACTTGTGACTCCCTCAAACATGAGATATAAAAGGGAGAAGATTTTTTTAGAAAGTGGATGTGGAGGAAGGAAAAAAAAAAGAATAGACCATGTGAATCAAGAAAGAGTTAATGGAATAAAACAAGGAATGGCAAGAGAATAAGGAAGTGACTCCTCCAAAAGGGAAAAATTATGAAGGGTTGTGCTCTCTTAAAGGGTGATAATTGCAAAAGGTTGTAACTCTTTCAAAGGGTTGAAGAGTTGACATCTATAGTACAAATAAAGTAATATTGTATTACTTAGTTATGTCTTGTTGGGAGGGTAGTTAGGAGCGAGGAGGTGCATCCGTTGGTTTTCCCAACCAACTGACTATCTTATAAGCACTTTGGTCTTTGATGTAAAACTGTTGGTTTTTGGTATCAATAAAGAAAATAACATTTCCTCGCCATCGGGTATTCTGGTATCTTGGTATTATGGTATGGTATTATGTTTCTTGGATATTGATGATTAATGTACTGTTGGCATCATAAGTTTTGTTTTATATTCTCTGTCTGTATAACTATTCTACATTTTGGCATCGTTGATTAAGTTCGGAAACAGAGGTCATTGAGAAGAGGAGGGAATACCAAAGGAAGATCAAGTGGCACAAGGTCTGGTGGTAGCCTGGGAAGTAAGTACGTGTGAAGGGAAGCCAGAGAGAGTGGTTCCAAGCACAGTACAGACAACTTCGGTACCACCAGCAATGTAGGATCTACTTGGGGGAATTCCTGCACTCTGACAACTCGTCCATTAATTCATGCCCCTGCTTCCAAATAAGTATCCCAAGCGCCAACCAGAAGAAGCCGAAGGGGAAGCCACCCGACGGATCCTAGGTTTACGCCAAGGGGAGGAGAGGCGTCGTTATTTAAGAGGCTTGGTGAATCAACCCCCAAGTACAAGCCAGACTAAGGAAAGGCTTATTGAAAGCACAATAGAAGGTATAGTCAAATTAGCCATTTCAGAAACTTTAGGAAGAAAGGAAGGGGGGAAGAATTCTGAAACTCCTGCATGTCGAGAACAACCACGAAGCGGGACAGAAGAATCACAAGGGGAAGTAGAGGTTACTAGTACTGCAGGAGGGAGTGTCCCAGCAGGAGGGAGCATCTCGGTAGGAGGGAGCGTCCCGGCAGGAGGGAGCGTTCCGGCAGGAGGGAGCATCCCGGCAGGAGGGAGTGTACCGGCAGGAGGGAGCGTCCCGACAGGAGGAAAGAGAATGGCAATAGTTAAGCAAAAACTTCCTAGATTCTCTGGAGATGGGTCGGAGGACCCTGCCCGGCACTGTAAAACGTGCATCACCATATGGCAAGCCAATGGATAAAATGATGCAGATCAATGGTTACAAGCCTTTCCAACCACCCTGAGAAGAATCGCTATTGATTGGTATACAAACCTGGAGGTCGGTCAAAGAGCCACCTGGAAGGACCTTCGTACTGCCTTCGAGGAGGAATTCAGACACATACGTGATGATGACGAGATAGTCACAGAAATTTATAATACCAAGCAGGGAAAAAATGAGCCAGTTAGAGGGTATACAAGGAAACTCGGAGAATTGATAAGGAAGTTGGATAACAAACCTGCTGACAGATTAAAAAAGAGATGGTTCATTGAAGGATTAACCCCATCCTTAAAACGGAAAATGAAAATAGTGCCACCAACATCCTTTAAAGAAGCATGCACCCGAGCAATGGACATAGAAAGTGAGAATAAAACTTCCAAGGCTAAGCGACATGGAAGCGAAAGTGAGTTCAAAAGAAAGTGGGGATGAGTCCAAGACCATCCAAGCCCTGAGAAAAGATATGATGCGGCTAATGAAGGAAGTGATGGGAAGTAAGGAAGACAAGAAAGAGGGTAGGGAACTCTGGTGCACAAATTGTGAGGAGGGACATACAAAAGGGACTTGCCCGCGCAAAGTCCTCTATGACATATGCCAGGTGTTAGGACACGCAATCAAAGATTGCCCTTACAACTTGAAGGCACGGAATGCTCAAGTATTTTTCACACAAGGAGAACAATCCACACCACCCGTCACTCCTCCATGTAACACTAATACAGAAGCATCACCAGGAGGGTACCGAAACAATCAACGAGGAAGCAATAACAGCAATAATAACAATACACCCTGGAGAGCAATCCAGTATGATTCTAAAGGAAGACCCATGATCCAATGTAGGCGTTGTAACCAATGGGGACACTTCGCACAAGATTATCAGAATGGGGAAGGATAGAATGATGTAATGTTGTGTAAATGGTGTGGACCGGGTAACCATGAGGATGCTAATTGCCCTAAACAGAAGGGGGTCAACATGCTTGACATTGCAGATCCTGAGAGGGAAGTATTGGCCATCACAAGAAAGCAGGCGAGGAAACTTGAATACCCTGACATGGCTACAGAAAGAGAAAGATTTCAAGAAGCCACGAAAGACATTAGGGATAGCATAGAAGAAGGAAGAGGATGTACGGCTAAAACCCCAACCAAGGGGCCAGTACCCAGCATCATGAAACAAGTACTGGAGACTACCATCCCTGTAAAAATTATGGATCTGTTGGAAACGGTACCATCCATCACGCATCACCTTAGCACTTGGTCTGGACCCATTTTGTACAGCAGTCCATTGATGAGTTGAAAGGTCTTGCTCCTTAGAACCAACTTCCTATGTTCTCCTGGAGGCTTGCCTTCCGAAAATCGGGCCGTGGACAAATACTCGCCAATGCTCGTGTACCACTTCGGGAGTACGGCGATATGGAACAAGTGTGCATCTGGGAAATCGTCATTTACTCCCACGGGTGGCTTGCCCGACTTGATTCGAGACAGCTAATCGGCAATCACATGGCTACGCCCAGGCCGTACTACAATCTTGAAGGTGAATTCTTGAAGTAGGAGGAGCCACCTGCTCACCCTCCCTTGGATAATGGGTTTGTTGACGAGGTACATCAGGGCTTGGTGGTCCACAAAGAAGGTGAACGGCGTCGCCAGTAGATAATGCCTAAACTTCTGGATCGAGTAAATCATTCCCAAAGCCTCCCGTTCCGTGGTACTGTAATTCTTCTCTGCGTTTGACAGTAACTGGCTTGCAAAATAGATAGGGTGATCAAGCCCATGTCCGCCTTCCTGAGCTAGGGTGGCTCCGATGGCGTAGTTCGATGCATCCACGTGGACGTGGAACTCCCTGTCCCAATTTGGAAATGCCAAGATGGAAGCCGCCAACAGTCTTGTTTTTAGATCATTGAAGGCTTCCCCTTGCTCCTTCGCCCAGATGTATGGCTCCCCCTTCTTCATGAGTTTATCCATCGGGTATGAAACCCAGGAAAAGTTCTTTATGAACCGTCGGTAGTACCCAATATGGCCAAGGAAGGACTTGACGCTGGTTACGTCACTGGAGGCCTCCATTTCAACTATCACCCAGACCTTGTTGGGGTCCGTCTTTAACCCTTCTTTGCAGACTATGTGCTCGAGCAACTTCCCTTGTGGCACCATAAGTTGGCACTTCTTCGGGTTGAGTGCCAGACGAGCTTTCCGACACCACTCCATGCATTCTCCCAACGCTGCAATGTGTTTGTCCTAGCCACTAAAGATGGACCAGTCGTCCAAAAATGCTTTAAAATTTCCTTTGGACATTTTGTCAAAAATATGGAGGATAATCCTCTGGAAAGTCGCCGGTGCATTGCACAGACCGAAGGGCATCCGATTGTAGGCATACACACCATCCTCCACTACAAAGGTTGTTTTTAACTTATCTTCCTCTGCAATGGATATCTGGTTATATCCCAAGAACTCGTCCATAAAGGAATAAATTTCATGGCCTGCCACCTCTTCCAGTATGCTATCCGTGAAAGGAATCGAAAAGGGGTCCTTGATTGTTACTGCATTGAGGCACCTAAAGTCTACGCAGATGCGGATCTGGTTGGCCTCCTTCTTCTGGGAGATCACAATTGGTGAGACCCACTCACTTGTGTCCACCCGGAAGATGATCCCAACTTCCAACATCCGCTCGATTTCGGTCTCTACCCGTGCAACGTAATTTTTGTTCAACCTATACGGCCTCTTCCGCACCGGTTGGGCTCCAGGAACCAGAGGAATGCGGTGCACGCATAGTTCCGGAGGTACGCCCTTCAGGTCTTTGTAGGTCCAGGCAAACACATCCTTATATTCTATAAAAAAATTTGAAAGCTGTCATCTTCAATACGGGGCTCCAGTCGTCTCCCATGAGGATGGTTTTGGGATTTTGTTCATCCCCGAGGTTTATTGCCTTCAACTTTGCTTCCTTATACTGGATTGGTTCCTCCTTTGAAAACTCATGGGCGGGGCTTTCTCTCATCCGAGCTTCCCCTTCTCTGTATTCTGTGTATTCTGGAGGGAACTCATTTTGGTTTTCTTCAATCTCGAGTATGTTGCAGGACGGCGGAAATAATTCATAATCACACATTTGCCAGTGGACTAGACCGTCCATCGAATTTGTATCATCCTCTATTTCCAGTATCCCTTCGGCATTAGGTTTCATGGTTTCCTTCCTCTCCATCTATTCCGTCATCTGACTCCGAATCAGAGGAGGATGCCATTTCCTCCCCGACCATCTGCGTGGTGAGGTCTACCACAAACTTCCTTCCCCCCTTTTCAAATGCCAGGGTGTTTCTTTTCCAATTGTGATTGGCTCTGGCACTCACCAGCCACCCCCTTCCTAGGATGGCGTCATACCCCTTCTGCTTGAGGGGGATTACAACAAAGTTTTCGATGAATGGTTGGATCCCGATAATTACTTGTTGTGCCATTAGCATGCCAAGGGGTTTGATGCCGTGCTGGTCAACCCCTAGTAGATTGAAGGTCGGCGGCCACAACGTTGGTTTCCTCAAGCTCTTCCAGGTTTCTTCCGGTAGGACGTTCACCCCTGACCCACCGTCAACAATCGTGTTCGTGAGGATGGTACCCAAGATACCCATCTCCACTACTACAGGGTTCCGCCCATTATTTATTGATAGCGTCATGGGGTCGGCTGCAGAGCCGCCGGGGATCTCCGTTCGTTCAACCATGCTTGCTGGGACGTGATGGCCTAGGAATAGGGCCGTTTTGAGATGCGGCATAGTCTCCAATAGGTCCTTGACCTTTACAGGTACCTTCAGTTGCATCATCTGCCTTAGAATATTTTGTTCGGCCATTGCTCGGTGAGAAGTGCCGGTGTCCGTGGGGTCCCTTTGGTCCTACATACCCTTCTCGATCTCGGCCTTCACTTCGATCACCCTTTGTTTCTCAGTCGAAGGGTGAGGATATGTGGTCTTTTTGGTTTGTCCGCGTGTGATTGTCAGGACCTTCTCAGTGCTCGCTCATTCCATGTCCAAGATATTACAGCCAGGTTTCAGACAGTTAGTGTCCTTGTGGTCTCCCGGTCCGCACCACCGACACAGTTTTTGTGGAGCGGTAGCCTCATTCTGATAGTCACGGGCATAATGTCCCCATTGATTACAACTTTTGCACTGTATCATGGGTCTCCCCTTCGCATCATACTGGACCCGTGGCTTGTTCTCATTATTGCCCCGGCCTCCCCGGTAGTTGTTTCTGTACCCGCTGGATGATGCAGCATTTTGTTGTCCGCCAGTCCCGGACGTGGAGGGTTGCTCCTGGGTGTAGAGCACTTGTTGATTTCTTGCCCTTAAGTTGTAGGGACATTCTTTAGTGGAATGTCCCGCAATTTGGTAGATGTCGCAAAAGGCTTTCTTGGGACAAGAACCTTTTGTGTGGCCTGCTTCCTTGCAGTCTATGCACCACATAGTGTCTTCCTCTGTTTTGCTCGAGCTCCCCTTGGTGGCCTTCAATTCTTTCATCATCCGTTCCAGATCTTTTTGTAAGGTCAGCACTTTCTTATTAGATTCACCCTTGCTGCTTCCTGTCTCCGATTCATCATCCGAAGACTTAGTCTTTCTGGAGGTCACACTCGCTCTCCAAGTCCATTGCACGGTTGTACGCGTTACTGTATGACGTGGGCGGGACAATTTTCATTTTCTTCCAAAGGGAAGCTTTTAGTCCCTCCACGAACCACCTCTTCTTGAGTTTGTCTGCTGGGGCAGACTCCATCTTCCCGATAAGTTCCTTCAGTTGCCATCTGTAGGCACAAACAGACTTGCTCTTCGTTTGCTTGGTATTGTAAATCTCGGCCAGAATCTCATTGTCATCCCTTAACAATTGAAATTCCGTCTGGAATGCTTTTTTCACAATGTCCCATGTCGTCATATTAGTTTTATCGACATCTGAATACCAGTCAATGGCTCCCTCCCTTAATGTTGCAGGGAATTGGCGGATCCATTCGTCCTGGTTGATAACCCCATTGGCAGCCCATATGGTCTCACAAGTTCGGCAATGCCGAACCGGATCCTCCTTTGCTTGGCTCGTGAACTTGGGTAATTTTTGTTTACTCGCCGCCATGGTTGTCCGCGGTGGATTCGGTGCTCCAGCACCTCTTGTGCCAGCACTCGTACCCGCACTTCCTTGAGTACTGTGTGTATTATGGGTTGATGGCACTTGTCCTTACGGCAATTGCGTGACTGATAGGACCGTACTATGTGGGGTTCTTGGTTCCAACGGAGGGTTTGCTGCATTCATGATGCCTTCGACAGTACCGTCCTCCCCGCCAGTTTGGTTCTCCGCACCTGGTGTACGGGTTAGACCCTCCTCAAACCGATCTCTCTCCCTGGAGGAAGAATCTTCTCAACCGTGTCTCCTCGAGTAATTCCTCCCTACTCCACACTCTCCGCTATTTCGGCGAAGTGAACTCCTCGTCGGCCTGTGCACCCTCCGTACCGCTTCCGAGGTTCTCTTCGGGCAACCCTCCGGCAAGTTGGTCTTTGGCAAGTTGCCTTAGCCTATACCGACGTTCACGTTGTTGTGCGGAGATTAGAGCTGTGTGTGTGGCCTCCCCTTCGTCATTTGTTACTTTCTTATTTCTATCCTTATTTAAAGTATTGGGCATCAAGACTAAACAAAAAACATTGCCTTTCAATCAAAAGAACACTTATTTTTTATTTATTCATGTTGATTTACAACATTTCCAATTGCATTACAATTGTTTGTGTTCCCTTTCCTCTTCCGTTCATACTTCAAAGACCCGAACCGTTGCCATCGCCTTCTTCCTGATGGCGGCGGAGGTGCTCCCGAGCATGGAATGCACGGAGGATTTCCTAGTGGTGTTCCTCTCGGGCAATTTCCTCCTGGGGAGCGCATTGTGCCAATGCTGCTTGTGCTAGCAACCGAGGAAGATGGTTCAACAGTCGATTGGCTGCAGGGTTAGCCCCAATCGCATCCGACACGGCGCCGGTCGAAACTTCTTCACTCATGGCTTCTTGCCGAACGTAGGTTTCGATTGCTACTTGGAATAAGATTCTAAATTCTCGTGTCTGGATATCTTCCCCTTCGTACAACTCTGTACGGGCATCATCTGCTTCGGGATTTATCTCACCAACGGGTAAGCCCATTCTGTCCACACGCCATCCAAGTGCGTCTAGGCAACGACGCCAGATGTTTACCCTCGTAGGGTAACAGACAATAATTGCATAGACACAGTCAAATACTCAGCATGTAATACAAGAGACTATTATATTGATGTAATCATAAGAGTTTCCGTACATAACAATCGTGTCTTCATCACAGAATAAGTTCATACATATAACATCCGAAGGGGTGCGAGGTGAACTGTCGCACCCGTGTAATGCCTCTGGACTCCAACCGTCTAACTACCCCAGAATACCCGACAACACCTGAGAGGGAAGTATTGGCCATCACAAGAATGCAAGCAAGGAAACTTGAATACCCTGACATGGCTACAGAAAGAGAAAGATTTCAAGAAGTCACGAAAGACATTAGGGATAGCATAGAAGAAGGAAGAGGACATACGGCTAAAACCCCAACCAAGGGGCCAGTACCCAGCATCATGATACAAGTACTAGAGACTACCATCCCTGTAAAAATTATGGATCTGTTGGAAACGGTACCTCAGCTTCAGGTAGCAATATCACAAGGAATAAGGAAGCAAGAGGAAAATCTCAGGAGGGAGGAGAAAACAGAGAAACCAGAAGAGAAACCAATGGAGAAAATGGACACCCTATTCACTATTGGGACAGGAAGGACACCTGCAATAGTGGAAATGGAGATAATGGGATGCAAACTATCTAACACTATTGTGGATGGAGGGTCTGGTGTGAACGTCTTACCAGAGGAGACTTGGAAGGCTCTAGGGAAACCCACACTCTGGCCACCCACACTCCAATTAGTCAGAGCAGACCAACATGGAATCAAGCTGATAGGAACCTTGGTGGGACAAAAGGTAATAATTGGTACACAAGAGTTCTTTCTCGACTTTGCGGTGATTACCTTGGAAAAGAAGGGGTACGATGCCTTGCTCGACAAGGACTGGCTAATCACAGCAAAGGCCACCCACAATTGGAAAAGAAACACCCTATCCATCGAGGTAGATGGGAGAAAATATATAATAGATTTAAGAAATCAGTGTGTGAGTCAGGATCTCACATCTGACTTTGAGGAAGAGGACCAGGAAGGAGCAGAACTAGATGGAGTACTCCGGTTGGGAGAATACTCTGAAGACGAAACTGGCTCCCTCAACGGGCTATTTCACTGGCAGATGGGAGACTATGAGGTATTCCAGCCAGAGTGCAATATGTTGCAAATTCAAGAAGCAAAAGAAATAAAAGAAAAAGCTAAAGAGTATGTTAAGTGGGGGATAATAAGACCAAACCCTAACAACCACGAAGTTTATAAAAGGCTCCAATATGGCAGCATAACCCATACCAAACTGTACGAAGAAGAGAAGGACATTGAGGCAGAACAAAGTAGGAGGACTGATGTTCAGATTCAGCAAACCCAACACAAGGAAGTCGTCAGTACGCCGTACGGATGGAAGGGGGGAAGATACAAAGGCCACGAAGTCGTACGAAAGGAGCCCAAGGAGTTGTACGAAGCAGCTATCCATCATATGGACGACGCTGGGAGGTGGAAGGAGCCGTACACAGCAGCTGCCTACCGTCAAACGAGGCTGAAAGGAGGAAGGAGCCGTACGAGGAGATTGTACGTCGTACGTCGTGCGGACGAGCACAGGCAAGCCACGAGAAAGGACCATACGAGTAGGACCATACGGAAGGGAATTAGACGTACGGACGGGGAATCACCACTGCGAACAAGGTTGTACAGATGGGCAGCACCAGTATGGGCAAGGCCGTACGAACAGGAATCAATCATACCGTACGTGGGTAGTAGGCAGTACGAATAGGAAGCAAACATATCGTACAAAGGTAGGACATACGAGGATATCCGTACACATAGATCGTACGAAAGAAGAAAATCGCCGGCAAGAGGACCGTACACCCAAGGTTCGAATCCAAGAAAGGAGCGGCGCACGAAACGGTTGGGGTGAAAGAAATTTTAAAGGCACGCAACGGTTGATCAAAAATCATAAGATGGTAAAGATAAGTGTGGGAAACCCGAGCAAAGGGAAGATCATTGACTCCAAACAGAAAAATCAGGTCTTACAAGTGAGGAAAGGGAAGAAGATGACAAACCAGAAGAGCAAAGGGAATGTGCCTGAGAAGACTACGGTCGCCAATATCAGCTTTGAAAGCATAGTAGGAAGTGAATGCCGTGCCTGGTGGGAGAATGCAGAAGAGAAGCACATCCTTAAAGAAGCACTACGCAAAGCAGAGGTAGATAAGATCATTTTCATGCCCATTTTTTATCTAAAAGAATTTGAATCTATATTGCAAGCTATGGTGGATGGCTATGACAGGCAGGCCCACAAATCTGTTATTCAGTACTCCCATCAAGCTGTAACTATTTCCTACTCTGCCAAGGAAATAAGCAAGGTATTTGGAATACCGGACCGAGGACAGGAAATCATCTCCAAAAACCCCAATGGCCATGGAGGAGAAGAAGAAGTGGCTGGAGTTAGTATGTAAAAAGAATCTCACCAATCAAGTATGGAACGATATTCTCAGCAAAAGGAATAGCAGGGGCCTAAAGAAGATTTTCATAGCTAACGCAGAATGGAGATGCATTGTGGACCTAGTAAAAAGCAAGCTTACCGTTGGAAGTCACACATCAGACATAGCCATCTGGATGTTGCCAGTAGTTGATGGGTTAAACAGAGGTCAGATATACAACTGGGCACAGTTTCTTTCAGACAGGCTACGAGAGTTCATGGACTTGAAACATAAGGCATTTTATATGCCCCATCATGCCATAGCTTTATTTCTGGAAGCAGTTCGCATTCAGGTGGCAGCCAAGCACAGAGGACCTCTGATTCCAGCGAACAGAGTGGAACCCTACAAACCGGCCATGACATACTGGATTCACTTGAACACCATGGGAACAGGATTAGGTGGGGGTGAACCAAGGAAAAAGAAACTAAGGCAGGAAGTAGAGAAAAATCTCCCTGTTGAAGATTCTACCAGCCAGGAGGAGGTCGGAGAAGACAGTGGGGAAGAGGACAGGATGAGTGACACATCGTCAGACTCTCAGGAGGAGGAGATCCGCCTTGGCCACCTGAAGGGCACACCACGAGATGTTACTTTTTTACCACTAGTGGAGGGCCATTGCCAGGAGGGGTACCTGAGTACGCACAGATTCACAAGACCATCAGCATGACAGAAGGAGAGAGTACCAGGCTTAGTACGGAGGTCATCTGTACCCCTCCTAGTGTGGAAGTACGGAGGTCATCTGTACCCCTCCTAGTGTGGAAGACATCCATAAAGGCGAAAAAGGAGATGTCTACAAGGAGGTGAACAACATATCAGAAAAAGGGAAACTGGGCACGGAGGAAGAAGGGAGTAGACAGGAGAAGATTCTGAGATGGGGAGCCACAAGACTCTCCTTACCTGGCATGGCCAATCTAGTTCCTGCAGATCAACAGACTCACACCAAGGTCATAGACCTCAGAGGAGGACAAGCGTGTGGACACAAGATAAGACTCCACACCCCACAAGGTATTGAAGTAACCCAACTGGTTGCTTTGTTGGTACAAGCTAAAGGAAAAATGGACCTAGAGGGTATGGAGGGAAGGAGAGATACACAAGTGGAGGATGCGGGAGAAGACAGAGTGCTAGAAGAAGCAAATAAACTGCTGGAGGAACTTGGAATGGTACTACCACTTTCACCACCACCCAACGAACCAGGAGAGGAGGACACAACAGGAACCCAAAATTAAACCGGGTGTGATGCTGGGATGATCACATTAGAAGATAGGGCAGCAAGGTTCCACAAGGGGTTGGTAGCTATGGAGCATGCCACGAGGGAAATCATAGAGCAGGCCAAGAGCCAGAACGTGGAAGCCATAGTCAGAGCAGCAGAGTCCTTGGCAGCATTCATGAAAGGAGCTTGCCAGACAGATTGGAGCCTACTTCAGCAGGGGGGATACAAAGGAAGAGAACTTGCTGAAATGTGGACAGCCCCACACATTATACCGCAGGTACAGGAACAACCACCACTCATGCACACTCTAGCAGAAATAGAGGGAGCTTTTAGACAGACCTACTTGGAACTTCAACAGGAAAGGAAGCTGACTAGTGGCATGAAGAAGGAGTGGACAGAAGAAAAGGCTGCATGGCAAAAGGAACGAGTTGACCTAGAAGAGAGAGTAGCACAGGCGGAAGCAAAGAAGATGGATGCCTTGCGGGTTCTCCAAGGAGTTTGGGCCAAACAGAAGATGGCGGAAAGAGATCTTTCACGCATCTGGGAACAAGCTTCGAATCCAAGGATGTCTTCACAACCCAACTCTGCAGTCTAATTTTTTTTTAGCACTGTTGTCGTCTGGAAGACGACTATTTTTTTGGGGGGGATAAATGTAGTACAAATAAAGTAATATTATATTACTTAGTTATATCTTGTGTCATGTCCCCATTTTGGCTGACATCGTTTGGCATGACGGATTTGCCTATCATCGACTCTTGTAGGCAAATGGTTTGGAGAGAGGGTCATTATGTTGATCATTTGATTGCATATTGCTGACAGAGCCTACATTCGGTAGAGCCTACATCCAGTTTGGGCCTACATGCAGTTGTAGTGGAGCCTACATCCAGAGTGAGCCTACATCCAGTTTGAGCCTACATCCAATTGTAGTAGAGCCTACATTCAGTCTTGAGCCTACGTTCAGTCGTAGTTGGGCCTACATTCAGTTATGAGACATTTGGGCCTACATTGTTATAATTTTGAGTTGAGAAATGTATTTTATTATTATAATGTTATTTTATTATAAAGTACATTATAATTGGATGTTTCTAGAAGTTCTAGCAACTTCTCAAGGAAAAGAATAAATAGAGGGCTTGGGCTTTCATTTGGACATGCTTGGATTTGGGATTTCTTCTACTTCTTCATTGTGAAGCAATTTGTAGCCTTGTGGTCTGCAAATACTATTCGATCTTTGGGAACGAATCACTCCCCTAGATTGGCATAACTGAGGTAGTGAAATATCTACTGAAGGGTTGCAAGTTTGGAAGTGGTATTCAGCCATTTCAAGTTGAGCTTATTTGGAATCCTTAGATTTACCTGAGGGTTTTAGTCTTGGTTGCAAGAGGAAAAAAAACAGTCTGAAAAAGCAGATTCGAAAAAGCAGTCCGAAAAAGTAGATTCGAAAAAGCAGATTCGAAAAAGCTGTCCGAAAAAGCAAGTCCGAAAAAAGCAATCCGAAAAATTATTGCAGTCATCTACAATCAGGTTCCTCATTTCTCATTTGGCATTTGGCATATTTTCTGAAAAATGTATGTTTTCAGCTGAGTACAAAATATAGCTT
Organism: Chamaecyparis obtusa; assembly: GCA_027943335.1. Classification (NCBI taxonomy): domain Eukaryota; kingdom Viridiplantae; phylum Streptophyta; class Pinopsida; order Cupressales; family Cupressaceae; genus Chamaecyparis; species Chamaecyparis obtusa. The sequence continues at coordinate 2,006,644 of BSBK01004397.1, read as the reverse complement.
TGTTGTGAGGTTTTCACACCATCGCTCCAAAGAATTTGGGGACCCCCAATTTTTTGAGCAAGCCTTGGCAATTTTTCCTAGATCCGAGGGTTTGGGTGCCTTGGCGAATTTTGGGTGATCTAGAGGTTTTGGAATGAGAATTTTACACCTTGGATGTTTTTAAAAGTGCCTGGGGGGGGTATTGCTTATTTTCACCTTGTGCAAAACATTGATTTTCTTAAATAGTCGATTTTGTCTCCAAGCCAAATGAAATTCGATGAGAAAATTTTATTTTAATATCTGGCAGGGCAAATTTGCAAAATTTTGGACTTGATTAAATTTTGAAAATTGATGAAATTGAATAACTTGAGATTTTCAAAATTTAATTGTGAAATTGGATATTTTTGGGAAAATCTTGTAAATTTTTTTGGTGAAGAAAAATGGAAATTAAAGAATAAATTTAAAGTTGCCAATTAGAGATAATAAATTGCAAAAATAAAAAAGGATAAAATTGCCAAATGGAAATTAAATTGCAAAATGATTTTTGGGTTGCAAAATAATAAAAAATTAATTTTGGTTGTCATGATTAAATGCATTAAAATCATATTTTTTGGGCTAAGTGTTTGTAATTTAGAAATTTAAATTGGGCCCCTTTGTGTGTTGAATTCAATGTATTTTAAGGCCTAAGAGGTGTGAAATTCAAGGCAAGTTATTGGGTCCACAATAGGGAGGGTTTAAAGCTATATTGGAGGCCTAAATGACCTTTTTTCAAAATTTCAATTTTAGGGCCTATGATAATTTCGGATTTGGCTAATTTAAACCGATAATTTTGCACTAGGTTGACCCAATTTTAAATTAAAATAAAATCCCCTAGGGCTGGGCAATTTATTTCATTTAATTCATGTTTAATTTGGCAATTTTAATTTTTTGTTTTTCCCTCCTACAAAGTCGGCCTTGCTTTTTTGGAGGCAAAATTTGGTATATAAGGGGAGCTCTCCCCCACTTCATTTCACCATCTCATTCACTTCTCTCCTTTTCTCTTGGCAGCAAAAGCAGATCCGAAAAAGCAGTCCGAAAAAGCAGATCCGAAAAGCAAATTCGAAAATTGGAGAGTTTGATGAAGAGAAGAAGCTTGAGTTGAGGCAAATCAGATTTGTAATAGAAGAATTTATTGATAGAAGATTCATAGCAATCAGATTTTGAGAGTGAATTGGAGAAGGGGAGATTTTCTTGTGGAGATAGAAGATTTTGAAGATCAAGCCCAGCTAATTGCATAGACAAAGGATTCCTAGCCCTTGTTGGTGAGTGGCCTATCTTTTCCTCTCTCTTTAATTGCTTTCATTTCATTGGTGCTAGTTTAGGTGTTGAAAACTAATTTCAAGAGTAGAGTTAGGTATTTGGATATTAAGTAGATTACTCGATTGTCTTGATTGACTTTTTTCCCTCAAGTTCTCGCTTGCATTTCATCTTAGGCGAAGATTTGGAGTGATAAGTATAGCCCATCTTAAGGTAACGGCGGGGAGTGATAAGTGTAGTATTCCACCCCTAGGCGAAGATTGGAGTGATAAGTGTAGTCCATTTTAAGGCAAAGGCGGGGAGTGATAAGTGTAGTTTGCATCATTGCATTGCATTTTTTGTAGGAAGAAGATTGGAGTGATAAGTGTAGTCCATCTTAAGGTATCGACGGGGAGTGATAAGTGTAGTATTCCACCCCTAGGCGAAGGTTGGAGTGATAAGTGTAGTTTCACCAGCATTGTAGAAAAGGCGGGGAGTGATAAGTGTTTAGGATGGCTGATGTTAATGCAAGCAAGCGACCCAAAGGAATTAATGCTGAAATAGGAGACAAGGAAGTCATGATACCCAATTCCAACTTCCGCTCAAAATTGAAATGCGTTGGAGACACCAACATTGGTATCTTTGATATGATTCAATTAAGAGAGAGGTTGAGAGACAGCCAGTCACCTGTGGCAAAGAGGATCAAATAGTATGGATTTGTGCAAGGAAGTGTTCAGTCTACCCCAGCAGCAGACATGATACGACAGAATTGGTTACATCAAGTCATCAAGGCTCACAAAGTCAGATTGCAAATCAGAGTGCAGCGCCTTCATCGTGCTTCTCAGTCAAATCCCAAGCTATGCTGAAGGTACACAATTTGATCCTTGGATGTTTTATTTTATTGAAGAGATTGAGAATGGTTAAGGAAAATTGATTGGATTAGGATCACTAGCATGAATTTAGAGTTGCAACTTAGATAGTACAAAATCAGGGGCAAATCTACATGGGGTCCTACTTCTTCAATTCGGGTGCAAGACTACTAGTGATGCTTTGCCAGTCGAACCAAATCTAATCTTGGGGAGATGCATTGCACCACTATGGTTGAGGCAAGTACTTATGCCAAAAGGGCAAGGTTGTGGCAGTTCGAACAGTTGAAGGCAATCAAGAGTTAACCAAGGAGGAAGGCATTGATGAAAGCAGTTGATGAATTCAGTGATGGGTGGATTGTGGAACAATCAAGGAGATATGGTGAGGGCAGGTGCCCAAAACCCAAGGTTATTGAAACAAAGATGCATGAATCCAAATAGGAAGGTTAAAAATGGCAAAGTATTGAAGTAAGGAGGAAAGTGATTGAAAGGTTGAGAGAGGTCAAGTTTGATTTCAAGGCGGTGGCTAAGAGCAAGGCTCTTAAATTGCACAAGGTTCACACCTAGGCAAGCCACCAAGGTCAAGACAAGATTACCCCAAGTGCATGGAGACCTCACCCTTTCGAGGTCAAAACATCAAGTACAAGCAAGTTCAAGTGGTGGTGAGAAAATTTCTAAGGACAAGCTCAAGCATCCAAGGCTTCATCTCATCTTAAGGATTAATGAACTTTATAAGACAAGGTTGATGAGGTGGCAATTTCATGTGCATGCAATCAAATCATGCCAAATGTCCTATGTTCTCATTGGTTGACAGATTATTGTAATTTTCTCATTGGCCCACAAAGTTGGTGCCCTCATGTAATTGGTTGAAAGATGGTAACCCTAATTAGGGTTTGTAAGGTTTAATCTTGGCCCTTGATTTTGCCTCTTAATCTTGGCCACTCATTGTAATTTTGAGCCTCTATATAAGGCCATTTCTCATTTGTAAAGAGAGTTATGTTGGAGAATTGTTGCCAAAATACTATCAAAATTGTTCTCTATTCATTGTTGTGTTTTGCATGGTGGATATACATGATCATTTTGGTGTATTGCATGGTTCCTCTCATCTCTCAAATTAAAGTAGGATTTCATTTCATGTTGTTAAAGTAAGAATAGAAGTAGATGATTAGTTGTAATGGTGATGTTGGTGAATGTTTGATGAGGATCTTATACTAGGCCACTAGCACCTTGGCGGCTTGTCAAGGAGCCTTGTGTGGTAATCTAGTCAATTGCTCCCAAGTTCTACTTGCATTTCATCTTTCCACTTGTACTTCAAGTTGGGTTGGAAGATAGGTGTTAGTGTGAAAATCTTAAGAGTTTCCCTTAGAATCATCGCACCAATGGAGGTAGCGCCGCTGGCAAGTCTTCATTAGGTTGATCCCTGTCCACTTGCCAATCTTTCCATTCAGTAGGAGTAATAGTAGAAGTAATCAGTAGTTCAGTAGTTGAAGTTGAGAAGTTGAAGTTCGAAAGTTTGAAGAGCAAAGCTAGAAGTGATATAAATTAGTCTGATGAGCAAAGTTGGAAATGATATAAAAGAAGAAAGTTATCTCATCATCATCATAGCAAGAGTTTAACATCTCTGGATGAACAACGTAAGCCCGCCGAAGTGCTAACCAGTAAATCACATTTATATAACTGAGTTAGTATCCACAGGTGTAAGGAACCTTGGAGTATCCTCATATACTTTTCAAGAGAGGGTTGAGTGTTTGGTACGCTGTATCAAGTATTCAATTGCTATATGTTATGTAGTGGTACAAAACTGACATCAACAAGCTTCAGCACTTTACTATTTTACATTGTACTTGTCTTTGTTTGTCATTTGGCATTATTGGTAACAAAGGAAGGCTAGGATTTTGCAAGTGAAAGGGCATTGTAATTTTCAGTCTATCTATATTGCAAACCTAGGGTTTGATGATCATATCATTGACTGAAAAATGTATGGCATTGTTGCAAATTGTTGATATATGAATGGCATATGGTTTTGAGCAATTTCCTACATCATTGATAGTATTTTAGATGGTATTTGGTTGCTATCTATTATTCTAAAATTTTGGGACAGCGAACTCATATATTGCAAAATAATTTCCTATATTCAGTATTTTTCTTTCATCAGTGTATTCAGTGCATGCCAACTGTTTGACGAATTTTCTTAGTTCAGTATTAGTGGTTTTTAGTGGCCTTTATAGTAAGGGTCATTACAGTGGTATCAGAGCGGTTTTCTTGCCATCCTGTTGGGTAAGAACCGTCTTTGCATGAGTGACCAGCACTTCATTGATTTCAGTATGGACAGGAATAGTACAGGGTTTCAGAGGACACGATCGTGGGCAACAGATAGACACAATAGAAATGATGGTTATTCAGACATTCGAGATGAACTTAAGAGAATAGACCAGAACTTGTCTGAACAGTGGAATAAGCACCACCGTGTGATGAATGATATACTGTCCAACCCAGCCAAGGTGAATAAGTTGTCAAGTTTTTTATTTGGCAGATCATCTCCCAGGAAAGATAACATAAGATCGGCTGACACAGTTACCAGAAACCTTCATGAGGATTTTGAGGAACAAGTTAGTATTCCGACAGATGTTTCAGTTTCTACTCAGCCACAGGAGGAAGTGGTGAAGGACACTATGCGGATTGATAGTAACTGTCAACTTGGTACTGAAGTTGAGACAGTTGTATACAGGTTGTCTGAGGATGATGTCACAGGTGCTCAGAATAGTAACTACAGCACAATGGATTCAGATGATGATTGTGAGGAGGTTGTTGTGCATGATGATGAGATACATATCAACGATGAGCAGACATTGAGTATTCATGACTTTGCTGATAGAGAGTATCAGGCACAGTTGGATGCTTTGTCACATGAGGTTGAGGCTGGTTGCACTTCACATGATTTGTCAAGCCAATTGAAGATAAATGAAGACAGTGTTGTGTCTACATTATCTCATTATGACAGGATGTGGGATATGATAGAGGATCACATCCGGATGATTCAGTTACAGGATAGACGTAAGGGAGTTTAGGCAGAGTCTTCTTGTGTTGACTTACAGGCGATCAGGGAAGGAATGGGAGCGATGAAGATGAGTTATTTACATCTTTCAGATCGTGACCATCTTCTTAGCCTTGCCAGAGACCATTTAGATGCCTTGAGGAGGAAGGAGGAGGAAGTTGGCAGGCTTTCTCGAGAGTTCGAGGACACTCGAGCCTCTTTGTTGAGTACTCCATTGACATTACAGGACTTGGAGAGACATGCTGATTTGATACAGGGAGACATCACAGGCACACCAGATTGTGTTATTGACACTGATAGTGATTGCGGTACGGTTGATCCTGATGATGTTACAGTGATTGAGGATAGTACAGTTGATTGGAATAGTGCCGCAGAGAGACATGCGGATGGGTATGGCGTAGAGTTGAGTTCAGATCCATCTTACACACGTGATACTCAGCTTTCTGCGACATGCAGATCACATGTGGTTGCTGATAGTTGTGAGAGTACACTTTTCATTCATATCCGGGATTTAGGGTCAGTATCAGACAGGTATGTGGATGAGCTTTGTCTTGAAGCGAGTTCAGTTAAGGAGTTAGCACTTGTGGCAGGGACTCCGCTTTCTTTTACAGTCAGGTCCCATGTTGATGATGATATGAGTATGTCTAGCCTTCACATTCTAGATTCAGAGATTGTAATGAGTACAGTATCAGACATGTATGTGGAGTTAGTTGGTATTAGTCATATTACTCAGGTGAGGAGTTTGCTTGAGTTACCAGCTGCTTCTAGTTTATGGATATGGATTCGGGATCGTTATATTGGTGTTTGGGATTATGTTGACTGGAGATCTTTATCACCTATTGGTAGCAGTAGTTGTTTGAGTGCTATCATGGATTTGATTAGCAGATTGTATGGTGTTGTCCTTTCTCGTGCCCGCAGCTTGTCAGATGTTGGTATTAGTTTCTATACACCAATGTTAGGAGTTGTGTACATTTCCACTCGACCACCCAGGGTGCAGTGGGTTTGTGATGATTCAGGTACATCTGAGGTGTTAGTATTTACAGATGAGTCCCAGGATCATATGGGTATTGATGACATCCAAGAGTATGTTGTGGACAGTTCTGAGGACTTAGCATCCTCGGCAGATTCATTTGTTACGACGGAGTTGGATAACGATGCTACAAGTTTTGATACTCCATATGATGATGTGAGCTTTGGAGTTGATTCGCAGAGTATGGATGGTAGTACTCCAGAGATCAGTGATTTTGAGTCTACTCCTTTGGATAGTGTGTTAGAGAAGGATGATATTGACAATATTGAGGACTTAGTCTTTTCAGCGGGTTCCTTTGATACGGAGGTTTATGTTGATGCTTCAGTCACTCAGTTTGATGATACGAGTTCAGCAGCTGGTCTGCAGAATTCGGATGGCAGTATTACAGATGATAGCTATTTTGAGGTTACTCCTTTGGACAGTGTACCAGGGGTAGAGTCTAGGAGTTCGACCAGCCAGCGCCATCATGTGTCTAGTCAGCTGAGAGTTAGTGAGCGTGACATTTCTACCGCTTGCAAGCATTTCGATGCTGCTCGTCAGTTGTTAGCAGTTTATGGATGGGGTTCTCCTACTAGCGATGAGCAAGGAGGTAGTTACCTTTCCTTGATAGAGATCCACTCTTTGTGGGAGGCTATCCGAATTCTGAGACAGAATTATATGCAGTTGGTAGCCGAAAAAGATCATCTTATGAAGTGGGGCAGTACAGCATATGATGCCTTGTTGGTCAAGGAAGGTGAAGTGAGTGAGCTTACTCAGCAGCTCAAGGTGACTTCTGAGTTTCTTGAGAGTACACAGTTGGCTTTCGAGGAGTCACAGTTTCATTTGGCTGAGGTGACCATGGAGTTAGAGCGACTTCAGTCTTTACCAGATTCTGTACAGTCACAGACCGTGGTGTCTGGTGATTCGAGGATGTCCATGGTCGAGATTGTCAGAGACAGTGGAGATGGGGATGCATCCATCCTTGATACAAGCATTGGCATATCGGGTTCGTTTCCACTAGAGTCAAGTTTAGTTGAGTTGGGTGCTGCAGCAGATTGTTGTGGTATGCCTAACATGATGGTGGTCTCTACTACTGATAGCACGGAGACTAGGGATGTTGTATCAAAGATCATGTGTGATGTTGGTGAGCCGGCAGTTGGCATGGTTCCTGCTAGTGATACTACTCCCTTGACGATGTCTTCAAAGGTAGTAGTTAGTTCCAGCTTGGTTAGTGATTGGTTGCAGTTAGTTTCTTCTGGAGTGCAGTCTGAGTCACTGACTGAGATTGGCGCATCTTATCGACATTACACTGTGAGGTATGCTCATCAGTTTACCTTTGATGACCATGTTGATAAGATGATGTTACGTAGATATACTTTGGTCCCTAGTGCTTGTCATCAGTTATGGTATGGTTTGACTCCACGGGTAGAGAGTTGTGAGGCATATGACGTGTTGGGTTCTGTGAGTGACAGCTGGATGATTCATGATCAGGAGATTGGGGGTGATATTGATGTTGTTGATGATTCAACCGTTGTTCTTGATTTCACTCCCTTGGCTATGTCATCTTCTGACTTAGCTAATGATCAGTCACAGTTGGTTGCATCACGTTTGCAAGATGAGCTGGTTGGTTCTTTTTACTGGCATTATATTTCAGGGTATGTTCATCGGCTTGCTTTTGATTCATGTATTGAGGAGTTGATGGCAAGCATATTTGGTTTGAGTTATTGCTATCTGTCGTGTGATGCCTATTCACCATTAGCGGTGCATGGGAGTTATGAGATAGTGGTCGGTGAGTTGCAGAGTTGTTTTCACTACAGGAGTTGTACAGTGTGTGGATTTTCCGTACTTAGCGCAGTTTCATTCGGGAGTGTTCACCATTGTTGCAGAGTTCGATTGTGCGCTCTACATAGGCCAGTGGGATGTGTTGGTGATATTTACTATGTTGGCAATTTGAGTTGTCCTCTCTACTTGGGTTCTGGTATTTCGAGGGTTTGTTTCTCGTGGGTTCCTGACTCTGGCGGTTGTGATTTTGGAGTTTGGTTGATTTGTATTTGCCAGTTTGATTATGGATTCCTCTTGATTATATTTCAGAGAATATTGCAGGAGCTTGCGTTGATTGACAACAGTTTAGATCATGACTACATTTGGGATCCAGGTGGATTGATTGGTTATTTGTTTAGCCATTGCTTGGGGACAAGCAATTTCAGGAAGGGCGGACTGTCATGTCCCCATTTCGGCTGACATCGTTTGGCATGACGGATTTGCCTATCATCGACTCTCGTTGGCAAATGGTTTGGAGAGAGGGTCATTATGTTGATCATTTGATTGCATATTGCTGACAGAGCCTACATTCGGTAGAGCCTACATCCAGTTTGGGCCTACATGCAGTTGTAGTGGAGCCTACATCCAAAGTGAGCCTACATCCAGTTTGAGCCTACATCCAGTTGTAATAGAGCCTACATTCAGTCTTGAGCCTACGTTCAGTCGTAGTTGGGCCTACATTCAGTTATGAGACATTTGGGCCTACATTGTTATAATTTTGAGTTGAGAAATGTACTTTATTATTATAATGTTATTTTATTATAAAGTACATTATAATTGGATGTTTCTAGAAGTTCTAGCAACTTCTCAAGAAAAAGAATAAATAGAGGGCTTGGGCTTTCATTTGGACATGCTTGGATTTGGGATTTCTTCTACTTCTTCATTGTGAAGCAATTTGTAGCCTTGTGGTCTGCAAATACTATTCGATCTTTGGGAACGAATCACTCCCCTAGATTGGCATAACTGAGGTAGTGAAATATCTACTGAAGGGTTGCAAGTTTGGAAGTGGTATTCAACCATTTCAAGTTGAGCTTATTTGGAATCCTCAGATTTACCTGAGGGTTTGAGTCTTGGTTGCAAAAGGAAAAAAAGAAGATTCGAAAAAGCAATCCGAAAAATTATTGCAGCCATCTACAATCAGGTTCCTCATTTTTCATTTGGCATTTGGCATATTTTCTGAGAAATGTATGTTTTCAGCTGAGTACAAAATATAGCTTCAACACTTTACTATTTTACATTGTACTTGTCTTTGTTTGCCATTTGGCATTATTGGTAACAAAGGAAGGCTAGGATTTTGCAAATGAAAGGGCATTGTAATTTTCAGTCTATCTATATTGCAAACCTAGGGTTTGATGATCATATCATTGACTGAAAAATGTATGGCATTGTTGCAAATTGTTGATTTATGAATGGCATATGGTTTTGAGCAATTTCCTAAATCATTGATAGTATTTTAGATGGTATTTGGTTGCTATCTATTATTCTGAAATTTTGGGACAGCGAACTCATATATTGCAAAATAATTTCTTATATTCAGTATTTTTCTTTCAGCAGTGTATTTAGTGCATGCCAACTGTTTGACGAATTTTCTCAGTTCAGTATTAGTGGTTTTTAGTGGCCTTTATAGTAAGGGTCATTACATCTTGTCGAGAGGGTAGTTAGGAGCGAGGAGGTGTATCCGTTGGTTTTCCCAACCAACCGACTATCTTATAAGCACTTTGGTCTTTGATGTAAAACTGTTGGTTTTTGGTATCAATAAAGAAAATAACATTTCCTCGCCATCGGGTATTCTGGGATCTTGGTATTATGGTATGGTATTATGTTTCTTGGATATTGATGATTAATGTATTGTTGGCATCATAAGTTCTGTTTTATATTCTCTGTCTGTATAACTATTCTACAACATCTATCTATCAATCACTTATATGTATTCACATATATTAAAGAAGAAAATTACATACCCTAATATAGTTGATTCAGAAAATAGTATGTAAACTGCATGAAGGAAGCTAATGACATATGAAAAAAATTGAACAAAAATGAAATCAAACTATGTGCTCAATAGCAATGAGCAATATGATCAAGCAATAATTACTGGTCAATCATTAACCTACTTGTTTAAGTACAAGTCTGGCTGAAGAGTTTTCTCATCTCTACTAAACCCTGCATGACCAAAGAACAATTACATGAATAGGTTTGATAAAAAAAATGGTTAAAAGCCCAATGTAAAATTTAACATATGGTAAAATTGAGCTTCTTATGGATACAGCTTAGAAATGGAAAAACCCATATTTGGACCTAGCATCAATTTTGACAGAAGGGTTAAACTTTATCTGTTGTCATGAGGTAAAAATAATTTTATGACTGCAAAGATGAAATATTGTATGTTATTTACAACAACTTGCATAGATTGCAAATATATTACATACATCATTGATTTTCTAGCCAGCAGCCAAGCCAAATATATGAAAAATTAAAAGATGCCCAATGAAGTGTGATTTTTACACATAAACTGTAAAGCTTGTAAGGAACGAAACCCAAATACTTGATCAATGGATCCAACATTTAAACATAAAAATAGTTTTTGATTTATGATATAGCCTCTATGCAGACATTGCATGTATCTACACCTTATATAAATGGACCTCATTTCAAATAATAGAAAGACTTCTATACATACCAATGTGATATGTTTTTGTTGCAGGCAAAACGGATGTAGCATACTCTGCCAATACAAGACCAGCCCTCAAAATTGGTACAATCTGCCATCAACCAAGCAAGCTTTTTTTAGCAAGATGCATCTTTAAACTAGGATAAGATTTAACTCAGTCTAAGTTCTCTGAAAACATCAATATTTCTTTAGAGTAAAATTTCAGTTGTTTTTGCTGGTATTAGCATACTACAACCTAAAATAATGCTTAATCATGTAAAGCTTGGCATTATCTACTCTATGGAAGTTTTACAACAACTAGCTTGAAAATGAATTGGGCAGTGCTTTGGAATAGTACAAACAATTCCTTTAATAAGTCCATCCACTGGTTTTGGTTTCCAATTCCAAACAAAAGATCAATTATTTATTACTTGATGCATCTTTGTACATAGTCCAAGCTATTACACAAATGATAAATATTCTCTTATGGAGAGTCTGATGCAGATTAGAGCCTCAGTTTCCCTTCACCCTGTAATGTACACCCCTAAAAAAATTTGGATTTGTTTTGCCAAAAAACTCAACCACAATCAACATAAGATGTGAAAGGTCACTGCTGTATCATTAGTTATACTTTTTGAGAATGTAAACAATGGTTCCCTGCTGATGCAATTTCTGATTTGATACTTTGCAATCTTCTTTCAAATGCTTACACTGTTCATGAGTCTATTGCCTTTACAAAGAAATACAAAATTAGGAAATGAAAGCATGATGAACAACCAACTACTTCAATTTTAAAGTACCTCGAGTGTAAAGTATTACATGCACTTTCAGGTATATTGCAGAAGTCCAGGTGAACAGTCAATTGCAGTCCGAAATTCAGTGTTTCATAGCCATTATGCAAGCCTCCAAAGGCATCAAGCAGGTCAAAGAAACTCTCCACATCAACACCCAATACTCCTGATTTCTCAGAATGAATTTTCAGCCTACTCCACCTGAAAAATCTTATCTACCAAACTGAAATCATGCTCAGAAAGTCTGCAATAATAGAACTGGGCGCTAGGTACATAGCTGATTCCCACCAAACTGGCTTGCAAACAATCCAAATCACTCAAATAAGATGCCAAAATGTACTTGCCAAGGTCTAGAAACAAAAGACAGCAAGAAGACAGGTTGCTACAGCCAAGGAAAGACCAAAACAACTTCAGAACCTTATCATTGTCACTCCACAAGGGACATCCAACAGCAAAAACCCTTAAACAACTATCATATCCTGGTGGCCATGCCATGAAAAATTGTATGATTAATCACCCACAAATTTAAACCCTTTCTAGTTTCTCTTTTTAATGCCAAAAGAAGGTTCTGCAACTAGGGCTTGCCCTAAACCCTCAATTGCGCGGCCACCATTAAGAGCATCTTATATATTTTCATTTCCTTCACACCCCGATTCCAGAAAACATGTGAAAACCAATGTGTTTCCTATGTGAAAACACCAAATCAGCTAGAGATGATCTTTTACCATTGAAACTAGTGTATTTAACAAGGGTTTCTGTCCTCGCTCAATCTCAAAATAACTTCTCTGCTCATTCCAACTTCTTGTAATGTATGAAACTCTCCATGAAGAAATGAGAGCCCAAACTTCAATTTGTAGAGTTTGGAGGGAATTAGGGCACTTTTAAAAACTTAAAAATTTAATTTCCCTCAAAAATCTCAATAAGCTTTTAAAAACAACTTAAGTTTTATTTCCCCCACAACCTAGGCATCCAACTTTGGGGTCAACACTTAGCACTTCATTATTTAACATTAATGCAAATAATCTAAAGTCACCATATAACTCTCATGTAAATATTGAAATAATATACATCACCTTACAAAACTTGCCAAGACACTAGAAATAGAAATTTGATCATGTCGGAACATAACTGAAGCTAAAAAATGATAATTGATGTCCACATGAGCACATACTATAAATAGCAATTTTCTTTAAGAACCAAAGAGAACAAACCCAAAAAACCCCAGAAAGTTAATGTCATGCAAGCACTTCCTATAAATAGTTGTTTTCTTCAAGGACCAAATAGAACAAACCCAAAAAAACCTAGAAAGATTGGTACCACGTGAGAACTTACTATAAATATAAGCATTCTCTAAGGACCAAAGAGCAAAAACCCAGAAAGATATGTGCTATGCTATAAATAGCAATTTTCTGTAAGAACCAAAGAGAACAAGCCCAAAAAAACCCAGAAAGTTAATGTCATGCAAGCACTATCTATAAATAGTCATTTTCTTCAAGGACCAAATAGAACAAACCCAATATAACCTACAAAGATTGGTGTCGTGTGAGAACTTACTATAAATAGAAGCATTCTTTAAGGACCAAAGAGCACAAACCCAAAAAGATTGGTGCGATGCAAGCACTTACTGTAAATAGCAATGTTCTTCGAGGGCTATGGAGAACAAACCTAGAAAGATCTGTTCCAAATGAGCACTTACTCTACATAGCAACTATTGTCGAAACCCGTTGAAACTAAAAACTGATCTCACCAAGAGAACATTGGAACTCTACCAACGCATTTGGAAACATACAAAAAACCTTGAAAATTGGCCAACACTCGTGGAACAAGATGGTGTAAAAATGGGGACATTCCAACACCCCATTTTCTTTGCTCAATTAACAATACTTTTTAAGAGGTTGACCTTACTTCCACAAGAGAGTTTGTAATGTCCCCTTTTTGGGATTGCCCTAATTTTTTCCTTTTGTAATGTCCCCAATTGGGACTATGTATTACAGCTATCAAATTGCAATACTCTAACACCACAGTTTTGTCCCCCTTATATGAATTCTCAGAGTTTTGTCTAATTTCTTAAGTTCCACGAGATTTCTTTCTATCTAGTTCTTTATTTGATACTAATCTATATAAGAGGATTTGCAAATGTGTATAGTATCAACTTCCCTGAATTGAATTTGGTAGAGAATTTTCTTGATGAAACCAATGCAACCCAAGGATTTGATCTGAATATATAGAGATATTGTATGTATGATATTGATTGTTGTTCCTAATCTTAATTAATCTTGCATGGATGATGTTCCACCTTCTGATCTCAACGATGTCTTGCTATAATAACGAATCTGAAGTTCTCTGTCACTATTTTGATTGGATACTTTACACTTCTACTATGATCATTTGTATTGTGTATGAATATAGGCTTTGTACTTATGCGTCTTTCACCTTGTAATGGGGTAGGTTGATACCTCTTTCTTCCTCGGCTATCTAAGCCTCTTCTGAGTGCTTAAGATTTAATGAGAATAAAACCAATTTCCTCGATGATGCAATGGTTGAGTGAATATGGAACCACTGAAAGAGAATTTGTGTTTGCCGACTATAAGAAGAGTTGCTTGAATGTTGACTGGAAGATATAAATCACTTTATATTACTGAGTGGATACTCCTTCGATAGTATAAGTTCCCTTGTCAATTACCAAATGTTGACCATTTGAGTTTATGAGAGATGTTGATTGGTTCGTTATGCTGACTAGATGACGTCTTTGTTCGATGATTTGATGTTATGAGACTAAAAACTGTTATTCAATGCTCTCAGGTTCACTGCCAAGTCTGGTCTAAATCAATGGTTTAGTAATTGTCTACGTCTACTGTTTGTACGCGAATTGTATCTCCATTCGCATTCCTTCCTTCTTGACCACCTATGTAACTCCTTTTATCCCGTATTATGAAATCGCTGACTGTAGGGTGTGATCGCTAAATGGATTATCAATTTGCTGAATAGATTATTAAACTCCTCCCATAACCCTAGTTCCTTCGGTCACCATGTTCATATATACTTGCATATGGTATAGGGGAGGTCGTGACCCATTCTCTCTTGGTCGTGACCTTTTAGTCGCTGATGCTATGATTACTTTTATTAATCTTAATTATTATTTATGCACTTGAAATGCAAAGTATACACATGAATGTATGAAGACACGAAGCATACACGAAGTAGACAAGTGAATGCATGAAGACAGGGAGCGTACACAAAGTAGACATATGAATTCATGAAGAAACAAAGCATACACAATGTAAACACATAATGCAAGCATTGTTACATTTATTAATCAAACCCTACAATTCAATAAGCTAGGGTCAGGAAGATGATTTTAAAAATTTATTTCATCATTGTGCTCTTGACTATAAACCTTGCAACAAAGGGAATACAAGTTGGCACATATATAAATTCCAAAATGTGAGTATACTATTTATCATTCTTAAACAAATTGATTTGTAGAGATCAAGTTATGATAAGTTTGTCCAAGCCAATCCCAAACTAAGGCCAAGAGCAGAACTTTGGCCCCCTTGGCCCCGGTGGCAGGACTTAGACATCCACGCGAGGTGGTCTACCTAGTAGGATTCTTGTCTTGCTTCCTTATCAATGCCTCATCTCTCATAGTTAATTAGCTCAACACGGTAGGAGTGGTAGGGAATCATAGTGGGGTCCTCAACTTGACCAATCTAAGCCCAAGAGTGAAACTTTGGCCCCCTTGGCCTTGGTGGCAGAGCTTTGGCATCCACCAAGGTGGCCTACTTAGATGGCAGTCTTAACCTTCTTAGTTTGTCCAACCTAAGCCCAAGAGAGAAGTTTGGCCCTCTTGACCTTGATGGTAGAACTTTGGCATCCATGAAGGTGGTCTACTTAGATGGCAACCTTGACCCTCTTAGTTTGTCCAACCTAAGCCCAAGAGCAGAACTTTCGCCCCCTTGGCCTTGATGGCAAAACTTTGGCATCCATCAAGGTGGTCTACTTAGATGGAAACCTTATCCCTCTTACCTACATCTTGTAAAGTGTAGTATTTTGCTTTCCTAAAGGTGGATGGAAAATGTTTACCCGCTGGGTAGACTAGTTTATTGACGCACAGGCATTAACAGGATATGTAACTTAGCAAAGATACGATATAGCAAAGAACACAAAAGCTTTCATTAATCATTCATAGTCATACAATAAGCGTGGTGCTTCAAAGAGCAAGTACAAAGTTTATATACAAACCGAAGGGGTGCAACCAAACATCGTCACCCTTCAACCGTTGGCAACTGACTAACCTCCGTCAGTAACTAACTAACCTCCGTCGGCAACTTATGCCCGACGGTAACATAACTTTACGGCTAACATCATCCCCCCCTAAAGAAAAAATCGTCTCCGGACGACAGCAAAATGTCCAAGACTAAACAACAAAATAGGAATGACTACCCACCATAACCAAAACTAAGACTGAGAAGTAGAGTGAGGGAAAGGAAGCGTCCCTGATGATGAAGCGTGCTGCTCTGCTGGAGGAACTAGTGTGGTGGACGACCCCAACTGAGCCCGAAGCTCATACACCTGTGTAGTCCGGGTCTGCAAGTGCACTTCAGCTACCATCTGTAATTCCAAGGCGGACTTAATCATCATGGCAACCTCCAACAGTTCCTTCTCCTTTGCCTCATTTTCTGCTTGTGCTACTGCCAACCGTTGCTCTAAAGTCACCCGTGTTGTCTGCTCAGCCACCAACTCCTGGGTCCGCTGAAGTAAGTCTCTCTCTACGGCCTCTAACTTGGTGCCTAACTCCTCCTGAGTTCTCTGTGCAATCACCAATGCAGTCTCACGTTCAGACGAGACATACTCAGATCGCCTCAATGCGTAGTACCCATCCCTGAATGCCTGATCCAACTCTCTAACAAGAGATGTTGCCTCACTCTCAATGACTGGTGTAGGAACAGCCCAGGCAACCAACATCTCTGCAATCTCTCCCGCAAGCCATAACCCTTGCTCAAAACAAGCGGCAAATGCTGTACCACAGCCTACTCGAGCAAAGGCTAAGAGACGTCTCAAATCCTGAACTATAGTCGCCACAGCCCGAGACTCTACTACAGCCACCAACTGACATCCTCGGGTGACCATGCCTGCTAAATAGGTCTCCATGTCTTCTCCTTCCAACGTCCTAAGACCAGTAAGGGCTGTCGGGCGAGCCAATTCAATTCCACAAGGTGCCTCCTTGGCCACCTCGCCCCCTGCCACAGCCCCATCCTCCTCAGAGAAGGGAGGAAAATCATCTGTTGCCACTCTGACATCTGCAGACTCTATACCAATAACCTCTTGCGGGTCCTCCCGTCGAGAAAAGAGAACTACTGTGGGTGGTGGAGCCGGAACCAACTGAAACCGCCGGCTGATCCAAGAACGCATAGCTCCCACCTACGCAGGGTCATGAGGTGGTGAGGGATCCTGCAAAAGTGCCACATCCACTGTCACTACGGCATCCGACCCTATCACTTCCATCTGGACCTGACCCTCTCCAATGTCATGCGAGCCTCCGATTACTTTCTAAACTGTAACTGCTACCGCTACCTCTATCAGGTGTTCAAGATCCCCCTTAGCTAGAACATCTGTCACTGCTTCCTCAGGTGGAAACTCAACTAGAGGAACTGTGGGATTGACGACCTGTGCCAAAGTCAAGTGAGCCGAGGTTGGCAACACTGGTGGTGCAGACTGAATAGTGGTTGCCACGGTAGATGCCAATGCCTCTATGCGAACTGTCGTATCACCATCTTCTCCGCTCGAGTCTGTGTCGGAAGATTCTCCACTGGCTTCCCGACCACTATCGATGTCATCTTGGTCGGACTCTACCACCATTTGCCGTCGTCGCTTCTGTCTACTAATTACACCTCCCGTATCCAAATACAACCAGTAGAACATAGGTGGGGCTCCTCCCATAAGCTTGCCTTGCGGCTTGAGCTCCAACTCATCTGCGAGCATCTGTCTAAGTGCAGCCTCGAGAAATAATCCAATGGCGTAATGAGGCATGTAAAAGGTGCGATGTTGTAATGTCATGAATTCCCACATCCTGTCCGCCAACACCGAAGCCCAATCGTAGACCACACCATTCATCAACACCTGCATGTAGACAATCTGTGGGAGGGCAATGTCGGATGCACGGCTCGAACTAGTCAGCCTGCTCTGAAGAACATCAAGAATGCAACGTCAAGCACCCTCTGCTACGTACTCCTTCCTCAGGCCTCTCGCTTTGGTCGCGTTTATCACCTTTTCCAACTCTACTAGAGCGAGCCGACGGCAAACACGTTTTATCCAAAATTCTTTCCTCTCTGCTGACATTTTCTGCTTTGTAGTATTCACCTTTTGTCCATTGCGTCCTGGAATGCCAAAGACCCGTGTGAAGTCCTCAGGGCCATAGGAGACTGTGAGCCTGTGGTTTCGATACATAAATGTACTCTTCCTTGTCTGCTTGTTGAAACACTGAATCATTATCCTCAAGGTATTTTCCAGATTACGCACAGGAAACAAGGGCATTTGGATAGCCCAATGAACACCCGCCTGCCATAAAAATTTCTTTACCTCGTCGTCCTCTAGAGTCTCCTTCCACCATTTCCTACATTCCAGTCCATTAAGCCCCTCAAATGCTACCGTTTGGTAGGTGACGGCATCTTTTCCCTCTGGTGCAGACTTGAAGTTCTTCATGCTGCTCCCACTTGCCTGGTGCCCTGCAACCTTGACTCCCGAGGGCAGAATGGTAACCTTCTTGTTCATCGCTGTTTTACCTAAACTCCCTACCTGTACCTAATTTTTCCAATTGCTTCTCTTCTCGGCTGAATGCATTTTGAACTGTACTGAATTCAAGAAACCATTATAAAATTTTCCGTGCTTCCCTCTCCCTACAGCTGTATGTAAAATTGCCTGTATCTAAACTCCGTATGGTGGTACCTGCGGGAGATGGCTTCGACCTTTCGTGCGGAAGATGAATTTGCGGGAGAAACTCCTCTATCTCGACTCCATTAACAAAAGTCCACTGCTAAGTCCACCCGTAATTCTTCTTCTCCCGCGTGGTCTCCTCTTTTCTTTCATGCTCGCCTTCACGGCAATGTCTTCCGTACGGTGATATCTTCCTGAGTTGCGCCCTCTTTCCTTCCGCACTTGATTCTTTTCCCTGCGTTTACGTTTGTATCATGCGGCTGAGGTTTTAAGGGAACGGTGTGTAGGTTGATGGTCTCGTTCTGCAAAAACGAGTTATCTTAAAACTATCTCCAGTTACATATAGTATTGAATGTCGACTCTATTTTCAATTTGGCATTAGGCACTGGTCTATTCATTTATTTGATTTTGTCATTTATTTCTTTCTGTGAAGTATATATCTAATCTTCTATCTTCTTAATCAAACAGTAAATTAGGTTTAGCATTAGTTCATAGCAATAGTCTAAATATTTTAAATATTTTCCAATTCGGATATTAGGTTAATATATCTTCCAAGGATCAGTAACCCCTTTGGAAGAAATTTTGTTGTTTACGCACGTTGTTTGTGCAGTTAGACAGTGTACTCAATTTAGGCCTACCAGCCTTGGTTCAATCGAACCAAAATTGCAGAGGCATCTATTATGCCTGTTAGTTGGCCTCAAAACGACCAGCGTTTTCGAGCACCAACACGGTGGTCCCACCGTCCGGTGGTGCCACCGTCGGGTGGTGCCATCGTTCGTTGGTGCCACCGTTCGGTGGGTCCACCACCAAAGCTTACACTTTTTTACTTTTTTTTCCTTTTTTTTAAAAATTATCTCTCTGATTTCCGCTTGACGCTGCGTGGCGGCCCCAATCATGGTATAACTTCAGCTTCAACCTGTTAACGGTATCCGCTATGGGTACCCCGTCTATCGATGACAGCTTAATTGCCCCGTTGGCATTGACTTCCCGGACTTGATAAGGACCTAACCATTTCACCTTGAACTTGTCGGGTTAATCTCGTTTCGGCCATTATACTTTAGTATGAGTTGTCCTAGAGCAAATCGGGTGCGGCGGAGATGCTTGTCATGCCAGTGCTTCCGACACTGTTGCGCTACGTCTGTTGCCCACTGTGCCAACATCCGTCATTCATCCAGTTTGTTGAGAGCATGGAAACATTCTCGGAAGCTTTCCATGTCGCTTAGTCTGTTTTCGAGTGCTATTCGGAGACTCGGCATCATAAACTTTGCAGGGACCACGTCCTCTTGTCCGTACATCAATTGGAACGGAGTATGTCCCGTAGTAACTTTATATGCCATATGGTATGCCCATAGTACCGACGGAAGTCACTCTTCCCAATCTTCGCTTTCAACTCCACAGGACCTGTAAATCACAGACACCAGTATCTTGTTAGTTGCTTCCGCCTGCCCATTTGCCCTCGGGTAATAGGGGCTCGAGAGTGAGTGAAAAATTTTTAATTCTGTGGTGAGTAACCGTATCACATGGTTAACAAAATGCCCGCCTCTATCGCTAGTGAGTTGAATAGGTATGCCATACTGTGTGATTATCTGCTCATAGATGAATCTCGCCGTGCTTACAGCAGAGTTGTCTGGTAAGGCTCTGGCTTCAACCCACTTGGTAAGATATTCGGTTGCTACCACAATGTACCGACACCTCCGTCTCTTGCTTACTTTGAGCGGTCCTACGAAATCGAGGCCCCATTGCTCGAACAATTCCTGAGCGTTGGACGGGTTTAATGGCGTAAAATCCCGCTTGAGAGGTTTCCCAGCTCTTTGACAGGTGTCATAGCTCGTCACCCACTCCCGTGCATCATTATACAACGTAGGCCACCATAGTCTTGCTAGTAAAACCTTTCGTGCTGTTGTATCCGAGCCCATATGCCCTCTGGCGGGACCTTCATGGGCCTCCCTCAAAACACCTTGTACTTCTTCCATCACGCATCTCCGGAGTATCTCATCGGGTCCCATTTTGTATAATAACCCGTTAATGAGTTGGAAGGTCCTACTTCTGAGTACCAATTTCCTTCGCTCGCCTGGCAGCATTCCCTCTGGAAATTGTCCTGTGGACAAAAATTCTCCAATGCTTGTATACCATGAAGGAAGAACAGCAATACAGAAGAGATGGGCGTCGGGAAAGTCATCATTTACTCCTTCTGGCGGCTCCCCAGATTTGAGGCGTGATAAGTGGTCTGCACACATGACTTTTTCCCGAGCGTACTATGATGTTGAAGGTGAATTCCTGCAGGAGAAGCAACCATCTACTTACTCGTCCTTGAATAGGTGGTTTGTTCACCAAGTACATTAAGGCCTGATGATCCACGAAAAAGGTGAATGGGGTGGCGAGTAAGTAATGCCGAAATTTTTGCACAGCATACACCATTCCCAACGCTTCTCTTTCTGTTGTGCAATAGTTCTTCTCTGCCTTTGAGAGGAGTCTGCTCGCGAAGTATATGGGGTGATCTAACCCGTGGTCACCCGTCTGTGCCAGCGTGGCTCCAATCACGAAATTGGATGCATCCACATGCACATGGAATTCTTTATCCCAGTCGGGGAATGCCAGGATAGGTGCGGCTACTAACCTTGCCTTAAGGTCTTCGAATGTGTCCCCTTGCTCTAACCCCCAATTATAAGGTTCTCCTTTCCGGGTTAGTTGTTCCATCGGTCGAGATACGTGAGCAGACTGTTTGATGAATTTTCGATAGTACCCGATGTGCCCGAGGAACGACTTGAGTCCTGTAACATCAATGGGTGGTTTCATCTCGAGGATCACCCAGATCTTGTCTGGGTCAGTTTTCAATCCGGCTTTGCACACAATGTGCCCGAGTAGTTTCCCTTGTGGAACCATGAATCGGCACTTCTTGGGGTTAAGCGCCAACCGTGCCCGTCGGCATCTTTCCATGCACTCCCGAAGGGCCACCAGATGGGTGTCTTCGGCACTATAAATAGACCAGTCGTCCAGAAAGGCTTTGAAGTTGCCTACGGACATTTTATCAAAGATGTGCAGGATTATTCTCTGGAATGTTGTCGAGGCATTGCAAAGTCCGAATGGCATCCTGTTGTAAGCATATTCTCCATCTTCTACCACAAATGTTGTCTTCAGCTTGTCTTCTTCAGCGATTAATATTTGGTTATATCCCGAGAATCCGTCCGTAAAGGAGTAAATTTCATGACCAGCGACCTCCTCCAAGATGGTATTCGTGAAGGGAATTGGAAAGGGATCTTTGACTGTAACGGCATTCAGACATCTGAAGTCCACACATATTCTTATTTGGCTGGTGTCCTTTTTTAGTCAGATCACGATCGGCGAAACCCATTCACTCGTTTGTACGCGAAATATGATGCCTGCCTCAAGCATCCTTTCGATCTCTTCATTGACATGGGCTGCATAGTTCTTGTTCATTCTGTATGGACGTTTCTGTACAGGGACCGCTCCTTCGACCAGTGGAATTTGGTGGACATAGTTCCAGTGGTACCCCCTTTAAGTCTTTGTAGGTCCAGGCGAATACATCCTTGTATTCTGTGAAGATTTTAAATGTCGCGGTTTTCAACACGGGGTTCCAATCATCCCCTATAAGAATGTTCTTTGGGTTGGTGTCATCTCCTAAATTCATGGACTTCACTGTCGGTTCTTCATACTTGATGGGTTTCTCTTTGTCGAATTGGTGTGCAGGGGTTTCCTAAATTCGGAGCTCCCCCTCTTTGTACTCCTTGTACTATGGCGGGAATGTAGGCTCCTCCTCCTCATCCCCTATCTGTTCTTCTTCGTCCTCTAACTCCAGCATGTTATAGTGCCTTAGCTCATAATCTTCCATTTGCCAATGAAAGAGCCCGTTTAGTGAATCCATGTCATCGTCGGAGTACCCTTCTATTTGTAATACACCTTCCTTGTTCGGTTCTTGTCTTCCTTCGTCAACTTCTTCTTCCATGTCTGATCCTGACGAAGATGCCAGGTCCTCACTAACCAATTGACTTCTCAGATCGATTGTGAATTTCCGGCCATCTCTCTCCATGGAAATGACATTCCGCTTCCAGTCGTGCTTAGCTTTTGCTTGCACCAGCCATCCCCTCCCTAAGAGAGCGTCGTATCCCTTCTTTTTCACTGGGATAACAATAAAGTCCATGACAAACAGTTGGGTGCCAATCATCACCCTTTGTGCCATTAGTGTGCCTATGGGTTTAATCCCATGCTGGTCTGCGCCTTCCAGTTGGAAGGTCGGCGGCCACAGTGTTGGTTGTCCGAGTTTCCTCCAGGTTTCTTCGGGTAGGACGTTGACACTCAATCCTCCGTCAATGATAGTGTTCGTGAGTATTGTGCCCAAGATTCCCATCTCCACTACCGCAGGGTGCCTTCTGGTGTTGAGTGCCAACAACATGGGGTGCTCGATGGATTTTCCCTTTCCGAGGGAGTTTGTCGTCTCCATCACCTTCTCCATCGTCGCCTTCTATATGTTTGGAGATGGTACCGCGTTAAGTAGGGTCGTTCTTAATTGTGGTACCGTTGTAAGGTCTCCCAATTGTATTGGGATTTCTGTCTGCATTGTTTGCCTTAGCATTCTATGTTCCGCGTGACCTCCTTGGGAGGTTCCCGCGGCGTTGTGCGTTTCTTTCCGCTAGGCCATCTCAATATCTTCCCTCGCCTCCCGCACTCTTTTCTTTTCAGTCTCTAGGTGTGGGTAGGTGGATTTCCGTGCTTGCTCTCGGGTGATTACCAACACTCCCCCTTCGTTGCCTTCAATGTTCATAAAGTTTACTTCCAATTTAGGGCATTTTGTGTCATTGTGGTCTCCGGGCCTGCACCATTTGCACAGAAATTGTGTCTTTTCTCCCTTCGGGCATTCCCTAGCAAAATGCCCCCACTGGCTACATGTGTGGCATTGAATCATCGGCCTTCCACTTGCATCGTACTGGAGACGGCTTCGTCTGTCGTCGGTGTTATTATTACTATTTCCCCTTCCCCCACTACGGTTGTTCCTATAACCGCCGGAGGAGGCTATGTTTTGTGTATTCCCAGAGGCTGAAGCTTCTTGTGTGAACATGACTTGTTGGCCCTATGTCTTCATATTGAACGGACATTCCTTTGTGGAATGGCCCGCCATTTGGCAAATGTCGCAGAACATCTTCCTTGGGCATGCGCCCTTCGCATGGCCAGCGTCTTTGCAGTCGATGCACCACAATTCTCCTTCCTCGTTCCGACTGGTGCTACCCTTCATATTTTTGAATTCCTTGAGCATTCGTTCCATGTCTTTTTGTAGTGCGGAGACTTTCTTCTTTGCTTTACCGTCACTACCGCTATCATCTCCTGAAGTATTGTCCTCGTCCGACGAAGAAGACTCGTTTTTCTTCTTTTTCAACGTTTTCTGTTCACTCTTCAGGTCCATCGCTCGGTTATACGCGTCGATGTAAGAAGTGGGAGGAACTATCTTCATCTTCCTCTGAAGGTTGGATTTCAACCCTTCGACGAACCATCACTTCAAGCCGTCGACTGGTGGGCTCTCCATTTTGCCTACCAATTCTTTCAGTCGGCGGCCGTAGGTCCGTACGGTCTCCTTTTGACCTTGCTTGGTTCCGTAGATTTCAGAGACAATTTCATTGTCGTCTCGTAAGAGCCTAAACTCTTTTTCAAATGCCCCCTTCAAAAGGTCCCAAGTGGTCACTCTGGTTTTGTCTAAATCGGAGTACCAGTCAATTGCTACCCCTCGAAGGGTTGCTAGGAATTGTTTCATCCATTCGGCCTAGTCTGCAACTCCATTCGCCACCCAAATCGTCTCACATGTGCGGCAATGCCGAACAGGGTCTTCTTTTCCATCACCGTGGAATTTGGGTAACTTTTCCTTGTTCGTCGCCATATTCACCCTCAGGGGTGGGACGGTGGTTTGTACTACCTATTGTACTGCGGATTGAGCCGCTTGGTTCACCGGAGGTCCTTGTTGTGCCACAGGTTGCGGTGCTCCTCCAGTCGGTCCTCCGGAACTATTTCCGTTAACAGATGTTCCCGAACTACTCGGAGTGGTGTGATCCGTGTGCCTTTCCGTCACTTCGACACTTTCCGCGGCCACTGCACACTACTCCCTACGTTCGGCTTCCTCTTCTGCCTTCCTATGGGCTTTTGTCCTTGGTGTTAAAGTTAAGGTACCCAATAAGTTCGTTGTTTCCTCTAACAGTCCCTCGTCGTCACTGCCGCCTCTCTCCTGGTTAGGTTCTTCTAGACCGTTGCCTTCACTTACCCCCTCCAGTAGTCTATCGGCACGTCTCCTGAACCTCTCCCTTCGCTCGGCTTGCTGTTGTTCGAGTATTGCTTTTCGCAGAACTTGTTCTTCCTCGGGTTCCTTCCTTAAATTCCTATTCTTATTTAATTGGTTGGGCATAAATGCCTTCCTTCACACCAACAATCAACACACAATATAAAAACAAAGGGATACTTTCATTTATTCATGTTTTTTATTACAATCTCTTCATGAATGATCTTGTCATTCTTATTTCTTTAGTGTCCTTCCTTTTGTCACCTTTAGGTGTGACTATTCCCAATGGAGTTTCCCATCACGTTCTTCCAGGAGTCTTTTGTTGACCCAGTCGTGGTACTCCTTAAGGATTTTCTGCCTTCGTTCCTCCCAAGCAATTTCTTCCTGGCGAAGTCGTTGTGCGAGCGTTGCTTGTGCTAGAAGCCTCGGAAGGTGATGCAGAAGACGGTTAGCCGCCGGACCCACATTCAGTGCCTCCCACACAATATCTTCTGGCACAGTGGCCCTCGTGGCTTCTCTCCACACGAAGGTTTCAATGGCCGCGATGAGTGTGACTCGGAAGTCGTTCGTCAGGTGGTCCTCCCCTTCAAAGAGTTCGCCATTCTCTTCTATTCACCTATTAACATCAACTGGTATTCCCATTTATGGACGATACTCCATTTGCCTTTGTCTCGATTCGAAAAGGCAACGGCGCCAAATGTTTACCCGCTGGGTAGACTAGTTTACTGACGCACAGGCATTAACAGGATATGTAACTTAGCAAAGATACGATATAGCAAAGAACACAAAAGCTTTCATTAATCATTCATAATCGTACAATAAGCGTGGTGCTTCAAAGAGCAAGTACAAAGTTTATATACAAACCGAAGGGGTGCAACCAAACGTCGTCACCCTTCAACCGTCGGCAACTAACTAACCTTCGTTGGTAACTAACTAACCTCCGTCAACAACTTACACCTGACGATAACATAACTTTACAGCTAACAAAAAAGATTACAAAAGGGTGCCCTAGCCCCATCGTAGGCCCAAGAGCAGAACTTCGTCCCCCTTGGCCCCATGTTTTGTAAGGTTGGCATACCTAGTGGGCCTCATCATTCCCCCTTATTGTAACTTACTCCATCAATGTGGATTATCTCTCACAAGATAGTGCCTTTGTATGATGTAACGTATGCCCATTCCACCGCAAGCCTTATCTAGTGCCTTTGAATGATGTAGCCCATGCCCATTCCACTGCAGACCTTACCTAGCGCCTTTGTATGACGTAGCACAATCCATTCCACTACAAGCCTTACCTTATCTTGTGAGGTAATAATCTTAACGTGGTTAAAGTGTAGATACACATAATACTTTATCTATGTCACTCATTCTTAAATGATTAGTTGTGGTTGGTTGATGAATATGCCTTACAACATACAAATATATATTGGAATTGGGATATGCATAGCCTTTATTTCAGCCATGAAAGGAGAATCTTGATCGATCCCTGTGTACTTTCCTATCTTGATCCTATAACTTCCTCCAATCTGCTTTGTTTATATATTAACCTTTCTACATAAAAGGTTGGTGGAGCACATAATATATATCTTTGATGTTGTAAGTATTTGAGCTGATGATCATTCACTATCTATAGGTCAGCTGATTGGATATCTATTGCTGATTGGGTCTCACTTTTCCTACGCTGACTGGATTATCTCCCTTCTCATTCATTAGAATGATTCATTGTTTCATCCTTTACCCTTAAGGATGGCAAGATCATGCTTTGATACCACTTGTAATGTCCCCAATTGGGACTATGTATTATAGCTATCAAATTGCAATACTCTAATACCACGGGTTTGTCCCCCTTGTATGAATTCTCAGAGTTTTGTCTGAATGCTTAAGTTCCAAGAGATTTCTTTCTATCTAATTCTTTATTTGATACTAATGTATATAAGAGGATTTGCAAATGTGTATAGTATCAACTTCCCTAATCTGACTTTGGTAGGGAATTTTCTTGATGAAACCAATGCAACCCAAGGATTTGATCTGAATATATAGAGAGATTGTATGTATGATATTGATTGCTGTTCCTAATCTTAATTAATCTTGCATAGGTGATGTTCCACCTTCTGATCTCAACGATGTCTTGCTATAATAACGAATCTGAAGTTTTCTATCACTGTTTTGATTGGATACTTTATACTTCTACTACGATCATTGTATTGTGTATGAATATAGGCTTTGTACTTATGCGTCTTTCACCTTGTAATGGGGTAGGTTGATACCTCTTTCTTCCTTGGCTATCTAAGCCTCTTCTGAGTGCTTAAGCTTTAATGAGGATAAATCCAATTTCCCCGATGATGCAAATGGTTGAGTGAATATGGTAACCACTGGAAGTTTATTTGTGTTTGCCAACTGTAAGAAAGGCTGCTTGAACGTTGACTGGAAGATATAAATCCCTTTGTATTACTGAATGGATACTCCTTTGATAGTATAAGTTTCCTTGTCAATTACTGAATGTTGACCGTTTGAGTTTATGAGAGATGCTGATTGGTTCATTATGCTAACTAGATGACATCTTTGTTCAATGATTGAATGTTATGAGACTAAAAACTGCTATTCAATGCTTTCAGGGTTCGCTGCCAAGTCTGATCTTAATCAATGGTTTAGTAATTGTCTACAAGTACTGTTTTGTCCGCGAATTGTATCTCCATCCGTAGTCTTTCCTTCCTAACCACCTATGTAAATCTCTGACTGTAGGGTGTGATCGCTGAATAGATTATTAAACTCCTCCCATAACCCCAATTCCTCCGGCCACCATGTTTGTATATACCTGCGTATGGTATCGGGGAGGTCGTAACCCATTCTCTTCTGGTCGTGACCTTTTAGTTGCTGATGCTACGATTACTTTTATTAATCTTTATTATTATTTATGTATATGAATTTACTTTATTTAATCTCTCAACATTATGGTATATATATATATATATATATTATAATGATATATGATATATTATTATTAATATACTAGATTGGTTTATATAATTACTTATCTATTTATTTTTTATATTTTGATTATTATTTATAATTGATCTTTAACCAGTTTTTTTTCCTTATCACTTTGTAATTTTGTCTCATAGAGATTTCACAAAGTTGGTGTGGACAAGATGAGGATATTGCCACTGGGCTTTAAACAGAGGGATATGACAGAGTTAAATATTGTACCAGTTTTGTATATAATTATATAAATATAATGATTTGTCCATCATTACCTTCTTTGGATTATCATCTTTAATGCTTCCTAGTTTTAGTTCCAGCAAATATTTTTGGTTGTTAGAATTCATTTCTGCACTCTAATTAGCTATTGTAACATGTTGGACTTTTGAGTCTCATTGACCTTCTCTGGAAATTAAATTTTGTTACAGTTTCTTTCATTCTTGTACCTAAAGTGAATATACCTTTCTCCCTTTCGTTACTGGCTTCATTCTGTAAAGTGCTTGCTTCATTTTGTTAGTTGACAGTCCATCTTACATCAAGATCTTCATATATTTAAGCTATTTGTCCAGTTCTCTCCAAAAGTGTCGACACAGAATTACAAATGCACACTCATCTTCCCAGATAGCAAAGCAAAGAGAATTGTATTTGAAATTCCTACCTTGCAACATGGCCCAATTTGTAAAATACCATACACAAACTGTAAAAGCTTGTAGCCTCTAGTTCTCATATATCTTATCTATGCTTAAAGCAAATAGTTTTAGGTCCAAAGCAAACTTGCGCTAGGTAAACCGACAAAATGAATAAGAATCAGTGAATTCCAAAGCTACATGGATGTAGATTCCAGTGCTTATAAGTATGTGATACACTCACACAAGAAACTTTTATAAGATCTTGGATATGATATCGCTGAAAAGTCACAAACATAGAAAACCTCAACAGGTTCTAACTCTAACAAACACCAAATTGCTTTACTTTTCAGATGTTTGACATTTTGTCAAACACTTTGCATGCAACCTCTATCTTGCTGTTTTTTATTTTTCAGATTGTTTTGCTTGCTTGGAATGGTTTCAAATGAAGTTTGAATACTTGCAAATGATTACTAAGATATCTGGGCAAAAAATTAAAATGCAAATGCAATCCTTTTTGTCTTTTTGAATGCATACATATGATTTCTACATGTAAAATGTGCACCTACAGCCAATGAACATTTTCACAAACACTTGGCATGCAATCTAATAAGCTGATTATGAGCAGTTAAGATATGACATTACATCAAACATTTGGTGTGCATTCTTATTTCTTCACATCTAATCAAACAATTTACAATGACGAATACTATGCACTTGAATTTTAATTTATAAACTAATGTAAGGAAATCTGTGACTGATTTGTAAGCACCATATATGCTCCCAATTGTAATCGCAGCCACTGAAAACATCCAAAAAGTTGACACTGAAGATGGTATTAGATAGGGGAGGCACTCCTCTATCAAAAGGTGCCCAAATACTATCAAACACTGCCCAAAAACTTGAAACACAGCTTCAGAATGACTGACGCTGCTCAAGGAAGAATGGTGGCCTTCAAAACCCAAAAGCATTCCTTCCTTGTGAATTGTAAATCTCAGGCCCTCATATACCAAGTAATCTGCAATTAAAATTTCCTCCAACCTCGCAGATTAAAGTCTGGAACCAAACACTGAAATTCTTCTACAAAGCAACCTCAATTTATATCAATGGATGGCTCTGAATGATGCCACCTCCAGACACAATTTCGCTGGATAGTTTCACTAGTTCAAAGTGCATTAAAATTGGAAAGAATTCTCAATTCTTCAGACCAATTTCCTGAAAACCCTTCTCCAAACTTCTCAACCAAAATCACCAAATATCAAATGCATCAAGAATAAATTTGATTTTAGCATTTGAAGGTATTTATAATTCCTCGTTACAATTTGCCCTGGAGCTTCTCCTTCACACCTCACACGATTTCCATTTGTATTTTCTATTGAGGTATATTAGAAATATAATACTTTCTTATTTCCCTCCATTTGGTGCACAATGAAATAATATAAAGTATATTTTAATAATTACTTATATCTCCCTTTAAATTGGCACTTTACATTATTCCTCATATGCACTTATAATTTGACTTTATGATCATTAGATAACCCCTTTTAATAATAAAGTCAAATAACATTTAATGATGTGCACTTTTAATTAATTATTAATAAAGTATTACTTTATTAATAATTAAAATGTCATAACTCCAAAGATACTCATACTCATCATTTCTCGATTCAATCAAAACCAGGAGGTAACCCACTGCATTCACTGCTAACCAGGGTGCCTTTCTAAAAATAGAAAGGGTCCATCTCTATCAACCTCAAACTTACTATAAATAGTAAGTATATGAAATTGAGCCCAAACAAAGTCCAATCTGAGCCAAACAAAGACCAAACTGGAACATGCTAAATTTTGGAGAAGACAAGAACCTCCATCAACCAAGCCTCTACCTCAGAAGACCCTCTATCCACAATAATTAGCCTACGAGGGACACAATAATAGGCTAATCCCTCAAACTTTGATACTCATGAAAATAGGGGGACATTACAAAAATGTCACAAACATAGAAAACCTCAGATCCAATATAGGTTAAAGACCACGTTCATGTGTGTACAAAAAAGAACTCAAGAAAAATATTAAAGCCAAAATACAATTCAACAATTTTGAATTATATCTAAAAAGAGTGAATATCATATGATATTAGGAAATTAGAAGGATATGGATATATATATATATATATATATATATATTGAAACGAGAATTTTCACAGCCAGTAAGCAGATTTATAATCATTCAAAATAGCTCCAAATGTTCAAAATGATAGAAAGCTCAAAGGAGCAAACACCCTCCATATAAAATTTTAATTATGAGTGGTTTCTAATAAAAGAAGCATCATGTGATCCATAGGGAATCAAAATTCACTAAATTTTATGTCTTCTAAGACTTAGAAAATTTGAGAAGTTAAGAAACTTGTAATATACACCCCTGATTTTCTTTTTTCTAAAGACTCTGCCAGCAGAGCAATAACATAATATTAAATGGACAGAGATAGTTAGCTGATAAAAAAATCAGATTTGAATCTTTCAATGCACAATCATTTGCTGTAATATTTTCATCGGAACTTTTGGGTTTTCAACATACAAATCATCATACAATGCTGATATAACTTTGCAAACAGATTTAATGCTGGAAACATATGAAATATATCAAGCAATATTAAGACAGTTTCAAACTTGCAACTGTATGATCAGCTTGAAGATGTTATGACAGTCTCTGTATGTATGTATTATTATTTCCAAGTATTTCCAAATACCTTGCAATTATCAAGTTTTCTGGCTTCCTCTCTTTATTAATTCTGAAATCAGTTATGAGGTTCGATGTGTTAAAGTTTTGGATCAAGAACGTATGGCTTTTAATTTTTCTTATCTCAACTTAGTATGTGTGATACATATAATCACAATAGATGTACATATATATTACAGATATATTAACAGATATATCTAACAGTATTATATTATAATTCTGCATTTCTTAGAAGAAAGACTGTATTGTTTCAATTGTATAGATTATTTGTCTCACAAGAATATCACTGAATTCTTATATCAATATTGATCTACAATTGATATCTAATATGGAAACTCAATATTCAATATTGATATCAATATCAATATAATTAGATTGCTGTTTAATATGAATTGGCTGTCGCTGTTACATGCTGCATTACTGTTATGCCATTGTCTGTATTTATATCAGTTATTTATTATACTAATAAATCTGCAGTCAACTCTCTGCAGCATACCAATTCAAACCTTACACTTATTAATTCCTGTAGTTGATGATGGATTGGTATCACGCAGGGAGTATAAATATGTATTATCACTCAAAGGAGAGGACACGTCTATGACAGACGTGACTCCTCAAGGAGTCACGCCTATCATAGGCATGCCCTTTCATTCCTTTATTCCACCACATGCAGCCCCGATCAAAGTCGGGAGTATTCACTAAATACTCACAGCAATTAATGAATTGCTAAGTAAGAATCGATATCATTTGATTCCTTTATTTCATTTACTTAATTAGTAATTATTATCAATATATATAATTATTATATATCTCATAATAATATCAACTTATATTAATAATAATAAATATTAATTTATTTAATAATAATAATAGATAATAATATAAGTAAATATTAATATATGTATAATAATAATAATATTATTATTATTATCTATGTATTGATATATACATATATATTTCAATTTATCTATTACATTGATATTTTATCTAATCGAAGCAATTATCATCAACACGATGCTCCTAGAGTCCCTAGAATGGATTGCTTGAACTCCTTAATGGTTCAATGATTGGATGATTAATATAGCCTAATTGAATTGATGGAAGAATTGATTGCTAGTCTGTTTGTTTGATTCTCAATTGATGTTTGACAGATGATTGAATGATTTCCTTTGATTTGATGATTTGATATATCAGTGAATGATGATTGAATGAATGTGGAATTCATAGAGTGATTGGTGATGATTGAGTGAGTGCTGATTTGATGTATTGATGATTGATGATAGATAAGAGATCCTTGAATTCTTGGAATGATTTCTCCTTTATTGGTGAAAGGGTCACCACCTTTCATAAGAATGAGTCACTACTTTTCATTGTTGCCTTTGAGAATAATATATTATTCCCCAAATTGATCTCCCTTTTTGATCTTCCTCAAATGAAACATTCTCCCCTTTGTATCTTCCAATGTGAGAGAGAGGTCACACCCCTTAATCATGTCTACTCTTTGCAAGAGTTGCATCCTTTCATAATTGCCACCCTTTGAAAAAGCACAACCCCTTATAACTTTTTCTTTTAAAGGAGTCACTTACTTCTTTTCTTCTCCATTAATTCTTTCTTGCTCCACACCTTCCCTTTCCTCTTCTTTTCAAATGAAGTTTTGTTCTCCCTTTTATATCTCATGTTTGATGGAATCGCAACTTTTCATTCCATGCCTCTTGATGACAATTCATTAAACTTAACTAAATTTTAATCATGTTATATTCATTTTTTTTCCTTTTATAATTATAATTTTATTTTAATTTTTATTCTTTTCTATTTAAATTTTATTATTATTGTTTATCATTAAATTCTATTTCAAAAAGGGGACATTACAAAAATATTGCAAGAAAAATAAACCCTCTGAAAAATATTATACATAGTAAACAAAAATCTACATAAGCAATGAAAAAACTAAAATAAATGCAGGCAATAATTCTTATTGACCAGTTTCTGACCGTCACAGGCTCTCTTGGATCGACAAATTCAACAGAGGCAACTCCAAGCGGTGATTGGATTTCTCCACTGACAGTAGGCTGCATAACAAGACAGATGTATCAGAGACTTCTTATTCAAATATATAATATCTATTGTAGCCATCTATATAATTCTCAGAAAGAATGAATTTAAAAGCAGCAAACCCAGAATCATCTTGCAAACTAGGTAGCTCACAAGACCAAATGCCATGAAAGAGAATAAGCTAAATTGGAATTCCTATGTTGCCCAATCAATGAGTCAGAATTACTCAAAATGCATGCAAAACATCAGGTAAGTACATCACCCCCTGAAAGATTCAAAAGAACAAACAAATCTCTGGCCCTACTGCTTTATTTTGCTAAATTTGAGTCTAGGACACTTTTTGCCGTGGTATTTCAGTGTTGTAACATACATTCCAGTCCCATTGGCCTACTCTTAGTCATTCATGGACATCAATAAATAAATAAATTTATAGCTTTCTGGTGAGTGCAACTGCAATGACAATTTATTATGGTCCTCTTATAGTTAAAGGAAAGCAAGTTATAGCAAATATAGAAAGATAAAAATGGGCGTTTTCACATTGGCAACAAGTCTTTATGAAAAATGAAGCTAAATTGAGATGAGTACGTTGAACATGGGTTTGGTCTGCTTTGCATATTCTTCACCCTGCCATACCAAGTTCCTCACCCTGCCATACTAAGTGATGCTCAGGACTGTGCCTCAGCTAGGGAATATGGGAGGTTAATCTATGATCCCATTATAAGTGGTTTCTCCACCCATGATTTATATAATAGTAAATGGTTTTCTATAGGGAAATACCTATAAACAATTGCACATGCATTAGGGTTAGGCACAAACGTGAAATATGTTTTGCACTTTGAAAGGTCAAATTCAATGTTAAATAGTTAGCGATGTTTTTGCTAGATTTTTTTCCTGAAAGGTTTTCCTAAATAATTGTGTGATGTTTTGGGTGTGACAATATTTTCATTCTATTGCATTTAAAATTCTGCTAGGATTGCTTCTTCTACATAGATTATCAGTATGGTTTCTCTTTCGGATAAGCCAGAAACTACAGTGACAACCAAAATAGAAAGCATGATAGCAATTTTCACAACCAAAAACTAGGGTATAGTTTCTTTTATTGTCCTACTAGCACCTTAATATAACAAAAACATATCCTAGAGCAAGTCAACAATAAATAACAGGGTGGAAAACTTGTACTCTTGAAAGAGAGGTCACAAGTGGGGGGGCACATCCCATTTGAAGCACAGTTGTGCCTCCTACATAGAGTGTGCGGCAGTCCCATATTATATAAGCTACCTGTCGACCCAAAAACAGATCACGCAGTATTGTAGACTAGATCCTTTCTATTTCCATTCCACCGGCCACAACTAACATTCACAATATTATTCTTTTATGTGCCCAATCTAGTATCTACATCCTATGCTACGTTGCAAGATCAGTTTTTATATTAACAGCGTGATTATTTTGTTTCAAATTGTCGAGTACCAGAAAAAGCACTTTCATTTGTTGAAGAAGGTTGAAAAACTTCTACTCTTCAGCTGTGCAAACCACGAAATGCAAAAAAGAAAACTCAGCATATAGAGATAAATAACAGGACCAGTTCCCAAACTCATTTAATCTTCCACCATTCAAAAGTATAAGTATTGCACAGTACAATAAAGATGCAAAACTTTATGCGTTAATGCTTGCTAAAATCAAACAAAAAGACAAACTGTCTGTGAAAAGAAAATTATGACTACATTCTTTTATAGAACGAGAAAATTATGACTACATGCATTGAACACTGTCTGCGAGGAGTGTAGACAGAGCAATGTCAAAGAAGAGAAATAATGAATATAACTAAAGAAAAAAAAGTTTTATTTTATTCATATTGCAATGCTTAAAGGACGTTTCCAACAAATTTATGCTTGAAATTGCCACGTAAAGACAACTCTTTCTAGTGACACCTCAGATTGCTCAATTATTATTCTGAATGAAGGCCCTTTATTATTTCTTTGGAACTGACTTGTACCCTATAACAGAATTTCCAACATATGCCTTTCCAAGGCAGATATTTCCCAGTTAACGTAACAACATCTTTTCTCTTTTATTCAGAGGTACAATTTATTTCATGTGCACTTCATAAAAGATCCGTTTAATGCAGGACACTTCAGGGGATGTTACAATATCATTAAGTGATCCATTATATATTATGAAAAACGGAGTAGGAAACATGTCTTGCTAAGCACACACAATGTAAACTCCCATACACAAAATAACCATTCATATTCAATATCTTAAAGGTATCTTCCATATGAAACATGTAATAAGTGTACAACAACCTTATTTATTATTTTACAATGAGCCTGAGCCAATAATATTTATCAAAGGATGCTGATGTGTATAATAATTTAATTTGTATTTTCACAAGTTGTTCTTTGGGGGAGAAAAACTGGTTAGATTTGCAATTCCACATAACAAATAATGAAATAAAAACTAGAGGAATCATTCACCGTTTGCAAATAAATGAAAACTGAATTAACCTTTGGAGCATTTAGATTCTTACACAAGAAGAATGCTTATTAGAAGATCCATTTGATGTTAAAAAAATCAATCAACTCACCAACCAATCCCTCGATGCCTCATAAATAAGAAGTCTTCCAAGCTCTGCCATAGCATTTTCTGAGAGAATACACATAATAAGCATCCAAATTGTTATTATAGTGAATTAACATTAAGTTTGTAGCATGAAATACTCCCAGGGTAGAAACAAAACATAGCATTTGAAGAATAATCTGTTCTTGGTAGTTGG
The DNA here is from genome assembly GCA_027943335.1 of Chamaecyparis obtusa. Taxonomy (NCBI): domain Eukaryota; kingdom Viridiplantae; phylum Streptophyta; class Pinopsida; order Cupressales; family Cupressaceae; genus Chamaecyparis; species Chamaecyparis obtusa. Next base: position 1,970,825 of record BSBK01004397.1, on the reverse strand, counting down.
TACATCAGACTGTCGACGGTGGTTTAAAACAACCCTAGCTACAGGATATGAAAGTTATCAAAGGCACTTCAACTAAAAATAAATGACAAAAAGATATGTCAACATTATAGATATGGAAAATATGAGAATCCCACACATATGAATCTACTAAATCTGATTCTAAAAGCAATAAATTGCGCTCTACCAAAAAAACAAAATGCTAAGTTTATTGTTTCATGAGATTAAAAATAGATGCAAAGATACAGTACAAATAAAGAAAAACATCTTGGAAGAGAGAAATCAAACTACAATTTGTCCATAGCAGACAGCAAGATACAAATCGGTATTGTTGGTGCAGAAAAAATATATAGCATAAAAATTCCTGAAGGAGGGAAAAAAAATTGTTCAAGAAATCAGCAATGGTAGAATTAGTGAGGTGGAGAAAACACTTTAAATGTTTGATTTGTTTGAGAACCCAGCTTAACTGATCATGTTACATCCATTTAAAGTAAATGGTTTTTATTGCTTGCATTCAATAAATGTCAAAACAATCCATTGGCATAATAAGATAAGAGTAAAATAACACACAGAAAGACATTGAAATGTGAAACCAACATTATCATAGAGTACACCTAAATCTTTTTATTTTCTAATTTGGGGTAAAAAAAATTATAAGCTTCATATTCAAAAATCAAAGAAGATTTAATTTGTCTGGTCTGCTGATGCATACCAGCAGAAAGATTTTACAATGATCAGAAAATTCTGAATATCTCTTTTGTGTTGGTTGTTTTTTTAAAAGAGTTAATGCACAAGTCAGAATATGCATGTAGTATCATAGGGTAATCATAATTCAAAAACTTACCACAACAAGCAAATATGTATTTTGTCTAGTACATAACATCAGAAGAACTCTACAATTCATTTTTTGAGTTTGTTATTCAAGAGAGTTGATCCACAAGACAATAATTGCATGTAATATCACCCTAGCTTCAAAAGAAGAATGAGAGAAATAACATGAAGAATCTGGGATTCAAAATGGTTTTCCCAAGTAGAGAAAAGTTGATCCTTTGGTTAAGTTCAAAGAAGTAAAGACCGTTTACAGTTTGAGTGATGAAATCATGGATAAAGAGATACACTGCAAATGCGAAGTACAAAACTTTAAAGTGACTATTTTCATTCGTTGAATTATTTGAGGAATTAAGATATTTTCAAAGATTGATAAAAGCAACAAAACTCACTAGGTTATATGTATGAATAAGATATATAAATAAATTGTCACAAAGACAGATACAGAAAATCTCTCATGGCATCATAATCCAATATCTATTGTATGTTCACAATATTATTTTCTAACCGTATTTGGCAAAATAATTTGCAACATTTCTGACCAATACTAATCTTTGACCCCCAAATACGAGCAGCAAACCCTTCAAGAAGATATTGAAAGTCTTCAAAAGGTAAAATGCCAATGCAAAAATACTAAGGACTTAATGCAAGGAAAAAGAATTTTATGATGGAATTGAGACATTACTTACTGAAAATCGGACATGGGCTTAGCTCATTTCGAAGAACAGATACCCAATGCTTGATTAGGGGATGAGGGGGAACAAATACCTGTACATGCATTTTATGGCCATCAAACAGAAGTCAGGATAAAAATGTACTTGAGTAAGGTTGAGCGAGAAACTTGTAATGATGAGACAGAAAATTGCACCGCGATAAAAGGCCCAAGAATAGAGTACCAGCATCCTATCCTCCATAAGATTTTTGCTTGCCGTTGTTACCGAACACTTGACACTGAACCTAGCTTGCTTTGTCTCTTTAATCAACAAGGCTGAACTTGAAAACTAAAAACATTCAGTAAATAAAAGTTCATCAAGTTAAAATATTGGAACTGTCCCGAGAGACAAATACAAAGAGGCCTAACTTATCCATGTATTCTGATTGCTATGAAATAAACTGGATTTCCAAAACCAACAGGTCACAGTCAAATTTAAATAAGCTCCACAAATCATTTTGCAGGCAATCCTTGCACAGAGAATTATAGAATCCCAAACAATTCTTACTTGAAAATTCAAACTCTAGAAAAGAACACTAAGTTTCAAACTGCTGAAAAATTAAATTTTTGAAAGCTCTAGAATTGTGTCTGACTGCCACTTAGATGATCCAAACTGCTCCTTGGATTATTTATCCTTGCCTTGAGAAGCAGTGGCCTCCATTTCTCCTAGTTTCTACCATAGGAAGGAGCTTTACTGAATTTGGTTCCTAACTTCCAAGTGAACTATTTCCCCAGATGCAGAGACTATCCTATCATTACCACCCAATAGAATGAAATTTGTTGATTCTTCATTTCTTTGACCACGTTGTGAATGATATGTTCAGTAGTCACTAGAGTGGAAGCATTTGGATTCAGCTCTGTGCTCTGAAGAAGGGGTAAGCATACAGGTAAGGGCATTGTGCACAGTACTTTTGACATTGAAGTCGTGGAAAAGAGAGTAACAAAGCACCCTTATGAATGGGTGTTGGCAATTATGTCATATCCCCTCCTGTTTATTGCTGATAATTATTACTGAATGTTTAAGAAATGCATAAAAATCAACGACATAGTTTTATTATTACACCGGCAAGGGTTTTGCAAGCAGACAACAATCAAGATCAGCTCAGGATCCAACTAGAAAGTATACAGCCAATTCAGATTTAAATAAAATATACATATATTAAGTGAAGATCAATACAAAATTTATGAGTTATTAGATAACCCAGTATAGGAACACAATAAACTGCAGTTTCCTATGTAGTTGAGCTATAACAGCTAGTTTAAGGTTTTTCTGATTACAAATAGAGGCTAATACTCACTTGAGATACATTGATAAACTGAAAACCTCTAATTGGAAACTACTGCTTCAGAAGAATAGAGTAGACTGGGCGGTCTTCTGTTATAGACTGTATCCCTGCAGGCTGCAAACTCTCTGAGACCATTGTGCTGCAACTACAATGACGCTAATTCTTATCACTATACTGCCAGTTACAATTCCTGAATTTCTAAGCAATTCTGGAGCAGGAATCAGCGGAAAATATTTGAGGGTTTTGATCCCTGATATCTGCTTGAGATGTTCAAGGGAATAATCCTTGAATCTCCTACAATCTTTAGGGATCTTATCCTTTGGATTGGACGAACAAGTATTCAAAATGAGGACATGAAGAAATATGCACTGAATGAATGCTTCTACTAGCCTCCACTTGTTTAAATAGACTCCTACATCACTAGGGCAGTGACTTCTTGAGTGGCCACATCCTTTCACCCCCTTATTTTTTAATATTATAGTAGATATGACAGGTTGGCGGCCACCTTTTGGCCCATTATTTTAGCATTATATCAGATATGACATGCTATAATAGGTTGGCAACCACATTTTGGCCCAATATTTTAGCATTGCATTAGATATGATAAACTGTCATACTTTTCTGCTTTTTTCAATTATTTTATTATTATTTTTTATATTTTGGATGCCTATAGTATTTCTTCATCCAACTCATCAGGAAGGGGGACATGGCAGAATTCCCTTCCTCAAATTGCTTGCCCCCAAGCAATGTAAATTTGGGTGCTCAAAGTCTCCACATGCTCCCAAGTAGCATCTTCTTCAAGAAGATTCTTCCATCTCACCAAGTATTCTATAATACTTTGCTTCTTAATTCCATTCCCTAATGTCCATAATAGCTTCAGGCTCATGAATTAATTTTTCCTCATCATCCAAAGGTGGTAAACTATAGAGGGCACATGGTGTTGTCCAATCATCCACTTGAGGCATGAAACATGAAACCATTATGAATTTTGCACTCTTCCCACAATTCTAGCTCGTAGGCCACAGCTCTAATTCTTTGTACAATCCTCTATGGTTCATAAGAGCGTGGTTTGAGTTTTTTTGCTCCAATTATTAGAAGAGATGACTGCTTGTAAGGCTGCCATCTTAGGAAAACCATGTTCCCTACTTCAAAAGTTCTCTTGATTCTTAATTGATCGGCATCTTGTTTGTGCTGATTATGAGCTTGGTGCAAGTGCTCCTTAAAAATCTTCAACAAGTCTTGACTTGTTCGAGTCAAAACTTTTGCCCCTAGCGCCCTGCTAGCTAAAACAACCAAATCAAGAAAGTTGGAGTACCATATGAATGCAAGGTCTTGAAAGAAGACATATCAATAAACATATGTAGCAGTACTCCACCAAGCAGAGGAATTTGACACATGTCCTTTGCTGTTCTAAGATATAATTCTTTAAATATCCTTCCACTTGTTTGTTGACTATTTCCCCTTGGCCATCTATCTATGATTGGTAGCTTGCAATTGGCATGAGAGCAATGCTCAGTAACTGGAATAATTCTTGCTAAAATATACTTTAAAATCTTTTGTTACAATCACTAAAAAGGAGTTTAAAATTTTTCCTAAAGAACAAATCCACTGCTTGTGATGCCTCGTAATCTGTTGAAATAGGAAAGAAATGTGCATATTTTGTTGAACTATTCACCACCACATAAATACAATCCTTAGCCTATACTTTTGGAAGTCCTATGATAAAGTCCACAGATATACTTTCCCACTTCTATTCAAGAAAGGGGTAAGGGTAAAACAAAAAGACTAAAAATGTCTACTCCAATTTGTTCTATTGGCAAGTGAACACTCACATATATGCTTGAGCACCTCTTTCTTCATGCATTTCAAGGAAAACCTCTCTCGAATATGCTTATGTGTCTTGTAAAATCCTAGGCATCCTACTAGGGGAGAACCATGAAATTCTTCAAGGATTTTCTTTCTTAACTTGATTCAGGAGTCAATAAGATTCTTCCCTTATACATAATAAGTCCACCGACTAAATTAAACATTTCGTCACAAAAATAATCATCTAGAGTATCATTGGAAAAAGCATTTTGGGCATATTTAGCTATTAGCAAGTCCTTCCGATCATTGGAAAACTCAAAAATGGAACATATGTTTAGCATCCTAGAGAGTGCATCAGCCACTACATTTTTTTTCCTTTGACGTATTCAATTTAAAAATCATAATCTTGCAGCTTACCCATTTCTGTTGGTTATCATTAAGAGCCTGCTAGTTTAGGAAAATTTTCAAACTATTATGATTAGTCTTCACCATGAAATTTCCATTGACCAAGTATTACCTAGATTTTGCTAGGGCATACATGATGGCGAGCATTTATTTATCATAAAAGGAGAATCCTCTCTCTAGTTATTTTAGTTTCTGATCCTCAAAAGCTACAGGGTGGTTGTTTGGCATTAGCAATTTAGCACTGCTTCAATTCCTTCTTTCAATGCATCATATTCAAGTACGAGAGGAAGTGAGAAGTCTAACATTGAAAGTACAAGGCAAGTACTCATTACCTCCTTAAGCCGCTCAAACACCCTTTGTGGTTTGCTATTCCAAGAGAATGCTCCCTTTTTTATAGGGTCAATAGTGGGGAAGCCAACTAAGAGAATTCGCAAATAAATCATAGTAGCTGCAACGACCCAAAGATCCCCTTAACTAAATCAATGTCTAGGGAAACGCCAACTAATGATAGCTTGGATCTTTTGCAAGTCCACTTGAACTCCTTGAGAACTAATAATAAGTCCTAAGTACAAATCAGTCAATCCAAACATTCACTTGATTCGTTAGCATGCGATAATTGCTGCTCAAATATCCTAAGTACATACATCATCCAACTATCTCAAATGTTCCACCCATTTTTTGCTATAGATCAAGATATCATCAAAAAATACTAAAACACCTTTCAGGAGTTGCTCACAAAATGTGTGATTCATGCATGACTAAATGGCGGTGGAACTCACTGGGGAGCATTGGTGAGCCTGAATGGCGTGACCAGAAATCCAAAACCCTAAGAATCTTCTGCCAACTTATGCCAAAAGTTGAAAAGAACGAGGCCGACAAAAATCAAGGCAACACGATTCTTATACTTATTCCGTATACACTTTTAATAACTAATTTTTCAAGTACTGCATGTAGTTGAGCCATCATCTCACCATCGCCCTCAAACTCAAGCACTTGGTCCCCTCATTCCTGAAACCCATAACCCTATTCTCCCATCAATAAACTCCATGGAACTATATTATAAAAGTATAAACTATAGTTCTATTGAGTAATAGTAGTAATACTATATATATATATATATATAAAAGCCCGAGGGGGTGGCTGAGTTGGATAAAGGCCTCCGGTCTAGGTCCATGATGTCCCAGGTTCAACTCCCACCTCAAAGTACCTCATGGGAAACTAGCCCGCACATCATCCCAAGTACATCATCCAACTATCTCAAATGTTCCACCCATTTTTTGCTATAGATCAAGATATCATCAAAAAATACTAAAACACCTTTCGGGAGTTGCTCACAAAATATGTGATTCATGCATGACTAAATGGCCGTGGGACTCACTAGGGAGCATTGGTGAGCCTGAATGGCATGACCAGAAATCCGAAACCTTAAGAATCTTCTGCCAACTTATGCCAAAAGTTGAAAAGAACGAGGCTGACAAAAATCAAGGCAACATGATTCTTATACTTATTCCTTATACACTTTTTATAACTAATTTTTCAAGTACTACATGTATTTGAGCCATCACCTCACCATCACTCCCAAACTCAAGCACTTGGTCCCCTCATTCCTGAAACGGGAAACCCATAACCCTATTCCCCCATCAGTAAACTCCATGGAACTATATTATAAAAGTATAAACTATAGTTATATTGAGTAATACTATATATATATATAAAAGTCCGAGGGGGTGGCTGAGTTGGATAAGGCATCCAGTCTAGGTCCATGATGTCCCGAGTTCAACTCCCACCTCAAAGTACCTGATGGCAGTGACATGCAGGCTACTGGCCGTCATCCCAGAGACTAGTCTCGCTCCAACTCGCCCCAAAGGGGATGCCAAGCTGGGTCGCGAGGACACCCCAGATTAACAAGAAAATAAAAATACTATATATATAAACCATACCCAGGAAAAATATTTGTCATATCGACACTCCAAAACCCTGAACATGTACTCATCCCCATACTGAACCTAGAAACATAGGTTTTAAACATTTGAGCATGCTTGCTGCTGCTTTATTCAGATGATACATCAAAGCTTGGGAAACTTATTTCTTCTTACTGTTAATGCTGATGCCTAACTACAAATATAGTGAAATATAATAACTGACATGAGCAGACAGAAGTTTAAAAAATATGTCATTTTCTAAGTGTTTGTGCCACCTTAACCTTGGGTGGTTAGCTTCAATACTCACAGACAACCTTCTTGTTGCTGCAGTTACAAAATTGGCAGTCACAGTCACCATGACTGAAATATGTGCTGGACCCATGTCATGCAAAGTATGGCAACAAACTGCTTGAAAACCAATGCCAAACAGATTGATTTGCATGAATATATGACACGTAAACCCTATTGAGAAGGATTTGTGTAGGAAGGTAAATATATCATTGAAAATTGGTCAAACTTGCATGTGGTGCCACAATTTAATCACAATCTAAACTTGAAAAAATCAGTCAAACTTGTTCGCCAATGAGTTTCAAAAAAATTGCAATTTTCTTGAGGAAAAGATTGGGAACACTAGTGATTCACGATTAATTGCATTTAATCACAATTTTTTTCATTTTTGCTTCTTTGTGATAACCTAATACATGAAGTCTAATGATCCTATGGAGGAGGCATCCTAGAATCTTCTCAGCAAGTGCTGCAGAGAAACTTCCTATGTATTTTAAGTTATTTAGTCTTGTCCATGCTAGAGATTGTGGCTCAGCTGCAAGGTTTAAGGATTTTTATGGCCAATTCTAAAAAAATATCAAAGAAAGTACCCCCACAATTATGCTGTCAATTGTCATTAAATATCCCTCAAGTTCCAGCAAATGTCTTGACCTCCATCCCTACCATCAGCTGAAATCTTTCTTCCTAAAAGGTAGCCACTCCATTTAAGCAAAGGATTCTAAAATTTACAGTTGTTGGAAATTTTATCTTTCATGGGTCCAACGGCCCATAAGAATAACAGTGGTAGCCTCCAAACGCAATGCTCTCAAACCAAGACTATCAAACATAGCTTGAGGAACTCATGTAAACAATATTTGTCACAGGCAAACACCGGTTGATAGGTCATACACAATATTTTATAATTTCGAGCTAGAAGACATTGAAAGTCATCTCATCTTTAAATATTTAATGGTAATAGTGAGAGACAATTGTTGGATCATGGCTAGGTTCAAATGGCCCATTGCTATGAGGAGGTTTATAACTCGAATGAACATGTGACAAGTTTGTGATTCAATGATTACAGGGTAGCTTGGAAAGTCACAAATGCTTAAAATTTTAAGAATGCAGTGTGAGCATATCATACAACCCAAACAGTGCTGCCCATAACCTTACCGAAGATTAAACAAGCAAACAAAAAACACTCCTTCAAGAGATGAACGTGCAAGGAATAGAGGTGCAATGATAATCAGGGACACTACTAAGTCTTAAGAGAACAACCAAGATTTGAATTACCCCGTTGCAGTAAAGCAGTTCACCATAGAGTACACATATCAAGGTTGTGGTATGCCATAATGAAGCATAACTCAAATCCCTAATACCAACCATTATTTACCCAAAACATACTTCATCAGGTCATATTCCAGCAATTACGTGCCAAAGCGGGAATCTAACAATGTTCCAGCGTGACCCATCATAAACAAATCTTAACAAGATAGTCCAAGCACATCCCACGGACACTTGTAAGAATTTCATAATCTCGACCAACATTTCTAACAGTTAAAAAAAAGACACAACCAGGCGATGACTCAATAAACATGTGTCAGGGTTGTGATGTAACTACATTCTTCCATAACCTGTATTTACAAATCTTAATTATATAGCCCAAGTGCATCTCACACAATTAAAGGACAGTTCATTATCTCAACCAAGATTTACAAATCCTAAGTATATAGTCCAAGTAGATCTCACACAATTAAAGACAGTCCACAATCTCCCAAGACTAAAACCATAACTCAATTAATTATGAATCAAGTATGGGATGTCACTGAAATCCAGCATAATTCAATGTTAACAAATCTTAACAAGATGGTCCAAGTACATACCAGGTACTACTATAGACAGTTTTATAATCTCACCCAGAATTTACCAAGAACCAGAAAAAACTTCATCTCTCCAAAACTTGTGAAGTGACTGCAATCCTACAAAGAACCATGTAGACAAATCTCTATTGTACGCTCTAAAGTACATCCCACACGCAATAAGAGACAATCCGTAATCCCAAAATTCACCCAACTAACTAAAACTCCAGCTATAGTGTACCCCAAATAAATAAATAAAAAATCGCCCAAAATTTACCCAGAACAAAAACTTCATCAAAATTTGGCCAACCAAGGAACAACAACATAATCCATCACGTAACATAAAGCAACACCCAATACAGACCGCTGAACGAACAGCAGATTCTAACTCAATAGTAAACAGATGAGGAGTAAACAGTTTTACCTTTGCACAGCACTGTTTTTGCAATAGTCTGCACTGATGCAGAGAACCATTGTGAAGATGCTGCATGGCATTGCTTTGGTGAGATGAAGAAATCTGAGCTTGAATGGGGGAGACTGAGTATATACATCTCAGGGCCATGTTTCTCTGTTGGGATGAAGCAGCTCGTTCATGAATTTGCTATTTGGCTCGCTCCTCAATCTATAAATATGAAATGAAATGATAAGATGGTCGCTTGTTTTATTTATTTCAACCTTCGACCCCACACTGCCACTCCAGCGTTAAATTAGATTTGATTCTATAAAAAAAAATCTGTGCAATGTTCCAAGAAAACGCAGTGTGTGATTACTGGAAAACTAGAGTATAATATTGAAGGATGAAGGAAGAAGGAAGAATTGTCTGGGGAATCTCAATTATTTTACGAATTTGTACAGCTCACAATTTTCTTTTATTTTTTTATTTCCAAGTCTTCAAATTGAAGACCAAAGTAGCTTAAGTGCGATCGTAAGTATTGAAAATGATCATTATCTTTGAATTTTTATAAAAATTGAAAGGTTATTTTTATTCATTATATGTGCGAGTGTGTTCTTTGATGGAATTTGGAGTAAGGGTGAAGGTTAAAGTGTATAAGAAGAACAACTTTTAATGTTTATGCGGAAAAACATAGTTTATAGGACATTCGGTCTTGTAATGTTTGTTTTAAGTAGTGTTGTTATTTTTATATGCAGGTTAATGATGAGCTTCCCCAATTTCTCAATAGTCCTCTTGTTGAAAAGACTATACCACGAACCAGTTGTCAAGATATTAATATAATTGCTCCTGATGTTGTTGTAGGCATCATAATCCAAAATGATGTGTCTTTCACATTCAACTACCCCAGAAGTGCAAAGAACACACCCATTCTTCCCAAGTTTCGACCACCTAGTTTCACATTGAAGTTGATGAGAGTTAGTTCTTAATTTTGCATAAGATGGAAAATGCTCCTTTAGTACTGCTTTCTTACATCTTTAATCTTTTTGTTTTAATAAATATTATGAAGTTTTTATGATTGTTTGGTATATAATGCATATATAATATATTTATAGAAGGGATATATCAGTATAGAGAAAGCAAGATTTGGCATTTTTTTTTGCATTTATTGTATTATTTTTTTGGCTACCGTGTTTGTAAATATTTATGGTCTTTCTATAAATGGCTTCAATCTTATGTAATCATGTAGTTGTTATTGGTGTTCAAGGTTTGATTGCACAAGCAAAGGACCCCATTCAAGTGTCTCCAAAAGTTTGGTCCCAAGGTATTTCATAATGTACATCTAATAAAGCACCTCCAATATGATGCTTCTCGTTTTAGAGTTTAATAGTGCATATTGTTGGCTTCAAAATTTTACTTTAATAACATGTTTTGTGGGGAGGGTCTCATTGAAAGTGTGCTCAAAGAATGATGACCAAGGCTTGGGTCTGACATGAGATATATAATGTCCCCTTCTTGTACCTAGATCAGTTTGTATTTTCCATTAGTCTATTATTGGGTTCACAAAGGCTAAGTGGATATGATTAAAAGACTTAGTGTCCTGAGATGAGCTCTATCGGTGATTTTTAAAGTTTTCCAGCAAACTTTCTATTTTTGGCATGTTTTTTTAATTTTTAGTGAGTGTTATTTTTAGCACTTGATCATGGCCTTCATTCTTCTCCTAGTTCTGTGGATTACACTTTGGGACATTGTAAGTTCTAATATTTTCAAAAAGATATTTAATTTGTTCATTGAGTCTTTATAAATTTAATAAAGTTTCTTTTTAAAATGTCTTCCCTTGTGTCTTGCCTAGTAACATGGTGACTTGGAGTTGTTTTAAAAGAGGGGCTAGTTGGACGTCCTAAGTTGATGCTAAGGAAAGGGGAAGTCAATATTTTATTGAGATTATTTTATGCTTAGAAAAAGGTAATGTTGGGGAAGAATAAGGAAATAAAATAAAATTAAAAATATTTTATGAGAGTTCCCAAAAGTGGTTTGACCCTTTAGGGGTTGATTTCATTTCATGTGATTTTGAAAAGAGAGGGAAATGAGTTCAAATTACAAGATGCTCTCTCTCTCTCTCTCTCTCTCTCTCTCTCTCTCTCTCTCTCTCTCTCTCTCTCTCTCTCTCTCTCTCTCTCTCTCTCTCTCTCTCTCTCTCTCTCTCTCTCTCTCTCTCTCTCTCCCTCTCTCTCTCCACACACACACACATACATAGCTATGTGTGTGTATTCTCATTTAGAGCTCTTATATGCTTATGCTTGAATTGGAAACTTACTATTATGTTGTCAAATTAATTTTTGGAGTTCATTCTTTGGTTGGATAGAGGACGAAATCTCTCATTTGGGTTACTAGTGTTAGTGGTGAAAAAAACACCTTAACTAGTTGATTAATTGGGTCACAAATTTATTAGTGTTTTGGAGCTTGCTAGTAGATTTTGGTTTGTTAGTTTTGATGTGATGTGTGGATTTATGTTGTGTGGTTAGAGTTTTAAGGATTTTAAATTCAATTTCTAAGTGTTGGTGAATTTTTTGAGTCATGAAAATGTTTTTCTAAGTCATCAAGAATCAAATATTTACTCATAACTCTTGAAGGCTGAAGACTATTGATCTGGGTACTTTTTCTTTGGATTCACCATAGCTATGTGATTTATCTAGAGAATTCATTTTAGATTTTGGAAAATAATTAATTTTTAAGCCAAATTCACCCCTACAAGGAGGTCATACAATTCCACTTGTCAAGGATTTTTATCCTAAACTTAAATTTGCATTATCAGATGTCTAGAATATGCATTTAAGGTGGTCATGCATTCACACTATGTGAATCATACCATATAGCTATCATCAAGGCATAAGATTATGTCATATTGAAGTTGTGATCACTATAGCTAGAGACCCTAATCCTTTCGTGTACTATAATATGTAATGTCCCCGCCAGGGAACTCATAAGGAATCAGGTCTTATGACCAAAATTGCAACTAACAATTTTTTTTCCTAACATTACATCATTACTATTTCACATTTGCATTCCTTAAGGTTCCCTTAATGAATTCATTCACTTACATCTTTACATTACTTATCCAAATTGAATTTCATTTCCTTTCTTTACTTTCACATTTTAGAACTTAAGAGATAGGGTAAGAAAATAACATTTCACTTGCAAATATATTTCTTACTTTATATACTAATTTCATTTCTCCTTCCTACACATTGAATAACTATTCCTTACAAAATTACATCGTAGCATAATAAACATTTTCTTTCATTGCAACATAGGAGAGATAGAAAAGATCATTCAACATTACATTATACATTTACAACTTTAATCTTTCAAATAACAACCCTTGAAACAAAGCCTAGAACTATCCCTCCCAATTATATTGCTTTTCTTTTCAATTACATATTTCTGATAATAGATCTCATAATAATAGGTACATGAATGGCCCAAAGGCATTACAACATATCTTTTCATCTTTCCTTTCAAAAATACATAATACAAAATACAAATATCTGCATCAATACATAAATTTGAATGCATCCAAGTCACGAACCACAAACAGGACCTCGAAAGATTTTTGCCACCCAACCATGTGAAACTGGTGAAGTTCCACCCCCTGTGCTAGGAGATAGAACCAAGATACTCACAAGGCCCTAAGCAAACTAAGGCTCAGAAGATAAAGAAATCCAAGACTCAAAAAGAACATAAAATATTGTCATACTATAACATAGAGGTCAAGGTTCTAGGATACCACCTAATTGAGTGTCATCACACGACCTGTGTATTGGGATCCACCATGGCAACCATGTAACCCCGGTCCCCCCTTTATGAATAAGGATCCACCCTGGCAGTTATCCCTGGTCCCGGTACTCCAATCAGGTCTGTGTGGTCATTATTATATTCTCTTTCATTATCTTTTGAATCTCCCCTTCCCAGGTTAATTTTTAAGGTTATTACTTTTTACAAACCCACCCATAGGATCATCTGGCAACCACTTTAGGGTTCCAACACCTATGGTGAGCCACTCACTTAAGGTTCATATCCCCTTACCCCACACACACACAAGCCATGAAAACCTCAAGTAATCTCAAAATAATCCATCTCATAGGTCTAGGGAACCCTCCGGTGCACTCAGGCCACCTGAACAAGTTCTGACCTTATATTATGGACTCTACCAAAAGCCAAGTATGAACAAAAGCTAAACTCAAAACCATGTAGAAATTCACAACATAAAACTTCCCACATGCATTGACACAACATTTCATAGCTTATTTCAAAAATCTAGGAAAAAGTCTCATGTGCCTGAAATTTGGCTAAGTCTAATTTTTTTAAAAGAAATCTCAAAATTAGAAATTGTATCTTAACTCCCGTGAATCTGAAACCTATCCCAATCATCTCAGAAGGTACCTAAACCCTTTATACAAGTATAAATTATGTAAACTTATACTTAAATGTTATACTTGTATAAAGCCTATTTTACCTATCTAGCTCGGTTGATACAGTTTTGGTCGGTTGACACTGCCTTCCTCGGTTCAAATAGTTTGGTCGATTGATACAGACTGGTCGGTTGGTACTAGCTTTTCTCGATTAACACTGCTTCGGTCGGTTAACATTGCCTTGGTCGGTTAACACATAAACCAACCTGTCTTGGTTAACACTAAACCGACATGGCTCGGTCAACACTAAACTGACCTGGCTCAGTTAATACTAGACCGACCCTCCTCGGCTAATACTAAGCCGACCTGCTCGGCTAATACTAAACCGACAGAAACTTTAAAATACGACTGTCAACTATGACTTGCGGGTAAAACTGCGCATAATGGGGACTATGGTTGCCTAATCTGAGCACGACCCATTTGAGATCTCCTAGTTTCCCTTCAGAAATGGCTCATCAATCCATCCTATTTATCTAACAAATCTATTCTAGATCTGGACAAAGAAAGGTGGTGCACAAACCGTCATGAACCAGTAAGGTTTGAAATAACAATTCTAAATTCTGGAAGCACTCATGAATATTTTGGAAGGAAGGAAGATAAAAAGGAGAATACTAAGGATCATACAGACCAAATTAATTCAAATAAAAGCATCAATTTCATAGAGAAGTCTGCAAGAGGAAAATAGTAAGAAAATGTCTGCATTTCAATCCTACACCTTCATGACCCTTCCTATTTCTTACTAGATTTCCCTATTTCATTGAACTCTAGATAAACTCATCCTTCCACATGAACATAAACAAAAACTATAAAATCATACACAGTTTTATTATCGTATCATAAACAAACACATTCACACACAAAGAGGAAGAATGAAGATACTTCCCAGTTTAGACCCTACCTTGGGTCCTGCGGAGAATCCTTTTCCCGTGACTAGATAATCTCTGCAAAACTTCAATCCTTGAGTAGATATCCTTCTAGAAATCTTCCTCTGACAATTAACTCCCAGCAATCCAAAAACTCTCAAACTCACATAAAATTTCACCAAAAATTTCTGGAGAAATCAATTACAGACAACTCAAAAGAAAACAAATCTTCCAAAAATTAACATCCTCCCGCACACAAAATCTTCAAATATTTATCCCCCAACTATGTGGTTGGAGGAGTTGCTTTACGGGAAGCAACTTCTCCAACTTCCATAGTTGGTTGGAGGAACAACCAAATAATCTCCCGTAAAGACTTAATCAAGGTTTTTAAATAAATTTAATTAAAATATCTTTTAAACGAAAGCATAACAAGAATAATAAACAAATACCTTTCAAGAAAAACACATAGCACAATAGGAAAACAAGTGGCCTAACTTCTAGGAGGTCTTGAGTTCAACTCCCTCCTAGATAGCCAATTTTACTACCAAGGCCATTTTCCTTTTATTATTATTATTATTATTTTTATTTAATACATTTATTAAATATACTTTATTTAACTCACTCTATTTACTTATTATAAACACCATATCATTAACACGATTAATGAAAACATACAATTATTATTATTTATATAAGCATGGATATATGCATGTGCACCCACATATACACATACCTATATAAAATACAAACAATTATAACATAATTATTTATTATACATATAAAACAGATTAATTCTAACTCATAACATAAACTCAGACCAACATCAAATCAAGTCTATAACATAAACTGAATTCTACTTTCCAACTAGGATCACTTCCTAAACAGAATTCTAGGTCTATGGGTAACCTGGTGAGTAACTTGGTTAAATCTCCACACATCAATAGTTCAAGGATTTTGAAGGCATGCTCAGACCTATGTAGCCAAGTGGAGATGATGCCTGGTACCTGCATCCTGCATCACCAACTAATATGCATATACAAATATATAAATATAAACAGACAGTGACAAACAAGGAGGGAGAGTGCGACATCGTGTGGATCTCCCGTGGGAGTAACTACGACTGCCCCTCCTCATCCTACACTCACATCCACCAGTGAACATTAAACCATAATAGGGTTAGTAGGGTTAGATCATAATAAAACATCATAACACAAATTAATGTAAAACATTTTACTGATAGTTCATTTCTAGCCATTCATCATTAAATTATAACTCATTTAATATTTCCAAATAAACTGTAGTAACCAAATATATATGCTCAAATGTCTCATAAAATGCTAACTAAATAATAATCATAGTCCATCATAAAATCCAAAGTGTCAAAGCAATAGTCTTGTTAGTCTAACATAGGAAGATGCTAGGGTGGGCATTACATAATAACCTTGATCCCAAATCAGTAGCTACCATATCAAGCAATCACAAAGCTATTCCTTTCCTACCATATGTCAAACCTATATCATTTTTCACCCCTAAATCCAATGAGAATAAAATCAAAGTGAAAGTGAAAGACAAGGAGTAGGAGAATACAAGGTGAGTCGAGCCCTTTGTGTTGGTAAATTACCTCTGTCTCCTTGGACTTATGGAAAATTACAAACATCTCAAACCACATCGACTACAATCATAGTTTGCAAATCTACTAATTTCACTAAATGGGAAGCCTCATATGATGATATGGAAGAAGAAGACCTCCTAAGATGGTTATACAAAGATGAAACACAATAAGAAGAAGAGGCTAAGAAACTCGAAGTTAGGATACATGTTGAGAAGTATGGAAAAGGACTTAGAATCATGGAACAAATGGGATATGATGGTCATAGTCCCCTGAGTATACAAAAACAAGGCATAAATGAACCGATATAAGCAAAGGGAGCTCACAAAGTTCCTGGATTAAGGTATGATACATAAAAAGATAAGACCTTAAGAAAAACTAAGTGCAACTTGAGTTTGGCAGGAGAGTCCTCAAACACAACACAAGTTGACGAGGAGAGTACCATTGACAACTTTGATAATTTCATCAACATTTATGACTATGATAGTGTTTTTACCCTTACACCATTGCATGACATTGAACCTAATCATGACCCCCTATAGCTTGTCCATCACTAGCTCATTGATTGTTACTAGCAAGGACCACTAGATTTAGACACATTTCAAAATGACAAATCTATAGTGGATTTTCTCAAAGCACAAAGCGATATACCTCTTGGGGACCATAGAGTCATTTTTTCTATAGAACTTAATAGTGTGGCATATTTTGGAGAAGGAACCAAGCCTAAAGGTGTGAGAATCTTTCTTGGCCATGTACGCTACTACAGGAAGTTCATTAAAGATTTTAGTAAGATATCATGTCCTCTTTATATATGGCTAACAAAAGATGCAGAGTTTGAATGGTTTGACAATTTCCAATAATCATTTGAAGCCATAAAAACGGCTCTTACTCAAGCACCAATACTCAGAGGACCTAACTAGAAGTTCCCATTTCATATACACATTGATGCATTTGATTTTTGCATAAGACTAATTTTGGGTTTTAAAGAAGGTAATCTTGTATATATTAATCTACTACATTAGAAAAAAATTCAAGGAGCTAAGGTAAACTACATTGTCACAAAGAAATAATTGTTTGTTGTCATCTATGAAACTAATAAATTTAGGCACTATATTTCAAGCTATATTATCTTTGTTCACACTGAGTGGTCAATGGTTGTCTGGGTAAATGGCTCTTGTTATTATATGAGTTTGACATTACAATTGTGGACAAGCTAGCAAAGGCCATCATGGTGGAAAATTTTCTTTCTAGATTGACAACTTCATTAGATGATATGGTCATAAATGACTATTTCCCTAATGAACACTCATTTCCTCTCACTTCTTATGATCCTTAGTATACCAAAATTACTAATTACCTAGCAATAGGGTTCACTCTACCTCACCCTTCTCCAATAGAAAATAAACATCTTGTTCAATGCACCTTTTCTCATTCTTGTATTCTAGGATATTTGTTCTATAGTAGACATGATTGTGTCATGAGAAGATGCCTTTAGAAAAAATGGTATATTTGACATCCTCAAATCATGTCATGATGAGCCTTGTAGTGTCCACTTTGAAACTAAATGAACATCCCTAAAGATTCTCAATATAGGGTACTATTGGCCAACCCTCCATAAGGATTGTGTACAATATAAAAGAAGATGTGACAGATGTCAAAGGATGGGAAGACACCTACAAGGAGTAACAAAATGCCTTTGCAACCATAGTTGGTGGTTACACCATTTGACAGATAAAGTATTGATTTCATTAGATCCATTTAACCAACATCAAATGGGTTCCATTCAAGACTTTAACAAATGCTAGGAGTTATATGTATACAAAAAAATTATATGAGGAGATATTTATTAGATATGGTACTCCCCAAGAGATGATGATCTCTATGTAATTGTTAGATCTAGGTTATTTTTGTATACCATAGATCTTAGGTTATTTTCCTAAGATTATGTAAACCTAATTAGGTCATGAAGGTTAAGTGGTGATGGAAATCATAGCAATATGCTATATATTTGTATTTCATGATTGACATATAGTCTTCATAAGTTTTTTGACATAAGAATACAAAGGAAAAGAAGGAGATCTTGAAGCAAGCAGTCGTATTCATGACATCAGTTTTCAAACAAGGTTGAGCAGTATTCAGAGATATTCAGTCAAGGCTACCGAGCAGTACAAAGGAATAATATCTACACATTAAGGTGATATATATATATATATATTGATATTTTATAGATCTATTTCAAACAAGCATAAGTTGCCATTTACAGATACTTTCTATTATTATCTAATCATTGTAATAGAGTTGGAAAGATCTCTTAATAGAGTAGACCTAACAGTCTTTTGTAAATCTCTTAACCGAGTACACACTCAAGTAGTGTTGTTGAAATCCTTTAACAAGGTAGATCTAGTTGATCTTATTGTTACTCCTAACAGGGTAAGATCATCAGAAGTGATCACAACTTGTAGCCTTAACCGACATACTTTATTATCTGCATTAGTGAAGAATTTGTGGGTCTCATCTCCAACGTAGTTTTTACCTTCTAACAAGGGTTTCTACGTAACCAAAATACTTGTGTTATGTGATTGAATTATTGCTTGTTTTTCATGCAATTTATATTTACAAGTTAACTGAGTGAATGATGCATACAATGAATTCAGTTGGATAGACTAGTTTACTACTGTTTGCTGATTAAGTTTGAAGTTGAAATTTTTGAGGGCACTAATTCACTCCTCCCCTCTCATTACCTTATCTCTCCATTCCAACAATTGGTATTAGAGCTCAGATCTCTTATTGGATGGTTTAACCACTGAAGAGTAAAGATCTAATCATGGACATATACAAGTCGAACAAAACTTTAGAGAATCAAAAGATTCAGATGTAGATGTTTATTGAGCTATACAAACAAGCTAAGGATGCATTGAAGAAGTTACCAGTTCAGAGAAAGAACTTGGCTATTCTGGAAAATGAGACTAACTACCATGCAGAAGAGATTGATGACTTATTTGATAATATTGGATCTAGTTTAGGCAGTATTTATGATGGTTCTGAAAGTGCAATTTTTTATTTGTCTGAGAAAAATATTCATTTAACTGAACAAGTGAAAGCTTTGCAGATTAGTCAGGAGACTCAAATGGTGAGAATGATTGATGTAATAAACAATGTTAGACAAGTAGAACAAGAGAGAAACTTGGTTGTTGAAGACAGAAGACATATGACTGAACAACTACAAGTAAAAGAAACTGAGATATTGAGACTTACTAAGCATCACTTCGAAATATTCAATCAGACATGATTATTGTAAACTAGGAGATCAACCATGTAAATGGTGAGTTGTCAAGAAAACTTGAAGATATTGGAGTACTCAGGGAAGAAAATGAAAAACTGAGAAATGAAGTGAAGATGTAGCTACAACACAATGAAATGATGAAAAAGGCTTAAGATAGTTCTAATAAAATTGATGATTTTCTGATTAGTCAAAGAGGACTTGGAAGCACTAATGGATTAGGCTACACCGAGCAAGGAGAATCATCCAAGTAAGCTGAACAGGTGAATAACAATCAGAATTAGAGACCTAAGACGCTGACATGTTATCACTGTGGAAAACAAAGATACAATTCAAATGTTTGCAGGAGTAAAGCACAAGGTAAACTCAAAACCACTCCTAAGTTTAATGGTCATTTCTATAACTATAACAAATTTGGACATCAAGCATATGAATGCAGATCTAAGTTGAATAGGACTTCTAACAAACCTCACATGGAGAAACTTTGTTATACTTGCAATAAGCATGGACACACCTCACAAGAATGTAGAACAAAGATGAAGCAAGTATAGACACCAAAAGGACAGACTAAATCCTATCAACCGAGAAGAAAAGGTAACGCTTACACTTTGGATTACAATACATAGGTTAACTGCATAGTATGTGGAAGGTATGGACATATTGCAGCTAATTGCATGAGGAAGAGATGGGCTAGAAAATCTCGAAGCTGGACAAGAACTGGTATGGCATGTTTGCATTATCACAAAGTCGGTCACCTAAGTAAAGATTGCAGAGATCGAGCACCAAAAGAATAAACATTTGAGAATGGAAATACAATTGTAGATATCACGAGGATAAGAAACACTATGTGGAGAAAGGCATCAAATGAGGATGCTGAGTCAAGCAATACAGTCGGTGAAACCTCATCCATTGGATTGGGTGACATCGACACCTCCACTTAAGTTGAAAAAGGTATGTTTGGAACTAATAATTCAAATTGATCTCATTTTACATACAGTTCCCTATGTTAGATGTGCACATACCAAATCTGCATGAATTAAGATGCATTATGGTTTATAAGTTTTGAGCTTTCAAATTTATACAGTCGGTATATGCTAGATCGAGTAAAGAGTTATTCATCGGTGACTATTATGCAAGGTTAACCAGATATCGGTAATAACTGAGTGGAAAGTTGTGTTAATTGAGCTGTTGATACTTTGTGGTAATCATCGAGTTGACAATTATCGCTAAGCTGTAAATAGGTCGAGCATTTATTACAAGTACTTTGAGAGGGAATTTGAAAAAGGTTATAAATAGATGGAGAACTTAGTTTATTTTTCACAAAGCGATTTCAAAGAGAAAGAACTTTTATAGATCAATCTTGAGCTAAAGATTTTCAAGAGCATTCAAACACTATTTCAAATTTTCTGAGTGATCTTATCGGCACTTTTGAGTAAGTAAAGTTACTACCGAGTTGATTCATACTACTTACGAAAACCCTAAATTAAGGATAATGGTGTCCGCATCAAATGTAAATAAATCAAAGTTTGCAGAGGAGGAGGAAGTAAATTTGATAGTGTCTGCAACCTAATGAACCCTTATACAAACTTCACCCTGAAGTTGCATCAAAAATTGATTTAGTGGGAGCTTTTTCAAGCATACCACCTAGGGTTCTATTAGTCGAAGATGTGAGATCATACATTCACTAAAAGATTGGTGAAATAGGATAATTTGATATGTATGTAGCTTATCAGAAGCTTTGTGGAGAAGATGGTAGATTGAAACCTAAACACAAGATATTGGAAGTATTAGGTTTAACGAATGCCCTAAATTTTTCAAAGGATTTTAAGAGCGAATGGATTAGGGTTGTTCTTAGTCAGTTTCATGATGGAAATTTTTGGCTGGATGAACTAGTAGAAGTCACCAAGAAAATGATTAATGTGATCACCAGGTATCCTACTACTGACAAGGAGAAGGAAATTCACAATTCACCGAGAGCGGATATTGAGAAGAATACCAGAGCCAAGTGGGATGGTCGAGCACTAAAGATACACTCAATTAATGACCCAGAGGTAAAATTTGTAGCGCATGTCATTAGTTATAAAATCTATCAGTCGAGAAGATAGAGCAGTGTGCCTTGTGCGACATTGCATACCAGATGGTTAAGAAAGCTTATGAGTTGGACCTAGCTGATCTTCTCTTGAAGCAAGTTGAAGAGAACATGAAGAAAATTCAGTCGGTGAAGTCCAACACATGTAAGTTTGGATCCCTACTAGTTTGCATATTTTTCTATGTGCAACAATTTTTCTCTTCTATCGGTAATAAAAGTAGATCAATTAATGAAGTTGCAAAAGACATAATTGAGAATGGTAAACTTACTAATCCTGAAATTAGTCAGTTTGAGCACCTGTCAACCAAGGATTAGAATAAACTCAAAGAGGCAATCATCTAGATGATGATTCAATTCAAAAGAGTTCCCATTGAATTTTCCAAACATCTACCTAAGGCACTAGAGGATAGAATTGCACAAAAATGGTCCTACTGTTAGGAATGGGAACACTGAGAGGGGGGGGGGGGTGAATTAGTGTTCATTGTATTTTATCTTTTCTTTAAACTGAACTTAAATGCTTAAGTACTGAAATGAGCATCCACATAAACATGAAACATGAAATCAACACATAACACCAATATGGTTATGAGGAAACCCAAATAGGTAAAAACCTCGATGGGAATTGACACCCACTAATATTTTGTACTAGTGTTTTATGATCCTTGTTAGAAGATCCTTAACCATGTTAGGATTCTTTTACAATAGTCCCTGTTAGGGGAGTGGACACACTATCCTAGAGCTCACTGCTCAAGTGGTGAAGGCTACAACCTTCTGATCTCAGATACACACTATATCTACTAGCTGAACTATCACTGTGACATTACTTGTCTGATTAGTTCCTTTGATGCACTGATGCTTTGACCTCTTGCAAAGCTCTAATACATCTTGTAGACTCTTCACATACTTCTTTTCTTATCACAACTCTATATCAACTTCCATACTTATTACAATGGGCGCATCTCATAGTTATATGCGCATACAAAACAAACAACTAGGTCGGCCCTTTAACCGATTACATACAACACTTCCAATTGAATTGGATCAAGTGTGTTTACAAAAAAACATATTTACATGTCAAAAACCTAATTACAATAGGCACATAGCCTTTACAACATTAGAATATAACCGCAAATCAAAATGCTAACAGTCGGTTGCTTACTCTGTTGTTCACTGGCACACACTGACTGTGTAACTTCAACTGTATGTAACTTTGGCATACTTGCATATCTGATCATGCACTCATAGACTAAGCATGAATATAGTCTAACCAACTTATCTTCTAGGGTGCATACCATAACTTGGTTGTATGCACGTGCATTGATGCTATGAGCTTCAGGTACTCTGTATATTGTCCAGTCTTCAACACTTAGCCAATTTCTGATCTTCTCATCAAGTGTGCTGACTCCAAACTACTATATTACTTTTTTGCCATAATGAAAACACTATACTAAACCATATACACCAGTATAGCCAACTTTCCAACAATCTCCCCCTTTATCATTGATGGCAACAAAGGAATATGGCCAAGTTGCTAACTGTTCATTAATACAAAAAACTTTTGTCTTATATCTCCCTATACATAGCTTCCTATCTTATATCTCCTTATACATATCTATAACCATATTCTATACATACTCCCCCTTTGACATTAATGAAATAGGTGCTTCATAACTATATATACAACTACTTACTATGATAAAATATCTGGATATGCTATCTGCAGGTTTTGGATCTCCTTCTTCCAAAATGTGATCAGTGAATTCACAATCTGGAGATGGGCGCATAATGCATATTGTATCTTCTCCATCTTCTCCAAATATATGCTAGGACCTTGATCATATGTCACCATGGTGGCATTGATCTCCTTGATATTCTGATTAAGTATGTCTAATGAGGGCGCAAGAGCATTCCTTAGCTAAGTTTTCCTAGCCCTTATATTGGTCATCTCTTTTTCTACCTTCTCAATCTTATCTATCTGTCCTTGGTAGACATTATTACACATGTTCACATCAACAAATGGATCTTCCACTAATTTCCTTATGCTATCTATCATGGCTTCTGCATCTTGAATTTTCTTGTTTAGATCACCAGTCAACTTGTCTTGGTTCATACAGTCAACAATGATCTTTCTGCCCTTTGTTGCAAACTCCTTCAAGGATGCTTAACTAGTCTTTAGTGAGCTCAGGTCAAGCGCATAGTTTCTAACCAATTCACTAAGCCTCTTCTTCAAATATTTGTCTTCTGCAACTAGGGATGCAAATTCTTCCAGGCTAGAGAAATTACTCTTGAACTAAGAAATGACTACACTCACATGATCAATAGAGTGTACCTCAGACACTTTCTTGTCTGCTGGTAAAAATTTGTTCAGGATGTTCACTGACTCTACAAGGAGGGGATTCCTCATCACTTGTTTCTCCTTGGCCTTCTTTATAGCTAAGATGTTGAACTTAATCAGATCTTCTTCTCCCCATGAATCCAAACTAGTTGTGTCAGGTGTCAAACTTGACAACAATGTTGCTGAGGGAAGTGGAGTAATAGGAGTACTATCCATAACTTCCTCTTTTACCTTGATCACTTCAGCTGATGGTTCATTTATCTCTACTTCTTTTTCTTTATTTTCTTCCATCTTTTCTTCTTCTTTCATTTCATCTGTTATATCCTCAATCAGTATTTCTTCTTGATGAGTGGGAGGAGTGTTACTACACAAGTTCTCAGCTTCTTGAGTGCTTACAAATGCCTCTTCAAACTTGTCCAAATCCATGTTTGTGGCTGCCATAGTAACTTTCACATTGTCAATAAAGATAGAATCATCCTTAGGTGTCTCTGTCATGGGCGCAGTCTTCTCTACCTCTGTGGATATATTAACTGTATGTGTTGAATCCTATGGACCTATAGATTATGCATTGATGGTCTTTGAATCTCTGGAAACCATTGTGGGTACTTGTGTTTTAGGTGCAGTAGATGGATACATGTGCCTATTCATAAAGACCTTCTCAAAGGCTTTCTCTACTTCCTTTGCAACTAATTCATAGTTCTTGTCCATAATGTGCAAAGTCCTTGACATAGTTATAAGATGTGGCTTCACCAAGTCTAACAACAAGGATTTCTCTTCTAAGGAACATCCTGGAAGGGTATCATTTAGAATCTTTTCCCTTATCCTTAGATCTTCTTCAATAGCTTGTCTCTTTTGGAATTCTAAGATGTTCCATACATTATCAGGAATCATGGTCTTTAGTTCCAAGACTGTCTTCTTGAACTTCAACATGTGTTTGACAATCATTCTGTGTATCTCTGATTTGTCAATCTCACTATATTTCTCATAGAACTTTTCTACTTGATCAATTCTTCCTTCATCAATTATTCTTGCACTTAGCACACTGAGACTAGGTTTGAAACTTACTTTAGGAGGTGCTTGTGAGTTCTTTATGTTCCTTGTTACTCTTGAGGATGGATGACCAATGTTGATCTCTTTCTTCCTCTTAGGCATTGCCTTATACTCAAGAGGAGCAGTAAGGTCAATGGTTTCCTTGGGCGCAGAAGGAGTAATATCAATTTTACCCTTCTGATCATTAGATTTTTATATCTTCACCTTCTTTAACTTAGGATCATATGATTCTTCCTTTGCTGCATCTGTGCTCTCTAATTCCGATGCAATCTTTTGTTCCCTTGCTTTGTCTAGGTCTACTTGAGACACTCCATGAATTCTCAAGATCTCTAAGGTAACCTTAACAACCTTCCTTTTAGTTGTTGCACTGTTCAAGACTGCATCAACTTCTCTTGTTTTCTCTACATAGGTTCCCCATCTTGGTTCATTAGGGTCTTTGGGGGCTGAAAGCAATACTTGTGCATATGCTTCTAGAATAGGCTCTTCCACTTCATATCCTAGTGGATGAATCCACTTTTTTCTTGGTTCAACTGCCTCCATGCATGTTGTGTCAGTCTTAACCATGAAGGAAATAGTATCCTTGTATTTATCAACAATGTTCTCTAGTATCCTGTACCTCATCTACATTTTAACCCTGAATGTCTTCAACTCTAGTGTCATGTAGTCCTTCAAAGTGCTCTCAGTACATGCCTTGAGAGATATCTATGGCATTGTGGGAATGGATTTGTCTAGATACAAATTAGATACCTTTCCAACAATATGGAAGTACATGTATATGATCAAAGACCCAAATCTGAATATCTTGGTCTTATCATGTTTGATTGCCTTAATGTTAACAATTAGTTGTGTGGGCAAGATCTCACATAGGTTGAACTCTCCATTCTCATTTACAATTCTTATGGCTGCAAGAATTGTGACCGCAGACACACTGTTTACCCTACTAGTGTGTTGAAACCTGTATCCAAGTATCATAGACATCAATTTGATGTCATCTTTCTTAATAGGCTATATGGTCATTCAACGCCTATCACTCCTTGACTTGCATGTTTGTTCAATAAGTTTCCTCACATCTTTTCCAATTGGAAGAATGACGCCTGTCTTTGATAGGCCTGTTATCTCATGAATTAGGTCACCAATAATTTTGACTGGCACTTCACCTATCCAAAATAGGTCATCATGAATTATTCTTAGTAGAATCTTGATCCATTCTGATTCATCAAACTCATATGCCATAGCATACTCCACTATAGGGTGATTATTCCACCGTGCATACTCATCCATGAAGGTTTTGTCCGGTTTTAACATAGTTTCCATGTGCACCCTTAATCTGTCCAATCCTACTGGTTCTTTCTTACAGTAGATGTATGCCCTAATGTCCTCGACATGCATAACACCCATAGGCGTGCGGGAGAATGCCCCTTCTAGGTCATCTAGTGTTGATTTAAATGGATGCCTCTTAAACACATATCTTTTCTTTTCTGCAACACCAAATACTATAGGAGTATCCATCAGCTACTTGTATAATGCTTTCTCAAAGGTTTCCAAGAGATTTTGAATCGGTGCAATGAACTAGGGTTTCTGCAACTAATCAAATGCACAACAGGTCAGTTGATGAATCAAACTACAATCCTTCTCAATTAATTGCTAGGGCTCTTCTGCTCTCCAAACACTCTCAATTTGAATGCAATGAGATATCTTCTAACTTATGTGTACTTTAAAGTAGAAATTCTACCATTAATGCTTTTCGCGTAAACCAGGTTGTCATTTGGAAATTTCTAACTTTATTCTTAAAAAAATCAGCTAGTGCGCTCTTGTACAAAGGTTCCTCTAGTCTCCAAAAGATTAAGTCCAAAGGCACATACTCTGAGAGTGAGTATGCCAACCACGCAAAGGTCTAGAGCTAAATTAGCTCCCCCTATGACCCTGAGGGCCATTCATCCAGATGTAGAGGGTGCGCCCACTGTGGATGCATCCAATACATACTCATCAACCTTGTCCATCTTTGCTTCTGACCAAAACAAGCTCGCATCCACTAAAGCTTTCACAAAATTAACTTCTCCTTCGAGATCCAATACTAGTTCTTTAGGATTTTTAGGGATTTCTTGACCTTGCATCCTTGATCTACAAAACTTTGAGATGTGTCCAGCCTTGTTACAAGAGTGACAAATGATTGGAGGCCTTATATTCCTCAGTGCATTGACATGAGTCACCATTTTACATTGTCTAGCTGAGTGGCCATTATAGTTACATATCTGACATGTAACATTATGAGAACTTCTTACATTTGACTGATTCTAATTTCTTTGATTATAATGAGTCTTGTTCTTCTAACTTGTCTTGCAATTCATAGCTCTATGACCAAATTTATTGCATGAATAACAGTAACCATTGAAAGGTCTTACGTCTGTACAGTTCCTTTCTATGTGTCCATGCTTGTTACATACATAACAAGTGTGGTCTACTGGCTTGAGCTCATTATTAGGTGGTTCAATATGATCCTTAGTCTGACTTCCAGTCTCCTTAGCATTTGAGGTGCCTTCTGGTACTTTCATTCTTGCTCACATGTTTTCAATCTGATTTTGTGCTTCATTGTATCCAATGTAGCTAGTATCTCCTTTAGCCCTTCTTGCATACAACTAAGATTCTATCAAATCAGAACTGGTGTGTAATTTATCAATGTGATTCTTAGCATCTTTCAATTTAGATTTCAAGCTTTCTTTTTTGTTCCTGAGCGCCAAGATTTCCATGTTTGCTTGCCTTAATTCTTCATTCAGTTGAAGGTTCTCTTTGATCTGTTCATCATAGACTTCCTGATTGTTAGTCAACTTATCATCAAATTCTTCAAGTTGTTCTTTCAAGGATGTATTTTCTTCATTCAGCTTCTTGACCATTATCCCTAGATCACTAGTAGAGCATTCTTTCAAATCCTTCCTTAGCCTTTTGATGACTAATTGAGCATCACTGAGTTTTTCCTTAAGTTCTTCAATTTCCTTTTCAGTTGTCCAGGTCTTCAAGAGAAGCTTCAAGATTTCTTTTCAGATGTTTCATTTCTGCTTTTTCCATGATCTCCTCAAGTGGTTAAAATTATTTGTGGAGGACCAGAGCTCTGATACCAATTGTTAGGAATGGGAACACCAAGAGGGGGGAGGGGGGTGAATCAGTGTTCACTATATTTTATCTTTTCTTTAAACTGAACTTAAATGCTTAAGTACTGAAATGAACATCCACATAAACATGAAACATGAAACATGAAATCAACACATAACACCAATATGGTTATGAGGAAACCCAAATAGGTAAAAACCTTGGTGGGAATTGACACCCACTAATATTATGTACTAGTGTTTTATGATCCTTGTTAGAAGATCCTTAACCCTATTAGGAGTTGCTTTACAATGTATTAAGTACAGTAGACCTTGTCAAGGGTCGGACCCTGTTATGAGTTTTTTACAATAGTCCCTATTAGGGGAGTGAACGCACTATCCTAGAGCTCACTGCTCAAGTGGTAAAGGCTACAACCTTCTGATCTCAGATATGCACTATATCTATTGGATGAACTGTCACTGTGACACTACTTGTTTGATCAGTTCCTTTGATGCGTTGATGCTTTGACATCTTGCAAAGCTCTAATACATCTTGTAGACTCTTCACATACTTCTACTTTGCTTATCACAACTCTATATCAACTTCCATACTTATTACAATGGGCGCATCTCATATTTATATGCGCATACAAAACAAACAACTAGGTCGGCCCTTTAACCGATTACATACAATGCTTCCAATTGAATTGGCTCAAGTGTGTTTACAACCAAACATATTTACATGTTGAAAACCTAATTACAATAGGTGCATAGCCTTTACAACATTAGAATATAACCGTAAATAAAAATGCTAACAGTCGGTTGCTTACTCTGTTCTTCTTTGGCACACACTAGCTGTGTAACTTCAACTATCTGTAACTTTGGCATACTTGCATATCTAATCATACATGCACTCATAGACCAAGCATGAATATAGTCTAACCAACTTATCTTCTAGGGTGCATACCATAACTTGGTCATATGCACATGCGCTAATGCTCTAAGCTTCAGGTACTCTGTATACTATCCAGTCTTCAACACTTAGCCAATTTCTGATCTTCTCATCAAGTGTGCTGAATCCAAACTACTATATGACTTTGTTTCCATAATGACAACACTATACTAAGTCATATACACCAGTATATCCAACTTTCCAACACCTATGCCTTAGATACCGAGAATAAAATGAGGAAACAATCCCTAGCTTTGGCAATACTTCAATTGACAGTTCCTGAAATTAAGGAATACATGAGCAACTATGAAAAGAGGTTTAGAGTGAAAAGTCAGGCACTGCAGATACTTGATGAAAATCTAGCAAACATAGATGAGAATAGTCAACTCATCTAGACTTCAACAGTTGCAGCTTGAGAGCAAGCTGAAAATATGGCTTTAGCAAAAACATCATAGAAGAAGCTGAAAACAAAAGGTAAAGGACTTCATATTGATGATGCAGACTTGACATTGAACCAAGATAAGATAGATATATCAGATACCAAGGTACCTGATACTATAGAGGTCACTGAGGAATTGAAATTCACACAGGATGCACCAGATCTAGCTGAGATCGAAATCTTAGAGAACAGTGCACTTAATGTACTCATTAAGGACATCACAAATGGTGATCCTGATGATAGAGATGTTGATGAAGATGTGATTATTGCTGGAGCACAAACACAAGATGAAGGTACACTTACCGAGCCAACAATAACATCTTTATCAGGTGAACTTCCTATTTTGATGGAAGTGGTTGAAATAGTCTCTAAGGAGAAACTAGAAGGCTCAATCCTTGAGAAACCTATGGATACATCAGGGGATCAAGGAAATAATACACCTGTAGAGACAAATGAGCCTGAAGAAAAAGAGGCAGAAACACAAGGCCAAGATGACCTTAAGGCAATTGAGGCAACCCCACTTGACACTACATCAAAGGCTCCATCTTAGTCAACCAACACACAGGTTATCGGGTAGCAGAAAAAGGATGATAATGTGTCAACCAGGAATGAAACATAGAATGTTGAGGATAAAGCAGTTATTCCATTTGTGAAGAGCTCACCTCAAGAGCTGAAGAAGAAGAAGAAGCATGGAAAAGGGTCGGTCACACTTGAAGAATTCATTATTATACTGGAATGTGACCTAAGGACCCTTAGTCCCAAAGAATTAAGAAAATATGGAGAGCTTTGTACAAGAACAACAGCTCAGGAGAAGCTGAGAAAGGAATGTCAAAGCAAGGAAACCTTAGAAAATGTAAGAGACATCTTACAACAGGTTGTACTTGAGGTACAGATAAATGAAGATACACTGATTATGGACCAACTTGCTATACTTGCACAAGAAATCAATGCCCTGGATATTAAAGCAGAAAAGAGAATTGAAGAGCAGGCAACATAAAAAATACAGGACAAACTAGCAAAGAAAATTAGCCAGGAAGTGGCAATAAACAAGGTCAATTTATCTAAGGTAGTAACCAACATCCAATCTATTACTCAAATAATTATTTAGATGTTGATAAATCTTTGCACTATGGAGACCTTCACTGCTGAGATCAGCGAGAAGATAAAATAGCTGGATACTGAAATCCAAGCTAGTGCACAAGCAGCCTTAACCGAGCCAAATGCTTTTTCTAAGCATATATTTAGAGTTTAATAACTTAGGCGGTTAAGAGAAAATTTGAGGAAGCAAGAGGATAGGATAAGTGATCCAGTCACCAAGCTACAAACAGAGTTGCTTCCCCATCTTAAGATTTTTGAGAAGCATATATTCAAAGCACAAGCTTTAATTGCAACACTAGAAATTTCTGTGTTGGAAAATATCTTTGGCATGCATGTACAAGTTGGTCTTGAGCACATTTCTCTAACCAACTTGAAAGAAGAATGGGCAAACCTCTTAGATTCTTTGAAGAAAACCCACCAGCACATATTTGATAAACTATAAGTACACAAATTTTGAGTTTTGCATTATTATCAAAAAGGGGGAAAACATAATGTATATGCCAAATTGTGTAATTATATGATAAGTGTACTATACATATACCGGGAGCATGCATCGAGGGGGAGAAAATTTTGCTAGAAATTTTATCTATGTATATATGGCGAGATTAGAACATTTTTGAGATATCAGGTCTTATATACATTACAAATTTTGATACTAATGCCAAAGGGGGAGATTGTTATCTCTATTTGAGAATTAAGTATTGTCATTAGTATCAAAGAAGATCAGTCGGTTACCTATGCTATTTAGTTGGTAAAAGGAAGTACTACAAGCTACATATGCTAGTCAGTTAACTACAAAGCCTTCATACCGAGTAGTCTCAAGGCAGTACCGAGAACTAAAAATAAATAATTTGAACAAAGTACCTGAGCAGTTTTACCGAGCATCAGTGTATACTGATACTGAGCGTCAGTAAACATCGAGCAGACTGGACACCGAGCACCAATGTATTTACCAAGCAGTATTGATAGTGTTTATCAAGCATTCTAGGAAATGACATAGTAATCAATTTTGGCACATTTATCTATGTAGACAGTTACAACATAATAAAAAAATGTTTTACCAAGATCAAGGATCATTTATTGTAGATGTAATCATTAAATGTGATGACGATCTCTATGTAATTATTAGATCTAGGTTATTTTTGTATACCATAGATCTTAGGTTATTTTCCTAAGATGATCTTAGGTTATTTTCCTAATTAGGTCATGAAGGTTAAGCGGTGATGGAAATCATAGCAGTATGCTATATATTTGTATTTCATGACATTTTGGCATATAGTCTTGATAAGTGTTTTGACATAAGAATACAAAGGACAAGAAGGAGATCTTGAAGCAAGTAGTCGTATTCAAGACATCAATTTTTAGACAAGGTTGAGCAGTATTCAGAGATATTCAGTCAAGGCTACCGAGTAGTACATATATATATATATATATTTCATAGCTCTATTTCAGACAAGCATAATTTGTCATTTACAGATACTTTCTGTTATTCTCTAATCATTGTAACAGAGTTGGAAAAATCTCTTAATAGATTAGTGTTGGCAAGTTGGCTATACTGATGTATATGACTTGATATAGTTTTTTCATTATGGCAACAAAGCCATATAGCAGTTTGGAGTCAGCGCACTTGATGAGAAGATTAGAAATCAGTTAAGTGTTGAAGACTGGACAGTGTACAAAGTTCTTGTAGCTCAGAGCATCAACGTACGTGCATACAGAAGAATTATGGTATGCACCTTGGAAGTTAAGTTGGTTAGAATATATTCATGCTTAGTATATGAGCGCATGATCATATGTGCAAGTATGAGAAAGATACAGTCAGTTGAAGTTGCACAGCCAGTGTGTGCCAGTGAAGAACAAAGTAAGCAGTCGACAGTTATCATTTTGTGTTGCGACTATATTCTAATGATGTAAAGGCTATGCACCTATTATATTTAGATTGTTGACATATGTATATGTTTGTTTGTAAACATGCTTAAGCCAATTCATTTGGAAGCATTGTATGTAATAGGTCTAAGGGCCGACCTAGTTGTTTATTTTGTATGCACGTATAAATATAAGATGCGCCCATTGTATTCGGTATGGAAGTTGATAAAGAGTTGTGATAAGCAGAGCAGAAGTGGGCAAAGACACTATCAGATGTATTAGAGCTTTGCTAGAGGTCAAAGCATCAGCGCATCAAAGGAACTAATCTGATAAGCAGTGTCACAGTGACAATTCATCTAGCAGATATAGTGTGTATCTGAGATCAGAAGGTTGTAGCCTTCACCACTTGAGCAGTGAGCTCTAGGACAGTGCATTCACTCCCCTAATAGGGACTATTGTAAAAGACTCTTAACGGGGTTAAGGATCTTCTAGCAAGGATCACAAAACACTAGTACAAAATATTAGTGGTTGTCAATTCCCACCAGGGTTTTTACCTATTTGGGTTTCCCCGTAACCATATTGGTGTCATGTGTTGATTTCATGTTTCATGTTTCATGTTTATGTGAATTTTTAATTTAGTACTTCAACATTTATGTTCAGTATAAAGATTAAAGTGAAAAGTTAAAATACAATGAACATTGATTCACCCCCCCTCTTAGTGTTCCCATTCCCAACAATTGGTATCAGAGCTTTGGTCCTTAGCAAAGAAGTTTAACCACTTGAGGAGATCATGGACAAAGAATAAATGAAACATTTGAAAAGAAATCTTGAAGCTGCTCTTGAAGACTTGGACAAATCAGAAAGAGAAATTGAAGAATTAAAGGAAAAAGTCAGTGATGCACAATTGGTTATCAAAAGGCTAACAAAGGATCTGAAAGAATGCTCTAATAGTGATCTAGGAGCAAAGGTCAAGAATATGAATGAAGAAAATGCATCTATGAAAGAACTACTTGAAGAATTTGATGATAAGCTGATCAACAATCAGGAAGTCTACAATGAACAAATCAAAGAGAACCTTCAACTCAACGAAGAACTAAGGAAAACAAACATGGAAATCTTGGAGCTAAGGAATAGAAAAGAAAGCTTGGAGTCTGAATTGAAAGAAGCAAAGAATCATATTAAAAAATTACACACTAGTTCTGATTTGATAGAATCTTAGTTGTATGCAAGGAAAGCCAAAGGAGACACTAGCTGTATTGGATACAATGAAGCACAAAATCATATTGGCAACATGCGAGCAAGAAAGGATTCTCAAAAGGACTCTACTAATGCTAAGGAGACTAAAGATCAAACCAAAGATAATGGTGAACCACCTAAGAATGAGCACAAACTTGTAGACCGC
Organism: Chamaecyparis obtusa; assembly: GCA_027943335.1. Taxonomy (NCBI): domain Eukaryota; kingdom Viridiplantae; phylum Streptophyta; class Pinopsida; order Cupressales; family Cupressaceae; genus Chamaecyparis; species Chamaecyparis obtusa. The sequence goes on along the minus strand of BSBK01004397.1, from coordinate 1,936,817 downwards.
ACTTGTTTTTCATGTAACAAGCATGGACACATTGCGAGGAACTGTACAGAGGTAAGACCTTTTAATGGTTACTATTATTCATGCAATAAATTTGGTCATAGAGCTATGAATTACAAGACTAGTAAGAAGAACAGGATTTAGCATGATCAGACGAATTAGAATCAGACAAATGTAAGAAGTTCTTAGAATGTTACATGTTAGATATGTAACTATAATGGTCACTCAGCGAGACAATGTAAAATGGTGACTCATGTCAATGCGCCAAGGAATATAAGACCTCCAGTCATTTGTCACTCTTGTAACAAGGTTGGACATATCTCAAAGTTCTGTAGATTAAGGACACAAGGTCAGGAAAGCCCTAAAAAGGCCGAAGAACCAGTTTTGGATCCCGAAGGAGAAGTTAATTTTGTCAAAGCCTCAGATTATGTGAGCTTGATTTGGTCAGAGAAAAAGAAGGACAAGACTGATGAGTATGTATTGGATACATCCACAGTGGACACACCCTCTACATCTAGATGAATGACCCTCAGGGTCATAGGGGGAGCTAATTTAACTCTAGACCCTTGCGTGGCTAGTATACTCACTCTCAGAGTATGCACCTTTGGACTTAAGCTTTTGGAGTATAAAGGAACCTTTATGCAAGATCACACATATTGACTGTTAGCAGAACTCAAGTTGGAAATGTTTAAGTGATAGCCTGGTTTACATGGCAAGCATTAATGGTGGAATTTTCACTTTACGTACACAAAAAGTTATTTGATTACTCATTGCATTCAAATTCAGAGTGATAGGAGAGAAGAAAGAGCCTTAGAAGTTATTTTGAAGACTTGAAGATTGATCTATCAGTGGTTTGCAGTGCATTTGGTCGGTTGCAGAAACCCTAGTTCATCGCGCAGACTCAGTAGTCTTCAGATTATCTCGGAGATCAGTTGGAAAGAGATTAAACAAGTAAGTCATGGCCACTCCCATAGTTTTTGATGTTGCAGAAAAGAAGAGATATGTATTCAAGAAGCATCCATTTAAGTCAACCCTAGATGATTTAGAGGGAGCATTCTCTCGCACTCCTATGGGCATTATGCATGTCGAGGACATTAGGGCTTACATCTACTGCAAGAAAGAACTAGTAGGGTTGGATAGGTTAAGGGTGCACATGGATACCATGTTGAAAGCAGATAAAATATTCATGGATGAATATGTTAAGTGGAATGATCACCCTATAGTTGAGTATGCTATGACATATGAATTTTATGAGACTGAATGGATTAAGATACTATTGAGAAGAATTCATGATGATTTATTTTGGATAGGTGATGTGCCAGTAAGAATCACCAGTGACTTGATATATGAGATGACAGGCCTATCTAAGACAGGCGCCATCCTTCCAGTAGGCAAGGATGTCAGGAAAATTATTGAGAAAACTTATAAGTCAAGGAGTGATAGGTGCGGGATGACAATTGAGCCTATTGAGCAAGCTGGCATCAAATTGATATCTATGATACTTGGATACAAGTTTCATCACACTAGAAGGGTGAATAGTGTGTCTACGGGCACAATTCTAGAAGCCATTAGACTTGTAAAGGAAGATGCAGAGTTCAACTTGTGTGAGATCTTGCGCACACAATTGATTGATAACATCAAGGCAATCAAGCATGACAAGACCAAGATATTCAGGTTTGGGTCTTTGATCATTTACATGTACCTTCATATAGTTGGGAGAGTATCAGACTTGTATTTGGACAAGTCCATTCCAACCATGCCATAGATATCTAACAAAGCATCCACTGAGAGCACATTGAGAGATTATATAACATTGGAGTTGAAGACTTTCAGGGTCAAGATGCAAATGAGGTATAGAATTCTAGAAAACATTGTTGAAAAGTACAAGGATACAATTTGTTTTATGGTTGAAACAGATACAACATGTATGGAGGCAGTTGTACCTAGAACAAAGTGGATTCATCCACTTGGTTATGAAGTAGAGGAACAAGTTTTCGAAGCATATGCTCAAGTATTTCTTTTAGCTCCTACTGACCCTAATGAGCCAAGATGGGGAACTTATGAGGAGAAGACAAGAGAAATAGATGCAAAACTAAATAGCGCAACAACTAAGAGGAAAGCCTCTAAGATTACATCTGAGATACTCAGAATTCATGGAGTAACACAAGAAGACCTAGAAAAAGAAAGGGAAGAAAATATTGCTTTGGAAATTGAGAGCGCATCCACCGTGGAAGCTAAGTCTGATGATCCTAAGATGAAAAAGGTAAAGATTGAGAAGACTAATGATCTAAAGGATAAACAGGGTAAAATTGATGATATCAGTCATGTGCCCATTGCTATAGTTGATATTGAATCCATAGATGCATCTCTTAAGATGCCCAAGAGGAGAAAACAAACCACCACAAATCACCCTTCAGCTATAAGTGCAGCCACAAGAAGCAAATTGAAAAATATGTAGTCACCTCTAGAAGTATGATTCATACCTAGTCTTCAAGTGTTAAGGACTAGAGTTGTAGAAGAAGGAAGGCTAGATCAAATAGCCAAGTTTTATGAAAAATATCATGAAATTGATAAGTCAGAGATTCATGAGATGCTGATCAAACACATGATAAAGTTCAAGAAGACAGTTCTTGAATTGAAGACAGTTATCCCAGATAAGGTATGGGAGATTATGGATACCTTGAAGAGACAAGCCACTGAAGAAAACTTTAGAATTAGGGAACAAACACTTGATTCCACTCTTCCAGTATGTTCTGTTGAAGAAAAGTCACTGTTATTGAATTTGGTGAAGCCGCACTTAAGGACAAAGATGAGAACACTACACCTCATGAAAGAAGGTATTCTTAGAGTAGCACATGAAACCTAAGTCTACACCCATCACTCAAGTACCTAGTGAGCAAGACAAAGCAATAAAGACCTCCAATATACCATTTATAGGTCCTCAAGATTCAATGCCTACAGTGGTAACACCTATAGAGGAAGTAAAGTCTGCGCCCATAACAAATACACAAAAAGATGATACAATCTTCATTGACAATGTAGAGATTGCAATGGCGGCCACAGACAATGACTTGGAAAAGTTTGAGGAAGCTTTTGTGAGAACACAAGAAGCTAAAATGTTTTGCAGAAACACACCGCCCACTCATCAAGAAGAAGCATTGACTGATGATAACAAAGAAGAAGAAAAGATGGAAGAAAATAAAGAACAAGAAAAAGAAATAGAAAAAGAGGAAGAAAAGAAAGAAGAAGAAAAGGTAAAATAAAGTGAGAAAAAGGATGAAATGTTGGTAGAGCAAGAAGTGTTGGACAACACTCACATCACTCCTTCAGCAGCATTGTTGTCACATTTGACACCTGACACATCCAGTTTGGACTCATGGAGAGAAGAAGACTTAATTAAGTTCAATGTCTTAGCTATGGAGAAAGCCAAAGAAAAGCAAGTAATGAGGAATCCCCTCCTGGTAGAATCAGTAAACATTTTTAACAATCTATTACCATAGGACAAGAAAGTGTCAAAGATACACTCGGTTGATAATGTGAGTACAGTCATCTCACATTTCAAAAGAAATTTCTCAAGCCTTGAAGAATTTGCATCCCTAGTTGTAGAAGAAAATTATTTGAAGAAGAGATTGAATGAATTGATCAATAAATTTGCACTTGACCTCAACTCCCTCAAGACTAGTCAAGCATCCATAAAAGAATTTTTAGATCAAGGAAGAAGAATCATTGCAGAATGCATGGATCAAGATAAGCTCACCGATGCTCATTTCAGGAAAATAAAAGAGGCTGAAGCTATGATTGAGAAAGTGAAGAGTTTAGTGAAAGACACATCCACATATGTGAACATGTGCAATAATTTCTACCAAAGTCAGATAGACAAAATTGAGAAGGCAGAAAAGGAGATGACAAAGTTAAGGGCTAGACAGACTCAGTTGAGGAATCCTCTTGCGCCCTCATTAGACATTCTAAATCAAAACATCAAGGAGATTGATGCTACCATGATAACCTATGATCAAGGTCCTTCCATAGATTTGAAGAAGATGGAGAAGCTTCAGTATGCATTATGCGCCCATCTCTAGATAGTAAACTCTTTGATCACATTTTGGAAGAAGGAGATCCAAAACCTAAAGATTGCATATCCGGATGTTTTCCCTCAGTGAGTATGTATAGATACAGTTTTTTGAACACCTTTGTCATTAATGTCAAAGGGGGAGTTGTGTATAAAATATGGATCATAATATGTATAGGGAGATATAATTTTATGTTTAGATGATAAAAAGTTTTTTGTATTAAGGACAGTTAGCAACTTGGCCATATTCCTTTGTTGCCATCAATGAAAAAGGGGGAGATTGTTGGCAAGTTGGATATACTAATGTATATGACTTGATATAGTGTTTTCATTATGGCAACAAAGTCATATAGTAGTTTGGAGTCAGTGCACTTGATGAGAAGATCAGAAATTGGTTAAGTGTTGAAGACTGGACAGTTTACAGAGTTCTTGCAGCTCAAAGCATCAATGTACATGCGTACAAAAGAATTATGGTATGCACCCTAGAAGTTAAGTTGGTTAGACTATATTCATGCTTATTCTATGAGCACATGATCATATGTGCAAGTATAAGAAAGATACAGTCAGTTGAAGTTGCACAGCTAGTGTGTGCCAGTGAAGAACAAAGTAAGCAGCTGACAGTTATCATTTTGTGTTGCAACAATATTCTAATGATGTAAAGGCTATGCACCTATTGTATTTATATTTTTGACATATGTATATGTTTATTTGTAAACATGCTTAAGCCAATTCATTTGGAAGCATTGTATGTAATAGGTCTAAGGGCCAACCTAGTTGTTTATTTTGTATGCGCGTATAAATATAAGATGCGCCCATTGTATTTGGTATGGAAGTTGATAGAGAGTTGTGATAAGCAGAGAAAAAGTATGTGAAGACACTATAAGATGTATTAGAGCTTTTATAGAGGTCAAAGCATCAGTGCATCAAAGGAACTGATCTAACAAGCAGTGTCACAGTGACAGTTTATCCAGAAGATATAGTGTGTATCTGAGATCAGAAGGTTGTAGCCTTCACCACTTGAGCAGTGAGCTCTAGGACAGTGTGTTCACTCCCCTAATAGGGAATATTGTAAAAGAATCCTAATAGGGTCTGACCCTTGACAAGGTCTACTATACTTAAAGGATTGTAAAGCAACTCCTAATAGGGTTAAGGATCTTCTAGCAAGGATCACAAAACACTAGTGCAAAATATTAGTGGGTGTCAATTCCCATTGGGGTTTTTACCTATTTGGGTTTCCCTGTAACCATATTGGTGTCATGTGTTGATTTCATGTTTCATGTTTATGTGAATGTTTAATTTAGTACTTAAGCATTTAAGTTCAGTATAAAGATTAAAGTTAAAAGTTAAAATACAGTGAACACTAATTCACCACCCCCTCTTAGTGTTCCCATTCCCAACAATTAGACCTAACAGTATTTTGTAAATATCTTAACCGAGTACACACTCAAGTAGTGTTGTTGAAATCCTTTAACAAGGTAGATTTAGTCGATCTTATTATTACTCCTAATAAGGTAAGATCATCGAAAGTGATCACAACGTGTAGCCTTAACTGACATACTTTATTATCTGCAGTAGTGAAGAATTTGTGGATCTCATCCCCACTGCAGTTTTTACCTTCTAACAAGGGTTTTTGCATAACCAAAATACTTGTGTTATGTGATTGAATTGTTTTTTGTTTTTCATGAAATTTACATTTACAAGTTAACTAAATGAATGATGCATACAATGGATTCAGTTGGATAGACTAGTTTACTATTATTTGCTGATTAAGTTTGAAGTTGAAAGTTTTTGAGGGCATTGATTCACCCCTCCCCTCTCAGTACCTTATCTCTCCATTCCAACACTAAAATCCTTAGATGCTAAAGATCTGTCATCTTTCCCACTCTCACACCCTTTTAAAGCTTGATTAGTGGCTTCAGTATCCCCCCATTTTGGTATATGGTTTTATGAAAAACTACTCCTCACCATAACTAGAGAACTCTGTGAATAGTTAGAAATTCATTGACCCAAAATAGTACATGGTTGAGCATCCTAAAAATCACTAGTAGTCATCATACTTCCTTGAGGAAAAGAGGACATAATATTCATAATATGTGTAGACAAACACACTTCCTTCACCGGGCTCAATTTTGGACTGGTATTAGAACTAAAGGTCTCTTTTCTATTACTCTCCTCTTCCTTTTTGAAGGTGTCTCTCACCATCAAATTATAGGGACCAACAATTTCCCTCTGTATTTCATCAAACCCCTCCCACTCCTAATTTCCTCACCCATACCTTGTTGGGATCCATTGCTTTCCTCATTTTCACCCTCAACATTACTATTATTCTTTTTGTTTACTACTGGGTCCAAATCCTAATTGTCACACTCAACATCAATAGGATGAGATTTCCTAGATGAGGCCCCCCCATTCTCCTTGTGATTACCAACAAGAATCCACTCCTTCATCTTCCTCTGAGAAAACCTACTCGGACATTTCTTTGTCTAATGACCAGCTTTTTTGCAATGGAAGCAAGAAAAAGTAATTGATTCATATTTAATCTTTTGCACCCAAGAACCCAACTTAAATTGAATGGAAATAGACTCAGGCATGTCACTTCTTGAATCACTCCAACACAAATTATTGCATAAGTTAATCTTCTCCTAGAAGTAGTAACATGGTCAATAGATAACAGTTCACCGAAGGAACTAGCGATTCCAACGAAGACATCCTCCACCCAGTACTCTAGAGGAAGGCCCGAGAGTTTAATCCAAACTAGGGCTTGAACCACCAACTCATCCTAAAAGATTAGAATAGGATACCATTTTTGGAGAATCAAAGTGTTTTTACCAATCATCCAAGGCCCATTGCATAGTATACTCCTGGGGTCCTCTTCACAGGAGAAGAAAAAAGAAATACATTCCTTAGCCATGGCAACAACAACAACTTGTCCTTTTAAAACCCATTTCTTCTTCACAAAGGCCTGCACAAACTCGATGTTAGGCCTAACACCCAGGAATATGCCCACAAGAGAATTTTTCATCCTAGAAATATTGAAATCTATGATCTGATCTGGGAAAATGATAGAAAAAATCCTTGAAGTTGGATTCAAAATGTTCTTGACAGGAAGTAAAGATGACTTACCTTGGGTTTAACACCGAAGATGGATGACCACTTTTTTTTTCCAACCTTTTGAACCATAGCATCACGAGATCTAGGCCTCCCACCCAGGTCCCCAAGTGCCAGACCAACATCAGGATCCTTACCTTGCTCCCTGTATCCCTCTATTACTCCGAGATTCCTGCACACAATAGAAGGACCTACTCCTGACCCTATCGCATCATTCCCACCCAAAGTCAAAACTAAATTTTGAATTGGACACCTCTTTCTCATTGCTCCTCTCGCTCCATGGTTATTTATCAAGATGACCTAACTACGTATTCCAAGAAGGCAGGAAACCATTGTGGTCATTTGGAAAGGATTTTTATCAAGGCCTTGGAATATGGTGTTTTCCTTAACCCTAAAAAGTGCCAATTTTTTGTAATTGAGGGAAAGTTACTAGGGCACATTGTGTCAAAAGGAGTCAGGATTGATCCAAAAAGAGTGGAGGCTATCCAAAGGGTCATTGCTCAAAAAAATATTAAAGGAGTGCAATCTTTCTAAGGAACAATTAATTTTGTGAGAAGATTCATTGTAAATTTTGCAGAGGTTGTCAAGCCAATAGTAAAGATATTGAAGAAAAGTGTAAAGTTTGAATGGAATGAAGAGGTCCAAGTAGCATTTGGAAAGATAAAAATGATAATTCAGGAAGCCCCTTGCTTGAGATCTCCAAATTATGATAGACCTTTCTCATTGTTTTCTTTTGCATCATTCCATACTATTGCAACCATCCTATTGCAAAAGGATGAAGAGGGATATGAACACCCAATTGCATTTTTTAGTAAATCCCTACAAGCAATTGAGCTAAATTATGAAATAATGGAGAAGTAGACATATGCATTGGTTAAAGAAGTTAGAGCATTCATACCTTATTTAGTATGTGCCAAGGTGATAGCATATGTGCCACATGTAGTGGTCAAGGTTATTCTAACCCAGTCAGAGGTTACTGGTAAAAGATGTTAGTGGATCAATAGAGTTCAAGAATTCAATTTAGAGATCCATGTTACAAAGTTGAAAAGAGGAGTAGGGTTAGCTAAGCTTATGAGAGAGGAAAATATAATTTTTTTCTAGGTAAATAGTGTTGGAGTACATGATAAACTGATTACTAGCATTGAGAAGCAACCTTGGTATTCTGATATTAGCTATTTCATAAAAAATTCCAAGTGCCCTAAGAACATGAATGATAATCAAAGAAGGACTCTCAGGTTGGAGGCCCAAAGATACACACTAATACATGGTTATTTGTATTGGAATGATAGAGATGATCTGTTGTTTCTATGTTTAGATGACTGGCAAGCTGGTAAAATCTTGAAGGAAGTGCATGCTGGTGTCTATGGAGGGTACTATTCTATAAGGAAAATCGCTCATAAGATCCTAAGGGCTGGTTATTATTGGCCCTATTTGATTAAAGGCACTTTAAAGTTTGTGCAAAGGTTCTGCAAGGAAAACTACTCATAAGATCCTAAGGGCTAGTTATTATTGGCCCTATTTGATTAAAGGTGCTTTAAAGTTTGTGCAAAGGTTTGAGTCTTGTCAGAAATTCTCTTCCAAGTTGAAATATCTAGGTACTCTATTGTTAAACCCAGTGGTAGTTGAAGCACCATTTTCTATGTGGGAGTTGGATTCCATTGGTGAGTTCAAAAAGAAATCAAGTGGTGGTCATAGTTGGATCTTTGTGGCTACATATTACTTTACAAAGTGGATTGAGGTAATTCCTACCAGATTGGCAACTAGTAAGGTTGTAATTGATTTCTTGATGGACAACATACTCACTATATTTGGTGTACCAATCAAGTTGATGATGGATAATGCCATGTATTTTAGATCTCAAGAATTTAAGAAGTTTTGTGATGATAATGGGATTGTTGTGTATTATTCCTCTCCTTGTCATCCACAAAGTAATGGATAGGCATAATCTAGCAACAAGAGCATTCTACAAATTTTGAAGAAAACTTTAGAGAAAAATAAAAGGGCTTGGCATTCAAAGTTGCAATTGGCTCTATGGGCTGATAGAATTAATGAGAAGAGAGCTACTAGAAAGTCCCCTTTTGAATTGGTGTATGGACTTCATGCAAGATTACCTTTAAATAATCTACTCCTTGTATATAAGTTCATGAATGATGAAGATATACAGACAACTGATGTTATGCAGGACAAAATGCTGTAGATTATTGAGCTAGAAGAAATTAGGAGAGAAGGACAAAAGAAGAATTTGAAGGCTTAGCAAAAGATGAAGTATTTGTTTGATAAGAGATCTTGTGATATAAAATTTTAGCCAGGTGATTTGGTGCTTCAATGGAATGCAAGGGCTGAAGACAAAGGGAAGCACAATAAATTTGAATCCTTATGGTTATGACCTTATATAATTCATCAAATACATGGTAAGGATTCACATTTCTTGAGAAATTTGGATAATGAGATCCAGGAGTTGCCAGTGTTGCCAATGCATGGACAATTCCTAAAAGCTTTCTTTAATTATGTTTATTTTCTATGCACAATAGGTTTTAGGTATATTTTCTTTAAGTGTATTTTTTAGTGGTCTATATCCTAGAGTGTTGGTTTCTTGCATCAAACTTTCTTTCAAGCATCCTTAGTCAGAGCCACTACTGGTTCAATTTCCAGTCATGCCCAGAATCCATGAAAATTGCCATGTCTTGTGTCAGGGTGAAGAAATAAGGTTTATCCATGTGAAGGGTTTTCAAAATAAATCAGTTTAAGTCCAAAAAACCTTACCTTGTTCTATTTCCTTAGTACCTTTTTGTTCACTTAAGTCAATTTTAAAGAACATGTCTTGAGTCATTGCAGGGTCACGACCTTGTTTGTTAAAGTCTTGTTAACCGTTGTAAGTGGTTGAGTAGTTAAATTGCCCCTTATCGCTAGCTTGCTGGCAGTTTTGATGCTTAGATGATAACCGTTGTGACCCAATGATTTCCTAGTCCAAACCCTTTGTCACTCGGTTGCAAACTATTTTAGAAATTTGTCACTAACCGCTGCAACCTTGTGATGGTTATGTTTTTTCTTTCAGTCATCATATTACGGACATTTTTGGTAGTTAGTGAGATCCTTGTTGACTTGGCGAGTGTTAAGTTTTGATGTTTATCATCAGTTCCCAGTTTCTTCTCATAACGTAGATGTTTTCTTTGCGAGTTAACGGGGTGATGCCAAGTGTCCATATTGCAATGTAAGATCAATAGTAGTCGTTAACTCACAGAGCATCAAAGAATATTTTATAATCTCCTTGCGAGTTCATGAGAAAATGCCATGTAGCAGTTAGTGGGGCTGAGGTCAAAGCTTAAGGATAAGATAAAGGGTGGTTAGATCTGGTTGATCCAATGGTTGGCACGTTTCCTGGATAAAAAGTTACAAGATATATATTGATCGTAGGATCACATCTGTCTGCCACGTATCCAGAATGATGAAGAAATAAATGGTGGGTCCTCGGTGCCAAGTAGATGCTAATGTGTTATTTTATGATTTGGTTGCTGAGGGAAATGATGTGTAAAATAACATTTTAAATCAAATTGAAGGTTTTGTTTAATTTATGTGAGCCACACGATCTGTTGGGAAGACATTACATCGACGACCATATTTTTAACTTTGACATTGACCGTTATATTTTGAATATTTGAATTTATGCAAGGGTTGGTGAGGCCGAAGCAAGTAGAAATTGATTATACCACATCAATCAGATTCTTGTCTTGATATGATCTAATCTAACAGAGTTAAAGGAGATAACTATAGGAAAGAACTGATGAATAAATGCAAAGGGGTCTAATCTACCAGTGATAATTCTGTTAGCTGCCAACGATGACTTTTGAGGAGAGAATTGTTTGGGTGAAGGTGTCCATGCCATGGAGAAGTGGGTGAAACAGTCCCACTATTTATTATGTAGCCAAAGGTACAAAGGGTTTCAATGATGAATTTCATGTCCTTGTGGCTTACCAGTTAGGGTTTTGCCTGAACTGAAGATAAGATTTGATCGGATTGCTCCTTGTTTTATGACATGTCTTTTATGCTATTATTTGATGTGTAGCTGGTTGTTGAGGTAATTGTTGTATTGTCCTAATTTTTCCCTAAATGATCCTAAGCTAGTAGTAATCCTTTTAGTTATAAAATGATTCCCAAGGTCATTTAGGAGGGTCTTTTTCTGGAGAAGTGTTCTTCTTTTGTTGAAAAAACCGTCTGGAAGGATAAGTACAGTCCTGCTCTGAGATTTTGTGGCTATTATTTGATTAAACTATGTTCTTATTGAACATATTTTGAAGCTTGGCATGTTATTGAAGGTGTTGTTTTCAACCCATTTTTTGTGCTTGATTGTCTTTGTGATTTTCTTTAAGTTTCTTGTGAACTAGGATTTGTAAGGCATTTCTTGTTCACCAATCCATAAGGCAGATTGTGAGATAGTTACAGGCTACTTTCAAGGAAAGTATAAGTCCCAAGGATTATTTTTTAGGGTTTGAGGAGGTTTATGAATTTGATGACCTTATACTAGATTGTTGGAAGTTCTATGTAAGTCATAGATCAGTTTCATTGGTTATTCATTTCCTTTCATTAGTATGTTTTAGTGGATGTGTATTCATCTAGACTCTATGCCCTTGGATAATAGCACTAGTCAAAGACATAAAATATTTTAAAATCAAATTAAATCTTTAATTTATAAGTTTTGTATGGAAAATGATCAAATCTGTGGTTTAAGATACCTATCCATTGCTTGGTTTGCTTAAGTTTGGTAAACCAATAAGGTACGTCCACCTAAGTTTGTGGAGCTCAAAGTCAAAGGAGGATTCCCATCCTCAACGATGTTTTTCTTTTCTTGGTAGATCTAGAATTGGGTAGAGAGAGTCAAGGGCATTGTTTTCCATACAGTAATCTGAAAGAAAAGTGACAACAGACTTCAAAGGAATTGTTATTGAAAATTGAGTTGTAGGTTCAGTCAGTTCACCCTTTTGGATATGTTATCTTGAAAGATCAATCTATCATCTTTGCTGAAACATTTTGACAGTGGGTCTACTTGTTTCCTTTCAACCTTTAATAGGGTTAGAACCTTCTAAAAAGGGTTCAAGGTCTCCTAATAGGGATTTTTCCTTTAACAAGGACTGTTGTACTAAATGAACGGTTCATCCCCACTAGGGTTTTCCCTCTAATCAAGGGTTTCCTTGAGAAAAAATATTTGTGTTATGGTGCATGATTTTTTGTTTGATTTATTCTTGTTACTTTTGTTAATCATCAACATTACAAGTTTTGGATTTAATTTGATTTGGTCATAACTGATTCACCCCCCCTCTTAGTTGTGTGTGGACTCTACTTCTTAACAGTTGTCGGGATTGACTAATTGTTGCAATCCTCTAACTAAATTTGTCTTACTCACTTTGACCAAATTGTAAAAATTTACATTACAAACCTTCTATGCCATAGCCAAATATCTTCAACCTTTCAACCAAATAACTATTCACAGTATTATTCAAATGGAATAAATTACCTCTAGTTTTCCTTCTAGTAGTAATCTCATCACCTGGTCTTCCAAGTATTCTGCACATACCTCCTTTGAATTTCAATTTATAACATTTATCATTTAACTAACCCATGTTTTGTATAAAATTGGTATTCAATCATAATGCAACCAACACTTCAATAAAGTATTAACACAAGAACCTAGCTACTAGTATTCAATCATAATGAACAAATAAATTCCCAAAATTGGCTTATTGCTTCCTAGTTGAAATGAGTTGAATATTTTATACAATGTTCATTAGATTGGGCATGTAGGATTAGTGACTTGACTACTCCAAAATGGAAGATTCAACACATGAGTGAGATACAATACTTGCATTCATCACTCTAAGATGATCTAAAGTATGCAAGTACGAATTAGACAACTAGCAATAAGACTAAATTTATGAAAAGCTATGATGAAAGAGTAAATTAACAATATCAATGCTACTATGAAAGAAAAATAAATTTAGAATTAGCCAAAAAAGCAATATTACTCTATAAGATGAGATAAACTAAGAATGCAAGAGAGCTATTCATGCAAGGAACTATGATGAAATAAACTAAGAACTCAAGATAACACTACGAAATCCAAATTGTATAGTAACTATAGAATGCAAGATCATAAGAATGAAAGATGATGGAACAAAATGTCAATAGAATGGATCTTACAAATGACCAAAAATGGCATCCATTGAGCCAAGGAAGAGCTTCCTCTTAAGGGAATTACTTCAAGAATGAAGGGTGGAGATTAAGAGGCAAAAGATGTTAGGTAGAGATGAGTGGTGAGAGAGATCAATCCTTGTGAGAGGATCCAAGAGATTTTAATTGGTCAACCTTGATGGGAGAATAAGAAAAAATAGAAAAACCTCTTTTAATTGTCATTTAATCAAGATTAAGTTGCACACTTATGTGAGAAATGGGTTCTTTTAATAAAAGTGCTAGGACTTTATATTAAAAGTAAGGTTTTGAAAATCAAATGGTTTTCAAGATTTAATAATAGGAATGCTTTGTGCTTGATTTTGGAGATAATTTAATTATGCAAGGGGGATTATCCGGATTTCTTACATAATTATGTCTAGTAAATTATATCTTTGACATTTAGAATTTTTCTTAAGGTAAATTGATCGAATTTAGGGGCTTAGGTTTTAGTAGAAATTTTTTAGGTGATTACATTTACCCCTCTTTGAATTGATGTACGAGAAATGCATTGATTCAAAGAATAGATTAAATCCAAATTAGAGAACAACTTGATATGAAGCGATGAGACTATTCCTGATAAGGATAAACTGACTTTGATTTTGATTGATCAAAGACCATTTGAAGATCAAAGATACTAGTTGTAAACTTGATTGAATGAAGACTAATGAGTGATACCAGAGTATCCAACCTAATATGATGTGATGAGACTGAATATTTTTTCTAAGGATAACAACAACTAATCGGTTTGATACGAAGCGATGAAATTGAAAAGTGTCAAAGAGATTGAGATAACTAACTCGACAAGGATTCTAAAGAATCCAATCACTTGATTGAGAGGCAATACCAGATTGATATGAGTCCTAATGAACTTGATATGCCCCAAGAATGATGTCAAATTGATATGGGTCCTAATGAACTTGACATACCCCTAGTAATAAAATAGATGTATGTCCAAGTAAATTGATATAAAGTGATGAGATCACTCTTTCAACGAGAGATAAGGAGAATCCCAAGTTTATTTGTTTGATTTGTAGATTGGGAATGATTAGTGAAGATGATTTTCTATAGTGTCATGCCCCCTCAGGATCGGAATCAAAATGGTGCAGAGGGGTCAAAGCAAGATCCAATTTATGAAGGGCATCAAATCAATGTTGAATTGATAATATTATATTACTATGAAATTCAGAATAATTTAGACTTTGATTTGATTTGATTTAAGGTCTTGTTGACCAAATTTGACTAAAGTTTGACAAATTTTGACTAGGTAAAACCACTTGGATGAGAAATATTTGCATGAGATTGACCTCAAAGGGACTGAGAAATGAAAGCAAGAGCGAGCGAGAAGCGATAGCATAGGCTATTAGGAATAATCCCAAGAGATAACTGAGGGAGGGGGGGGGGGGTGAATCAGTTATCTACAAGTTTCAATTATTTATCCAATTAAGTATACTTAAACATAAAGCATAAACACAATGAATGAACACTTGAACACAACACAATATTTTGGTTATGGGGAAACCCAAATAGGTAAAAACCTCAGTGGGAATTGACACCCACTAATATTCTGCACTAGTGTATTATGATCCTTGTTAGAAGATCCTTTACCCTGTTAGGAGTCACTTTAAAATATATTTAGTATAGTAGACCTAGTCAAGGGTCAAACCCTATTAGGAGTATTTTACAATAGTCCTTGTTAGGGGAGAGGACGCACTATTTGAGAGCACACTGCTCAAAGGGGTTAAGGCTACAACCTTTTGAATAACAAATACACACTATATCTGGATCTTGGTGAATTGCACTTAGACCTACTATCTGGATCAGTTCCAATGTATAACATAAACACTCTACTTGGTCACATAGACCTTCTTCTGATGGCTCAACACTTTGCACACTCTGCTTTGCTCTTCTTTTATTAACTATGACCACACTCAAGCAATAACAAATGACTGCCTATAAATATCTTTCCTCTAAATGATATAATCAAGTCATCCTATTATAACCACATTTAAATCATATTAGAGAAACCATAACAAACTCCAATAAAAATTCAGTCGGCTCTACTAAGCACGTAACACATTCTGGGACCTGTCTAATAAGATAATTGTAGACTCACACTACACACTTTCGGCTCTACTAAAACAACTGGATCTTTCTCCTCAAGCTGAATTAATTCATGCACTCTTAAAAGAACATCACTAACTCTTCTCCAATCTTAACTCCAAGGGTGCATACCGAAATGATAGGCACAACTCCAGAACTAATATAATCTATGTCGGCTCTTCTGAATAAACACAAGAAACTACTACTGGTGAATAGCGACTGCATAACTTCACTTCTACTGATCATCAGACTTTGCACCCATGAATGTAAAATTACTAACATGTCTTCAACATATATCCAAGCATTCAAGGCTTCATGATAACTATACGAACAACCATACATAGGAACACTACCTATTGCTCTGTAAGGAACACTGCTGACACAAGCTGCTATATAACTGTCTGTACTAATAGTTAACCTCTGTGCCCATGATATCATGCTGATATAATTTCCATGCTACATATACTAAAATATTACTGCATAAGTATTCCACGCATGCTACTTTCCTTATGTTGTCATCAATGACAAACATATAGTCAGTACTGGCCTGTTGGCAAATCTCCAACAATCTCCCCCTTTGGCATTGATGACAACATATGGAATGAAAAACTCCACCAATCCAAATAAATAATTATTTTATAACATTCTCCATTTCCTCTTCAAAAATCCCCCAAGGATGAATCCTCCATCTGCTGCAATATTCTTCAACATTCTCCATTTCCTCAACTGAACTGCTTTCATAACTGAATACTACTCCCCCTTATTATATTACTTTTCTTTTTACTTCTATTTTTCATGACTATATATTACTCCCCCTTTGACATCAATGACAAAGGGCACCAATCAGTTTAAGCACCGGTACTACTCCAGAAGTAGAGTAGTCAACCATCCACTAGTCCTTGAGGACTGATGCTTTTCCTTCTTCTAAGTAGAATAGGGAAGGGAATTACTCCCAACTTCTCCCTGAGATACTCAAAAGTATCCTTTGGCAAGGGCTTTGTGAATATGTCTACCAACTGATCTTTAGTACTCACATAGTCCAGCTTGACTTCTTTCTCTGTCACTTTCTCTCTTAGGAAGTGATACTTGATCTCAATGTGTTTTGTCTTTGCATGCATCACATAGAATAATAATAGGATAATCAATCTGAATTCCAAAATCCTTTATCATCTATTTGATCGAAACAATTATAGAACAATTCAAGGTTGCTGCAACATACTCTGCTTTTGTTGTTGACTGAGAAATATAATTTTGTTTCTTGCTTGTCCAAGTGACAAGTCTATCACCAAGAAACACTTCTCCACCTGATGTACTCTTTCTATCATCAACACAACCTGCCCAATCTGCATCAGTGTACACATGAAGCTCAACATTTTCTGAATTAGGATACCATAGACCATAGTCTATAGTGCCCTACAAATATCTAAATATCCTTTCTATTTCCATGAGGTGACTTTGTTTAGAATCTGCTGCAAATCTTCCAACTATGCCAACTACATTTGAAATATTAGGTCTTGTTTGAGTAAGATAAATGAGTTTACCAATCATAGACTTGTACAATGTTATATCTACTACAAGAGAATCATCTTCTTTTGTAAGCTTGCATCCTGTGATCATAGGTGTTCCTAATGGATTGCAATCATCCATCTTGAATTTCTTCAATATTTATTTCACATACTTAGACTGATTAATGAAAATACCTTTCTCTGTCTGCTGCACATTTAGTCCCAAAAAGTATTTGATAGGACCAATCATACTCATCTCAAATTCATTTTGCATCTCCTTAGCAAATTCAACACTAAGTTTGTCATTGCCTCTAAAGATAATGTCATCAAAAAATATAGCCACAAGTAGTAAACCTTCAAATGTCTCTCTTATGAATAAATTACAGTCAACTGCTCCTTTCTTGAATCCAATCTTTGTTAGATATCCATCTATTCTCTCATACCATGCTCTAGGGGCTTGCTTAAGTCCATAGAGGGACTTCTTCAATCTACATACCATATCAACTTTGTCTGATAAAGTGAATCCTTCCAGCTGCTCAATGTATACTTCTTCTTTCAAATCTCCATTCAAGAATACTGACTTGACATCCATCTAATAAACTTTGAAGTTTTTGACTGTAGCATAAGCTAGAAACAACTTAATAGCTTCTAATCTTCTCATAGGTGCAAATGTGTCTAACTAATCAATGCCTTCTCTTTGTGCATATCCCTTACATACTAACCTTGCTTTATTTCTTACTACTGTACCATCTTCATTCATCTTATTTCTGAATATCCACTTTGTTCCAATCACATTCTTATCACTAGGTCTTGAGACTAGTTCCCAAGTGTCATTATTAATAATTTGATCAAGTTCTTCTTTCATAGTATCATGCCAATCTGAATCATTACATGCATCTTCAACACTTAAAGGTTTAATCTGAGATAGTAAACATACCGCTTCATTGCTAGCTGAGTTCTTTGCTTGTGATCTTGTTAGGAATTTGCCACTTTAATCTCCAATGATGTCTTTCTTGGAATGGTTTCTAGATGTAAACTTTGGAACTTTAGGTGATGCTGACTCATCAACCTTAGGAGTATCTTCTTCACTTGTCTTAGGGTCATTGAATAACACATCAATACTATCAAACATTTCTTCAATAACTGTCTCACTAGTGGAGGGTTTGGGTTCTTCTTCAATCATGGGTGAGTAATCATGATATCTTTCTTGAACCATAAAATTTTCATCAATCTCAACATGAGCACTTTCAATGATCTTCTTCAATCTTAAATTGAAACATCTA
Source organism: Chamaecyparis obtusa (assembly GCA_027943335.1). Lineage (NCBI taxonomy): Eukaryota > Viridiplantae > Streptophyta > Pinopsida > Cupressales > Cupressaceae > Chamaecyparis > Chamaecyparis obtusa. The sequence continues at coordinate 1,918,533 of BSBK01004397.1, read as the reverse complement.
TAAGCTTTACTTTTAGTAGAGTAACCAAGGAAAATACCTTCATCACTTCTTGCATCAAACTTGCCTACTGCTTCATCCCTCTTGATGTAGCACTTGCTTCCAAAGATTTTGAAGTATTTTACTGTGGGAACATTACCAAACCATAGCTCATATGGTGTTTTGTTAGTGCCAGGCCTCAATTGAATTCTATTGATGGTGTAGGCTGTTGTATTGACCACATCTCTCCAATAGGTGTGTGCAATTTTTCCTTCAATCATGATGGTGCGCAATGTATCAAGGATGATCCTATTCCTTCTCTCTGTAATTCCATTCTGCTGAGGGGTTCTTGGTGCACTCAATTGCCTCTTTATGCCATGTTCTTCACAGTACTCATAGAATCTATCAGAGGTGAATTCTCCTCCTCTATTTGATCTCAAACATTTTATCTTTAGTCCAGATTCATTCTCAACCTTATCTTTGAATATTTTGAACTTCTCAAATGCTTCTGACTTATCTTTCAAGAACACAACCCACACCATCCTAGTATAATCATCAAAAAAAAAAATGAAATACCTTTCACCATAGTATGATCTTGTTTGAGTTGGAACACATAGGTCTGTATGAATCAAATCCAACTTGTTCTCTGTTGAATTGTGCTTGCTCTTGAATGAGTTTCTCACATTCTTTCCCATCACACATTCCCTACATATAGTATCAACTGGCTTTGCTATGCTAGGTAGATCTCTTACTACCTTTACATTGCTTATCTTTACTATGTTATCAAAATTGATATGACATAGTCTTTTATGCCACAACCAACTGTCATCAACTTTAGCAACAAAACAACTTGCTTCTGAATTGAGTTGGAAAACATTACCTCTAGTCTTTGAGCCTGATGCAATCATAACACCATCCTTGTTGTTAATGATGCATTTGTCATCTTTGAACTCCAACTGATAACCTTTTCCAAGTAACTATCCAACACTAAGGAGGTTATGTTTCAAACCATCTACATAGAGAACATCATCAGTACTATTATTTCCATCCAAGGTGATGGCTCCTCTACCAACTATGGGTTTAGGAGTGTTATCTCCAAATCTAACCATGCCACCATTGTATTTGTCCAGATGAACAAATATGTTTTTATCACCTGTCATGTGATGTGAACAACCACTATCTATAATCCAGTCTATCCTTATATCAGCTTGGGAAATCAATGCTAGCTCTTGTTTTTCTTTCTCATCTTCATGATCTATCTTATTGTTCATTTTCTCTGTGATAGCAATAAATCCAATTTCTTCTTCAGCTGAATCATCATCTGAAACTCCATCTCCATCATAGTAACATTCCTTAGAGAATTTAGGCTTGTAGTCATTTTTGAACTTTCTATCTCTTAAGGGACATTTAGATGCAAAGTGACCAATCTTATTACATGAAAAGCATTTAAATGGCAACTGACCTTCATATTTTCCTTTTCCTTTCTTTTCTCTTTTAGAAATCATAGCAATGAAATCATCTAGTATTTTCTCTTCATCATCATCATCAAGATTACTAGAAGTGTTTGCAGATTTCTTACCATGAACTGTTGCTTTGAAGGTTGTCGCACTTTTAGGTTATGTCTTCAATCTTGAAATCTCAAAAGCTGAGATTTTTCTGATCAAGGTCTCTCTCTTGAAATTTGATGTAATCTACATGGTCTCACCAAGGATATTGATCTTGTTTTCATATTCTGGAGTGAGAGTAGTCATCAATTTGTCCATAATATCTTCCTCTGAGATCTCTCCACCATTGTTCTTGATTCCAGCAACTGCTTCGTTGATCCTTTGATTGTAAGCTCTGATATTTTCTCCAAAAAGCATCTCTAATGTATTGTATCTTTTATTCCATGTCTTTCTATGCTCATCTTTTTCTTGTTTGTCTCCTTCAAATATGTCTTCTAGGTACTTCCATATTTTGTGGGCTGTATCTACCTTCTTTATTTCTAAAAACTCACTATCAGATAGGGTGTTGATAAGGGCTTGTTTGGCTATAGCATTCTGATGAAATAATTCCTTTTTCTTATCAATAGCATCATCCTTTACAAGGTCTTCTAAAGTAGGGATCTTGACTGCTTTGATAGTTACATCAAAAACTTCAAAAGCAATGCATTGCAAATGAGTCACCATCTTGTTCTTCCAATCAAGATAATTCTCTCCATCAAACTTAGGACTTTCTTTTCTGAAGAATGTCATCTGATCAACCTCAAGCTGTTAAAATTTCTCTCTGAGGCACTTGGCGCTGATACCAATTGTTAGGAATAGTCCCGAGAGATAACTGGGAGGGGGGGGGGGGTGAATCAGTTATCTACAAGTTTCAATTATTTATCCAATTAAGTATACTTAAACATAAAGCATAAACACAATGAATGAACACTTGAACACAACACAATATTTTGGTTATGGGGAAACTCAAATATGTAAAAACCCTGGTAGGAATTGACACCCACTAATATTCTGCACTAGTGTATTATGATCCTTGTTAGAAGATCCTTAACCTTATTAGGAGTTACTTTACAATATATTTAGTATAGTAGACCTGGTTGAGGGTTAGACCCTATTAGGAGTCTTTTACAATAGTCCCTTTTAGGGGAGAGGATGCACTATCCAAGAGCACACTGCTCAAAGGGGAGAAGGCTACAACCTTCTGAATAACAGATCCACACTATATCTGGATCTTGGTGAACTGCACTTAGACCTGCTATCTGGATTAGTTCCAATGTATAACATAAACACTCTACTTGGTCACATAGACCTTCTTCTAATGGCTTAAAACTTCACACACTCTTCTCTGCTCTTCTTTTATTAACTATGAACCACACTCAAGCAATCACAAATGACAGCCTATAAATATCTTTCCTCTAAATGATATAATCAAGTCAGCCTGTTAGAACCACCTTGAAATTATATTAGAGAAACCATAACAAACTCCAATAACAATTCAGTCGGCTCTACTAAGCACACAACACATTTTGGGACCTATCTAATAAGATAATTGTAGACTCACGCTACAAACTGTCGGCTCTACAAAAACAACTAGATCTTTCTCCTCAAGCTAAATTACTTCATGTGCTCTTAACTAGACATCACTAACTCTTCTCCAATCTTAACTCCAAGGGCACATACTGAAATGATAGGCGCAACTCCAAAACCAATATAATCTCTGTCATCTCTTCTGAATAAACACATGAAACTGCTACTGGTGAATAACGACTGCATAACTTCACTTCTACTAATCATTAGACTCTGCGTCCATGAATGTAACATTACTAACATGTCTTCAACATATATCCAAGTGCGCAAGGCTTCATGATAACTGTATGAACAACCATACACAGAACACTGCCTATTGCTCTGTTAGGAACACTGCTGACACAAGTTGCTATATAACTATCTATACTAACAGTTAACCTCTACGCCAATGATATCATGCTCATATCATGTGCATGCTACATATACTAAAATCTTACTGCATAAGTCTTCCACGCATGCTACTTTCCATATGTTGTCATCAATGACAAACATATAGTTAGTACTGGCCTACTGACAAATCTCCAACATAGGCAACCAACTACATTTGATCAAGAAGGGTTGACTTTGCAATTTGACTAGCGTAGTGAACTTGGATTTTGATTTTGATCCCAAAAATGAATCCAAGACGTCAAAATTAGCTAGGGGTACATTTTTGTGACATTTTGAGCACTTTGTATTATAGGTTAAAATCTATAAAAGTGGCCTGGAGGGCTCATTTTTAAATCATTATAATAGTTGACTTTTCATAATTTTAGAGCCTTCCAGATAGAAAAATGCCAATTCCAGTTCATGATCATCGATTTGAGATTTAGAGGTGGCACAAGTGGCCTCAATATTATGGTGCACTAGTAAGTATCCAATGTTAGCTGGTGTTTTTGTAATTTTTTATTATTTTTTAATGAATGTTTTGCACGTTTTTGGTGCAATCTTATGATTCATTATGCGATGAAAGAGTTTCATCAAACCCTTTTTTTATGTTTCATCATACAATAATATGGTGTCTACAAGTGTATCATACTTCCTTTTTTGTTTTATTGTACAATGAGTACCCTTGTATTGTACGATACATGGAGTTGTATCATATTGAAAAATTGTATTGCACTTGTAAAGGAGTTTCATTGTATGATAATATGTGGCTAATTGTTTCATTGCATGAGCTGCATTTTCACCTTTTCCTTGATTTTGAAGTGATCTTGGTTTTGTACCTCATTTGTAGCCTTTTAAATATGATTAATGATGACTTTTTGATACTTTGATGTTTGTTATAGATAGGTTTTTCTCATTATGTTGATAGTTTACTAATGCATTCTCTTTTATTTCTTTTGCAGGTGTGAATACCTAATCTGATCTTCAATTGTGCCTATCTATAGGCATTGAGACTAGTTTTCCATTTATCACAACAAGAGCTAGTCGTATTAGATTAGTGTGGACTCAGGAATCTCACCACTATGGTAGATATCTGTGTGAATCACGGGTTGCTTACCACCTTGGCAGAGAGTTTTCTCACTAAGAATAACACCTTCCATTTGCCCACTGGTGAGATCACCATTATACCTAAGGATGCCTACATGATCCTCAGATTACCCATAGTTGGAGAGCTCATATTTTATGATCAGGATTTGACAAAGGGGATTGTAGCATTGAGACATGTATTTAGCGATGACACCATCCTAGATTGTCATATCACCTATGATTACATGTTGAGATAGTATGACTAGGATTATCCATTGGCTTGCATGCTTTTTGGGTTGATCAGTTCTATGGCAACACCTGATCGTAGTCAGTAGGGTTTTTAGTGCAATTAGGGTCTAATTTTATATGGGATTATTAGCAAGCCTCACAAATTCAGTTGGGGATTCTATCTGTTGTGCCACATGTATCATGAACTACACAAGATAGTGTATAGGAGAGGTAGGAGCATGGTGACAGGGGTTATAGTTCTGTAGATCTGGGCATGGGAGCATATCCCCATAGCTCATCTAATGACACAGGTTGTTCAAGGAGCCAACATTCCTTATATTTTTTTTTATACAAGTTAACTTCACCAACCCAATTTGGGCAAGAACTTATATTGGCACCGACATCTCAATGACCTTACCTCCACTATATGGTGGCCATATATAGGCTGTGAGATGTGGCCAAGATCTACCTGAGAGGTATTCGTCATGTTCTCTATTTGGCCAGTGATTAGCAAGTATGATGTTGTTATATGTTTCTTGTAATACTTCGGCTTCTTTTAATTTTTCTTATGTACATTTCCATATCCCTTTAGTCTTATGTTAATCACTTAATGTGTAGATGCACTCCGCTAGTCAAGCAGTTTGCAATCAACAGAGTCTGGCATCAGTTTGATCGGTGACAAGATATACTAACTAAGTTCATAATATATGTTTGATTCCCTAATGAGGAGGTAGATTGGGGACCTTGTCCTATCTATACAATGGCTTTCCAGGATCTTAGAGATCTGCAGGGAGTAGATTGGGAGTACCTTCTCAATATCATGGATGCTAGTGTCACCCACGAGTACAAACACTATGATTGGTCATCCCATCCCAAGATTCACAAATATGATGGAATGAGTGCCAAGACTAAATGAGGTGCCATTTGATGAGCCATAGGGAAAAGGGGTAAGGAGAAGAGAGGTCAAGGATGGGGTCACCTAGGAGCTAGCAGTAATAGGCCTCAAGTTATAGGGAAACATAGACCACGTAGAGAGATGAGATCATTAAGGTCCATAGGGGTAGTTGTGGCTACAAAGGAGGGTCTACCAAAAGAGGAGGGAGAGAGATTAGTGATACAGAGGGTGGACCAAGGACACCTCCTGAGATGGGATAGGCAGGGGAGGCCAATTGGAGGGGAGAGTGAGCCTATAGAGGAGACAACATCGAAGGCACTACGAGATGAGGTGGCATAGGGGATCATTTCCTAGGAGGTAGCACAATTTAGGATAGATATCATAGTGATCAGGACACAATGGGAAGTAATGGAGGCACAACTGAAAGACAAAGATAGGCAGGTCCAAAAGTTGTAGATTGCACATGAACAAGTTAAAAAGACAACCACCTACTAGGTTTTCTAGATCTTTTTACTATTATTCTTTATATATCAGAGTAGTACTAGTCATGGCTAGAGCACCCTCATACACAATTTTTCACACAGTTAGAGGGAGTCGCACCAACACTAGTACTGATGAGAGAAGATGGCCCTCCTCCTCCACCCCAAGATTAGGTGGAGGGTGAGATTTAGTCTTGATATACCCCTTCTTCTCTTATCCCATTCTTCCCTTTTTTATGTACCTATTATTATATATACGTTGAGGATACCCCAGTTTTGATTTGTATTCAAGACCTATAGTTTTATAGTATACTCTGAGACATTTATATGATAGATATACTTTTGGTTATAGTTTTTATCTCATGTGTTTAATCATCTCTCTTAATTTGATATATTTTGCATGTTTATGCTTGATCATGATATATTCTAATAGATGCTCATGTATATTGTTGTTGATTAATGGTTCTCCTTATGCTCATGTTGATATATCTCATGTCACACTTATGTTGTTGATTCCCATGTTGCAATATCTTTCCTTCTTCTTATTGCATGGTGTATATATGTAGATGTTGATAATTGTAGATCTCTATAGTTTTGCTAACTATTAGTGTCTTACACTTAGTCATTATCTAGGCAATGATGGTCGGTCATCACTGCGATTGATTCATCATGTATAGGCCGAGTCATGTAATGTACATTTAACGAGACGTAGTAACTGCCGAGTAAACCAATGGTCACTATGTATTCCTATATTAGCTGAGATAGTTTTTGCCGAGCTATGTAAAGTAATGTATACCGAGCAATAGAGATATTAATGAATGCTGAGTACAGTGAATGTCGAGTACCAAAGACATCAATTGTCGAGTTAGCTAGAATTGACATATGAGTTTGTTATGGCACAATCATCGAGGTAAAACATTTTGGATGACATTCATGTTTTATATTTTTTTTGTTGAGGAAATCACGGAGGTGATTACGCTCCTATTTTATATTCATTGATCCCAATGCAACACCTGGAGCCAATCAAAATTAGTAAAGCTTAAGCGGCAAAAAGAGTAAATTTGGATCATAGATCTTGAATCTTGAGGAAGTTTAGTTGTCTATATAAGGAGAAGATTTGAACCCTAATATGTGTGTGAGAGGAAGCGAAGGGAATGAAGGAATGAGTAGAGAGTACATTTAGACTAGTGAAGCATTCTGATAGAGTTCAGTGACCAAGTAAACCAGTGAAGGACATAATAGAGATAAACTTGATAGATGAGATCAAATCAAATACTGGAAGGAGAAGATCTGTAATCAACATACAATGCAGACTGAAGGATCAGGTACTGAGAGATTCTAACAAGTGTATCAGGGTAAATCTCTTAACAAATCTTTTTTAATCTCTTAACCGAGTGCCTACTTAGTTGTAAGTTCTAAATCCTTTTGCAAGGTAGACTGTATAAGTCTTTTAGCTCTTAACACGGTAGACCCCTCATAGGGTAGATCATATTTTGTGATCAAATTTGTAGCCCTAACATGAAAACTTTATACTGTAGTAGTGAAGATTTGTGGGTGTCATCCCCACCCCAATTTTACCTTTCAAGGGTTTCTAGGTAACCAAAGTTATTGTGTTACGAGTATTTTCTTGAATGTTGTTTAGTGTATTAGCTTCATTACATTGATGTAGTTTCTGTTTAAGCTATGCAAAGTTTTAGTAATGCCTAAATGGATTAATAGGTGATATCTGATTCACCCCCCCTCTTAGTATCACATTCCCAACTAAATTTTCAATAGATAATGCCTTTATTTTTAGTCCTTCTATTAGTCATGCTCTGATATAGATCTCTTGTATCATGTTGTTCTTTTCCATACTCATCTACTCATGAAAGGATGGAAACTTAGCACTCTAGGCCCCTTTCATGATGATACTGACCTTGGTTCTACAAATACTAGTCTAATTCAATGAAAGGTGTTTGCAGTTGACCACCTTGGTGAGGAGAAAAGGAAGGATAGCTCAAAGGAAACTATAGTGTCCCTTCTTATTCTTCCTTTTTAATTTCCTATAAAACTAACGTTAGTAGAAAATATTACACAATATTTGCATGACTCTTACTCTACTCTAAGTTAGTAAGGGGGGATTTGATTCTTAAGGCTGCCTCTAGGTCGGGCTTCAGAGAATTCTTGATTCACGGCTTGAGGGATATAAGATCCACTCTAAGAAACTAGGCTATCGACACATCTTCCCATAAAGAACTTCCCATAATAATCTCTTGGAAGCAATAAATGCTCTCTAAGCCTACACATATGCATATGACTAGGATCAGTATATATACTACCTTTATGAGATTATAACAATCTTGAGACTAGGGAAACTATAATAATCTCCTCTAGCCCACTCCAAATATGAGATCCATCTCTAATGAATATAAGATTCATTTTATATGTGATGAAAGGTGCTCCCCTTAATACCACAAATATATAACATAAATAGAGACACAACAGCAACTTGCAAGAATAGAAAATGGGCTTCTTATTATCTCCACAAGTGTGGAATTACAAATTTTAGAATTACAATATGCAAAGCCACATGGGCATTTTCCTTACAATATTTTGTAAGACAAAGCTTCGAATCACTACCCAGAACTACCCTAGAAAATACTACGAGTCTTCCTTATATACACAATTCTCCACCGCTCGAGAAGGTTCCAAAAATTTAGCCCTCAAGGCCGGCCTCCCATAGAATTATTTTATTTTCATATTTTTTTACATTAGGGTTATCCCAAAATAATTAAAAATTTTATTTTTAGGTAGCCCAACTTTCGGAGGCCATAAATTTTTAACAGTAGCTCCGTTTGGATATTATAACCACTTTTCAGAAATGGAAGAACTTGATCTACAGTGCCTAACTTGTGCAATCTCCATTCAACTGAGGTTCGATTGCGATCCAGAGCCTCTAAGGCCTTCAAAATTGAGGTGAAAGATTTTGTACCCAAAAATCTCAACAACTTCACCAATACAGATGATATGGCAATGAAACTCAATTGGCAGACTGATATGACTAAGATGAACCTCCACATGTGAAATCAAAAAATTCCAAGATCATATGACCAACTTACTAAAATATTAAGTTTCCATAAATAGAAGCTTTGCACAAGGTAGCCCTTATTGAAAAGAAACTAGAAATATTTTTTGGTGATGCAAGATTTCCCTTACACCTAGGATGCTTTTGCATCAGAGACCCAGGGTAATTTGAGAAGTGTCCCTATCATGTCTTAGGTGTAGAGAGGAAAACTAAGAAGGTTAACCTCCTCCCTTATCAGCCATGATGAATTTTCTATAGATCATCCTTTCCATTTGACTAGATATTCTTCATATGTCTTATTCCTTGTGCTTCTACCAACATGACTATCCAGTATATCCTCAATCTCCTTGATAGCTAAAGTAGTTGCCAGAATACTCCAATGTGCTATGTGACCCCATCTTCAACACACCCTTCATGATACTTTTTCAGATCTTAAATGTTGAACACTAGTGAGATATTTAGCTTAATAGGAAATTCCACCTCATAGGCATTTCCTAAATCATGCTTCTTCAGTATCTTACATGGCCCAAACTTCTTCATTTTTAGCTTGTTATATGTACTTACTTGAAATCGCTCCTTCCGCAAATGAACCGATTTCATACCCAACCTAAAATTCCTTATGCCTCATTTTATCATCTATCTCAGTCTTATACCATGTATTCATCTTGGTAATGTGCTTTCTCACCTCCTCATTGATGTTCTTCAAATATTCTGCAAAATCCTCTGCTTCAACACTACTTATCTCTCCTTTGTCTATCTTCCTCAACTCAAAATCATTTCTGGGACTACTTCCATATACAATCTAGAATGGTGATTTACCAGTGCTCCTTTTGACAAAATTATTGTATGAAAATGATTCCTATGCTAAAATCAAATCCCATCCTGTTGGCTTATCCCCAACCAAACATCTCAACAAATTCCCCAAACTCCTATTCACCACCTCCATCTGTCCATTAGTTTGTGGATGATGTGATGAGATAAACTTCAAATATGTCTTTAACTTCTTCCATAATGTGCACCAGAAATATTCAATAAACTTAGTGTACCGATCCGAAACTATGCTCTTTGGTAGACCATGTAGTCTCACCACTTCTTTAAAATACAATTCTGCCACATGAACTGCATCATTAGTCTTCTTGCAGGGAATGAAATGTGTCATCTTTGAAAACATGTCAACCACCACAAAAATTGAATCATGTCTCCGCTGAGTCCTTGGTAAACCAAGAACAAAGTCCATATTGATATCCTCCCATGGCTTCTTTGGTACAGGTAATGGCTGATACAACCCTGTATTCTTCTTTTCTCTTTTTTTCCATTTGACATACTCTGCAGCTCTGTACAAACTTCTTGACATCTTGTTGCAACTATGGCCAGTAATAATTCTCACTAACCAAAGCAAGGGTTTTATCTTGACCAAAATGACCAACCAATCCTCCACTATGTTTCTCCTTGATGAGATTCTCTCTCATACAACTTCGTAGAATGCACAACTGACTCCCTTTGAATAGCATACCATCATGGATGATGAAATCCAACCACTTGATTCTGTCTAGAGTAACATGTTTTGTACAAGCTTTCCATGCTTCACAAAAATCTGGATCCTCTTGATACAAACTTTTGAGTTCCTTGAACCCAACCACCTCAATTTGTATCTTTGTCAGCAAAAGTTTCCTTCTACTAAGAGCATCTACAACCCTGCTAGACTTTCCACTCCTGTGTTTCAAAATTGTTGGTGTAATTAAGTATTTACTAATTACACTTTACTTAAGTTTACTTAGGATAATGCATTTGCATATTAGTTGTCATTGAGACACTTAGGAGTTTAAATTTCATTTTAGCACATGTTTAAGAGAAATTCCACTTTAGATGGTGATTGTTGTCATCTCATACCTCTTTGTGTGTGAGATCCACCTTTAGTGCTCTGATCACATTATCATCCTCTCATTGTTGGACATGTTGCACATACTTTGATGTACAATGGAGGATGATCCACCTTTAGTGGACATGTGATTGCACCTAGCATGGTTGATAGCTTATCATCCCCTTATCATATAGTCTTATTGCATTTCTTATATATTTAGGAACTCCTACTTTGTATTCAATTCAATTTGGCTATAATAAATTATTTGATCCTTTTGCCTATCTCTCTTGTGCTAGCTCTTGAGCTTCTAGATCTTGGCATTTATTATTTTCTTTAGGCAAATTATTACATGGTATCAGAGTGATATCAAAATTCTTACATGATATCAGACCTCTAGGAATTTTCATTGAATAGCCTATTTTGAGAGAATTTTGTTGTAGGTCAAAATTGGAGCTTGCTGGTGCAAATCAGAGGTTCACATCACATTGAGAAGGTTCAAAAACCCCTAAATCAAATTTTGTTTCATCCAAATCAGACATCTAAAGCCAAATCTAGAGCCATTTGAATTTTCAAAGTGCAGCGGCGACGATTCAAAAATAATAATTTCAGAGGAGATTTTCAAACAATGATATCTCAGTCATCCGAACTCCTATTTTCAAGCAATTTTTTTTGTGTGTTTTGGGGTAGAATTTCATGATCTACATAATGGTGTAGGTGGTTTTTGATATTTTCTTTTGATATTTTCTAAAAAATTGTAAATCATGAGTTTTACAGCTTTAGAGGCTTCTTTCGGGCTCATATGGACACATTTTCATGTGCTATTTTTTAAAAAAGTGCATGATTTTTTGTCTACTTTTCAGATATGGTATCATTTTGGAAAAATTATGAGTAGACATAGTACTTTCAACATTTTGTCTATTTTGGCCTATATTTGGCACTTGTAATTTGTTAGATCCTTGAGAGATCTTGTGTCTTATTTGTTGAGTCTACCATAGCTTCATATTTTCTGTTGTAATCATCAAAATCAGAAGTCCACTTTGGTTCATTTTGGCAAGTGGCAATTGTACATGCACTATATATAAAGTGCCAAAAGCATCATTTTTTTTTTTTTGGGGGGGGGGGGGGAGGGGGGGTCTTTGATTCATTGCATTTTAAGGGGTGCATTGTTTTTTTCATCTCATTATTTCATGTGAGAAGTGCATCATGGATGGTTTAATTAAGTTGACAAGAGAGAACTATAAGCAATGGAGTGAATTGGTTCTTTCTCATCTTAGTGAGTATAACATGTTGCCCTATTTGTATGAGTATAGACCTAAAAGTCTTTCTTTTAATTGAGACTCTTACTCAATAGTTCTTAAGGTTATATATTGTGTAGGATTTGAGCAATACAAATCCACAAAACTTGAAGATCACCTGCATACAAAAATCTGTTACAAAGAAGTAGAGACAAGAAGAGGGCAAGGGTTTGACTCAAAAATATGAAGAAGAAAATATCCTCAAATAAAAGAATGAATTAAATGTACAATGGATTATCTTTATAAAGGAGATCAAAAGTCTTGAAAGGCAAACCCTAGTGCATGTAATAATTAGTTAAATTATTACAAGACTAATGCATGCAAGTTTATATTTAAAACAACAAGTGCATAAGTTTAAATCAACTAGTGCATGTGTGTTTAAATATAAACAACTAAAAATAAAAGTGTTGACATCTTAAGAAGGGAGTAAAGTTAATTAATATAATTAATACTTTACTCTAACACCCCCCCTTAAGATGAGCAACAATGCAGCTACAAACAATGCAAAAAGAAAGCAAAAGAAACTATAATGCTGAAAGTATAAAAATGGGTCTTGGCAACATGGCCTGATGAGGTACCCAAGTACAAAAGAGAGTCTCTATAAAGCGGAGAAATAGAGAAAACCACATGGGAAAAACTCTACTCCAAAAAGAGACAAAGGCTAGTCTGAAGAACTAAAGAAGCCTCCAAAACTAGGGATGTTCTAGAAAATAGGAACAAAAAATGAACATGTAGAACATCACTAAAGCAAGAAGATGAAAACTCTGTCAAGAAGTAACTGTTGATCTGAAGATCCTCCACTGAAATAGAGCATGACCAGGTAGAGAAGACTGTAATTTGTACGAGTGCCCTCAAATGACACTACTCGAATCAGGAGGCTAACAAAGGCAAACAACTGAACTCAAAGATACAGATGGTATAAAACACCAAAGCCTGAAGAGCTGATCAATCAAAGATAGAAGAGTGCCTCTAAAAATAGGAAAGAAAGAGTGTCTATATGGTAAATGATCCATCTCACCGAAATGCATAGGTACTCAGCCACTGCATCCGTCTAGTACATAGAAACAAATACTGAATACATAGCTCACACTATCGAACCAAGGAAGCAGAAGAATGATCAATAGAAACCCCCCATAATGCTGACAAGAGAGAGGTGACAGGTACACTAAAAAGAGTGCCAATAAAAACTGCATCGTGAAGAACCAAGAAGATCGAAGGTGCATAGAAAGCACAAGCATAAATAAAGATACCCTAAGGCTAATGTCATGGAAGGAACACTCACTTGACAAAGGTAGATGGAAAACAAAGACAAACATCAAACCCCCCCATGGCACTTTATAATGGAGTGCAAGTACAAATAGAAAAAACATGTTCAAGATTCTAAGCATGCAAGAAAATGATACTTTATCTCAGTGCATGTGCATAAAAAAATACTAAAAAAGTAAAGTATACACTACTCAAATAAGAGAGAAGACTGTTGAAACAAAAGAACAACCTAAGAAGAGCCATCTCTTAAAGGGAAGAGATCCCAGGACCTGTAACATCCAAGATATCCACCAGAGTGTAGAAATGCAAAAAATTGAATAAAATATACCTGGAGAAGATTCTAAAAAAAGAATAATAGAACTAGAAAGCTCTTAGAACAAGCTTTCCAACGATATCTCGCTTTCCCAAAACGGAGTCTGGATGCGCAATATAGAGCTTCCAGAGTGCAAAATTGAACATTTGGCTTTGACAATTAAAAAAATCAAACACGCAAAATAAAAAATTCAAATTTCTAAATCTAGATAGAGCTTGGAACTAGCTTTCCGATGATATCTCGTTTGTCCAATTTCGACACCGTATGCTCAAGTTATGAACAAAATACCAACTGCTGTGCTGGAGGGCCCAAATGGTGTCTAAATGTGCTGACATCAGCACTTCACGGGCTTAAAATTAACGGCCAAATGGCTGTCACAGCATGCAAGCCCCTTGGGGCTAAAATTTTGGGTTTGATGGCCAAATGGTCATCCTTGACCAAAATAGAAATTCTAATTTTTTTTTTCAAAATTGCATGCGCACCTCGGGATCCGTGCTAGACCTTTCAAATTTTTGTCTTGATTTGCGTGCCATTTTTTGGGTCTAGATTTGCGTACTGGGTAACAAATTTTTTGCTTTGATTTGCATGCTAAATATAGAAAATTTTATCTCAGGAAACGTGTCAGTTCGTACAAATGCTATCTTAGAAAGCGTGTCAAGTTGTCTAGTACCAAAAAAATGCCCCAAAATGCAAAGTTGTCAAAATTGGACATGCCCTATATAAAAATAGGGGTTTTTGGGCACTGCGAGCTCAACAGTGAAGTCCGTTTGAGCTCAAAGTGCACCAAAATTTAGGGACCCCCTAATTTCAATAAAAAACCAAAGAAAAAGCCCTACTCTGAAACAGATTAATTTCTAAACTCTGAATCCTTGAAATGCGAACAAGCTGTAGCAGATTAGGCTCTGATACCATGTAGAATTTGAGAAATACAAATCCACAAAACCCGAAGATCACCTGCATACAAAAACCTGTTACAAGAAAGTAGAGACAAGAAGAGGGCAAGGGTTTGACTCAAAAGTATGAAGAAGAAAATATCCTCAAATAAAAGAATGAATTAAATGTAAAATGGATCATCCTTATAAAAGAGATCAAAAGCCTTGAAAGACAAACCCTAGTGCATGTAATAATTAGTTAAATTATTACAAGACTAATGCATGCAAGTTTATATTTAAAACAACAAGTGCATAAGTTTAAATCAACTAGTGCATGCGTGTTTAAATATAAATAACTAAAAATAAAAGTGTTGACATCTTAAGAAGGGAGTAAAGTTAATTAATATAATTAATAATTTACTCTAACATATTGTAATATGGATATGGATGTTATGGTGATGAAGGGTGCTCCCCTTAATACCACAAACACATAACAGAAACAGAGAACACCAAAAATATGCAAGAACATAAAATGGGCTTCTTATTATCTCCACAAATGTGGAATTACAAATTTAAGAATTACAATATGCAAAGACACATGGGCATTTTCCTCTTGATGAAGGGTGCTCCCCTTAATACCACAAACACATAACAGAAACAGAGAACAACAACAATTTGCAAGAACAGAAAATGGGCTTCTTATTATTTCCACAAATGTGAAATTACAAATTTTAGAATTACAATATGCAAAGCCACATGGGCATTTCTCTTACAATATTTTGTAGGACAAAGCCTCGAATTATTACCTAGAACTACTCTGAACTGCTCTGAACTGCCTTAGACAACACTATGGGCCTTCCTTATATAGACAATTTTCTACCACTTGGGAAGGTTCCAGAAATTTAGCCATTAAGGTTGACCAATCCTACAATTATTTTATTTTTCAATTTATTACATCAGAGTCGGCTCAAAACATCTTTTGAAACCCAAACAGAAATTTTGAAGGAAATTAATTTTTCGCCATTTCAGGTGGCCCAACTTCTGGAGACCATAAGTCATCACCCATTGACCTGATTGATTATTATGACCCCATTTTGGAAAGGGTGCAAAGTGCTCTACAACACTTGAATTAAGCAAGCTTCATTCAGCCGAAGTTTTGACCTCATTCGGGGCCTCTAAAGCCTTCAAAACCGAGTTCAAAGTTTCTGTACCCTGTTGCCAATACCAAAAATTTTTAATATCTTCAAAACTAGACTTAATCTGGCAATGAAACTTTACCAGTAGGCTAATATGAGCAAAATGAACCTTTAGGGAAGAAAATAGACCACTCTGAGCTCGAATGGAAAACTTACTAAAAATAGTAAATTTCCAAAAAATAGTAGCTCTGCACAAGATAGCCCTTATTGAAAAGAAACTAGAATTATTTTTGGGTGATGCAAGATTGCTCTTACACCTAGGATGCTCCTGCATCATATGGATTCCCTTGATGACTACAAAGATCAGACAATAATTATTCCTTATCTTTGGACCATTCTTTGGGAAATGTATGGAGATCCATAGATTCCTGCACTCCCAAAAGGTCTAGAACCTCAAGTTGCATCTCCTTCTCCTCCTATTGAGATCACATCTATTGTCTCTCTTGATGATGCTTGCCTTCCTATAGCCATTGGCTCTTGTGATTTAGTGTAGTAGGATATTCCTTGTCTTCCAGTTAAAGTTCCATGGGATGTCTACTTGACAGACATTGCAGGTTTGTTTGTGGAGTCCTACATTGAGGATTTGGGAGACTTCATTGATGACATTCATATTCTCTTTTTTGAGGATGATCATTCTTCAGTTGTTGCGAGGGAAAAATTTGACCCTCATCTTCACTCTCCACTTGATCCTTCTTTCAAGATTGACATGATTGTGGATCCTTTGATACAACATTTGGAGGAGGTCCCTTTAATTTTGAGAAGACATTTGAGTCTTTGGAGATTGGTTTTAATGGGTCTCAAACTTCACTTGAGATGTCACATTACATGGTTCAGGTTGATCATACTCATGTGTTGGAGATTTCTATTCAGTTTCCTGAGACATCATACATTTTGAGGACTTTTTCTAGAGATTAGGGAGGATACTTTGATCCACCTATGGACTTGTTTCTTCCTAAGAGGAGGAACATCATTCAGTTTTCTTGGTGCAGTTTCTACATTGATCTAGGAGCATCTACCATTGGTGTACATTCTACATTGAGGGGGACCTTCTTTGCTTCTCTTCCTATTTCTACATTTGAGGAGGCATATTTTTCTTTAGAGTTTGATCCAAATTCTTACATGGATTAGTTACCATTGATTCCTTGTTTGTCACCTTCTATCGGGCTTGTTCCTGATTGGTTCGTGACATCTTCATCAACTAAGGACATGGTGACACATGGGAATACTTCAGAGACCTCATACTTCATTTGGATTCCCCTTCCTTCTTCCTATCCACAATGGGAAGCCTTCTTGCATCTATGCTTGGTGTATCTTCTTCCTAAGGGGAGAAATGTTATTTGTAGACATTGGAATATGTTTTTCCTTCAAGCACTCACCATCCTTGGAGGAGACTACTCATTATGGGGGATATCATGTCTCCTTGTTTCCTTCCTTTGGGGGATTCTTGATTGCATATCCATGATGTATGTCATAATGGGGGTCTTGATAACTCCATCCATTCATGCATCGTGTATTCATCTCTTTTTCTCTACTTTATGAGAGATTGATGTATGCAATGAAAATATGGACCTATTTTCTACAAATACAAAACACCAAATAATTAGATGTTAGTAATTTCAAATGCAACAAAATAAGCAACTTTCATTACAACCTCTGATGAGCTAAAACAAGGGCACCCAAAGCCTTGTTTGATTTGCTCTTTGAGATTATTATGGGTATGCTCTCCCAACACAAATGAAATGCAATCTAAATGCAAGCTAGAATATGGTGAAGGGATTGAGAACAAGTATGAGGAACTTGCCCGAAGATTCACAAACGATAAAGATTAAATGATGCACGATTGATTCTAGATAATGATAATGAAAATGAAACAAGATCTATATTAGAAACAAGATTAGAATGCAAAGAAAGAACTAGAACTAGAATGATTAAGAATTTTAAAAGATGCAAGAGCTATGAGATTAAGAAGAAAAAGAACCTAGACCTAAAATGAGGAGTGAGGCCTCCTTTTATAGAAAATGAAAAGAATTGGACGGTGGAGATTAAGAGGCTAAAGAATGAGTGGCTAGGATTAAAGGTTAGGTAGGGTTTGGAAAAGATGAAGAGGCAAAATGAAAATGAGTGGATAGGATTAAGAGGCAAAAAAATGAGTGGATAGGATAAAATGTTTGATAGGGTTTGAAAAAGGTGAAGTGGAAAAAGTCAAACTTCACTTGAGAGGGAAAAAGGGAATTTAAAAATGATTAGTGGAGAAAAAAGATGGAGATGTGGCTACCTTGGAAAAGGTGATTGTGCACATATTTATAGGTAATCCACCTTTTAAATAAGATTAGAGGAATAATAGTAAAATGTAAGCATAGGAAAAAGGGAAAAGGATTTAAATTCAAATAAATTTAATTTAATCATGGTTTAGAAGAAATTTAGGCTAGTGGAAGAATAAAATAAATAAAATTTGTTTTATAAAGGGAAATGGAGGGATAATATATTAAATTGAATTTAATATATTATAATATTTAAATAAAATTTAAATACAAAGGAAAAATGAATTTATTTAATTAAAGTAAAGTTAATTAAATAAATAGATGAATATAACAATATAGTTAATTAATAAAATTAACCATAATGTTAAGGGAAAATATTAATAAAAAATAACATTAGTGTGAATGGACAATTTTAGGTGTCTACAATTACTTTGCTCTTGCATATTGTACATGAGTACCTCACATGGCCTACTAGCTGGGACCCATCTTGCATTGTGAGCTTAAGTACATTCCCCTAAGTTTCACTTAAGGGGGGGTGTTGGTGTAATTAAGTATTTACTAATTACACTTTACTTAAGTTTACTTAGGATAATGCATTTTCATATTAGTTGTCATTGAGACACCTAGGAGTTTGCATTTCATTTTAGCACATGGTTAGGAGAAATTCCACTTTAGATGGTAATAGTTGTCATCTCATACCTCATTGTGTGTGAGATCCACCTTTAGTGCTCTTATCACATTATCATCCTCTCATTGTTGCACATGTTAGACATAGTTTGATATACAATGGAGGATGATCCACCTTTGGTGGACATGTGATTCCACCTAGTGTGGTTGATAGCTTATCATCCCCTTATCATGTAGTCTTATTGCATTGCCTATATATTCAGGCACTCCTACTTTGTATTCAATTCAATTTAGCTATAATTAATTATTTGATTCTTCTGCTTATCTCTCTTGTGCTATCTCTTGAGCTTCTAGATCTTGGCATTTATTCTTTGCCTTAGAAAAATTCTTACAAAAATAAATGTGTAACTCTGCAAAAATTCAACCCATTTCAAATGCCTTTGATTCAAATTTCTTTGACTATTCGCAAAGCTTGATGATTAGTATAAAAAAAAACTCCTTACAAAGCAGATAGTGTCTCCACTTCTTCAATGCCCAAACTATAGTGTAAAATTCTTGATCATAAACTGAATATTTTCTCTTGGCATCATTTAAATTCTCACTAAAATAAGCAACATGTTTACCTTCTTGGCTAAAAAAAAATCTTATTGTAGTACCACTAGCATCATAGTCTACTTGAAACACCTTATTAAAATTTGGAAGTGCTAAAATAGGTTGTTTTGTAACTTTTTGTTTCAACAGTTTAAAACTCTTATCTGCCCCTGCAGTCCACTTAAACTCTTTCCTATCTCCTCTCATTATTTTAGTCAAGGGTCCACAAATACTGTTAAAACTCCTGATAATTTTTTTGTAAAAGCTAGCCAAACTATGAAAATATCTTACCTCAGTAGCACTCCTTGGAGTAGGTCATTCGAGGATAGCCTTCACATTTTTTGGGTCCATTTTTAGACCTTCTACTGAGACTACACATTCCAGATACACTAACTCCTTCACAAAATTGTATTTCTTCAAATTAATCAACAATGTATCTTCCCTTAACTTCTCAAACACCCTACAAATATGTATTATATGCTTTGCCATTGTCTTACTAAAGATCAAAATATCATCGAGGTAAACAATGACAAACTTACCCAAAAATTCTTTTAGAACCTCATTCATGAGCCGCATGAAAGTGCTCGGTGCATTGATTAGCCCAAAAGGCATGACTAACCACTTCTATAGTCCTTAATTTTTCTTGAAGGTAGTCTTCCATTCATCTCCTTCTCTAATCCGAGTTTGATGGTATCCACTCTTCAAATCTATCTTTGAGAAATACACAGCTCCACTCAAATAGTCTATAATATCATCCATCCGTGATAATGAAAACCTGTACTTGATTGTGATCTTGTTGATAGCCCTAGAATCTGTACACATCCTCCATTCTCCATTCTTATTTGGTGATAATACAAATGGTACAACACATGGACTCAAACTTTCTCGAATCAACCCCTTCTGCAACAACTCATGTACTTCTCTGTTCAACTCTTCACTTTATGTTGGTGTCATTCTGTGCGCTGCCTTATTTAAAAAATTGGCTCATGGAATCAAGTCCATATGATGATGGATCTTCCTTAAAGGTGGTAATCCATTAAGCACATTATCGTTTACAATATCCTGAAACTCATTCAAAAAATCTGCAACTTCTATAGGTACATCTTCTAATTCCTCTTTACTAGCTTTTGGAATTAAAGAAAAACATATATTCTCATGCCTCATAGCCTCTAGGAATTTTCTTCCATCAACAAAACTTATTCTTGCATTGTTACATATATTTTCTTATGTTTCCTTTAATAACTTTAGCTTATGTCACACTCCATCCTTTTTTAGGGAATAGGTATTTTCATGACCATCATGTACATCATGCTTGTTAAACTGCCACGACCTACCCAACAACATATGACATGCATCCATAGGTATGATATCACATAGTACCTCATCATGGTATCCCCCAATCTTGAACTTCACTAGGCACTGTTCATTGACCATGACCTTGTGGTCATTCTGCACCCAAGCGATCCAGTATGGATGTGAGTGTTTTTGCCTCTTGAGCTTTAACTTTGTGACCATCTCTTCTGAAACCAAATTGTCAGTGCTTCCACTATCGATAATCACATCACAACATTTATCCTCAAACTTGCACCTAGTGTAAAACAAGCTCCTCCTTTACTTAGGTTAATTCTCACCACTCAACATGACTCTTCTATTAATTAGTGTTTCTCCTCTTTCAACATCTTTAGAATGTGATGATTTGGTATCTTCATCCACATAGGCAACTCTAGCCTAGCCTTCGGTTCTCATGTCTATCCTTATTTGGCATTGTGGATATTCATATACCCTCTGACCTTCTTCTCCACAATGAAAACATTTTCCATAGAAGCCTCATCTTCCAGATCCTTGTCATCTTTTCCTTCCTCTTTGGTCTCTATTATTTTGATCATGAAAATGATTGAAATTTTTTTCTCCCTTATTTTTACTGCTACTCACCTCATCCTTCTTTTTATGATCTTCATTTTGGCCTCCATAAGACCATCTGCTAGATTTTCCACCATGACCTCTTCCACTTTGCCTGCTCTCAAACTTCTTGTTCAACTTTTCCTCTACCTTTAGGGGAAACTGGTATGCCTCTTCAATACTATTCATTCAAACCAAATTCAACTCCTCTTGAATGCTTGACCTCAACCCATTGAGGTGATGAACAAATTTCTCCTTATCATCTTCTGCATGATCCGTTCTGATGAGGATTCGATAGAACTCCTCTATATACTCTTAAACATATCTCCCTGCTTGCTTCAAACCTTGCATTTTCTTCAGTACATCTAGCTCATAATCAACAATAATGAATTGTCACTTCAATTTATCTACCATTCGATTCCATCTTGTAATTTTCTCATTTCCTCTTCTATTTTGATCCAATTGAATCTCCTGCCACCAGATCTTCACATGACCCTTCAGTCTGGCCTTCACAAACTTGACCCTATTAGGATCCTCAATATCTTCATACTCAAAATATTTTTCTAATTCATTGATCCAATTGATCAACTTTTCTGGGTTAAGATTTTTTGAAAATGTGGGAACCTCAATCTTAGGTCTTTTCCCAATCTTGGAAATGGCCCAAAAAAGCCTTTCTTCCTCTTGGTTCAGAATTTTGCCTTCTCCTTCCTGATTAAAATTTCCTTCTTCTTCAACTTCATCCTCACTTTCCTCTCTTATTGCAAGATTTGTGCCTCTGTGAATCTCTTCATGCAATGCTCACACTTGTCTCTAGAGGGCTCTAACCTCAGGTGACACACCTCCAGCTCTTCCGCCATGTTCCCTTCATGGAAGCATTTTCGCGCTCATCATTGAAACCCTAAACCACGGTCATGGTGAAAATTGCCTCATAGTCGGCAATCTATCTACACACTCAAAAACTCCTGCTATGATACCACTTGATGAAGGGTGCTCCCCTTAATACCACAAACACATAACATAAATAGAGACACAACATCAATAAGCAAGAACAAAAATGGGCTTCTTATTATCTCCATAAGTGCAAAATTACAAATTTCAAAATTACAATATGCAAAGCCACATGGGCATATTTAGTACAATATTCTATAAGAAAAAGCTTTGAATTACTACCCAGAACCACCATAGAAAATACTATGGGCCTTCCTTAGACAATTTTCCACTGCCCGAGAAGGTTCCATAAATTTAGCCCTCAAGGCCGACCACCCATAGAATTATTTTATTTTCATACTTTTTTACATTAGGGTCGGCCCAAAATAATTACAAATTTTATTTTTAGGTAGCCCAACTTTCGAAGG
Organism: Chamaecyparis obtusa; assembly: GCA_027943335.1. Taxonomy (NCBI): domain Eukaryota; kingdom Viridiplantae; phylum Streptophyta; class Pinopsida; order Cupressales; family Cupressaceae; genus Chamaecyparis; species Chamaecyparis obtusa. The sequence continues at coordinate 1,895,832 of BSBK01004397.1, read as the reverse complement.
CCATAACATTTTAACTGTAGCTTCATTTGGCTATTATAACCACTTTTCAGAAATGGCACAACGTGATCTATAGTGCCTGTCTCGCACAAGCTCCAGTCAATTGGGGTTCGATCGCAATCCGAAGCCTCTAAAGCCTTCAAATTTGAGCTCAAAGATTTTGTACCCAAAAACCTCTAACTTCACCAATACAAATGATATGACAATAAAACTCAAATGATAGACTGATATGACTAAGATGAACCTCCACCTGTGAAATCAGAACATTTCGAGCTCATATGACCAACTTACTAATATAGTAAGTTTCCATAAATAGAAGCTCTGCACAAGATAGCCCTTATTGAAAAGAAACTAGAAATATTTTTGGGTGATGCAAGATTTCCCTTACACCCAGGATGCTCCTACATCAGAAGGTTGTATTGAGTTAAATGCTTTTGGGTCGATGGTTCTTCGCTCATATGTTGCCATTAATGCCAAAGGGGGAGATTGTTAGATATTGGTTGGAATTGTTGTTGCTATTGTTGTTGTTCAGGTCTTTTCATTGATGCCAACATATGACATATACTTTAGTTTGAGTTGGTTATATCAGACAAATTGTGTTGCTAGTTGCTACAAATAGTTGGACATAAATGTAAGCACATTATACAAAAGTTTAGAGTATGTGAGCTTGGTTTTATCATTTTGAAGATGTATAGACCTCATTTATAAGGTCGCATGGCTTGATATGATGATTTGAGTGTGTTATAGTTATTTTGGTGAAGATTGGTTACAGGACAAAGATAGGGAACTTGATAGAGTTAGTTGTTGAGTTTTGAGCATAAGTTGGTTGTGAGTTGGAATCGTGTTATGTAAGATTTAGGCATGGAAGAAAAAATAGGATGGAGTACACTCTAGGATTTTTGGCTTGATTGGGTCATGATGAAAACAATGCCAACATATGAACTTAGATAATTTATTTTGGGAGATGACTAGGTGGTGCATTGTGTTCCATGGATTGGTGAGTGTTAATTGTGGATCTTGGCTTGTAAATTAATATTTGTAATTATTTTATATTTGTATCAGGTACTGTGTGTACCTTAGCATTGTGTAATATAATTGTTTGTGCATTGGGGAAGTGCTAACAAGTAGACCTAATTGAGACTTGTAACTTGTATAAAGGAGAGTAAATCCTCTAATGTAATATAAGGAATGTGTATGGGAGGTATGTAGGATTGTGCATGTGAGAAGAGCTTAAGAGAAGAGGTATGAATGATCATTCCTTGTGCAATTCAATAGAACTGTAAAAGAAAGTAAGTTGCTAGCAGTCAGGTCAATCATTTCAATAGTAAGTATTTGGATAGTGAGTCTTGAAGGTGGGTTTAACCTTCTCATTGGAGCAGTGTGCCTTTTGTTCTCATAAACTCTTATAAACAGGGTTGAAGGACCTTTTAACATGGGTTATGTCCTTTAACAAGGACTATTTTAATGGATGTATTGTATCATCTCCTAACAGGGCTAGGTCTCCTAATAGGGACATTTTTATACTAGTGCACTATCTAGTGGGTTCCATCCCCACTGGAGTTTTTTCCTTAACAGGGTTTACCTAGAGAATAAAAATCTATGTGTTATAATGTTGTTGTCTATATTTTTCATCTTGTTTAGCACTATTATATTCCTAATTAATATTCTGGTTCAGAAGTTTAAATTTTACAATTATAATACACAACTGATTCCCCTCCCCCCTCATTTGTGTGATGCGGCTTGCTATTGCTAACGGGTTGTCCTTGGGCTAGCAAATATTTTTAGGTTTCTTCGCATCCTAGCTATTAAGGAATGGGTAAAGTTGGAAATTCCTTAAGTGATCAATAAACATACAAAAATCCTTTATGTGGCAATCTAATTTTGAGTTCACTAGCCATCTACGCCTCTTATGGTGAGGAGATATCTTGAAATAAATATGAAAGGCATATGTATGTTGTGGAATGGTTGTATAGTCGATAAGCATGGTGCCTTACCTCTTTGGTCATTTAAAATCATAAGACAAGGATGAGGCATGGTACGTAACGTAAGGATAAGTACTCATGCCCCTCCATCAATCATCTTTTTTTAGCTTTATTTTGGGATGAGAAGGAGATATGGTAGCCACTTCAAAATAAAAATATTCATTATTATAGAGAAGCATGGGGAACATTCTACACAATCTGCATGAATGTGATGTCCGCAAATCCAAACAAATAAATGAGAAAGGAGAAGAGATCTAGGTCTCATTGCTGGTTGGATACGTAATAAGAAAAATTATATTTTGTGACCTTTGATAATGTTGTGCATAGCCATTTTTTTGAAGACTATAATAGGTCAAGATGATGAAATTTTTTAAGGATTGGATGTAAGTTGCAAAATTCAAGTTTACATAGGATTTCCTTTAGGAAATATGCCTCTAGGTCGATGTTCCCTTTTAATCATTACATAAGTTGAGATGATATTTTTTGAGAAATTTGCTTGATAAGTATGGAGTTGAAAAAGTTGTGAAAATAATAACTCTTAAAGTTGGGAATTGAGGGAGAAGTTATGAAAAATTCACTAAGTATAAAAAGTTGTCAAATATTGTGAAATCTCCTCAAAGTTGCAAAATGATGTTTAAATCTTGTCAAGGTTAGGAATTGAGATCTTGGGTATGAAATTTGAAAAAATTATAAATGAACATTTAGGTCTTGATAGGTGAATAGAAAACAAAATTCCAAGAATCCTTAGTTGAAAATGCAAAACATTTAAATGAATTTCAAGTGAAAAATGTAAATTCTTAAGAATTTCCACCTAAAATTCTCATTAGCACCCAAGGCATTAAGGATTTCCACCTAAAATCAAAATTTGCACAAAAAACTTGATCATTTCTAGCTAAAATAAGGAATTATGCCCTCAAACATGGCATTTCCACCTAAAAACCTCAAATGCACTCACTTTAGTTTTCATTTCCACCTAGAAAGTGAATTCCCTCCTTTGAGTAATCAATTCCACCTAAATCTTGCAAATGTGCCCACCTCACAAAGAGCATTTCCTCTTCAAAGTTGAAAACCTGCTAGCCTTTGACTAATCACTTCCACCTAAAATGAGAAATCAAGCCCAAAGGATGAAAATGAAATAAATCACTTGCAAGTCTAAATTGATGTGATTTTGAACAAGATTGATCTTATCAAGCATGAATACAATCTCCTCATTGAGAAATTTATAGGGAAGAAGGAAGGATATCATTCAAACCTCTTTCAAATGCAAATCCAAGGCAAAGAAAAGTGAATCAAGGAGTAGAAATACAAATTTGAGAAGTCAAATCAAAATCCAAGTGTGAAGGAAAACCAAATTTAAGGTGAATCTCAATCAGATTAAAGCTAATCCTCGGGATTCAATGAGAGAATTCACACAAGAACTTAGGGAAAAGTTTCTAGATTGAAGGACAAGTCAAAAGCAATAGTAAAGATGTGATATTTGAATCAACATCAAAAGTGAATTCTAGATAGATAAGGTGAATTACCAACAAATGCACGGTAATTCAATGAGCAAGAACGGAGAAAATCAAAAGCTCAAGAGGTGAAATCAGATCAAATGATAAGGGATCTAATCATGAAGGAGGTGAAATCCTACAACATTCAAAAATTTTCAAATTGGTCAAACATTGCAAGAAGATTTCAAGTCAAAGTAGCTATTTTATGAAAGACAAAATCAAAATTATGACTCAAGTTTCAATCCATTAAAGAATTGATCATCATGGGAATTACTTCTTCAATTCTTCAAAATCCATCTTGTATTTCATTATTCATAACGTTGATACAAGGTTCCATTTCTCTTTACAGGGAGTGATGCATGAGATGATGGTGAAGAATGAAGAAGGATTCAACAACACAATTACAACATGGGCGATTCATCAACAATGCAAAGGAAGAGATCAACACATTCAAGAAGACAACTTAGAAGATTCCAAGAAAGTTAAAAGAAAGAAAATATTTAATTCAAAGAAGAATGCCATCATAATTTTAGATTTCTTTTGGAAATCCAAGATCAAGATGAAGGAAACCCAATATCAACATGAAGGTCCATGATTTCCAATTCATTAAAGAAGATCAAGGCAAGACATAAAGACATCAAGAAGATATCAAGTCATCCAAGGAAGAATTCAAAAATAATGAAGGATTACTATAAAGATGATGAAGAACATCGGTGAAGATGAAGCAATTTGGGAATATGAGCTATCACAATCAATCAAAAGTTGAATAATATTTAGTATCAAGAGGTCTTTCTATAGATATAGAGACTTCTTTATGATGATGAAGATGTGGAGTTAAAGAAAATAAAGGAGAACACTACAAGATAAACATGTTGAGATGGCAACTACACATCTTCAATCAACCAAAGAACCCTACGTCAACAAGTCCAAGTTCATCCAACCTAACTCATTCATAAGTGGACATGTGGAAGGCATTTAATGTAATACTATGATGAATTTTCTCATTGGTTTATCCTTGAAATTTTGTGTTCAAATATGTGTAATCTCGTCATTGGAGGACATTAAATGTTTGTAAGTGGCAGTTGCAACTACCCCAATTAGGGTTAAATTGGAATTTTCTCAACCATTGATTTGTAATCAATCTAGACCCTTCATTGTATTTGAGAGGTCTATAAAAGGCTTGACCTTCTCATTTGTAAAATCATTAGTCATTAGAAGATTAGGAGTAGCAATAGAAGTAGGAGGAGGAGATAAAAAATTGGTGCAAGATTATGTTGAAGTTAATTGTTAGAGTAAAGTATTAATTATATTAATTAACTTTACTCCTTTCTTAAGATGTCAACACTTTTATTTTTAGTTGTTTATATTTAAACACACATGCACTAGTTGATTTAAACTTATGCACTAGTTGTTTTAAATATAAACTTGCATGCATTAGTCTTGTAATAATCTAACTAATTATTACATGCACTAGGGTTTGCCTTTCAAGGCTTTTGATCTCCTTTATAAGGATGATCCATTGTACATTTATTTTATTCATTATTTGAGGATATTTTCTTCTTCATATTTTTGAATCAAACCCTTGCCCTCTTCTTGTCTCTACTTCCTTGTAACAGGTTTTTGTATGCAGGTGATCTTTGAATTTTGTGAATTTGTATTTCTCAAAATCCTACATGGTATTAGAGTCTAATCTGCTACAGCTTGTTTGCATTTGAAGGATTCAGATTAGGGCTTTTTTTAAATTTTTTTTTATTGAAATTAGGGGGTCTCTAAATTTTGGTGCACTTTGAGCTCAAATGGACCTCACTATTGAGCTCACAATGCCCAAAAACCCCTATTTCGATATAAGGCACGTCCAATTTGGACAACTTTGCATTTTGGGCCTTTTTTTGGGTACCATAAGCTTGACACGCTTCATGAAGCAAAAATTATACAAATCTACACACTTCTTGATGCAAAATTTATACTGATTGGCATGCAAAATGAGACACAGATTTTGCTGTTTGGCACACAAATCAAGATAAAAATATTGGCACACAAATCGATGCAAAAATTTGAAAGCTTGGCACGGATCCCGAGGCACACATGCAATTTTGAATTTTTTGAATTTTTTTATTTTACTTTTTGGGCGGTGACAACCATTTGGCAGTCAAATTTAAACCCGTCATTTGATGTCGTCAACATGCATCATCCTCATTTACACCATTTTTGGGCTCTCTAGCGCACCAGTTGGTATTTTGCTCATAACTTGAGCATATGGTGTTGAAATCGGGCAAACGAGATATCATCGAAAAGCTGGTTCTGAGCCCAACGCTCTCATGGTGGTTAATCTAGTATTTTTTTTGTCATCTAGCTTACATTTTTTTCTGTCAAAGTCAGATTCTCTTTCTTGCATTCTGGGGGGGCTAATTTGCTCAAATTAGTTCCATTTTTCGATCTGGAAGAATTGCCAGAAAGCTCTTCTTGAGAACCATCCAAATTTTTGCCTATTTTCATCAGAATTTTTTCAAGGTACACAAGATTCAGATCTGAAAATTTTTTGCTCTTTTCTTAATAAAGCATATCATTCTAGGCTTAGGGGTTCGATATTTAAATTGTGGGGGGGGGGGGGGGGGGGGGAGGGAGTGTTATTTTCTTGTTTCTATCAGTTAAACCAGATATTTATCAAAACAAAAGCCCCTTATAAAAAATATGGCCGAAACCTCTTCTTGTCTAGAACTTCTGACCCCACATAATTATCACACATGAAAAACCCTAACGACATGGCTTCTCCATTCAAAAGGGCTCCGGTCTTGTCTAGATGCAGTGCAACCAATATTACAGAGGCCCTTTGAGATCATGCAGCATCAAAATAAGATGGATGAGGCTATGGGGTTGATTGATTTACAGGTATCAGACAGCTTGTAGTTTCATCTTGATGGGTGCACTACCCCTCTACAGATGTGGGCTAAATTTGAGACATTATTCGGTACCATCAATGAGTTCAGAGCACTTCAGATTGAGGCAGAGCTTACCTCTCTTGTACCTAATTATTTTCCCTCTATTGGGGACTTTTTGATGAAGTTCAAACAATAGAGATCTTTGTTACATGGATGTGGAAAGCGAAAGACTGATAAAGAATGCATTTATCTAATTCTGTCTAAGCTTCGGGGAAACTTTCAGATCTTCTCTTTTACCTTTCATTCTACCATGGACGCTTTGGGACCTACATTCACCATGCCCACTTTTGAGGTGTTCTGTGATCATTTGACTAGAGAGCAGGCCAAGATTACTCAGTTGGACTCTCTAACAAGATCAAAGAACCAAGCATTGGTTGCCCAACCATCCAAAGAAAAGTAGAAGCCGAAGTCGAAGCAGCTATTAGATTCCTCTTCTTAGCACTCTACTAGCCCACCATCTTCTTCTAAGAAGGAGAAATAGAAGACTGAGAGACCTACATGTTCCTATTGTCAGAAGGGACTCATTATGAGTCACATTATTTTCAGAAGAGATTTGATGGCTATGAGAAATAGATTGCAGATTTGCAAGCTCTTCTTCAAAAGAGCACTATTTCCTCTCCATCTTCTTCTACCTCATAGGGGTCTACTTTTCAGTCTTCTTCCACATCTTTGACATCTGGACATGATTTTGGATAGGGTCATGCATTATGGAATCCATTGCATCCCCTTCACAGGTCCCTTGGATACTGGATTTAGGTGCTTCTCACCATATGGCATCTTCTCAAGGGGTCTTCTCTATTGTTGAGGCTTCTCCCATTCCTCATATTCTCATGGGGAATAACATTGTCTTGAGAGTTTGCGGGAAAGGTTTAGTAGGCATTCAGGATGGCACATTCAATGATGTATTGTATGTTCGATCTCTGTTTGTAAACCTTCTCTCGATTTATTAGATTACACACAGTGGATCAGGGAAGACAGTTGAGTTCACTGCAGATTCAGTCTTCATTCGGGATAGTGTGACAAGAGACATTGTTGCTATAGGGACAGTTGATCATTCCACCCGTCTCCACACCTTCTCACACTTTGGTCCACCATCTCTATTGTTGGAGCACAACTCTCCTCTTTCGCGAGAGCCTCATGTGGTGCAGTCAGGTCGCTTGAACTTTTGTATTGTTCTTGAGATCACTGCTATGACTGCCACACCACATCCTGTTGAGGTCTTTTCTCTTCAACAAGATTCTTCTTCAGCACTGCTTAACCCTCCAGCTCCATTCATCGAGCCACCAGGTGCACTTGTTGAGGATTCTACAGAGGATGTTCATCTCCTCTTTCATGACAGTGTCAGCACACCTGTTACACCACCTACATTGAGGATTCCTTTTCAGGATCCTCGTGTTTTCTCCTTTGAGCATCAGTTAGGCCTTCTAGTTTCACCTCTCATTCAGGGGTTTCCTTGTTCTGTGCCTTTGTTTCTTCCACATTGGAGTTCCATTGGTTTGATCACTTCCATAGGGGTTGCATCATTCTGGGGGGGCTTTGGTGTCTCATCCCTCTCTCATGGGGGGGTTGGTTGTACTTATAGTTTTGAGAGAGTCTCTTGAGCCATTTCTTTTTCTACATTTTTCTATCTTTTTTTGGAGTAGGGTTTTTTCCCACTGGGTTTTCTCTATTTCTCCATTTTATAGAGATTTGGTTGTGCTGGGTACCTCATTAGGCCATGTTGCTGGGACCTATTTTTATGCTTTTAGCACTGTAGTTTCCTTTGCTTTCTTCTTGCCTTGTTTGTAGCTACATTGTTGCTCATCTTAAGGGGGGTGTTAGAGTAAAGTAATAATTATATTAATTAATTTTACTCCTTTCTTAAGATGTCAACACTTTTATTTTTAGTTGTTTATATTTAAACACACATGCACTAGTTGTTTTAAATATAAACTTGCATGCATTAGTCTTGTAATAATTTAACTAATTCTTACATGCACTAGGGTTTGCCTTTCAAGGCTTTTGATCTCCTTTATAAGGATGATCCATTGTACGTTTATTTCATTCTTTATTTGAGGATATTTTCTTCTTCATATTTTTGAGTAAAACCCTTGCCCTCTTTTTGTCTCTACTTCCTTGTAATAGGTTTTTGTATGCAGGTGATCTTCGGATTTTGTGGATTTGTATTGCTCAAATCCTACATTAATATACAATTTTCATTGAAGATATGGTGGATCTTTGTGTGTTGTCTCAACATTTTGCATGGTTCTACTTCTTGATTTTTGGTTGAAGTTCATTGATCTTAATGGAGAAATGTGGAGGTAGTTGATGAATTTCTTGGTTCATACCATGTATAGTTTGTTGATTGCAAATTGAAGTGTATGATTAGTCTTGAAACCCACTTAAGCACTAGTTTGATTGTGGGTGTTCATGTGGATTGTGCCAATATTTGGTATTTGGTCGAACATTTATAATATGAAAATCCTTTATTACCTTTGGAGATTGCACCAATATTTGTGTAGTTATTTCCTCATGGAAAAGCAAAGCTAGCTTCAAGGAAACCTAACATCCAAGCATTATCCATTGTTATCATTGTCCTTAGAGATTAGATTGAGTTAGCATAGATTCCCTAAACCATTGTCCTTTTTGTCTTTCAATTGAAGTTTGAGCCATTTTATTTCAAGTTCTAGCTACTTTGAGGGAAAATAGGAGATTAAATCCAAGAATAATATAAGTGTAGGTCCCTTTATGTGTTACTAACAAGATCACATCTATTTATTGAGATATATCCAAAACAAAGTCGCTAGTTCGCATTGTAAACCTCGAGGTTGCCTTATTTGATCACACATTGAAATATTATTTAGCGTTTGAGGTTTCCTTGTTTAAGAGATAATATAACATTTTATTTTCTGTTGAGAAATATCACAAAACACCCATCAACACTTTCCATCAAGGTTTGATTAGAACACTTGGCATCTTAATGGCCATTTTAAAAAAAAAGGGACATAGGATATTTCTATAGACAACACCTAGGCTAGGTACATATTAGTTTAAATAAGTTATAATTAGGTGTTGAATAATTGAATAATTGAATAATTGAATGTGAAAATAGAAATAGAAGTAAATATATTTATCTCGATACTTGTTAAATGCATAAAGAATGAAGAAGATTTTCTATCTATATGATGTTAAATTTTGAAAATGACATCTCTTTATTAATGCAACTATTTAGAATTTTGCATTGGATCATTACCCTAATAAAAGGAAAGCTTATGGGTCTCAAATAGATTTGCGACCACAAATTTGTATATGTACTTTGGACTTCTTCTATAACTAGTAGAATTCTTTGTTGTAACTTTTTCTAATGTGTAGTTCTTTGTTCTACCCTTTTTGAGAATTGAGAATTTAGATAGTATTTATGAATACTTTCGTTGGGCTCCCATTTCACCGAGCCATAAGGGTACTGAACCACAATCAACCCCTTAAAATTGAATGATATTGAAAACAATAGTAAGCACCTAAGATGCTCTTTGCTTTTTTATTAGACCATAGTGAAGTGTGTTGGTATTTATTACTCTCTAGGATGATTGTTCTATTGTCCTTGATGTTCACAATGAATATGTTTAAATATGAAGACATAGAAACATATCATGCAAAGTTGTGTTCATTCGACCCTAGGTAGGTAGGATCAAGGAGGCAAAATGATAGAAATTAGAGTTTAAAATTTTAAATGAGGGTAGGATGGGTCCATGACTAAATGGACAACCTTATGATTTATAACCGGTCATAATAGTGGATAGTTAATGCTAAGGAAAAGTATGTGAAGTTAGGAAATATGATAAATGGAAGGTGCACTGAGGAGATTATAATAAGATTAGTGAACAATATAGAATACGATATCAACCTTAAACAAAATCATACCATTTATCAACATGTCTTAGTAACACAAAACTAAATAAAAGTAACTTCCCTGCAGTTCAGCTCCCTTGTTGTCAATGTCCTTTCTATGTTGGGTGTTGATCTTTGGTGGTTGTTGGCTTCCTATTTTTGGGGTTCGACCTTTGGTGGTGGCGCTTTGGGATGATGGGAATTAGGGTTTGTTTATGTTTCGTGTTGCCTTTTCTTAGCTTATTTTTTATTTTCTTGGAATAGGGACTTTTCTGGAGCTTTTGATGCTTGTCTTTTCGGGACTTTTGAGGAGTCCCTGTACTGTTTTGATTCTTCTTTAGCAGTTGTGGCTGCTTGGAGGGCTTGTTGTCAAGCCTTCATTTTGGGCTTCTTGAAGTTGCTCATTTTCCCCGATGTCGCTTGTTGGGATTCTTGGTAGTTCTTTACTAAGGCTTGGGGTTTTGTTTCTAGTTTTTTTGGTTGTGGCTAGGAGGATGCTGATAATTTTCAAGGGCATGTCTTGGTTGTTTATCATTTTTGGTTAAGGAGGTCTTCTGATTTTGGGGTTGCTCTGACCCTAGGTGGAGTCTGGTGCTTCTCTTTTCCTTTGCTTCAACGGACTCATTTGGGCTCTCTTCTGTCTCCTCCTTCAAAGACTTCTATTGAGGTGAAGCCTCTCCACTTCCATTTGTTGAGGTACATTTCTACAACTTGGAGGTGGGTTAGTCTCTTTTTGTTGTTGTTTTCCTTGCTCTTTGTTCCTATTGAGGTGGTCATGTCATCTATGGAGGTGGTGATGTGTATGGCAGGTGAGGTTGATGGTGGCAAAGAGTGGCTTGTTCTTGTGCTTGTTGCTAGTTGTTGGGAGGTGGGGTGGTTTTAAGGAAGGATTTCACTTTCTTCTTGCTCTCCTATTGAGGTAGGTTCCCCTTATATTAAGGTGGATGGGAGTTTGGTTGGGAAAGGGCTTTGTTCTTCTGGGAAATCTCTGCTACTAAAAAATGGATGGTTTTGAGTTCCATGGTAAAACCCTTTATTCTAGCTGGATCCTTTTGGTTTCTTCATTTCAGGCTGCTACAAAAGACTTGGGGAACCCCTCAACTCTTTGTTATGGTTTTGGGATCCATTTTAAAACCCAAGATGTTAGTGGGGACCAAGTTTTATCCTATGATGGTTAGGGGAGCCTTTCAAAACCCCATTTGGCTTTTTGATGATAAATCATATGAGGCAGTTTATGATGATGGTTTTGGGAGCCATGATAAAAACCAATGTTATGGTTTGGGGAACCTTCATAACCCCATGGATCTCCTTGCTTTGGAGAATTGTTCTTTGATGTAAGGCTTTGGCCTCTTGTGCAGGTTTCTCTTGGGCAGCTAGTGTGTTGGAAGACTTGTGTTTTTTGGGTGTTGTCTGTTTGCTAGCTTTAGGTTGGTTTTGGGTTGTTGTTTTGTAAATGCCTTATTTGTTGTAGTGTTTCTTCTTAGTTGGGTTCCAAATCCCCCTTAAAATCTTATTGTAATAGATTTTGGGGCCCCATCAAAACCTTCCTTTTCCTTAATAAAAAACATAAATATACAATTTTGATTCTTATAAGTAAACAAAAAATTGAATATCAAATGAAAAATACATAAACCAATTTTTTACTATAAAAAGATATGTTACATAAGTTTTGTCATTTGCACTATTCTTTTTTTAATGAATAGTATTTTCCATTTAATTTGTACTATTTTGAAGTCAAAAGAAAAAAACCACTTGAAATGCAAATGAATAATACAATAAAAACCTAATACAATATATAGAACAAAAGCGTCAAGCTGAAACTTTTCAGCTAAAAGCCCATAACTGTTTTTATGATAGAAAATTTTAACTTCAAACAAAAAGAGCAATATGAATTAGCATTGTTACAGATCCGGTTGGTAGTGGAAGCCTGCCTTATGGACATTGCGCTTGGCAGAGTCAATGACTAGAGGGCTCACTATGAAGGGTGTGCTACTTCCCAATATGCACACCAACACTGCCAACCAAAGGCACTTTGGGGCAACCACCAGATATATTGCAGTCACAAAGGTGACCACCATCCCTCCCAAGGCCACCCACAGTATTTTCAGACCCCACCCCACTGCCCCTGCCAAAAGCCCAGGAACCCCTGGGACTGCCCACACCAAAATCAAGGCCACTATCATGGAGCTGCACATGGCCACAGTGTCTGATATAACGAATACCTAATACATGAAATCAACACATTAGACCAATTAAACAGATACTTGGTATCAGCTTATCAAACTAATCAATCTTGTAAACAAGTAATCATTGATGCAAAACAATTGAGACCTGAAAGAAAAGAACTACAAAACATAAGACAATCAGAATCATAAGAAAAATAATTCCAAGGAGTTCTCTGATGGGAGATTCTTGGATCGGTTTTGGGGGACTAAGGGTTTGGGATGTCTAGGGGACAGTGGGAGGATGGCGGCATAACAGTATAAATTAATTGAAATCTTTAAAGGTAGAATTTGTAATATAACATCTCTACAAATGCTTCATGAAAGAAAAACTAATTTTCACAATTAAAAATTGTAATCAGTATGTGATAACATGTGACATAGCATTGTACATATGACATAGCAAGCAACCCGACAACAAAAGTGGTAGTATTGTGGGGATGTCTCCCCAAGTCTGAGATATGTTCCCCAAATGGGACATGAGGTTTTTTTTCTTGGGGCAGAGGCGAAGAGGGGGGGACAGCATCCTTGTGGAAGAATTAAAAAAACCAATTTTGGCCTAAGGTATATTTAAAATTTTAAAATCATCTTAACACATACCTTAAAAACTACACGGTTTATCATCACTGCTGTTCCCTCCTCCTCACTGCCACCAGGACCCTGATGAAGTCCACCGGGCACTGTGAATGCTGCTGCAAATGTGACTGTGGCAATGAGGGCTGCTACAACAGAAAGAGTTTCTGCCATTTTTTGAAGAGATTTGTCCCCCGAGTTAGATTTAGAAGTGGGTTTATTTACTTGGGTGGTGGGAAATGTTTTGTTTTCCTTCAGATCTTCATCTAAGTGTTCACCATGTGTGCAACCGGCATCTCTCAGTGCTTTCCAGACGGAGAGCTGTGCAAATGAGTGGCCTCCTTTGATCTGTGTTATGTCCAAGGCAGTGTGACCTGCTTTATTGACTGCCTTGAGATTGAGATTCAATACTGCCATGGGTAGAGATTGGGACATCAGCAGGTTTACCATCTGCAACCAGAAACAAAATAATACATCAACATCAATGCATACTGAATGATAGATAGTTTCATATAAAGATGTTTACACTCTGAACAATGCATTTTTAAATGCTTTTAGAGGTATTTTTACATTTTTGAAAGTGTTTATAAAGACAGCCTAAAAAATTTCAATGAAAAGCAGTAATCACTAATCTAGCATGTTTACATGCCGGCTATTTAAGTAAGGAGAACTAAATAGGTGCTTCTTCTAGCATCAGAATTATTAGCATTTTTTCATTTCGGTCATTTTTAGTGGCTTGAAACATGTCTGATAGTGCTTTACATACAATAGAGGAAGATTTAAAACAATGGAGAAAGGTTTCTAACAATGGTGACATGAAGTATATGTAAAGTGTCAAAATCCAAGAGATGTACATTGTGTTATAATTATTCTAGTAGATAGATTCATATTATATATTTCTCTCACATTTAACTTCAATTACTCAACCTTCTATATAATACATATTTTTGCTTTATTTATAAAAAGAATAAATACTTTCTTGACTTATTGTATTGGATTTCTTTTTACCTCATTTTACTTCTAGATTGCCTTAAGTGCCTTTTTAATATGAGAGTCTAGAATTGTTTTCCTTCCTCTCGAATGTCTAGAAGATGTTTCAATGAATTCAGTAGAAGGTATCACTAATTCATTGCGTATAGTCTCAAGCACCAAAGAACAAAGTTTCATCTGGACATCTATGGTAGCAGATCAACATAAAAGATAATGAAACAAACCTCTAATGAGTCTCTTATGGTGGCTAAATGCAGCGGTGTGTTCCCCTCATTGTCTGGCTCATTAATCAGTTCAGACGTCTCAATTCTCTTTTTCCTCAGCAAATATCTGACCACTTTGGGTTGCTCATTGCCCACTGCCAAGTGCAGAATGTTTCGTTTATTCTTATGCTCACTCAGTTCAATACAGTCTGGTCTGCAATTCAGTATCTCCTGAAGTGTCCCAACATGCCCATTTTCTGCCGCAATATGAATAGGTGTCATTCCCTTCACATTGAACTTATAACAGGCAGAAGAATCCACTTTCAGCAGCTCTTGCACCATTTCCACATCTTCGTCTTCCCAAGATATTGCCAAGTGCAATGGAGTGCTCCCGAATTTGTCTGATGATTTAGCTAATTTTGGTAGCACTTGCAGCAAATAAGCTGCCACATCTGCAAGGAATGAAAGTACTGTCAAAAAAAGAGGAGAAAAAATTGGAATTTTATACTAAGGGTCTAAGAATGTACGGGCAGAGTAACGTTGCTGAAATATATGAAACTGAAGTTATTAATATGCCACAATCTGTAATGTTAGTAAAGGGGCAAAGAGATTCTAATAAATCTCAATGATAAGTATATATCATTAAAGATAAAATCAAGAGGGAAATCTGAAGATTGTGATATTGTTATTCGAATTCAATTGTGTAACTTTTGAGTCAAATTCATTGACCTGTACTTCATGAGTATTTCAGAAGAACTCATGAGAATGAATCATACACATAACACTCATTGCATCTAGGTGATGCTTGAAAATGTTAAGCATTGGGCCTTCTCTGGAGGTCACCCATCTCGGTACTACTCCAACTCAAGTGTGCTTAACCATGGAGTTTACCCAAGGTTAAGCTTACTCAGCTTCCTACCTCACTCACAAAATCTTCAGCAAGTGTTATGTCTTATGAACCATTTATTATAGAACTCCTTAGCTCATGAATTGATAAATAGGAGATTTTTTTGATAATAAATCAAATTATGTGGGGTTGGAAGACTTGGCTACAGGTGCTACAAACCTATTATGCTTGAGATAAGTGAATTGGAGGCCCAGATTTTATTGACCATGACGTGGAAGTAGTCATTAGTAACCAATAAAAACTATTGATTTTAAACAACTGAACTGAGGGTGAGCCTGGTGAGGCTTATATTGTTCTCGATTAACAATGAGGAAGGCCCTGCCTACTATCATTTCTTATTATGGTAAAATCAGGTATATGCACAAGATGAGGCTATGTATAATGATTAGTAGTCTGGACTCTGTCTTGATAAGTTCACATTGGTTTAAAAAATCTTCTTGTCAATTTGTCAAGTGTTTGGCATTTTGCTTGAAAAAGGTTATTTAATCTACAGAGGCCTACTTTGGATCTTATTGTGGAATGTTGAAAACTTGAAAATGTCTGAGGATGCAGAATATGCAAGTTTTATCTTGCTATATATAAACATTACTCTCATCTTATAGCTAGCTGTGTAGGTTCTAACGGTGTCATAACTTCTGCACTCTGGTTCATCTATTATTGTGAATAACAGTTTGGAAGAAAAAGGTTCTGGGGCTCTAATGAATGTTTTTGTGTTATACAGTTTTCTATTTGACCATTATCAAAATCTATGGTCTGTTTCTGTTTTTCAATTGAATCTTTTTCATGTTCATCTGATTTAAAAGCCATATGGAAGTTATTATATTGTCGCATAACAGGGTCTTATATTAGTTTACTTAGGGTAAGGCTTGACTCCTGAGTTTTAATCATTATGAGATTATTTTAATAGTTGTTGCTTGCTAACAAATTTGTTGTGTATAAACTGTACAATATCTTATGGACTTAAATACAAAAATAAAAAATCAAAAGAGAAATACCTAAGATCCACAAAGGATACAAATGAATGAAGGATAAAATCTAGAGACTTTAAAAAGGTAGAAAAGAAATTAGTAGAATGCAAGGATTCTTATAGCAGAATAATGAAACATATATGTCTAAGGTACAAATTTTGTAGTTTTTACATAGACATGGCATATGAGACTTGAGTAGGATCTATCAGATTTTTTCACTGTTTAGGTAACAAAACGGTTTCAGAATTCAAAGTATTGTAGGTGAACAGATTTAGGGGATACCCATTTACTGGTCTTAAAACATTTGAAGAACTGTAGGTGATGCAGATTTAGGGAATACCATGCGACTTACCTTTGTGGCCTCCAAGTAAAGCTGCATGAAGAATTGTTTTGTTGTCAAGGTTACGTTCTAAAGTCAAAGAAGTTTCACTCTTAAAAAGCTGCATAACCACTTTCAGATGTCCCTCGTCGCAAGCCTTATACAGAGGTGACTCCCCATTCTGGTTGACAACACTGCATCCTCATTGCATTTCAACAAAACACTAACCACATTCCCATGCCCACCTTTAGCAGCTTCATGTAGTGCAGTATTTTTCTCAGCATTTTGAAAGTTGGTAAGATCTTCAATCTCTGCTGTCTGAAGTCCTTCCACATCCTTTTCAATCAAGAGTTCTTCTGCTCTGTTATCATTCAACAATTCCTTCACAACATCAGCGTAACCCCTTCTAGCAGCCTCATGCAATGCTGTGTCCCCCTTACAGTTGGCCGCCTTCAGAAGCTCTGGTTCCAAGCCAAGAAGTTCCTTAACAAAATTGGCATGCCCTCTCTTGGCTGCAATGTGGAGCACAGTATTTCCCTGAGGTGTAATGTCCTTCACAATCTCATGATCTTTGGAGTACAGATTTTTCAGATTCCCAACATCTCCTTCTAGGGCACACACATACAATTTCCTGTCCATGGCACTGGCTACTGGAAGGACTGCCATTTCATGTCCCATCATTTTCTGTTTGAGAGAGGTTTTCTATAATCACAAACAATTCTATGAAAAGTTATAAATAGGTCCTACATACCAATTTGTCTAAAAGAAGAATGCCAGATATCCCTGCAAATAATAAATAGTTTTCTATAAAGACAAATACAGTTTGATAGGTATTAAATATGCTTACGAACCTCAGCAAAAACCAACACAGCTTATCTTTAATGCTCTGTACTTCCAAACAGTTAAAAACATCATTCTTTTTATTGAGATCAGATGGTCAGATGATGTCTGGATATGGCATACTTTTGATTTTCATGGCATTCTAAATTCAAAGATGTAAAGCTCAATGATTTCAGAACAATAATGTACATGAGGTTTTTACAGTGCATTAGATTGAAAGGAGCTTCTGGTTTGATCAAGGTTTCAGATCCATTTCATAAATAAATCAAATCCACTAATCTTACAGAATACTTGATTTAGAATTTACAGGTGAACCACCTGATAATCATATCAGTCCCACCCAAGAGAAAAAAATAATTATATTTTGAATATATTCATATTCTCATAATTACTTTTGATCTAGAAATTCTTTATTGTGATATCAGAAAGAATTTCATGTCGGTTATTTTCGTTTCCTTTATTTCCATGTAGTCGACATTCTGAGATTTCTTTTACTTGGTGGAGCCAACTAATTCACTTTTATAGATCTGATACATTCTTTAGATTATTCTTCCCGTCTACCTATAAACTCAATGCTTTTTTCCTTGTTAAAGTTGTCTGTTCTTTATTATGGAAGCCGCTAAACTCTATTTAAAATGGTACTTGGAAAAATAAATTCAAATCTGTAAAATATACTGTTTTTTTATCTCTGTTTTTTGTGATTTTATAACAACAATGAAAATACAGATCATGAAAATCAGAAAATTTCGTACACATCCGTTATGTTTTGCAGATTTTAGAAATTGTACAGAGCTTAGCCGCTTCCCTTTACTGTAGTGTCATCTTAAGCAATTGTAATTGTTAAATTAATTAGAGATTGAAATCAATTTCGAAGAACAAAATAATTCATTCACTTTTACTGACACGACATTCCGAATTTTCTTAACCATGGGTACTCGGAGAATTTTCTTTCATGCCAGCAAATGAGTCAGAAGATTATTAGAGTGTAAGCAAGTTTAAGATAACATTGAAAACAAAGTTGAAAAGAATGATAACAAATTAAAAAGTGCAAATACAAGATTACGTTGTTTCCTCTCTCTGTTTATATTTTATTAAGTGTCCATCATGATGCTAGAAGATAGCTGATTTGAAGTGGTTTTTTTTGGACCAAGTTTGTTGGTTGCAAAGGTCATAAGTATTCCTACCCCACACGACTTGAATATCATCACCTTTAAAAAATAAATGAAAATAGAATATTGATATTTTTTATATTAATAATTATAAAATATATTGAGCATTGTGGTCATGATGTGGTGGTTAATGGATAATGTGGATTGATGTGGTTTGTGGTCACGATAGATTGGATAATGTGGATTTCTATCAATGGTGCGAGTTGGTGTATAGATTTGTCAACCTTTGGCCTTCTTTATTGGATCTTTATCGATGGGCGATGGATTTTTGGAAGCCCTTAGTTGCTAGTGTTAGAATAACTGAGAGGGGGGTGAATCAGCTATATTAGTTATCCTACAATCCCAAAACTTAAGATGTAACTTTAAAAACAATTTCAACAAATTCTGCAGCTCGGTAACAAAAATTCTTAAACTGTCTGTGCCTTTACCGATTACCAGTTAATTAACTCACAATAATTACAAATCAAATCAAATATGCAGTATGTAAAATATGACAATAAAACAATCATCACATAAACACATAACACAATGATTTAACGTGGAAACCCTGTTAAACGAAAAACCACCTAGGACTGGTAACCTAAAATAATTTTCACTCTTCTAAAGTGAGCTCAGTGAAGAGCCAACCCTGTTAAAGGTTACAAACACACTATTAGGTGTGACCTTGTTAGAGGATTTAAGACTAACAGTTATTGTTCAACCAACATTCACTATGGGGTCGATAGGATAACAATGTACATTCATTGAATGACATAGGGCATAACATAAGACAGTTAAGTCCACTTGGATAAGAGATTTTTCTGTATCAATGGTTAACTGAAACAGTAGTTGATCTGATTACAATACAACTTATCTTGCAGATGTTCAAATCTATTTTAAGCCCATACAAATCCTCTGATCAATATATCAATTCACTTCCTTAACTTACTTTTACTCGGTAATAGCTCTCTGACGCTCGGTATTGTTCTGCAGTTCGGTTCTCCTTCAACAAGTTTGATCAAGCATGCATGAAACTGTATTCATGCGAAATCTCTGCAGTCTTCTTTCTTCCGGCATGTTTCAATAAAGAGACTCATATCTGTTATATAGATAGATAAACCATTTTCATATCAACCATCAGATTTTGCCGCTTAATCTCCTTCATAGATTTTGCCTCTTAAATCTTTCTCGGTGGTTGTGTTAGTAACACAAATTTCAATTCCATCCCTTAGATCTTCTCTGAATTTTGTCAGCTGTGGATCTTATAACAAACATTATCCTCAATCTCGAAATCATAACAATTTTTAGCTCATCAATTTCTATCGGTTAAACTTAAGCATTTAATACTTTCATCCATAGTCGGTTAACAAAAAAATGCGTCGGCGAACACAAGCTCGGTTAACACTATCGCTCGGTATACACTACACTGGCTTGGTGTATACTAAAGTGCTTCATTTACCGACCACATTGCCTTGTACAGTTTGCTTCCTCCTTCATAATAGATTAATGCAACATAATCAAGTCAACAACATGAAGTCATAGACTCATCAATAAGTTACCCAAAGTATTCCTTATCCTCATCTGTTATATCCATCTTCCTCTATGTAGATATCTTAGTTCTTCATCTCTTCTCTCCTCTTTACAGATGTTTAGATATTTGTAACTAACATGATAAGTACTATCAAACTAGTTGACATCAATGACAACATAATGACTGATTTAATTATTTTACATATCATTTTAGTACTCGGTGATCTCTAATCATTGATCTTCAAGTCATTCAGGTATTCAATCAGTTGTAGTTCATCAATCTCTCCCTTTGGCATTGATGGCAACACAAGAAATATGAAATATGTCATACCCATACCAAACATGTATTCTACAACTATATAAGTAAATGTTATAGCTCGGTAAGCTCTCCCTAGCTTGATATTTTAATATGTTTAATCACTACGTTACATGACAACATTACAAGTGCAGACTTTCCTTTGCAGATTTGATCTTTTCAGCTCTCAGATTCCTTCTGTTCTTAGCAACAAATCTTCAAAACTTTCCCCGACTTTCTCAGATTGTCTCTCCCTTAGATAGATGTGATCTTGGTCTGTTCATCATATTGTTTATCTCTCCCTTTGACAACAGTGCCAAAGAAAAACATAAAACAAACAGCTCTGCAATAGTTAAGTGACTTTCTGTTGTGTGTTACAGACTATGTATCTTGGTATACTGATATGCCAACATTACAAGTGCATACTATGTATCTATGTAAGCTCTCCCTAGCTTGATATTTTAATATGTTTAATCACTAAGTTACATGACAACATTACAAGTGCAGACTTTCCTCTGCAGATTTGATCTTTTCAGCTCTTAGATTCCTTCTGTTCTTAGCAACAAATCTTCAAAACTCTCCCTGACTTTCTCAGATTATCTCTCCTTTAGATAGATGTGATCTTGATCTGTTCATCATATTTTTTATCTCTCCCTTTGACAACAGTGCCAAAGAAAAACATAAAACAAACAGCTCTGCAATAGTTAAGTGACTTTCTATTGTGTGGTGCAGACTATGTATTTTGGTATACTGATATGCCAATTCTTTGTTCTAGTTCCTCAAATATTTCACAACCTTAGACATAATTCAAAGTGTGAGCTATGTTGCATCAACATGAATGATCTTCTAATAAGATTAGGCTGATGCAACCTCCAGATCATATTAGTGACCGGTAGATAGGGGACAGACCCCAAGTCTAGTCCTCAAGTATTCAAAAATTTCTTTCGGTAGAGGCTTGGTAAAAATATCAGCAAGTTTCTCCTTTGATGTAACATATTCTAGTTTGACTTGCTTCTCCTGTACTTGTTCTCTTAAGTAGTGATACTTAATAGAAATATGCTTGGTCTTTGAGTGCATTACAAGATTCTTAGAAATATTTATTGCACTAGTGTTGTCACAATATATAATCACCGGCTTAGTGATTACCTCATTCATCCCTTCCAACACTTGTTTGATATAAGCAATGTTTGAATAGTTTGTAGCAACAGAAACATACTTTGCTTCGGCAGTAGATTGAGAAATACAAGATTGTTTCTTATTTGTCCAAGTAACAAGTCTTTCACCAAAGGAAAATGCTTCTCCAGTTGTGCTCTTTCTATCATCTATATTTCCAGCCCAATCTGCGTCGGTGTAGACTCTTAGTTCAAATTTTCCTTCCTTAGGATACCATAATCCATATTCCTCTATTTTCTTCAGGTATCTCAAGATTCTTTTCACTGCAACCATGTGTGAATCCTTTGGATTGATAGAAAATCTAGCAACAATCCCCACTGCATGTGCAATATTTGGTCTATTGTGTACTACATACATCAGTTTACCAATCATAGATCAGTAAAATGTCTGGTTTACCTCTGTAAATTCATCATCTTTAGTCAGTTTGTAGCCTGTGACCATCAGTGTTCCAACTGGTTTAGCATCTTCCATGCCAAATGTTCTCAATACTTCCCTTATGTACTTTGATTGTGTGATGAAAATTTCATCATTCTGTTGAATAACCTGCAAGCCTAGAAAGAATTTAATCTCTCCAAACATAGACATTTCAAATTCTTTTCTCATATCATCAGCAAATGATTTACAAATATGATCTTGTCCTCCAAAGATTATATCATCCACAAATATTTCATCAATAAAAATAGTATCATCAGATCCTCCTTTCATATACAAATTATTGTTTTCACTAGTTCTAATTACAAAACCAATAGTTAAAAGATAAGTATGCAACCGTTCATACCAGGCTCTTGGTGCTTGCTTTAAACCATATAAAGCTTTATGTAGTCTACATACCATGTCTTTCTGATTTGGATCAACAAACCCTTATGATTGTTCTATGTAGATCTCCTCTTCTAGTATTCCATTCAGAAAAGAAGACTTAACATCCATTTGATAGACTTTAAATTTTTTATGTGTAGCATATACAAGTAACATGCAGATTCCTTCCAATCTAGCAACAGGTGCAAAATTTTCACCATAATAAATGCTTTCTTCCTGTGCATATCCCTTGCAAACTAGTCTAGCTTTGTTTCTTGTAACCTCTCCATTCTCATTCAGTTTATTTCTGAAAATCTATTTAGTACTGATAACATTCTTATCTTTTGGTCTAGGTACTAAAGTTCATGTCTTGTTTTTCTCAATTTGTTTTATTTCATCATTCATTGCATTTATCCATTCATCATTCTCAAGTGCAACCTTAACATTTTTCAGTTCAAACTCACAAACTAAGCATGTATTCTGTCTTAACTTACTTCTTGTCAGCATGTCAGCTTGCTTGTCTCCAATGATTTGGTTCTCAGGATGATGTCTTCTGACAAATCTTGCCAGCACTTGATCTCTCATTTGTTCTTCATTTTGTTCAGGTTCAATTCTTTGCTCGGTAGCTTCTTCCTGTTCCTCGGTGTTATTTTTTTATGCTCGATCAACTCAGCCTATGGCTTCGGTAGGTACTTTGGATGCTCAACATAAGTGAATCTACCATAGTCTTCCAGCTCCTTATTGCTTTCTTCCTCATTTTTATCATCAAATTCATCAACTCTGACATTAGCACTTTCAATCATCTTATTAGTAACCTTATTCAAACACTTGTAAGCTTTTCTTTTAGTAGAATATCCAAGAAATATTCCCTCGTCCCCTTTAGAGTCAAATTTCCTATTCCTATAATCTTTCAGAATAAAATATTTGCTACCAAAAATTCAGAAGTAACTTACACTCGGTGTGTAACCAAACCATAACTCGTAGGGTGTTTTATTTTTGTCTTTCTTCAATTGTACTCGGTTTAGAACATATACAGCTGTGCTAAATGCCTCTCTCCAGTATACTTGTGCAACATTCTTTTCTAACATCAGTGTCCTTGCACAATCAACAATTGATCTATTTCTCCTTTCAGCAATCCCATTCTGCTGCGGTGTTCTAGGAGCAGAAACCTATCTTTTTATGTCATGATCATTACAATAGTTAGTGAATTCATTAGAAATAAAATCACCACCTCTATCAGACCTCAAGCATTTATGTTCTTTCTCAGTTTCTTTTTCTACTTTTGCTTTGTACCATTTAAACATTTTAAATGCCTCATATTTCTCTTTTAAAAACATGACAGTCATCAATCTAGTGTAATCATCAACAAATAGAATAAAATATCTATCTCCATAGTAGCTTTGAGTTCTCATGGGACCACATAGGTCGGTGTGAACTAACTCCAAGATTCTTTTTGTTGAATATTCTTTACTCTTAAAACTAGATTTTGTCATTTTCCCCTTTTGACATTCATGACACATAACATGATCAGACTTTGTTAGGCTAGGTAGACCTCTAACCTTTTTCTTTCTCCTATTCTTAATCATGTTATCAAAATTTACATGACATAACCTTTTATACCATAACCATGCATCCTCATTTTTCATCAGTACACAAGAAGTCTTAGTATTGTCAAGATAAAATAAGTTACCTTTAGATTGTCCTCCTATTCCGACAAGCTTTCCACTTTCATCAAATATTTTTACCTTCTTGCTTTCAAAAGCTACTTGGTGACCTGAGTTGTTAAGCTGTGCCACACTTAGCAAATTGTAATTCAATCCATTTACCCAATAAGCATTATCACATTTGATTTTATCATTTATCGATAAAGATCATTTTCCTCTAACCATACATGGTGTATCATTACCCATTCTTACTGATCCTCCATTATAATGCTCAAGATGATCAAACTTTTCTTTATCACCAGTCATGTGATGTGTACAACCACTATATATGATCCAAGTATCATTTTCACTAACTTTAGAAATGAGTGCTATCTCTACATACCTTTCTTCTTCCTTAATCATCCTTCATCGCAACAAATACTACTTCAACATCATCATCTATGTCGGTATCAATATCATTCTCTTCAGCAATGTAACATACCTTTTTTCCCTTATCTTTGTGATCTTAGTTGTCTTTGTTGTAGTGTCGGTAACTTCTATTGTTTCTCCTTCCATAGCTTCTTTCACCAGATCGATCTTTGTTTCTATCTTCATCTTTCCTGTTCGGGCATCTAGCAGCAATATGGCCAACTTCTTTACAGTTAAAACATGCTAAAGGTAATTTACCCTTATATCTACCTTTACCTTTAGGTAATCTCCAGGCCATAAGAGCTTCAAGTTCATCAAGCTCATCATCAGTATTTCTATCACTATCATTCTTTATATTATGTCTACTACTAGACTTACCGATCTTCAGAGAAGACATGAAAGCAGACTCAACATACGGTACAACACTATTATTAAAATTGTTCAACTCAAAAGTTGTTATCTTATCAATCAGACTATCAAGAGTAAGATTATTGCTAGGTGTAGACCTCATTTCATGTATAGAAGATATTCTGATTGCATAAGCAGGTAGCAAGGTTCTTAGAATTTTACTTACCACTGTATCTTCATCAATGACACCACTAGATCCTCTGATAGCATTGACTACCTCCTTTATTCGGTTTGTATACTGTACTATGTTTTCTCCTTCCTTCATTTTCATATCATCAAACTTGCCTCTTAGGCTTTCATCTCTGGCTCTCTTTACATTAACATCACCACCATAGACTCAAACAAGTTTATCCCACATCTCTTTTGTAGTAGTGCAATCTTTGACATCCTCGAATTCAACATTAGATAGAGTAGCAACAATCTCTATCATAGTAATGTTGTGTTCATGTTGATCTTTCAATTGATCAAGAGTCAATGGTCCAGTCGTCAGTTGTAAGTAGCCATTTTCAAGTAGATGTAAGGTAGAATCTCCGATTCTAGATATATGAAGTTTCATTCGACTTTGCCATATAATAAAGTTGTCCTTGTTTAGCTTTGGCACCTCCCTCTTATACATCTTGTGATCTTTCTGCTGAAGTCCTTAAAACTCTGTTCCAAGCAACCAATGCTCTGATACCAATTGTTAAAATAACTAAGAGGGGGGTGAATCAGTTAGATCAGTTATCCTACAGTCCCAAATCTTAAGATAAAGCAATTTTAACAAATTCTATAGCTCGGTAATAAAAACTCTTAAACTGTCTATGCCTTTACTAATTACCAATTAATTAACTCACAGTAATTACTGATCAAATCAAATATACAGTATGTTAAGTATGACAATAAAGCAATAATCACAGAAACACATAACACAATGATTTAACGTGGAAACCTTGTTAAGGGAAAAACCACCTGGGACTGGTAACCCAAAATAATTTTCACTCTTCTAAAGTGAGCTCGGTGAAGAGCCAACCCTGTTAAAGGTTACAAACACATTGTTAGGTGTGACCTTGTTAGAGGATTTAAGACTAATAGTTATCATTCAACTAGCATTCACTATGGGGTCGATAGGATAACAATGTACATTCATTGAATGACATAGGGCATAACATAAGACAGTTAAGTCCACTCGATTAAGAGATTTTTCTGTATCAACGGTTAAACTGAAATAGTAGTTGATCTAATTACAATACAACTTATATTGCAGATGATCAGATCTATTCTAAGCCCATACAAATCCTCTGATCAATATATCAATTCACTTCCTTAACTTACTTTTACTCGGTAATAGCTCTCTGATGCTCGGTACTATTCTGCAGTTCGGTTCTCCTTCAACCAGTCTAATCAAGCATGCATGAAACTGTATTCACGCAAAATCTCTGCAGTCTTCTTTCTTCCGGCATGTTTCAATAAAGAGACTCATATCTCTTATATAGACAGATAAATCATTTTCATATCAACCATTAGATTTTGTCGCTTAATCTCCTTCATAGATTTTGCCTCTTAAACCTTTCTTAGTAGTTGTGTTAATAACATGTTTCAATTCCATCCTTTAGATCTTCTCCAAATTTTTTCAGACGTGGATCTTATAACAAACATTATCCTCAATCTCGAAATCATAATAATTTCCAGCTCATCAATTTCTGTCAGCTAAACTTAAGCATTTAATACTTTCATCCATAGTTGGTTAACAAAGAAATGCGTTGGTGAACACAAGCTCAATTAACATTGTTGCTCGGTATACACTACACTGGCTCGGTGTATACTGAAGTGCTTCATTTACCGACCACATTGCCTTGTACATTTTTCTTCCTCCTTCATAATAGATTAATGCAACATAATCAAGTCAACAACATGAAGTCATAGACTCATCAATAAGTTACCCAAAGTATTCCTTATCCTCATCTGTTATATCCATCTTCCTCTATGTAGATATCTCAATTCTTCATCTCTTCTCTCCTCTTTACAGATGTTTAGATATTTGTAACTAACATGATAAATACTATCAAACTAGTTGACATCAATGACAACATAATGACTGGTTTAATTATCTTACATATCATTTCAGTACTCGGTGATCTCTAATCACTGATCTTCAAGTCATTTAGTTATTCAATCAATTGTAGTTCATTAGCTAGTTATGTTGAGCTTTCCCTCATGCTAATGAATTTTTATTGCTTCTTTTGTTGACCGTGATTTGGTGTTGAGCAAGTTGTAAGCTTGGGTTGTTCACTCTCTCTCGTTCAAACCTTGGATAGTCTCCTTCAACCCTCTTACTGAACTAGTCAGTGTGCGTCCAGTGTGGGTTCATCTTCTCAATCTTCCCATTCATTTTTAAGAGAATTCTTGTATTGAGACCATTAGCAACTCTATCAACCACTTCTTGAAGGTTGATAATACCACTTCCTTCATAGGTCTTTCTACTTTTGCATGCATTTTGATCGATATTGACATCTCCATACCTTTTCTTGGGGATGTGGTTCTCATGATCGGTGATAGGCCATAGACTCAGTTGTTTGATGATGAGGGTCTCCCTTTCGATGTCATTGGTGCTTCTCTATTGGTCATTGGGCCATGAATTATTCTCTCTCCCATTGTAAAGGCATTTTTTCTTGGTGGAAGGACGCTAATGGTGATAATTTGAATAACCTAGCTTTTGATTCTTCCTCTAATGACTCTTTATAGGTTGATGATGGTTCCTCCCAGAATGATGTTTTTTCTCTTGTTGCTAGTATGTCCTCCTCAATCCTTTTGGATCCTACTCCACCTCTTGTTTCTAGTGTGGCCTCCTATGGCCACATGGACTCTTCTCCACCTATTGCTCATATTCTACTCCACTCTTTGGTTGATGACATGTTGCCTCGTCAGCACTTTGTTCCTTGCGTTAGCAATCTCAAAAGGGTTTTCCCCACATGCTTCCCCTTGTGATGATATTCCTAATGATAATACTGCTTGGACTATTGTTTGTTGATGGAAGAATGATGTTAATTCCTCCTCTTACCAAACTATTACCCAAGTTGTGGGTGAAATTTCTACCCACCCTTGATGTGGGTTACTAACTATTCTACTATTGTATTGTAAGTGATTTGTATTGGTCTTTGTCATCATTGGTCTATCCCTAACTAGTTGTAAGTGACCTATTTGAATTATCTTTGTATAGGGTCAACACCCTTGTTTTGCTACTTTTATAAATAAAAAACATAAAAATATAAATTTATTTTACTTACATAAAAAGTCTATTGAATTGTATCACACTCTATGAGTCTATGATATAAAAAATGTGAGAAAAATAAGTATACATGCTAAGTGGTTAGGGTTATATGAGTACCCCAATAATTTAGGATACCTTGATCATATAAAATGTGTTTCCGACAGGTAATTGTATCATCTTTACCATGACAAATTCTAGAAAAACCACATATGACTCCCTTGGAGTCTTGCCTATTGTCTCTCCCTTTTTCTTAAGGCACACAAATTACCTTGAGGTTTTAGGTGAGCTTTTCATTTCTTTTGAGCCCTAGATGAAAATGGAGTTGTACGTCACTTCCTTGCTACAAGTGTGTTATAACCCTTTCACTTAGAACATTTGAGAATTTATTTTTTTATTAAGGTATGAAATAACTATTTATTAAATGTAATAAAGTGAAAAGTAATAAATCAAATAAATTCAAAATTGATAAATATGTTGAATTAAATAAATAGATTTGAGTTAATATAAATAGTTGACTAATAGGAGTTACAAAACAATAAATAAATCTATTCATGGTGGATTCTATATATGGGAGTTACAAAATTTACTAAGTGACAACATAGGAGTTATAATTCTCTTTGTAATATATTCTATTAATTTAAAAATTAACTGGAGTCTCTCTAATTTAGAATTTACTCAAATTATTTTACAACTTCAAAATCTATAAATTGGAAGGATGTTGTATGCATTTGAAATGTTTTTTGTTTGAGTTCTTCTTCATAAATTTTGTTGGAAATTTTATTTAAGAATTGAAGAAATATCAATAAATTTTTAAAAGGAACTATCCCATGAGAGCTTAGAGGATTGGGAGGATGAGGCAGCCGGGGTTGAAGAGGGATGGAAAGCAGTGAAACGGAAAAAAGATAGGAAAGCAAAGATGTAACCTTTTGATATGGTTATGATGTAGTCAAGGATGGAGGATCCAATTAAGGACTGTCCAACCTTGCAACCAAACCACAACATAGCAGAATTCAACAACAATAACACCAGATCTAATATAAAATAGGAATCTTTATTCATAAATTCATTGATTACATGCAATGTGTCGGGCTGTAAGGCCTTCCCGGTTCTAGCCAATTACAAAACAAGTAATAGTCTACAAGATCTCGCATGATCCAAATCTTTTCACAACTTCATCACTCAACTAGTCCAGGTCTGCAACACGGCAGGACACTGGTAGGGTCCCAGGAAAGATCTAAACTTGTACTCACAACTTCCAAGCAATCTTCCTATCCTAAGCTCGCAAGCTACTAACTTCTACTTTCTTATCCTAATACTGATCCTCCCTAAACAACTACCCAAACATCCTATAAATACTCATCCTCAGCCACAAGTTAGCTAGATGAAACAGTTAACTCCTACGAATAATTATTAAATGCAAAAACATCAGTCGGCTTACAAAATAGCCTTACAATAAATACTTTATCCAAGATGGCCCCAAATGGTCATCAGATCTACATAGAAGAATGCAACATGCCAGATCTAGGTCCCCACACTTGCAATGGTCAATCCATAACACAAGGAATGTGACCCAAATTAAATGCACTAGTCAGCCAAGCCGATTTATCCAAATAACCAAGTCGGTTCACAAGAACATCGAGCGGCAGAGAAATAATTAAGCGCTACAGAATCGACCACACCAAGCATGATTGAGCAACATAGTTATCGTCGAGCGCCAGGAATAACCGATGCCTGCAGTTACCGAGCGCCCCGGTAACCACAAAAATTGAGCAACCAAACTCCAAAACTGAGCAAATACTCCAACTAAGATCAAAACTACTAATTTGACTTCCAAAATAAACATATTTTTGGTCGATACAGGACTACCAAGAATCCTAGGATGCTCCTACATTAGACACCCCAGATTAAGAAGATTTTCTCATAAGGAAATCAGGAATGCCTTAAGGAATCAAAATAGGTATGCCATATCTATTCTTAACCCATATCCCCTCTTGTCCTTCATCCCAAGTTGTCTTCACTTATGTTTTGGCATTTAATAATTGTTCGTAGGAGTTAATTGTTTCATCTAACCGACTTGCGGCTAAGGATGAGTATTTATAGGATGTTTGGGTAGTTGTTTAGGGAGGATTAGTATCAGGATAAGAAAGTAGAAGTTAGTAGCTTGTGAGCTTAGGACAGGAAGATTGCTTGGAAGTTGTGAGTACAAGTTTAGATCTTTCCTGGGACCCTACCAGTGTCATGATGTGTTACTTGTTTTGTAATTGGCCGGAATTGAGAAGGCCTTATAACCCGACACATTACATGTAATCAGTGAATTTATGAATAAAGATTCCTATTTAATATCAGATTTGGTGTTATTGTTGTTGAATTCTGTTGTGTTGTGGTTTGGCTGCAAGGTTAGACAATCCTTAATTGGATCCTCCATCCTCGACTGCATCAGGTGGTATCAGAGAAAAGTTTGTTCCTGTTGGAGCGAGTTGATCTTGTATGTGTGGACAGATCTTGGCAGTTTGCACCAGGATCTTGGATTGAAGATGCCTCTGAGGAGAGCTCGTGAGAATTTAGAGGAGGAAGCTACTAGAGAATTTAGTCTTGATGATTTTTTAGCTTTGCAGAAACAAGTGCAAGATTTGCAAGAGGAATTGAGAAAGAAGAAGACTACACCGAAGGAAGGTAGTGATGATGAATCTGAGGAAGAAGATCATTTTGGAGAAGCTGTAGAAGAAGCTAGAGATCTTGAAGAGAATAGAATCCTGAAAGCTATGTCTAAAATTGGGAAAAGACCTAAGATTGAAGTTTTTGCATTTGCTGGAAGCCTTAGGCCAGAAGAGTTGATTGATTGGATTAATGAGATGGATGAATACTTTGAGTATGAATAAATAGAAGATCCTGATAGGGTTAGATTTGCAAAGACTAAGTTGAAGGGTCATGCAAATATTTGGTGGAGAGAAGTTCAATTGGAAAGAAGTAGGAGAGGAAAGGAAAAGATCATTAAATGGAACTGAATAGTTGACAAGTTGAAGAAGCAATTCATTTCGGTGGATTATGAGTTGGACATGTTCAAGAAGATGCAAGCCTTGAAACAGACTAACAAATCAGTGTAGGAGTATACCGAGGAGTTTTACAGAATCCTGATTAGGACTGGTCATTCTGAAGCTGATAAAGAGAAGGTTACTAGGTATGTCTATGGTTTGAGACCTAGTATTTAAGAAGAGTTACTTACTGTTCGGATGACAACAATAGGAGATGCTTATCAGATGACATTAAAGATTGAAGAGAAGCTGAATAAGAAGTTTGAAGGAAGACAGAACAATAGGAACCGAGGTGGTAAGACTGGTGAAACAATTTCTGAAAGTAATGTGGTAGAGAATCCTAAGAATGTTGTTGTGGGATCTAGCAGTGGTCATGTCACTAAGAATTTCAATACTGGACAAAGAGGAAGGTGGAAGAATGAGTTCACCGGTACTTGTTATCAATGTGGTGAAGCGGGTCATAGAAGTTTTCAATGTCCTAAGAAAAGAGTTTCACTGACTAGGAGATTGGCTACATGTGTCCAGGAACTAGTTCAAAGGAGAAATTTGTTCAGAACCAGATGTAAGTGCAAGGATAAGGTATGTAATGTCATAGTTGATGGTGGCAGTTCTAAGAAATTTATTTCAGAAGAGATGGTTAGTAAGTTGAATTTGGAGAGAAAGAAACATCCTAATCCTTATTAGATTAGTTGGATAAAAGATGTGTCTAAGGTTAGGATTGAAGAAAAATGCATGGTTAATTTTCAGATTGGATCTTATCATGATGAGATAGTGTGTGACATATTGCCTATGGATGCTTGTCATCTGTTTCTTGGTAGGCCTTGGCAATTTGATAGAAATGTTTTGTTTGATGGTCATGCTAACACCTATGTGGTTAGGCATGAAGGATGTAGACATAAGCTGTTACTTTTATAGGAGACAGGGGTTAAGGGATGTGGAGTTATTAGGTGTTGTCCTTGTGACAAACCTCAGGAGCAGAGGATTGGTGAACCTATTCCTACAAAGCTTAGTTTGAAAGAGAAGGAGAATGATATATTTGAAGAGTTTGTTGAGATTAAGAGGCGGATGGTCTTTCTAACAGAGATAGTACAAAAGATGATGACATTTGTGACACAGAGAGATGTGGAGGATGTCAAGTTTATTGAGGAATCCAGAGAAGATGGTGTTTACTAAGGTACTGAGGTGGTTGGTAGTGAAGGGAATGGTCAGAGTCAGTTGTTATCAATTGCAGACAGAAAATATAAGAGAAGTGGGAAGCATGAAAACTTGCTGCGAGAGACAGTGGATGAAGTGAAGACAACTTGGGATGAAGGACAAGAGGAGATATGGGTTAAGAACATATATGGCATACCTATTTTGATTCTCTTAAGGCATTCCTAATTTCCTTATGAGAAAATCTTCTTAACCTGGGGTGTTTGATGCAGGAGCATCCTAGGATTCTTGGTAATCCTGTATCAATCAAAAATATGTTTGTTTTGGAAGTTAGATTAGTAGTTTTGATCTTAGTTGGTGGAGTATTTGCTTAGTTTTGGAGTTTTGTTGCTTAGTTTCTATGGTTACCGAGGCGCTCAGTAACTGAAGGTGTCAGTTATCCTTAGCGCTTGTCAATAACTGCGTTGCTCGGTCATGCTTGGCGTGGTCGGTTCGCTGGCGCTCGGTTATTTCTCTGGTGCTCGGTGTTCTTGTGGACCGACTTGGTTATTTGGATAAATCATCTTGGCTGACTAGTGCATTTAATTTGGGTCATGTTCCTCATGTTATGGATTGTGTTACAAGTAGTGGTTGCCGTTGCACCAAAAGATCGACTTGTTAATGCTTGATACAACCACTAGACTTATAGAAGACACAGGAGGCTGTTAAACCATGTCATGAATCCCGAGGGGAGCACTGACCATTTTGCCAACAATCTCCCCTCAGTGTTACCCGAGGGGATTCGAACCTGTGACCAAGCTTTGATACCACTTGTTACAAGTAGTGGTTGCCGTTGCACCAAAAGATCAAACTGTTAATGCCCGATACAACCACTAGACTTATAGAAGACACATGAGGTTGTTAAACCATGTCACAAATCCTGAGGGGAGCGCTGACCATTTTGCTAATAGATTGATTGTTGGACGTGTGGGGACCTAGATCTGACATGTTGCATTCTTCTATATGGATCTGATGACCGTTTGGGGCCATCTTGGATAAAGTATTTATTGTAAGGCTATTTTGTAAGCTGATCGATGTTTTGGCATTTAATAATTGTTCGTAGGAGTTAACTGTCTCATCTAGCTGACTTGTGGCTGAGGATGAGTATTTATAGGATGTTTGGGTAGTTGTTTAGGGAGGATCAGTATCAGGATAAGAAAGTAGAAGTTAGTAGCTTGCGAGCTTAGGACAAGAAGATTGCTTGGAAGTTGTGAGTACAAGTCTAGATCTTTCCTGGGACCCTACCAGTGTCCTGCCATGTTGTAGACCTGTACTAGCTGAGTGGTGAAGTTGTGAAAAGATTTGGATCCTACGACATCTTGTAGATTGTTACTTGTTTTGTAATTGGCCAGAACCGGGAAGGCCTTACAGCCTGGGACATTGCATGTAATTAGTGAATTTATGAATAAAGATTCCTATTTTATATCAGATCTAGTGTTATTGTTGTTGAATTCCACTATGTTGTGGTTTGGCTGCAAGGTCAAACAGTCCTTAATTGGATCCTCCATCCTTGACTGCATCAGGTTTTATGCTCTCAAGCTAGGGGAGGAGCAGGGGGTAAAGGAGATTGATTATTGCTATCATAGGTTTTTAGTTTTGTATGCTTTTGTAGACTTTTTTATGAGTCCTATTATGATGTTTTTAAGTGGGAAAGTTATTTCCCTCATTGTAATCACCCCCAGTATGAGCTGTTGGCATCATGATTTGGCATCGCTAAAGTCACAGATAGTGATTGGTTTGGTTGTCATTGATGGAAACTAAATCAGATAGGTGATGTATCACAATTGGTGAAGTGCATAAGGCAATTGGTGTAGTACATGTTAAGGAATCGGTAATTCTAGAAATTGGTTAAGTCCAGAAGATAGGTAGACAGAGAGGTCACTACTTTGGTGGCGGTCATGACAGATGAAGAATTACAAGGTGTGGTCATAGATACAGTATCAACATGGTCATAATATAGTGTGGTTCCGATCACAACTCATTTGGTTGATCGGTGAAAGAGATTTTGGTGTCACAGTCATTCAGACAGGAAAGAACACTTGTATTTTTGAGCATCGGTTGGAAGATTCTAAATCAGTAAGCGATTTAGAAGTTGCGATGATACTTATTGTTATGATGATGATGTGTAATAATGGTTATAAAATCGATGATGTATTATTTTTGGGATCAATGCTATTGTGTGAGGAAGATTTAAGGCGGTGCATTGGAGAAGTCAAAACATGTTTGACTATTTTGGAGAATTAAAATGCAGAACTTATTGAAGGCCGAAGGGGTCATAGGGAAATATGTTTTACATCGAGTTTATCATTTTAGATGGGAAAATATTTAATTTTTGAAGTTGGTGCTAGAAGTGTATATATATGTGGTACTGCTCATATTGAAAAGGAGATGATATGTGAAATAAGGATATTGATGTTATTGTAAAATTTTTAGGGTTGCGATAAAAAATCTGATAGAGTCAGAGTTGTGAGCAAGTACAGAGATTAGAGAAATGATTGGATTTGCCAAGCAGTCAGTGCTACAATTAGATTCCTCAACTTGTTGTTCCCTAGCAGTTACAGTAAGAAAATTCTTTAATCGGGTGAACTTTAACAGGATCTCATTGTAAATCATTTAATCGGGTGAGCTCTTAACCGAGTCTTGAAATCCTTTCACAAGGTAGATCTTAGCAGATCTGATTGTACTTCTAACAAGGTACTAATCACTCTTTATAGGGTGAACCCTCAGAAAGGGTAACTGTAAGCTCCTAACAAGGAAAAATCATTTTAATGTAGTAGTGAGCTAGTGGGTGTCATCCCCACCGTGGTTTTTCCCTCTAACCAAGGGTTTCCACGCAAAAATCATTATGTCATGTGTGATGATTTTGTGGATGTTTGATTTTGTTTACTTCAGTTATATACTTTGTGATTTACAAGTTATTATTGAAGTTATTCAGATCGGTGCTTGAGTTAGTTTATAATTGGGTTGCACTGATTCAAACCCCCTCTCAGTGCCTAAGAATTCTAACACGAGCCAGACTTTTCCCGTTGATCAATAAAACTCAAAACTTATTACCAAGAAGAAAAAAAAGAAGTTTTGAAAAGGATCAAGAAGAAAAGTCATGAATAAGTAGATTTGCCTCCAAATGCATAAATTTTAAATCATAAAAAAATAACTTAGCTTTATTTTAAAGAGAAGGTAATAAAACTCTTCTTTTTTTTAAATAAATAAATTTGGGTTTATGTATAGATTAAACTTTTGATTTTTACTCATTATTTTAGATTCTAATTTTAAACATTAAAAATAAAAAAACTTAATTAATGCATGATTAATTAAAAAAATATTTTATATTATCAATGTGAATAGTATTATATATACTATATAATAATTTAAATATATTTCATAATTTTAATATATAATTATAATATATTATTATAAATTTTTAAATTATAAATTTTATTTAATTTTTTATATCTAAATAGTTCAATAAAAAATTAATGAAAAAATGTGTGTTAAAAAATGGTCTATGTCTTGGGTTGGAGGTGTGGCTTGATTGGTGAGAGCTTCCTATGATAGGCACGAGGTCACCAATCTAGTCCTCCCCCAACCCATGAAGTACTAGAGGATGTATCGTGCTAGTGTCATTAGTCATATCAAAAAGTCTACTACATACACTATAGTTTATAGGGTGCTCATGTTAGAGTAAATGTGGTTCTTTTCCATTTTACTCGACTTAAGTTTACTTAGGTAACCTCATTAATGAGGTAGCTAGATATTGTTGAGGATATTATTGATTTATTTTAGAACTCTACTTGCTCCAAGTTGAGACACTTGTCTCAACCATATCATTTCCTTCTATGAAGCTCCTGCCTATATAAATAGGCTACCTAGCTTGTATTTTGTATCTTTTGCTTTAGCATCCTCTCAATGCTATTTTGCTTCCAGCATTTGCATTTCTCTTGTGAAGACTAACTCTATAATGCTATTTTGATTTCATGGCATTTGCATTCATAATTTAGATATCTATTCTTTGCATTAGGTTTCTGGGTTAATAATATTTTCAGATTCTAACATGGTATCAGAGTAGTTCTATTGTAGAATAGATTGTAGTTTCCTTATTTGAGAGTTTATTTGGAGGGGGGCGCTAATAAGCTTTGTTTTCATTTTCTTCAAAATCATGTATGCTCTTCTCTTGTGTTTTCATAGGATCTGGAGAATCAGAAAGGATTTATGAAGATCTTGTGATAATTGAAAGTTTTAGAATGTCTTTCCTTGTCTTAGGTAGCGTATTGAGCCTTTGCATGCCATTTTTTCATTTTTGGGGTCATTTTTCGACTATTGAGAGCATCATTTTACACTAGATCCGCATTTTTTGTTCTGTATTAAGAAAATATGTTATCTGGGTTTTGTTCGTAGCACAAAAAAAATCATTTGGTTCATTGCTAGTTTTTGTATGCAGGTCATATATTTTGCAAAATTTGAATTGCAACATTTCAGAATACTCCCTCACCATTGGTAGTTGTAGATTTGAAGGCAATTTTCAAACGCTTTGTTCCCACTCATACGGACTCCATTTCTCGAGATTTTTTTTTTGTATTTGGGCTATTTTTTAGTTCTCTTTCCAGATGTGCAAGCATTTTTTGGTCTTGGTGTCATGATTTTTTAGAAATTGTAGATTCTTACCCGTGACTCTGAGCAGTCCCTATTTTTGGAACTTTTGAGACTCATAAATTTCTCATACAATCTCAAATTGAGGTGATTCTTTTTTTGAAAGTGCATGATTTTTCGATTAGATCTCAAAAATGTTGTTATTTTTACTTGAATTTGCTTCAATTTTTTATTTTCAACATACACTCAATATGTGAGAATTTTGTAAAGCATTAAGATCAAGACCACTAAGTATTATTGCTAGTGGAAGTTGTAAATGCACTAAATATAAACTGCCAAAATAATCTTTGCTTGGGGTTTTTTGGTTGAGTGAAAAGGGGGGTTGCCTCAGTTGTATTCTCTTCTTTTCAACATTTGTTTTCTACATATTTGCATTATGGATCAAATCACAGTACCCATCTTAACTCCTTACAACTACTTTGAGTGGAAATCATGCATGACAATTTACTTCAAGAAAGTTAGATTACATAGGATAACAATGGGACTTGAAATTTAACCAACATTAATTGTAGAGAAGCCAAAGTGGTTTACCAGATGTGATGATAACTATGAAACATTGTGTTTTTTTGTTTCTCTTGATTTTCTCTTTCACATTGAGTCTTTGAGTTCACCAAATGAAATCTAGACAACGATAGAAACACTATTTGGCACACAAGATTCAATGAGGGGTAATATGTTGGAAAATGAGCTAATTAGTTTAAGTCCAGACAATTTTAATATAATTTAGTATTTCTTCACCAAATTGAAGTCACTGAGGTTACAGTTAAAACTATAAGAATTTTCCTAAGGCAAATAATGAAATGCCAAGATCTAGAAGCTCAATAGTTAGCATACGAGAGATAGGCAAATGATATTGTTGGTATTTTTTCTTGCAACCCCCTTTCCTAGGTGGGAACTTGAGGACCAAATTGTGGGACTGAGAACTTGGAACACAAACTTGACACCATCAGTAGAAAAGGGACAAGGAAAGTCCAACAACACAAGGTGCAAAGACCTTCTTCACTTTGAGCTCCACATCACTCAGGCGGGTATACCTGATCTACACACACATGACTTCTTTTGACAAACAACAGGCCTGCGGATTATGACTATGGAATAGTTTTCAAACTTATTTAGGTAACAAGTACCTCAGTGAATGTTGACCATATCTTGTGCAATATCCCTCTTGCATAGAGTAAGCCTTAAAACTAGAAACTAGTCCTATATCTATAGGCCTGTTGTTTGTCAAAAGAAGTCATGTGTGTGCAAATAAGGTATACCCGCTTGAGTGATGTGGAGCTCAAAGTGAAGAAGGTATTTTCACCTTGTGCTATTGGACTTTCCTTGTCCCTTTTTTGCTGATGGTGCCGAGTTTGTGTTCCAAGTTCAATTTGGTCCTCAAGTTTCCACCTAGGAAAGGGAGTTGCAAGAAAAAAAAAAACCAACAAGATGGCGACTCCGCTGGGGAAAGAATAAAGGACATCGAGTTTAAGATTTTTGTTTCCTTTCTTTGTTGAATCATCTAGAGTCTTGGACCATTATATAGAGTCAGATTCAAAGCTTTTAAATCTTCTCACCAATTGTGGGTGGCGACTCTGAGTTCTCTATTTGATCAGTGCAGTCTCTGATAAACAGTGTATAAAATCCTGGTGAAGTTTTGGTTGGTTGGAAGGAGATAAAAAAAATAAATACAATATTTTCCTCTTCAAGTAGGTGGCGACTCTACAAGAAAAAAATCTGATGGAGCTACAAGGAAGGCTCTAGATCTACCCTGCTTCCCAGTCAACAAGTTAAGTTTCACTGCAATACTTCCAGGTATGTTGATTTTCCTATGCATAATTTTTATGAAAATCATGTGTAATAAATGTATCCCTATTAAGTGTTCAGCACTAGAGTAAAGGGATGAGTGTAAGTGGGCAGTTCCTTATGGAGGAATATAGGCCCTTTTGTTTTGATGGTATTGAAGGTGCCCCTAATGAGTTTCCTACTGAGATTAGGGAATATTTGCTAGTTTTTAGTAGTAATGGATCATGTCTAGCAAGAGAACATTTAGATGACTTTGCTGACTTAATGTGTGAGTTTGTGATTGATCATGAAGATGTTTCCATGAGGATTTTAGTGCAGACATTTATTGAAAATACAAGGGATTGGTTCTTATCCTTTCCTTCATGTTCAATCCCTTCTTGGGATGTATTAAGAGAAACATTTATTGAACATTTTGATGAAAGAGCTAGTCTGGATGTGTGTAAAATAAAAGATAAAGATTAGATACAAGACATTAGTGTCTTTATTGATCCCACCACCCATGATTCTAATTATGAAAATCTGCTCATCAAAATTTCTACTCTCAAGAAGAAACTTGTAGATTTTGATGCTGAGATTTGGTAGTTAGAACAAGGCAAGAGATTGCAAGAATTGGCAGTTCTTTGTGTTGATCATGAAGAGGCCAACTATTCTGATGTTGATTCTTATCATGCAGAAAGTATTGATTATGATGTTGACTTTGAGGTAAATGTATATGAGGATGTTGAAGATGAATTTGAGGTTGATAATATTTCCAATATGTCTGCGGATTTTTCTTCTTATCAGCATGAGAAGGCAACCTTCTTGTCCCAGTTTGAGAATGTTTTGTGCAAGAGGAAAGAGACTAAATATGATGCAGATGATGATTCTTGCAATGATTTCTTTGCACAAGATGATTTGAGGCCAAAGATGCCAGTCCTTATTTTAGACAGGGATGATGTTCACAACATCAGAGATGAGGCCAGTAAAAATAATAATAAAGTTTGAAGTCCATTGAGCAGTGAAAATATCTCAACACTCTTTGCGGATGAGTTCCAAAGGTATGCACCTAATATGGAATTTGATTTGTAGCTCCCCATTGACATATCCTTTGACACTAAAGATGAGGTAGGTGTTCAAAGTGATGAAGATGATCTATGTTTGTTAGAATTCCCCTCATGTAGTGATTGCAAAAGAAGAGGATGAAGGCCATGACAGTGTGTTTTTCTGTCATGAAGATTCCAGTGATAAGAAAGTTTCTTGTTCATATCCTTTTCATTCTTTTGCTAAATATGATAGTGAATGTGACAGTTGTTAGGAATAGTCCCAAGAGATAACTAAGAGGCGGGGGGGGGGGGGGGGGGGGGGGTGTTGAATAGTTATCTACAAGATTCAATTCTTTATCCAATTAAGTATAGAAGAAAATTAGTTATAAACACAATATGAGAATACTTAACACAACACCACTATTTTGGTTACGGGGAAACCCAAATAGGTAAAAACCCCGGTGGGAATTAGTACCCACCATGAGTTGCACTAGAGTATAATGATCTTTGTTAGAAGATCTTACAACCCTCTTAGGATTTGATCTTTACAATGCATTAAGTATAGTGACTTGGTCAAAGGTCGGACCCTGTTAGGAGTTTTTTACAATTAACCCTATTAGGGGTGAGGACACATCCAGGAGCACACTGCTCAAAGGGGTGAAGGCTGCAACCTTCTATTTAACATATACACACTATATCTGGATCTTGGTGAACTGCGAGTTAGACCTGTTATCTTGATTAGTTCCAAAGGATAGCATACACTCTCTACTTTGTCACTAGACCTTCTACTAATGTCTCAACACTTCACACCTTCTTCATGCTCTTATCTTTCAACTATCTGCCATACTTAGCAATCACAAATGACTGCCTATTTTTATCTTTCCTCTAAATGATATAATCAAGTCATCCTATTAGAACCATCTTGAAATCATATTAGAGAAACAATACAACTCTCCAATAACATCTTATTCGGCTATACTAAGCACACAACACAAAATGGGACTACCCAACTCATTATGAGTAGATGCGTCGCTGCACACTGTCGGCTCCACCAAATTAACTAATACGTTCTTCTCATGCTAAATTGCATCATGCACTCTTAAACAAATATTCTTAACTCTTCTCCAAACACTAATCCAAGAACACATATCAAAATAATAGGTGCAACTAATACAATAATAAAAATAATGTCAGCTCCATCTGATAAACTCAGGAAACTATAATTGACTACTGGAAACTTCATAACTCAACCTGGTACTGCATATCTGACTCTGTGTCTATGAACATAGCATCATACACATGTCTACAACATAAATATAAAAACATAAGGCTTCATTACAACCATACTATAAATCACATACATAACTCTTCTTGGGACCTGTCAGGAACACTCACTGATACAGACTACTGTATTACTGTCTTCACTTAGAATCAACCTCTGTGTCTATGATATAATGCTGATAACATATCTAGGAAACATATATTCAAGGCTCTCTCCATCAGGCTTCCATGCATGCTACTTACCATATGTTGTCATCAATGACAAACATACAGTCAACACTAGCTTGCTGGAAAATCTCCAACAACAGTATTGAGGACTTTGTCTTCAATGATTGGGACATAAAATATTCTGATGAAAATGATGATATAGATCAATTTTCCCGCTATCAAAATTTTTTTGAAAGAGACCTTCACTTGGTTCATGATCCAGTCAATAAGGACATCATGGAGGGACCAAGTTTCTCAGTGGCTGAAGCAGTGCATGAAGGTAAATCAGAGAATCCAAGTCCTTCTTAGCCAGGTAATTTTGTAGTAATTCATGACAATCACTATGTTCTATTTTTTGATGCATTAATAGATGAGTTTTTTTATTTCCAGTCATCAAGAAGAGATAAATGATACTCCATAATTCTTGGAGTATGAAGATGATGGCTATGATTGGAAAAACATGGGCAGTGACAATTGTAGCTTTATTTTTCAGCCCAAAGCTATTCATGTATGTGGGCAGCA
Source organism: Chamaecyparis obtusa (assembly GCA_027943335.1). Classification (NCBI taxonomy): domain Eukaryota; kingdom Viridiplantae; phylum Streptophyta; class Pinopsida; order Cupressales; family Cupressaceae; genus Chamaecyparis; species Chamaecyparis obtusa. The sequence continues at coordinate 1,854,177 of BSBK01004397.1, read as the reverse complement.
AGATGATCATAACACTTTCAGGTGGCTGGTCACATATGTGGATGAAAATCAAACCTTTGACTCAGAAGGGTTTTGATTTTCCTTTGGTGGTTTGGGGCCACGAAGTAAAGTTTTGATCTTGTAAATTTTGTAAATAATTTCTTTTTTGTTGCATGTTTCCTTTCTTGTTTCCCTGGTTCATTTGCTAGTTTTTGAGAAGGTTCCCTGTCAGTTTTTGTCCAGTGGGTGGTTTGCTTCCTCCAGTAATTCTAAGTTCTTGCATGGGCACAAGTTAGCCATCATCCCCAGATAGAGCCATTGTTAGCCCATTTTCTTGTCAATCCAAAAAATCTTAGAAAATGGTCTTCATCCTTGCAAAACCCTAGAAAGTTGTTGAGTCCTACTGCAATATAGTTTTAATCAGTGAAGAAAATATAAGATGTTTTGTGGCTTGCGAACTGAGCCAGGGATAGTTTAAGGTGTGTTCAAGATTCAGATAAGATTGCATGTGCTTAAATGCAAAAACTAGTGAGATATGGCTATTTGAAGGTCTAAGAAGTAGGGTTTATTTCTAAGTCCAAAATCCTAGCCAATTCTATTTCTCCGTTAAATTTTCTTGGTCACTTAAAGTCCCCATTCTATACATATTTTATTTTCTAAGTCTGGGCAGTTAAGTTTCTATTCAGTGACTCTGTGAATGCAGTGGTCGCATGTTCGCTTGATTTTGGTGGTTAGTGACCTGGCATCAAGCGATCTAGCGAGCGGTTTAGGTTTCCTTCAGTTGCTGAATCTCCAAATAATGCGGTCAAATGTACTGGCACTCAGAGATAAAACATGAGCCATGGATGCAGATTGAGATCAACGGCTGGTGCTTGTTCTCAGAATGGGACCATAGTTAAGACAAATATCCAACGACTTTGAGTTTTCTTTAGTTGTGTGATCTCCAGATGGGCTCGGGTTAAGTCAAAGTTAGCATCAGGTTTGATTCTGGTAGTTAAGTCTTCTATTTAGTGAACTAGTGACTATGTGTTCATGTATTCTCCTAATCTTGGCGGTCATGTGCTTAACATCAGGTGATCCAACAAATGGTTAAGAAGTGTGTTGTTGATGGATCTTGTGATAAAGCGATTAAGTCATGAGACATCTAGCAAATAAGCGAGGACCGTAGAAGGGAAAGATCAATGACTCACGCTTGATCTCTTAATGGAACTTAAGCTTAAGAAAGATTGAGCGACCTAGCGAATGCCTTCAGTCACATGTTCTCCTAGTGAAGCCCTAGTTAAGTAAAGTTTTTGGTGAATTGGAGATGGCTTCAGTCTCTGGATCGCCAGATAAAAGATGAGATAAGTTAAAGGCTTTGAGACTCAATGTGAGTCGTCGATGTAGATAAGATTGGGTGGTGGTCACATATTCTCTGAATGTAACCATGAGTCAAGAAAAGATTTAGCAATCACGAGAATTGCCTTGGTCGCTCATTCTCTAGACAGAACTAGGGTTAGTGCCAGGATCTAGGGATCATGAGTTCTTTTAGTCACATGTTTGCTAGGTCAAGGTTGGGTTAAGGTAAAGTTTTTTGAGAATCAATATGGACCATTGATGCAGTCAAAATCTAATGGTGTGTGGCAGTTCGCTAGATGAAACCACAGGTCAAGAAAAGATTATGCGATCAGGCGAATGTTTTGTTCGTGTGATCTCCAGACTAAGCTCAGGTTAAGATAAACTTTCAAAAACTATGAGAAAACCTTTAGTCACGTAATCTCGAAATGACTTAGAGTTAAGGGAAGCTTGCCAAGGTTAAGTGGGTCCAGTTGCCAAGTGTTGCTAATGTGCTTGCTCCTGATTGGTCACTGAGGGAAATGATGATGTGGCCGGATAATTTTAAAGGCTTAATTGATTATTGTTGATTAATAAGGACCACTCGATGTGCCAGGAAAGATGATGATCAAGGGCTATGTTTTAAAATTAATCAGTTAACCGTTGAAGCCATAATTTTAAACTGATTAAGGGTTTATGTAGGGTTTGAGTACAGTGAGCTAGAAATGACAAAGTCGAATTAGATTTCATTTTGTTCTAGGATGATTGCATGTAAAAAATGATGAACAAGATATTAGGTAGCCATCTAATTTGATTCACTTTCCAGAGGGTGCCATGCCAGTTTAATGTAGAGGACTGATTTAAGATAAGGGTGGCTAGGGTTTGATCGATAATTGACAGAGAATTCCATGCCCTGATTCATGCAAGTTTTCCAAGTTGGTTCTGGCATTTAATTTTGTTGCATGCAACAAGAAATCAGTAATTTGTATTTGCAGTTAGCCTTGAATGATGAAGCCTAAATAATTGTACAATCAGATTTGATTTGATCCTCCCAGGTTTCCAGGCTTTCTTGTTTGCTTTCATTTCTTGTTGAGCCCAATTATTGTGGTGGTTGTAGACCTAATTTTGACCTAAATGATCCCAAGCTTGTTGCAATCCTTTATAAGGATTTCCAAGATTATTTAGTAAGGGTTCCAATTTCTCTGTAATTTACAGGGTTGGTTCCATGAATGGTTCCTTCTATATATACTACCCTCTTCTTAGATCATATAGGGTGTTCTTGTATCCTTTCTGGTTTTTCAGAGGATAATTAATTGTAACAAGTTTGTCTTATGTATAACATTTCAACATATTCATACTAGTATCAAATTGTCTCCATTTGGTTCTTGATCTTATTGATTAGAGCATCAAGGGTATTTTAGTCTTTCTATTGTACATCTGCAAATGTCTCCAATAGAGTTGTTTTCACATAAATAACTGAGTTTAGGACTGGTTTTCAGATGTGTATGAGTTGAGGTATCTAGGGTATCTCAATCTTGTCTTTCAGTGGATGTTGATTAATGTATTGCTTATTTCTAAGTCTCTTCTAAGGGGAGGGTTAAAGTCCTTTGAATAGGTGATTGCATATCTGAGTACACAGGTGGATTGCTAAGTAGAATATGATCAATGGTGTATGATTGGTGTAAGGCATCAACATATTAGAATTTTTTGTCTTCTTATTTCATAGCTCTTTGTTGCAATCTTTATTTGACTATGTTGCCCATCAGATAAGGCACTAGTCTATGATAGATTTGGGGTATTTCAGAGATCCATTCCACCCAAAAAAATTAAATGAAATCATTTTACCTTTCATGTTTGATAGGAGGAGTTAGGACTATTTTCTAGTTTTCAGGCTTACTCTATGCAAGAGGGATATTGCACAAGATATGGCCAACATTCACTGAGGTACTTGTTACCTAAATAAGTCTGAAAACTATTCCATAGTCATATATCTGTAGGCTTGTTGTTTTTCAAAAGAATTCATGCGTGTGCAGATAAGGTATACCCGCCTGAGTGATGTGGAGCTCAAAGTGAAGAAGGTCTTTGCACCTTGTGTTGTTGGACTTTGCTTGTCCCTTTTGTGCTGATGGTGCCGAGTTTGTGTTCCAAGTTCTTAGTCCCACAATTTGGTCCTCAAGTTCCCACCAAGGAAAGGGGGTTGCAAGAAAAAACACCAACAGATATGATCCTCAATTGATTAGATTCAATGACAATCAATAATACATAAAAGGCCTATTGATTTACAATTTAGATATGCCTAAATATATAGGCAATATATGATAACTAGGATATATGCAAGTGATAACCTATCACCTAACCAAGGTGTAATCACATATCCACCAAAGGTGGATCATCCTCCATTGTACAATAAAGTATATGTTGTAATACCCTAAAATTGGCACCTAATAAATTCAATTAATTTTGGTGCATTTTCTTCAATTTTACATCTCCAAAGTCCTAGTTCCCTAGGCAATTTTCTCTCTCCTACCTGACTTAATTTGACTTGATGTCAATTGCAAAAACCCTAATTTTCATTAATCAAATATTAAAATTAATTCATAAAGTCTTTGACTTTTATTAGCTAAATTACCCCTATGATAAATTAATTTAATCCTAAAGTCCTAAGAACTTGGAATTAAATTAAAATCTACCCCCTTTAGCTAATTACCCATAAAAAGGAATTAATAATTACTTGTTATTTGAAAGGACACTCATTTTGAATTAATAATTCAAGATATTCAAAAAGTCCCCTATGTGGAAAATTCCATTCTTTTAATTAAGTAATTCTATGCATTTTTGTCTCAAATGGGAATGAAGAGTCAGGAGTTTCAAATCAAGAACCCCTTCATTCTCTTCCCGGGCTTTCCTATTTAATGGACCTCATTTCTTCATTGAAGGGGGAATTTTTGAGAGCATCTATACTATAGTCAATTTTAGTCTCCATTATTGCATTGTTTTCAAAGCTTTATTGCATTAATTAGCTTAATATCTCATTTTAGTTTAATATTGCACCTCATATTAGATTAAATTTTCTTACTTGTTCTTAGATTAATATCATATTTATTTCAATGTCCTTAGATTAAGATTGCACTTCATCTTTATTTCAAGCTTTTAGTATAATTGCATTTCTACATTTCTAGATTAATTGCAATCATTTCTAGATTAATTTGCATTGTTGTTCATCTTAGCTTTTGAGAAATCCTCCATTGTAGGACTAGTCTTATGGTTGTTGGCTCTCCAATTTGAGAGCGATTAAACACCCCATCTACATAGGAGGCAACAAGTCGCTTCACAATGAATTTCAGATTGAGTAATTCATACTCTCTCTCTTAATTTGATCATGTGAGTAATGACTATGTTGCATTTGTACCTGATTTAGAGGTCCACATTCAGACACACATTTTGGCGCCCACCGTGGGGCAAAAAATCTGATTTCTAGCCTCATTCTCATTTTTTTTCTGACAAGAATTCAAGCTCTGTCGTGCATCCGTACTATCTGTGTATGGATCTTTGCATGAGAATCCAGAGCGTCCCACATGAGATTTCACTCCTTGTAGCACTTTCTTGTGTGAGCTTTTGCACCTTTGCATGACATCCTGCACTTTCTCACGTGAGATTTTAACACAGTGCTTCAGATTTTTTTAGTTTCTATTTTTTCCAGTTTCGAATTTCTAATAGTTTCCTGTTTGCTGTTGCTTATAATTTTTCTATCATTTTCACAGCATAACAATTTTCTACAGGATGTTTGACCAAGAACTTAAAACATGCTAATGGTTTGATTGCAGGCCGATAGTCAAAGAATTGCTAAAATGTTGTGTTTGTTTCTTGCTTTCATTCACATAGTCTAGATAGGGCTCCGTTAAAATTTCTTGAGGATTTTGATAGTGAGTAGGGAATTTGGCTCTTCATTACATGGAGGTGATGACCATGAATGAACTCAAAATCCTAATGATCTTACTAATATGACAAATTCTTGGGGAAGCGGAGAAAGGTAGTGAATCTTTATGCTTCTATTAGCTAGGGGATTATGCTCTTCTCTCTTTGAGAGAAACAGAAACCCAAAAGCTTGTAGTTGTGGTGGAGTGAAACTAACTTGGTGATGAATCTTCTTGATGTGTTTGGGTTAGGAAATGGGATAGAGAAGTATGCTCTTCTCCCTTTGGGAGAATCAGAAAATCTGACCCCTGAATCTAAACCAAGTCCAGTGTCACCTTTAGAGGGCCTGCCAAAAGTTGAACCTCTGGGAACGACCCAAGTGAGTACACACCTATCACTGGTGATTTCACCTCACTCTAATAAAGAACATTTTGTTGAGTCTAAAGACTCCAAAACCATGTTAGTTTCCTTCTCAAGACTTTGACTATCATCTTGAGAAGGCTCCGTCTGTTATACTGAGCGGTGCCGCTCCTAGCCCTGGTTGCAGGGGTGTATGACTTTCGGGTGTTGGTGTGGCTGTGAGGCCTCAACCCTGTATTGGGGGCACCGAAGGTTAGCATGAACGGAAGCCATTTAAAAACTTTCCTTAGCTAGTGGCCTACCCAGTTCACCTCCGAAAGGAGTCATAATCTTTGCGTAGGGAGGGGGAAGAATCTCTCCCATAGATTCCCATCATAGGCATACACTTGGAAGTTTGGAGGTGGTTGTGACACTAGCCCCTACTACAAGGGTAACCTTTGAACGTACATTGTTGAGTCCTTGGAAACACCAAAAACACGGGCACCCTCTAGGGGGTGACACGGCTGTGTGAGGTGCACGTATGCGCATAAGCAATGGGGCAAAGGTTTTGTCTTCTCACCATTTTTTTTGTAGGACTAAGCTATGTGTTTGTTATCGAGTCTTAAACATTGTCCAATCATTATCAAACAAAGACTCCCCTGATGCTATCAAGTTGCTTTGTCCTTGATAGGTCTGTTAACGATTACTGCTTGTATCACAACTACTTGATCTAAACCATTGTGCTTGTAAATGAATGCTTGAATTCCTCAAAACAAGCTTGCTGATTAAACTATTCTACAAACTTGTCAGGAAACTAGATTTTTTGTCAGACATCAGTTCAGACTGTACTTCAAAATTCAACTTTTACCTCAAAAATTGTGTCAGACTGCCAAATTTTGTCCTTTTCTCACGCGAAGTTTCAGTTTCAAGGCACTTTCTCATGTGAGACTTTGTTTTGTCACATGAAGTTGGTGTTCTCTTGTGCGACTTGGTACAATCTCACGTGAAACTGTACCACATTTTTCCAAAATAGAGACCTATTTGCCATTGACTGTTTGACATTTTATCTGATCTACTTTTTGCCTGAGGTCTATTTTTCTACTTTTCTGTTGTTCACTATCAGAAATTAGTTGTTTTGAGTTAGGAATCGATTGGTCTTTACTTTGACTTGTGTTGTCTCTCATTGGTTTACCTTATCTCTTTATGCATTTTGTATCTCGTGTTGTGATAGTCTTATCTCAGTTGTTCTAGCCCCCTCTTTTGATGATTCATACCAGATCCATCTTGCATCTTGGTTGCTCTAGCCTTTATCTCCTTTGCATTGTTCTTAGAGACTGAGTCTATCTTTATCCTGAGTCCTCTCTTGTTTCATCTTCATCTACGACTATCATGACTAGAAGTGGCAAGACTTATCCCATTCAGAATCCTGATCAAGGTAGAAGCGAACCTCCTAATCAAGAGATAGATCTTCCTGAATCTGTTGCGAAATCTGAACTTTGTGAGACATCCTCATTTTCCTCATTGAATACTCTGAAAGATAGTCCATCTCAATCATCACCTCTGGTGTTTCAAGAGTGTTTCAATCCTTTGTTTGAAGTGCAACCTGGTTTGTCGTTCCAAGACCAAGACAATTCGTACTTCCAAGACAACTCATTATTTCACAACTTTGGAAGACCCCTTCCTAGGACTAATCCTATTATCGTGCCTATTGATCCTACTAGGAATAGTTCTACCAGTGAATCTAGTGATACTGTTGAAGATATTTTCCCACCTGAATTCCTTAAATCTTTTGATCCTGGTCATTCATCAAAGGTTACTGTGGCTGCACCCATTAAGCACTAGACATATCATTTCACTAAGAATTCCTGTACTGCACAAGCCTACAACACGATGAGAGGACCGTTTGATTTCCAACTAGGCAAGTATAGTCAAACCTTTGATCAATCCCAAAACAATCAATATCATGGTCAATCTTCTAATGACCCACCTCATGCTCAACTTTGAAATGCGCAACCTCATGGTCAATCTCAACATGACCAAAATCTGTTCCACAATGATGATCAATCTTGAAGTAAACCTCAAGGTGGTCAGCAACCCACCTATTTCTATCATCCTCCTCCATTTGATCAAAACCAAGATGATCAGTAATAAGATCAGGGTCTGAGTATTTATGAGATCCTTGGGAATGAAAATGAAGTGATAACTCAACAAGATATAGATGCTACCAAAGCTAATAAAGGTCTCATTAAGATGATGGAGATCCTTCTCCTAGAAGAAAAAGAAAAGTACTTCCTTGAGCTAGCTAAACATGGGGCCAAGTTACCCCGAGACTATCAAGTTGAAACACTCGTAGCTAAGGAAGAAGATACTGAGACCGCAAAGTTGCAAAAGATGGTTCGAGAAATGCAAGATCAGATTAGTCAACTTGCAAAGAATAGAGACAAACCTACTCAACAATTTATAATGGAAAGTATTTGTCCTTTCCCTTTTGACAAAAATCTTCATATGCCACCTTTTCCAAGAGGTGTAGAACTCCCCAAATATGATAAATTCTTGGGCACAACCGATCCCCAAGATCACTTAAGGGAGTTTGGTGCATTGTCTATGGAATTCATGCACGATCAGACATATCTTATGTGCTTGTTTCCTCGAAGCTTGGGTGGACCCGCTATGGAATGGTTCTCTAGATTGCCCACTGGCATTAAAACTTTTGACGAAATGGATAATCTTTTCCTCCAACACTAATCACACAACATTCAACATCCGGTCAACATCTGGGATCTTAGCAACTTAAAATAGTGACAAGGAGAATCTTTCCTAACATTTCTCCAAAGGTGGAGACAATTATGTACAAGGTGTCCTCACAAGCTACGAGAGTCCGAAAGACTCGACATTTTCTTGGACAATCTTGTCCTAGATTTCAGATACCAAGTGCAATTACAAGGTCCTCTTACTTTTGATAGCATGATTAGACAAGCAATGTGAATAGAGGCCTTCATGATCAAGAAGGGAGAACTAACTTTGAGTAAGGACAATAAACAAGGATTCTCTAAAAACAAGGATAAAGGAAAGACTGTCAATAAGAACTGAGATGTAGTAAATGATGGAGTAGTGGATAATGTTACTGCGAAACCTTCAAAGCCTACTTTTAATCTTACTTCCAGTAGACAAGCAGCTAAGGCTGTCGAAAAGATCACAATGGATAATCAACAACCTTTGAAGTTTTCTAGGAACAAACCTTGGGCCGCTCTATCCAAGCGTGATTTTACTCCTTTGGGAGAGCCTCTTGACATGGTCTATAAGACTCTTATATAGAATCAGGTTCTTACTCCTTTGGAAAAGCATACTTATGACCCACAACCATGACCTCACTGGTGGAATGATAATGCTTATTGTGACTATCATCAGAACATTGGTCATAAGACTTCTACTTGTCTCCAACTGAAGCATAAAGTTCAAGATCTCATTGACAATGGTGACATCATTATGGAGAACCATAATAAGAATTTAGACCATCAAGCTTTTAAGGATCCTTTCCCTCCTCATGAGAATGGGGAGTCTTCAAACACCAAGAATACCAATGCCAAAGTCAATTACACATACACTAATAATGACAATGTTATTGGTATGATCGAACCTGTCGAGATAGAATATTGTGATGTGATCACTTCTAATGGAAGTGGCAATGCTCCAAAGTCTAAGACACCTTTCATCTTGTGTAGCTCTGCGTCTTGCTCATCTTAATCTGAACAATCTCAAGACTATGCTAATGTTGTCTCTTGATCTCGAGGAAGAGTTGTGTTGAAAGGTCCTGATACTTCTACATCCGCTTTGAAGCAAATAGTGGATAAGAGACCTCATATTCCCACATCTGCTTTGAAGCAAAGCATGGATAAGACTGCTATTGGCCCTGCCAACAAAAATATGAAACCTATTCCAACAGCTAGCTCGACTAGTTATAGTATTTTAGATCAACTTCAGTGAACCAATGCTCATATCACCATTTTTGAGTTGTTGAAAATCTCGCTTGCTCACAAGAAGATTTTGGATAAGGCCCTTGACAAGGCTAATGTTCCCAAAGATCTTGATCTTAACCAGTTCTAATCTATGGTGGGTCATTTGACTTCACCTCATTATCTATCCTTTTTTGAAGAAGATGACCACTCTTTGAGTCACCCACAAAATGTTCCCTTGCACATAGAGGTCATGATAGGCCCTAAGCACATCTGCCATGTGCTCATAGATAATGGTGCTAGTCTTAATATCTATTCCGCTAAACTGCTCACTTAGCTAGGGTATGATGAGAATTGCATAGATCCTCGCAAAAAGATCACCATAAAAGATTTTGATGAGGAAGAATGCAAGTCCCAGGGCTTAGTTGTGCTACCTATCTGTGTCAGTCCTGTTGAGAGAGATGTTACTTTCCAAGTGCTTGATATTCCTCTTGCCTAAAACATCTTGTTGGGTAGGCCTTGGATTCATGAGATGCAGGTTGTTCCATCCACATACCATCAATGTATCAAGTTCCCATTCCATGGGGCAGAAGTCACTATACCTACAAATACCAATTTCTCTTGCAACACTCTTGTGCAAATTGTAGATAGCTTTGTTCTAGCAAATAGATAATCCATTGAGTTTTATGATGCTAAGCTGAAAGAAATGGAACAAACTTTGAGACTTAAGGTTATAGGCATGGGAGAATACCGAATAGAACCTATGCTATCATTGGCTACTCTACCTCTATCTCCACGCTCTTATGGGAGACCTTCTGAAGACAAAAAACTTTCTAACGCTCCCCCTCAAATAGTTTATGATGGCACCTTTGTAAGGGCCTCTATACCTCTAGAAGATGAGGATGAAGAAAGAGCTATCAGATCTTGGATCTACAAGGGAAAAGAAACCGCTGAAACAACCACTCTAGATTTAGAACAAGAACCATATAGTGAGGCCTTCAAAATCATGAAGCACTTCGGTTATAAGGGGGTGGTCCCATAGGAAAAAATGATAATGGCTTGCTAAAACCTATTGAAGCTATAGGCCGCCGCACAAAAGATACTAGTGGCTTAGGCTTTAAAAAGACTCCATTTCATTTGGGGACCAAGAAATTTGTGTCGACTCTTGAGCCTGAACCTAAACTTGAACCTGAATAAGAAATTGAAGATGCTACTCCAGAAGTGAATTCAGAGAACAACTCTGATGAGGATACATTTCCATATCTTATCCCTCCGGATCTTGCGGCACTCCTTTCTAAACCTGATGAGCCTATCATACCTATTCGTATGGTAGAGTCTGATACTAATACTTATTCTAAAGTTTATTATGATAAAACCTCTTTAGTGCATCAAGTTACATATGAGGAATGGAGAGCAGCACTAAATGATGATCCCAATTTTATAGGTGAACGATATAGGCCACCATATTTTCAAAAGTACTATGAACAAGAACAACTTCAGCAAGCTATCAATGCCACAAGGGATAATGATGAGCCTGATGATGCTGCTAATGAAATTCCTACATCAAGTATAGACTCACATGAATATGAGTTCAACTCTTTGTTTGATGCCACTTATGATGTAGACATAGATATTGTTCACGTATATGAAAGACTCCTCAAAGTAGGTGAAGGGTCTAGCACTAGGCAGCATGAATTAGACACCACTAATGTTAACATGTCCTCTACTTCAGACATAAGGTCTTATAGGGATTTGAACACTCCTTTGGATGAGATCACTTTAGGTCTTGACTTTCTTGTCAATGCTTTTGAGGGTTATACCGTGAACGCAGTTGAACTAGTCACTACTTCCCTTTCACTCCGCCATCCCGATCTGATAAATTGGAACTCCCCTTCCGAATCCAATGAAGTCCTAATGTTCCATACTGATTATGATCTAGCCTATTACCTTCATGCTATTGAACCTATGATGTCCTCCACCAGTGAAAGAAACATCAACATGACAGAGGCGGATATCAAGTATCTTAGTCAAAAAAATAAAAGAAGAAAAAATAGACGCTTTGATGGTGAAAACCACTTTGTGGTAGTATCAGAGCCAAAAATAGTAAAAATAAAAGACGTATGCATGGGTGAAAACCTCTCTAAGGCACCCAAGGATGAGATACTTGATGCACTTCTGAGCCACTTTCAAGAGAGGTCATCAGTATTGATTGAGCCGACACAATCGGTCAATTTGGGTACAGAGGCTACTCCACAGATTATTCACCTAGCACAATCATTGTTTGCTGAAGAAAAAGAAGAGTTCATGAGATTCTTTCAGAGTAAGAAAATAAACTTCACATGGACATACTCTGACATGCCTGGATTAGACCCCAATCTAATCATGTATCATTTTTCCATTGCACTAGGTATCAAACTTGTTAAACAAAAGCTGCGAAAAATTCATCCACATGTAGCACTTTTGGTCAAAGCAGAACTAGAAAAAATTCTTAAGGCTGGCTTCATAAGAACTATTGATTATGCAGAATGGATTTCAAACATTGTTCCAATCAATAAACACAACAAATCCATTTGCGTGTGTACAGATTTCAGAGATCTCAATAAGGCATGTCCAAAAGATGACTTCCCACTGCCTAATATTGATATGATAGTTGACATGATAGCAAGATATGAGATGTATTCATTAATGGATGGCTTTTCTGGCTATAATCAAATAAAAATTGTGCCAGAGGATCAAGAAAAGACCACTTTTACATGTACTTGGGGCACCTTTTGCTGGAATGTCATGCCTTTTGGGCTTAAAAATGCTAGAGCAACATACCAAAGAGCTGTTACTACTATATTCCATGATATGATGCATAAAATGATGGAGGATTATGTGGATGATACTTTAGCCAAAAGCATGCAGTGAAGAAATCACCTCATAGACTTGGGTCCTATTCTTGACCGTATGGAACAATTTAGTCTTAGGCTTAATCCAAAGAAATGTGCTTTTGGTGTTACTTCGGGAAAACTCTTGGGTTATATCATTTTCGCTAAAGGCATAGAATTAGATCCTGAAAAGGTGCAAGCTATTATGGACATGCCTCCACCCAAGAACATCAATCAAATGAGAGGATTACAAGGAAGGCTACAATCCATCTGGTGCTTCATTTCACAGTTGGCCACTTATATTGTACATCTTAGCAAAAAACACATCCTTGGGTGCTCTCTTAGCTCAAGAAGATCAGAACAACAAAGAGAGAGCCATATACTATATCGGCAAAACATTGGTTGCTTATGAAATAAATTATTCTGTCATTGAGAAGACTTGTTTAGTAGTGGTATTTGCTTCTCATAAGTTGTGACATTATATGCTAGCTCACACCACAAAGCTTATTGCAAAAATTGATCCATTGAAGTACTTGTTGAGCAAGGCTGCCCTCACGGGTAGATTAGCGAAATGGGTAATGATACTTAGTGAATTTGACATTGAGTATGTGGAGAGAAAAGCTATTAAGGGACAAGTGATTGCTGATCAGTTGGCGGAAGCACCTTTGATAGATCATCAGCCTTTGAGTATTGAATTTCTAGATGAATCCATCATGCTTCTCACACATCAATCTTGGAGCATGTTCTTTGATGGATCATTCACTCAACAAGGATCTGGTGCAGGCATTCTATTTGTTACTCCTCAAAGATACTCATTGGAAAAAGCATATAAAATGTTGTTTCCCTGCACAAACAACATAGCTGAATATGACGCTCTTATTAATGGAATGAAGATATCTCTTCAATGGTGTGTGGATGAGCTTAAGGTCTTTGGGGACTCTCAGCTAATCATTAATCAAGTCAATGATGCCTACCAAAAAAAAGATGACAAGATAATACCCTACAAAAGAATGGTGGATGATCTCAAATGATACTTTGCACATATTTCTTTCCAACAAATTCCAAGGGCAGACAATAAAGCAACTGATGCTATGGCCACTCTAGCCTCGATGTTACAAATGCCAAAAAATGATTTCAGACACGAGTTCCTAGTGGAGACATTACACTACCCTGCTTATGATATTCCTGAATCCAGGATGATCTGTTCAGTCATTGAACATGATTCATCCCGCTACCACCATATCCTTTCCTACCTTCATGATCAGATCATTCCCAACACTTATACCTAGAATGAAAATCATCACCTCATTTGTACTGCTTCACGGTATGTCCTTATAGAAAATGACTTGTATAGATGGGGTCTAGATGGTACTCTCCTTAGGTGCTTAGAACTTGATGAGTCCAAATGTACGCTAGTTGAGGTACATGAAGGTATTTGTGGGTCTCATTCTAGTGGTCTAACGTTAGCCCGGAAACTTATTAGAGCTGGTTATTATTGGCCGGACATGGAAAAAGAAGCTGTTCAATATGCCAAGACTTGCAAGCAATGCCAATTTCATGGAAACCTGATTCATGCTCCTACTCATGAACTTAATCCTCTCATCTGTTTCTAGCCATTTGAGCAATGGGCTTTCAACTTGGTCGGTCAGATACATCCTTCTTCTTCAAGAGGACACAAGTTTATCATTACAACTACTGATTACTTTACCAAGTGGGTTGAGGTAGTGCCTCTAGCTGTAGCTGATGGCAAGACTATTGCTATGTTCATACTGAACTATATCATTTGCAGATATGGTATACCCTCATCTATTATCACTGACAATGGGGGACAATTCAAAAATAAGGACCTGACAGACTTATGCACTAAATTTAGAATTATGGAGCATTGGTCATCTATCTATTATCCTTAGGGTAATGGACAAGCAGAGGCTTCTAACAAGACAATTCTAAAAATCTTACACCGAATAGTTCATAAATTTGGTAGAGATTGGCATCTCCAGATTAATCTGACTTTGTGGGCCTATAGAACAAGTATCCAAATGCTAATGGGGGCCACTCCCTTCACCTTGGTTTATGGATTAGAAGTAGTATTACCCATTGAGGTCCAGATTTGGACATTGCGAATCTCTCTGAGGGGCCTCATCATTGATGAAGAAAATAGAATATCCCAGCTTCAAGAGCTTGAGTTGCTTGATGAACATTGAAAAGTGGCGTTCGACCATCTAAGAGCATATCAAAAGAGAATGTCCAAAGCTTATAATAAGAAAGTCAGACAAAGAGAATTCCAAGTGGGTGATCTTGTCCTGAGAGAGAACCCCAAAAATCAGTAGCAACGAGCCCAGAAAGGTAAATTTGAACCAAACTGGCTTGGTCCGTATGTCATTACTACAACATTTGGGTCTGTCACTTATCGACTCTCCACTAGTGAAGGAGAGTAACTCAAAGAGCCTATCAACGCTCTTCATCTGAAGAAGTTCTATAATTGAGACATCCTCGACATGCTCATGTACATACTTATTGGTCCTAAAAAAATCCTAAAAATGATATATTGCAAAAAATCCTAAAAATTGCAAAATGTCTTGAAAAAATGATCATCTTAGTGAAAACTTGGCAAACAGGCACTTTGATGTATCTATTATCTCGGTGAAAACCTGGCAAATAGGCACCTTGATAATAATTAAAAAAAATAGAAAATTGAAAAATACAAAAAAAGTAAAAAATTAAAAAAATACAAAAAAATGAAATATTCAAAAAATACAAAAAAAAATAAAAAAGAGAAAAAGTACAAAAAAATTGAAAAAGAAGAAAATGTGCCATGGATGAAAACCTGGCAAACAGGAGTCATGGTAGAAAAAATAGAATCTCTGCCAAGATGATGAAAACCTGGTAAAAAGGCACCTCTTGTTTCCTGAAGTTGCATCTCATCTCAACATCGCTTAGCTTTTAGTTTCTTGCTTTAGTTTGCTTTCCCACTTTCCCGCTTTAGTTTGTTTCCTACTTTTAGTCTGTTTCCTGCTTTAGTTTACCAGCTCATGCTCTTGCCTTCAGTTGTCTTCGTGATTCACCCGAATGTCAGGAAAATCACGCAAGTATCCCAAATTGAGAGCATCTATATGAGCACCCTCTGCATCTGTCAATCTCTGAACTAATGTAGTAAGGATGGGATGGTGCGTCCTGAAGGTGACATCGAGAAAGTCAACCTACAAAGCAAGTGATGACATGGGATCAGTACCTCAATCATGATGATTTTCAACATAACAACAGCAAATGCAGCATGACATCTATCCTAGACATGGCTCTGTGACATCCTACTTGGCTGATTTCAAGCAAATTTGAGAAATTTTGGCAAAAGAATTCAAACTCTACAGTAGTTTTTCATGCGAGAAAACTATTTTCTCATGCAAGACAAGACTAGACCTTGCGCGAGACCCTACAGTCTTGCGTGAGACCCCCTTTCAGCTCGTGCGAGCTTCCAGATAGAGCCCGCGTGAAGGAAGCCCAAGTCATGCGAGGAAACTATTTCCTCACACGAGAGGAGACCTAGGCCGGCGCGAGGAAACTACTTCCTCGTGCGAGATTGGAAGAACATGTCCTAAAACTTGCTAGATCTACCTTAATTTGACCTAGCAAGCTATACAAATTGAAATACAATGAAGTTTATCGACTACTTATAGGTGCGTCATACTCCGGTGGCCGGGTGTGTCACCAGGAGTGCTCAAATTGATGTGTATGTAGTGGAAGACCCTCCATTTCTCTCTCAGAGCTCAAAAATCACAAGAAGAAAAAGGTGAATAATGAATTGAAAATGACCCCTCTAGGCCTTATATAGCTTTTGACCTAATTTTCAAAAGTGCTCTATTTTTCGCAAAAATTGCACCCTTGGCTAAATTGACTGTTCTGAATCCATTTTTGGGATTGAAATCGAAAGCTGACATCTCTAGATAGCTCAAAATCATGTTTTAAAATTTTGGGACCTTTTGGGATCGGACGCTTGTGTAGTCAGTCTTCTGGCATCATCTTCCTACCAGATCCTCATCTTTGCATCATGTTCTCAAGATCTTTGCTCTTTTTTCATCAAAGTCAACTTTGGTCAACCATGGTTAAACTTGGTCAACAGGACCTCTGCATTGCTCCGATTTGCTTCTGTAGCTTCTTGAATCTAGTCTAATTGCTTTTGCTCTGCAACCTCTTGTTGTTAATCATCTCTCTTATGTCATCTTTCGATTTCACTCCCAAGGGGGTAGGATGATTGCATCATTTTGAATCTTGTTGAATCAATTCTTGAATCAGTTTGATCTGAATCATCAGTTCTCATTGCTAGGGGCATCTCGATGCCTCACATCTTGCTATCTTGTCATCTATCTTTTAGGTATCTGAGAAATCTAACTCAGATCCTCGGGAATCAAGCTTTGTTCTGGAGATGGTTCTCAAAATATTTTGGGTATTGGGGCAATCTAACCTTAATTCCTGAGAGTCAATCTTCATTCTGAGGATAGCTCCTGGAATCTCTTTTAGACCATTATCTGGGCAATCTAACCCAGGTTTCAAAGGGCTAAGCTTGGTATTGGGGCAACCTAACCCTGATTCCGGTTCTCTCAAGACCATTGTCTTCGCAATCTAACTTAGACTTCAAAAAATCATGCTTTGATCTGTTCGGTGTCTTGGCAACCTAACCTAGATTTTTGAATTTCTTGTCATCTATCACTTCAGACTATTCTTTGAATCAATGCACTGTTCGCACATCAATTCAAAGAGGGGGAAATGTAATACCCTAAAATTGGCACCTAATAAATTCAATTAATTTTGGTGCATTTTCTTCAATTTTACATCTCCAAAGTCCTAGTTCTCTAGGCAATTTTCTCTCTCCTACCTGACTTAATTTGACTTGATGTCAATTGCAAAAACCCTAATTTGCATTAATCAAATATTAAAATTAATTCCTAAAGTCTTCGACTTTTATTAGCTAAATTACCCCTATGATAAATTAATTTAATCCTAAAGTCCTAAGTACTTGGAATTAAATTAAAATCTACCCCCTTTAGCTAATTACCCATAAAAAGGAATTAATAATTAATTGTTATTTGAATGGACACTCATTTTGAATTAATAATTTAAGATATTCAAAAAGTCCCCTATGTGGCAAATTCCATTCTTTTAATTAAGTAATTCTATGCATTTTTGTCTCAAATGGGAATGAAGAATCAGGAGTTTCAAATCAAGAACCCCTTCATTCTCTTCCCGGGCTTTCCTATTTAATGGACCTCATTTCTTCATTGAAGGGGGAATTTTTGAGAGCATCTATACTATAGTCAATTTTAGTCTCCATTATTGCATTATTTTCAAAGCTTTATTGTATTAATTAGCTTAATATCTCATTTTAGTTTAATATTGCACCTCATATTAGATTAAATTTGCTTACTTGTTCTTAGATTAATATCATATTTATTTCAATGTCCTTAGATTAAGATTGCACTTCATCTTTATTTCAAGCTTTTAGTATAATTTCATTTCTACATTGCTAGATTAATTGCAATCATTTCTAGATTAATTTGCATTGTTGTTCATCTTAGCTTTTGAGAAATCCTCCATTGTAGGAATGGTCTTATGGTTATTGGCTCTCCAATTTGAGAGTGATTAAACACCCCGTCTACATAGGAGGCAACAAGTCACTTGACAATGAATTTCAAATTGAGTAATTCATACTCTCTCTCATAATTCAATCATGTGAGTAATGACTATGTTGCATTTGTGCCTGATTTAGAGGTCCACATTCAGACACACACATATGCAACAAGTAGAGGATGATAATGTGATAAGAACACTAAAGGTGGATCTCACACATAAAGTGGAAAGAGATAACAACTATCACAACCTAAAGTGGAATTCTCCTACACCATGTGCTAAAAAAAGATGCAAACTCCTAAGTGTTGACATGACAACTAATATAAAAATGCATTATCCTAAGTAAACTTAAGTAAAGTGTAATTAAGAATATTTAATTAAAGCAACAACCCCCCTTAAGTGCAACTTAAGGGAATGCTCTTAAGCTCACAAGGCTAGATGACAATGCATGATGAGTTCCAGCTACTAGGCCATGATAGGTACCCATGTATAATATGAAAATGCAATCTCTCATAAATTGGAGAAAGAGGGAAAACCTCATGGGAAAAACTCTCCCCCAAAAAGAGAGATGAAAAATAAATAATATGGATGGATGGATGGAGTAATCAAGACCCCCCCTCCCCCCCATTAGGACATACATCATGCATATATACAATAAAGAATTCCCCCATAGGATGAAAACAAGGATACATGATATCCCCCCCGTAAAGAATAATCTCCTCCAAGGATGGTGAGTTCTTGAAGGCAAAACATAGTCCAATGCCTACAAACAACATTTCTCCCCTTAGGAAGAAGATACACCAACTACAAATGCAAGAATGCTTCCCATTATACATGGATAAGAAGAAGGAAGGGGAATCCAAATGAATTATAAAGTCTCCAAAGTATTCTCATGTGTCTTTGTGTCCTTAGTTGATGAAGATGCCACTAACTAATTAGGAACATACCCAATAGAAGGTGACAATCAAGGAACCAATGGTAATTGATCCATGTAAGAATCTTGATCAAACTCCAAAGACAAGGATGCCTCCCCAAAATAAGTAGGAAGAGAGACAAAGTATCCCCCCATCAATGTAGAAGATACACCCATGATAGATGCTATAGGATCAATGTAGAAACTGCACAATGAAAATTGAATGATGTTCCTCCCCTTAGGAAGAAACAATGCCATAGGTGTATCAAAGAATCCTCCCCAATATCTAGGAAGAATCATCAAAATGTATGATGTCTCAAGAAATTAAATCAGAATCTCCAACACATGAGTATAATCAGCCTGAACCATGCAATGTGACATCTCAAGTGAAGTTTGAGACTCATGAATGCCAATCTCCAAAGACTCAAATATCTTATTTGAAGATAGAGAGACTTCCTCTAAATGTTGTATCAAAGGATCCACAATCATATAAAACTTGAAAGAAGGATCAAGTGGAGAATGAAGATAAGGTTTAGAGTGTTCCCTCACAAAAAATGAAGAAGGATCATCCTCATCAAAGAGAAGATGAATGTCATCAATGATGTATCCAAAATCCTCAATGTAGGACTCCACAAACAAACCTACAATATCTATCAAGAAGTCATCCCATGGAACTATTTCTAGAAGACAAGAAATACCTTGTTGCACTGAATCATAAGTATCCATGGCTATATGAACACAAGCATAATTAGGAGCAATAGTGGAAGTGATCTCAATTGGAGAAGTAGAAGCTGCATGTTGAGCCATTAAATCATCATAGCTCTCAAGAAATGCAAGACATTCAATTTCCTTTAATTTAGGCTCATCATAGGGAATGGTATCTGCATCATCAAGTGGAACAAGAAAATATACAATTGGATCTTCTGGGAGTGGAGGAACATGTGGATCTCCAAAGTGTTCCCAAATAATGGTCCAACATGTGCGTGGGCATATAACATTTTCTATCTTAGATTTGACTTCAGGGAAGGAAGATGTATTGATACTGTATGCAATCAATCCCATGATATTTAAATTCCTTTCCTTACAAGATAAATTTTTTAACTTGGACTTTGGCTTAGGAATAATTCCATAAAGATTAGGCAATTTTTTTATCCATCTACAATATGTGATGATTCCCTTTGCCCATGATGCATAATTATCCCCATTAAAAAATATAACAACATGATAATTGTATATTCCATGACTCTAACCATGATGCACTTCTCACATGAGACTAAATGAGATCAACAAATCATTTCACCCCCCCCCATAATGCAATAAATCAAAGAACCCCCCCCCCCCCCCCCCCCCCCCAAATGATGCTTTTGGCACTTTATATATAGTGTGTGTACAATTTCCACTTGCAAACAATGACTAAGTAGACTTCTAATTTTGATATTTACAACCACCTCAATGAGGCCAAAAGAGACGCAAATCAATATTACTCAGAATCAAATCAAAATCCAAGCATTATAATGATCATACAAGGCCAAAAAAGGACCTATATCTGAAAGTGATATTATTTCCCAAATAAGACTACAATTTGATAGCAATTCTGGAAAATATTCAAAACATTATTCACTTTTTAAAAAATGGCAGTTGAAAATGTGTTCGTATGAGCCTAAACGAAGCCTCTGAAGTTTCAATACTAAGGATTGGATAGGTACAGTCACCAAAATCTGCAATTTCTAAAAATTTGTGCACCAAAACTAGAAAATAACACCACCACTAAAAAATTTAGGAGATTCTACCCAAAATAAATAAATAAATTGCTCAAAAAATGTAGTTAAAATGAGAAAGTTATGGGCCTTTGAAGTTGGGCTACAAATTCAAAACTATAAATGGTGAGGGGGGAGAAAATTCAAACTACGATGACATTAATAGAAACAAGTGCTTAAATTTGACGTCCAAATGATCATTGTAGCAAAAAAAGCCGAGATATGACGGTCAAATAACTGTTAATTTTAAGAAAATAATATGCTAATGCAATAACTAGGTTAAATTTGATGACTAGATGTCCATCAAAGAAAAATGAAAAAAATGCCCAATGATGGCTATATGCTCATCAAATTTAAGATAGTAAAACACTGTAAAATGCGAAAAAAAATTACAAAATACTTGTATGTCCGGCCTGTCATGTGTCATGGTGATTAGCTTGCTAAGTTGATTGTGCCAGATCCGCATGGCGAGGGGTTATCAGTCCATGGGCCTTCTGGTAGTGCCACGTACTTGTTGGTGTATTGTGACTCATTACGACATAGTAGAGTATAGAGGATCCAACTGAAATATCTGCTAGTGGCTAGGAGAGAAACAATCGAGGGAGCAGTGAAGGTGGGATATTATCCTACATTCACCTTGCGGTGGGGTATTTACTTTATATATAATGCAGCCTGCGAGGTATAAACAAAACCACATAGTGTGGTCGGGGTTGTTGAATTGACTTGGGTGATCAAAATGTTGAATATCGTCAATGGGTAGATGTGAGGTTGGGGGATGAGTGCCCAGTTCTTGATGTCATACTGATCTAGAATATTCTTTGTCAACGCTTGCAAATGTAGTCTGACAAATACAGGGGTGGGGAACCCGAAAACAAAACCCCAAATTTTGACATAATAAAATATCCAAATCTAGGAAAAATTTGCAAAACCGAGAAATTAACTAAAAATTAAAAAAATTTCTAAAAATTCATATCAAATTGCAAATTGGGCTTTACAAAATCGGTTTGCAAAAAAATTGCCTCGAAATTGACTTTTTCCTAAGGTAGAAAAATTTATAGTCACAATTCACTAGAACAACCACTCAGATGCAATGGTGAGGTCAGATCTTACTCTAGATGCTTTCGCAAGCTGCTGCACCTTCAGATCTGAATCATGGCCCTCCAAAAGTTAAAGCAAACTATCTCCAATAGCTATGCAATGAAATCTTCTACGACTCTAATACCATGTAAGAATTTGCCTAAGGCAAGGATTGAAATGCCAAGATCTAGAAGATCAATATATAGCACAAGAGAGATAGGAAAATGATATGATCCTCAATTAATTAGATTCAATGATAATCAATAATACATAAAAGTCCTGTTTATTTACAATATAGATATGCCTAAATATATAGGCGATACATGATAACTAGGATATATGCAAGTGATAACCTATCACATAACCAAGGTGTAATCACATGTCCACTAAAGGTGGGTCATCCACCATTGTATAATGAAGTATGTGCAACATGCACAACAATGAGAGGATGATAATATGATAAGAGCACTAAAGGTGGATCTCACACATAAAGTGGAAAGAGATAACAACTATCACCACCTAAAGTGGAATTCTCCTACATCATGTGCTAAAATGAGATGCAAAATCCTAGGTGTCTACATGAAAACTAATATGAAAATGCATTATCCTAAGTAAACCTAAGTAAAGTGTAATTAAGAGTATTTAATTACACCAACAAAAATAATGTGAGATTGAATGGAAAGATGAACAATTGACTCTTAGTATTCTCTCTAAGCTAAGTTTAGAATATTTTGTGTTTGTCTCTACCTTTTATGCTACTAAGGGTGCACTTGGTACACAATTCACCATGCTATATTTGGATGATTTTGTTGTCTCTCTCACATAGGAACATGATAAACTAGTCCAAATGGACACTCTTAAGTCCTCTAAGTCACATGTCATGGTAGCCAACCAAGGCACAAAAGAATAGAAAGGAAAAAGTAGTAACAACAAGGATAAGAAACAAAAGAATATCAAGGAGAAAAAGGATCAGATTCTAGTTGCTTCAAAAGAAACCAATGAGACCAAATATTTTAAGGATGATAAGCCTAAGAAAGAAAAGGTCAAATGTGCCTATTGTAAGAGACCTGGTCATGATGAGCACAAGTGTTTGAGGAAACAAGTGGATCATTTGACACACATTCTTGAAAAGAATAATCTTAGTATTTTTTAATCCATCAAATAGTGTTTAGAAGAGGGTTCTCACAAGGTACGAGATCACAACAAAGGGAAAGGCTACTGTAGTAGTTTATTCTTCACCATGCACTTGGGTTCTTTACTTAGGTTCTTCATACCACATGGATTCATCTAAGAAATAACTTGTGTCTATGGAGCCATGTACTACACCTTTTATTCTAATAGGTGACGATACTCTTGTTGAGGTGTGTGGGAGAGGGTCTATTGAATTTGGGGAAGGCACATCCCAGGATGTTTTTGTGTGCCCTCATTATCAACTAATCTCATATATATCTATCAAATCACTCACATAGGTACATGCAAGAGAGTTGAGTTTAATCTTTATTCAGTGGTGATTTGTGAGATGTAGAATAAATCTATAGTTGTAGTTGGGAGAGAAGATCACCAGTCTCGAATTTATTTTTTCTCTCTCTTTATTCTTGATTCTCCTTAAATTGTATTTCTCACTCATTCAGATGAGGTTATTCATTTATGGCATCAACAATTTGGCCACTTGAACTACCACTACTTACAGAAGCTCAGTCAGCATGACATGGTTACAGGGTTTCCTTCTATTTAAGTTTCCAATGGATTTTGTCAAGGATGCATTCTTGGCAAGCATCCTGGAGAAAATTTTGATAAAGGAAAAGCATGGAGAGTGACACAACTTTTGGAGC
Source organism: Chamaecyparis obtusa (assembly GCA_027943335.1). Classification (NCBI taxonomy): domain Eukaryota; kingdom Viridiplantae; phylum Streptophyta; class Pinopsida; order Cupressales; family Cupressaceae; genus Chamaecyparis; species Chamaecyparis obtusa. The sequence continues at coordinate 1,830,606 of BSBK01004397.1, read as the reverse complement.
TAGTATGCAGTGATTCGGCAGGACCATTTCCACATCCTTCTTTTAGTAGAGCCAAATATACCTTTGTATATTTTCTCAAACAAAAGTCTAGAGTCTTTGAGTATTTTCAAGAATTCAAATCTTTTATAGATAAATGAATGGGGAAAGCCATCAAGGTTCTATGTACCAATAATGGGGGAATATGTTAACCATAGGTTTAAGAAATTTTGTATCTCAAAAGGAATTGATCTTCAACACATAGTTCCCTACACTCCACAACAAAATGGAGTTGCAGAATGAAATAATTGGTCCTTGAAGGAGATGTCTAATTGTATGATCCACTCCAAATCATTGGCACCTTAGTATTGGGTAGATGACATCAAATGTACATGTTATATCTACAATCAGGTTGCCCATCGATTTGTGAAGGAGTTAACTTCTTTTCAAGCTTGGATTGGTTAAAAACCCATAGTCAAATACTTTCGAGTGTTTGGGTCTCCTACATGGGCTCACATTCTAGCAAAGAAATGTAAGGCTATGGATCCAAAAAGTAGGCCTTGCATATTTGTAGGGTATCCATATGGTGTTAAAGGCTATAGGATTCTGCATCCTACCACACATAATATTTTCATTAAGAGGAGTGTTCATTTTGAGGAGGATACCTCCAGTTCTTCTTCTACCACTTCTCCATCCTTTATTCCTATGGAGACATTGTGACTACATGATGATAATTATTTTGAGGCTTTTAATCCTCTTGATCCTAATGAGGAGTCTTCTTCCACTCTATATGATGATGATGAGGATCCATCTTCCTCCTCTCTAGCTTAGTCATCATTTAAATGGTGATGATTCTCCTCCAGATTCTCCAGCTACTAGGCCTATTTGGGCTCGTTAGACATTGAAGTCAACAGGTGATTGGGATGGTAATCTTTTAGATGAGAGAAGAACAAGGTCACATTTTGAGAAAGCTCCACATCTCTTCATTTCTACATATTTTGATCTACAATTATTATGGTAAGCTTCTGGTGTTCTTGAATGGGATGTTTTTATGCAGGAGGAATTCAGTTCTTTAGAGAGGAACCATACTTGGGATTTAATCCCTCTTCCTAAGGGAAGGAAACTTTTTTGGTGCAAGTGGATCTATCGAACAAAATTTGTTTTAGATGGGTTGGTTGATAAGCATAAATCTTTCCTAGTCGCCAAAGGATTCTCCCAGGTTCCTAGAATTGGCTACTCTAAGACCTTTGTGCTAGTTTCCAAGATGAATTCCATTCGACTTGTCATTTCCATTGTTTCATCCCATTATTGGGAAGTTAATCAGATGGGTGTGATGAGTGTTTTTCTTCATAGTGACCTTTAGGAGGATATATATATGGAGTAGCCATAGGGGTTCATCAAGGATCCTTCACTTTTTTATTGCCTTTAGAAGTCTCTCTATGTCCTTAAATAGGCTCCTCAAGCCTAGTATGCCAGTATGGACTCCTTCCTTCTATTAGTTGGGTTCACTCGATGCCATTATGATTTGAATTTCTACATTCTATAGTAGGATGATACTCTCACTTTCATTATTCTCTATGTTGACGACTTGTTGATCATAGGAAGTCTCTCATGCCACATCACAATAGTGAAAATTGTCCTTCATGATCAGTTCTTGATGTTTGACTTAGGCCTTCTCAACTACTTCTTATGGATTGAGATCACTTAGTCACCTTCTGGTATCTTCATTAGACAACCTAAGTATGCTCTTGATATGATTTCTAGATTTCGCATGGTTGATTGTAAGTCTACACCAGCTCCATTTCTGTTAGGAGTCAAACTTGAGGCTTCTTTTTCTTCATCCTTGGTCAATTTTACCTTGTATCTTTAATTGGTTGGTAGCCTCATATATTTTACTCACACAAGGCTTGATATTTCATATGTTGTGGGCCTAGTCTCTAGGTTCATGTAGGAGCCACATGAGTTGCATTGGAAATAAGCTTAGTAGATTCTTCAATATATCTAGGTTACTCATAGTTATGGGATTCATTATGCAGTAGGAATGGATATTGACTTGGTGGGATACACAAGTTTAGATTGGATAGGTGGTTCTCAATATCACAATTCTACTTTGGGGTATTTCTTCTCTCTTGGTTCAGGTCTAGTTTCTTGTTTAAGCAAGCAGTCTATTATTACTCTTTCATCCACTAAAACTAAGTATCAAGGATCAATTAATGCTACTACTGATTCTATTTGGCTTTAGAACATCCTCGCTGAGTTTGGCATTCCTTTCCAAAAGCCAACAATCATCTTTTGGAGTGCCATTTAGATTTCTCACAATCTGGTCCATCACCAACATTCAAAAAACATCGAGATTCACATGCGCTACATTTGAGAGTTGATTCATGAGAAAGTCCTTGACCTTCAGTACTATTAGAAATCATATCAAACTATAGACATCTTCACCAAACCCTTCACTGATAGAAAGTTCATTCACTTACGTGCTTTTCTTGGGGTGCGATAGGTGTCTCCTTCAACTAGAGCTTTTTAGTTTCCTATTTTCTCTCTTTTGGAGAGGAGTTTTCTCCCACTAGGTTTTGTCCTTTTCTCCAATTATGAGAGGTTTCATTGTAATTGTAAATGGGTACCTAACATGGCCTTTTTTCCAAGACTCATAAGCTATATATTGCATTGTTGTACTTCCTAAGTTGCACTTAAGGGGGGTGTTAGAGTAAATGGGGTTCTTTTCCATTTTCCTCTTGACTTAATTTTACTTAGGTAACCTCATTAATGAGGTAGCTAGATATTGTTGAGGATATTATTGAGTTGTTTTAGAACTCTACTTGCTCCAAGTTGAGACACTTGTCTCAACCATATCATTTCCTTCTATCAAGATCTTGCCTATATAAACAAGCTACCTAGTTTGTATTTTGTATCTTTTGCTTTAGCATCCTCTCAATGCTATTTTTCTTCTAGAATTTGCATTTCTCTTGCGGAGACTAACTCTATGATGCTATTTTGATTTCATGTCATTTGCATTCATATTTTAAATATATATTCTTTGCATTAGTTTTCTAGTTGAATAATATTTTTAGATTCTAACAGCTCCTCGATTCCAATAGTCTAAGTCTTCGGATAGAGTATTTCCTATTTTGTATGGATAGATGTCTACTCTATTTTGATAGATGTGTATCCTAGATGTATAAATGAACCCATGTCCCATATGGATAGATGCTTATCTTGTATGGTTGGACGGTTATCCATGATTCATAGATGCTTATCTCGTATGCATAGGAGTACACGAGTATACAATTTAATTGAAAGTGTATCAAAGGATGGAGAGGTTAATGAAATATTTTCTTTAGGTATCTTTTTCTTAGGCAAAAGGATTCTGCTAATTTTTTTGGGAATTGTTTTATTTTCCAAATGACTCTACTAGTCTTGGCCTTCTTGATACTCATGAAAAAGTTCTAACCTTGTATGTCTTGTTGATAATTAGAACTCTAGAGGGTAATGAGGCCTAGAAAATTATTCTTTAATATTACATTTCTTCTAGAATCCCCATGAAAATTAAGCCTAGAAAGGTTTATGTTTTTATTCTATCCTTATCATGAAGAAGCCTATGCAAATTTAAGGAATTTTTAGTCTACTACCATTGAACAAAACTTGTGATTTCAAATAGTTTTCCCTATATTTTAGAGTTGAAGCTTGCTTATTTTATTTGGTGTATTATTTACTAGGGTTTTCCCTCTAGATATTAACTTATATCCATTATACATTTCCAATCCCCTTTGTCTTTCTTCATTGGCATTTAGAAACACTCAAGAATCTCTAGTAGTTTCTCTCATAGGCTAAATCTACACAAAACTAAATTATAGATTCATTCAATCCCTTTCAATTATAAGTTTTCTCCTAGCATATGGTTCTTCTAAGAAATTGGCCAAAACTACCTTTGGGATTTTACCCAAATTTAGTCTACTTTTAGAGTGAAAATTATATTTAGCATATGGAATGATAGGAATGCTACCTTTATTTTAGGATTTATTATGGATGGTCAATTGTCCATGCATACTTAATCCATTATATGCTTTAATGTTATGTTATAGATTTAAGTCCATGTGAATAAAATTTCTTTGGAGGTTTCCTACTTGTAAACTCTTCTAGAAGATTGAGCTAATGGTCAATGCACTATTTGTATGTGCCACATTCTCCTACCAATAGACATGCTTTCACTTTTCATGAGCTATGGCCTTTACTCCACATGTGGCTCTCATGAATCTTGTAAGTCCTTTCAACATATACATCATGATTGATCTCCATGCCCACATTTATAGTCTTCTACTTCTTAGTATGGTTTAACATCTCTTATTAGCATGTTAGTGAGGATTTCCTTCAAATAGGCCTTGTCATTTCGCATGTTCACACAACTCTTGTTGATAAAAAAGAAAAAGGCATAGAAGACACTATCATGAGTCGAAAGATTTTTCCTAATGTCCAAAACCTTTTGAATCATGGTGCAACTCCATTTATTGTGATTCTCTTTCTCCTACTAAAATTGCTTTAGTTTACAGTAATATGAACACTTTTCTTTTATCTATGAACTCTGACATCAATTTTTAAATTTTTGATTCTATTCCACCTATATTTATATGAAAATTAATAAATATATTAAAGAGTAATTTTTTGAGTTAAACTATATATATTTTCCAATCCAAAAAATACAAAATTTAATCCAAAAGAATTACTCATTTATATTCACGAACTTTAGAAAATTGAAACCAACTAATATATATATATATATATATATCTATATAGATATATATATATATATATATATATATATATATATATATATATATATATATATATATATATATATATCTATATAGATATATATATATATAGATATATATATATATATATATATATATCTATATATATATATATATATATAGATATATATATATATATATATATATCTATATAGATATATATATATATATATATATATATATATATATATATATATATATATATATATATATATATATATATATATATATATATATATATATATATCCCATTAATAAGATAAACACTTTAGCTCTATACCTAAGGGTTCCTTCATTCCTTTAGTGTGCTAGAATTGGTTGAATGGTTGTATTGTATGCACAACTCTTCAAGTTAATGTAGATAACAACTAGGAATCACACTTTGGTGTGCACTGGGTACGCTGACGAGATATGGGAAGGGAGCATAAATGTAAAATTTGAAATGAATTTAAGAATGGTGCAGCCTTATCAATGTTTTTTTATCCAACTTATAAAAAATCTGAATCATTTGTAGAGCTGTCAATTACTCTAATTTACAATACTGGAGGTATTTGTTGCATGTCCATTATTAAACAATAACCTTGTTTTAAAATGTACACTATCCACAGATGGACATTTGGAGTCATTTCTATTAACAACAACATCTTGTACAAATACATTCAAGGGGATGGTATCTATGGAGAAAAAAAAATGCTAGTACAGAGAAATACATGGGTGGCAATTGTATGAAGACAAATGATTCTTAATTGAACAATATAAAGAGAACAAAAGTTGACTAAATATATGTATTATATTAAAAATATAGTTGTTTGCGGAGAAAACCTGTAGTGCTTGTAACCAAATTGTATTTTTTGAAGAACTTGCATTTGATAACTATTTTCAATATTGGTTCAATTGTGTGAATATGTAAAGAAAAATTCCAAGCACAATTTTGGAAAAGATATGAAATAATTAGAAAGGTAATTTAGAGCTAACTTGGTTTCATTTTTCTTTTCCTAAATGTAAGAATAACATAACATATATTGATAGATCTATTTGAAACTTAGTAGAAGTAATATACATATTTGATAATTAATTATTTCTCTTGCATGGTTCCTTGCATAGTATAATTATTTTTGTTGGGAGCACATTTCTTGCATTTTATCATATTCTCTATTTCATTTCATTGTATAGTCAAAGATCAAGAGAAGAGTTTAAAAATAATGATAAAAGAGAAGAGTTTAAACATAATAACGAAAGATATGTATAAGCATTGTAAAGAAGCTTTGGAGATAGCATGGTTTCTTCTCAAACTTACATTGCATTTGTAGCCTAGTCTACTCTATTCTTCAATTGTGTGATCTATGTAGTCTACATTTTCACCATACATTTTTGGTGCCCACCGTGGGGCAACCCACCTCTTGCATGCTGGTTTTGATTATTTTTGGAGCTAACCCTTGTGCAGATTTGTTTGGAGATGAAAAACCTTAGATTTGAAAGATTTGATCATATGTCCCAAACGGCTTGGTGTTTTGGTCTAAAATATTTTTTTCAAGTTGGTGAGATATTAGAGAAGCTCCAAAAAAAATTTCAAAATTTTTGGAGGTAATTTGTATTTTTTATGATTTTTTCTTTATTTTTCATAAAAAATTGATTTTTGACGCAAATCAGCATATTTTTCAGAAATTGTTACATTTTTGGAAAGATCTTGAAATTCTACAGGGGGTCCATTCATTGTGTTTTTAATTTAGAGGTCATATCATAGCTCATTTGGTCAATTTATAAAAACTGGTCTATTTTTGGAAAATGGCTCTCTAGGGCACAAATGAAAAGATCAGTTTGATGGGCAAAAATGGAGGCTTGATCCTTGTGCACAAATATCCTCCAATGAGAAAATAGGAGTTGACTTTTGTGTCCATATGAGACAAAAAGTGCTTTTTCCTTTTTTATAAAATAAAAATAATACTTTATTTGTGCAACTTAGGATAAGAGGAAAAGTGGGGGCTTTTTATTTAATAAAAAGGGGAGGAAATATTCCTTTTAATTAAATAAAGACTTGGGATAAAATGATTTTATTATTTAATTAAAAGAGATTTTTAATTAATTAAAAGAGAGCATGTTCTCTTAATTAAATAAGATTTTTATTTTTATTTTTTTCTGTTTTAAATTAAATAAGGCTCAAACCTTAGGAAATATTGAATTGATTATGATTTGATCAAAGAAATTGATATAATTAATATTGTTGATATTTGAAAATATTGATTCAGGGATTTGATAAATTGCTGAATGGGGGCCCAAAGTCTATGCGACCATTTTAGGGTGCATACATTTGCCTCTCTTTGACTAATGTGTGATCGATCTGGGAACACATGTAGTCAAAGAATGAAGTTGCAATGTGAGATTGATTTGGGATCACAAAACAACTCAGATGTGAGATCGATTTGGGATCACATCTAGACAAACGTAGACAAATGATTCTGGACATGAGGTCGATTTGGGATCATATCCAAAATAAGAGATAAGAATATCAGGCTTGAGCAAAAGCTCACAAAAAAATAGCTGAATCAAGAAAATCAAGGAATCAAGGATTAAAATCCAATAGGTACTGCCCCCTCGGAATCGAAAGTGAAATCAGATAAAGAGGAACAACAAAATGATAAAGAGTTGATCAAATCATAATGAAATTACAATCGATGATAAATGATAATAGGATAACCATTAGGCAGTGAAAACATGCCCCAGTGATGAATTAGAAGAAAAGAAGTGGGGTGAATAAAAGACTAGAAGTTTGAAAGACATGAAAAAGGAAGAAATTCCATCAAAGATCAAAAAATTATGCCTCAAAAGGTCAGTCAACTGTACAGAAGAGAATGAAATGTGATTTTGATGATCAAGGTGAACACGGATTTTAGTTTCGATCCTGAAATGAATAGAAAATGACGTGATATGAAAGACCGAAAATGAAAGATATGATCAAGAAGAATTAGAAAATGAGCACAGTTGACCAACTAGTCCATAGATGATAAAAAGAAGAGCTCTCACCATATGCAAGATGCAAAAACTAAACTATGATGAACCTAAGAATGCAAGTTACTATGAAAGTGGTTGACTTGTAAGGTCACAACGCCTATAGACATCTAATTATCATCATCAAGTGTTAGGTAGTGCCGTAAGATCATACAATGCACACTAGCATAACTATGTGGATATGAATATGATCTTTATCAGATAGAAATGTGGGAATCTCACCTAGGCATCAAAGACATGGAGGTCAAGATGACTAATACAGTGAGATTACCTAAGTTTGATATGGCGAGATTATGCTTGTATCAAGACACATGAAAGTCAGGATAACTAGAAGCATGCATTCGCAAAATAGTCAAGGATAATACCTTGTCAATCTATAGTGTCAAGTAAGACCAACATAAAATGCTCATGACAATTAGGACCAACAAAATATACCCATAAGTAGATAAAGAAATAAAACATGTTCTCATACCCTCAGTCTTCTAGGTGTGCATCATCGAAAACTTCTCAGGGAGAGACCACTCATCAAAGAAATCCTCATAGACAACACAAAGAAAAATAAAGTCAACATATCTCAACAAGTTGATTGTTTAAGTGCGTGTGTGTTGGTCATAGAGTCAGACTCTGATCATTGCATCTGCAAATGAGAAATATCGCATCAAAATTAGATTTTTGGTTAAGACATTTGATAAGTGTTAAGAAACACTCGACGCAAGGGTAGTGTTGAAAAACACTGTCTGGGGTGGTGTTGAAAAACACCTGTTTGTGAAATGCCCCAAGAGACAAACGCACCTAAAGGACCTATGCTAACAGGTATGCCCCCTAGATAAAAATAAAGACCAATTCCAGACCAAGTCAAATAAGGTCAAGGCATGATGGAGAATGACTTAGTGTCGAGGATGCATGCTAAGAAAAAGAAGCGATACAAGAATTCATCAAAAAAAGAAGATCACCATGTCTCCTCTAATCGACATGGAGGCATAAAGTCAAAAGAGATATCTAAGAAGAAAACTACAAGACAAGTATGGGTTCCAAAATTCATCATTGAAGATATTCTCTCTAACACATCAAAAGAAAATAAAAAGCTTAAAGCTATATGGATTCCAAAGTCTCTCTTGAAAGAGTCTTATGTTGAGCAAAAAGTGAAGTTGACATTCAAGCTTCCAAAGGCTTCCACTTCATCTTTTTTCCAAAAATATTCTTCCATTCCATGCGCCTGAACCACAACCTCTGCTACATATTTTTCATATTCCTTCTCGCATTCCTCCATTTACATTTGAGAATTATAACAAGTACACCAATCCTCTCTTCGAGGAGTCAGATAGCAATAATGAACCAGAATATGGTTCGCATTTGGACTAGAATATGGTTTACGTTTCCTCCATTTTTTCCACCACCCTTCAAGGTGTGTATTGACGTTGATCTTACCTTTCTTTCCATCTACCTTTTCACAATCTTTCCATTCATTATCCTTCTACCTTCTATCCTTTTTCCTCATTTGCATATTCCTCCTATCTTCCAACCTCACTCACTTTACATAAAACCTTATCCTCCATTTTCCTATTCCATCTTCCTTTCCCTATCAACATCTTTGAGCATATCATTTTGGATCCTTGGCATATCATGGTTTATCCTTTCAAGGAGCATTACCTAAAATCTTGCCTTCTTCCAAAAAATTATAAAATTAAAAAAAAAATAGAAAAATTCAAAAAAAATAAAATAAAATGAAAAAATAAAAAAATTGAAAATGTGCCATGGTGAAAACCTGGAAACAGGCACCTTGGTAGAAAAAGTAAAGAGAAATAAATTTGTCCTATGGTGAAAACCACTCCCTTGTGGCACTTTGGATAAGTACTATGATGAAAACCTGACAATCAGGCATCATGCGTAGTTCTTCTACATATTTTATCCATTCCGTCTTCTCTCTTTGATCTTGGCAATGTTGAACTATACGCGAACAATTGGCTATCTTGTGAGCTATCTTATGATGGTCTTGATTTCATTTCGTTCATTTTTAGCCTTCATATCTATTTTTCTCCCTTCATTCTAGCCTTTCGCTATCTTTTTCCCCTTTGGTCTTGATCTAATAAAAAAGAGTAAAACACAATGCTATGAAGTCTCTTGACATGTCTACTCCTTTGGACTGCATCCTTTCCTTTTTTTCATTACACTTTTGAGGCTTATCTTATTCTATCCTTTCATTGCTTGTCTAAATGCGCTTTACATGACAATTTTTCCCTAGCTTGGGTACTCTTGAGGAGTTTGCCTTTGAGGATTTCTTCCCTTCACTCTCCTTCATTCTCATGTGTTCCATCTCTTCCACCAGCTTGCTTATCCATCTTGTCCTCCACATTGCTAGATATTGGGACTACACGATGTGATCTTGCTCATGAGTTTAATGCCCATTCTGTCTGGGGGCATCCTTTGTACATATTTATTGATCCTGAAAAAATACCAAAAAAATTCATATATGATGCTGGAAAAATCTTAAAAAGCATAAAAATTCTTGAAAAAAATACAAAAAAATCAAAAAATGCAAAAATACAAAAAAAAGAAAAAAAGAAAAAGTGCCTTGGTGAAAACCTAGAAACAGGCGCCTTGGTAGCAAAAATACAAAAAAAAAATAAAAAATAAAAAATTGCAATAAATCCAAGTGGTGAAAACTTGGAAACAAGCGCTACTTGAGGCCTTTGCACTCCTATTTGTTAGCATGTGTCCTTGACACTTAGCCTTTTTCCATCATGCCTTGACCTTATTTGACTTGGTCTGGGATTGGTCTTTATCTTTGTCTAGGGGGCATAGCTGTTAGCATTGGTCTTTTAGGTGCGTGTGTCTCTTGGGGCATTTCACAATAGGTGTTTTTTAACACTACCCTTGCGTCAAGTGTTTCTTAACACTTATCAGATGTCTTACCCTATAGCCTAGTATGATGCAATATTGCTCATTTGTAGATGCGATGATTAGAGTCTGACTCTATGACCAACACACATGAACTTAAACAATCAGCTTGTTGAGATATGTTGACTTTATTTTTCTTTGTGTGCTGTCTATGAGGATTTCTTTGATGAGTGGTCTCTCCCTGAGAAGTTTTCAATGATGCACAGCTAGAAGACTAAGGGTATGAGAACATGTTTTATTTCTTTATTTTCTTGTGGGTATATTTTGTTGGTCCTAATTGTCATGAGCATTTTATGCTGGTCTTACTTGACACTATGGATTGACAAGGTATTATCCTTGACTATTTTGCGAGTGCATGCTTCTAGCTATCCTGACTTTCATATGTCTTGATACAAGCATAATCTCGTCATATCAAAATTTAGGTGATCTCACTGCATTAGTCATCTAGACCTACATGTCTTTGATGCCTAGGTGAGATTCCCACATTTCTATCTGATAAAGATCATATTCATATCCACATAGTTATGCTAGTGTGCATTGTATGATCTTATGACACTGCCTAACGCTCGATGATGATAAGTAGATGTCTATAGGTGTTGTGACCTTGCAAGTCAACCACTTTCATAGTAGCTTGCATTCTTAGGTTCATCATAGTTTAGTTTTTGCATCTTGCATATGGCGAGAGCTCTTCTTTTTATCATCTATGGACTAGTTGGTCAACTGTGCTCATTTTCTGATTCTTCTTGATCATATCTTTCATTTCTGGTCTTTCATATCACGTCATTTTTTATTCATTTCAGGATCAAAACCAAAATCCGTGTTCACCTTGATCATCAAACTCACATTTCATTCTCTTCTATACAGTTGACTAACCTTTTGAGGCATAATTTTTCAATCTTTGATGGAATTTTTTCCTTTTTCATGTCTTTCAAACTTCTAGTCTTTTATTCACCCCACTTCTTTTCTTCTAATTCATCACTGGGGCATGTTTTCACTGCCTAATGGTTATCCTATTATCATTTATCTTCGATTGTGATTTCATTATGATTTGATCAACTCTTTATCAGTTTGTTGTTCCTCTCTACCTGATTTTGCTTTTGATTCTGAGGGGGCAGTACCTATTGGATTTTAATCATTAATTCCTTGATTTTCTTGATTCACCTATTTTTCTGTGAGCTTTTGCTCAAGCTTGAGATTCTTATCTGTTATTTTGGATATGATCCCAAATTGACCTCATGTCCAGAATCCTTTGTCTATGTTTGTTCGAGTGTGATCCCGAATCGACCTCACATCTGAGTTGTTTTGTGATCCCAAATCGATCTCACATTGCAACTTCATTCTTTGACTACATGTGTTCCCAGATCGATCACACATTAGTCAAAGAGGGGCAAATGTATACACCCTAAAATGGTCGCCTAGACTTTGGGCCCCATTTTTGCAATTTATGAAATCCTTGAATCAATATTTTCAAATATCAACAATATTAATTATATCAATTTCCTTGATCAAATCATAATCAATTCAATATTTCCTAAGGTCTGAGCCTTATTTAATTTAAAAGAGAAAAAAATAAAAATAAAAATCTTATTTAATTAAGAGAACATGCTCTCTTTTAATTAATTAAAAATCTCTTTTAATTAAATAATAAAATCATTTTAGCCTAAGTCTTTATTTAATTAAAATGAATATTTCCTCCCCTTTTATTTAAATGAAAAATCCCCAGTTTTCTTCTTATCCTATGTTGCACAAATAAAGTATTATTTTTATTTTATAAAAAGGGAAAAAACACTTTTTGTCTCATATAGACACAAAAGTCAACTCCTATTTTCTCATTGGAGGATATTTGTGCACAAGGATCAAGCTTCCATTTTTCTCCATCGTTGATTAAGTCTTTTGCCTCTTAATCTCGATCATCCATTGATTTTTCATTTCCTATAAAAGAAGAGCTCTCTTCTTCATTTTCATCCATTCTCTTTTATGCTAATGTTATGTTGCAGGTTTTCTAAGTCATTTGGAGCTCTTTGAAGACATTCTTGCATCCAATCTTTGAAGACATTGTTATTGCACCACATTTACATGCTTTAATAGCTTCCTTTCTTGCATTCTCATAGCATTCATGGCTTCATTCTTAGCTTAATTTACATTGCATTGCATTTTCATAGTGATTCTTGGGGATATTGGCAATGTTGCCCTTGTCTTTGATTTGGAATCTCTCATTGTGTGGTTGACTAGCAAGGTCATGCGTTTATAGTTCTAGCTGAGAGCAATTTTACAAATCTTGCAACTCCATGCATAGAGAGCTATGGATCGATTTGTGAGGGCTCATTCTTGAGTTTTCTTGCATGCAAGGATTCACAGAAGTGTGGTCACATTTTCACCATACAAGTTTGTCGTGTCCTTGATATGCAATGTCCATTGGATCTTTCAGTAAACACTCTTATCTTATCTGAATCATTGATGATATGCGAACCAAGGGAAAAGAATAATTTTCTTGATTTCTTACTTTGGGCATGTCGATCATCTTAATTTTTCCATAATTGGAAGTATCCAACAAGACATTGTTTTGATGGAACACCATTTATAGAAAAAATGTGAGGTTTTTCATCAATTCAATAATCACAATAGGGACATATGAAATTGTTTGGATGGTCATCCATTTCTTATCCAGTTGTTTTTACCATTAATTTCATAAAGTAGGTTGTGCATTTCAGATAAAAAATTGGTTACAACGTAATTACTTGATTCTAGTGAAAGGGTTACTTTGAATTATTACAAAAAAAACTAATAAAGGAAGCAATTAATAGAAGCTTGTCATGCATAAATGGTTGAACAAATTTAAAAATAGATCACACCCACAATAAAATGGTTCTTTTGTTTTGGCCGACAATGATAAAAAATGGAATTTTTGCTTTAACACCACAATGCCAAATAGTAACTTTGCCAGCAAATCTCCTTGAGAAAGTGGTGAGACATCATATAAAAATGAGTGACATAAAAAGCAACGAAAGAAAATTGATGGATGCGTGAACAAAAACTGATGGATGCATGAGATCATTTTGATCATCTTGCATCAATTTGTTTTTGCAATGCACACCGTCAATGGACAAATATAGCTAATTTATTTTATATAATATCTTCTACATCTAGAACGAATACCTTTGTAATCCACAGGCTGAATCCACTCACTACTAACTAGTTTCAGAGATTAGTCTACTAGAAGGGCTTTCCTTACAAAATTAAATTAAATTAGTAAATAAATAATTATAAAATAAGATAAAATTAAATTAATAGTTGTAGATAATATCAAATAAAAATTGAAAATGACAATTGTTGATAAATTATTAAAATTGCATATCAATATATATAAATAAAAGATATTATTTCTATAATTATAAATTAATGTTCATAAAAATACAATATTGAATATAAATCTATATATTAATAAAATTAATAATGAACAATAATAATAATAATATATAATAATTTTATTCAATCAATAAATAATTAAATAAAATAATAATATTATTTTATTTATTAAAATTAAATATAAATAAATTATGTATAAATAATATAATTAATATCAAACAATATGAACATTAATAAAATAATAAACTTATTACCACTCTTAATATATAAAATACCGATAGAAAAATAATACTTTGTAAACATTACAAATATAATAAAAGCAACATATATATTAGTATAATATAATAATAATAATAAGTAATCTATATTATGTTCAATTAGAATATAATATATCACAAATAATAAATCTAACTAATTTAAATACCAAAATATTATGTCTGGTTGTTTAACAATAAATTCAAAGGCAATTCCATTCAATCACCATGGATAAAACCAAAAGCAAACATGCCTCTTTTTCTCGAGGTATATAAATATAAATTCAAATTATTAAAAATTAATAAGTGCACTCTCTGATTCCAAATTAGTGACTAATCAACTAGCTTTAACAAAACTAAATATATGGGAAACTCTATACGTTTTACTATACTTGGGATGTATTTGACAACTACAATATAAATAAAAGAGAAAAGTAGCAAACCTATCATAGTAGATAAAACCAAAAGAAAACATCAAGACAATCAATCATCATGGATAAAACCAAAAGCAAATATGTCTCTTTTTCTAGAGGTATATAAATATAAATTCAAATTATTAAAAATTAATATGTGCAATCTCCGCATCCAAATTAGTGACTAATAGAGTAGCTTTAACAAAACTAAATATATGGGAAACTCTATATAGTTTCACTATACTTGGGGATGTATTTGACAACTATGACATAAATAAAAGCGATTGGCAGTAAAAAGTAGCAGAGAAAATATGACAGAAATGATGAACACACTAGATCGGTTTAATCATCATCCATAAGTACGGATTGAAAAATAATCATTGATTCTTTCTAATATGTCATTTTCTTCAGATAATAAACGCATTCAAAGTAACAAATATAATTTCAATATATAATAAATATAATTGAATTCAATATAAATCACTCCATCAAACATAAAAAACATTAAATTTTATATTATTTTGGTTAGCTATATTAAGATGTTCTCATTTACATCAACAATTATCAAAAATCACCTTTAAGCTAACCCAACCTTTATACCTAGTGTCATTCACTTCCAAATCCTTCTTTTGTGGCTACTAATAGACTATTTTCATTAGTTCATATAATGTTAGTTGAAGGTTTTAGAGGGTCAAGTTAAGAGTATACTTTATATTGGTCATGTTAGCTCATTTTCTTGCAGGATCCCAAAACAAGCCCCGAATGCTTAAATGAAACTCTTTGATTCCTAAACTCCCGATTCTAGCAAGAAAAAGACTAATTAACATGGATAAAATCCTTCTTCACTTTGAGCACTTAGCTATAGGTGGGTTTACCTTTTAGATTAGCTTCTTTAAAGCATTACAATAGTTATCCATATCCTTGACATAGACAAGATACATTTAGATTATACAACAAAACTTAAAATGAATTGATTATTTGAATTGTTGATGGTGAAAAGATGCAAATTAAGCTATAACCAGTGTCAAATCCTAGGGCATCAGAGCCATAAAATATACACCAACAGAAAACCCTTCAAAAAAAAAATCCCAAAACCCAAATGAGGTGCCTTACACTCCATTCTCCCATTTTCTTATCTTGCTATCACATTCTTATACAGACCATAAATTCCTAGAGATCTCCCTTAAGATTTACCCTTCCCTTGAAAGAAACTTAAGCTTAACCCCTATATCTTCCTTGTAAACAATGTATCAAAATACCTTACAATTTAATACATAAAGGAATTCAACATCCATACACGAAGACAAAATATAATATGCAAAAGAGTTCCAGTATATTGTATTGATGTTTTTACTGTATCAGTACATTATTGACAGAGAATTGTAGGACATAAGTACTATTATCAGAACTCTCTTTACAAAATAATATTCACCACCTCCTTTCAAAACAAGAAAAATTTCTATATATATCACTGGCTATCTTGGAATCCTTAGAGAAAGGATGAAACAAGCTTCAGATAGCTAGGACAGTGACTTGCACTATAGAAAAAAAAGTACATTACATTATGACAAGAAACCATGAGAAACAAAAAGCTGATTCTCATCATACTGAATCTTCACAGGTGGCACCTTCGTCTGATGATATTTTTTAGTAACTGCATAAGGTTTTTACATGAATGATGACCGCCATTTTAGGCTATCATACATCATTCTCTGAATTATAGTTACACTCCCTATATTTAAGGATCAGGTGCCATGTGTAATTCATTCTTCTTCTACTGCTCTTGGTTGAATGGCATCTGACTTCTTCGTATTCTGGACCACTATAACAAACCCTGGAAATAAACCCTCAATCATTTCAAATACTTGAAGCAATGACCAATTCATTTAATTTAAAACATGTTCGTCGATCACATCCATTTCTTGACATATCGGGTGGTCCTTATAAATTGACAATAGTCAATTGAGCTTTGAGAAAATTATTTTGCCACATCATCTTTTCCTGGAAACCAATAGGAAATGAACACCTCAGTATCCCTAGCACTGGACCCACTTTGACCTTGGCAAGCATCTTAACCCTTAGTCATTTGGAGATTACATGACCGAAGGCTTTGCACAATCGCTCAACATTTTTCTTAACCAAGGTCAGATCATGAGAACATGAGAACAAAGCACTCTCAAGATCGTTGAATGTCTTAATTAACCAGGGTTTCATCTAGAGATCCAGTGACAACCACCTGATTTCACTTACATTAATGGTCACCACTGAATTGCTAGACATTTAACTTAACTCATCCTTTCCTTGTCGATCTAGCGACCAAAGCATTCTCATAATCATTGAAGGTTTTACTTAACCTGGGTTTAATCAAGAGAACATGTGATTGAAGCATTCACGAGATTGCCGAATAAATGGATTGACCCTGGTTACATCATGAGAACATGTGCCAACTATTGATCTCTTCTTTCATCTATGGTCCACACTAAGTCTCAAAGCCTTTAACTTAACTCACCCCTAGTTTGGAGAATACGTGACTAAAGGAATCTTGTGATCTCAAAGAATTTTACTTAACCCGAGCCTAGTCTAGAGATCACGTGCACAAAGCATTCACATAATCTCATAATCTTTCTTTGACCTAGGGTTTCATTCAGAGAATGAGCGACCACCATCTGATCTTATCTGCATCCACGGTCCATACTCAATCTCTGAGCCTTTAACAACTTAACTCATCCTCTATCTGGTGATCTGGAAAATGAAAGCTCCTTTTCAAACTTGAGAACCTCTAACCTGACCACAATCTCCATTCAGAGAATCAGCAACAACTGCATCTCTTAATCTCCAAATGTTTCATTTAACTCTTGGTTTATCATGAGATTAAGTGACTAAAGGCTTCTCATATTCTCTAAATGATTTGCTTAACCCTGGTTCTTTCACAAGATTTAGCGAATACCTTTATTCACCAAGTCGTTGAATATTTCACTTAACTTAGGTTCCATTATGAGATTAAACATCATTCGTTGATCTCCAAACCTATCCATGGCTGTTGCTGAATCGCCCAATATTTTAAGGCTTGACCATTTTATCATGAGATTGAGCGAATGCCTTTATTCGCCAAGTCACTAAATGACTTAAGACTTAGCTATTATATCCAGAGATCATGTGACTGAGGAAACCTTACACTGTAAACACCCTTGTTGTTGAATCACCAAATATTTTTATCAGAACCGCCAAAATCTAGTGAATGAGAGATAACCATTGTCGCAGAATCGCTAGATACTTTATCACCTACATAGTCTAACTTGAGATTAAAAGACCATCGTTGATCCTGGAAAGCATCAATGATTATCGCTTGATCACTGAATGAATTAAGAAAACTACCAAAGATCATGAGATTCAGAGACTACATAGTCACTGGATTGCTGAAAGAAAAGCTAATCGCCAAATGCATTTGGAAATCAAGCGACTAAAGAGAAATAAGACAAAGACCTAGACATAGTCGCTTGTTCACTGAATAAAAGGTGACTTGAAAGATGTATCCCGAGATCCAGTGAACACTAAGAGATAAAAGACCATGTGCAGACACAAATACTTAAGTGGCCAATAAAGTAACATGAAAATATAAGGATCTAGGGCACACTTAAGACATTTTAGGAAAATAACCATATCGAGGATAAAATGACCTAGGGCAAGGATACATGAGAAAGTTTCACACGGTGAACCTTGAAACTTTTGAACCCTGAATGTGTAAAGACACTTGTAGAGACACATAAAAGGTAGGGCAAAGACCAAAAATGACATTTTCTCAGAAAACCCAAAATTGCTCTAACAGTGGCTCTATCTGAGGATGCTTGAATGTAAGTTCATAACAAGTAACCAAGAATCTCTGGGTGGTAAACCACAAAACACTAACCTACTGCAAGAAAAAAACACACAACTGAAACAAACACATCTATACATATTTACAGAGCTAATGTGCATGGAAGATATTAGAACTTAATTGAAGAAATATTTCAGAAATTGTCCATGTACTGGAAATTCATGTTCTTCACCATCCAGACTTCTCAAGAAATATGAATCCCTTCCATGAATATGATGGATAACATATGGTCCTAACCACAAGGACTCAAATTTCTTTTGCTTACCTTTGTCTTTAGCCCTGGCATTCCACTAAAGAATCAAATCACCATGTTGGAATTTTCTAACAATTGCTCTTTTGTCAAAAAGATATTTCATCTTTTGCTATAGTTTCACATTTTCCTTCTGACTTTCCCTTCTTGTCTCATCCAATTCAATCAACTGGATCATCCTATCTTGTAAAGGATCACCAATTTCCAATTCTTCCTCTTGTATAAATTGGTATATGGGCAACAAATTGTTCACAAGAAGTCTAGATTTCATACCATATACTAACTCAAAAGGAGAAATCCCCGTAGCTCTCTTCTCTGTGATCCTATCTGCCCATAATGCTAACTTCAGTTTTACATGCCAAATCCTCTTATTCTTTTCCAAAGTTTTCTTCAAAATTTGTAGAATAATTTTATTGCTTGATTTTGCTTTCCCATTGGCTTGTGGATGGTATGGGGATGAGTATGAAAAAATTATACCCATTTCTGAACAAAAATCAGTGAATTCTTGTTACCTAAAACACATGGCATTGTCCATTACTAACTTGACAGGGACACCAAATCTAGTAATTACATTATTCATCAAGAACTCTGTTACCACTATGCTTGTAGCCTTTTTAGTTGGGGTTTCTTCAATCCACTTGGTAAAATAATCAATAAAAACCAATATCCAACTATGTCCTCTACTAGATTTCTTAGCAAATTCTCCAATAAAGTCCATCCCCCACATAGAAAAAGGATCTTATGTAATCACAGGGTTTAGTAACAATGCACCTGAGAATTTCAACTTTTTTGAGAACCTTTGGCATGGCTCACACTTTTGAACAAATGAATGAGTGTCCTTA
Organism: Chamaecyparis obtusa; assembly: GCA_027943335.1. Taxonomy (NCBI): domain Eukaryota; kingdom Viridiplantae; phylum Streptophyta; class Pinopsida; order Cupressales; family Cupressaceae; genus Chamaecyparis; species Chamaecyparis obtusa. Next base: position 1,810,916 of record BSBK01004397.1, on the reverse strand, counting down.
AACAGGACAGGCCAATAGTAACCATCCCTTAGGATTTTATGAGTTTTGGCCCTAGCTGAATGATGCCCTCCACACAATCCAGAGTGCATATCTTTTAAAACCTTTTGAGCTTGGCCCTTGTCTAAACATAAGAGCCAAATCCCATCATTGTCTTTCTAGTACAAGTCTCCTTGCAATAACACATACCTTTGAGCTTGCAATTTAAGGCTTCTTTTATGATTATCACTTAATTCCTCTTGGCAACTATCATTCTTGAGAAAATGAACAATTTTAGTATACCATTGTTGCATCTCAATGCTAGTAATTGTTCCTCCACTAATGACAATATTATTTACTTGAATAAGGTTGATATTCTCTTCTGTCATTAACTTTGCAAGTCCTAGACCTCTAACAAGTTTAGTAATGTGAAGCTCTAAATCAAACTCTTGGATTCTATTAATACACTAGCATCTTTCACCTGTGACCTCACTTTGCACTAGAATATCTTTGACTGCGGCATGAGGAACATATGCATTTACCTTTGCACAAACCAAATAAAGTCTGAATGCTTTGACTGCTTTTACCAAAGCATAGGCCTATTTTTCCATCAACTCATAGTTCAGCTCAGCTGACTGTAATGACTTGCTGAAGAAAGCAATGGGATGCTCAAATCCTTCCCCATCGTTTTGTAATAAAATTGTTGCAATGGTATGAAAGGATGCAAAGGAAAACAAAGAAAAAGGCTTAGAATAATCAGGAGATATTAGGACGCGAGCTTCTTGAATTGTTTGTTTTATTTTTTCAAAAGCCTCTTGAGCTTCAATATTCCAATCAAACTTTGCATCTTTCTTTAAAAGCTTGATTATGGGTTTAACCAACTCTGCAAAATTAGAAATAAACCTCCTGAAAAAATTGATTTGTCCTAAAAAAGACTACACACCTTTAATGTTCTTTGGAGGAGGGACCTTTTTGATTGCTTCTACGCTCTCAGGATCAATCCTGACTCCTTTTGACACTATATGTCATAGAAATTTCTCTTCAGTAATGACAAACTGACACTTCTTAGGATTCAGTGAAATGCCAAACTCTAAAGCCTTGACTAGAACCTTTTCCAAGTGACTACAGTGGTCATCAAACCTCTTGGAATAACTTGTCAAATCATCTTGATACAAAACCATGAGGACATTAATTAATTATTTGAAAGCAACATCCATTGCCCTCTAAAAATTTTCTCCAACATTTTTCAAACCAAAAGGCATTCAGACACAAACATAGGTTCCCCAGGGAGTAGTAAATGCAGTCTTGAATTGTTCAGATTCTTTGACTAATACCTAGTTGTATCCTAAAAAATCATCCATCATAGACAACAATTCACAACCAGTCACTCTATGCAGCATAGCCTCCATATTTGGTAATCCATAATTGTCCTTTAGTGAAGCAACATTTAAATTCCTAAAATCAACACAGAGTCTTATGTCACCATTCTTTTTCCTGATTGGCACCGAATTAGAAACCCATGAAGAATGCCTACTAGGCTCAATGATGCCAACATCCCTTAACTTGGTCAATTCTATTTGCATTTTAGTGGCTAGTAGGGGGTTAATGGGCCTTTGTTTCTACCTAAAAGGTTTGGTGTCTTCTTTTAAAGGGATTTCATGTTGAAACAAGTCTTCCCTATAAGATTTGAGGTCATCATAGGATCAAGAAAACACATATTTATACCTTTTCAATAACCTTATCAAATTGGTCCTTACCTCTCTACTCAGCTTTTTTCCAATGTACACCACTTGAAGGGATGTTTCTGAACCTAAGTTTATTTCCTCTAAATCTTCAATCTTAGTATTGGAATTTTGTCACATGTATCCATCATTTATCTTAAACATGCCCTCTATTTCAACCAACCCTTTAGGAATATGATTTGAGGCTAACTGAACAATCTCATTTCCCATGACACATTCCTTTCCATCAACAATCTATTGTGAATTATTAAAATCAATTTTCTACCCATCATATTGATCTAGACTTTGAATGAATTTAAGGATATCATGATCATCCTCAAAGACTTGCCAATTATACACATTATTAGGCACTGCAGGCCTCCTTTTGATCTCTAACATTGATACACCCATCAGAGTAGCATCATTATTTTTTAATGAAACATTAGCAATGAAATCTACCATAATATTATTTGACCTTTCCACCCAAATAATATTGAAATCATCAAATAACTCTAATCTATCCCAGATAGCATGTTTATACAATTTTAACCTATCATCTTTGGCAGCATATTTAGATCTGATTTGGGCTATGATTAATTGGGAATCAACATGGAATTTTAAGCATTTTATACCATGTTTTATAGCAACACCTAAACCCAATATCAAAGCCTCATATTCGGTAGTATTATTAGCACACTGGAAAGTCAATAGAATTGAAGGTAGTACCTGATGGGGATATAAGAAAAATAGTAGCTCTTGATCCTCCTTTAGAACATCCTCCATCAAAGTACATTTTCCATAGTCCATCTTGCTACAGTAGCAACTCATCAACTATGGGATCAGTGTTTTTAAATTGTGGTACTATCTCTTCTATCATGAAATTCCCCATGTCAATATCAAAATAGAAATTTAAGTCTTCGGGTGCAACCATCTCAACCATAACTAAGGAATGAGGCTCCCTATACAACTTCACTTTAGTTCCATTGATAGAAAAAGTAGCATATGACAAATCTAACTGTAATTTTCCTCCCACAACTGCTGCCCACTGTCTTGATAGAAGCATGCCATAATGGGGCTTAGTATCAACTACAACCACATCCATCTTGTACATGGTCTCAGGGAAAGCAACATTTTTCACTTCTATCCCCACTAAGGTTCCTACCATAGGAACTGCTCTATTATCCATAGAATAACACCTACCATTGGATGTATCAACTTGTAATCCTAACTCCTTCATGACATGATAGGGCATCACAGTGGCTGGAGTACTAGAGTCTATCATGCAATTCTTTAGCAAGAAGTTATTCACAATCAGTGTAACATAGAAAGGGTCAATGGAAGATGGTTCTTGTGTTACAATATTCCCAACACAAAAGTTAGAAATATCTTTAGCTATTTCTGGTATGTCCACTGGCCTTCCCTTTTCTGATACAATGGGACCAACACCTTGTTCATTTATCAAATCTAGAGCACTTGTCTTATGCTCTTTGATTTTCAACATTTCCAATAGGGGAATGGAAAGCTTCGTTTGAGACAAGGCATGTCTCATGTAAAAAGTAGGGGGGTCAGTAGAAAGATCAGAAGTATCCTTTGCTTTACCAATCCTCCTTTTTACCCTATTTATGGAAATTTCCTCATTCCTTTTACCTTCAACAATAGGTTCCTCTTTCTTATTATTACCACCTTTGCCTTTGACAACATTTGGTTTAAGGGGTTCTCTATTCTAAGGATCATCTTTAATAAACACTGATCTAGGTATCCCTTGATCAACATCCACTCTTATATTCCTCAAATTTTATGAGGACCTAGCCTGAGAAATAGCAGCCATAGTTAAAGTTCTGATCTCTTCTTCACTGGGATTTCTCCAATGAGTTCTATCCAATTCTAATATGATCATATTAGTTTTACATATATCACTATCAAACTCATCATAATCGGATTGAGTAAACACTTGTTGCTCATAATTTGGGAGAATCCTCCTTTTATGATCAAAATCAACACAAATCTCTTCATCATCTGAAGATATGAGTTCTTCCACCTTTTCAGTGGTAAACATGTTAACTGTAGGCTTTTCAGATTCTTCATAATCTCCTGCATGTGAATTATCAGCTTCTTCTTCCAAAGCTTGAGCTACAACACACTGGTAAGGTGAATGAGGCATGTTACAAGCCACACACCAAGGAATTCTTTCCAGATTATGTGCTGCATTTTTCTTCAAAGGATCAGGGGTATCCCTCCCCTTTTGATTTTCATGGTTATCAAAAACAAGTTTCCCATCTTTCCAATTTGTCTTGTAAGGCTGATCATTTAACCTTGGAAACCTTTCCTGCCTTTGATAAGGTGGTCTAACATCCTGATAATTTCTCCCACCCTTTTCAATCTTGGTTGAGAGATCCCTGAAAACACTTGCCAACTTATCAACCTTATCATCTTCCTTGGTTGGTCTCACAACATGTGGTTTAGTTTCCTTCCATAATTTGCCTTCATCCCTTTTGTACATCGACTGACCAGATGCCTTCCTATTAATTTTAATATTTATAGCCAATTTGAAAGCATCTCATAGAGTATGAGGACTTTTATCTCTCAAAAGATATGACATCTTTCCATCCAAGGCATTAAAATATGTGGTCAAGCAAACTGCATCATCTAGTCTTAAGACTTGAAACAATTTGTACACTGCCTTTTGAAACCTACCATTGAATTTAGACATGCTCTCATTTTGATGCTTCTTGATGTTATTAAATTCATTGAGCATATAACTTGAATTAACATGTTCTACATATTATTCCTTAAAACATCTGACAAATTCATCCCATGATGCAATACTATTTTTAGGAAAGCCTCTATACCAATCCCTAGCATCTTCAATTAATGACTAGACAAAAAGTTTCATTACAACATCCTCATGTTCAATTTCATAGTCATTAATTTTGTCTTTAAAAAACTTCAGATGCTCTTCACACGTGACAACATTATTTCCATTAAACTTAGGGATCTTATCTCTTACCTCATTTAGGATGACATTAGGCTGACCAGGGATACCATCAAAGAAAAATGGTCTGTATCTATCCAAGTGAGCTGGTCTTCTTTGGAAATTTTGTGGGCCTTGTATTCCTCCTCCAATATTTTGACAAAGAAACATTTCCCATGGTACCACCAATCAATGGGATTGTTGGATTGGTATTTTGAACTGGTCCAGGTGCAACTTGTTTAGGAATTGAAACTTGGGGATTGGGCATTGTACCAGAGGGTTGGTTTTGTGGTACTATCCCCATAGTAATATGGATGGAGCTACTAGCAGTTGTACTCATGTTGGCATGCAAGAAAGAAATCTTCATTTTCATTTCATCTGCAGCAACCTCTAATTCCATTTTCTCTAGCTGAATAGCTAAATCCTCCTTAGCCTTTCTAGCCTTTTCCAATTCTAAGTTGGCTTGGGACACAACATTAGGAATTATAGTATTCCTCTTAGGTTCATTTATATTTATACCAACCATTTTTTGTTTTCCTTTGTCAGATGCATCCCTTGTAGCATTTTTAAGGTTCTCATTTCTTTTAACCTCTGATGGATGTAGCTATCTTAGAATAGGGCCCTCCCCTTCAAATTCATCCTTCTTAGGATTATGCTCACTACCTCTAACTTGTTCTCTCAAAGCTCCCATGTCACCAAACAATTCACTGTCTAAACCCTTGAAATATTGGTTTAGGTTTTTAGCACGGAGCTCATTACTCTTTGTTTTTCTCATGAGCTCTTGTCTCTCCATGAGTAACTCATAGATCTGTTGTTCCCGCACCTTTCTTTTATTAGTAATTTCTAACAATTTCTCCCTCTATTTCTTCCTCAAGGCTATTACTTCTTCCCTCAAATTTTTAGAATCATAAGAAGCAGTCTCTATAGAAGAGGTTTCTCCTGGGGGATCTAGACTTTCTCTTGCAGGAAAAAGCCCTATGTCTGTGGCTTCATCTTCCTAAGAAGGATTGACTGCACTAGGTTTGGTTTTCCTAATAAGTTTAGGATCATCAGAAGAAGAAGAGGCCTCTTTAGGAATAGGTGTGGGAATTTGATCTCTAGAAGGTCTGGGAGAATTAGGATTGAAAATACCTCTCCTAGATCATTGTTTTCTACTAGGCATATGGAGTTCATCACCCATATTACTCTCTCGATGATCTTTGTAATAAGACCTAGTGAATCTTTGCCGACTCATAATATTTTTAACAACAAATGTACCAAGGTTTTACCACTATACCAACAACTGGTAAACATGGATCTTAGAGTCGCCACCCACTAACAAGTGGGGATACAAAATTATGAACTGGTCTACAACAAAACAATAGAGGATTAACAAAAATGTAACAAGTCCATTGTGCAATATCTTTCCCCAGTAGAGTTGTCAATTTGTTAGCTCATTTTCTTGCAAGATCCCAAAACAAGCCCCGAATGCTTAAATGTAACTCTATAATTCCTAAACTCCTAATTCTAGCAAGAAAATGACTAATTAACATGGATAAAATCCTTCTTCACTTTGAGCACTTAGCTACAAGTGGGTTTAACTTTTAGATTATCTTCTTTAAAGTATTACAATAGTTATCCATATCCTTGACATAGACAAGATACATTCAGATTATACAAAAAAACTTAAAATGAATTGATTATTTGAATTGTTGATGGTGAAAAGATGCAAATTAAGATATAACCAGTGCCAAATCCTAGGGCATCAGAGTCAGAAAATATACACCAACAGAAAACCCTTCAAAACAAAATCCCAAAACCCAAATGACATGCCTTACACTCCATTCTCCCATTTGCTTATCCTACTATCAAATTCTTATATAGACCATATATTCCTAGAGATCTCCCTTAAGATTTACCCTTCCCTTGAAAGAAACTTAAGCTTAACCCCTATATCTTCCTTGTAAATAATGTATCAAAATGCCTTACAATTTAATACATAAAGGAATTCAACATCCATACATGAAGACAAAACAAAATATGCAAAGGAGTTCTAGTATATTGTATTGATGTTTTTACTATATCAGTACATTATTAACAGAGAATTGTAGGACATGAGTACTATTATCAGAACTCTCTTTACAAAATAATATTCACCACCTCCTTTCAAAAGAAGAAAACTTTCTATATATATCACTAGCTATCTTGGAATCCTCAGAGAAAGGATGCAACAAGCTTTAGATAGCAAGGATAGTGACTTGCACTACATGCAAAAAGTACATTACATTATGACAAGAAACCACAAGAAACAAAAAGCTGATTCTCACCATACTGAATCTTCACAGGTGGCACCTTCGTCTGATGATATTTCTGAGTAACTTCATAAGGTTGTTACATGAATGATGACTTCCATTTCAGGCTAACATATATCATTCTCTAAATTATAGTTACACACCCTGTATTTAAGGATCAGGTGCCATTTGTAATTCATTCTTCTTCTACTACTTTTGGTTCAATGGTATCTGGATTCTTCATATTATGGCCCACTGTAACAAACCCTGGAAAGAAACCCTCAATCATTTCAAATACTAGAAGAAATGGATAATTCATTTAATTTAAAACATGCTTGTCGATCACATCCATTTCCCGTCATATCGGGCGGTCCTTATAAATTGACAACAATCAATTGAGCTTTGAGAAAATTATCCGGCCACATCATCTTTTCCTGGAAACCAATCAGAAATGAACACCTCAGTATCCCTGGCACTGGACCCAATTTGACCTCAACAAGCATCTTAACCCTTAGTCATCTGGAGATTACGCGACTGAAGGCTTCGCATAGTCGCTCAACATTTTTCTTAACCAAGGTTAGATCACGAGAACATGCAAACAAAGCACTCGCGAGATCGCTAAATTTCTTAATTAATCAGGGTTTCATCTAGAGATCTAGTGAAAACCACCTGATTTCACTTACATCAACAGTCACCACTGAATTGCCCAACATTTAACTTAACTCATCCTTTTCCTGGTGATCCGGTGACCAAAGTATTCTCATAATCACTGAAGGTTTTACTTAACCTAGGTTTGATCAGGAGAACACGTGACTGAAGCATTCACGAGATCATTGAATAAATGGATTGACCCTGGTTACATCATGAGAACATGCGCCAGCCATTGATCTCTTCTTTCATTTGTGGTCCACACTGAGTCTCAAAGCCTTTAACTTAACTCACCCCTAGTTTGGAGAATACGTGACTAAAGGAATCTCGTGATCTCAGAGAATTTTACTTAACCTAAGCCTGGTCAGGAGATCATGCAAACAAAGCGTTCATGTAATCTCATAATCTTTTTTTAACCTAGGGTTTCATTCAGAGAATGAGCGACCACCATCCGATCTTATCTGCATCCACGGTCCATACTCAATCTTTGAGCTTTTAACATAACTCATCCTCTATCTGGCAATTCGGCGAATGAAAGCTCCTTTTCAAACTTGAAAACTTCTAACCTGACCACAGTCTCCATTCAGAGAATCAGTGACAACTGCATCTCTTAATCTCCAAATGTTTCATTTAACTCTTGGTTTATCAAAAGATTAAGCGGTTGAAGACTTCTCGTATCCTCTAAATGGTTTTCTTAACCACAGTTCTTTCATGAGATTTAGTGAATACCTTTATTCACCAAGTCACTAAATATTTCACTTAACTCAGGTTCCATTATGAGATTAAACATCAGCGATTGATCTCCAAAGGTATCCACGGTTGTCGCTGAATCACCCAATGTTTTAAGGCTTGACCATTTTATCATGAGATTGAGCGAATGCCTTTATTCGCTAATTCACTGAATGAATTAAGACTTAGCTATTATATCCAAAGATCATGTGACTGAGGAAACGTTACACTATAAATACCCTTGTCGCTGAATCACCAATATTTTTATTAGAACCGCCAAAATCTAGCGAATGAGAGATAACCATTGTCGCCGAATCGCTAGATACTTTATCACCTGCATAGTCTAACTTGATATTAAAAGACCACTGTTGATCCTAGAAAGCATCAATGATTATTGCCTGATCGCTGAATGACTTGAGAAAAATGGTCAAAGATCATGAGATTCAAAGACTACATAGTCACTAGATTGCTGAAAGAAAAGCTAACCGCCAAATGCATTTGGAGATCAAACGACTAAAGAGAAACAAGACAAAGACCTAGACACAGTCGCTTGTTCACTGAATAAAAGGTGACTTGAAAAATGTATCCTGAGATCCAGTGAACACTAAGAGATAAAAGACCATGTGTAGGCTTGAATACTTAAGTGGCCAATAAAGTAACATGAAAATATAACGATCTAGGGCACACTTAAAATATTTTAGGAAAATAACCCTACCGAGGATAAAATGACCTAGGGCAAGGATACATGAGCAAGTTTCACACAGTGAACCTTGAAATTTTCAAATCCTGAATGGGTAAAGACACTTGTAGAGACACAGAAAAGGTAGAGCAAAGACCAAAAAATGACATTTTCTTAGAAAACCCAAAGTTGCTCCAGCAGGTCACTAATATGGCTCTTTAGTTCAATATAAATTGGACCAAGTTTTTAGTAGGGCAAGTTAAGAATATACACAATATTGACACTATTGTATAACCCTTATGTTAGTTAGTAGAAATTTAATCCAAGTTTTTAATTAATGGTAAGCTAATAATATACACCATATGTCACTAATATGCTCTTTTCATCAATTCAGTGTAATGTTAGACCAATTTTTTTAATGGGAAAGCTAAGAATATACACCATACTGACTAAGAAATTTAGACCATTTCTAATAGAAAATAGGCTAGGAATAGACACCATATTGGTCACCCTAGCTTATCTAAGAACAAGAATTGCATGCACTATGTGTCCTCTTCTACAGTCAACTTTCTAAGTAGCTCATTTTCTCCCACTGCCTATAATTAAGTCGATAGGATTATTCTGTGACAAACTTTAGCCATATTCTTTGAATGTCTTACATCGGAGATGGTTGTTGGCTTATCTTGTGGAAAAATTTAGCTAAAATAGGGTGGGATTTATAATATCAAATCTCTAAAAGAAATCATGTCGAAGGATATTGACAAGCCACAGTGATGGAGCTCGGATGCAAAAAGTATTAATCAAATGCACATCTCCTTGTAGATGTACACTTTTCACCAAGTCCTCTTGGGAAGAATGGACTATTTATTTGATTTGATGTTTTAATTAATTGGAAATAAAATAAGACAGTTGTATTTTTGTTTAGTTTGATTTTTAAGCTAATTAATAAATCTGGTCAAACAATTCATTTTGATTCCTGTATATACAAATCTATGCAACATTTACCTAGGAATCAGAATGTTTTTTGATCAATGGATAAGAAAATTGAGTGTTAAGAGGGTCAAAATTAGAATATCCAAACAACAACTTGAGGATTTGTTGTCACATAATGTATCTGACAAAAGATATAGTGCTGAAGCTTCTGAAACATAGAGTCCAAAGATTCCTAGATAGGAAGAGTGAGAAAAAATGTAATGATATATGGAGACATGCACTAGAAAGTATTGTTGAAGTCAACTAGTTGGCACTCTTAACCTAAATGTTAATGGTGGCCCTTCTGGACACCAAATTATACCCGTTTCACTTCAGAGGCCTGGTTTATATAATGTTTTCATAGTTATATTCTTTTCACAAAAAAATATTATTATAGTGGGATTAGATTATAAGTTATTTTGGTACATATAAACGGTATAATTTGTTGGGTGGTGACTTTAGCATCCAATTTATAAAGCTTTGCAAATATAAGTGATTATTGGTATTCCAAGGTGAAGATTGATATGTGGCATTGCAAATCATTATAGAGGTAATGACGTCAATAGAATTTCAACCAGACAATTTTGGCTCCCAATAAAATATTTGATATATATTTCGTTAGAAATCTCAAAGAAATTTGAAGTGCAATTTCTAAGTTTCCTAACATGTTTCTATATTTAAATTATATAAATTTCAATGTTATATTATCTTATTTATAAATTTCAATGTTATATTGTCTTACTTATGGGTGACAGTTCTTGTAGATCATTGTCCTTATAACAAATCTCAATTATAGAGACTACATACATAAATTAAGAAAATCTAAGATCAAAATATTGTCTAGAAATCCCTTAGTTAACAATCCTAAACAATACATGACCACAAAAGTTCACATGTCATAGGGGGTTCATAATCAAATTACAACATATAATAACTAATGCATAATAGATACAATTCTTAAGGCCAATATATAGACATAAGTATAGAAACAACAAGCCTATAATAACTAATGCATAATAGAAGCAGTTATTAAAGCCAATGTATGCACATAAGCATAGAAATAACAAGCCACAAGCCAATGGAACCTTAAATCACTCCACTTTCATTAACTACTAAAGAGGGAAATCTCATTCCATAACACATATCCCTTTTCTAAATATATCAATGAAAAGTGGGGCCATAAAATGTGTAGGGTAGTGTTGTTGATGTGGTCATTAATCACGTACAAACATTTAAAGAGATCTTTATAGTAGGATCTTATATTTCTTAAAAGATAAACTAAATTTATTAGAACTTTATTTCAATTATATAGGAAAATGGGTTGAGATGGAAACTGAATTGGAGACTTGTGAACCCTAACCATTTGATCATTTGAATTATATAAGAAAATGGGTTGAGATGGAAATTGAATTTGAGATTTGTGAACCCTCATCATTTGAATTATTTAGGAAAATGGACTGAGATGGAAACTAAATTTGAGATTTGTGCACCCTAATCCTTTGAACTATGTAGGAAATCAGGTAAGAAAATTGGGTTGAGATGGAAACTAAATTTGAGATTTGTGAACCCTAATCTTGTGAATTATATAGGAAATTGAGTTGAGATGGAAACTGAAAACCCTAATCATTTGAATTACATAGGAAAATGGGTTGTGATGGAAACTAAATTTGAGATTTGTGAATCCTAATCTTTTGAATTATATAAGAAATTGGGTTGAGATGGAAACTGAATTTGAGGTTTGTGAACCTTGATTATTTGAATTATATCTAGGAAAATAGATTGAGATGGAAATTAAATTTCAGATTTGTGAACCCTAACCCTTTGAACTATATAGGAAATTGGGTTGAGATGGAAACTAAATTTGAGATTTGTGAACCCTATAATCCTTTGAATTATATAGGAAAATGGGTTGAGATGGAAACTCAATTTGAGATTTACGAACCCTAATCTTTTGAATTATATAAGCAATTGGGTTGAGATGGAAATTGAATTTGAGAATTGTAAACCCTAATCATTTGAATTATGTAGGAAATTGGGTTGAGATGGAAAGGATTTGAGAACTTTGATCCTTTAGAGTATATAGGAAAATGGGTTGAGATAGAAACTGAATGTTATCAATCTTTGAACATCCTAGGCTCACATTATCACTAGAGTGGAGCCTAGCTTTTCAAATAATTAAATACCACAACAAATCTCACTCCCATAAACCACTACATATGATCATTCAAGGAACATTAGGTATAGGAATATCTCACTTGATTGCTTGCATTAGAGGTGCACTCAAAACAAAGACACCCCAACAAAAAGGGTAGCTACTTATTATATTCCCCACAGGGGTCACTGCATTCAACATGCATGCATCAACTATACATTTAATACTCAAAATTCCTATTAAAGAAATGCAACCGTTGCAAGATCAAGCATTAACAATATTTCAAGAAGAGTTGAAATACATCATATACATCCTTATTGATGAAATGAGCTTTATAGGACTCAAACTACTCCTCAAAATGGATAGTTTACTACTTGAGGCCTTCCTTCATCTACAAAAACTATACTTTGGTGGAGTATCAATTATATTGTTTGACAACTTGGCACAACTATTACCTGTAATAAAAAACCAATCTACACATCATTGACGAATTCCAAGTTATTGTGGGACCGATTCACAACAGTTGATACTTTACAAATAATATTTTGATAGCAAGGTGAAAGTAGAACAAAAGAACAATTCCATCAACTACAACAAATATACAAGATGAAAAACCTATTAGAATGATTTTAAAATAACTGAGAGGGGGGGTGAATCAGTTATCCTCAGGTCTAGATGTACTGACTTAACTTCTAAACTCTTCAACAAACTTAGATCTATTCAGAAATTCACTCAAGTCTCTATAGAATATATCAGTAACATAAAACTTACAGTCCACTATCCAAAATTAATCAACTTATAGAATATAAAACTTTGAACAACATCACACATAAAATAACATTCACACAAGTATAACACTAGGATTTAATGTGGAAACACAATATGGGAAAAACCACTAGTAACATGGTACTAAATTTTCACTCTTGTGAAGTGAGCTCTGTGAGAAGCCAACCTTGTTAAAGGTTTACAATACACACTGTTAGGTGTGACCCTGTTAAAGGATTTAATCACCCTGTTAAGAGTGGCATGGTTAGACGGATTAAGAACATTCATCAGAATGTCACCTTGATTAAAGGGCTTACAAAATGACTATTAGGTCAACCTTGATTAAAGGATTTTAACTGATACAATGGTTAGAAAGTAACATTAAGTTCTGATCTAAAATATACAACTCACTTTGAAAATATAGATCCAATACACTCATATGTTGATTCACTGACTGACCTTCATTACCATCTCCATCTCTAATCTGCTTAGAAATCCCTTCAAGTAATCATCTCAACTCTGTTCAACTCTTCTTAGCCTTCTGCTTAGGTTTGTTAGTCAATAGCATCAACCTTTTTCCCACTCTTCATAACCTCATAATTAGGTCATCCATATACCTCCTTGATCAAGTAGATTAATCTTTTTATGCTCAATCTCTTCTGTAGATCCTAGGTTTAGGTCAGATTCATCAAATCCTTCCATCATTTTTTTCTCCTCCTTATCCTTCTAGATACTTCTCCAAACATCTCCTTGAATCCATAAGAAAATGGTTTACCATGCATTAAATGCTCCAGATCATTCATTAATAATGTCAACACATTTTGCATATCCCAAGAATTCAACTATGTCAACTAGGATTCTCAATTCTTTTACAAATTGTAAATTACTGACACTCGATCAATAACATGTTCATCTACTCGGTCATCTCTAAATAACTCGGTTGAATCACTAAAACTATTCTACTCGGCAAACACTATCTTTGCTCGGCTAATTATATGATACTTGACAATTACTAATGCTTGATCGATACTAAAATTTACTTGGCTTATACTAGCGCTCAATCGACACTAGCATCACTCAGCTTAAACTGAATTTCTTCTCTTTTTCTTAGTTAATCCTATGCTTCAAATCTATTGACTTCTTCACTTAGTGTTAAAGATAAACAATACATTACCTTGTCAATATGCCAACTAATCAAGTACCCATTGTAGTATCACATAACTCAACCTTTCCTTAGGTCCTCTTTTTATCTCCTCTTTTCAAATCCTCTTCATCAATCAAAAGATATGGTACTCTACTAGATAGAAATTGTCTTACCAGTTAAGGTTTGACATCAATGACAATATAATAATTGTTTCAATTGTAGTTTCAAAAAATCTCCCTCTCTGGCATTGATGGCAACACCACATGCTCTACCATACAACCTAAAAAAATTTGTTCAACAGCTTACCAAATCTATCCCTCTTTGCTTAGGATTATTTTTTTCTTTTCTCTCAAGTTTACTAAATCTCTCCCTCTTTGACAACAATGCCAAAGACATTCATCTTCACCATGTAGATATCTTCATGTTAGTTTTATTAATTTTAATACTCCCTATGTCATCTTGCTTATGACTGATCAACATCTTGTGCTTTACTCTTCACAACTCTAGGCAACTCCTAAAGTGTGACCTCCTTTGCATCAATTTGTCATATATTCTGATTTATTCCATTTGATGCAATGCTCCTATATGTTACTAGGTAGCCTCAGTTAGGGGAATCAACCCTCATTTACCTATAAGGTATTCATGAGAATCTTTAGGTAATGCCTTAGTGAATATATTTTCTAATTGTTCCTTTGTATTCACATACTCCAATCTCACTTCTTTGTCTTGAACTAGCTCTCTCAAGTAATGATACTTGATATAAATATGCTTAGTCTTAGTGTGCATTACAATATTTTTTGATATATTGATAGCACTTGTGTTATCACAAAAAATAACAACTAGCTTAGTGATTCTTCCTTCATACCTTTTAACAATTGCTTGATCCACACTAAATTTGAACAATTCACTACTGTTGCTACATATTCAGCATCTGTTGTAGATTGGAAAATGCGGTTTTGTTTCTTGCTTGTCCAAGAGACTAATCTCTTTCCTAGAAAGAATACGCCATCACTTTTTACTCTTTCGGTCATCCACATTTCCTTCCCAATCTGCATCAGTGTAAACTTTCAGTTCAAACCTGTCATTCTTCTTGTAATACAATCCATAGTCCTCTATTCCTTTTAGATATATTAATATCATTTTCACTTCCATCATGTGACTCTCCTTAGGATTTGCAGAAAATCTTGCAACAATCCCAACTTCTAAGGTAATATTTGGTCTTCTATGGACAACATAATGTAGCTTTCCAATCATAGACCTTTACAAGGTTTGATTCACTTCAGCTGTGTCATCAGTTTTTGTCCATTAGCCATGGGTGTACTTACTGGTCTAGAATCTTCCATACCAAAAGTTTTTAGTATCTCCTTGACATACTTAGATTGTGTAATATAGATACCTTTCTTGATCTGATAAACTTGTAAGCCAACAAATAATTTGATATCACCAAACATAGACATTTCAAACTCAGTTTGCATCTCATTTGAAAATGTTTGACATAGGGCATCTTGTCCTCCAAATATAATATCATCAAAAAATATTTCATCTAGAAATATCCCTTTATATTTTTTAGTTTTCAAATACAAATTTCTATTGTCATTTGTCCTTACAAATCCAATATTTATTAAATAATTGTGCAATCTCTCATACCATGCTCTAGGGGCTTTCTTCAATCCATACAATGCCTTGTGTAGTTTACAAACCATGTTCTTCTTTCTTGGGTCAACAAATCCTTCTAGTCATTCAATGTATACTTCTTCTTCCAGTATTTCATTCAAAAATTTAGATTTGACATCAATTTGATACACTTTGAATCCTTTAAAAGATGCATATGCAAGTAGAGTTCTTACTCCTTCCAATCTTGCAACTGGGTCAAATGTCTCCCCATAGTCAGTGCCTTCTTCCTATGCATATACCAATCTATCTTTGTTCCTAGTCACTTCTCCATGTTAATTTAGCTTATTTCTGAACATCCACTTTGTTCCAATAACATTCTTGTCATCTGGTCTCGGCACTAGTGTCCAAGTTTTGTTCTTTTTTATCTTCTTTATTTCTTCATTTAGGGCTTGAATCTAATCTTCATTCTCTAAAGAATCTTTCACTGTCTTAGGCTCAAATTCACATAAAAAGCATATTTTCTCTCTCAACTTACTTCTTCTCATGACTCTTGATTCTTTATCTCCAATGATTTGTTTTGGCTTATGATGTCTTCTCACATAATGTGCTAATGTAGGCTCAGATCTCCTTTCTTCTTGTTCTTGATCTTCAGGTTCATCTTATAGATCCTCTACTTCCTCACATGATTGCTTGGCAACATCCTCCTGATGCTTGACATTTTCTTGTTGTGACTCGACAGGTTCATGTTGTTGCTTGACATCTTTGTTTTTTGTTTCAGGTATATTAATGGCCTCTCCTTCTTCCATGTATACAAAAATATGTAATCTTCAGGTTCTTGCTTACAATCAACTTCATTCTTTTTTGCGTATTCATCAACTCTAAATTTTTCACTTTCCACAACTTTGTTAGTGTTAGAATTCAAACACTTGTAAGCTTTTCTCTTAGTGAAATATCCTAGGAATATGCCTTCATCACTTTTAGCATCAAGTTTTCCATTCCTATTTTCCTTTAGTATATAACATTTGCTTCCAAATACTTTAAAGTATTTCACATTAGGTGCATAACCATACCATAATTCAAAAGGTGTAGCATTTGTACCTTTTATGATTTGTACTTGGTTCAAGGTATAAACAATTGTGCTTACAGCTTCTCTCTAGTATTTTTGTGCAACATTCTTCTCTATCATCAGTGTTCTAGCACAATCCATAATTGATTTGTTTCTTCTCTCTTCTATACCATTCTGTGGAGGTGTCCTTGGTGCATACATTTGTCTCTTTATTCCTCTATCATTGTAGAATATGTTGAATTCATTTGATATGAACTCTCCTCCTTTGTCAGATCTCAAATATTTCAAGATTTTACCTATTTCTTTCTCAACTTTTGCCAAATACCACTTAAACAACTAAAAGGCATCAGATTTCTCCTTAAGAAATATTATAGTCATCATTCTAGAATAGTCATCAACAAACATAATGAAATATTTATCACCATAGTAGCTTTGCACACCAATAGGTCCACAAAGGTCAATATGAACCAATTCCAATATTATCAGAAGTATATGTCTTGCTCTTGAAACTAGACTTGTCATTTTTCCCAATTCACATTGTTTACACATCACATTATTAGGTTTCTTCAATCTTGGTAAACTTCTAAATTTATTCATCTTACTAATATTTACCAAATTGTCAAAGTTGCAATGACACAACCTCTTATGCAATAACCATACATCATCAAATTTTAAAAATAAACACGTTTCTTCAAATAGGTCTAGATAGAAAAAATTACCTCTAGTATGTTCACCACTTCCAATTAGTTCACTAGTGACATCAAATATTTTAGCCTTCTTGTGATGAAACTCAACTCGGTAACTAGTACTATTCAATTGTGCAACACTCAGCAAATTATAGTTAAGACCTTCATCCCAATAAGCATTATCACATCTGATCTAATCAATTAATCTTATTGATCCTTTTCCCCTCATAGGACATGGTGCATCATTACCAAACTTAACACTCCTACCTTTGTAATGACATAAGATTTCAAACTTACTTCTATCACCAGTCATGTGATGTGAGAAACCACTATCAATAATCCATTTATCACCTTTACTCACATATGAAATAAGTGCAGTTTTCTCATCTTCATCAAAATCATCTTTCATAGCAACATAAAAAACTTTTATATCACAATAATCAGATTCACTAGTTTCACTGTCAATTTCCTCTTCAACAATATAACAAGATTTCTTACCTTTGTCTTTGTAGTCCTTGTACCTTCTGTGATCTCTATCATTTCTTTTGTCTTTATACTTTATTTCCCTTCTTTCATCCTTGTTATTCCTGTCAAGGCATCTAGTTGCAATATGGCCAACTTTGTTACATGAAAAATAGATTATATGAAGTTTACCTTTTAATTTCCCTTTTCCTCTCAGTAGCCTTCTAGTCATAAGTGCCTCAAGATCATCTGGATCATCATCAAAAGTATCACTGTCATTATTGCTATTACTGTCACTGTTCACACATCTTTCTTTTCCTTTCTTAGACTTATGAAGAACCATTTGAGACTTGAATGCGGATTCAATGTTATGAGTAGTGAAATTATCAAAATTAAACAACTCAAAAGTAGTAATCCTACCAACAAGACCTTCCAAAGTTAGGACATTACCAGGAGTACATCTTGATTTTTGTATTACAGAAACTATAATAGCATAGATAGGAAGTAGGGTTCTCAAAACTTTACTAATAACAGTTTCATCATCAATGTTTCCATTAGCTCCTCTAATAGCATTTACTACTTTTTAACTCTACCACAATATTGAACAATGTTTTCACCTTCTAACATTTTCATTTCATCAAACTTGCCTCTCAAGCTTTTAGATTTGGCTCTCAACACATTTGTGTCCCCACCATAGATAGCTACTAGTGTGTCCCACATTTTCTTTGCATTAGTATAGTCCTTGATGTCTTCAAATTCTGAGTAACTTAGTGCTGATGCAATCTCCAACATTGCCTAATTGTGTTCTTGTTTCTCTTTCATTTTCTGAACTATCATAGGTGCAGAAAATAGTACATAATCATGTTCCACATATTATTTTATTGAATCACCAATACCTGTTAAGTGCAATTTCATTAAACTCTTCCATGCAAGGAAGTTCTCCTAGTTCAGCTTTGTTGCCTCCTTTTTGTACATCCTAATCATTATCTTTAAGTACCTTAAAAAATTTTCCTTACAAGCACCAAAAAATCTGATACCAATTGTTAGAATGATGTTAGAATAACTAAGAGGGGTGGGTGAATCAGTTATCCTCAGGTCTAGATGTACCAACTTAACTTTTAAACTCTTCAACAACTTAGATCTATTCAACAATTCACTCGGTCTCTATAGAATATATCAGTAACATAAAACTTACAGTCCACTGTCCAAAAGTAATCAACTTGCAGAATATAAAACTTTCAACAACATAACACATCAAATAACATTCACACAAGTATAACACTAGGATTTAATGTGGAAACGCAATATGGGAAAAAACACCAGTAACATGCTACTAAATTTTCACTCTTTTGAAGTGAGCTCTGTGAGAAGCCAACCTTGTTAAAGGTTTACAATAGACACTGTTAGGTGTGACCCTATTCAAGGATTTAATAACCCTATTAAGAGTGGTCTGGTTAGAAGCCTTAAGAACATTCCATTAGAATGTCATCTTGATTAAATGGTTTACAAAATGACTATTAGGTCAACCTTGATTAAAAGATTTTAATTGATAAATGGTTAGAAAGTAATAGTAGGTTTTGATCTAAAATATACAACTCACTTTGAAAATACAGATCCAATATGCTCATATGTTGATTCATTGACTAACCTTCATTACCATCTCTATCTCTAATCTGCTCTGAAATCCTTTCAATAAATCATCTCAACTCTATTCAGCTCTTCACAACTCTTCTTAGCCTTCTTCTTAGGTTCGTCAATCAATAACATCAACATTTTTCCCACTCTTCATAAGCTCACAATTAGGTCATCCTTATACCTCCTTGATCAGGTAGATTAATCTTTTGCTTCTTAATCTCTTTTGTAGATCTTAGGTTTAGGCCAGATTCATTGAATCCTTCTATCATTTTGTTCTCCTCCTTATCCTTCTAGATACTTCTCCAAACTTCTCCTTGAATCCATAAGAAAATGGTTTACCATGCATTAAATGCTTCGGATCATTCATTAATAATGTCAACATGTTTTACATATCCCAAGAATTTAACTATGTCAGTTGGGATTCTCAATTCCTCCACAAACTATAAATTATTGACACTCGGTCAATACTATGTTCATGTACTCGGTCGTCATTGAATAACTCGGTCATTGCTAAAATTGTTCTACTTGGAAAACACTATCTTTGCTCGGTTAATTCTTTGATACTAAAAAATTACTAATGCTCGGTTGATACTAAAATTTACTCAGCTTATACTAGCACTCGGTCGACACTAGCATCACTTGGCTTAAATTGAATTTCTTCTCTTTTGCTCAGTTAAGCCTATGCTTCAAATCTATAGAATTCTTCACTTAGTACTGTTAAAGATAAACAACATATTACCTTGTCAATGTGCCAACTAATCAAGTACCCATTTTAGTATCACATAACTCAACCTTTCCTTAGGTCCTCTTGTTATCTCCTCTTTTCAAATCCTCTTCATCAATCAAAAGATATGGTACTCTACTAGATAGAAACTGTCTTACCAATTAAGGTTTGACATCAATGACAATATAATAATTATTTCAATTGTAGTTTCTAACAAACCCAACACAAGAATATTGATAACTTCTAATGGCTTGCACAAATGTACACCTTACAACAAGTGAGAACAAATACTTTGACAACTCTACACACATGTTCACTACTAATGATTTAATAAATGTACACAACAAAAGGATGTTGAAGTTATTAAACTATCTGATTGCAATAAGCACAACAAGTAGAATGAGAGGAATAAATAATATAATTAATGATGAAAAACTTGAAGAAAAAAAAGTACTCCTTTGCAAAGGGAAACACATTATACTTACAATGAACATATGGATAGAGGCAAGACTCATCAATGGAGCTCTTGAAGAGATTATTGACATTGTTTATGGCCCAGGTTGTAAGCCACCAAATGTTCAACTCTAGATTTTAGAAAGAATTGATAATTATATTGGGCCACCATGGAACAAAATAGATCCAAAAAGTATACCAATAGTGCCTGTAACATTAGGTAGTTAGCAACTTCTACTCACCATGTCATGGGATATTAGTATACACAAATCCTAAGGACTCACACTACAAAAAGAAAATTATAATCGATATTGGAAAAATAGAGAGGAAAGGTGTAATATTTATAGCTATATCTAGAATCAATTCATTAAGCGACCTCTGTACTGAACCAAATTTCTCCTTCGATTGATACTCCAAAATGAAAAACAATCCATACACAATTCTATGAAAAAGGGAGGAAGCTCAACTAAAGTAGATGTCCCTCTAAGCAATTGGAAAAATAGAGAGGCAAGAACTAACATTTATAGCTATATCTAGAGTGAAATCATTAGATGACCTCCATATTCAACTGACTTTCTCCTTGGAATGCTTGGCACTCCAAACAAAATGTATTATTTTGTGCATATTGAATAGTAAAGATTTACTTATTCAACTAAATATTATATGGTGAAACTTCTCATATCAATGCCACAATGTTGTCATTTGGCATATATTATACTATTGGCTTAACCATTGCACTCCTCAAAGGTGTAAGTGCTAGTAACTATTTTAAAGATGTTCCTTATCTATATGGCTGAGCATGTATTGGACTACACCCATTACATCTATTTTAGGGAAAGTACCTAATCATTAGAATTGGTGAAATTATCACTAATCATTAAAGATATGTTAAACATGGCTTCCTCTATGGAGAAAGGCCAATAAAAAAGACATGGAAACAAAAGACACCACTAACTAACTCTTCTAGAAGCTAATACATCAATTTTCCCTATGGTTTCAAGCCTGTGCTCAGAAAGTGATTGAGATTGTGGCTTATTCTTCTCCTACAAAACCTACACACAATCTATACACATGCTTTCTTCTTCTTCACTTGAAGAAATGGGCACATGAATCTGCTCTATAGAGGCCTTTCTGCTAAATTGAATTTGAGTTGTGCCAAATTGAATGATATTTAGTGGCCAAATATTTGAGAATTCCACCTACATAATTCACCCTTGTACAAGATGACAGATATGGTGGGTCTACTATTTTTTGTTTGGCAAGTAGCATAGTATGTGTCTAAAGAATGACCTTAAAGCGAGGGAGGTGCAGAGCCTAGCATTTGGGGAAAATACCTGGCATAGAAGAAAGTGTGGCAATGACCCTGCAAGCGAAGTTGTAAGCAATTTCAACAGAAATCACATATAAATTTGGAATGAGGCAACATAGTATTTGTAGGGCACCTAAGCCGACAAGAATTTTCTAGAAGTAATTAGCTGCAAAATATCCAAGGCATGTTGTAAGTCAAGATCAGCATGTGTTTGTATTGAATGCCAATCAAATCTCATTAAACAAGAAGCCCCTGCATTAATAGTTACACAACATTTATGTCATGTCAACTTCAAATAAAGAACAATATGGTTCTATCAAATGGTAATGTGCTAAGATTCTTTAAAAAACATACCAAAGCTAACAAAAAAAATGTCAAACTTTTTTGTTCAAATTCGCAGTGATTTTTTTAATAATTTTTTTTAATTTTCTACTACAAAATATGTAGATCATGAAAAACATATGATAAAAATTTGGCAAAAATCTATTGCATTTTTAAAAATTTGGTCAATAATTCATTTTATAAGGAACTTAGCCAAGTCCCTATAGAACTAGATGGGCGGTGGTTCATCTTGGTGAGAAGATGTCCATTGAGGACCAGAGCTGAGAACATTTATTTGTGGCACTTCTGATGGGACTGGTACAGGTTTGCTAGCACTGGTAGAATTTTAATGAATCCACCAATCAAAATATGCATAGGGAGGAATGATCAATGGGTTGAATAAGTCCAATGGTCATGGTTTGGTTTGGAGTTCATGTTGAACCATTAATCCTGAAGAATAGGTCGAACTTCAGCGTAAAAAATAACTTCAGGATAATAAGAAAACTTAATTGGTCAACATAATCAACATTTGACCTTAGCTCAGTTGGTAGAGTGGGGGACTGTAGTGGGATGTGAAGTCTCTAATAAATCGTTAGGTAACTGGTTTGATTCCGGTAGGTCGAAAATCTTCTCTTTTCGCATACTTCACTATTCTTAAAAATTTACTTTCGCCCATGCTCTTTCTTGAGAAAGTAATTCAGAGTGGATAATTCATGAATTTGAAGGAATAAAATATTGTTTTTTGATTGACAATTGCTAGTAGACGATTCAGGCAATGGCTAAAAGTGCGAAGATTTGCACCTCGTTCCCCGCACCTTTAGCCATTGCCATAGGCATACCCATAACATGCGGCAATGGCTAAAAGTGCACCAATTTGCACTGCCGGCCCAGGTCAAATCAGCCCAGTGTATGCCCTGCCTTTTGCACGGGTGCTGTTGGAATTTTGGGAAGTGGGAGGTGGGGCCGCCACTTTCACACTTGAATTTAATTTTTTTAAAAAGTTTTATGAAAGTTTTATTATTTTAAGTTTTATTATTTTATGTTTTTTTTATTATTTTATCATAGTTTGTTAATAATTATATATTTATATTTGTGTTTATTATATATATTATTTATTATTTATTATTATATATTAGTTTAATAATATTTATTAATTAATATAGATATATATGTTATTTTTCTTATTATCTAATTTTTTAGTAAATAGATAATTAATATAGATATATATGTTATTTTTCTTATTATTAATTTTTTAGTGTATATATATATATATATATATATATGTATATATATATGTATATATATATATATATGTATATATATATATATGTATATATATATATATATATGTGTGTATATATATATATATGTATATATATATATATATATATATATATATATATATATATATATATATATATATGTATATATATATGTATATATATATATATATGTATATATATATATATATATATATATATATATATATATATATGTATATATATATATATATATTATTGATTTTTTAATTCTAGTATGAATTTATTAAATCTTCATATAAATATTTAAATATAGTATAATATATTTAATTTATATTTTATGATTTGATGATATGATTTAATATATATGTTATTTTTTTAATTATAGGTATATGTTGAATTTAAATGAATATATAATATATAATATAAATTCTCTTTCTGTATATTGAATTATTATTAATATATGTTATTTTTTAGAAAATGAAAAATATATTTTTTATTTTAAGTATTTTTTAAAATTATATATATTTATTTAAATATATAATTTTATATTATACTTTAAAATATAGATTTAATACGTTATTCTATTATAATATATATTTGATATTAAAATTATATGAATTAATTTAAATATAAATATAATTTTTAATATATTTCTTAATATCTAAATTATAAATTTATGTAACTTATGTAACCATAAGATAGAGTTAGAGAAAGGATTATCGGCAAGGTTAAGGTTTAGGATTAGGATTGTAGTAGTTGTGGTTAGCGTTTACATCATGGTTAGGACTAGAGTTAGTGTTTGGGTTAGGGTTACGATTTTGATTAGGGTTATGGTAAGAATTAGGGTTCAAGGTTAGGTTTGGGTTAGTGTAAACATCATGGTTAGGGTTGGGCTAAAGTTAGGGTTTGGAGTATGGTTAGCGTGACATTTAGAATTATGGTGAATGTTAGAGTTAGAATTCTAGTTAGAGTTAGGGTTTAAGGTTAGGTTTGTAATTATTGTTAGAGTTAGGGTTTACCTCTTGGTTAGGGTTAGGGTTAGGGATAGGGTTATGATTAGGGTTTTAGTTATAGTTAGGATGAGGTTAGACTTACGATTAGGTTTAGGTTCAAAATTATGATTAGGGTTAGTGTTTAGATTAGGGTTTGGTTTGGGATCATATTAGGGTTTTGTTAGGGTTAAGGTTAGTTTGATAGTTAGGATAAAATTTATAGTTAGGGTTTAGGATTGCGGTTAGGGTTTATATCATAGTTATGGTAAGCATTAGGTTTTGAGTCAATGATATAGTTAGGTTTAGGGTCATTCTTAATTTAGATAAATAGTTAGCATTAGGGTTATGTTTAGCTTTAGGTTTAGGTTTAGGGTTTACATTAGGGTTTAGGGTTAGAGTAAAGATTATGGTTAGAATTAGGCTTAAGGTTTGTTTGACAATTAGAATAAAGTTTATAGTTAAGGTTTAAGGGTGTGGTTAGGGTTTATTCTAAAAAACTAACCCAAACCTAACCCTGAACCCTAATTCTTACCATAACCCTAATTGAAATTGTAACCCTAACCCAAACACTAAATCTAGTACTAACCATGATGTAAATGCTAACCACAACTACAAACCTAATCCTAAACCTTAACCTTGTCGATAATCCTTTCTCTAACTCTATTTATAACCAAAAACCGTAACCCTAACAATAATATTAACCATAACCCAAATTCTAACCCTAACCATAATCCTAACCTTGACCCTAACCCTAAGGCTAACCATGATGTCAATCCTAATCCTAAACAAAATCTAAACATAACCATCAACCCTCCTAATCATAATCCTAACCATGACATTGACCATAATTCTAACCATAACCCGAAGGATGGCTCTATATTTAGAGATAGTATTGGAAACCCAACCTTAACATTATAATTTATTAAAAATTTGCTATATAGTTATATATAAAATTTATAAATTTATATAATTAATTGTGTGTATTATATTGATAATATTTGGATTATAATTTAAGTTAAATTTAAAATTTTAATAATAAGTTACATAAATTTATAATTTAGATGTAAGAATTATATTAATAATAAAATTAATTCATATAATTTTAATATCAAATATATATTATAATAGAATAACATATTAATCTATATTTTAAAGTATAATATAAAATTATATATTTAAATAAATATATATAATTTTAAAAAATACTTAAAATAAAAATATATTTTTCATTTTCTAAAAAATAACATATATTAATAATAATTCAATATACAGAAAGAGAATTTATATTATATATTATATATTCATTTAAATTCAACATATACCTATAATTAAAAAAATAACATATATATTAAATCATATCATCAAATCATAAAATATAAATTAAATATATTATACTATATTTAAATATTTATATGAAGATTTAATAAATTCATACTAGAATTAAAAAATCAATAATATATATATATATATATATATATATATATTATATATATATATATATATATATATATATATATATATATATATATTATATATATATATATATATATATATAATATATATATATATATATATTAATAATAAGAAAAATAACATATATATCTATATTAATTAATAAATATTATTAAACTAATATATAATAATAAATAATAAATAATATATATAATTAAACATAAATATAAATATATAATTATTAACAAACTATGATAAAATAATAAAAAAAACATAAAATAAAAAAACTTAAAATAATGATAAAAAACTTAAAATAATAAAACTTTTAAAAAAAATTAAATTCAAGTGGGAAAGTGGCGGCCCCACCTCCCACTTCCCAAAATTCCAACAGCACCCGTGCAAAAGGTAGGGCGTACGCTGGGCTGATTTGACCTGGGCCGAAAGTGCAAATTGGTGCACTTTTAGCCATTGTCGCATGTTATGGGTATGCCTATGGCAATGGCTAAAGGTGCGGGGAACGAGGTGCAAATCTTCGCACTTTTAGCCATTGCCGACAATTCACGACTTCACATGGAAAACACCTCTTTTGTTGATTGACATACAAAATACTTTGTAGGAGACCATTTAGGAATTTTTAAAGGGAAAAAAGTAAATGTTTTGTTCTTAGATATTTTATAGTAGGGGAAGGATACTAGTAGTTATTATAGCTAACTTCGTACATTTGTAGAGTCTGAATTATACATTACATTTCAATGATTTTGTTTGGTTGTCTTATATGCAACTTAACTACTTAACAAATATTTTAATATTTTGGGTATTAATGAAGCTCCCTATAGAATTTGTTGAACATCAAAAGGTCAAAAAAATGGTCATTTCAAAGTGTCCCTTGATACCTACTTAAAGATGCCCCAATAATTGTGCATTCAAAATTCCTAGTACGTATAGACAATTGTTCTAGTAGTTGTGCACAAATAGGCTAATTATGATCCAAAAAAGGTAAAACCCAATACGATATTGGTACATGTGAAAATTATTAATAGGATTTTAGTTATCATTTTTTTTTTGCTCTATTAAAATTGCAATTAGGGGGTTAGTAATGGGTTGAAGCCGAAAAGGAAAATTTATTAGAGTAGATATGGTTAATTTTTGAGACCTATTCAACTTGGTTTTGATTTTCCTCGACATTTAATTTTCCCTTTGATGGACCTAGATTATTCCTGCAATGCCCCAAAAATGGGCTTCAATACCATTGACCTCCTACATCCACAAATCAATCAAAATCGACCCTAAAGTCCTAACCTAAGGCACATTTGCACATCAAATAATCAAAACCCTAATTGATCCTATTCTAATTCTGCATCTGAGAATATTCCTAAATATTCCTAATCTATCTTAATTATTTTTTATTAAATATTATTTAGCGATAAATGATATTATTTTATTTATCCTAAGTGCAATTGATTGAATATGTTGAAGATTTAATTAATTAAACTTTATTCTGCCACTTAATTATTTTAATTAGATTTAATTGACATTATTCTCAATTAATGTTGTTTATTTGACAATAAATCACAATTTCTAAAAATAATCGATTGACTATTTATTTAATTGATTAAAATCAAATTGTTAGATATAATAATTTAATTTTGGATAAAGTTTGATTTAATAATTGATTAACTCATAAATCAGCTATTATATTGATTAAATCAGTTAAGTTGAGAATAAAACACATGGAAAATTAAATAAACTCATAATTATCTTTGCAAAAAATCATAAAAGTAGTTAAACTCAAAAACAACTCTTTGATTCAATTTGTTAACTTTCTAAACTCAACATGTGATTGTGAGTTGAAAAGCAAATTGAAGTAATCTCAACTTCCAATTATGAATTAAAAAGCTGATTTGCATGATTTTACTAGATAACTATTTCTAATTTCTTAATAACTCACCAATCAATTTGAGTTGATCAAGGAGTGATTTTTGGTTTTTCCATGAGTTCTCAAACCTTGGATTTCTATATAAACAGGCCTCAGTCCTTCACAAACGATCACGTGCAATTTTGAGAGCAACATCGCTATATTGTCGAATTCTTGAGATTGTGCAACTTTTGGAGATCTATTGCTAACATTGTTTTCTTGTTTTTGTATTCATAGCTAGATTCAATTCATTTTCATCAAGTTTTTAGATCAATTTCATTTGTCTTATATTGTTATTCCATAGAAAATCATAAAAATATAGATTAATTTTGCATCCATTTTCACAGTTTTTGCATTCAAATCCTTTGTTGAGGCATTGCATTGTCACTGATCTTGGTCAAATTCTAAGAATACCATACTCACGTCTACTAGAAGGCAATAAATTTCCTGGTTAAGGACATATTTCTTTATTGCATATTTTCTTGTCATTAATCAATAATGTTTTACTAATGTGTTGTGTCTTCTGAACACGTACAATTTTCACACACATTTCTAGCGCCCACTGTGGGGCCCGACTTCAGGTTTCCATTTTATCTTTTATCAATTTTCTGACAAATTTCTCAAAGTTTTAGGTTTTAGAAATTTTTCTGTACAATCTCGTACGACTTTTTGTAGATTTTCATTTAGGAAGTCTCTGACTATCGTACAATAGACGACATTCCATCGATTGTCATATCAATTCATACACACTATCATGTCAGGCTTGAAGTGTCGTATCTATAAGTACCCATTGTCGTATCATATCCGAAGTGTCATATGGGTAGAGGTATATTGTCGTACGATTTTTCATGCAAGTATTTCAATTATCGTATGGGATTTCTAATCAATTTATGAAGTTTTTGATTTTAGATTTGACTGACAACTGACCTAACACTTGTTTTCTGGTATGTGATCATTTGAGACAGCCTAACAATTTTTGTATCAAAACCTACCTTTTTGCCTCTTCTTGTCTTGTCTTCTAAGCCCTTATTTTTAGGAAACCCTTACAAAAATTCGCTGGCTAAAGAAAGCTCATTCAACAAAAACTTTTGACAAGTGGTTTTATAGGTTACTAAATCTTCACCAAGCAAATATTTTATTTGCTTAATATTTATTTTTCATAGGCACCTAGTTAATTAGGTACATGCATCTATTGCCATTGAGGTAGATATTGAGGGGATTATGCTCTTCTCCTTCTTAGGACAATTAGAAACCCATAAGGTATCTTCCCTAGTGCCAATTTTTGTACTGTCTCTGGATTAATTCTGCTTGGTGTTTCTTGGATAGGGAAAAGGACAAGGTTAGGGGATTATGATCTTCTCTTCTCAAAGAATCAAAAACCTAGATCATGTGATCCCCAACCTCGCATTTACTTTAATCCTTTAGAGGGCTTGTCGGTGAGGTAAAAAGCTCCCAGGAACAACCCAAGTGGGAACAAGTCTTAAGCTAACTCTTCCACCCCACTATAAAATTTGACGCTTCCTTGAGGTTAAAGCCGCATAAGACATAGTTGCACTTGTTCCTTGGATTCATTCCATGAACATGATATGATTTTGTGTAGAGAGGAGCCACTTGAATCTTGCTTGTGAGACTACACGGATCAGATTACTCATAGGGTTAACAACCTCAATCCTGCTTGTCAGACTATGGGAGACAGTTGTGAATGGATGCCTTGATTAACAACCTAAGCTAGTTTGCTACTGATCTACCTCTGAACGATTTGTAGTGCTTGTGCAAGGTGAATAGTAATCACCCCAAGACACTCATCATATCGAGCCCTCCTTGATGCTTGAACTTAGCTAATATGGGCTTCAACATCCATTGCATGTTATTGGACTACCATATTCTGAGGAGTCATTGAGTGTGTTCCTAAGTCAATGAGCAAGTAATACATCTCTTCTCCTAGTTAGGTTAACCTAGGTTTGTTTGATTCATTAAGTTAGTTCCCATGTGTTTGTTGTGATTGTGAGCCTCTTGCTATGTTAAACAACCTCAGATAATCCCAAACACAGATCTGAAAAATTGGACAGAAAAATTGAGAAACCAACTGAGACCAAAAACACCAAAAAACTTGAAAAATTGAAGCGAAAATCCTTTTTTGGTGTCAATTGTCATCCAGACCCTGCAATTGTCATACGATAATTGTCTTGTTCTTTCAAGTGTCATATCAGAACCCCCCAGGTGTCGTATGAGAATCTATACATTGTCGTATGATAATTGTCAATAATCTGAGGGCAAAAATAATTCCTGGCATCAATTGTCGTACAAGTCTCTAGATTGTTGTGCTAAACCCTTTCAAGTGTTGTATGAGCTTGCATACTGTCATACGATATTTTGCAAAAATCGTTAGAAAATCCAAATTTTGTCAAAAAACCAATCAATAGTCAATCCTAGTCAAATTTTGTCAGAAAGCCCACTTTGTTAGGTACAGAGAAGAGAAACATCATATCCATCTTATTTTCCCAAAGTGATCCATTTAGCTCAATTTTTCATCTGATTGATCAGTTTGAATCATGTTTTGTCTTATGTCAAAAACCTTGTCAAAACAACCTTGATTCATCATCTCAAATGGCTAAGTGTTGTGAATTTGTGTCCACCATCTTTTGGGTGTCTACCCATACATCTCAGGCACAATATCCTTCATTTATGTCCAATCAATCTTTTTATCACCAATCCAATCTTGACAAGGTTGTGTCACTCGATATTTCCTAAATCAGATTATCTGTCAGTTGTCTTATCTTGCTCTAAAGATTCACCTAAGGTTAATGGTGGAAACTAGAGCTTCTTCACATAGAAAACTAAGAGAAGAACCAAAAGCATCACCTTCATCTTCTCTTGTTGTTCAGTCTCTTCATCAACCATATGATTCAAATCTTTACAAAGAAGATGAACTAGGCAATTTGTGATTGAAAGGAGGTCACACAAACCCTCCTAAATCAACACAAGATCTCAACCAAAATGTTTCCATGTCTCAAAGTGGAGCTAGCCACAACTCACAAGCCCACAAATCTGATGAGGGTAGAAATCAAGAACCCACACCTTCGTAAATTGCACAATATCGAGATGATGAACTCTTTAAGAAAATGATGAAACACTTCTTATGAGAAGACAAAGAGACATACTTCCTCGAATTGGCATGGCAAGGAGCCAAACTTCCTCACAACTTCAATGTTGAAGATATCATCATACAAGAGGAAGAGACCCCTATCACGACTATGATGAAATAGATGCATGCTATGCAAGTCAAACTTAACAAGATGGAAAAAGAGAAAGAACCCAAGGAATTCTGTATGGATGCCCTATGTCCATTTCCATTTGATCAGAGCTTGTATATGCCACCATTCCCTAAGGGAGTAGAACTACCCAAATATGATAAATATGATAGAAATTTAGATCCTCAAGATCATGTTAGAGAGTTGTGCACTCTATCCATGGAGTTCATGCATCAACCAACATTCTTAATGTGTCTCTTCCCATGATCTTTGGGAGGAGAAACCATCAACTGGCTCTCCAAAATACCTCCAACCATCAAAATTTTTGAGGATTTAATCAAACTATTCTATCAATAATACTCCTACAACATCCTGCATCTAGTCACCATGATCTATATCTGCAATTTGAAACAAAATTCAGGAGAACCCTTCTTGACTTTCCTCAAACATTGGAGAAAGATGTTCTCGCTCTATGCTAGACAAATTCCAGAGAATGAAATACTACAAATCTTCATCAATAATCTAGTCTTGGAAATCAATTATCATCTTCAAATGCAAAATTATACCTCATTTGACAAAATTTTGGATAACGCCATAAAAATAGAGAATGTACTTGTTCACAAGGGAGACATATCACTTCGTAAAGAAAACAAGTATGATTCAGGTTCTAGTTCAAACATAAAAGATAAAGTCAAATTATGGAACAAGAATACAAATATTGTCACAGATGATGTTGTTGACCACATCAGTGCTCCACCTAAAGCACCATCATTTAACCTCATGATTGGCACTCAAGCCATAAAAGCTTTAGAAATGAAGATAACTGAACTTGCTAAAAAGTCAAATGACTATAAACCGTGGGTTACAAAACAAAAATGCAAGTTCACTCCTTTGGGTGAGTCCTTGGAATCTTCCATGAGAACCTTATTGGCAAACAATGTCATCACATTACCTGAGATAAAACCGTAGGACCCCGAAGTCAAACCTAAGTGGTGGAAAGAGACCGATTTCTATGACTTTCACTAAAAAAAGGGTCATAAAACTAACAACTGCGTGCATCTGAAGCATCTTATTCAAGACAAAATTCACATTGGATAAATTGTGATTGACAACCATAAATCCAATAACAATCATACGACATTCATGAAACCTTTTCCAAAGCATAATCAGGGAGAATCATCATCTTCCAAACCAAACATGGGTGCTAAAGTCAATTATACTTACTCTAGAAACAATGATGTCATCAACATGGTAGAGCCATGCACATCTCAACACTATAATGTCATCACTATTGTAAAAAAGGATAGAGACAATAGATTGGCTAATGTAGTCACTCGATCTCAAGCTCAAGTTATTCTTCTAAGACCAAACTCAGGTTCATCAAATGCCCCGAAGGTGTCATTTAATCTTGTATCTTCTTCTAAACAAAGGGCTGCACCTAAATCTTCTAATTATAAAGAGTCCAAAATAACATCCTACAGCATCATCCAACAACTAAAACACACAAATGCCAAGATCTCTATATTCTAGTTACTTTGGATTTCTCCCCCTCATCGTGCAATTCTAGACAAAGCTCTCATTGGTTCTAATGTTCCCAAAAACCTTGACCTTGATAGGTTCCAAACCATGGTGAGTTAGTTTACCTCTCCTCAATACATTTCCTTTTCAGAGGAAGATGACAACTCACTGAGTCATCCGCATAACTAACTATTACATATTGAAGTCATAATTGAAAACTTTCGTGTCAAGTGTGTTTTGATAGATGGGGGAGCTAGTCTAAAAATTTGTTCTTATAAACTAGTTACACAAATGGGATTGTCAGAAGATGTTATTGATCCTAAAAAGAAGATAACCATAAAAGCATATGATGAGAAAGAAATATCCTCAAAAGGAGTCATTGTGCTACCTATCAGAACAAGACCAATCATCAGAGATATCACCTGTCAAGTACTGGACCTCCCACTGGCTTATAACATTATTTTAGGAAGGCCCTAGATTCATGAGATACAATCTATTCCATCAACATACCACCAATGTTTCAAGTTTCCCTATGATGGAGTAGAGTTCACTATACCTATAGACATGTTAGCATCTTGCAATGCTTTGAAGGAAAGTGCAGACAAACTTGTCCCACACAATAGAGAGTCTTCTACCAAACAAGTTGTTATAGCATCTACATCGAAATTGGAAGACATAGAAAAATAAATCAAGATCAAAGATACAAGAATGGGATAATACACTATGGAACTGGTCCTATCTCTAACATCTCTCTTGCTTTCACCTAAGTCTTATGGATAACCTTCAGAGAAAGTAAAACCTACAACTAAAGAACCCCTGGTTATCTTTGATGGGAGTTTCATCATAGAATAGGTATCCAAACAAGAATTAGATGAAGAAGAGACTATATTAGCTTGGTTATACAAAGATGAGTCTCAATCACAAAAAGTTCAAAAGTGTGACTCTAAATCACCTAAGATTTATTCAAAATCATATGGACCAGGACACAAGCTAATGTCTAAAATGAGATACACTGGAAAAGGACCTCTAGGAACAAGAGGCAAAGGTATCATCAAACCCATTGAACACTATGGGAGGACAACCAAAGATACTAAATGCATAGGTTATCAGAAGAAACCTTTCCATCTCAGTGGAAACTCTTCATGTATCATAGAATAAATAGAACCGAAAATGGATACTCAGCAAAAGGAAGAAACACAACACTTAGACAGTGATGATTCAGACACAACTTATGTTTTTCCTTATGAGCATATACCTCAACACATCTTAGACCTTATTGATGATGAAAAGAAACCTAAAGAGAGAATCAACATGGTAGACACACAAGAACCTACTACTTCATAAGAGATGGTCACAACACAAGAACTGACTGATCCTGAAAACAAACAAGAAGAAGAAGGTATACCTCTTACAATAGATGAACATTTGGGGCACTCTAGTGATTCTGAGATAGATTCTAATGAGTATGAATTCTGCTCAGACTCTGAAGGCAACCCTACTTGGGGGATTCATCTATATTTTACACATGTTCTTTACTTTCCCAGAGATCCTGATGAAGAATCCAATGACTATGAATGGGGAGTCATTCCAAAACCAGAAGAGGAGGACATTATCATAGATAAACATATTGATTCCATTCACCTATATGCACCAATAACCAAAATTATTCTAGAATGACATGACAGACCTCATGAGTCTAATTCACTTATTACTAACGCAAGATCCAACGATGACGTTGAGACACTCAATGAACTGAATATCTTGAGTAGTAATATCACCTTTGAATTTGAGAGTCAGATCATGACTAATGATGACAACATTGTATGTGTAAACACCATTAGCCAATCCTTCCATATGCTTACCATCCAACATCTTGAGCTTATTGACCAAACATCCAAGGATCCAAGCCAAGACATCCATACTTTCATAATAGACTATGCTCTCGCATGCTACCTAAATGCAGTAGAACCCATGAAGACTTCCATCAACAAACCTAGCATCATCATGATAGAGTCGGATATCAAATATCTCAGTTAAAAGAATAAAATAAAAAAGAAAAAGAGTTATGAGGGTGAAAACCACTATGTGGAAGTTGTAGAACCAAAAATAGTAAAAACAAAAGACGTATCTGAAGGTGAAAACCTCTCTAAGGTGCCTAAAGATGAGATGTTTGATGTTCCCCTAAGTCATTTATAGGACAGATCACTAGTTTTGATAGAACCAAATCAGCCTATCAATCTGGGCACAACAAAAGAACCTTAGTTAATTCATGTAGCACAATCTCTATCAGAAGAAGAAAAAAAAGCATTCACAAAATTCTTAACAAAAAAAAAGATCAACTTTTCATGGAAGTATTCAGATATGCCAGGATTGGATCCTAATCTCATGATACATCATCTCTCTATCACTCCAGGAGTTAAAACTATCAAGAAAAAGTTGTGAAATATGCATCCTCATGTTGCACTTCTTGTAAAAGCTGAGCTAGAGAAATTGCTTAAAGCCAGATTTATTCGAGTCATAGACTATGCGGAATGGATCTCAAACATAGTTCCAATATCAAAACTAGATAAATCTATTAGAGCATGTACAGATTTCAGAGATGTAAACAAAACATTCCCTAAGGATGATTTTCCACTACCAAACATCGATATGATAGTGGATATGACTACAGGATTTGAAATGTACTCTTTAATGGATGGTTTCTTTGGATACAATCAAATCAAGATAGCTCCAGAAGATCAAGAGAAGATAGCTTTCACATGTGTATGGGGTAATTTATACTGGAATGTAATGCCATTTGGTCTTAAGAATGCTAGTTCTACTTATCAAAGATCCATGACATCTATCTTTCATGATATGATGCATAAAAACATGGAGGACAATGTTGATGACACCTTGGCTAAATCAATGAAATGATCTAAATATCTAGCTGACTTTGGTACAATACTGGATAGAATGGAAAATTTTAGTCTTTGACTAAATCCTAAAAAATGTGCCTTTGGAGTCACTTTAAGAAAGCTTCTAGGGTACATTGTTTCAAAGAAAGGTATTGAGGTACATCCAGCAAAGGTCAAAGAAATCATGGAGATGCAACCTCCTAAGAATATAAATTAGATGCACACTCTGTAAGGGAGGATACAATCTATTATGCGCTTCATCTCTCAGTTAGCTAACATATCACAACCTTTCACTAAGACATTTCATTAAGGTGTGACTTACAACTGGAGTGAAGAATGAGAGAAAAACTTCAATCATATCAAACAATACTTGGAAAATCCACCAATTCTCATGCCTTCTATTCAGGGGAAGCCATTAATATTGTATGTCTCCACAAAAAATACATTACTGGGGGAATTTTTGGCACAACATGATGAGAATAAAAAAGAAAGAGCTATCTACTATATCAGTCAAACATTGGTGGCTTATGAAAAGAACTATTCTATGATAGAGAATGTGTGTCTATCTGTGATCTTTGTGTCATAGAAACTGAGGCACTAAATGTTAGCTCATACCACACAACTAGTAGCAAAGATTGACCCATTGAAATATTTGTTAAGAAAATCTTCTCTCACAAGTAGATTAGCAAAATGGGTAATGTTATTGAGTGAGTTTGACATTGAGTATGTTGAATGAAAAGCCATTAAAGGATAGGTGATCCCATATCAATTAGCTGAAGCTCCAATGTTTGATGACCAACCAATGCAGATGGAATTTTTTGATTCCTCTATCATGCACCTATCTTCTAGAACATGGCACTTATTCTTTGATGAATCTTATACACAAAATGGATCTAGAGTTGGTATATTGTTCATCACACCACAGGATTACTCCACTCCAAAGGCATTCAGGATCAAGTTCCCTTACACCAACAACATAGCAGAATGTGAAGCTTTGTTAAATGGAATGAAAATAGAAATTGAATGGAGAGTAACGAAACTACACATTCATGGAGACTCATAATTGGTCATACACCAAGTTAGTAATGTGTATCAAACAAAAGATGAAAAGCTCATTCCATACAAGTGCATGGTAGATGATCTCAAGAAATACTTCATTTCTGTAACATTTGAATAGATATCTAGAATGGAGAATAAGTCGGCTGACGCTATGGAAACACTATCATCTCTTCCAAAATAACCTGAGCATGAGCTACACTATGAGTTCCTAGTGAAAGCACTATCATTCCCCACCTATGATTATCTAGAAACCCCCATGATCTGCATCATTGTTGTTCATGATTCCTCCTATTACAAAAATCCTACCTCCAAGACCAAATCATTCCTGATACCTTTAACTATCATGAAAAATACTACCTTATCCAAAATGCATCACAATATGTCATCATTGGTAATGATCTATACAAATAAAGTCTAGATGGTACACTTCTTAGATGTTTAGAATGTGAAGAGTCACAATGAACATTAGAGGAACTCCATGACGGTATTTGTGGATCACATTCCAATGGTCTAACATTAGCTTGAAAACTCATTAGGGTAGGGTACTATTGGCCAAATATGGAGAAAGAGGTCATGAAATATGCTAAGAATTGTCAGAAATGCTAGGTCCATGGTAACTTGATTCATGTGCCAGGGAGAGATCTGATTCCATTTACAACATGATGGCCTTTTCAACAATGGGCATTTGATCTTATAGGAGCTATATATACACATTTGTCAAATGGTCACACCCATATCATAACAACAACATATTACTTCACGAAATGGGTGGAAGCAGTTCCTTTGACACAAGCAACTGGAAAACAAATTTCTATGTTCATTCTGAATTACATAATTTATCGGTATGGTATCCCACACTCCATCATCACTGACAATGGAGGCCAATTCAAGAATAAGGACCTAGACTCCTTATGTTCCAAATTCAAGATAACTCAACATTGGTCATCAATTTACAATCCACAAGGGAATGGACAAGATGAAGCATCCAATAAGAACTTGCTGAAAATCCCACATTGTACAATCAATAAAATAGGAAGAGACTAGAACCTAATGATAAATCCAACTCTTTGGGCTTACAGAAAAAGTATCAAAATGCCCACTAGGGCTACTCCCTTCACTTTTGTATATGGGACTAAAGTGGTACTTCCTATAGAGGTTGAGATCTCATCACTCAGAATCAGAATACATGGTCTGGTAACCAATGACGACTACAGAGTGTCTAGGTTACAAGAACTTGGCGTATGATCATCTCAGAGTCTATCAGAAAATAATGTCTAGAGGTTACAACAAGAAGGTTAGACACAGAGAATTTCATGTTGGTGATCTAGTCTTGAGAGAGAACACTAAAAATCAATCCCATCGAGAATGCAAGGGGAAGTTTGAACCCAACTGGTTGGGTCCCTTTTTTTTTATCATTGCTACTTTTGGCTCTAGAGCCTATCAACTCTCAATGACTGATGGAGAACAAATTTTAGAACCGATCAACATTCTCCATCTGAAGAAATTATATGCCTAAGACATTCAGTATGTGGAAAATATCCTTAAAAAAGTATAAAAATCAGAAAAAGACCTGAAAAATGATCATCTTGGTGAAAACCTAGCAATAGGCACCTTGATGAATCAACAAAAAAAAATTAAAAAAATGGAAAATAACAAAAAAAAATTTTTAAAATGAAAAATACAAAAAAAAAGAAAAGAAGAAAGAGAAAAAGTGCCTTGGTGAAAACCTAGTAAACAGGCACCTTAGTAGCAAAAATAGAATCTCTGCCAAGATGGTGAAAACCTAAAAATCGGGTGCAACTTGTACAAAATGCTCCATCTATCAAAGTAATCTTGGTAATTTCCAAGGTTTCTGTCCTGCTTTACTTTATACATATCTCCTAAATTGCTTTTGCATCTTGTTTTCAATAAATTCGGTATGTGCACCAAGCAACAAGCGTTTGCATCCTATGAAAGTTTCCAACTTGGGGGAAACCAGTGTCACATCCTATGGTCCTCAACTATCTCAGATGAGTCATATCTAGTCAATGTCCTTCAAAGCTTTATTCGAGTCAATTTGTCTATCTCCCTACCAGAAAAGGATTTTGCACTTAACAACAACAAAAACAAACACATTGCTATACAAAATAATATTTGCAACATGATTTAATCTTCTTGTATGCTGACTGATTCACATGAGATTTTTGCATATTATGTCCTTTTGAGCTCATCAATGATGTCCTTTTACAAGATTTAGAGAGAGATGACTGGGTGCATAATCTTTTATTTGTTTTTATGTTTGTAAGTGAAAATCTAATCACTTTAGAAACTCTGGATTGAATTAGTGTCCACTATAAGTGCATCCATCGTGATTGGATGACCACATGTACCTTGACTTTTGATACCTAGATGTTTTAGAGAATTTAGGTCTAACTTTATCTTTTAAAGTGATTTCTTACTCCAAGTGTGAGCATGAACATCGCCCAAGGATGTGAACGATAAAGGGTCACTGCGGGTAATTCACATTGGAACAAGAATGATCTCCCAACTACTTGGTATGTTTGTATGCAAGGCATATTTAGGTCATCATAACATTTAAGCTCTGATGCTTATACAGATTGCTATATTAAAAAGGACATGATATTTGGGTAATCCTGTCTTCTCGTGCCTTGGTGCTTATATCTAATCTGACATTTCTGACTAAAATTCAATATTCATATGTTCATGGTTGTCTAACTAGTGGACATTGTATCAACTATTTGGTGTTACCTAAAATATTTGGTGATGATAACGACCAATAAATAATTAATGACTAAGTCCTAGGTTTGCATTTCATTTGCATTTGGCATTTAATTTAGTTGCAAGTCTTTTTATGATTTGAATTCAGTATGGCATTGGATATTCTAAAATTTTCACTAAACACATCACAAGGACTAAGTGTCACATGAAGGTCTCTTCATCTAATCAACAAGCAGCCGCCGTTCTAGGTTAAACATCCTTTTGACAATGATTGAGCACTTGAATTCTTCATGTACCTGCAAAACATCATGTGTATCACTACATTTACATCATTTACATATCACATCATTTTCATATTCACCTCATTTATCCATTGCATACATACATTCAATGTAAACATTCAACATTGCATACACTTTCATCACATGATAAACATGATAATCCAAAATGACAAGTGCTATGAAGTCAAACCAAAGAATGATCTCATATGTATATATATATATATATATATATATATATATATATAATGATGATATAGTACATGGGGTGTACAATGTGCATATAATACAATGCATGTGCTCCACTAAGCTATCAAGTACAATAAAATTTCAAATATGAGCTGACTAAGTATGTCAACTCTTGGCCTAATCCTCAACATCAGGTGTTGCTCCTCCTGTTGGCACGTCCGGTGGTGGATCGGCTCGCGGTGGTCTAGCTCCCTTCGATCTCAGCATGTACTGAGAATAAAAAGTCACCCACTGTCTAGGTGGCACAACCAAAAAATAATTAGACACATAGTATGTTTCCCTTCCTATCTGGTGTATCACCTCCTCCTATAGCAGCCTAGCCTCTGTGCAAGCATCATGAAGTTGAGTGTCCCTCTCCGCCAATCGAATCTCTAATGATAATCTATGGGCTCTTAGGTTCCTAATCTGATGGCGTAGTTAGCGTATGATATCCTAATCCCCCCTAATCATCATTAGGGATACACTCAAAGTGATTTGAAAGCACACCCACATCCCTAAGTCAAGGGCAAATCAAACGGTGACAGGGTGCTCCCGTTTCAGCTCTATCTAAATATCTTATGCAAATTTTATTTACTATATGCTAGGAATAGGATTTTAACTAATGTTTGATTATCTAACCTGATCGAAATAGGCATAGAAAATCAAACATTAGTTTAAAGGCCTATTCCTAGCATATAGTAAATGAAATTTGCATAAGACATTCAGATAGAGCTGAAACGGGAGCACCCTGTCATCGTTTGATTTTCCCTTGACTTCGGGATGTGGGTGTGCTTTTGAATCACTTGGAGCATATCCCTAATGATGATTAGGGGGATTAGGATGGATTAGGGACCATAATCACCCTATATTTTCATATAAATAGGTATGGAACACCCGTTCTACCCCTAAGGCCTTAAGGAGTCTAAAGACTCAAAACTGCAATTTAAGCTACTAATGAGTAATCTATGATGGATTTTAGACCAAATGAGATGTAATATGATGAAAAATTGATTAAGAAAATCTTGAAATAACTAGGTTCAATCCATTAAACTTAATCTAAGATGTGTTAGAAATCATGGAAAATGAGTTAATCTAGCATATGTGAAGAAAACTTAAGATCTAGGATTAATTTAGCATTATAACACTACTCAGTGTAAAATATGTGAATTGGTGTTTTTCTCTTAGGAAGTGAGGGTATTTATAGGATTTGAGGAAGGCATTGGGTTAGCGAGTGGAGTTAGAGTTGGAGGTATGGTTTGGGGTAGAGTTAGGGGTAAGGTTTGGGGTATGGTAAAGTTTGAGCTTGGGTTAGGGTTGCTCACACATGTGTGAGAAACACTAGGGAAGTGTGCAAGGGGAACAAGAGTGGAAGAAGAGACATGGGTCTCTTTATGAGGCTTTAAGAAGCCTTAAAGAGTGTGTAAGAGGCTTTAATGATTGTGTAAGGCTCATTAAGGGAAGGGTTTGACTAAAAGTCAAGGAGACTTGGATTAGGGTAAGAAATGTAGGAAACATCTCTTAAATGGGTTTAGAAAAGGTTTAGGGAAGTTTAGGAAAGATTAGAAGGGTTTAGGAAAAGCTAGAAGATTCTTAGGGTTTTAGGCTTTAAATAATTTTAAAATTATTTAGGGAATGTGACATCATTTATTAAATATTGATTTAATAAAGAGAGGAAAATCACTTAAAATTGATTTAAATGCTTTGGGGAGAGATCCTTTAATTAACTATGTTTAATTTAAATAGGAGAAGGGATTAATGACATAAAAACTAATTAATTAATTAATTAATTAATGATGATGTCATTAGAAGTTTTCAAAAAAATAAAAATACTTTTATTTTCTAATGGATTTTTTGGTGTCTACATTTTTCCTCTCTTTGATGCAATGCCGCAAGTGGTGTGGCATCAAAGACAAGAAAATAAGATGCCCCAGGCTAGAATTTAGAGGAATAAGGGGGTGTGCCCCCTCGATAAAACAATGCAAAGAAGAAACATTGTGGAATTTTGTCCAAAGGAAACAAAAAGGAAGGAGAAGGAATGAAGGAAGAAGGGAGGATAAATAACCAAACTTCCAAGAGCAAAGATGGAGAGATGCAAGATGAGATGGAATGCAAAATGTGGAATGCAACTACATGAAAGATGCAAGATTAATCTATATGATGTGAGAGGCAGGGGATTTTGGGGAGCTCCAAGAGTAAATGTGGAGAGCACAACCTAGTTTGATATAGCAACATTAGAGACCTGCCAAGGATACTGGGATCACAAGGCCTTGTCACCAGTGTTGCAGAGGGCTGATGCTAAAAAACACATGCAGGGTTGCCCCAACACCATGCATGAACCCAAGAGGAAGCATGGTAGAAATGATGTTTGGAGAAACCACAAACAAATGACATTTCCCAAGTGCACCATGTAATCCAGAAGATCACATGTGGAATGTGCAAGGGTCATGTCTGACTAACTCATAGGCATAAGCAAGAAATCAAAAGACCTTGCCCCATATTTCCCTCATGCGTAGCGCACCATGATATAAAGGAT
The DNA here is from genome assembly GCA_027943335.1 of Chamaecyparis obtusa. NCBI lineage: Eukaryota > Viridiplantae > Streptophyta > Pinopsida > Cupressales > Cupressaceae > Chamaecyparis > Chamaecyparis obtusa. The sequence goes on along the minus strand of BSBK01004397.1, from coordinate 1,768,516 downwards.
TGTGGTGACTTTGAGGAGATTAACAATGAGAAGTTGTAAAAGATTAACAAGATTCAAAGGACAAAATCCAAGACCAAAATGATAACTCCAAAAGACATCCTTTTCCAGTGAGAGAGATTGATTTGATTGATGGTGGGAAGATTTGGTCTGAATGTGATGAAGGATACAATGACATGGAGGTGAAAGATTAGGTCTGATAGGAGGAAGGATACATCCTCAAGGACCCGCTGATTAATGAGGAAAAAGAGTGTTGTTGTTCACTAGAAAATGATGAGTCAAAGAGTAATCATTATGATCAAGGATAGTCAACAATTGATGTTGTTGAAGTATAAGGCTGGATGGGACAAGATTTCTAATCAAATGTTGTTGTAGGACTGACAAGGATTATGTACAACAAGACAGGATGAGATATGTACAATAGATAGGGAAAGACTTACAACTAATGGGGAGAGATTTATGACTAATGGGGAGAGATTTACAATTGATATGTAAAAAAGCTCAGGAATTGGGATAGTAAGATCTCACTATATAGGATATATACAGGATATGTATAGGAGGGATTGTCGATTTGCTTGAGGATTATATAGAGGAATGTTGGGGGAAGATGGTAGGGATGGGGATGGTAGAAAAAGGATTGGTTGGATGTGGAGGATGGGAGTTTGATAGATAATGACTCAGTCCACTATGTATGGCTCCTATTTCTAGGTTTTCACCAACATACTTGTCCAAGGTGCTTGAATTGCCAAGTTTTCACGGTTGGATGAATGATTTTTTCTTTGCTTTTTTTATTTTTTTGTATTTTTCTGGATTTTCCAGTTTTTATGGATTTTTTGAATATGTAGGATTTGGTTGAGGCATAGAACCTCTTGAAATGTATGATGTTGATGGGATCATTCAATGGCTCCCCTTCTGGTTTTAATAATTGGTAGGCTCTGAAGCCAAAGCATGTTGTGACCACATAGGGACCTAGCCAAGTAGGCTCAAACTTGCCTTTCTTCTCGTGATGCACTTGTACTTTATGATTTTCCTTGAGGAACATGTCACCCACTTGGAATTCTCTTGGATCGACCTTTTTGTATAACTCCTTTTGAGTCGATTCTCATATGCAACCAGGTGATCATATGTTTGCTACCTCTTTTCATCTAGTAGATCAAGTTGTGTGAGGCGTGCCACTTGAAAGTGTTCATCTGTAGTAAAATTTTTCATGGAGAGTTGCAATGATGGGAGCTCGACCTCAATTGGTAGAATGACTTTAGCACCATATACAAGGGAATATGGGGTGGTGCATGTGGGAGTGCAGAAGGAAGTATGATAGGCCCAGAGGGTGGGATTTATTTGGAGGTGCCAATAATGACTAGAATCATTGACAACCTTTTTAAGGATTTTTAGGATGGTTTTGTTGGTTGCCTCAGCTTGGCCATTTCCTTACGGGAAATTAGATCATCCACATGCTAGTTTTCAAAAGGTGTTCTGTGATTGGTGAAGATGGTAGATGGTATGTCGAAGTGGTAAATGATATGGTAAAGGATGAACTTGGATATTTGGATGCCAATAGTAAGGTTGAGCAGGATCACTTCAACCCATTTTGTAAAGTACTATGTGGCTATGATTATTTACTTATGTCCATCTGAGGAAAGGGGAGTTATTAAGTTGATGAGGTCGAAGCCCCAACATGAAAATGGCCTAGGTGGTGTAATGAGTTGTAAGTCTTGTGCTGGAGCATGAATCATATTTGCATGTTGTTGACATGGTAGACATTTCTTGATGAATTCACAAGCATCATGTTCCATAGTTGGCCAATATTACCTGACTCGAAGCAACTGCTTTGCTAGAACCATGCCACTCATGTGGGCACCACAAATTATAGCATGGACCTCTTGTAAAGCCAGGACAGCCTCATTTGAATCTAAACACCTAGAAAAGATATTGTGATATCCTCGATGATAAAGGGTGTTGGCTACGAGAGTGTAGAGGGAAGCTCTGCGAATTAAGTTTTGGCATTGGTTATTGGTAAAATGGGTAGATATGATACTATTTTTAAGATATGCATGGATTTAATGGTACCATGGGGACTGAGGACCAACCAAGAGACACACCATTTCTACATTAGCATTCTCATAAGTAGGTGTGTGTAGCTTCTCAATTAAGAATGCGTATTGTGATGAGTTGTGTGGGATCTCGAGCAAGGATTTGATGGTTGCCATTGCATTGGCAACTTTGTTCTGTAGCCTTGGTATCTACATGAACTATAGATTCAAGAAGTGCTCTTTTAGTCTGTCCATCAGTTCTTTATAGGGTAACATCTTGTCATCCTTCATCTAATATTTATCTAGGACTTGCTTGATAATTAGCTACGAGTCTCCAAACACTTACAGTTCTATTATGTTCCATTGAATAGTTGTTTTGAGACCTGAGATGAGGACCTTGCAATGTTATTAGTACATGGGAATCCTAATTTGAATGACTTTGGAATGTAGTCACCTTGAGGTGTGATGAATAGGATTCCTACCCCTGATCCATGTGATGTGTAGGATCCATCAAAGTATAGCTTCCATATGTGTTGTTCTTTGATCATACATAGATGCTCATCATAGAATTCCATGATTAGTGGATATTCATCCACCAGTGGTGCTTCTGCTACCTAATCAGAAATTACTTTCCCTTTGATTACTTTCTGATCTATGTATTAAATGTCAAATTCATTGAGTAGCATGACCCATTTTTCCATACGGCCTATCAGAGTTGTCCTTGATAACATGTACTTGAGGGGATCCACCTTTGAAATGAGCTTGATTGTGTAGCTGAGCATGTGATGTCTAAGATTGATGTCTAAGCTTTCTCCATTGGTGAGTAATTGAGCTCATAGCCAACTAGAGTGCGATTGATATAGTAAATGGCTCTTTCTTTTTTGTCATCATCATGTTGTGCTAAGAGTGTCCCCAGTATAGTAGTGGTTGCCAAGATATAGAGTATGAGAGGGCATCCTAAAAATAATGGTACAAGGATGGGAGAGTTGGCTAGATACACTTTGAGCCTCTCAAAGCTTCTCTAATAGATGGGATCCCATTTGAAGTTGGTGTCTTTGCACAAGAGGTGGGTGAAAGGTTGGCACTTGTTTGCCAGTTGAGATATAAATCGACGCACTAATTGAAGCTTTCCTTGTAGGCTCCTGAGCTGCTTGAGTTTTCTTGGTGGAGGCATTTTTTTATAGCTTTGACCTTCTTGGGGTCAATCTCTATGCCACGCTATGATACTATAAAACCTAGAAACTTTCCAGATGTTATACCAAAGACACACTTCTTTAGATTGATCTTCAAGCCATAATGATGCAGATGATCAAACACACTCTCAAGAATGTCAAGGTGTTCATAGTGTGTTTTTTATTTTGCAAGAATATCATCCACATAGTCATCCAGGATCTTGTGTATTATGTCATGGAAGATTGTTGTCATTGCTCTCTGATATGTGGCTCCTGCATTCTTTAGCCCAAATGGCATTATGTTATAGAAGAAGGTACCCCATGGAGTGGTGAATTCTATTTTATGTTGATCTTCTTCTACTATATGGATTTGATTGTATCCTGAGAAGCCATCCATAAGTGACAACATCTCATGGCCTATTGTAAGGTCTACAATCATGTCTATTTTGGGCAGCGAGAAATCATCCTTAGGACATGCTTTGTTCAGATCTCTGAAGGATGTATAGATTCTAATATCACCTAAAGGCTTCATGAATAGAACCATGTTGGAGATCCATTTAGAATAATCAATGGCTTTGATGATATTTTCTTGGAGGAGCTTTTCTAGTTCTTCTTTTACTAACAAGGCTACCTTTGGATTCATTTTTCTTAGCTTTTGCTTGACTGGTTTGGTGGTTGGGTCCACTGCTAGATGATGGACAACAAGATTAGGATCAAGCCTGGGCATGTGTGTGTATGACCATGCAAAGTTGATAGTGGCTTCATGGAGAAGTGTAGTGAAAGCCATTTCTTCACCCTCTATTAAAGATGTTGCAATGTAGGTGATTCTTGGACATTCTTCTGTGCCCAAGTTGATAGTCTTAGTTTCCTCAATAATGATAGGTGACTGCTCTGGTCTGTAATCCTGGATGGGAGGAAGAGGCAAGTCTTCATCTTCTAGCACCTTAGAGAGGTTTTAACTAGAAGATACACCCTTTATTTTATCTTTTTTAGAGTCAGAATGCATCCCAGAGGGGTTTTCTCATAAGGACTCATTCTTTTATTTTTCAATTTTGTGGCTAAAGCTTGCCTCTCCCCTAAAATATCCTTTAGGGTTGAGTTTATAGATGTGAGTTGATCTTGAATCTTGATATGATGTTTGGCCTGATGCCCCCATGAATTCTAGGAGCACTTCCATGCTTTGGAACTCATCTATATGTGTGATGCTTGGTTAGTCCCAGTCTATGAGTTTAGAGTGAATGAGGGGAAGTTCTACGAGGTTAATGGAAAGTTGTTGGAGGACAAAAGTGCCTAGGAGGGTATCATCATTGAAGATGTCATCATAATATTTATTTTCTTCCTCTTTAGGGATGTCTTTGATCTCTACGAGGTAGTCTTGGTTATTCAAGAAGGGAATGTTGGTCATGTTAGTGCCCCCAGTTGCAGTAATGGGCTCTTGTATATGTAGGAGAGGGGTATTAAAGCCAAGACCTTGATGTTTTGGATTCTTGGATGCTATGATGGGGTCTTTTCTTTTGCCTTCTTGTGGTCCAAGACCACCGCCTTGATATTTCCATTGCTTAGTGGCGTACTTGTGTGATTGTGGATATTTGTCTTTGAAGTAGCCAAGAAGTTGACTGTTAGGTGGTGGGGTATCTCTTTACAACCACCTATTGATGTTAAGGTCCATCTCTTGACTATTTATGTTGCCATGAGAAACAAAATTCATAGGTTCCATCTCCTTGATTTCATGCTTGGCTTTAGTAGGCTTGCTTTGGTGATCTGGGCACCCTTGTACATGTGGATCAAGTGGGAGGGCCCCAACTACAAATGCATCATGTAAGTTGTATTCACCATGGCCCTAATTGTTGATTTTGATAGAGGAAAGAGTAGAGGTGAGGATAGTTTCTAGATCGCTATGGGATCGTGAAGAGCTAGTGACAGAAGTGCCAATGTCAGTTCTAGGACAATGGGTGGAGTGGGGGAAAGATGATTCCATCACATGATAGTATGTGAAGGGCTAGGGGTTAGCATGGATGGTAACCTCAGTGCCTTGATGCATACAATTGACACACTAATGGTAAGTAGATGGTACAGCCTTGATGGAATGGATCCATGGTTGGCTGAGGAGGATGTTAAATGGTAAGTCGAGATCAACAACATGACAAATGGTGTCTTGAGTTTTCGGGCCTGACTAGATAGGCAAAAGAATGGTACCTTTAGAGGGATGCTCCAAGTTATCATATGCCTTGATGGTGATTACCTCATGTGATATATCAGCCTCTGTGAACCCTATTTGCTGAATGAATTTTAGAGTACACAAGTTTAGGGCTGAACCATTATCTATCATGACCCTTTTGATGGAAAAATATCTAACCATAATGGCGATGCGGAGAGGGAGATTATGGTCAGGTGCATCGAATAGTATATCGAATGGCTTGAACGATAAAGCACAAGATATAGATATATTTCCCACAAGTTTTCCAAACTAGATGTTGTTAAGGTCTGTGGGGACATGTCCTTCATGGGGGGCTCAATTGAGGATTTCCTGATGGATGGGTGAAGTTCAGAGAAGGTCAAGGATGGAGATTTGGGCTGGTGTATTCCCAAGATGTTCTATGAGGTTATATTGTACATTATGTGCTGGTCTTAGAGTAGCACTGGTGAAAGTTATCCGACCTCTTCATATGGTGACTACACACTAAATATCAACTCCTTTGACATGGATGACATTGACTATGGGTTCAACTTGGGTTATGCATCCAAAAAACTTGTCATAGTTGATATGGGTAGCTTTATAGTCTTTGTGATCGGCATGGTCTCCTTGTTTTCCTTTGCCTTGGTTCTAATTAGGAGGATTAGTATTGACTTGGTTCTTCCCAACGTTGTGTTGTGGGAACACATTTTGATAGTGTTAGGAATAGTCCCAAGAGATAACTAAGAGGGGGGGGGGTGAATCAATTATCTACAAGTTTCAATTCTTTATCCAATTAAGTATACTTAAACATAAATCATAAACACAATGAAATAACACTTGAACACAACACAATATTTTGGTTACAGGGAAACTCAAATAGGTAAAAACCCCAGTGGGAATTGACACCCACTAATATTCTACACTAGTGTATTATGATCCTTGTTAGAAGATCCTTAACCATGTTAGGAGTTTCTTTGCAATATATTTAGTATAGTAGACTTGGTCAAGGGTCAGACCTTGTTAGGAGTCTTTTACAATTGTCCCTATTAGGGGAGAGGACACACTGTCCGAGAGCTCACTGCTCAAAGGGGCAAAGGCTACAACCTTCTGAATAACAGATACACACTATATCTAGATCTTGGTGAATTGTGCTTTGACCTGCTATCTAGATCAGTTCAAATGTATAGCACAAATACTTTACTTGGTCACATAGACCTTCTTCTGATGGCTCAACACTTCGCACACTCTACTCTACTTTTCTTAATCAACCATGAACCTAACTTAAGCAATCACAAATGACTACCTACAAATATCTTTCCTCTAAATGATATAATGAAGTCATCCTATTAGAACCACCTTGAAATCATATTAGAGAAATCACAACAAACTCCAATAAACATTTAGTCAGCTCTATTATGCACGCAACATAATCTGGGACCTGTCTAATAAGATAATTGTAGATGCACGCTACACACTGTCAGCTCTACCAAAACAACTATATCTTTCTCCTCAAGCTGAATTACTTCATGTGCTCTTAATCAAACATCAATAACTCTTCTCTAAGATTAAATCCAAGGGTGCATACCCAAAGGATAGGTGCAACTCCAGAACCAATAAAATCTCTGTCAGCTCTTCTGAATAAACACAGGAAACTGCAACTGGAAAATATTGACTTCATAACTTCACTTCTATTGAATATCAGACTATGCATCCATGATTGAAACATCACTAACATATCTTCAACATATATCCAAGTGTGCAAGGCTCCATGATAACTATACAGACAACCATATACAGAACACTGTCTGTTACTCTGTTAGGAACACTGCTGACACAAGCTATTATATAACTATCTGTACTAAAAGTTAACCTTTGCACCCATGATGTCATGTTGATATCATGTCCATGCTACATATACTAAAAGCTTACTACATAATACTTCCACACATGCTACTTTCCATATGTTGTCATCAATGACAAACATACAGTCAGTACTGGCCTGCTAGAAAATCTCCAACAATCTCCCCCTTTGGCATTGATGGCAACATGTGGAATAAAAAACCACCACCAACCCAAATGATCATTTCTTTTATAACATTCTCCATTTCCTCATCAAAAACTCCCCCAAAGATGAATCCTCCATCTACTACAATATTTTCAAACATTCTCCATTTCCTCAACTGTACTGCTATCATAACTGAATACTACTCCCCCTTAGTATATTACTCCTCCTTTTTACTTTTTTTTTTCATGACTCTGTATATTACTCCCCCTTTGACATCAATGGAATAGGGAACCATTCATTTTAAGAACTGGTACTACTCCTAAGGTAGAGTAGTCAACCTTCCATCAGTACCTAAGGACTGATGCCTTTCCTTCTTTCTTCTAAGCAGAATCAGGGAAGGGAATTACTCCCAACTTCTCCCTGAGATACTCAAAAGTATCCTTAGGTAAGGGCTTTGTGAATATATCTACCAATTGATCTTTAGTACTCAAATAGTCCAACTTGACTTCTTTCTCTGCCACTTTCTCTCTTAGGAAGTGATACTTGATCTCAATGTGCTTTGTCTTTGCATTTATCACAAGGTTCTTCAACATATTGATAGTGCTAGTGTTATCATAGTGAATAACAATAGGATGATCAATCTCAATTCCAAAATCCTTTATCATCTACTTGATCCAAACAATTGTAGAACAATTCAAGGCTACTACAACATACTCTACTTCTATTGTTGATTGAGAAATACAATTTTGTTTCTTTCTTGTCCAAGTGACAAGTCTATCACCAAGAAACACTGCTCCACTTGATGTACTCTTTTTTTCATCAACACATCCTGCCCAATCTACATTAGTGTACACATGAAGCTCAACATTTTCTAAATTAGGATACCATAGACCATACTCTATAGTGCCCTACAAGTATCTAAATATTCTCTTTACTGACATGAGGTGACTTTGCTTGGGTTCTGCTGCAAATCTTCCAACTATGCCAACTGCATTGGAAATATCAGATCTAGTTTGACTAAGATATATGAGTTTACCAATCATAGAATTGTACAATTTTGTATCCATTGCTGGTGATTCATCTTCTTTTGTAAGCTTGCATCCAGTGATCGTAGGGGTTCCTACTGGCTTGCAATCATCCATCTTGAATTTCTTCAGTATCTCTTTCACATATTTGGACTGATTAATGAAAATACCTTTCTCTGTCTATTGCACATTTAATCCCAAAAAGTATTTGATAGGACCAATCATACTCATCTCAAATTCATTTTGCATCTCCTTAGAAAATTTAGTACTAAGTTTGTCATTACCTCCAAAGATAATGTCATCAACAAATATAGCTACAAGTAGTAGACCTTCATATATCTCTCTAATTAATAGATTATAATATGCTACTCCTTTCTTGAATCCAATCTTTGTTAGATATCCATCTATTCTCTCATACCATGCTCTAGGGGCTTTCTTAAGTCCGTAGAGGGCCTTCTTTAATCTACATACCATATCAGGTCTGTTTGATAAGGTGAATCCTTTTGGCTGCTCAATGTATACTTCTTTCAAATCTCCATTTAGGAATGCTGACTTGACATCCATCTGATATACTTTGAAGTTTTTGACTATAGCACAAGCTAGAAATAGCTTAATATCTTCTAATCTTCTCATAGGTGCAAATGTGTCTGAATAGTCAATGCCTTCTCTTTGCGCATATCCCTTACATACTAACCTTTCTTTATTTCTTACTACTATACCATCTTCATTCATCTTGTTTCTGAATATCCACTTTGTTCCAATCACATTCTTATCACTAGGTCTTGGGACCAGTTCCCAAGTGTCATTCTTAATAATCTGATCAAGTTCTTCTTTCATAGCATCTTGCCAATTTGAATCATTATATGCATCTTCAACACTTAAAGGTTCAATCTGAGATAGTAAACATACCACTTCACTGCTAGCTGAGTTCTTTGCTTTTGATCTTGTTAAGACTTTGTTGTTCTAATCTCCAATGATGTCTTTCTTGGAATGGTTTCTAGATGTGAAATTTGGAACTTTAGGTGAGTTGACTCATTAGCCTTAGAAGTACCTTCTTCACTTGTCTAAGGGTCATTGAATAACACATCAATACTATCAAACATTTCATCAATAACTGTCTCACAAGTGGAGGGTCTGGGTTCTTCTTCAATCATGGGTGAATAATCATGATATCTTTCTTGAACCATAAACTTTTCATCAATCTTAACATGAGAACTTTCAATGATCTTTTTCAATCTTAAATTGAAACATATATAAGCTTTACTTTTAGTAGAGTAACCAAGGAAAATACCTTCATCACTTCTTGCATCAAACATGCCTACTGCTTCATCCCTCTTGATGTAGCACTTGCTTCCAAAGATTCTAAAGTATTTTACTATGGGAACATTACCAGACCATAGCTCATATGGTGTTTTGTTAGCACCTGGCCTCAATTGAATTCTATTGATGGTGTAGACTATTGTATTGACCGCATTTCTCCAATAGGTGTGTGCAACTTTTCCTTCTATCATGATGGTGCGCGCTGTATCAAGGATGATCCTATTTCTTCTCTCTGTAATTGAATTCTACTAAGGGGTTTTAGGTGCACTTAACTATCTCTTTATGCTATGTTCTTCACAGTACTCATAGAATCTGTCAGAGGTGAATTCTCCTCCTCTATCCAATCTCAAACATTTTATCTTTAGTCTAGATTCATTCTCAACCTTAGCTTTCAATATTTTGAACTTCTCAAATGCTTCTGACTTATCTTTTAAGAATGCAACCCACATCATCCTAGTATAATCATCAAAAAACAAAATGAAATACCTTTCACCATAGTATGATCTTGTTTGAGTTGGACCACATAGGTTTGTATGAATCAGATCCAACTTGTTCTTTGCTGAATTTTGCTTGCTCCTGAATGAATTTGTCACGTGATTTCCCATCACACATTCCCTGCATATAGTATCAACTAGCTTTGCTATGCTAGGTAGATCTCTTACTACCTTTACATTGCTTATCTTTACTATGTTATCAAAATTGATATGACATAGTCTTTTATGCCATAACCAACTGTAGACACCGAAAAATCCTTCAGAAAATAAATTATTTTTGTTTTCTGAAAATCCTTGATGACATCATCATTTATTAATTAATTATTTATTTAATTAATTAATTTATTTTTATGGCATTAAATCCCTCTCTCTTAATTAAAAATCTTTAATTAAGGAATCTAGTCTAAAAATGTCATTTGGACATTATCCCTAATTTATTAATTATTTAATTAATAAATTGACCAAAAACTTCAAAAAATAAATTAATTTATTTTTTATCCCAAACTTGGCCAATTTCCTTAAGACCACTAACCTTTTCCAAAATCTTCTAATCCCTTCTTAATTTCGATTAAAAGGCTAATCCCATCTTTTCTAACCCTAATCCCAAGGTTAAATATTTAATTAAGGTTAAATATTTAATTTTCATATTTATTGAAAATATTTTAATAAATATTCCTAAAACTTAAGCTTTTGGAATGAATAACTTTTTATTCCATGAAACTAAGGAGAAATCTAGACTCTTCTAGAATCTTCTCAAATCCACCCTCTTCACCCATCCTAATCCTTTTTTTGTCCTAATCTAATCCTAATCCTACCCTTAAACCTTTGTGCAATCCTAACCAAGCTTAAGACTTTTCTAAACCAAAGCAAAGTCTTTCCTTCCAAATATCTCAACCACAAAGCATTTATTGCTTCCCCAAAGTCTTCAAAGCCTCTTAAAGCCCATTCATTGCTCTTACAAGCATTTATTTGGAGAGTTATGAGCTTGGAGCCCCCTTTGTTGACTCCTCTTTGCCCTTCCCTTCATCCACTCACCTTGTGACATGTGTCACCTCCTGACTGGCTGAGAACTAGCACAATCCATGTGCTTCCCTTTGAGTGAATCTTGGCCTCTCTTAAGGATTTCAATCCTGGCCATTCATTCCTCCTACCCCAAGCCTTTAGAAATCCTATAAATACCCTCACTTCCTAAGGAAAATCATCTCTCAACTCTCAAACTCAATAGCAAAGTTATAATGCCATTTTCATTCTAGCATAAGCATAAACTCATCATTTTAGATCATTTTCAAGCTTAAATCACATCTAAACTAGCTTAATGGGATTAACATAGATTCATTTCTTGTTTAATCAATCTTAGTTCATTTATTTAGCTTCACATATTTGTGTGTTCTTGAGGCCTTTGAGGCAAAATAGGTTCCTCATACCTATTTTGTGTCATTTTGGGTCTTCTTGATCCTCAAATCATCCTATTTTGCATGCTCCAAGTGCTTGAGTTTGCACACCCACATCCATCTATATCTAAGCATATCAAACAGTGCATGGGCACATCTGTTTTAGGCTTAAACTGAGGTGGCTTTGATTTTAGTTTGTTTACCATTAAATTTGATTTGATTATATGCTATGACGTTTGTTTGTCTTTGGCCTTCAAAACAGGTTTAGGTGCACTCTCAAATCCTAGTCTACATTCTGGCACGCCCGGTGGGACTCAAACCACAATCATTTTGATGAAATTATACTTTATATGCTTGTATTTTGCAGGAAACAAAAGAAATGTCGCCTTCATGAAAAGAAATGTCACCTACAACAAAGAAATGTCACCTTCAACCAAAGAAATGTCACCTTCATGAAAAGAAATGTCGCCTACAAACAATCCAGTCACGCCTTCTCGCAATGAAATCATGCCTTTGAGGAAAGAAATGATGCCTATGACCTTTGTTTTCACGCCTGCATAACTGAGATTTTCCTGTGATCGATAACTTCTGTTCCGTCCCAGAATTCTCTTTTGTCGCCTGCATGTAAAGAAATCACGCCTCTGCATTTTTATCTGTCACCTTTTGAGGTACAGAATGTCACTTGTAAAAATGAAGTGTCACCTCTGCACTTTCCAGCGTCGCTTATAAGCTGGACAGTGTCACTTTTTGTTTTTGCTTGGGACTGGTTTTTCATTTCTTTTATTACAGCAAAGGTCAAAAACAAAATCTTGAATGACATTAAGGAAATGAACTTAGGTCCTAGAATGTCATTGTAATTTTGAAAAGCTAACTCAATCTCGAATGCACTAAAGGAATGAATAACTCTGTTCCCTATCTCATTTCAAATTCCAAAGCAAGCAAACAAATTCAATCTTGAGTGATCTAAGGGATAAAACAAAGCTTTTTCAAAGTTATTAAATCAACTCGCTAATCAAATCTTGAATGCACAAAAGGAAAGAACTTGCAAACGTTCAATTCATTTACATTTTGGAGAAAAGAACAAATCAAAATCTAATCACGAGTGTCTTCATTTCAAAGTTCAAACATCACTTAATCAAATTTGGGAAAATGAACAAAATCTGCTTGATGTGCATGTAAGAGTTTTTCAATTCTTGCATAATCCTTGTTAGAGTAAGCAACGTGGAACATTTGAACTTGGACAAGTTCACCTGTTTTGCTTTTAGCGAGGCCTGTCCAAGGAGAAGCGCTTCCTCCTCGGAGAACGACCTCAAACTGGTACCCCCCCAGCTGGTATACAAATAAGCGAATACCAAAAGAATCGCTTACATCTCCTAATCGCCGGGCGTTCGTGCCAAACACGTGTCTGGGGATGGTAAACATTCCTCTCCCCCAACATTATTGGCAAGGCTCTTAAGTGAGTCACGGATGATCAGCAAAACCGGGTATGGAGACACCACAGAACTATTAAAAACTTGATAAAATAGAGGCTACCCTATCTACATCCGAAAGTATCAAAATCCTTGTGCAAGGACCGATTCCAAGGGGTTTACTGGGTCGCCTCAAGATTACTCACCATTTGTATTCCCTTCTGGGGGATACCAAGCTATGGGCAAGCGATTTTGATACTCACCTTCCTTAGGTAGATCTGTTTGAAGTGCTTGACAGCCAAAGACTCCGTGAAAACACTTGTTGAAACATACACTTTCAAAGCTTTGTCAGAGTCAGTTGCCTTTGTTTGTATCCCACAGGGTTGCTTTGTCCCTTGCGGAGATTTCTTTGACTTTAACTTTTTCCATTGGAAACCTTTGCCTCAAAATCAGAAGCCTCTTTTCCAAGTGATGCCCAGCAAGAACAAACATCCTAAAGCAAAGTTGCCCAAATCCCAAGCCTATCAAGAGTGAAAAGTTGCCAAGAAGAACACCAAGACCTATCAATCCATTATCCAAGCAACCCAAGCAGAGGAGAAGTCCCAAACTAGACTTGAGAACATTGCCCATAACGCCCGCATCAAACAGTTCACCTTCCGTTTCTGAGTTAACCATCACTTTGTCAACCTTGAGCCAGAAGATTAGCCAAAATCCTTGTTCATGTCTTGTTCCATCTTCGGATCCTAAAATCTTGTCTCAAACAGCCTTGCATCTTGGTTTCATCCTAGTTTCACCCTTTGCATCAACATCAAAACCTTAGTTGCATTTCAAAACATCATAAAGTTGCATATGCATTCATCCTCCTACCAGCATTCTAGAATCAATCCTTGTCATTTGCATTATCCCTTTAGATAGAGCATTGTCCCTTCACCCTTCAATAGCTTTTCCACCAGCATCCCCCCATCAGCTTTCCATATCTTTCCAGCAGATCCATCATCTTTTGTTCCAAATTCAGAGTTCCACCAACACTTAGTGTTCTACCTTTTGAGTTGTTCCTATCCCTTATCCAAGATCAGAGACCATCATCTTCTTTTTTGGCACAACGTGTTGTCATAAAGAAATCAAACCTTGTCCTTGCATAGCCATCATCTTGAGCAAGAGATTGGAGTGTATTGATAAGAAACTTGTTGACCGAAGATCATCAGTCTATCTTAGGTTGACCCCATCATATCTCTGATCCTCCATTTGGGAAAAAACAACAGCTCATTTGTTGACCACTCAGTAATCTTTCACCAGCTTTCCACCAGCAACCTATCTTTCCTCCACTGTCTTGATCCATATCCGTTCCATCCAGCTTCCATCATCGCCATCTTGATCCATCCTTGCATTGCATCCTAGAAAGTCATCATCTTTAGAAGTTCATCAACTTTGCATCCATCAACATCTTTTAGCCAAACATCTTGCATACATTTAGCACTTGCATCTCCATGCCTGTTGAGACCGGATCTCAGAAAAGAAGAAGCATGAATCCTTATCCACCAACAACCTCATCCGATCCCAAACTTTTCACCAATGCCATGATGACCTACAATCCCCAGATCCAAGCCAGTAACCCATGTGAAGATCCAAACATCCCTTCATCCCCCTTGGCAAACCAAGAATTTGTAAATCCTCCAGAAAGCCCACCAGTAACCAATGCCCTTGTACCACAACATCAGCAAAGCACATTTGTTCACTACCTGCCAGAAAGTACCTCCATCCCACCATCTCTCTATCCACGCATCCCCATCAAAACTATCCAAGTTCCAGCACAAGCGTATTCTCCGTTTGTCCAATCATTTCCCGATCCTATCATGCAAACACCCCAAGAGCTTTCCACCATTCCCCTTTTCTTGCAAGGAAGCCTCGCCAGTCCCGTAACACAAGCTGCAGCGCCATCCGCTCCATCTCATACCCCTTTTGCTTCATCATCTGCTATGGCTGCCCAAGCCCAAAACCAACACTTAAACCAAAGTCAGCTTCCACCTCTCATGCAAGCTTTTACACCAAAAGCTTCGCCACCATCCGCAAGTCAAGCAACGCCTTTCACCATCAAAGGAGCACCGTCACCCTTCACCCCCCAAGCACCCTTACCTTCTTCTTTGGGGTTAGCGCAATCACTTCCCATTCCAACCTCATCTTTCTCTTGGGTGTTTCCTTCATTTTCCTCCTCACAAGCATCCACTCAATCACAACCTCAACAAACTCCTTTCTCTCAACCATCATTCGTGCCCCAAGCTCCCGTTGCTCCTACCATTCCATCATCCGCTGCAGTGCACCCTAACACAAGCTCTCAGTGGGGCCTTACACAAGAAGAAATGAAGGCATGGGGGATCCCATCTCAATCCCCTACATCTATGGTTGCAAGTCAACAAACCACCTTCACCCAAGCAACATAGCAGCAACTACCCCAAACACCACCACCGGCTTCAAGCTATTCATCCCAAATCTCAAATACCTTCCAGCAAGTTACACCACCTCAACAGCCAACTTTCCCCAGCTATCTTACCCCATCACCCTTTGCTTCTAGCTTCCCCACGTCTGTTCCACCTCTAAGTAACGCAGGCATGCACCCAGCTTATATCAGCCAAACCCAAAGCCAACCTTAGCAACTACCACCATCATACCCGCAAGCAGCATCATTCCAACAGCCTCCCCCACAGTAACCACATGTCCCCTTTCAGAAAACACCCATCATTCCTCAACAACAACAAGTCCCTTGCTATCAACCCCAGCAACAAATCCCTATCATTCCCCAGCAACAACAAGTTCCCACCCATCAGTTACAACAACAAGTTCCAAATGTCCAATATCAGCAAGCAGTCCCACAACAACCGCCAGTTCAACAACAGCAAGCAGCCCAACAACATCAAGCGATTCCATATCATTTACCACAATATCCCCCTATGTCACACCAACAATATCCCCAGCAACCATTGCCCCAAAATCAGTTCCAACCCATTTATCCACAGCAAGCGCCATATCTAGTTCCACAGCTTCCATCACAAGCAGAAGTCCCAGTTCCCTCGCCACTCAATGCTGAGTGGGAAGCAATAAAAAATGCTCTAAAAGAGCTACAAAGTGGAACAGAGAATAAAACATACAAGTTCGAAGAGGTGTGCTCATATCCCTTCGATCGGTCCATAGCAACTATCCCTTTCCCCAAGCATTTTGAGATGCCCAAGTTCGACAAGTATCAGGGGAAAGGAGATCCAGTAAACCATATCAAAGAGTTTTACATGGCGTGCCAAGAAGTGGCTTACAGTGATAACTATCTCCTGCGCCTGTTTCCCAAAAGCTTGGGAGGAACTGTTGTTGAGTGGTTTTACAAAATACCACATGGGACAATAAAAACCTTTGCTGAACTCTCTGAGAAGTTCATCACACACTATGCCCATAATGTGGAGAATGAGTTGTCCTTGCTAGACCTATGCAACTCAAAGCAGAAAGACGAAGAAAGCCTTGTAGAATACTTGCAAAGATGGTAGAATCTTACAACCAGGTTATCATATCAGCCGCCAGAGAAGCATCTAACAAAGATCTTCATTGATAACCTACATCCAAAGCTATCCCATCACATGCGAATGAACTGTCTCTAGACATACCAAGACATCAAGAGCAAAGGCATAGGCATCGAGAAAGCTCTCCTAGACGAAGGCACTATTCATCACTTCAAGGATGATTCCAAGAACAAACTCAACAATGATAAATCCCGTTACTGGAATCGTAACAAGAATGTTGTTACAGATGGAGCCACTGACACTAAGAATGTACAATTCATTGTGGCTAGTCCTACACCAGCTCAAACATACCAACCGCCACAAGCGCCCATCTATCAGCAACCACCAGCTCCCGCATATCAAGCACCTATTTATCAGCAGCCTCCTCAAGCTCATCAACTACCTGTGCAACAGTATCAGCAGCAATACCAACAGCAACAACTAGCACATCAAGGCAATCCTGTTAACACAGTTAACGTTGCCCCAAGGCAGAACAAGCCCAACAATCAGAACAATCCAAAAAGGACTTTCACACCTTTGGGTGAGCCTCTAGATCAGATCTTTTATCGGCTAGCCAAGGCAAATATGATCACATATCCGCCCATCCCACAGAAGGATGACAACGCACCAAAGTCTGATTGGTATAAAGAACATGAATACTGTGATTACCATCGTGTGAAGGGGCACACAACATTGAAGTGCATGCGGCTTAAGAACTACATCCAGGATCTCATTGATCGCAAGGAGATCCAGGTCGATGCACCAGCTCAAGCTTCACCCAACGCCGGTTTGCAAATATATCAAAATGTGTTCCCTCAGCACGATACCGGGAAGAATCAAGCCAACGCCAATCAGCCCCAAAATCATGGCAAAGGCAAGCAAGAAGATCACACAGTGGCCTACATCAACTATGACAAGTATGTCGGGTGCATAACTCAAGTTGAGCCCATCCAAGATGAGCCCACCATCAATACCATCCACGTCAGAGGGCCGGATCGACAATGTGCTGCAACTACCCGCAGTGGTAGGATAACTGTTGCCGGTGCTCCTCCGAGATCAGCTGCTCCTCCAAGGCCAACATCTACTGCATCCACAGCACAGTCTAACACCAGGCCAACATCAAATGCATGCGCAACATAGCATAATGTACCAAGAGCACAATACAATATCATAGAGCATCTTGGGAACATGCCAGCCCAAATATCTATCTTGGATTTGCTCCACACATCACCCATCCATCAGGAGATCCTGGACAAAGCTCTAAAAGAAGGTCATGTCCCCATGAACATTAACACAACTCAGTTTGAAACTCTTGTGGGACACCTATCAGTAGCATGTGCCTTGTCCTTCAAAGAATCTGATATACCAGATGTCACTCCTGACCATACTCTCCCTCTCCGCATTACTGTCATGGTCAGAGACTTTGCCATCAAACGAGTTTTAATAGATAATGGCTCAGCCCTCAACTTGTGCACATTAAAATTCATCGAGAAGATCGGGTTCATGGAGGCCGACATACAACATGAGCAAATCACTATCAAAGCATATGATAACTTGGAGCGTACCTCTGAAGGTACTATAACTTTGCCTATCCAGCTAGGCCCAGCAATGCAAGATACTCTCTGCCACGTTGTTGATCTTGACCTACCGTTCAATATCCTCCTCGATCATCCATGGATCCATTCCATTAAGGCTGTACCATCTACTTACCATCAGTGCATCAAGTTTCCACATCAAGGCACTGAGGTTACCATCCACGCTGACCCTAACCCCTTCGCATACTGCCTTGCGATGGAAGCATCTTTCCCTCATTCTACTCATTGTCCTGGAACCGATATTGGTACTTCTATTGCTAGCTCATCCCGATCCCATCGCGATCCAGAGACCATCCTCTCTTCCACCTTATCATCTGTCAAGATCAACAACCAGGGTTGTGGCGAATACAGCCTCAGTGATGCATTTGCTGTAGGAGCTCTTCCACGTGATCCACATACTCAAGGGTGCCCAAGTTGTCAAAACAAGCCTGTTGAGGAACATTATAAGCTCAAGCAAATCAGAAACATGACTTTTGAGTCTCATGGTACCATCAACAGCAAAGAAATAGATCCAGATATTAACAAATGGTTATACAAAGATCCCCCATCCCGTGACACGCAACTTCTTGAGTACTTCAAAGAGAAATACCCAATCCCCTACAAAAATGTCACAGAACACTATAACTATCAAGGTGGTGGTCTAGGACCACAAGAGGACGGAAATTTGTTTACTATCATACCATCCCAAAATCCAGAACAGAAAGGACTTGGCTTTAATACCCCTCGCCTGCTTGAACAAGAGCCCAATACCACAACTGCGGACACTAACATGACCAACGTGAACTTTTCGAATAGCCAGGATGACCTTGTGGAAATCGAAGACATCCCCGAAGAGAAAGACATCCGATCCTATGATGATATCTTTGCCGACGACACCCTCCTGGGGACTTCTATCCTCCAACAACTCTCCATTAACCTCATAGATCTTCCCCTCACAAACCCCGACCTCATAGATTGGGACCAACCAAGCATCGCACACATCGATGAGTTCCAAAGAGCACAAGCACTCCTAGAATTCATGGGGGCATCAGGTCTAGCAAGCAATCAAGATCCAACATCAACCTCTGTCTATCAGCTTCACCCAGAAGGATATTTTGGGGAAGAGGCAAGCTTTAGTCACAAAAATGAAATAGCAAGAGAACACCATGAGTCTTTATGTGAAAACCCCCTTGGGGCACATTCTGATTCCAAAATAGTAAAAATAAAGGGCGTATCTTCTAGTGAAAACCTGGCAATTCAGGCGCTAGAAGATGAAGCCTTGCCTCTTCCCCCTATCCAAGATTATAGACCAGAGCAGTCGCCGATCATCATAGAGGAAACCAAGCCAATCAACTTGGGAACAGAAGAATGTCCAAGGATCACCTACATTGCAGTCAACCTAACAGAAGGAGAAGAAATCGCTCTCAATGCCTTGCTCAAGGAATCCATCATCAACTTTGCATGGTCATACGCCCACATGCCTGGGCTTGATCCAAACCTTGTTGTTCATCATCTATCAGTAGATCCAAACATCAAGCTAGTGAAGTAGAAGCTAAGGAAAATGCATCCAAAGGTAGCATTGCTCGTCAAAGTAGAGCTTGAGAAGCTCCTCCAAGCTAAGATCATCAGAGCAATAGATTATTCAGAATGGATCTCTAACATGGTGCCAGTCACAAAGCCTTCTGGCGACATCAGAATCTTTACTAATTTTAGGGACTTAAACAAGGCATGTCCTAAGGATGACTTCCCATTGCCAAACATAGACATGCTTGTAGACCTCACAGCGGGTCACAAAATGCTATCACTCATGGATGGATTTTTAGGCTACAATCAGATTCATATAGCAGAAGCAGATCAACATAAAATAGCATTCACAACCCCATGGGGTACCTTCTGCTACAACATGATGCCATTTGGGCTAAAGAATGCAGGAGCAACATATCAGCGAGCAATGACAGCCATTTTTCATGACATGATCCACAAGATCCTTGAGGACTATGTGGACGATATCCTCGCAAAATCCAAAACAAGGGATGAGCACCTCAACATCCTAGAGCGTGTATTTGATCATCTGAATCATTATGGCTTAAAGCTTAATCCTAAGAAATGTGTCTTTGGTGTTACATCTGGCAAGCTTCTAGGCTTCATCGTCTCTAGACGAGGCATAGAGATCGATCCTAAAAAGGTAAAAGCAATAACAGAAATGCCTCCACCAAGAAATCTCAAACAGCTCAGAAGCCTACAGGGCAAGCTTCAATCAGTTCGGCGGTTCATCTCGCAACTAGCGGACAAGTGCCAACCATTCTCACATCTCTTATGCAAAGACACCAACTTCAAGTGGGATCCCATATGTCAAAGAAGCTTTGATAAGCTCAAGGAGTATCTAGCTAATGCTCCAATCCTAGTACCACCGGTTTCAAGATGCCCACTCATCCTTTACATCTCAACAACAGCTACAGCACTAGGGGCACTCCTAGCAGAGCATGATGATGAAAATAGAGAACGAGCTATCTACTACATCAGTCGCACTCTTGTGGGCTATGAGCTTAACTATTCACCCATGGAGAAAGCATGCTTAGCAGTGGTCTTTGCCACTCAAAAACTTAAACATTACATGCTTAGCCACACAATCAAGCTCATATCAAAGGTGGACCCTCTTAAGTATCTGTTATCAAGGACAACCCTCACAGGCCGTATGGCAAAATGGGTCATGTTACTCAGCGAATTTGACATTTAGTATGTAGATCATAAAGCAATCAAAGGGCAAGTCATTGCCGATCAACTAGCAGAAGCACCACTGGTGGATGCCTATCCACTAATCATGGAATTCCCTGATGAACATTTATGCATGATTGAAGAGCAGCCCATGTGGAAACTATACTTTGATGGTTCCAACACATCCCATAGCTCTGGGGCAGGAATCCTATTCGTCACACCTCAAGGTGACTATATTCCAAAATCATTCAAGTTGGGATTCCCCTGTACCAACAATATTGTAGAATATGAGGCACTCATCTTAGGTCTCAAAATAGCTATCCAATGGAACATCACAGAATTACAAGTATTTGGAGATTCACAACTGATTATCAAACAAGTCCTTGATGAGTATCAAACAAAGGATGACAAATTGCTACCCTACAAACAATTGGTGGATAAACTGAAAGAGCATTTCCTACATCTACAATTCAATCAGATCCCAAGGCTTTAGAATAAAGCAGCAGATGCAATGGCAACCATCGGATCCTTATTGGAAATCCCACGTGACGCAACACAATATGAATTTCTAGTTGAGCAGCTACACTTGCCAGCTTATGAGAATGACGATGCAGACATGGTATGTGTCTTGGTTGGTCCTCAATCCCCATGGTACCATGAAATCCATGCATATCTAAAAAATGGTATCATATCTCCCCATCTCACCAATAACCAATGCCAAAACCTTATTCATAGAGCTTCCCGCTACACTCTTGTAGCCAACACCCTATATCGTCGCGGGTATCACAATGTCCTATCTAGATGTTTAGACTCAAACGAGGCCATCCTGGCCTTACAAGAAGTTCACACTGGAATTTGCGGTGCCCACACGAGTGGCATGGTTCTAGCAAAGCAGCTGCTTAGAGTTGGATATTATTGGTCAACAATGGAACATGATGCGTGTGAATTTGTCAAGAAATGTCTCCCATGTCAACAGCATGCCAATTTGATACATGCACCAGCACAGGATCTACAGCCTATTGCACCACCGTGGCCTTTTTCATGTTGGGGCCTCGACCTCATTGGCTTGATCACCCCCCTCTCTTTGGATGGACACAAGTATATCATAACAGCCACAAAGTACTTTACCAAATGGGTTGAAGCGATTCCACTCACGCTAACTACTGGCATCCAAATATCCAAGTTCATCCTCTATCATATCATTTGTCGCTTCGGTATACCATCTACCATCTTCACAGACCATGGCACACCTTTTGAAAACCAGCATGTGGATGATCTGTGTGCCAGGCTCCACATCCATCACCATTTCTCCAGTCCATATTTCCCTCAAGGAAATGGCCAAGCTGAGGCAACTAACAAAACTATCTTGAAAATCCTCAAGAAGGTTGTCAATGATTCTGGTCGTGATTGGCACCTCCAAATCAATCCTGCCCTTTGGGCTTATCGCACTTCTTATCGCACTCCCACAGGCACCACCCCATACTCCCTTGTATATGGTGCTGAAGCCATTCTACCGATCGAGGTCGAGCTTCCATCCTTGCGCGTCTCCATGAAGAACTATACAACTGATGAAGACTATCGTGTGGCCCGGCTCACACAGCTAGATCTACTAGATGAAAAGAGACAGCAAGCTTATGATCACCTGGTTGCATACCAGAATTGACTCAAAAGGAGTTATAACAAAAAGGTCCATCCTAGACAATTCCAAGTCGGTGACATGGTTCTTAAAGAAAATCAGAAGGTCCTAGCAAATAGAGAAAAGAAAGGCAAGTTTGAGCCTACTTGGTTGGGCCCCTATGTTGTCACCGCATCCTTTAGCTCGGGAGCCTATCAGCTATCAACACCAGAAGGCGAGCCCTTGAATGATCCTATAAACATCATCCATCTGAAGAGGTTCTATGCTTGAACCTGATCCTGCATATATCAGAAAAAAGCAAAAACATTCAAAAAAAAAAAAAGCAAAAAAGCAAAAAAAGCAAAAAAGTAGAAAAAAGAAAAGAGAAAGAGAAAATAAACGTCCAATGGTAAAAACTTGGCAATTCAAGCACCTTGGACAAGTATGTTGGTGAAAACCTGGCAAACAGGCACCAACATAGTAGACTGAGCTATTTATCTATTCAGTTGTCCTTTCAGCTATCATCCTCTTCCTCCATCCATAATCTCTTAACAGATCTCCCAGCAGTTCCATCTCCCCTATCCTCCAAGCATTCAGCTTCCATCTTCCTCCAACCCATCAGCAATCCATATCCTATTCCAAAGCTTTGTACCATATCTTGTACCATATCCTTATCCCTTTCCTGTATAGCGCATTCCTCCCTGTATTTATCCTTCTTGTCTCCGTCCTAGTGAGAGTCCCGCTGAGTGTGATCTTCCTATCCCCAATCCTGAGCTTCTGTACATATCCCTTGTGCATATCATTCCTCCTTGTTGTACATAGCCTTTGTCCATCCTGTAGCAGCATTTGATCAAATATCTTGTCCCATCCCCAGCCTCAGAAAACTTTTGGTCCCACTCGGGCCTTGTGCTTCAGCAACATCAATTGTCGACTTATCCTTGCTCATCTTGATTATTCCTTGAACTTTAGCTTTTGCCAGCAAACAACTACACTTATTCTCTCACCAACCCATGGGTCCTTGAGGATATATCGTTCCTCCTGTCTAACCTAATCTTCCATCCTGGTCCTTGAGGATATATCGTTCCTCCTGTCCGACCAATCTTCCCACCATCAATCAAACCTAATCTCTCTCCTTGGCAAAGGATGTCTTTTTGGAGTTATCATTTTGATCTTGGATTTTTGTCCTTTTGGGTCTTGTTAATCTTTTTGGCTTCTCTTTATCCCACTAGGGTCACCACGATTCATTATATCATGGTGTGCTGCGTGTGCGGATAATCTGGGGCAAGGTCTTTTGATCTTTCGCTTCTGCCTGTGAGTCAGTTGTGTGTTTGTGGTTCCTTCAGCATCGGATCCGCCATGTCGCCTCTGCGCTTCATGTGTGATGTTGGGGCAACCCTGTGTGTTTGTTTAGCATCAGTCCTTGTCAGTCCTCTGCGACATTGTTGACAGGCCTCGTGATCCCAGTATCCTTGGCAGGTCTCTAACATAGCTATATTAAATCTAGGTTGTGCACTCCCGTTTGCACTTGGAGCTATCTGGTCCCTTGCATTTATCATATAGATTAATCTTGCATCTTTGCATATCGCTGCATCTTGCATCTTGCATTTCCATCTCATCTTGCATATCATCCATATTTGTTCTTAGAAGTGAGGTTATTTATCTCCCCTTTCTTCCTAGGCCCTTCCTTCCTCGTCCCGCCGGGCACACTCTTTGTCCCAGGGTGTAATCCCTCTTTCTCCTTGTCCCACTGGGCGCATCTTCCATGATTTTGTCCCACCAGGGCATGTATCTCTCCTCTTTCTTCTAGTCCACCCGGGTGTCATACCCTCTTCTTCTGATTCTAGCCTCGGCATCTTGTTTTCTTGTCTTTGACGCCATGCCACTTGCGGCATCGCATGAAAGAGGGGCAAAATGTAGACACCAAAAAATCCTTCAGAAAATAAATTATTTTTGTTTTCTAAAAATCCTTGATGACATCATCATTTATTAATTAATTAATTTATTTTTATGGCATTAAATCCCTCTCTCTTAATTAAAAATCTTTAATTAAGGAATCTAGCCTAAAAATGTCATTTGGACATTATCCTTAATTTATTAATTATTTAATTAATAAATTGACCAAAAACTTCAAAAAATAAATTAATTTATTTTTTATCCCAAACTTGGCCAATTTCCTTAAGACCACTAACCTCTTCCAAAATCTTCTAATCCCTTCTTAATTTCAATTAAAAGGCTAATCCCATCTTTTCTAACCCTAATCCCAAGGTTAAATATTTAATTTTCATATTTATTGAAAATATTTTAATAAATATTCCTAAAACTTAAGCTTTTGGAATGAATAACTTTTTATTCCGTGAAACTAAGGAGAAATCTAGACTCTTCTAGAATCTTCTCAAATCCACCCTCTTCACCCATCCTAATCCTTTTTTTGTCCTAATCTAATCCTAATCCTACCCTTAAACCTTTGTGCAATCCTAACCAAGCTTAAGACTTTCCTAAACCAAAGCAAAGTCTTTCCTTCCAAATATCTCAACCACAAAGCATTTATTGCTTCCCCAAAGTCTTCAAAGCCTCTTAAAGCCCATTCATTGCTCTTACAAGCATTTATTTGGAGAGTTATGAGCTTGGAGCCCCCTTTGTTGACTCCTCTTTGCCCTTCCCTTCATCCACTCACCTTGTGACATGTGTCACCTCCTGACTGGCTGAGAACTAGCACAATCCATGTGCTTCCCTTTGAGTGAATCTTGGCCTCTCTTAAGGATTTCAATCCTGGCCATTCATTCCTCCTACCCCAAGCTTTTAGAAATCCTATAAATACCCTCACTTCCTAAGGCAAATCATCTCTCAACTCTCAAACTCAATAGCAAAGTTATAATGCCATTTTCATTCTAGTATAAGCATAAACTCATCATTTTAGATCATTTTCAAGCTTAAATCACATCTAAATTAGCTTAATGGGATTAACATAGATTCATTTCTTGTTTAATCAATCTTAGTTCATTTATTTAGCTTCGCATATTTGTGTGTTCTTGAGGCCTTTGAGGCAAAATAGGTTCCTCATACCTATTTTGTGTCATTTTGGGTCTTCTTGATCCTCAAATCATCCTATTTTGCATGCTCCAAGTGCTTGAGTTTGCACACCCACATCCATCTATATCTAAGCATATCAAATGGTGCATGGGCGCATCTGTTTTAGGCTTAAATTGAGGTGGCTTTGATTTTAGTTTGTTTACCATTAAATTTGATTTGATTATATGCTATGACGTTTGTTTGTCTTTGGCCTTAAAAACAGGTTTAGGTGCACTCTCAAATCCTAGTCTACACCAACTATCATCAACTTTAGAAACAAAACAACTTGCTTCTGAATTGAGTTGGAAAACATTACCTCTTGTCTTTGAGCCCGATGCAATCATAAAACCATCCTTGTTGTTAATGATGCATTTTTCATCTTTGAACTCCAACTGATAACCTTTTGCAAGTAACTATCCAACACTAAGAAGGTTATCTTTGAAACCATCTACATAGAGAATATCATTAGTACTATTCTTTCCATCCAAGGTGATGGCTCCTCTCCCAACTATTGGTTTAGGAGTGTTGTCTCTGAATGTAACCATACCACCATTGTATTTGTCCAAATGAAAAAATCTATCTTTATCACTTGTCATGTGATGTGAACAACCACTATCTATAATCCAGTCTATCCTTATGTCAGCTTGTGAAATCAATACTAGCTCTTGATTATCTTTCTTATCTTCATGATCTAATTTATTGTTCATTTTCTCTATGATAGAAATGAATCCAATTTCTTCTTCATCTGATTCATCATCTGAAACTCCATCTCCAACATAGTAGCATTCCTTAGAGTACTTAGGCTTGTAATCCTTTCTGAACTTTCTAGCTCTAGTAGGACACTTAGATGCAAAGTGACCGATCTTATTACATGAAAAGCACTTAAATGGTAATTGACCTTCATATTTTCCTTTTCCTTTCTTTTCTCTTTTGGAAATCATAGCAATGAAATCATCTAATGTTTTCTCTTCATCATCATCATCAAAATTACCAGAAGTGTTTGCAGATTTCTTACCATGAACGGTTTCTTTGAAGGCTATCTCACTCTTTGGTTTTGTCTTCAATCTTGAAATCTCAAAAGCTGATATTTTGATGATCAAGGTCTCTCTCTTGAAATTTGATGTAAGTTTCATGGTCTCATCAAGGATGTTGATCTTGCTTTCATATTCTAGAGTGAGAGTAGTCATTAACTTGTCCATAATGTCCTCCTTTGAAATCTCTCCACCATTATTTCTGATTCTAGCAACTACTTCATTGATCCTTTGATTGTAAGCTTTGATATTTTCTTCAGGTAGCATCTCTAAAGCATTGTATCTTTTCTTCCATTTTTTTCTGCATGCATCCTTTTCTTGTTTGTCTCCTTCAAATATGTCTTCTAGGTGCTTCCATGTTTTGTGGGTTGTATCTACCTTTTTTATTTATGAAAAATCACCATCAGATAGGGCGCTGATAAGATCTTCTTTAGCTATAGAATGATAATGAAACAATTCCTTTTTCCTATCAGTAGCATCATCCTTTGCAAGGCCTTCTAAGGTAGGAATCTTGGCTTCTTTGATAGTTACACCAAAAACTTCAAAATCAATGCACTACAAATGGGTCACCATCTTGTTCTTCTAATCAAGATAATTCTCTCCATCAAACTTAGGACTTTCTTTCCTGAAGTATGTCATCTGATCAACCTCAAGCTTTTAAACTTTCTCTCCGAGGCACTTGGCTCTGATACCAATTGTTAGGAATAGTCCCAAGAGATAACTGAGAGGGGGGGTAAATCAATTATCTACAAGTTTCAATTCTTTATCCAATTAAGTATACTTAAACATAAAGCATAAACACAATAAAAGAACACTTGAACACAACACAATATTTTGGTTATGGGGAAACCCAAATAGGTAAAAACACCAATGAGAATTGACACCCACTAATATTCTGCACTAGTGTATTATGATCCTTATTAGAAGATTCTTAACCCTGTTAGGAGTTGCTTTACAATATATTTAGTACAGTAGACTTGCTTAAGAGTCAGACCCTATTAGGAGTCTTTTACAATTGTCCCTATTAGGGGAGAGGATGCACTATCTAAGAGCTCACTGCTCAAAGGGGTTAAGGCTACAACCTTCTAAATAACAAATACACACTATATCTTGATCTTGGTGAACTGCACTTTGACCAGCTATCTGGATCAGTTCCAATGTATAGCACAAATACTTTACTTGGTCACATAGACCTTCTTCTAATGGCTCAACACTTCGCACACTCTACTATGCTCTGCTTAATCAACCATGAACCACACTCAAGCAATCACAAATGATTGCCTATAAATATCTTTTCTCTAAATGATATAATGAAGTCATCCTATTAGAACCACCTTGAAATCATATTAGAGAAATCATAAAAAACTCCAATAAACATTATGTTAGCTCTATTATGCATGCAACATAATCTGGGACCTGTCTAATAAGATAATTGTAGACGCACGCTACACATTGTCAGCTCTACCAAAACAACTGTATCTTTCTCCTCAAGCTGAATTAATTCATACGCTCTTAACCAAACATTAATAAGTCTTCTCTAAGCTTAAATCTAAGGGCACATACCCAAAGGATAGGCACAACTCCAGAACCAATAAAATCTCTGTTGACTCTTTTGAATAAACATAGGAAACTGCTACTAGGAATAGTGACTTCATAACTTCACTTCTACTAAATATCAGACTATGCATCCATGACTAAAACATCACTAACATGTCTTCAACATATATCCAAGTGCACAAGGCTCCATGATAACTATACAAATAACCATACATAGAACACTATATGTTACTCTGTCAAGAACACTGCTGACACAAGCTACTATATAACTGTCTGTACTAATAGTTAACCTCTGTGCCCATGATATCATATTGATATCATGTCCATGCTACATATACTAAAATCTTACTGCATAAGACTTCCACACATGCTACTTTCCATATGTTGTCATCAATGACAAACATACAGTCAGTACTAGTCTGCTGGCAAATCTCCAATAGATAGATATGTAGGTTGGCATTAGGTGAGACTTGCGCAGGTGTGTCCACTTGGATCTCTTTTATGTTGATGATATCTTGGATGTAATGCTTTAGCTTCATCCACCTTGAGGTAGTGTGTCCTTTGACATGATGATAATCATATTACTTGTGATCTTTGTACCAGTTGGGCTTGGGATTTGCATCATCGAACTATTGGATTGGTGGATATGTTATCAGATTGGCCTTGACCATTCGATGGAAGATTACATCCAGAGGTGTGACTATTCGCTTATGATGGGTTTGGGTATGAGGCCTATTTTGATTGGGATTTTTTGATATGGCATTAGCCTGATTGGTTTGGTTAGCTTGAGGGGCTTGTTGTTGATAGTGTTGTTGATTGTTTTGAGGCTAATATTGTTGCATAGGTTGTTGATGGATTTGAGTTTGTTGTTGATATGTAGGAATAAGTGTAGGAACAACCATAAAAATTTTAACATGCTTGGTGTATGTGGCTACATCAGTGACAACGTGTTTGTTTCGATTCCAGTAACAAGGTTTATCATTGCTATATTTGTTGTGGGAATTGTCCTTGTGATGCCAAATTGTGCCTTCATCTAGGAGACCTCTCTCGATATCTATCCCCTTGCCTTTGATATTTTGATACGTTTGGGTGCAATTCATCCTCATAAAGTGGGATAGCTTGGGATGGAGGTTATTGATGAAGATATTGGTTAGATGCTTCTTAAGGGGTTGATACGATAACCTAGTTGTGAGGTTATGCCATCATTATAAGTAGTCTGCTAGGCTTTCTCCTTCTTTCTATTTTGAGTTGCAAAGGTCTAACAGGGTCAACTCATTCTTGAAATTATGGGCATATTGGGCCATAAAATTCTTAGAAAGCTCAAAAAATGTTGTGACTATCCCATGGGGTATCTTATAGAACCACTCAAGAATAGTTCCTCCCAAGCTTTTGGGGAATAGGCGCATAAGATAATTGTCACTATATGCTACCTCTTGACAGTCCATATGCAACTCTTTGACATGGTTTACAGGATTTCCTTTCCCTTGATATTTGTCAAATTTTTGTGTCTCAAAGTGTTTGGAAAAGGGGACGGATATGATTTATCTTTCAAAGGGATAGGGACATACCTCATCAAACTTGAAGGCCTTGCTATTTGTTCCAACCTTTAGCTCCTTATGAGCATTCTTCATCTCTTCCCACTAGACACTGATTGGCGTTGGAATGGGTACTCCCATGGGGAAAGTGTCTGATGGTGTTGGTGAATATGGATGATTTTTTGGACGAGGATATTGTGGAGTTGGATACAGAGATTGCCCAACAAGATAAGCAGATAGGAATGGATTTTGAGGTGATGATTGTTTGGGATGATACTTCTACTGAGGTGTGGGAGTATACTGTTGTGTGGGATATGAAACGGTTTGTTGATGGGGTACAATAGGAGTTTTTTGGTGTTGCACTAGATATGAGGAAGCTTTTTGTTGCTGAGGTATGATGGGATGTTGTTATTGTTGCACTCGGAAGTATTGTTGTGATGGATGAGACTGATGGAATGGTGCAGCTTGTTGATAAGCTTGGCTTTGGTGCAATTGGCTTTGTGCTTGGTTGATGTAGGCTAGGTTCATTCTTGCTTTCCTTAGGGGTGGAAGGGAAGATGGAAGCAAAAGGTGGTTGAGCAAGGTAGCTTGCGAGATGGGATGAACTCTATTCTAAGGTGGTGGAGCTACTAGAGATGCAGTGGGTGGTGTAGATAGGTGTGTGTGTCTAAATGTGGACCTATAAATTAGGCACAAATGCAATATAATCATTACTCACATGATCAAATTATGAGAGAGAGTATGAATTACTCAATCTAAAATTTATTGTGAAGTGACTTGTTGCCTCCTATGTAGACGGGGTGTTTAATTGCTCTCAGATTGGAGAGCCAACAACCATAAGACCAGTCCTACAATGGAGGATTTCTCAAAAGGTAAGATGAACAACAATGCAAATTAATCTAGAAATGTAGAAATGCAATTATACTAAAAGCTTTAAATAAAGATGAAGTGCAATCTTAATCTAAGGACATTGAAATAAATATGATATTAATCTAAGAACAAGTAAGAAAATTTAATCTAATATGAGGTGCAATATTAAACTAAAATGAGATATTAAGCTAATTAATGCAATAAAGCTTTGAAAATAATGCAATAATGGAGACTAAAATTGACTATCGTATAGATGCTCTCAAAAATTCCCCCTTCAATGAAGAAATGAGGTCCATTAAATAGGAAAGCCCGGGAAGAGAATGAAGGGGTTCTTGATTTGAAACTCCTGAATCTTCATTCCCATTTGAGAAAAAAATGCATAGAATTACTTAATTAAAAGAATGGAATTTGCCACATAGGCGACTTTTCGAATATCTTGAATTATTAATTCAAAATGAGTGTCCATTCAAATAACAAGTAATTATTAATTCCTTTTTATGGGTAATTACCTAAAGGGGGTAGATTTTAATTTAATTCCAAGTACTTAGGACTTTAGGATTAAATTAATTTATCATAGGGGTAATTTAGCTAATAAAAGTCGAAGACTTTAGGAATTAATTTTAATATTTGATTAATGCAAATTAGGGTTTTTGCAATTGACATCAAGTCAAATTAAGTCAGGTAGGAGAGAGAAAATTGCCTAGGGAACTAGGACTTTGGAGATGTAAAATTGAAGAAAATGCACCAAAATTAATTAAATTTATTAGGTGCCAATTTTAGGGTGTTACATTTGCCCCTCTTTGAATTGATGTGCGAAAAATGCATTGATTCAAAGAATAGTCTGAAGTGATAGATGACAAGAAATTTAGAAATCTAGGTTAGGTTGCCAAGACACCGAACATATCAAAGCATGATTTTCTGAAGTCTAAGTTAGATTGTGAAGACAATGGTCTTGAGAGAACCCAAATCAGGGTTAGGTTGCCCCAATACCAAGCTTAGCCCTCTGAAACCTGGGTTAGATTGCCTAGATAACGGTCTAAAAGAGATTTCAGGAGCTATCCTCAGAATGAAGATTGACTCCCAAGAATTAGGGTTAGATTTCCCTAATACCCAAAAGATTTTGAGAACCATCTCCAGAATGAAGCTTGATTCTAGAGGATCTGAGTTAGATTGCTCACATACCTAAAAGATAGATGACAAGATAGCAAGATGCAAGGCACCGAGATGCCCCTAGCAATGAGAACTGATGATTTAGATAAGATTGATTCAAGAATTGATTCGACAAGATTTAAAATGATGCAATCATCCTGCCCCCTCAAGAGAAAAATCCAAAGATGACATAAGAGAGATGATTGACAACAAGAGGTTGTAGAGCAGAAGTAATTAGACTAGATTTGAGAAGCTGCAGAAGAAAATCAGAGCAATGCAGTGGTCTTGTCGACCAAGTTTGACCATGGTTGACCAAAGTTGACTTTGATGAAAAAAAAGAGCAAAGATCTCGAGAACATGATGCAAAGATGAGGATCTGGCAGGAAGATGACACTAGAAGACTGCCTACACAAGTAGCCAATCGCAACAGGTCCCAAAATTTTAAAACATGATTTCAAGCTATCTAGAGATGTCATATTTTGATTTCGATCCTGAAAATGGATTCAGAGTAGTTTATTTAGCCAAGGGTGCAATTTTCATGAAAAACATAGCACTTTTAAAAATTAGGTCAAAAGCTATATAAGGCCCAGAGGGGTCATTTTCAATTCATTATTCACCTTTGTCTTCTTGTGATTTTTGAGCTCTGAGAGAGAAATAGAGGGTCTTCCACTACATACATATCAATTTGAGTGCTCCTAGTGACATGCCCAGCCACTAGAGTATGACACACCTGTAAGTAGTCGATAAAATTCCTTGTATTTCAATTTGTACAACTTGCTAGGTCAAATTAAGGTAGATCTAGCAAGTTTTAGGACGTGTTCTTCCAATCTCGCATGAGGAAGTAGTTTCCTCACACTGGCCTAGGTCTCCTCTCGTGTGAGGAAATAGTTTCCTCACATAACTTGGGGTTCCTTCACGCGGGCTCTGTTTGGAAGCTCGTGTGAGCTGAAAGGGGTCTCGTGCAAGATTGTAGGATCTCATGCAAGGTCTAGTCATATCTCACGCGAAAAAATAGTTTTCTCACATGAAAAACTATTGTAGAGTTTGAATTCTTTTGCCTAAATTTCTCAAATTTGCTTGAAATCAGCCAAGTAGGGTGTCACAAAGCCATGTCTAGGATAGATGTCATGCTACATTTGCTGTTGTTATGTTGAAAATCATCATGATTGAGGTACTAATCCCATGTCATCACTTGCTTTGTAGGTTGACTTTCCCGATGTCACCTTTAGGACACACCATCCCATCCTTACTACATTAGTTCAGAGATTGACAGATGCAGAGGGTGCTCATATAGATGCTCTTTGTTTGGGATACTTGCATGATTTTCCCAACATTCAGGTGAATCATGGCCTTCTTACTGCACTGGTAGAGCATTTCCATTCGGAGATGAACACATTTCATTTTTCTATGGGGGAGATGACTGTGACTCCCGAGGATATATATAGGATCCTGAGGATACCCATCCATGGTACTCGAGTAGAGTACGAGACATAGCCAAGGCAGGGTACATTAGCCTTGAGAGCCATATTCTAGGATGATTTAGTGATGGGCCGGGCCATCTCCTAGGATGATTTGATTAGTAGATACGATGACATGTTGTTGTCATTCTTGCGATGTTCCTGAGTTTCTACCTTGTTCCAAATCAAGATCAGCATGGTCTAGAGTGCGGCTGGGGCACGATGATGCAGGGGATGCTAGCCAGACCAGCAGTTAGTTTCAGATGGGGTGAGTGCATGCTGGCCCACATGTACCATGAGATGCATGAGATCATATACCAGAGTGCGAGGATGATGGCAACTGGAGTCTTCATTCTTCAGATCTGGGCCTGGGAGCATCTTCCCATTTGTAGGCCGATATTCCATGACACATAGCAACATCTGGAGCTGTATATTTATAGGTACTTAGGTGTCATGACTCAGCCCCTACTGGGCAAGATAGAGTAGTGGAGAGGACAACTAGATGATATGATGATTGTAGTTTGGAGGCCCTAGGTGGCTACTGTGTCTTGGGATGATGCTCGTCAGGAGCTGTCACATATGTTTATTTCACATCCACTGATCAGGTGGAGTGTCCATACTATAGAGCAGTTTGTTGCTACATGTGTCCTGCGCTAGTTCGGTAGACAACGGGATGTTTTATAGGAGTACTGCCCTTACGCCTACTTCTTTGATGAGAAGAAGAAAGGGTTTCATGCTAGATTAGATCCTGGATGATGTGCGATTGAGGCACATATACTAGCTATGTGATGGGAATACATGGTGGTTGTCACCAATGTAGGGGTGACACCTACATATAGAGATCAGCTGATTCCACACCCACATCCTAGATTTACAGATCCTATCAGTGTAGGAGCATAGTAGGTACAATATTAGCCTAGACCATAATAGTAGTAGGTATAGCAACCTACATAGCAGTTGGCTGCACAGTAGGATCCATAGGTACAGTAGTAGGTACAATAGCAGGTACCACCATTGAGACCAGGGTAGAGGGTACTGAGACCTAGGGTAGGACAGACCAGCATTCCTATGAGGATGATGGGATCAGATGCAGGAGCTAGGAGTAGTGGAGCTCAGCAGAGGTCCACTAGGTAGCACATAGATGGCACTTCACAATAGGCATCTCTAGATGTCGATGATGACATGCTTGATATCACAGCTGGAGCAGGTACACCATAGTTACAGGAGGCTCTCAGGAAGAGTTGAGAGAGAGTTTGACAGGTGCAGTGGGAGCATGATGAGTATCACACAAAAGTTATCAGAGAGGAGACTCAGGTAGCTGACAGGGATGCTGAGATTTGATAGCTACGTGATGAGCTGGCATGATCCAGGATTGAGATAAGGTATGAGGCTACTCAGGCAACATATTATTATGTAGCTTACTACAGGGATGTACCAGATCTATCAGTGTAGGTGCCACCATTCATTGACTATGCTAGAGTTCCATAGGCACCACTAGCAGCACCTCCACAGGCTCCTCCATAGCAAGCACCACAACAGTAGCCACCTCCCCAGAGACCTATGCTCCTACCACAGAGACTAGTACAGGCTCCTCCACCTCCACCCCCCTGGTGAGAGTGGATCTTGATGTATATTGTTATTGAGCCCATTTTTAATACTGTGCTTGAGTAGCACCTTCTTTTTTTGTATACAACATTGGATCGAGATATATATATGAGATCGAGTTTTGATATCATTGTACCTTGTTATATATTGCTTTGATTTTGGTGTTTATGAGATGTTTTTATATGCTTAGATGTATGGATAGAAATGTATGAAATGCACATGTTGTGTTTGAATATGCATATGGTTCACTTCTTATGATAATGCAATGTGAAATGCAATGATAGATGGATAGAATGTATGCATATGTGTAATGTATGATTTTGAGTTATGCTTATAGTGGATGCACATGTATATGTATATGCAAATGAATTTATGGATGAAAATGGAAATGAAATGAAAATGCATATATAATGTATATGGTACTAATCATCTCATGCAAGATTGTAGCAATATGTGACAGGTACTAACCAAAAAGATAGATACGCTCGAAGATTGAAAGTGAGGACCAGACACTTGTGCAGCCAAGAAGAACTTGGGACAAAAGATGAGGACCTTAAATGAACAGAAAGAAATCAAGAGAGCACCAAAACACTGTCTCAAATGCAAGCCTAGAAAAAAAAGCAAGCCTAAGCTAAATGCAAGCCTAAAATGAGAATGCAAACCCTAGGACTTGGTTGTTGGACTCACCATATTTATCATCATCAAGTTCATTTAAGCATGGGATGATTGCAAGATGCCATATACTAACATTGCAATCATGAGAATATGAATATGACATAAGTCTTAGATTTGTCAGAATGAGATGTAAGCATTAAGGCACAAGAAGCCAGAATTACCTGAACACCTATTCCTTTTGATTTAGCAGGTTAACATAAGCATCGAAACACAATTGCTAGAATGACCTGAATTTTGCATGTGAATAAACACACCAGACATGAGAGAGTTCCTTCTTTTGCCAAAGAGTGCTCGCAGTGACCCTTACGTTCACTTAGTAGGATGAGCGTTAGCAATTTTACTTGTAGAAGAAAGAAATCACTCAAAACAGATAAGGCAAAGAACCAACCTCACCAAAGCATCCATATAAAAGGAGTTGAGGTATGCATGACCATCCAATACGAGATGAAGGCTCTTACAGATGGACACCCCTCTTAGATAGATTCTTTGGATCATTGGAACTAAACCAGCAAATAGACAACAAAGAAAAGATCATGCCCCCAGTCTTCACATTTCTCAGTCAAGGAAGACATCTTAGATTCTCTCGAGGATAAATGATAAAGCAAACAAACAAAAAAGCAAAGGAAAAGCTCAGCATGCTTCAAAGGAATACAAAATCAATTTTCAGTTTCAGTTTATGTTTGTGTTCAAGCAGATTGAAATCGAATCAGAAGTGAATAATGTTCAAAGTCTTAATAGGATAGCGATAGCAGGCAGATGTAGTGAGAACCACTAGTGACTGTCATGAGAGACAAAGTCTCAAGAAGATATCCGAGCGCAAACCAAGTATCAACAGGTGAACGCAGTGAGAACCACTGGTGACTGATACAAGGAAGATTCTCAAAAGAGAGAATAAAACATGAGTGAAACATCAATAGACAGATGTAGTGAGAACCATTGGTGACTGATGTAAGGAAGAGATCCCAAAAGAGAGAGGTTGAATGAAA
The DNA here is from genome assembly GCA_027943335.1 of Chamaecyparis obtusa. Taxonomy (NCBI): domain Eukaryota; kingdom Viridiplantae; phylum Streptophyta; class Pinopsida; order Cupressales; family Cupressaceae; genus Chamaecyparis; species Chamaecyparis obtusa. Next base: position 1,732,120 of record BSBK01004397.1, on the reverse strand, counting down.
GATAGGTATCAACAGGTAGGCACAGTGAGAATCATTGGCGATTGATGTACAAACAAAACTTTTGAAAGCGATAGGACAATGCCCCCTAGATCAAGAAGGTGCCCCCAAGTGTAAACCAGTTCCAATCCATGAAGAGTTGAGGAAAATCATGAAGACAATTGAAGGCAAGAGCATGAGCTAGCAAACTAAAGCAAGAAACAGACTAAAAGTAGGAAACAAACTAAAGCAGGAAAGCGGGAAAGCAAACTAAAGCAGGAAACTAAAAGCCAAGCGATGTTGAGATGAGATACAACTTTAGGAAACAAGAGGCGCCTGTTTACTAGGTTTTCACCATCTTGGTAGATATTCTATTTTTGCTACCATGATGCCTATTTGCTAGGTTTTCATCCATGGCACATTTTCTTCTTTTTCAATTTTTTTGTACTTTTTCTCTTTTTTTGATTTTTTTTTATATTTTTTGAATATTTCATTTTTTTTGTATTTTTTTTAATTTTTTACTTTTTTTGTATTTTTCAATTTTCTATTTTTTTAAAATTATTATCAAGGTGCCTATTTTCTAGGTTTTCACTGAGATAATAGATACATCAGAGCGCCTGTTTGCCAGGTTTTCACTAAGATGATCATTTTTTCATGACATTTTGCAATTTTTAGGATTTTGTGCAATATATCATTTTTAGGATTTTTTCAGGGCTAATAAGTATGTACATGAGCATGCCAAGGATCTCTCAACTATAGAATTTCTTTAGATGAAGAGCATTGATAGGCTCTTTGAGTTTCTCTCCTTTAGTGGTGGAGAGTCGATAAGCACCAGACCCAAATGCTATAGTAATGACATATGGACCAAGCCAGTTTGGTTCAAATTTACCTTTCTGGGCTCATTGCTGCTGATTTTTGGGGTTCTCTCTCAGGACGAGATCACCCACTTGGAATTCTCTTTGTTTGACTTTCTTATTATAGGCTTTGGACATTCTCTTTTGATATGCTCTTAGATGGTCGAATGCCACTTTCTGACGTTCATCAAGCAACTCAAGCTCTTGAAGTTGGGATATTCTATTTTCTTCATCAGTGATGAGGCCCCTCAGAGAGATTTGCAATGTCAAAATCTAGACCTCAATGGGTAATACTACCTCTACTCCATAAACCAAGGTGAAGGGAGTGGCCCCCATTGGTGTTTAGATACTTGTTCTGTAGGCCCACAAAGCCAAATTGATCTGGAGATGCCAATCTCTACCAGATTTATGAACTGTTCGGTGTAAGATTTTTAGAATTGTCTTGTTAGAAGCCTCTGCTTCTCCATTACCCTAAGGATAATAGATAGATGACCAATGCTGAATAATTCTAAATTTAGTGCATAAGTTTGTCAGGTCCTTATTTTTGAATTGTTCCCCATTGTCAATGATAATAGATGAGGGTATACCATATCTACAAATGATATATTTTAGTATGAACATAACAATAGTCTTGCCATCAGCTACAGCTAGAGGCACTGCCTCAACACACTTGGTAAAGTAATCAGTAGCTGTAATGATGAACTTGTGTCCTCTTGAAGAAGAAGGATGTATCTGACTGACCAAGTCAAAAGCTCATTGTTGAAATGGCCAGAAACTAATGAGAGGATTAAGTTCATGAGTAGGAGCATGAATTAGGTTTCCTTGAAATTGGCATTGCTTGCAAGTCTTGGCATATTGAACAACTTCTTTTTCAATGTTCGGCCAGTAATAACCAGCTCTAATAAGTTTTCGGGCTAACATCAGACCACTAGAATGAGACCCATAGATACCTTTGTGTACCTCAGCTAGTACATGTTTAGATTCATCAAGTTCTAAGCACCTCAGGAGAGTACCATCTAGACCTTGTCTATACAAGTCATTTGCTCTAAGGACATACTGTGAAGCAGTACAAATGAGGTGATGCATGACACTTTTCATTTTGAGTATAAGTGTCAGGAATGATCTGGTCACAAAGGTAGGAAAGGATATGGTGGTAGCAGGATGAATCATGTCCAATGACTGAACAGATCATCCTAGATTCAGGAATATCATAAGCAGGGTTGTGTAATGTCTCCACCAGGAACTCATGTCTGAAATTATTTTTTGGCATTTGTAACATCGAGGCTAGAGTGGCCATAGCATCAGCTACTTTATTGTCTACCCTTGGAATTTGTTGGAAAGAAATATGTGCAAAGTATCATTTGAGATCATCCACCATTCTTTTGTAGGGTATTAGCTTGTCATATTTTGTTTGGTAGGCATCATTGACTTGATTAATGATTAGCTAAGAGGCCCCAAAGACCTTGAGCTCATCCACACACCATTCAAGAGCTATCTTCATTCCATTAATACGAGCTTCATATTTAGCTATGTTGTTTGTGTAGGGAAACAACATTTTATATGTGTTTGGAAATGAGTATCTTTGAGGTGTAGCAAACAGAATGCCTAGGCCAGATCCTTGTTGAGTGAATGATCCATCAAAGAACATGCTCCAAGATTGATGTGTGAGAAGCATGATGGATTCATCTAGAAATTGAATACTCAAAGGCTGATGATCTTTCAAAGGTGCTTCCGCCAGCTGATCAACAATCACTTGTCCCTTAATAACTTTTCTCTCCACATACTCAATGTCAAATTCACTAAGTATCATTACCCATTTTGCTAATCTACCTGTGAGGGCAGCCTTGCTCAACAAGTACTTCAGTGGATCAATTTTTGCAATAAGCTTTGTGGTGTGAGCTAGCATATAATGTCACAACTTTTGGGAAGCAAATACCATTGCTAAACAAGCCTTCTCAATGACAAAATAATTTATTTCATAAGCAACCAATGTTCTGTTGATATAGTATATGGCTCTCTCTTTGTTGTTCTGATCTTCTTGAGCTAAGAGAGCACCCAAGGATGCATTTTTTGCTGAGATGTATAGTATAAGTAGCTTCTCATGAATAGGAGGCATCAGTATAGGGGGATTAGCAAGATACTATTTTATTTGAGCAAGTCCTTTGTCACATTCCTCATTCCATTCATAGGTCACATTCTTATGCAAAGTTTTAGTAAATGGTTGTGACTTGTCGGCCAAATGTGAAATGAAGCACCAGATGGATTGTAGCCTTCCTTTTAATCCTCTCATTTGACTGATGTTCTTGGGAGGAGGCATGTCCATAATAGCTTGCACCTTTTTAGGATCTACTTCTATGCCTTTAGAGTAAATGATATAACCCAAGAGTTTTCCTGAAGTAACACCAAAAGAACATTTCTTTGGATTAAGCCTAAGACTAAATTGTTCCATATGGTCAAGAATAGGACCCAAGTCTATGAGGTGAGTTCTTCACTACATGCTTTTGGCTAAAGTATCATCCACATAATCCTCCATCATTTTATGCATCATATCATGGAAGATAGTAGTAACAACTCTCTGGTATGTTGCTCCAACATTTTTAAGCCCAAAAGGCATGACATTCCAGCAAAAGGTGCCCAAAGCACATGTAAAAGTGGTCTTTTCTTGATCCTCTGGCACAATTTTTATTTGATTATAGCCAAAAAATCCATCCATTAATGAATACATCTCATATCCTACTGTCATGTCAACTATCATATCAATATTAGGTAGTGGGAAGTCATCTTTTGGACATGCCTTATTGAGATCTCTGAAATCTATACACACACGAATGGATTTGTCATGTTTAGTGACTGGAAAAATGTTTGAAATCCATTCTACATAATCAATAGTTCTTATGAAGCCATCCTTAAGAAGTTTTTCTAGTTCTACTTTGACCAAAAGCGCTACATGTGGATGCATTTTTCACAGCTTTTGTTTAATAGGTTTGATACCTGGTGCAATGGAAAAATGATGCATGATTAGATTGGTGTCTAATCTAGGCATTTCAAAGTAGGTCCATGCAAAGTTTATTTTCTTACTCTGAAAGAAGCTTGTGAACTCTTCTTTTTATTCAGCAGATAATGATTGTGCTAGGTGAATAATCTGTGGAGCAGCCTCTGTACCCAAATTGACCGGCTGTGTCAGCTCAATCAATACTGATGAGCTCTCTTGAAAGTGGCTCAAAAGCACGTCAAGTATCTCATCCTTGGTTGCCTCAAAGAGGTTTTCACCTATAGATACATCTTTTATTTTTACTATTTTTTTCTTTGATACTACTACAAAGTGGTTTTCACCATCAGAGCATCTATTTTTTCTTCTTTTAATTTTTTGACTGAGATACTTGATATCTGTCTCTATCATGTTGACACTACTTTTGCTAGTGGAGGACATCACAGGATCAATAGCGTGAAGGTAACAGGCTAGATCATAATCAGTCTAGAACATTAGGACTTCATTGGATTCAAAAGGGGAGTTCCAGTTTATCAGATCGGGATGGCAGAGTGAAAGGGAAGTAGTGACTAACTACATTCATGGTATAACCCTCAAAAGCATTGATAAGCAAGTCAAGACCTAAAGCAATCTCATCCAAAGGAGTGTTCAAATCCCTATAAGACCTTATGTTGGAAGTAGAGGACATGTTAACATTAGTGGTGTCTAATTCATGTGACCTAGCAGTAGACCCTTCAACTTCTTTGAGGAGTCTTTCATATATGTGAATAGTATCTATGTCTACATCATAAGTGCCATCAAACAAAGAGTCAAACTCATATTCATGTGAGTCCATACTTGATGTAGGAATTTCATTAGCAACATCATCAGGCTCATCATTATCCCTTGTGGCATTGATAGCTTGCTGAAGTTGTTCTTGTTCATAGTACTTTTGAAAATATGGTGGCCTATATCATTCACCTATAAAATTGGGATCATCATTTAGTGCTGCTTTCCATTCCTCATATGTAACTTGATGCACTGAAGAGGTTTTATTAGAATCAACTTCAGAATAAGTATCAGTATTAGACTCTACCATATGAACAGGTATGATAGGATCATCAGGTTCAGCAAGGAGTGCCGCAAGATCCGGAGGGATAGGATATGGAAATGTATCCTCATCAGAGTTGTTCTCTGAATTCACTTCTAGAGTAGCATCTTCAATTTCTTGTTCAAGTTCAGGTTTAGGCTTAGGAGCTGACACAAATGTCTTGGTCCCCAAATGAAAGGGAGTCTTTTTAAAGCCTAAGCCACTAGTATCTTTTGTGTGGCGGTCTGTAGCTTCAATAGGTTTTAGCAAGCCATTATCAATTTTTCCTATTGGACCACTCCCCTTATAACCAAAGCACTTCATGATTTTGAAGGCCTCACTATATGGTTCTTGTTCTAAATCTGGAGTGGTTGTTTCAACTGTTTCTTTTTCCTTGTAGATCCAAGCTTTGATAGCTCTTTCTTCATCCTCATCTTCTAGAGGTATAGAGGCCCTTACAAAGGCACCATCATAAACTATTTGAGAGGGAGCATTAGAAAGTTTGTTGTCTTCAAAAGCTCTCCCATAAGAGCATGGAGATAGAGGTAGAGCAGCCAGCGATAGCACATGTTCTATTTGGTATTCTCCCATGCCTGTATCCTTAAGTCTCAAAGTTTGTTCCATTTCTTTCAGCTTAGCATCATAAAACTTAGTGGATTCTCTATTTTTTGGAACAAAGCTATCTGCAGTTTGTGCAAGAGTGTTGCAAGAGAAATTGGTATTGCCAGGTATAGTGACTTCTGCCCCATGGAATGGGAACTTGATACATTGATGGTATATGGATGGAACAACCTGCATCTCATGAATCCAAGGCCTACCCAACAAGATGTTTTAGGCAAGAGGAATATCAAGCACTTGGAAAGTAACATCTCTCTCAACAGGACCGATGCAGATAGGTAGCACAACTAAGCCCTAGGACTTGCGTTCTTCCTCATCATAAGCTTTTATGGTGATCTTATTGCAAGGATCTATGCAATTCTCATCATACCCTAGTTGAGTGAGTAGTTTAGAAGAATAGATATTAAGACCAACATCATTGTCTATGAGCACATGACAGACATGCTTAGGGCCTATCATGACCTCTATGTGCAAGGGAGCATTATGCGGGTGACTCAAACAGTGATCATCTTCTTCAGAAAAGGATAGATAATGAGGTGAAGTCAAATGACCCACCACAGATTGGAACCAGTTAAGATCAAGATCTTTGGGAACATTACCCTCAGCAAGGGCCTTATCCAAAATATGCCTATGAGCAGGTGAGATTTTCAATAACTCAAAAATGGTGATTGAGCATTGGTTTGCTGAAGTTGATATAAAATAGTATAACTAGCCGAGCTAGCTATTGGAACAGGTTTCATATTTTGTTGGCAGGGCCAATAGTAGTCTTATCCATGCTTTTCTTTGGAGTGAATGTGGGAATATCAAGTCTCTTATCCACTATTTGCTTCAGAGCAGATGTAGAAGTATCAGGACCTTTCAACACAACTCTTCCTCGAGATCGAGTGACAACATTAGCACAGTCTTGAGATTATTTAGATTCAGATGAGCAGGATGTAAAGCTATGCAAGATGAAAGGTGTCTTAGACTTTGGAGCATTGCAACTTCCCTTAGAAGTGATCACATCACAATATTCTATCTCGACAAGTTCGATCATACCAATAACATTGTCATTATTAGTGTATGTGTAATTGACTTTGGCATTGGTATTCTTGGTGTTTGAAGACTCCCCCTTCTCATGAGGAGGGAAAGGATCCTTAAAAGCTTGATGGTCTAAATTCTTATTATGGTTCTCCATAATGATGTCACCATTTTCAATGAGATCTTGAACTTTATGCTTCAGTTCGAGACAAGTAGAAGTCTTATGACCAATGTTCTGATGCTAGTCACAGTAAGCATTATCATTCCACCAGTGAGGTCATGGTTGTGGGTCATAAGTACACTTTTCCAAAGGAGTAAGAACCTGATTCTATATAAGAGTCTTATAGACCATGTCAAGAGGCTCTCCCAAAGGAGTAAAATCACGCTTGGGTTGAGCGGCCCAAGGTTTGTTCCTAGAAAACTTTGAAGGTTGTTGATTATCTATTGTGGTCTTTTCAATAGCCTTAGCTGCTTGTATATTGGAAGTAAGAGTAAAAGTAGGCTTTGAAGGCTTCATAGTAACATTATCCACTACTCCATCATTTACTACATCTCAGTTCTTATTGACAGTCTTTCCTTTATCCTTGTTTGTAGAGAATCCTTGTTTATTGTCCTTACTCAAAGTTAGTTCTCCCTTCTTGATCATGAAGGCCTCTATTCGCACTGCTTGTCTAATCATGCTATCAAAAGTAAGAGGACCTTGTAATTGCACTTGGTATCTAAAATCTAGGACAAGATTGTCCAAGAAAATGTCAAGTCTTTCAGACTATGGTAGCTTGTGAGGACACCTTGTACATAATTGTCTCCACCTTTGGAGAAATGTTAGGAAAGATTCTCCTTGTCACTATTTTAAGTTGCAAAGATCCTGGATGTTGACCAGATGCTGAATGTTGTGTGAGTAGTGCTGGAGGAAAAGATTAGCCATTTCATCAAAAAATTTAATGCCAGTGGGCAATCTAGAGAACCATTCCATAGTGGCTCCACCCAAGCTTCAAGGAAACAAGAGCGTAAGATATGTCTGATCGTGCATGAATTCCATAGACAATGTGCCAAACTCCCTTAAGTGATCTTGGGGATTAGTTGCACCCAAGTATTTATCATATTTGGGGAGTTTTACACCTCTTGAAAAAGGTGGCATATGAAGACTTCTATCAAAAGGGAAAGGACAAATACTTTCCATTGTAAACTATTGAGTAGTTTTGTCTCTATTCTTTGCAAGTTGACTAATCTGATCTTGCATTTCTCAGACCATCTTTTGCAACTTTGGAGTCTTAGTCTCTTCTTCCTTAGCTACGAGTGTTTCAACTTGATAGTCTCGGGGTAACTTGGCCCCTTGTTTAGCTAGCTCAAGGAAGTACTTTTCTTTTTCTTCTAGGAGAAGGATCTCCATCATCTTAATGAGACCTTTATTAGCTTTGGTAGCATCTATATCTTGTTGAGTTATCACTTCATTTTCATTCCCAAGGATCTCATAAATACTCAAACCCCAATCTTGTTGCTGATCATCTTGGTTTTGATCGAATGGAGGAGGATGATAGAAATAGGCAGGTTGTTGACCACCTTGAGGTTTGCTTTGAGATTGATCATCATTTTGGAATGGATTTTGGTCATGTTGAGATTGACCATGAGGTTGCTCATTCCAAAGTTGAGCATGAGGTGGGTCATTAGAAGATTGACCATGATATTGATTATTTTGGGATTGATCAAAGGTTTGACTATACTTGCCCGGTTGGAAATCAAATGGTTCTCCCATCATGTTGTAGGCTTGTGCAGTAAAAACACATAGCTTAGTCCTACAAAAAAAATGGTGAGAAGACAAAACCTTTTCCCCATTGCTTATGCGCATACATGCACCTCACACAGCTATGTCACCCCCTAGAGGGTGCCCATGTTTTTGGTGTTTCCAAGGACTCAATAGTGTACGTTGAAAAGTTTCCCTTGTAGTAGGACCTAGTGTCACAACCACTTCCAAATGTCCAAGTGTATGCCTATGATGGGAATCTACGGGAGAGATTCTTCCCCCTCCCTGCGCAAAGATTATGACTCCTTTCGGAGGTGAATCGGGCAGGCCACTAGCTAAGGAAAGTTTTTAATAGGCTTCCATTCATGCTAACCTTTAGTGCCCCCAATAAAGGGTTGAGGCCTCACAGCCACACCAAAACCTAAAAGTCATACACCCCCACAAGTAGGGCTAGGAGTGGCACCACTCAGTATAACAGACGAAGCCTTCTCAAGATGATAGTCAAAGTCTTGACAAGGAAGCTAACATGGTTTTGGAGTCTTTAGACTCAACAAAATGTTCTTTATTAGAGTGACATGAAATCACCGACAATAGGTGTGTACTCACTTGGGTCATTCTCAAAGGTTCAACTTCTGGTAGGCCCTCTAAAGGTGACACTGGACTTGGTTTAGATTCGGGGGTCGGATTTTATGATTCTCCCAAAGGGAGAAGAGCATACTTCTCTATCCTATTTCCTCACCCAAACACATCAAGAAGATTCATCATCGAGTTAGTTTCACTCCACCAAAACTACAAGCTTTTGGGTTTCTATTTCTCTCAAAGAGAGAAGAGCATAATCCCCTAGCTAATAGAAGCGCAAAGATTCACTACCTTTCTCCGCTTCCCCAAGAATTTGTCATATTAGTAAGATTGTTAGGATTTCAAGTTCATTCATGTTCATCACCTCCATGTAATGAAGAGCCAAATTCCCTACTCACTATCAAAATCCTCAAGAAATTTTAAAGGAGCCCTATTTAGACTATGTGAATGAAAGCAAGAAACAAACACAACATTTTAGCAATTCTTTGACTATCAGCCTGCAATCAAACCATTAGCATGTTTTAAGTTCTTGGTCTAATGTCTTGCAAAAAACTATTATGCTGTGAAAATGACAGAAAAATAATAAGCAACAACAAATAGGAAACTGTTAGAAATCAGAAACTGGAAAAAATAGAAACTAAAAAAATCTGAAGCACTATGTTAAAATCTTGTGCGAGGAAGTACTCCACAGTGCATGAGAAAGTGCAGGATGTTGAGTGAAGGTGCAAAAGCTCATGTGAGAAAGTGCTACAAGGAGTGAAATCTCACACAGGATGCTCTGGATTCTCGTGCAAAGATCCATACACATACAGTATAGGTGCATGACAGAGCTTGAATTCTTGTCAGAAAAAAATGAGAATGAGGTCAGAAATCAGATTTTCTACCCTACGGTGGGTGAAAAAATGCGTGTGTCTGAATGTGGACCTCTAAATCAAGCACAAATGCAACATAGTCATTACTCACATGATTGAATTATGAGAGAGATTATGAATTACTCAATCTGAAATTCATTGTGAAGTGACTTGTTACCTCTTATGTAGACGGGGTGTTTAATCGCTCTCAGATTGGAGAGCCAACAACCATAAGACCCTTCCTACAATGGAGGATTTCTCAAAAGCTAAGATGAACAACAATGCAAATTAATCTAGAAATGATTGCAATTAATCTAGAAATACAATTATACTAAAATCTTGAAATAAAGATGAAGTGCAATCTTAATCTAAGGACATTGAAATAAATATGATATTAATCTAAGAACAAGTAAGCAAATTTAATCTAATATGAGGTGCAATATTAAACTAAAATGAGATATTAAGCTAATTAATGCAATAAAGCTTTGAAAACAATGCAATAATGGAGACTAAAATTGACTATAGTATAGATGCTCTCAAAAATTCCCCCTTCAATGAAGAAATGAGGTCCATTAAATAGGAAAGCCCGGGAAGAGAATGAAGGGGTTCTTGATTAGGATCCATGTTCCTTCTCTTCCTGGATCTCATCTTGACAAGCATGGAGTGCAGATCTAAAGATGCAGATGCAAATGATGGGTGGGTGCAAGATTTTTTCTAAAAGACTCTAATGATTATGGATGAAATTCTATGAAACTTCTAAGGATGGTGGATTTTCTATGATGGGATGTAAGGATTTGGAACAACTAAACAATGGTGGGATGATGAAGGCTTGGTGAGATGCTCTAATTTGGATAAAGATTGGTGGAGGATTTGTGGAAAGTTCTGATTTTGGATCAATTTTGGCAGAGGATTGGTCGGATGATGGTGAAGATTACTAAGTTTTTTCTCAAATGAGTTGTTTCTTCTTGATGTAGGATCAATGGTAGGATTGTCAACCTAGGATAGACTAATGATCTTCGGCTGATCAGATTCTTATCAATGTAGGCCAATCTCTTGCTCGAGATGATGAGGCTTTACAAGGACAAGTAAGATTCCTTAGACAATGCTTTGTCAAAGAGTGGATATTTCTAATTTAGGATAAGTTTTTGAGGCAACTCAAAGCATAAGACACAAAGTGGATGGATTTTGATCACTTGGATTTGGATTCTGATTTGGATGATGGGTTTTGACTTGGATAGTGGATCAAGGATTTAGATTCTGATTGTGAATTATTGATGTAAGGATGATGAAGGATGATGGAATGATGATATTTCTCAGGAGATGACATAGATGTAGCTAAAATGGATGACCTATGATGCAACTAGGAAGATTACAAATAATGCAATGATGCAACTCATGATTTCTTAAATGCAACTAAGGATGGATGTTGATGCAAAGATGATACTAGGATGAGCTAGGATGCAAAGGATGCCGAGATAGGATTGTGGGATTCTGAAGGAATGAATTGATATATGATGGGGCCATCTATTCTTCTCTCTCTAGATTGACATAGTGATGGTTAACTTGGAACTGGGTTGCAAACTACTTCACTCTGGCATTATAGCCCACATTGTCCAATTTCTCTTGATATTTCTCTTCTGCTTGGATTTCTTTTAGGATGGGTTGATGATCTTTTAGAACTCTTTCTACAATCTTCTTCTCTTGATAAACTGGGGATCTGGGAAGTTTAGCCTTCTTTTGTTTGGTGAACTTAGATATAACTTGGGGAGATTTTTGGCAATTGCTTTTGAAACAAGGCTTTGGATATCTGATTTTGAAGGATCTTTTCTGCAAGGCTTTTGTTTTGAAGATTTTGGCTCAATTTTTTTGATGTCTCGATGGAAGAGGACTAACTGGGCAATAGTCACTTTGAAAAAAATCCTAACAAGGGAAAAGGAAACCTTGTGGGATATAAGCAATGTTTGGATCACTGAATTTGATAAAGCTTTGAAAGGTGTATATGCTGACAAGTGTTTTCATTGAGCTTTGAACTTTGTAATCACTTCAAACATAACTACCTAAGGACAAGGCTGGTATCATAATCTTTTCCCACAACTTGATACCCCAAAAGATGGATACATATGGTGAGTGTCTTAAGGTGATTCAGGAAACCATAGGGATCGGTCCTTGCACAAAGATTGTGATACCTTTGGATTTAGATCGGGTAGCTTTTGATTAACAGGTTTGTAGTTGTTTTGTGGAGTCCTCCCAATCAGTTTGTACATGCGTGACTCACTCAAGAGCCTAGTTAACCATGTCAAAATAGTAGGGATATTCACCTACCTTAGGCTACCATCAACACGCATCACCTAAGCTTGAGGGGATGAAGCGAGAGTTTTCTCAACACTTTGTTTTTATACCGGCTAGGGAAAGTACCAGTTTGAGGTCATTCACTAGAGAGGAAGCACTTTTCTCTCTGGACAGGCCTCTCTAGAATTAAAATGAATGAACTAGTCCAAGTTCAATTTCACTTTTATGTCACTAATTTAAGAGGATTTTACAGAAATGGGAAACTTTTAAGGACACGTCAAGAATTTTATTCTTTCCCAATTTGATTTATGTGGTTTTGAAATGAATGCTTGCAAACACATGTGTTTAACTTTTGATTTGTTCTTTTGAAGACAAGAAAGCTTTTTGAAAAGAGATTTTGTGTAAGTATTTTAGCCTTTGCATTCAAGATTTGGTGTTTGCTTCACTTTAGGAAATTTTGAAATGAGCTTTGTTTTTACCTAAAGTCATTCAAGATTGAGTTTTTTTTTCTTTTGAGACTGAAATTAAATGACTTGTGAGACTTTGATTCATTTCTTCATGTTTACTCAAGATTTGGTGTTTTAGATTGCATTTTACAGCCCAAAATGAGATTCCTAGATTGATTTTATTAGTGAAAACTTTAGAAACTCTCAATTTTTGTAACAAGACAAATGATTTGACATATATCAATGCTTTAGGAAAATTTAGGAAACTTTGGGACTATTTAGGAAACCATTCAAACTGAAATGTAGATTAGCTCCTACATTGCATGAAACATCAAAGAACTTTGAGATTTTGAAAGTGAAGTTCATTTTAACTGTGACTGATGTATTGAGTTTTAAATAGGACAATTTTCATGCACTTAGGATTTATTTGGAACCATTTAGAAATGAGATGCAGAATTGAGGTTCTTTTTATGCACCAAAAGGATAAGGTGTTCCTACGTTGCATGAAGATCAATGATGCCTAAATTTTGACAGCATGAATGTTCTTTTTATCCAATTGAAAGACCTTAGAAGCAATTTTGAGTGTTTTTAGGACCAATTAGGACTGATTTGAGTTGTTTAGGATTGATTAGGAACAAATAGGAAAGATTTTCTGATTCTTTGATTTAATGCACTTAAGAGTGTGTTTAGTGTTTGTTTTAAATGAAATCTTTGAAGTTTTTAATTGATCAAAAAATATGATGAGCCTTAAGGCCTTAGTTTTTATTGATTTTTAGAGCACCTACAAAAGATGGGGTTAAAAACTAGAAATTTGGAGCCAAGAAGCCCTAGAAAGGCCTCAAAAACCTAAAAAACCAACTAAAACCCTGATTAAGGCCTTACAAATAACCCTGTTTCCCATACAAGTAAATAGGGCAAGGTATTTTCATGCCTTTACTCATAGAAGTGATGGTTAGGGCCAATAGGAGTGCCCCTACTCTCTGGCATGAGCAAATGGGGCCAATAGGCCAAAAATAAGCCAAAATGGCTACAGAGACCCCATATGAGTATTGGGTGGTCCTAGTACGAGCCAAGAAATTTACTCGTATGATAAAATACTCTATTGAGTTTACTGGTATGAGAATCCTCATAGAACAAGATGATATTTTTGAAAAAGTGAGCTTTTTGCTTGGAAAACCCTAAAAAATGCAGTTTAGAAGGCATGTAGGGTCCCATTGGGCATGCCAAATTATGTGCAGAGAAAACCTAACATGTTCAAAATAGGTGTATATAATAAAACATTAGCTAAAAATCATATTCCTAGCATATAGTAAATTAAATTTGCATAAGACATTCATATAGAGCTGAAACAGGAGCACCTTGTCACCATTTGAATTGCCCTTGACTTAGGGATGTGGGTGTGCTTTTGAATCACTTGGAGCATATCCCTAATGATGATTAGGGACCATAAGCACCCTATATTGGCATAGAAATAGGTATGGAACTCTTGTTCTACCCCTAAGGCCTTAAGGACCCTAAAGACTCAAAAATGCAATTTAAGCTACTAATGAGTAATCTATGATGGATTTTAGACCAAATGAGATGTAGTATGATGCAAAATTGATTAATAAAAGCTTGAAAGAACTAGGTTCAATCCATTAAACTTAATCTAAGATGTGTTAGAAAGCATGTAAAATGAGTTAATCTAGCATATATGAAGAAAACTTAAGATCTAGGATTAATCTACCATTATAACACTACTCAATGTAAAAGATGTGAATTGGTTTTTTTCTCTTAGGAAGTGAGGGTATTTATAGGATTTGAGGAAGGTCTTGGGTTAGGAAGTGGAGTTAGAGTCAGAGGTATGGTCTGGGGTAGAGTTAGGGGTAAGGTTTGGGGTATGGTAAGGTTTGACCTTGGGTTAGGGTTGCTCACACGTGTGAGCAACACTAGGGAAGTGAGCAAGGGGAACAAGAGTGGAAGAAGAGACATGGGTCTCTTTATGAGGCTATAAGAAGCCTTAAAGAGTGTGTAAGAGGCTTTAATGACTGTGTAAGGCTCATTAAGGGAAGGGTTTGACCAAAAGTCAAGGAGACTTGGATTAGGGTAAGAAATGTAGGAAACATCTCCTAAATGGGTTTAGAAAAGGTTTAGGGAAGTTTAGGAAAGATTAGAAGGGTTTAGGAAAATCTAGAAGATTCTTAGGGTTTTAGGCTTTAAATAAATATAAAATTTATTTAGGGAATGTGACATCATTTATTAAATATTGATTTAATAAAGAGAGGAAAATCACTTAAAATTGATTTAAATGCTTTAGAGAGAGATCCTTTAATTAAATGTGTTTAATTAAAATAGAAGGGATTAATGACATAAAAACCAATTAATTAATTAATGATGATGTCATCAGGAGTTTTTAGAAAAATAAAAATATTTTTATTTTCTAATGGATTTTTAGGTGTCTACAGATATCCTGAGGCGTCTGCCTTAGATCTGGGTCTGCCTCCTCAATTGTCTCCTCCTATACTATCATCTCATCATTGTCACCACCTATATCTATCTGCGGCTTACGGTGTCGAACCTCAACACCTAGGTCAAAATTGGGCACCTCCTATGCCTCATCCATCTGGACATCCTGGTGTGCACCCAAAACCTCCTCCATCATTACAACGCTACCCATGGCACCCAGTACTGCACCCCTACCTCTAGTCTTATGTCTTTGCAAAACTGACGGTCGCACCAATGGAACTTCTCATGGGATAGGAGTAGGCCGAACATCTACCACTGGTCGGGATGAAGCCCCTACCAGTCTCTGAACTGGAGGGATCAGTTGTGCCAGTACCTCTCTCCTCCTCTGTCCCCTACACCTAGGTTCCCCAGTTACATCATCTACCTCCTCCATTGTCGGGATCGACTCTATCAGGTCTAAGAAATGCCTAAAAGGGCACTCTGCTATATGTGCTATATAGACATCTATCACATATGCATCTACTGCCTGCACCTAGTAGTCTCAATCCCTGCTCTTCAAGCCATTATACTCCTACATACAGATGGCATAAGATAATATGGGATCCCACCCCAGTCCAATCTCTCTAACCTTTCATGCATAGGAGGTGAACTCCTATGGTACATCCTGTATGAGGCCATACTACCTCTAGACCTAGGTAATCAAGAATCTCTCAAGCACACTGGTAGAGTGGCTAACCAAAATTCCTTCTCTGATGAAAATACCCAAACTGTTCTCTCGCAGCTGGCCATGCCTCAACTTGTAAGTAAGGGCACCAGATGACTACATTCATGTCATCCAAAACCCTCCTCTAGTACTTTATCTTTCCCATGCACACCTGTGTCACATATCTGGCATATATGTATATCAATGGCCCCTGTGCCTACCGCTCATCACCACATATTATGTGTGTGAAAATTGTACCTGATCTTTAGACACAACACTTTGGTAAAACATTAGAGGTTAGCAAAAATTAAAATCATGCAAAATTGAAATCTAATCTAACCAAATGATCTACTACTTTCTAATAGGTGCGAGATTGATGTTCTCAGATTGTTATCGAGATCAGTGACCTAGACAACACCTAAATGAAGGATTTGAATACAAAACTGATATGAAATATGAATGCAATTAATCTATTTTTTTGGTATTTTCTATGCAATGATATGATGAAAACTGATATGAATCTATGCTAATATGAAAATTGATCTATGATATGCTAATCTAGAAATAATATGATATGAATAAAAACCAAATTGATCTCACAATAGTCTTGATTCGTAATAAGCTTTGATTCTCCAGATTCCAATTCTCCAACGTGATTGTGCAAAAATATGAGATTCTATGGATTTGAGAGATGAATTATGAAGAGCTGAGCCTTATTTTTATAGAAATCCAAGGCTTTAGAGGTGCATGGAAAAAAGCCATAAATCACTCAGATTAACTCAGCTTGATTTTTGAGTTATCTGATAATAAAGATAATTTAATTCACAAAAACATGCAAATCATGCAAAAACAACTTTTTAACTCAAATTAGAGTTTAGATCAGCTTTTTGAACTCCAAAAGGATGTTGAGTTCTAAAAAGTCAACACTTTGCATTGATTTTCTAATTTGGAGTTTAACTGTTTCTTTTGAATGTGCATAATAATTGTGAATTAATTAAATAAATAAAGTGATTTATGCTCAACTTAACTAATTTTTGAAAATAAATAATTGATTTATGGGTTAATCAATTATTTAATCAAACTTTTATTAAAAACTATATTATTAAATAATGACAACTTGCTTTAATTAATTAAATAAAAATTTAATCAATTATTCATAGGATATTGGATTTATTGTCAAAATTAAATAATATAATTAATAATAGATAGAATTAAATTTAATTACACAATTAAGTGGAAAGATATTAAATCTAATTAATTAAATATGAAAATATTCAATTAATCAAACTTAGGATAAATGTGATTTATCGCCAAATAATCATTAAATTAAAGATAATTAAGATAATTAGGAATATTGCTAGGAATATTCCCCGATGCAGAATTTAAGATAATCAATTATGATTCGATGATGTTTAGATGTGCGTTAGATTAGGACTTCGATGTTGATTTCATTTGATTTGTAGATGTAGGAGGTTAATGAACTTATAGCCCATTTTTGGGGTATTACATTTTGCCCCTCTTTGAATTGTTGTGCGAAGCGCAGTGGTTCAAAGATAGTCTGTGTTTGATAGAAATATGAAACTGATGTTTGATATTGATATTGATATGAGATAGAAACTGATTGAAAGATTTGATATGAAGATAATAGGTCTTGAATGACCAAAGATAATGTTCACTGTAGTAGTGATGAACCGAGGATTGCGAAAGAGTGTCAAAATGCCTGATTCTGAACCTTAGGATTGCAAAGAAGTGAGTGACTGGTTCTAGACTCGATTGTCTTAGCAGAACTAGCAGGTATCACATCTGAACCCTTCAGTTGCCGAAGAACCAAGGAAAGAACACTATGATCCGATGGTTGCAAAAACTGATACAGTTTACAAGATTAGGAGAATACTAGATTGATATGGATCTTGATGAATCTGATATGCCCCAAGTGATGATAGATTTTCCCCAAGCGATGAGGTCTTTTTTGATGAATTAGTAACTAGATGTGGTTTTTGTCTTGATTACTGAGGAAGATATGATTTCAAATTTGATTACAGACTTTGAATGATGTGCAATACCATGCCCCCTTCGGGATTAAAATTGAAATTTGACAAGAGAAGTTAGCGTTGATAGTTTAGAAGCGTGTTAATTGATTTGAGAAGTGGTTAAACACGTCTGGGAACACATTCTACATCATTTGGAGGTTCAAAAGACCAAGTTTGACTAGGTTTGACCATAAGTTGACCATGGTTGACCAAGTTGAAATTTTGATAGTTTGATGTTAGATAATCAATTAAGTTGAATAATAGATTTCTGTGATGATTGAAGGTTGATTATGTAAGTAGTTAATAATATGAATGATTTTAGATTTTGATTTTGATCCCAAAAAAGGATTCTACTTGCTATTTCATTGGAGGAACCTTCATGTGGGATTCAACTCTTGGATTGGAAGAGGTGATTGAAGAATCTTTTAAGTGTTCAAGCAATTTGTGAGATCATGCAAAGTACAAAAATGCAAAGAAACATGTAGGATGATAATGCAACCTAAGACCTAGGACCTAGTCACTGATCATGTTTCGATTTGTTATCATCATTGAACTTTTAGGTAATTGGATAAATCAATACAATTCCCACTAGCTATGAAACTATAGACATATGAATATCGATTTGTATGCGCAAGAATCAATACAACACCCACTGGTCAACAACCATGGATATATGAATATTGATTTTATTTTTGGAATGTCGGATTAGATATTAGCACCAAGGCATAAATGCTAGGATGACCTGAATATCATGTCCATTTTGATATAGAAATTTGTATAAGCATCAAAACATAAACATCATGATGACTTGAATATGCCTTGCATTTAAACACATCAAACAGTTAAAAGATGATTCTAAATCCAATGTGAATTACCCTTAGTGAGCCTTTATCATTCACATCCTTAGGTAAGATCGTGTTTCATAGTAGGAGAAAGAACTCACTCAAAAAGACAATAGTTAGATCAAACTTCCTTGAATTTTCTAGGTATCAATGGTCAAGGTACGCATGGCCATCCAATTCGAGATAGAGGCTCTTACAGTCAGACACCATTTTAATCCAGAATTTCCAAAGTTATTAGATTTTCACATACAAGCAGAAGACAAAGAAAAGATTATGCCCCCAGTCATCACTCTCTAAATCCTATAAAGGACATCATCGAAGAGCTCGAAGGGACACAATATGAAAAAATCTCAATGTGAATCAGTAAGCATACAAGGAGATAAAAGCATGAAAAACACAGATTATTTTCAGTTGAGTTTTGGTGTTTGATTGCGTTGTTGATGCAAAATCCTTTCTGGATACAAGACTGACTGACTGACTCACATGAAGCTTCAAAGGACTCTGACTAGATATGATACATCTAAGAGGTACTGGAGGCCATAGGATATGACATTAATTTCCCCCAAGTGTTAAGCATTGATAGGATACAGACGCTTGAGCTGATTGGTGTACAGACCGACTTACTTGAAAATTGGAAATGCAGAAACAAATCAAGAGATATGTACAAACTAAAGCAAAACTGAAAGCTAGGAAAGACCAAGATTGTGCTGATAGATGGAGCATTTTGAAACAAGTGGTGCCTGTTTGCCGGGTTTTCACCATCTTGGCAGAGATTCTATTTTTGCTACCAAGGCACCTGTTTCTAGGTTTTCACCAAGGCACTTTTTCTTTTTTTTCATTTTTTTGTATTTTTCATTTTTTCAATTTTTTTTTGTACTTTTGATATTTTTTGATTTTTTTTTGTGAATCATCAAGGCGCCTATTGCTAGGTTTTCACCAAGATGTTCATTTTTTCAGGACATTTTCCAATTTTTAAGATTTTTTAGGGATATTTTACCATAGACTAAATGCCTTAGGCGTAGAATTTCTTCAGATGGAGAACGTTGATTGGTTCTCGAAGCTGTTCTCCTTCAGTCATTGAGAGTTGATAGGCACCAGAGCCAAAAGTAGCAGTAATTACAAAGGGACCTAGCCAATTGGATTCAAACTTCCCCTTGCATTCTCGATGGGATTGATTTTTAGGATTTTCTCTCAAGACTAGATCACCAACCTGAAATTTTCTGTGTCTAACTTTCTTGTTGTAACCTCTAGACATTCTCTTCTGATATACTCTAAGATGATCATATGTTGCTTATCTGCACTCATCTAGTAGTTCAAGTTCTTGCAACCTAGACACTCTGTAGTCATCATCAGTTACTAGACCATGCATTCTGATTCTTAGTGATGGTATTTCAACCTCAATAGGCAATACCACTTCAGACCCATAAACTAAAGCAAAAGGTGTAGCCCCTAGAGGTGTTCTGATACTTGTTCTGATACTAGGTCTAGAGAGCTAGATTGATCATGAGATGCTTGTTCTGATACTTGTGCTGATACTTGTTCTGATACTGGTTCTGATACTAGTTTTGATACTTGTTCTGATACTGGTTCTGATACTGGTTCTGATAGTGGTTCTGATACTGGTTCTGACACTAGTTTTGACACTGGTTATGATACTTGTTCTGATACTAGTTCTGATACTTGGTATACTTGATAGCATCTTTTTCCATTGCAAACTCCCAAGCAAGATCATATCATGTGGTCTCAATGTCTAGCAAGGTGGAGAACATGAAGGATTGGCAAGCTGGTGGAAGAGATGGAAGACAAGAGAATGAAGGGAAGAAATCCTCAAGGGAAAACTCCTCAAGAATACCCAAGCTAGGAAAAAATTGTCATGTAAAGTGCATTTGGACAAGCAATAAAAGGCCAGCATAGGATAAGTCACAAAAGCGTAATGCCAAATGACAAGATGTAGTCCAAAGGAGTAGACATGTCAAGAGGCTTCATAGAACCCTCTTTTACTCTTTCTTTCTTTTTTTATTAGATCAAGACCAAAGGGGAAATGATAGCGAAAGACTAGAATGAATGGAGGAAAATAAATATGAAGGCTAAACATGAAGGGAATGAAAGCAAGATCATTGTAAGATAGCTCACAAGATAGCCAAATGTTCATGTATAGATCAACATTGTCAAGATCAAAGAGAGAAGATGGAATGGATGAAAGATGTAGAAGAACTATGCACGATGCCTGATTGCTAGGTTTTCATCATGGTACTTATCCAAGGCACCATAAGGGAGTGGTTTTCACCATAGGATGAATTTATTTCTCTTTATTTTTTCTACCAAGGCACCTGTTTCCAAGTTTCCACCAAAGCACATTTTCAATTTTTTTAATTTTTTTAATTTTTTTTGGAAGAAAGCAAGCTTTTAGATAATGCTCATTGAAAGGATAAACCATGATATGCCAAGGATTCAAAATGATATGCTCAAAGATACTGATAGGAAAAAGAAGATGGAAGAGGAAAATGGAGGATAAGGTTTTATGTAAAGCGAGTGAGGTTGGAAGATAGGAGGAATAGGCGAATGAGGAAAAAGGATAGAAAGTAGAAGGATAATGAATGGAAGGATTGTGAAAGGGTAGGTGGAAAGGAAGGCAAGATCAATGTCAACACACACCTTGAAGGGTGGTGAGAGGATGGAGGAAATGTGAATGAGGGAATACGTGAAGGAATATGGTGAATGGACAGTAGGGGTTGTGGTTTAGGCACATGGAATGGAAGGATGTTTCTAGAGGAAGATGAAGTGGAAGCCTTTGGAAGCTTGAATGTCAACTTCACTTTTTTCTCAACACCAGACTCTTTCAAGAGAGACTTTGGAATCCATATAGCTATAGGCCTTTCATTTCTTTTTGATGATCTAGAGAGAATATCTTTAATGATGGATTTTGGAACCCATACTTGTCTTGTAGCTTTTTTATTAGATATATCTTTTGACTTTATGCCTCCGTGTCGATTAGAGGAGACATGGTGATCTTCTTTTTTTGATGGATTCTTCTATTGCTTCTTTTTCTTGTATTGAACATTCAAGTTACTTCCAAAAGACTTGAGACTTGTGGAAGAAGGAGGATATGACTGGTTTAAATGGTTGGGTGGGTGAAAAGGATTCAAGGGTATGCATCTATGTTGATCTTGAGAAAAGATGGGAGATGGAGGGATGTAAGGACCCAAGATGGATGGTGAATTAGGAGAGTTAGGAGGGGAAAGTGAAGGGACATAAGGACCCAAGATGGAAGGTAGATGTGAAGCTCTTAGTAGTGGTGGAAGAGGTCCAAGAATGGATGTGGAAGATACAAAAGGATAATCAATAAATTCATCAGCATCTATATGACAACCAAGGATATCAACATCTTTAGAGTGAGCATTAGAATTTTCAATAGAATTGTGGACATCTTGAATATGAGCACCTTCTTTGATAGGATTGTTCAAAGCTTGCAAAGACTTAGGAAGAGTACAAAGTGGAAGCGAAGATGGAGTGGTAGAACAAGAAGATGGAAGACTTTGATCTTGACAAGGATCTTTGGATAGCATAAGTGCATACTTTTTTTCTTGATTTTCAATAGGCTTAACATCGGAAGTAACAACACCATTTTTACCAACCTTAATGGAAGTATCATCTTTGGAAAGCACAAGAGTAGTAAGCTTATTTTGATTGTCAATAAGCTCAATAGTGTAAGTAGTAGCTTGATCTTGCTTAGGAGAAGACTTAAGACATGGTGGAATGCATGAAAAAGGGTGTGCAAGATCAAAAGAACCTTGAAGCGGATAAGAGACATCATGAAAAGGATTGGATGACATGGAGGTTTCTTGATCTTGATCTTTCTTTATGTCCTTTTCTTTATCATTTTTGGAGTCCTCTTGACATGGGGCCACTTCTAAGGACAAGGAAGCATGTTGGGATTTTATGGAAGACTTTGGAAGAGATGGTGGAGGACTAGCTGAAGTAGGGATTATAGCATATGAAGGCTTAGGCTCTTTAGGTTTATCATTATTAAAAGTATTTACAGCCAAGTGAAGGTTAGCTTGAGTTTCTTTAAGAGGTAGCCCTGGAGGATAACTATAGGGAACCACATGAAAAGTATCAGGGCTTGTGTCGGATGAAGGTTTTGTGAAAGATTTGAAAGACTCAGAAGCTTTAGGAAATCTATGGGTATTGGAGGAAGTAAGGGATGGAAGGGAACCATCACAAGACAAAGGTCCAACATTAAAATGATCTTGCTTGAGAGTGTAATCTTTATTTTCAGCCTGAGAGTTCTTAGAGGAGAGATCCTTATAGTATTGACATTTCAAATCAGCATGGTACATTTTATATTCCTCAATAGAAGTAGATGTATCATCTAGATATTGTCCACAAAAGCCATCAAAGTCTCTTTCAAAATTAGAATCATATGGATCACCATCACGATCTATCCAATGTGACGACCCATTTGTAGTAAGTAGGAACACACGATGAGGAGGACTCTTAGGAACAAAGGTGTCATAGGTATCATTACATTGTCTGTCATCATAGTCATCATAGTCTCCAAAGATGGATGTGTCACTCTCCGTGGAAGAGGTATCATAGGGATTTTCACATTGCTCACATTTTGTCCAGGGACATGGTGACATGTACAAGTCTTTATCAAATGGAAAAGGGCATAGAGCTTCCATGGAGAACTCTTTAGGTTCCTTTTCTTTCTTAAGATTGTTAAGTTCAACTTGCATAGCATGCATCTATTTCATCATAGCGGTGATTAGAATTTCTTCCTCATGTGTACTGATTCTTTGAGACATGTGTACTGATTCTCAATGGCTAATGCTCTGTTCTTGACATAGTGACTTGTATGACAGATTCTGGAACTAGGCTGAAAAAGTTGGGTATCTGGCAATTCTGACAACTTTTTGACACTTTTTCTAAATTTTCCCAAATGACACTCTGCAAACTCATACGACAGTGGGTATCCTATGAAACGACAGTTGTAAAACTCGTACGATAGTTGCAAAATTTTGACTTTGAGAATTTGCTGGCATGAAAACTTGTATAACACTGGGTACTCAACCATACGACAGATGGGCTGTAATGAAATGACACTTTTGAGAAAACTCATATGACTTTCTGACCTCCTGAGATGACTTTTGACTCCAGAAAAGGATTTTACTTTAGATTTTGCAAATTTTGAGTTTTCAGATTCGGATTGTTTGCAAATTTCAATGTCTAGATTTGAAGATTGTAACAAATTTGCTCATTTTTAGTAACCAGATAGACAAACAAGTATGCAAAATAGAAAGCAAGTGATTTCAAGCATGTTTGAAAATAATGAACAAGGGAAAAAGCAACCTTGCACATGAACAATCAAGTGACTTATTTGTTCTAATCCTCAGAAGTGCTAATTGTGTATGTTCCAAAAATGTTTTGCAATAACGCACATATACCCTATAAAATGAAAATTTGGCCTCGCTAGGGTTTTTAGTAATGGTTTGACTGTGCAACTTTTATGATCCAAAGGGGTGAACTCCAATCCCGGCGCACCAGGGTTTTGACACAGTCTGAGAACTTAATCTTCAGGAGCTGCTAGGGAGATTTGACAACCCAACAATGAACCATACCCATGGAGATTTCTTCCACAAGGACATTTATATAGCGACTGTCACTACCACGGTGAAAATGGCTATTACTGCTTGAGGTTCCATCAATGTAGTTTGCCCTGTGAAGGGAGTGTCCACTATGGTTAACCCTCTCTAAAGATGACTCAAAATATTGTACCACAAGGGGACTTGGCTCTAGATCCAAGGTTTTGACACCTTTTCACTTTTAACCCAAACAAAGCAGGCAGATAAATCTAACACGCTAAGACAAAGTTTTGCTTCACCAAGGTCTATGATGTAAAATCCATGTGATCTATCAACCTCTCTAGGGAGAGAATGTATCGATCAATAAGAGAAGGTGCACTAACCAATTTTGATTCACCAAAGCTCATGATGTCAACCCCACGTGATCTATCAACCTCTCCTGGGAGAAAATGTATCGTTCAATAAGAGAAGATGCACTAACCAAGTTGAATGTGAAATGCACTAAGTATCCTCCCTACCTACAAGAATTCTATCGTCAAGAAGGATTTCACTAGGAATCCAATCTCTCAAGAATCATGAATAGTGTTCATAGGGCCTAATTACTACGTGAGCATAGATGTATGTTTCCAAAAAGCAAATCTACCAAAAGTACCCAAAAAGTAGAAAGAGGAACACTTAACGCTTAAAGAGAATATGAGATGAGTCCACAAGGTGGAACACTTAACACCTCACACAAGCTGAAAATAAGTCCCCAACTTAGAAAACAAGTGAGTTCCTAAAAGCATAAATGGGTTGCCAAGTGGAACACTTAACGCTTCTATCCTGTTGACCCCTCTCCTTTAATGTGGTGCTGACCTTGCAACCATGGGGTGGAATGAGGGGTCGACGGATTAGAAAGTCCAATAACCCAAGATATCAATCAAGTTTAATCACAAGTATCTAAGACTACTTAATGAATCCTTAAGGGTCACAACTTAGTATCAATTATGCAAGTGTGTAGAAATAGATAAAAGTATGAAAAGATGCACACAAACTAGACACATAATAGATTTATTTTAAGTCCAAATCAAAATGTTATTAGATGAAGGAGAATACTTGGGATCCTTGCAATGTGCTTAGTAGATTTTACCTGATTTTTAGCAATTCTTGTTGAGCTTTTCCATGCAAGCAAGTGACGAACTCTCCAACAAGCAAACAAGATATGTAACATATATTCAACTTATGAAAACCATAGGGTTAGCTCTAAAAATCAATTATTATCAGCAATAATAACCAGAAATTAACCCAAATGACAACTCATATCATTCATTGAACCATGTAAAAAAAAAAAGTGCATACCCATCACAAAACTTTATTTTTTTTGCTGCATTTGACCTAGTCAACAAGATCTGATTTTTTTTTAATGATTTTGGCTTCAAAAATAGAAATTCAAAATAGAGACCCCTGCTAAAAAAATAGAGAGCTTTCCAAAAATGTAAAAATTTGAGAAAAATCTCTTCATTTGTGTTCTAGAGACCCGTTTTATCAAAATAGACCAATTTTTGTAAATTGAGTATTTGAGCTATTATGTTGCATCTAAATTTAAAATAAAAAGAATGGACCCCCTATAGAATTTAAAGAGCTTTCCAAAAATATAAAAATTTCTAAAAAATATGCTAATTTGCATCAGATATTGATTTTTTTTGGAATTTCAAGAAAAAATTATGAAAAATTTAAAACATCTCAAAAAATTCTAATTTTTTTACTATAGCTTCCCTAATATGTTTCCAGCTTGAAAAAAAAAATTCTAAGAAAAACTCTAAGCTGTTTGGGAGATAAAATTAAATCTTTGAAACTTTAGGGTTTTAGCTCCCCCAAAAAATCAAAACTAGCATGTAAAGGTGGGTTGCCCCATAGTGGGCGCCAGAAAATGTGTGTGAAAAATGTACCTGATCTATAGACAAAACACTTCAGTAAAACATTAGAGGTTAGCAAAAATTTAAATCGTGCAAAATTGAAATCTAATATA
Source organism: Chamaecyparis obtusa (assembly GCA_027943335.1). Taxonomy (NCBI): domain Eukaryota; kingdom Viridiplantae; phylum Streptophyta; class Pinopsida; order Cupressales; family Cupressaceae; genus Chamaecyparis; species Chamaecyparis obtusa. The sequence continues at coordinate 1,706,075 of BSBK01004397.1, read as the reverse complement.
ACCAAATGATCTACTGCCTTCTAATAGGTGCGAGATTGATGTTCTTAGATTGTTATCGAGATCAGTGACCTAGACGACACCTAAATGAAGGATTTGAATGCAAAACTGATATGAAATATGAATGCAATTAATCTATTTTTTTGGTATTTTCTATGCAATGATATGATGAAAACTGATATGAATCTATGCTAATATGAAAATTGATCTATGATATGCTAATCTAGAAATAATATGATATGAATAAAAACCAAATTGATCTCACAATAGCCTTGATTTGTAATAAGCTTTGATTCTCCAGATTCCAATTCTCCAATGTGATTGTGCAAAAATATGAGATTCTATGGATTTGAGAGATGAATTATGAAGAGTTGAGCCTTGCTTTTATAGAAATACAAGGCTTTGGAGGTGCATGGAAAAAAACCATAAATCACTCAGATTAACTCAGCTTGATTTTTGAGTTATCTGATAATAAAGATAATTTAATTCACAAAAACATGCAAATCATGCAAAAACAACTTTTTAACTCAAATTAGAGTTTAGATCAGCTTTTTGAACTCCAAAAGGATGTTGAGTTCTAAAAAGTCAACACTTTGCATTGATTTTCTAATTTAGAGTTTAACTGTTTCTTTTGAATGTGCATAATAATTATGAATTAATTAAATAAATAAAGTGATTTATGCTCAACTTAACTGATTTTTGAAAATAAATAATTGATTTATGGGTTAATCAATTATTTAATCAAACTTTTATTAAAAACTATATTATTAAATAATGACAACTTGCTTTAATTAATTAAATAAAAATTTAATCAATTATTCATAGGATATTGGATTTATTGTCAAAATTAAATAATACAATTAATAATAGATAGAATTTAATTTAATTACACAATTAAGTGGCAAGATATTAAATCTAATTAATTAAATATGAAAATATTCAATTAATCAAATTTAGGATAAATGTGATTTATCGCCAAATAATCATTAAATTAAAGATGATTAAGATAATTAGGAATATTGCTAGTAATATTCCCTGATGCAGAATTTAAGATAATCAATTATGATTCGATGATGTTTAGATGTGCCTTAGATTAGGACTTCGATGTTGATTTCGTTTGATTTGTAGATGTAGGAGGTTAATGAACTTATAGCCCATTTTTGAGGTATTACACATATAGGCCCGCAAATGGGAATATGCTCCCAAGCCCAGATCTGCAATACTATAACTCCAGAGGTAAATTTCTTACCCTCATAGTAGAAGGCCTCATGAATCTTAGAAAATATGTGTGTTAGGAGGCACTAACCCCATCCGTACTCAACAGGTTGTGCCAAAAGATGCTGCACCATGGGTGCCCACCCCTTCAAGAAATCATTTTGTTGACGATCTAACATGATGATCCCACCTATCATCCCTACGAGGATGCACTCTAGAAGATGTGTCTGCCCATATCTCTAAACCAAGGTCTCCCAGGAAATCTATTGGGACATCTGCTCATACACCCCGAATAGTGTCTTGAATGCGTGTAGACTTATATTCCCAAAACTTAATTAGTCTGGGTTTCATAATGAAACCGCTTGATCAAAGTTTTAATAAGTCTATGATTCATGTGAATCTTAGGCAAACTAATTAGGTACTCAAATCCACATGCTACTAAATGTACTCTCAAAGGATTTGGCAACGATAGACACAACCTCTATGTGGATGGATGCGACACACGAACATGAATATCTGGGTACCTCATTTGTGAACACAAAAAAATAAGAGCGATATTAGTAACTTGATCAAAATTGATAATAAATGCATGCAAAATGAGAAATTGAACATATCATAAGGTGCATTAAAAGCTATAGAATCCAGCTGAGCAGCTAAAAATTTTGGAAAAAATTATTAAAGGCCTTAAATTTTCTCATTATTTTCCATACGACACTTCAGAATTTAAAAGACTAGTGTCAAGTGTCGTACGACAATATACAACAATCCATTTGACATTTGACCCTCATACGACAATCCATTAGTTGTCGTACGATAACTGAGGGACATGATGAAATGTCGTACAACACTTGGGTGAGTCTCATACGACACTATACTACGATAGAGACAAAAATTGAATTCATCTTCGAATGTCGTATGATACTCAGGGATAACTTTAAGAAACCTTGCCCCCTCCTGAAAAGTATAAAATTGTGGCGAATCACATGTGTTTTGGAGGGAAAATTTTTAATAGTGATGGTGAATTATGTGTCAAAATATGGATATTTGGTGGCGAATTTTTTAATAGTGTATACCATTTTTATAAAAAAATGGCGACTATAATTTTTTTTAGGAAAATTATTAATATTGATGGCGAATTATGTTTCAAAATATGGATATTTGGTGGTGAAGTTTTTAATAATGGATACCATTTTTATAAAAATATGGTGAAACTATTTTCCAAATATTTGAATTAATTTATTTGTCATGGCGAATGGTTTTAAAAAATGTATAGTTGGTATGGCGATTGAATAATTGGAAATACGAAGAATGACATGTGTGATGATTCCGGAGAGAGTTTTGAGTAAAGGAGTTATCTCACCACATTCCCTTTGAAATGCACCTTCCACCGTTCATCTCTCTTAATCCAATGGTTGTGATTTGATGTTGAAGTTGCATCGGGTCCCACTCCCATCACTATGACATCACAGACTCACATGACACACGTTCGTTGGATTTACAACATATCAATGGCCAAAGGTGAATTTCAAGCCTATTGTTTCTCTTCATAATATTTATGAAAAAATCTCAGTAGAATCATGACACGTGGTATGATTGATTGTACCAATAAGCCCATGATCAATCATACCACATTTCATGATTCTGTCGAGAATTTGCTGTAAAGATTATGAAGACCAACAATAGGCCTGAAATTCACCTTTGGTCATTGATATGTTGTAATCAAACGGACGTGTGACATTGTGAGTCTGTGATGTCATAGTGATGGGAGTGGGACCCAATGCAACTTCAACATCAAATCACAACCATTGGATTAAGAGAGATGAATGGTGGAAGGTGCATTTCAGAGGGAATGTGGTGAGATAACTCCTTTACTGAAAACTCTCTCTGAAATCATCACATGTGTCATTCTTCATATTTCTAATTATTCAATCACCATACCAACTATAAATTTTTTAAAACCATTCGCCATGACAAATAAATTAATTCAAATATTTGGAAAATAGTGATGTGGTTTGACTTTTCTTTGTCAAATCAATTATGCGGTGGATCTAGAGGCTGACATGAACTTGAAATTTTAATTTATAATGGGTAACAAGTTTTAGGGTTCAAAGATTAAGAGGGAATGCATTGTAATGATGAAATTCAAATGTAATTAGGTCATGGTCGACCTAGTTATTGAAAACATATTTATATCCTTTTGATGTATTATGAAGTGAGTGTGGGAGAGAAAGATTATGAATACAGATGTGTGATTGTAGGGTTTGGATGTTTTTCATGTGAAGTAGAGATTGAGCATGAATTGGATCTGTATTAGCAAAGGAGTGTTATTTTCTCATATTATTGTACTTGTTGATTCTGAATAGTTTCTATAAGAAAATCCCTTAACCGAGTAGACTCTAACGGGTCTAATTTGCAAATCTTTTAACAAGGTGACTCTTTAACTAGGGTTTGAAATCCCTTAATAGGGTAAAGCTCTTAACAGTGCTAGAGGTAAATCCCTTAATCAGTTTCTCCTAATAGGTGTAATCACCTAAAATATGTCTAGTAAAACCTAAGCCCCTGCTTGAGTCAATTTTCCTTAAGAAAAATTCTAAATCCCAAAGGCATAATTTACTAGACATAATTATGTAAGTAACCTAGATAATCCTCCTTGCATAATTAAATCATTTATAAGGTCAAGAAAAACTCATTTTTAATATTAAAACTTGAAAAATCATTTAATTATCAAAAACTTCCTTTTAATATAAACTCCTAGCACTTTTATTAAAAGAGCACATTGTGCAACTTAATCTTGATTAAATGACAATTAAAAGGGGGATTTTCTATTTTGTCTTATTCTCCAATCAAACTTGATCAATCAAAATTCTTGGATCATCTCACAAGGATTAATATCTCTCACCGCTCATCTCTACCTAACATCTTTTGCCTCTTAATCTCCACCCTTCATTATTAAAGTACTTTCATTAAAAAGGAAGCTCTTCCTTGGCTCAAGGGGTTTTCATCACCTTGCATTTTCATAATCTTGCTGTTTTGAGTTCTTAGTGTAATATTGAGTTCTTAGTTACTTTCATCATAGTTTCTTGCACTCATAGCTCTCTTGCATCCTTAGTTTATCTCATTTATAGAATAATCTTGCGTTGTTCTCTAGTTTTGAATCTAGTTTTCTTGCATAGTAGTATTGATGTTGTTAGCTTAATCTTGCTTTATAGCTTCAGTCTAGCTTTGCATTGCATGTCTAGATCATCTTGGAATGGTGAATGCAAGTATTGCATCTCATTCATGTATTGAATCTTCCTTTTTTGAGTATTCAAGTCACTAATCCTTCATGCCAATATGATGAGCATTACAAAAGGATTAAACTTACTTCAATTGGGAAGCAATAAGCCACTTTCAAGGGTTTAGTTGTTCATTTGATTTGAACTTGTGTAGCTAAATTATTGAGCTAATGGTTTATTAAGTGTTGGTTGTATTCTGATTGAATACCAATTTTATACCACACACCTTTGGCACCCACCATGTGGCTCGAATAAAAAATTTGCCCCTTTTCTTGCAAGTTATTTTTATTTATTTACCAAAACTGTGACAAATATTGTACTATTGTACTCCATATTATCGCACATCACTTTTTTCATCACATTCAATTGTGAGTTTTATCGTACGATAATATGGAATAAGGAGATTCATCACATGTAGTTTTGAGTTATATTGTACGATAAAATAACTATGGCTTTCATCACAAGGATCTTTAAGTTTCATTGTATGATTATATGGTGTTTTATGTGTTTCATTGTACCAAAAATGAGTGTTTTTGAGGGACTAGTCAATTGAATTTTTGGATTTTCATGCTTGATTCGGTTTTTTCTTGGCCTTAACATTCTATTTTGTAGGGAAAAAAATTGATTTTTGTAGGTCATTTGAAGGATAATTCTCTTTCCAAATTCATCTACATTACATTATTTTGAGACTAATAACCCTTTGTGGTTGTAGCATGCTTGTCAAAGCCATATCTTGAGACTACTAAAGCTATTTGTTTTGCAAGTTGCCTTGGACATTCAAGAAAGCATTGTGTCTTCCTTAATTTCATCTTTCTAGGTACCTGTAATACCCCAAAAATGGGCTATAAGTTCATTAATCTCCTACATCTTCAATTCGAATGAAATCGACATCAAAGTCCTAAGCTAAGGCACATCTAAACATCATCGAATCATAATTGATTATCTTAAATTCTGCATCGGGGAATATTCTTAGTAATATTCCTAATCATCATAATTATCTTTAATTTTATAATTATTTGGCAATAAATCACATTTATCCTAAAATTTGATTAATTAAATATTTTTCATATTTAATTAATTAGATTTAATATTTGCCACTTAATTGTATAATTAAATTTAATTCTATCTATTATTAATTATATTATTTAAATTTTGACAATAAATCCAATATCATATGAATAATTGATTAAATTCTTATTTAATTAATTAAAGCATGTTGTCATTATTTAATAATATAGTTTTTAATAAAAGTTTGATTAAATAATTGATTAACCCATAAATCAATTATTTTATTTTTAAAAGCAGTTAAGTTGAGCATAAATCACTTTATTATTAAATTAATTCATAAATAAAACATGCACAATCATAAAAGCAAACAACTATCAATTATCAATTAAAGCTAAACTCTATTTTGAGTTAAAACTTAGCTTTTGCATGTTTTTGTGAGTTAATTATCCTTTATTTAAAATAACTCAAAAATCAACCTGAGTTATTTGAGTGATTTATGGCTTTTATCCATGCACCTCCAAAGCCTTGGATTTCTATAAAAACAAGGCTCAACTCTTCATAATTCATCTCTCAAATTTGCATCCACAGGATCTCATATTTTGCACAATCACGCTGGAGAATTGGAGGCTGAGGAATCAACTTGCGAATTCAAAGCGTTGTGAGATCAATTTCAATTGCATAGCTTTTATATCTTAGCATAGAATTTCATAGTTTTCATATCATTGTTAGAATCTTCATTGGTAGATCATTTAGCATCCATAGCATATCAGTTTATCATTCCTATTGCATAGAAAATATAAAAAATATAGATTAATTGCATTCAATTTCATATCCATCTTTTGCATTCAAATCCTTCATTTAGGTGTCGTCTAGGTCACTGATCTTGATTACAATCTGAGAACATCAATCTCACACCTATTAGAAGGCAGTAAATTGCTTGGTTAGATTAGATTTCAATTTTGCACGATTTTGATTATCACTAACCTCTAATGTTTTACTGAGTGTTGTGTCTACAGATCACGTACAAAATTCACACACACAGTACCTAGCTTAATTAGGAAGGATTGTTTTCTTGTGATTGGTTACGTAGTAGGAGTGTATGATCTTTACCTCCTAGAGGTTGATTTAGAAATCTTGACCTACTTGACTCGTCACTTGCAAAAGAATCTTGGGTGAATGAATATGTGCTTGATGTGATTGGGAGAAGCTATGGAGTAGGAGAGTATACTCTTTTCCCTTGTGGAGAATAAAAAATCTAGACCTTCATTAGTCTATCCATTTTTCTTTTCTCATTTACCTTTAGAGGGTTTGTCGATGAGGTAAAAATCTTGTGGGAATGACCCAATTGGGACAAAGAAAAGCCAGCTCTTCCAACCTACTATAAAATATTTTCCTTGGAGGTTAAAGCCTCAGGAATGCAATTATTAACAGTATTGAGTCATTCATTTGACTATAAGGACACACACAAGAGTAATGTGTAAGGTCAAAAGGTATCAATCTTGCTTGCAAGACTACCTTACTTGAATTTCTTGTAGGGCTATCGGCCTCAATTCTAATAAGAAGAGCTACAAGGGAGAGCTGCAAATGGATGCCCTTACTAGACACTCTTGGTTAGAAGCTATCTGACTTACCTCTAAAAGTTTCCTAATCTTTGTGCAAGGATTGATCAGAGTGGACTTGCCTGGATCTTTGAAGATCACTCTCCATATGTATTCCCTTGGATGCTTTAAAGCATAAATATGGCATTTGGGGATCCTTTATGATGTGAGCATGGAGTCTCTTCTTTTGATCCATAACATGCATAGTCCTTGAAAAAGGCTAATATCACTACGTGTGAGGTAAAGGAATACCAAGTTGTGAGAAAAGAGTTTGATGCTAGAAAAATTCCTTAGGTAGTTTCTACTTGATGTGTTTTTTAATGTGTTGAGACCTATGGAAATCATTGTGAGCATATAGTTGATGTTTTTTGACACATTGCAATACCTCTTAGACTTCATGAATGTTTGTATCCCCAAAGTTTCTTTTTCCTTTGGAAAATTGTTTGGAGACTTTCATTTGGTCACACTATTGCTTACTTACTAGCACTCATGCCTAATCTAGGAACACTTAGATTTGTCACATAATTGAAGTCAAAATAGTCTAGATTAGTCAAAATTTTCAAAGATAGTGGAAAGTTTTCCTTTTCTTGCATTTTGTCATTTTTCCATGTATTTCATTGTATGACACGAGTGCTTCATCACACCTAGTGTTGAGTTTAATCATATGAAAAAATTTATTCTCACTATATTATCGCATGCTATTGGGAATTTCATCGCACCCAATGTTAGATTTTATTGTACAATCTTGTACTTGACTAGTTATCAGGCCTGCCTTGACTAGTATTTTACAACCGATTGGTTCTTTGATATTAATTGAATTTATCTTTTCTCTGTTACAAGTAGTGGTTTTCGTTGCACCAAAAGATTGACCTGTTAATGCCTGATACAACCACTAGAGTTATAGAAGACACATGAAGCGGTTAAGCCACGTCATGAACCCTGTGAGGGATGTTGGCTGACTAAAAATAATCCCCCTCCCAAGATCACTCACCATCGCTTGCATGGATTCAAACCTGTGACCAAGCTCTGATACCACTTGTTACAAGTAGTGGTTTTTGTTGCACCAAAAGATTGACATGTTAATGCCTGATACGACCACTAGACTTATATAAGACACATGAGGTGTTTAATCCATGTTGTGAACCCTATAAGGGATGCTGGCTCACTACCAACATGCTCCTATTTTAATATCTTGTGATTTCTCTAGCTCTTGTCTCAAATATCCTATCTTATTTGAAATCAAAATTTTCTCAAATTTGTCACAAGTACCTTGTTGGAAAGTGATGTTTTGGGGCACTAGGGATCACTTGAGGGTTTTCATTCATGGAAACACTTATGTTGGAGTGATTGCATGAAGAATTTTTTGGTACTAGAGTCACAATCATGAAAATGACTAAGTACAGAATTAGGATATCAGTATACTATGGAATGGTTTTGGTTAGTGATAAAACTATATGAGGTATTATGGCTTGCAAAGTTAGTAGAAGGCATTTTGGGATATGCATATGCTTTGGTTAAGTTCACATGTTTTTTGGTGATCATATCAGTGAGATTCAGTGATCTGAAGGTATGCGAAGACAAAGAATCAATATAACAGGGCATATAAGCAATTGCAAAGATTAAGGCAAGGATAGTGGATATCGAAACGTGCTAAGTCAGATGGATAAATTATATTACTGACTCTTTGGTAATATAAGATCTCTGACTCTATTTTTATCATTTACATAATTTATTATTATGTTTTTTATGGTATTGAATAGAGGTAAAATGGATTCACCACTATTCAGATGTAGAAGGGGAAATATAAGATCTATTCTCAAAAACCCAAATTCCCCAAAGAAGAGATCCAATTTGATCAACCACAAGGTTAATACACAATTGAATAAATTTTATGAAGAATATGGAAGAGAGAGAGAGAGAGTAAATCCAATATTTCCCTATGGAGGAGGATTATGTTTGGAAATATGAAATAATAAATACTAACCTCAAATTAGGGTAGATCTAGAAAATGTTGAATTCTGATGTCTGTGTACACTTTCAGGAAAATCTGAAACTTGTCCTGGACTGGAAATGCCGAGATAGAGAAAACCCAAAAATCTTTCCTCGAGATGGCTCAGCTCGGGTTTGACCCTCATAAAAGGTCAAATACCACATTCTTTATTTGAAGTCTGATTCGAATTCTGTTCGCAGATCTTAGAAGTTTGCCGAAAAGGGTATCCAAATTCACTCTCAGATCTAAAATTCTGCACCTGTACCTACAAGAAAATGGGGTTTTTTTTTGTATGAGGGGTTTGCCTTGGTCAAACCCTGGTTTGGAATCAACCTTAATATTGAAATTGAAATGGAGAATGTTAGCAAGTAGTAGAAAAGGATCTAATAATGAAGCTATGCAATTCAATAGATATGCAATTGTATTTGAAATATAAACAAGTATAGTGATATGAAAGCTTGAACACAACAATAAATGTAAATCAAACCTCCATGGTTGTATGCTTGGAATCTACCTTGGTAAGAGAATGAAATTAAAGATGAACAAAGGATCTTGAAGGAAGATCACACCATCATGATGGCTAGATCTAGGGTTTGAATGATGAATCTTGAATACTTGAACCAAATCCCTTCAATGGCTTGAATGCTTGAATCCTTGATCTTCAATGGAGAACTTGGATGGAGAAGAAGAATTGAATGCTTGAATGGATGCTTGCTTGATCACCTTGAGAGCTTGCACATGAAAATTGCTTGAGTGTGGATGGATAATGGATGTGAAAATGAGAGAGGAAGGCCTCCTTTTATAGTGATCTAGGGCACACTCCTCTAGATGGGCCACCTTGGAGAATTAAATTCCAATTAGGTCCTTACCTTTAGAAAATATACCTAGATTAAATGTAATTAAAGGATTTACCATCCCGAAACCCGAAATGGCCGACCCGAAGGCGGTAAAATAAATCTCCCGAAAGCCCGAAGCCCAAAAATTCTAGAAATTGGAATTTTGAAAGAAGGGGTCAAAGTCAAGGTTGACCCTAACCTAGTTAGGGTTTACCTTGAACCTGACCTAGTTAGGTTCTAACTCGACCCTGACCCTGGTCCCAGGTTGACTCAGAACCAAGTCAGGAGGTCCTAGGGATGCCCAGAAACCTAGAATTGATGCTAGAATAGGATAGAATGTCAGTGATAGACATAAAATCCTATGATTATTGTGATGAAGGTTAGGAGGATCCATTTCTAAATCCTACCTAGAAATAGAGCTATGAAAGAGGGAAATTCAGGAGAATCCTTAAGATCCTAACCCTAATTTCACCTAGAATGAAGCAGAAAAGAAGTGGAAAGCAGGGAGAAAAGCCAAATACATGAAAAGACCCATTAAAGGAACTTAACATGACCCCAAACCACCTACTCAGAGGGCTAAATGCTCTTATCATGGAAGTTCTTCCATTTTAAGATGATACATTAAGCCCCCACTTTAGCAAGAGTATGGATTCAATGCAAACTCTTGGTAAAGGAGAAGAAAGAGGAGATCCAAGTGGATTCACAAAGAGATAAAACAACACTTAGCTAAGGGCATGAGCCCCCAAACTAAAGATTCTAACTCAACATACACACACGAGGGTGTGAAACAATAAAACGAAAAGAACAAGGGTTAGCACTAAATAACCCAAATCAATTAGCATAAGAAACCTCACTAAGAAATATTCCTCATGCTAATATCATATTTGGAAAGCTATCATAAAAGCATAAATGTTTACATAAGAAAGACAAGAGCAACACTATAAATAACATAGCTTCATGATCCTATCCTACTAGCATGAAAGCAAAAAAGAGAGAAAGGAGAAAGTGATTACCTTGCCCAGTAATATGCCCACCTTACTATGAATCACCCTGGAGGGAGAGCCCAATAGGTTCACCCAAAAAATGTGCTTGTAATTGTAATGCATCTTCTGACGGCTTTTGGAATACCCATAGATCCACCTTCTTGTATCACTATGAATATGAAATGCATGTCTCCTTAGGATTTAGCAACTTATGTGCATTACCATCGGAAGATTTAGCATATAGGTGTGTGTCTTTTTAGGATTTAGCAACTTATGTGTGTTACCTTCCAAGATTTAGCATATTTGAAATTGGAAATGTGTGTCCCTTTAGGATTTAGCAACTTATGCGCGTTACCTTTAGCAGATTTAGCATATTGAAAATTTTGAAAAATGTGTGTCTCCTCAGGATTTAGCAACTTATGTGCATTACCTTCGAAAGATTTAGCATATGAATGCGTGTCTTTTCAGGATTTAGCAACTTATGTGCATTACCTTCCAAGATTTAGCATATAAAAATAAAAAAATATAATACAAGGGAGACCCTATATATGCCCCCCTCCTTAATATGGAAAAAACATACTATGTTGACATGTTAAGGAAAGGAAAGAACAAGGATAAAGCCTTCTTCAACATCAAGACAATATCCACAAACAACACTCAGTCCAAGCCAAGAAGGTTATAGCTCCTATGAGGTCATGGAAGAGATGAATGTAAAGAGATATCATGCAAGAAGTGAAAAGAAAGTAACCCTTATGAGGGATAGCACATTGTTCAGTTTCCAAGGTGAGAGATATATCAACCATGGAAACCCAATGTCAAACAAAAAAAGAGGCTATTATCAAGGACATAGATCCTCAATGCAAACCATAATTTTCATGTATGATTGAATGTCACATAATAGATAGATACTGCTTACCCAAGGAAAGTGGTGAATCCTAGAAAGACAGAAGGAAATGACATCCTTGCCCCCCCAACATAGGACAAAGATTGAAGAGGATACCTACTTCACAATGCAAGGAGATATCCTATTTACAATAATGTACACCATATTCTTAGCGAGGGATATTGACCCCTACATCCAAGAGTAGAGATAATCGTGAAAAGGATATGTCATTCATAGAAAAAGGATCCTCAAATGAATGAGATCTTATCAACAAGACCCCCACCAAAGAGGAGTGCTTTAGATAAAATATCAACTTTCAAAAAGGAGGGAACAAAGATTCAATCATCAAGCCCCCTACAAGGAAGAGGAAGAGGAATATTTGAAATGAGGGAAACAACTCTAACACCAAAGCAAGGGTGAAAGTGTATAAAGAACATAATTTGCAACATAGAGAAGAGGTGATGACCTAGGACAACAACTTCTCATATAATAATATTATCCATAGTCAAAACATCTATCAATATGATGAAATAATATTGCAACATAAACAAATACCATTAAGCTAAGGAAAGCAATTCCCTAGACAAAGAGAAAGAAAGAAGTAACTTGCCCCCCAGAGATAGAGACAAGGGATACCTTTGCAAAACAAATGTCTTAGAAAAGATATCTTGAGAAGAAATGATAGATTCTATGGATGATTAAAAACATAATGCAAAGCCATAGAAAAATAGGAGAGAAAGAATACCAATTAAGCCATAATAAAAAGACCTAATGGATCCTAGGAGATTGGATGAAGATGCACCTCTTGCCCCCCAGTCATGAGACAAGAGGAGAAGAACATTTACATTATATCTAAAGGAGGGGAATCCCCTATATCAAAATTATGAAGGAATTGTAAAACTGCACGAGAGTGAGATATAATTCCTAAAGCAGCTCTTTCTCTAACATATGACTTGAAATGTTTACAATTAGCAAGTAAGTGTTTGTTACTATAATGAAAAGGACATTTATATTTATATAGAGCATCTATCAGCATAGGTCTAAAGATTTCTTTCTTGGAATTCATTAGCTCAACATATACCTTCTTAGCAATTTCTTGTCGAGTATTAGGGTTATCTAGGATAAGCGTGGGGAGAGGAGGACGATGTTTAGCATCACCTACCTTAAATTGAGATTTTGAACACCCAACACCATACATATTCGATTTAGGTGGTATATGAACTAGAAATCTAATACCATGCTCATTAACACCTAGCCCTAAACCTTTATAACCTTGTTTAGTCACCATATTATATCCAGTAGTATACATATTATGTAAAGCTTCTACATGAGGTGATTGTTTATCATGATCATGAGTAAAGGTTGTATAAGGTGGGATAATAGGTTTGGTAGAAGTGTTTGTACCCTTTCCTTTAATATAATCCTGAATAAGAGGAGAAGGTAAATCAAAGAAATCTTGCACATCCACATCCTGAACGATAGCTTGAATCCCATCATAAGTACGGGAAGAGCGAGGATTAATAGATGGAGAATTAGGTATCAAAATAGGAAGATTAGGATTGATAGGATTAGGATTAGGATTGATAGGATGAGAATTAGGAAGATTAGGAGGTGGTGTATCATCTACCCAATTCTTCACATAATCCAAAAGATGAATAAGGCTACCACATAAATCTCTAACAAAAGTTTTAAATGTAGGCAGACTAGTGTCACTTAACTTCACAAAAGCATAAGCAAGAGCAAAGTGAAGGGTCATCAACATAATGAAGTGAATAATACTTTCATAAACATCATAGGTATGATAAAGAGATGCTAAAAGAAGAGTAATGAAGAACATAACTACACACCAAAGCATCTTAACAATCACCATAGAAAAATGAAATGCAAGAAATATTTTTGGATTTTATTGAATATATAATTTTTTTTGGATTTTTGAATGTAAAATGAAAGAGCATAAAATAGATCTAATCTAAATGCAAGAAAAGATCTAAAATCTAACACAATAGGGCATCTAATTCCACAAAAGAAAAGGAGAGTAAGTATGTCGGGTTCACCAAAATGAATAGAGTGAAGGTGAACACACAAGATAATGCAAAGGGAGATCTAACACAATAGGGCATCTAAATACACAAAAGAAAAGGGGTAAGTATGTTGGGTTCACCAAAATGAATAGAGGTAAAATGGATTCACCACTATTTAGATGTAGAAGGGGAAATATAAGATCTATTCTCAAAAACCCAAATTCCCCAAAGAAGAGATCCAATTTGATCAACCACAAGGTTAATACACAATTGAATAAATTTTATGAAGAATATGGAAGAGAGAGAGAGAGAGAGTAAATCCAATATTTCCCTATGGAGGAGGATTATGTTTGGAAATATGAAATAATAAATACTAACCTCAAATTAGGGCTCAGCTCGGGTTTGACCCTCATAAAAGGTCAAATACCACATTCTTTATTTGAAGTCTAATTCAAATTTTGTTCATAGATCTTGAAAGTTTTCTGAAAAGGGTATCCAAATTCGCTCTCAGATTCAAAATTCTGCACCTGTACCTGCAATAAAATGGGGGTTTTTTTTGTATGGGGGGTTTGCCTTGGTCAAACCCTAGTTTGGAATCAACCTTAATATTGAAATTGAAATGGAGAATGCTAGCAAGTAGTAGAAAAGGATATAATAATGAAGCTATGCAATTCAATAGATATGCAATTGTATTTGAAATGTAAACAAGTATATTGATATGAAATCTTGAACACAACAATAAATGTAAATCAAACCTCCATGGTTGTATTCTTGGAATCCACCTTGGTAAGAGAATGAAATTAAAGATGAATAGAGGATCTTGAAGGAAGATCACACCATCATGATGGCTAGATCTAGGGTTTGAATGATGAATCTTGAATACTTGAACCAAATCCCTTCAATGCCTTGAATGCTTGAATCCTTGATCTTCAATGGAGAACTTGGATGGAGAAGAAGACTTGAATGCTTGAATGGATGCTTGCTTGATCACCTTGAGAGCTTGCACATGAAAATTGCTTGAGTGTGGATGGATAATGGATGTGGAAATGAGAGAGGAAGGCCTCCTTTTATAGTGATCTAGGGCACACTCCTCTAGATGGGCCACATTGGAGAATTAAATCCCAATTAGGTCCTCACCTTTAGAAAATATACCTAGATTAAATACAATTAAAGGATTTACCAACCCAAAACCTGAAATGGCCGACCCAGAGGTGTGAAAATAAATCTCTCGAAAGCCCGAAGCCCAGAAATTCTAGAAATTAGAATTTTGAAAGAAGGGGTCAAAGTCAAGGTTGACCCTGACCTAGTTAGGGTCAACCTCAACCTTGACCTAGTTAGTGTTGACCTTGACCTAACCTAGTTAGGTTCTAACTCGACCCTAACCTTGGTCCCAGGTTGACTCAGAACCAAGTCAGGAGGTCCCGAGGATGCCCAGAAACCTAGAACTGATGCCAGAATAGGATAGAATGTCAGTGATAGACATAAAATCCTATGATTATCATGATGAAGGCTAGGAGGATCCATTTCTAAATCCTACCTAGAAATAGAGCTATGAAAGAGGGAAATTCAGGAGAATCCTTAAGATCCTAACCCTAATTTCACCTAGAATGAAGTAGAAAAGAAGTGGAAAGTAGGGAGAAAAGCCAAATACATGAAAAGACCCATTCAAGGAACTTAACATGACCCCAAACCACCTACTTGGAGGGGAAAATGCTCTTATCATGGAAGTGCTTCCATTTTAAGATGATACAAGTATTTGTGAAGTCGACTAGATGACAAATTATGTATAAGTATATAGTGTTTTGTGGAAGCAATGAGAATGAGTATGAGAATGGATGTAATGATGTGAATCTAAGAGCAGAGAGTAGATGTGAGATCAATGTTTGACAAAGCTACAATTGGAACTATCTAAGAAAAGGAAGTGCTTGTATTGTTCATTTTTGGACAAGTCTTCTGAGATAGTTTGATTGTAAGAGTTGTATGCTCACCACCTTTAACCAGGTGTTTTGTATCCCTTAACAGGGTTTTGTATTCCTCTAGCAAGGAAATGTACTATGTAATAATCAGCTCCTAACAGAGCTAGATCTCCTAACATGGATATAATATTTTAGTACATAGTTGTGGGTATCATCCCCATCGGGATTTTCCCTTGGCTAGGGTTTCCTCGAGAACAAATCATGGTGTCATGAGTTATGTATTTTAATTATATGTTCTTTTCCTTTCAGCATTGTTTTTATTTATTTATAATTGGTTGAAGCTTAAATATAAGTGCAATATTACTGATTTATACCCCCTCTTAGTATTACCTAATCCTAACAATTGGTATCAGAGCTATTGGCCCTTGGAGAGAAAGCCTAGTAGCTTAAGGGAGATCAAAATGGATTCAAAAAGTTTGCAAGAGAACTTTGAAGCAACACTTGAAGACCTGGACAAAGAGAAGGCTGAGAATGGCATATTGAAATTCAAACTAAGAAGAGTAGAAGGTTTCATCAGGAAATTAAAGAAGCAGCTTGAAAATTCAAGATGTCATAAATAAGACCTTATGGACAAGATTAATGAAGATTCAATCAATGATACATCAAACCAAGTAAAGAAGCTAGAGAAAGAAAAAGAGCAAATCAATCTTCTGATGATTAAAGAGATTCAACATGAAAAGGATGCAAGGAACAAAGTTGAAGAATCACTAAAAGAAGAAAATGAACATATAGGATAAATGAAGACCGAAATTGATGACTACAAAGATAAATATCAAGAATTGGAGAAGTACAATCAGATCATTAAAGGTGAACTCACTCAAGCCAAATTGCATGTTGAGAAGTTGCACATGAGCAGTGATAAGATTGATGAGCAAAGAGTGAGATAGAAACTAAAAGGAGCTATGTCTGGAGTTGGATTCAATGAAGCAGAATGTTCTAAGACTAATGAAGAAGAAAATGAAGCAAAGTCTTAAGAAAGACCTACTCATGAAGAACCTAAGGAACAAATCAAACCTTTCAGAGGTAGATGTTGTGGATGCAACAAAGTTGGACACATGAAAAGAGATTGCAGAACTAAAGGTACTTGTAAACCCTTTGCCAGTTATTGTTATGAGTATGGACACAAGGAAGTAGATTGTAGAAAACTAGATCAGTTAAGGTATAAACAAGATTATGTTAGAGAAGAGTCAGAAGCCAAGGTTACATGTCAAAAATGAAATAACTTTGGGCATACTATAGGGTATTGTAAATTACAAGTAAATTAGGAAAGAAGGAGACCTCCTACATGTTACAAATACAACAACCTTGGACACCTAGTGAAGTTTTGTAGATACAATGGAGAGGACAATAGAAGAGGACCAAGAAGGTCAAGTGAACCAAGAGGACCACCTCCTATGGTCATAAGGAAGAATGTTGGTGACAGTGGTAAGAGTCTTAATGAGTACATGAATGAGTTTGAGAATCATTTCAAGAAATTAGAGAACAAGGAGGATGACAAGATATGGAAGGTGAAAGATTTCAACAAGGCATCGATTCAAGGAGAGACAGTAGATGATACCGTGTCTTCGCATGATGATTTCTTTGAGACATCAACCTAGAAGACCACATGGACTTAGGGGGATCATTGGATGTAGAGAACATAATTTATCTAGCCCTTGTATGTATGGTTAGGTATGGTATGTATAGATACTATGGAGTCTGTGGTTGAGAGCTCAGCACTTGGAGATCCATTTTTTTGTATTCGTGAGTTTTGTGTTGACTAGACAACATGAAAAGTTGAGCTACTTGTGATTAATGCACTTACTCAACTTATGAAGGATAAAAGAGCTTGGATAACATCATTTCAGTATCATTTATTGATCAATGACTAAGGAGAGTAGAGTTGTGAAGTATTGCAGTCATCTAGCAGAAAGATTTTGGGACCGCGTGAAGAAAAGTATCAGATTCAAGTGTATTTAAGGAATTTAGACCTATACTCATTGAGAATTTATGGATGCATTAGTTATCTTTGATGTTGTGGATAGACCTAGGTACAATTTTAAGAGACACTTGTTTAAGTCTTGTGAGGATGATCCAAAAGGAGCTTTTTCACAAACCCCTATTGGTGTATTTCACGTAGAAGATATTAGGGCTTATATTCACTAAAAATATGAAATCATAGGAGATGTGAATATTTATAATGAATTGGATGCAATGATAGAAGCAGATGGATCTATGCTAGAGGAGTTCAAGTACCTAGAGAGTCAGTCTATCATTAAGCTAACCCTACTTACATAATTCATGAAAACAAAATGGTTCAAGATTATTCTTAGTAGAATCCATGATTAGTTCATATGGATTGGACATCAACCAGTGAAAATATGTGCATATATGATTCATGACATAACTGAATTAGATAATGAAGGATCTCTTCCTATAGCAAAAAAGAATTTAAGGAAACAAGTGCAAACCCTAACACACTCAAAATGGGATAAGAGGGCAATGACAGTCAATGACATCTTCCAGCAAGATTTTAGATTGGTGGAAATGATATTGGGCTACTATCTATACTATAGTAGTAGACCCAACTCTATTTTTGTTCGTGTTATCATGATGGCATGTAGGATGGTCAAGGAAAACAAGAAATATAACCTTTGTGAAGTACTAGCTCAGCAGTTTCAAGAGAATGTAAAGGTGATAAAGAAATATAGGACTAAAGCATTTAGGTTTCAGTCCTTGTTGGTTCACATGTATATTCATATCATTCACAAGCTCCCTGACATGCACCCTAGGGCATGGAAAGATAATGTACCCACTAGAATATAGATTTAAGAGAGTTATAGAAGATAAGAAAATAATTGGGTTGATGGTGAACTATTTGCTTGGACCAAGATACTACAAAGGAAGATGAAGGAAAGGTATAGGATACTTGAAGATATAGTTGATAAGTATGAGGACACTATCTATTTCATGGTTGAAACTAATTGTGTTTATTTTGAGGTAGTAGAACTGAGGAAGAAATAGTGTTACCCTATGGGGTATGAAGTAAGTTCAGTGATCTTGACTATGCAGGTAGAGTATGTACTGGTAGTAGAAGTAGACCCTACTAAGGAAAGATGGGGAATGTGTAGGGAGAAGTCAGGAAAGATCAGAGAAGAACAAGAGAAGGTAACAATGAAGAGAAAAAATAATAAAATTGTGAAGGATATCACTGCGAAGGTAGGAATCACTAAGGAGAAGTTGAAAAGCATCAGAGCAAAGATGGAGGCATCTTCTAGCATGGCTATTGATGCACCTATCCCTTTTGAGTCAGAGAAAATAGTTAATCCTACACCAGACATAATTGACCTATCACCTACACAAGAGGAGACAACACAAGAAATTATACCTGCAAGCATTCCTAGAAGATCTACAAGATCTACCAAGCAGGGCAGTCCAAAGGAAAAAGTGGTAGTAGTGGAAAAGAAGAAGGAAGAAAAGGTAACTGAGAAAGAAGAAGAAAAAGTAGCACAGAAGGATCCACAAACTTTGTGGAAAAAAGACCTTAAATCACTACAAAAGAGAGTAATTAAAGATGGAAACTTGAAAATAGTGGACAGATATTATGAGAGGTATGATTATGAGAATCAAGCAATCATTGAAGATACTATCACTGAGTATATGTTGATCTTTAAGAAAAATTTGTTGGAGATTGAAGGAAGTATCCCTAAGGAACTATACAATAAGTTTGAGATCAAAAATTAGTTGGCACAATCAGAAGATGAGAACATAAGGAACAAATCTATAGAAGACATGCTACCAGTTGCCTCTATATAAGAAATTGAGAGGATAATAAATGAGTTGAAACCCCTATTGAGGAAAAATGATAGACTGGTAAAAATCATGGCTATAAAATATGATGAAGTTATTGAGGACACTCAAAAGGCTTTAGACCAAATCCTTATGAGTGATATGCCAAAGAAGACCTCACCTCCCAAGGTTACCAAACCTACATCTTTGGGATTGGGAGAAAGTTCCAAGGCAGTAGA
Organism: Chamaecyparis obtusa; assembly: GCA_027943335.1. NCBI lineage: Eukaryota > Viridiplantae > Streptophyta > Pinopsida > Cupressales > Cupressaceae > Chamaecyparis > Chamaecyparis obtusa. The sequence goes on along the minus strand of BSBK01004397.1, from coordinate 1,686,286 downwards.
AGGAAGTGAACAAGCTAGCATGCAACTAGACTTCTTTGTATCTAGTGTGTCTGTGACCCTTGACACTTCACATGATGTAAATGATCCATTTCTGGATAATTTGGACAATGCGATGGAAGTTGAAGTACAAGGATAGTCAGAGGAAGAGAAAACAAAGGAGAAATAAGAAGAGAAGTTATGGGAAATAGAAACATAGTAGGAAGAAAGGAAGGAAGAAGAAAGTAGAAAAAAGAAAGTAGTTGAGGTTAGAATGGAGAAAAAGCAAGAAGCTGACACCTCTTCTACTTTATTGTTGGAAAGTATGGCCAAACCGATGAGTGTTGATGTTGATAACATAGATGAGGATGAGCTTATGAGGCTATCCTTCATGGCCTTCACTAATGCTAAGGAAAGTTCAGTGCAAAAATGGGATAAAAAAGTAAAAATAATGACTAGGGTTGTAGAGACATTAAATAAACTACTTTCTACACCGATTACTTTTCAAGGAAATGATGAAGCAGAGAACCAAGGCATGGCACTAGATAGCTTTGATAGTCACTTTGAATCATTTATAAAGACTATAGAAGACAAGGAAGAGAAGAGGTTCTTGGAGAAGAAATTGAGAGAAGTCTATTAGTCCATCTCATGGGACTTGGACATTCTCAAGGTTACTACTCTTAAGGTTAAGAGTTGTGTAGTACAAGGTAGAAAGATTTATAGTTACTGCATAAGTCCTTGTAGTCATGTAAAGAATATTGATGAAATTATAGCCAAAGATAGGGCTACACTTGACAATATGATGAATAGTTGTGAAACATCTTCACTAACTATGATTGAAATGGATAAACAAGCATCCAAGTTGTTGGATAAAATCAGTGTATTGGAAATGGAGAAAGGGAGAGTGGTAGATAGATTTGTCTTGTTGAAGAGCTTGATAACACCTTATCTTTCAATGCTAGAGATACATCTGTCAGAGATGGAAAAGGTGGAAGGATTAATGTCTATGTCTCTAGCTACTGAGCTAAAGGCAGCAAAGACAACATCATATGCACTAAATGGATTGATTTATGTCAGTGAGCTATTGATCAAATCATGGGCTAAGGAAGTGAAGACCTTGGAAAACTCTTTCCAAGATATCCTAAAACTAGTGAGTAAGCACTAAGTTCTTTTGTGCTTAGAAATTTTTTGAAATTTTGTAAGGACCTTTGACATTGATGTCAAAGGGAGAGGAAGAGAAAGAGAAAAATGAGGAGAGTAAAATAAAGAGAGGAAGATAAGAGAAATAATAAAAAGAAGAAAAAGATAAACAAAAAAAAGTAGAAAAGATAAAAAGATAAAAAGAGATATGTGTAGATAAAGCTTTAACACTTAGTCATTTTTCTAAGTGTTGCCATCAATGCCAAAGGGAGAGATTGTTGGCAAGTGATTGTTATAAGTAGTGGTTGCCGTTGCACCAAAAGATTGACCTGTTAATGCCCGATACAACCACTAGACTTATAGAAGACATAGGAGGTGGTTAAGCCATGTCATGAATCCTGAGGGGAGTGCTGACCAATTTTCCAACAATCTCCCCCTCAAAGTTACCCGAGGGGATTCGAACCTGTGACCAAGCTCTGATACCAATTGTTAGAAAGTAAAGTCCACCAAGATAACTGAGAGGGGGGGGTGAATCAGTTATCAGATAGTTATAACTTTTCTCATCTTCAAAAACATTAAACCATAATAGAAATGTAATCACCAACCATAGAAAGATATTCATACACAATAACATAATAACACAAGATATGTTGACTAGGGAACCTCTTGATCAAAGAGTAAACCCCAGTGGGAATGATGCCCACAAAAGAAGCAATAATATAAATGTTCTTTGTGAAAGGATGGACTCTGTTAGGAGTCTTATGAAATACATTCAGTAGATATGAATCCTTGTTAGGAGATTTTGAATCCTTGTTAAAAGATTCTAACCATGTTAGGAGTTATGGAAGACAGAAGGACCCACTGCCCAAATACCTTTAGGGTAAGATCACTAAACACACTATCCAAATGACCTTAAGATTATTCAATAGAATAATATGAAATATGTTACCTCCTCACTATGCCAAACCGCACTCACTGCTACACCAGATCTCAATTCCAGATCTCTGTACTTTGCATGTCTTCCTTCATAATTTCGCTATCATACTTAGCTCTTTTCTTCACTTCATGCATACCACATCACATATCATCACTACTTCATATTTTGATGACATACAATAAGGAAAAACATTCCTTCCTTTATACCACACTCAAATAATTACAAATGAATCGGCACACAAATACAAAATAAAAGTTTCCATATGCTACATCAAAATTACACAAAACTGTCAGCTTCCAGATGTAATAACTCTTCATTCATGTGACCTCAAAGTTTTCATTGTGAACCATGTCACCATCAATGTGTCTCAAACTTCCCTTTAACTGCGCAAAACTAGATTCCATCCTGATTAGGAGATATCATCCGATTTCCACAAACCGCTACTCAGGAACACTACCTAAATACTGCTTCCACTAAAATGCTCATAACTAATATGAATAAATGAATTTCCATCTGCACTCTTAACCATAGACAAATAACATATCAAAGAATATAACCTCAACATCACATAGCTCTAACTACAATATCCCACATGCGCTAATCAAAACATTGTCTACTTCTTTGCTAGTCTCCAGAAGATCACTGTGTTGACATCAATGATAATCATAGTCATGAATGCAACAAAAACTACTACAGAATGACTGCCAACATCTAGCATTCATTCCTAACAATCTCCCCCATTGGCATTGATGGCAACATAGATGAAAAATATCCAATGTTCCAAAAATCCAATACTACTACACAACTGCTTCAAATCCTCTTCATCAGTTAAATCTTGCTTCGTTATCTTATTTAGTTCTCTCATATTGTTTTTCATGCATACTTCTCCCCCTTTGACATCAATGACAAAAATTCCATCACTAATTCAACAACTCAATGTCAAAGACACTATTCAGAAAGTACATTCACAAGAGTCCTTGTGACTCAGCTCACATACTCCCCCATAGAGGAAGTACCAACATCCAGTCTAGAAGAAAGATAAGGCTCATATACCACTAGACAGATGCAACCAACTGCATCACTTATCAAAATTAGGTTGGGGCATAACCCCAAGCATACCTCTCAAATACTCAAATGTATCCTTAGGAAAAGGCTTTGTAAATATGTCTGCTATCTGTTCCTTTGTGCTTATGTACTCCAATCTGACTTCTTTCTCAGCAACTTTCTCTCTTACAACATGATACTTGATCTCTATATGCTTTGTCTTAGAATGTAGTACGAGATTCTTAGACATACTAACTATATTGGTGTTATCGTAATGTATAAAAATAGGCTCAAGAAACTTAATTCCAATATCCTTTAGCATCTGCTTCATCCAAATTATCTGGTTACAATTGTTTGCTGCTGCTACATACGCTACTTCTATTGTGCTCTGTGAAATACAATTTTTCTTCTTGCTCAACCATGAAACCAATCTTCCTTCAAGAAAAAAGGCTCCACCACTGGTGCTTTTCTTGTCATCAACACTACCTCCCCAATCAGCATCTATATATGCACATAGGGTAAAATCATTAGATTTTTCATACCACAATCCATAGTCCATTGTGCCTCTTAAATATCTCAGTATCCTCTTTACTGCTGCATAATGTGACTCTCTAGGTTCAGCTTGAAATCTTGCTACCATTCCAACTGAATGTTGGATATCCAATCTAGTATGTGTTAAGTACTGCAATCCTCCAATCATGGATCTGTATTTCTTCTGCTCAATTGCTGGTGTTTCATCTTTGCTAGATAGTTTATCCTATAACCATAGGTGTTCCAACTGGTTTATAGTTCTCCATTCCAAATCTTTTCAAAAAATCATTCAAGTACTTTGTCTGACTTACAAAGATACCATCATTATTCTGTGTTATCTGTAATTCCAAAAAATATTTCATCTCACCAATCATACTCATTTCAAATTTAGTCTTCATTTCATCAGCAAATTTGTCACTAGCTTCATCTTCTCCTCCAAAGATAATGTCATCAACAAAAATAACTATAATCAATAATCCATTTTCAATTTCTTTTGTATACAAATTACTATTTGTTGTTCCTTTAGTAAATCCCAATTTCAACAAATACTTATCCAGTCTTGCATACCAAGTTCTAGGTGCTTGCTTTAGTCCATATAATGCTTTCTTTAGTTTACATACCATATCTCCTTCTTGAGTCAAAGGAAAACCTTCAGGCTGATCAATGTAGACTTCTTCTTCCAATTCACCATTTAGAAATGTTGACTTCACATCCATCTGATACACTTTAAATTTCTTAAAAGATGCATAGGCCAAGAACATTCTTACTGCTTCAATTCTTGCCACAGGTGCAAAAGTTTCTTCATAGTCAATTCCTTCTTGCTGTGAGTATCCTTTACAAACTAATCTTGCTTTGTTTCTTACTACTTCTCCTTGTTCATTCATCTTATTTCTAAATACCCATTTAGTTCCAATCACATTCTTGTCTTTAGGTCTAGGGACCAATTCCCATGTCTTTTTCTTTTCAATTTGATCTAGTTCTTCTTTCATAGCATTAATCCAATGTTCATCTTCACAAGCTTCACTAGTAGATTTAGGTTCAATTTGAGAAATCAAACATAAATATACCTTATTCTGAGTCAGAACTCCTCTGTCCAAACTTCCAATAACTTGTTCAATAGGATGGTGTCTTGATATATACCTATTTGGTGTCATAGTCATAGATCTTGCTTCAACTGTAGATTCTTCTCTAGATTCTTCTCTGGCTTCTTCTCTGGCTTCTTCAGCATGACTTTCATTCAAAAATTCACTGTCAGTCTCAAAGAATAATTCAGTAGTTTCAATGTTAGGCTGAGGATGAGGTTCTTCATCAGATTCATAATCAAGCATTCTTTCTTGAATCTTAAACTTTTCATCAACTTTAACATTTGTGCTCTCAACAATAGTTTTAGTTCTCTTATTGTAACATCTATATGATTTTCTCTTCAAAGAATATCCAAGAAAAATTCCTTCATCACTTCTAGGATCAAACTTTCCAATATCATCATCTCTCTTTATATAACATTTGCTTCCAAAAATTCTAAAATACTTAACTGAGGGTGCATGTCCAAACCATAATTCATAAGGTGTCTTGTCTATGTCTCTCTAATTTGTACTTTTTTCATTGTATATACTATTGTATTCACTACTTCTCTCCAAAATGTCTTCACCAAATTATTCTCAAATAACATAGCTCTTGTTGTTTCAGTCACTGACCTATTTCTTCTTTCTACAATACCATTTTGTTCAAGTGTTGTAGGGGCTGAAAACTGTCTCTTAATACCATTCACTTCACAAAAAGTGTTAAACTCTCTAGAAGTAAATTCTCCACCTCTATCAGATCTCAAACATTTAATCTTCATTCTAGATTCATTCTCAACTTTATTCTTAATGATCTTAAACTTATCAAATGCTTCAGATTTTTCTTTCAGAAATGCAATCCACATCATTCTTGTAAAATCATCAACAAGAATCATAAAATACCTTTCTCCATAGAATCCTCTAGTCCTGGTAGGACCGCTCAAGTCTGTACGAACAATCTCCAACTTCTCTGTCGATGCGAACTTCTTACTAGGAAATGAACTTCTCTTCTGCTTAGTCATCACACATTCTTTGCAAATCATGTTAGTAGGCTTCATAATTTTAGGCAAATCCCTTACTACAAGTGTTGTACTCACTTTCACAATATTATCAAAGTTTATATGACAAAACCTTCTATGCCATAACCAACTATCATCAATCTTAGTAATCAAACATGTCATCTCAGTAGGATTCAACTAAAATACTTTACCTCTAGTTCTAGATCCAGTTCCAATTAGATTTCCATCTTTATCCTTTATCACACAAGTTTTCTCAGTAAACCAAACTTGATATCCCTTATCCACTAACTGTCCAACACTCAAAAGATTATGTTTCAATACATCAAAAAAATAAACATCATCAATATTAGTCTTTCCATCAAGAGTAATAGATCCTATACCTTTAATCAAACAAGGTGCATTGTTACCAACTCTAACAATTCCTCCATCATAGTTGTTAAACTTTATGAACTTCTTCCTGTCACCAGTCATATGATGTGAACAACCATTGTCTATAATCCAATCAGCTTTCTTTTCAACTTGAGAAACTAATGCTTTTTCTTCCTTAACATCATATTCTGAATTCTCTTCTTTAATTGCTACAAATCCTATTTCATCATTATTCTTAGTATCACTTTCACTTAAGGTTCTTTCAATACTAGCATCAAGATCTTCATCATTAGCATAATAACACTCCTTAGATCTTGTAGGCTTGAAATTATTTATGTACTTCTTAACTCTCTTAGGACATTTAGATGAAAAATGACCATATTCTTGACAAGTCCAACATTTAAAAAATTTCTTACCGTCTGGTTCTCTTTTCACAAGCAAGGAAATACCTTCTTCAATATTCTTGTCTTCTTCATTTCTAGATCTGCTGCTGCTGGCATAATCTCCACTCACATTGGTACTTCTTGACAAAGTAGGGCAGACACTAAGAGCACTGAATGTTGTCTCCATTCTAGGTAAGTCTCTTGATACCCTCAGGTTCATTTCTAATGCTTCCAATCTTTCAAGAAGGGTCTCTCTTGTAAAGTTTGTAGTACATGATATAACTTGTTCAATCATCTATGTTGTCTTCTTAAATATAGAAGTTAATGTCCTCAGAATTTTCCATATCACTTCATTCTCTATCTTTGTTCCTCCACAAGCTTTTATTCTTGAAATAATTTCTAACATTCTACCAATATAGCTTCTAACCGATTCATCTTCCATCATTCTTATATCTTCAAATGCACATATCCAATTATGTAATCTATCTCTCTTTGCATGTTCATCACCTTCAAAAGTAGAGTGTAAAGCTTTCCAAATTTCATGAGCTTTTGTTAAACATTTTACCTGACTGTATTCATTCTCCAGAAGTGCTGTCAAAAGTGCTTCTCTTGCAAGTATGTTACACATGAATAGATCTAGGTCATCTTTAGATCCCGTCTCAAGATTATCTTCTTCAATGATAGTCTTCTCATTCTTTGTAATCAACCAATAACCTAGTCCTAAACATAGTAGATGTGTCTTCATCTTCTCTTTCCAGCTGTCAAAATTTACTCCATCAAACTTAGGGCTTTCTTTCCTGAAATTCACCATGGATCTCCTTAAGCTGTTAAAATTTTCTTTCAAGGACCTACTGCTTTGATACCAACTGTTACAAGTAGCGGTTGCCATTGCACCAAAAGATCGACATGTTAATGCCTGATACAACCACTAGACTTATAGAAGACACAGGAGGTGGTTAAGCCATGCCGTGAATCTTGAGGGGAGTGCCAACCATTTTTCCAATAGTGATGTTTTGGGCCACTAGGTATCACTTGAGGGTTTTCATTCATGGAAAAACTTATGCTAGAGTGATCACATGCAGAAGGTTTTGGTACTGGAGTCACAGTCATGAAAATGACTAAGTACAGAATTAGGACAACAGTGTATTGTGGAACAGTTTTGGTTAGCGATGACACTATATGAGGTATTATGGCTTGTGAAGTTAGTAGAAGGTATTTTGGGATATGTATATTCTTTGGTTAAATTTGCATGTGTTTTGGTGATCAGATCAATGAGATTCAGTGATCTAAAGGTATGTAAAGACATAGAATCAGTATAACAGGGCATATAAATAGTTGCAAAGATTAAGGCAAGGATAGTGGATATGGAAATGTGCTAAGTCAGATGGATAAAGTATATTGCCGACTCTTTGGTAATATAAGATCTCTGACTCTATGTTTATCATTTACATAATTTATTATTATGTTTTGTATGGTATTTGTGAAGCCGACTGGATGGAAGATTGTGTATAAGTATAGAGTGTTTTGTGGAAGCAATGAGAATGAAAATGAGAATGGGTGTGATGATGCAAATCTGAGAGAAGAGAGTAGATTCAAGATCAATGTTTGACAGAGCTACAACTGTAACTATCTAAGCAAAAAAAGTTCTTGTATTGTTCATTTTTGGAGAACTCTTTCAAGATAGTTTTCATTGTAAGAGATGTATGCTCACCAACTTTAACCAGGTGTTTCATATCCCCTAACAGGGTTTTGTATTCCTCTAGAAAGGAAATGTATTGTGTAACAATTAGCTCCTAATAGGGATAGATCTCCTAACAAGGATATAATATTTTAGTAAATAGTTGTGGGTATCATCCCCACCGGGGTTTTCCCTTGGATAGGGTTTCCTTGAGAACAAATCATGGTGTCATGAGTTATGTGTTGTGCTTATATGTTCTTTTCATTTCAACATTATTTTGGTATATTTATAATTGGTTGACGTTTAAATCTAAGTGCAGTAATACTAATTCACCCCCCCCTCTCAGTATTACCTAATCCTAACATACCTCTCAATAGGAATTCATGCCTCATTCTCATCACCTTGTACTTAGTTCTCCTAGCTACATGAACTCAATTGCAAGTTTCACCTAGTAGGCATTCATGCCTCATTCTTGATACCTTGCACCTTGTTTTAGCTTATCTTTTACTACCTATCCTTGAGCAGAAGCTATCATTATCTAGATCTTCTGATATTAGCTTAGTACCCTTGTTACAATTGGATTTTCAATCTCATCTTCCATGCTAGTTATAACTCATAGCCATTAACAAAAGGCTATCTTTGATCCAAAAGGGAAAGTTGTTGACAAGATCCTTGGACCATCCTTTCATGAGGAACATTTTCCTCAAACCCCTATCTACCAGTCAATACCCTTCACCTACGATGAGTATCATGATCAAACCAACATGTTGGCATATGATTGGAGCAACCATAATAAGCTTGATTCTGAGTCTTCTTTAGACATGGAACCTATAGAGGAAGAAATTAGAAAGTGCCAAAAAGATAAATATTTTCATAAGGTGATGCAGGCCATTATGAATAGGAAAAAGATAGATACTTTATGCATCTTGCCTCTATGGGTATAAAACTTGTTACTCCATAGAGAATTAAGAGTTTTCATTAGTATCATTCAGTCATACAATCAGTAAAGGAGAAAATATAGGTCAATTGGTCAACACATAGAGCCTAGACACTGAGCAGGATACAAGGTAGAACATTATACTAACCGAATATAGTTTTGACTGAGTACTCATACCAAGCTAGATGATTACCAAGTACTGAGCACAATAGTCATCAAGAATTCATATGTATCAAGTACCAATTAAATAATGAGTGATAAATGCAATGTAAATTGAGTGAAATAGGAAATGACATAGAATTTTGTAATGGCACAAACTACAAGGCAAACCATTTATACTGATCAAAAAATGGTTTACCAAGATTGAGATGAAATTTAATATGGATGTAATCATTTAATGGATGATGATTTCTATGTAAAGATGATCTAGGTTATTCATTTGAACCGTTGATCTTAGGTTTTCTAAGATAGTATCTAAACCCTAATTAGGTCAAATCACTTTAATATAAATATTGTATAGATGTCATTTTGAAAAGTGTCACAAATGAAGTAGCCACCATTGGGAGACATCTGAAGATCAGATAGGGTTATGTTGAAGCATTGATATAGTATATAATTTATCAGAAATAGAAGGCTACCGAGCAGTATTCAGAGAAGAGATCAATGAAATTGAGGTGATAATAGATAAGTACATAATAGATCAAATATCAGGAAAATATTAGTTGCTATCTATAGATAAATTTCACTGTTACTTTTTAACCATTGTAGTGGACTTTAAAGTCTCTTAACATAGTAGACTTGTCAGTATTTTGTAAAATCTCTTAACCGATTGCACACTTAATTATGTTGTTAAAATCCTCTAGCCAAGTAGATCTAGCTAATCTTATTGTTACTCCTAATAGGGAAATATCACCAAAAGTGATCAAATCTTTGTAGCCTTAACCAGAAACTTTGTTACTGCAGTAGTGAAGCTTTGTGGGTTCCATCCCCACTATAGTTTTTACCTTCTAACAAGGGTTTCTGCGATACCAAAATACATGTGTTATGTGTATGAAGTTTCATGTTTGCATATTTTATTAGATTACATGCATTTACATTTTAGTTATGTTATTGGATGTATGGTGAATGAAAATGATACATTCAGTTAATGATTTACATGTTTACAAGGATTCAATTGAAATTTTTTGAGGGTACTGATTCACCCCTCCCCTCTGAGTACACTCCTTTCCATAATTCCAATAATTGGTATCAGATCTAGTTCTCTTGTTGAGGAAATTTAATCACTGAAGAGAAAAGATCTAAAGGATGGAAAGGTATAAGCTTCAAAAGAATATTGAAAATAAGAAATTGCAGATGCAAATTCTCATAGAACAATTCAAGGAAGCCAAATAGAAACTGAGAGACTTACTAGTCGAAAGGAATGAAATGGCATTTCGGCTCAATGAGACTGATTATCAGGTTGAAGAGATAGAGGATCCAATTGAAGGATCTGGAAGTATATCTAATGCATTTGAACGAACCATATCAAATATATCTAAAAAGAATCAACATCTTACTGATCAAGTGAAAGCATTGTAAATTAGTCAAGAGACTCAAATGGTAAGAATGATTGATGTCATGCAAGACAAGATGAACAAGAAAGGAATTTGGCTATTGAAGATAGAAGACAAATGACTGAAAAGATGGAAGAAAAGAATCTGAGATACTAAGACTCACGGAGCATCATTTTGAAATTTGTAATCAGATGGTTGTCATGAATTAGGAATTCAACTGAGTGAATAGTGAGCTTACTATAAAACTGGAAGACATTGGTGAATTGAGAGATGAGAATGAAAGACTGAAGAATGAAGTGAAAATTCAACAACAACATAATGAAATTATCAAGAAAGATAAATAAATCACTAAAAGGATGGATGAATTCCTAAATAGTCAAAGAAGGCTTGACAAAACTACTGGTTTAGACTATATCGAGCAGGGAGAGTCATTAAGACAAGCTGAACAAAAGAATTCTTATGCACATCCAAGGCCAAAGAATATCTCATGTTATCACTATGGAAAACCAGGTCACATATCAAATGTTTGTAGAAAAAAAGCAAAAGGTATTCCTAAATATACTCCTAAATTTGATGGTTATTGTTATAACTGCAACAAGTATGGACATCAAGCACATGAGTGTAGATCAAAGCTAAATAAGTCACCTAAGAAACATTACATGGAAAAGCATTGTCATACTTGCAACATGCATGGATATATATCACAGGAATGTAGGAAAAAGATAAAGCAAGTTTGGAAACTGAAAGGACAAAACAGGACATATCAACTGAGAAGATAAGGTAATGCATATACTTGGGATTACAACACTTGGACTAGTTGTACAACATTGGTAGATATGGACATATAGCACCAAATTGCATGAGAATGCACTAGAGAGGAAGATCTTGAAACTAGACAAATTCTAGAATGGCATATTTGCACTGTCACAAGGTTGGTCATTTAAGTAAATATTGCAGAGACCAAGCACCAGGAGTGAATGTTAATACAAACAAGAACACCATTGAAGAAATCATGAGGATAAGGAACCAAATCTGGAGAAAAGAAACAAATGACAATGATGAAACAAGCACAACAGCCAGTGACACCTCAGCCTTTGGATTAGGTGATCTCACCACCTCCACCTAAGAAAATCAAGTAAGTATGGAATTGAATTTTAATCGGCTATATCTTACAACAATTCCTTATATCTATTGCATGAATACCAAATTAGAATGAAATAAGATGCTCTAGGGTATTATATGTTTTGAGCATGAAACATGTATAGTCGATAAAATCACGACTGAGTGAAATTTTGTTAGTCAGTGAAAGTGTCAAGGTTAACCGAGTTGAAGAATGAACCGAGAAATGTTTAGTGTTCTCCGAGATGAAGTTTCAAAGAGATAACTAAATGTCTTTCTACTAACCAAGTTGTGGTAGGTAAAGCATTTATTGCAAAACTTTGAGTGGGAAAATGAATTTTAGGTATAAATATGCATCAAAGCAAGTCATTTCGTCACATAGTGAACCAGAGTGATTTGAGCGAATTTGAGCTAAGAGTTTTTTGAGCATTTCACAAAGATTCAAGAAGATCATGAGCAGGTTGTTATCATTTCAAATAAATTCTTAGCAACCAAGTTATTTTCCTGAAGATTTTGCAAAGCCCTAAATATGTTAAAACAATGGCATCCTCATGTAAGTTTGCAAAATGCAAGACCAATGGTGACAAGGTCACATTGATTAAGTCAACAACATACAAAGAACCAAGATACAAATTACACCCCGATATTGCTTCAAAAGTTGATCAAATAAGCACATTTTCTAGCATACACCTAGGGTTTTGTCACTTCAGGATATATGTGCATATATTCACTATAAGATAAGAAAAATTAAAGATTTTGAGCTTCAATCTACATACTAGGAGCTTTTCCAGGATGGAAAGTTAAAGGATGATCACATGTATTTGGAAATCAAAGGTTTGACAAATGCCCTTTATTTATCGAAGGAGTTTAAGACTAAATGGATTAGGGTTGTACTAAGCCATGTTCATGAAGACAAAATGTGGTTGGACAGACTGATCAAAATCACTAAGGATGTTATCCACATGGTTACTAGTTACCTAATGAGTGATAAAGAAAAGGCCATAAGAAACCCACCAAGAACGGAGACTAAGTAACTAATAGGAGTCGAGTGGGATGGTAGAGGCATGAGGATCAACACCGTCATCAATTCAGAAACAAGATTTGGAGCCTATGTTATTGGTTACAAAATATTTTAATCAAGAAATCCTAACAGTGTCCCATGTAGAGAAGTGGACATAACATATAAAATTGTCAAGAAAGGTTTACAATTAGACCTCGTCGAGCTAGTGTTGAAGCAACTTGAGGAGAACATGAGGACTATCCATGCTGCAAAGACCAACACATGTAAGTTTGGTTCACTACTTGTTTGTACATTTTTCTACTTGCTAAACTATTTCCCATCAGTCGACAATATTGACTGGGATGTAAACTGACCGGTCATCATTTGAATCAGTGAATTCATTAAGAAATTAGGTTAGAATTATGGTTATGATGGATGATTATTTTGTAAAGTTTAAAGAAACAATGCACAAAAGGAGCAGGATACCTGCATAATTAGTTGAAAAGAATAAGGAGGATATTTTTTTTTCTGGTGGACATCAACACCACACTAATTAAGGCAGTTGATCCAAGAACTACATGGATACCTCCAATGGGCTATGAACTTGATATTGACTGAGCCTCTAGGTCAATAAAGGCACTACTATCTGAGCCCAAAGACCCTAATGCTACTAGGTTCATAACCTATGAGGAAGCTAAACTAAGAATTAAAATGGACTTAGTCAAAGTAAAGGTTAGCAGAAAATCCAAGAAAATGATGGACACCTTGACTAAGCGATTTGGTGATGAAGAAGAGGAAGCAATAGATAAGCCAATTGAAGAAGAAACTGAGGAAAAACTTATGATCAGTATCAATGAACATGAAGAGGAGATCGATTCAGACAAAGAACTACAAGTTGCATCAGTGAAGACCAAAGGGAATATAAAATAAGAAGATACTCCTACTCGAATGAGGAAAAGATCCTCTACAGTTGTTTCTCCACCCCTAAAATTAGGAATAGAAAAAATCACAAGCCCCACACCTACAAAGACATATAAGAAGAAGAAGAGAGGTGCACAAGCCCCCACTGAGACACCTAAGAAGAGGAGGAAGCTTATCATAGGTAAGGATGATATTGAATCTAAAGAAGAAGATGATCAAAGCTAATTTAAACTTGTAAATAAAAATTAATCAGTTGATGAGCTAGTAGAGAATATAAAGGAAACGGGTAGACTAGGTCACCCTAAGATGGATCGGTATGTACTTATGTCAACCGAGGATTAGGAAAAGATAAAAGAATAAATAATATACATGATGATTAAGTTTAGAAGGTTACTAGTGGAATTTTCAAATTACATTCCCAAGGCATTATATGAGAAGGTGTCGGCAAGATGGACATATGCCTTCCATACTGAAAAGAAAATGAGGAAACACTCTTTAATTTTTGCAGTGCCTACTCTATCAGTTATCAAGATTGAAGAAATGATGAAATAATATGTGAATGGATTTTTGATGAAAGGTAGAGCATTAAGTATATTGAAAGGAAAACTTGAAGAAGTAGATGCAGACAGTAAAGTGTTGTGGACAAAAATTTTGGATTCAAAGGCTAAAGCAGACAAAATTGCACTAGCAATAATCCCCGAGAAAAATGTTAAAGGTAAAGGAAAAGGGGTACACTCAGATGATGCAGATATTGCTACTAAAGAGCCTATTCATAGATATGATACTAAAATACAAGATGATACATACGTCAAAGACTTCTATCCGGTAGGATATATTGAAGAAGAAAAATAGGATACTCCTGAGAAGCTAGTTACAACCAGAAATATTAAAGTAAAAATAGAAGATATTACTAATGGAGATCCTAATGATGAAGTAAAAGATGATGAAAATATCACCATTGCTGTAGAAAATATCAAGGAAGAAAGATCTACTGAGGTAGAAATAGTAAACACATTGGGTAACTTACCAATATTGGTGCAAGCCATTGATATAGTCACTCAAGGGTGACCCGAGGAACAGGCACCTGAGAAATAAAAGGACACCACCAAAGGATAGGGTGAAGAAGGAAAAAAGGAGATAAATGAGCCTAAAAACAAAGAGGCAAAAGAGAATAAAGAAACTAAAACTGAGACAAATGTAGATATCTCTACAATTGACACAAGGTCGGAAGCCTAAGGACCTCAGACTAAGGGAACAGTCAAAGGGAAAGATAAGGAAGAAAGTGTCTCAACTGAGCAAGAAAATTCTAATCTAGAGACAAAATCCCTAGTACCTTATGTGAAATCTCGCACATCAAGCACTCAGGAGAAGAAAAAGAAGAAACATGGTAAGGGTCCAGTCACTTTAGATGAGATTATTGAAATTCCTACATGTGACTTGAGAACCCTAGATCTGGAAGCACTTAGAAGGTATGGAGAATTATGCACAAGGAAGGATGCACTAGAAAATCTAAGATAGGAAAGCAAGCACAAGAAATTCTTATAAGATGTTAGAGAGATTTTGATGCAAGTAGTCCCTGATATCAATGTTTATATGGAAACTCTCATCATTGATCAACTTGGAACTCTAACTAGCCACATAAACTCTCCAAATATAGATGTTGAAAATAGAATTGAAGAGAGAGTAGGCCAAGATACAACTGAAGCTGTTAGGAATGGGAACACTGAGAAGGGGGGTGAATCAATGTTCACTATATTTTATCTTTTTACTTAATCTTAAACTGAACTTAAATGCTTAAGTACTAAAATGAACATCCACATAAACATGAAACATGAAATAAACACATAAAACCAATATGGTTATGGGGAAACCCATATAGGTAAAAACCCTAGTGGGAATTGACACCCACTAATATTATGTACTAGTGTTTTATGATCCTTGTTAGAAGATCCTTAACCCTGTTAGGAGTTGCTTTATAATGTATTAAGTGTAGTAGACCTTGTCAAGGTTGGACCCTATTAGGATTCTTTGACAATAAACCCTGTTAGGGGTGTGGATGCACTATCCTAGAGCTCACTACTTAAGTGGTGAAGCCTGTAACCTTCTGATCTCAGATACACACTATATCTACTAGATGAACTGTTATTGTGACACTGCTTGTCTGATGAGTTCCTTTGATGCGCTAATTCTTTAACCTCTTGCAAAGCTCTAATATATCTTATAGACTCTTCACACACTTCTACTCTTCTTATCTCAACTCTATAACAACTCTCATGCTAATTACAATGGGTGCATCTCATATTTATATGCACATACAAAACAAATAACTAGTTCAGCCCTTTAACTGATTACATACAATGCTTCCAATTGAATTGGCTCAAGCATGTTTACAAAAAAACATATTTACATGTTGGAAACCTAATTACAATAGGTGCATGGCCTTTACATCATAAGAATATAACCACAAATTAAAATGCCAACAATCAGCTGCTTACTCTGTTCTTCTCTGGCACACACTGGCTGTGTAACTTCAACTGTCTGTAACTTTGTCATACTTGCATATCTGATCATGCACCCATAGACTAAGCATGAATATAGTCTACCCAACTTATCTTCTAGGGCTCATACCATAACTCTATCGTACGCATGTGCGCTAATGCTCTGAGCTTCAGGTACTTTGTACACTATCCAGTCTGCAACACTTAGCCAATTTCTGATCTTCTCATCAAGTGTGCTGACTCCAAACTACTATATGACTTTGTTTCCATAATGAAAACACTATACTAAGTCATATACGCTAGTATAGCCAAATTTCCAACAATCTCCCCCTTTGTCATTGATGGAAACAAAGGAATATGGCCAAGTTGCTAACTGTTCCTTAATTCAAAAAACTTTTGTCTTATATCTCCCTTATACATAACTTTCTATCTTATATCTCCTTATACATATCTATAACCATATTCTATACATACTCCCCCTTTGACATTAATGAAAAAGGTGCTTCAAAACTATATATACAACTACTTACTATGAGAGAACATCCGGATATGCTATCTGCAACTTTTGGATCTCCTTCTCCAAAATGTGATCAATGAGTTTACAATCTAGAGATGGGTGCATAGTGCATACTGTAGCTTTTCCATCTTCTCCAAATCTATGCTAGGACCTTGATCATATGTCACCATGGTGGCATCGATCTCCTTCATATTATGATTGAGCATATCTAGTGAGGGTGAAAGAGCATTCCTTAGCTGTGTGTGTCTTCCCCTTATCTTTGACATCTCTTTCTCAACTTTTTCAATCTTATCTATCTATCCTTGGTAGACATTGTTACTCATGTTCACATCAATGGATGGATCTTCTACTGATTTCCTTATGTTGTCTATCATAGCTTCTACCTCTTATATCTTCTTGTATAAATCACTAGTCAACTTGTCCTGGTTCATACAGTCAGCAATAATCTTTCTGCCCTTTACTGCAAACTCCTTCAAGGATGTTGGACCAGCCTTTACTGAGCTTAGGTCAAGTGTAAAGTTGCTAACCAATTCACTTAGCCTTTTCTTTCTGTACTTCTCCTATGTAACTAATGATGTTGATTTTTCCAAGCTAGAGAAATTACTCTTGAATTGTGAAATAACTGCACTCACATCATCAATGGAATGTACCTTGGAAAATTTCTTGTCTGCTGGTAACAAGTTGTTTAAGATATTTATTGATTCTATGAGGAGAGGATTCCTCATTACCTATTTCTCCTTGGATTTCTCCATAGCTAAGAAAATGAACTTGATCAGGTCTTCTTCTCCCCATGAATCCAAACTGGTTGAGTCAGGTGTCAAACTTGACAACAATGTTACTGAGGGAAGTGGAGTGATAGGAGTATTGTCCATAACTTCCTCTTTGACTTCTCTCTACTTCTTCTTTTTGTTTTTCTTCTTCTTTTTCTATTTGTTCTTCTTTCTTTTCTTCTTCATTTGTTATATCCTCAATCAATACTTCTTCTTGATGAATGGGAGGAGTGTTACTACAAAGAGTTTCAACCTCTTGTGTACTTGAAAATGCCTCTTCAAACTTATCCAAATCCATTTCTATGGCCGCCAAAGTGACTTTTACATTATCAATAAAAATTGAGTCATCTTTGAATGTCTCTAATGTGGGCACTGACTTATCTTCCTCTGATATTGTTTCAATTGTAGGTGCTAAGTCCTAGGGACCTGTCATAGGTACATTAGTAATCTCTGACTCTTTTGAAACCATTGTGGGAACTTGAACTTTGGGCACAGTAGCTGGATACATGTGCCTATTCATAAAGACCTTCTCAAATGCCTTCTCTATTTCCTTTGCAACCAATTCATAGTTCTTGTCCATTATGTGTAGGGTCCTTAACTTGGTTCTAAGATGTGGTTTTACTAGATCTAGTAATAGAGATTTATCCTCTAGAGAACATACTAGAAAACTCTCATCTAAGATATTTTCTCTTATTCTCAGATCTTCTTCAATGGCTTGTCTTTTTAGGAACTACAAGATGTTCCACACATTATCAAGAATTGTAGTCTTGAGTTCTAGGACTGTCTTCTTAAACTTCAACATGTGTTTGATAATTATTCCATGTATCTCTAATTTGTCAATCTCACTATATTTCTCATAGAACTTTCCTACTTGATCAATTCTACCTTCATCAATGATTCTTGCACTTAACACACTAAGACTAGGTTTGAAGCTTACTTCTGGAGGTGCTTGAGTGTTCTTCATGTTTCTTGTTACTCATGAGGATGGATGACCAATGCTAATCTCTTTCTTAGTCTTAGGCATTGCCTTATACTTAGGAGGAGCAGTAAGGTCAATGGTTTCCTTTGGCGCAGAAGGAGTAACATCAGTTTTATCCTTCTGAACATCATATTTTTTAGTTTTCACCTTCTTTAGCTTAGGATCCTCTGATTCTGACTTTGTTGTTGCTGCACTCTCAATTTACAAAGAAATCTTCTCTTCCCTTGGCTTGTCTAGGTCTGTTTGAGACACTCCATGAATTCTCAAGATCTCTAAGGTAACTTTGGAAACCTTCCTTTTAGTTGCTACATTATTCAAGACTGCATCAACTGCTCTTATTTTCTCTTCATAGGTTCCCCATCTTGGATCGTTAGGATCTTTAGGGGATGAAATAAATACTTGTGCATATGCTTCTAGGACTTGTTCATCAACCTCATATCCAAGTGAATGGATCCACTTTTTCCTTGGTTCAACTACCTCCATGCATGTTGTGTCTGTCTCAACCATGAAGCAAATAGTTTCCTTGTACTTTTCAATGATTTTCTTTGTAATTTTGTATCTCATCTTCATTTTGACTCTAAATGTCTTCAACTCCAGTGACATGTAGTCTCTTAGAGTGTTCTCAGTAGATACCTTGAAGGATATTTTTGGCATAGTAGGAATAGTCCTATCAAGGTATAAATCTAACACCTTTCCAACAATATGGAAGTGCATATATATGATTAAATACCCAAATCTGAATATCTTGGTCTTATCATGATTGATTGCTTTAATGTTATTAATTAACTGTGTGTGCAAGATCTCACACAAGTTGAATTCTCCATTCTCTTTCACAAGTCTTATAGCTGCAAGAATTGTGGCTGCAAACACACTACTCACCCTATTGGTCTATTGGAACCTGTAACCTAGTATCATGGACATCAATTTGATGTCATCTTGCTCAATAGGAACTATGGTCATTCTACGCCTATCACTTCTTGACTTGCAGGTTTGATCAACAAGGTTCCTTACATCCTTTCCTGTTGGAAGAATGCTTCCTATCTTTGAGAGTCCTGTCATCTCATGAATTAGGTCACCAGTAATCCTAACTAACACTTCACCTATCCAAAATTGGTCATCATGAATCCTGCTAAGTAGAATCTTGATCCATTTTGATTTGTAGAACTCATATGCCATAGCATACTCCACTATAGGGTGATTATTCCAGTACACATACACATCCATGAAGGTTTTATCTAGTTTTAACATTGTTTCCACATGCACTCTCAATCTGTCCAATCCTACTAGTTCTTTCTTACAGTGTATGTAAGCCCTAATGTCTTCGACATGCATAACACCCATAGGCGTACGAGATAATGCCCCTTCTAGGTTGTCCAAAGTAGATTTGACTGGGTGCCTCTTAAATACATATCTTTTCTTCTCTACAACATCAAATACTATAGGAGTAGCCATCACTTACTTGTATAACACTTTCTTAATGGTTTCCAAGAGATTCTGAATCGGCACAATGAACTAGGGTTCTACAACTGATCAAATGCACAACAAATCACTTGATGAATCAATCTGCAATACTTCACAATCAAATGCTAGGGCTCTTTTGCTCTTTAATCGCTCTCAATTTGAATGCAATGAGAGATCTACAAACTTCAGCATACTTTAAAGTAGAAATTATACCATTAATGCTTGTTGCATAAACCAGGTTGTCACTTGAAATTTTCTAACTTCCATTCTACAAACAATCAGCTAGTGCACTCTTGCACATAGGTTTAGCTAGCATCCAAAAGGTTAAGTCCAAAGGTGCATACTCTGAAAGTGAGTATACCAACTGCGCAAGGGTCTAGAGCTAAATTAGTTCCCCCTATGACCCTGAGGGCCATTCATCTAGATGTAGAGGGTGCGTCCACTATGGATGCATCCAATACATTCTCATCAACCTTATCCTTCTTTTCTTCTAACTAGATCAAGCTCGCATCCTCTAAAGCTTTCACAAACTTGACTTCTCCTTCAGGGTCCAATACTAGTTCTTCGAGCTTTTTAGGTCTTTTATGACCTTACTTCCTTGATCTACAAAACTTTGAGATGTGTCTAGCCTTGTTACAAGAGTGACAAATGACTGTAGGCCTTATATTCCTCAGCACATTGACATGGGTCACCATTTTACATTGTCTAGCTGAGTGACCATTATAGTTACATATCTGACATGTAACATTGTAAGAACTTCTTACATTTGGATGATTCTAATTTCTCTGATTATGTTGAGTCTTGTTCTTCTAACTTGTCTTACAATTCATAGCTCTATGACCAAATTTATTAAATGAATAATAGTAACCATTGAAAGGTCTTACCTCTGTACAGCTCCTTTCTATATGACCAGGCTTGTTACATGCATAACAAGTTTGATCTACTGGCTTGCGCTCATTCTTGGATGGTTCAATATGATCTTTAGTCTAACTTCCAATTACCTTAGCATCAGAGGTGTCTTCTGATGCTCTCATTCTTTCTCACATGTTGTCAATTTGATTTTTTACTTCATTGTATCCAATGCAAATAGTATCTCCTTTAACTCTTCTTGTATACAACTAAGATTCTATCAAATTAGAACTGGTGTGTAACTTATCAATGTGATTCTTTGCATCTTTCAATTCAGATTCCAAACTTTCTTTGTTGTTCCTTAGCTCCAAGATTTCCATGTTTTCTTGCCTCAATTCTTCATTCAGTTGAAGGTTCTCTTTGATCTGTTCATCATAGATTTCCTGATTGTTAGTCAGCTTATCATCTAATTCTTCAATCTGTTCTTTTAGAGATGAATTTTCTTCACTGAGCTTTTTGATCATAATCCCTAAATCACTGGTAGAGCATTCTTTCAAATCTTTTCTTAGCCTTTTGATGACTACTTGAGCATCACTGACTTTTTCTTTAAGTTCTTCAATTTCTTTTTTAGATCTGTCCAGGTCTTCAAGAGAAGCTTCAAGATTTCTTTTTAGATGTTTCATTTCTACTTTTTCCATGATCTCCTCAAATGGTTAAAATTCTTTGCTAAGGACCAAAGCTCTGATACCAATTGTTAGGAATGGGAACACTGAGAGGGGGGGGGGGTGAATCAGTGTTCACTATATTTTATCTTTTTACTTAATCTTAAACTAAACTTAAATGCTTAAGTACTAAAATGAACATCCACATAAACATGAAACATGAAATCAACACAAAACACCAATATGGTTATGGGGAAACCCAAATAGGTAAAAACCTTGGTGGGAATTGACACCCACTAATATTTTGTACTAGTATTTTATGATCCTTGTTAGAAGATCCTTAACCATGTTAGGAGTTCCTTTACAATGTATTAAGTGTAGTAGACCTTGTCAAGGATTGGACCCTATTAGGAGTATTTTACAATAAACTCTGTTAGGGGTGTTGACGCAATGTCCTAGAGCTCAATGCTCAAGTGGTGAAGGTTGAAACCTTTTGATCTCAGATACACACTATATCTATTGGATGAACTATTACTGTGATACTATTTGTTTGATCAGTTCCTTTGATGTGCTGATGCTTTGACCTCTTGCAAAGCTCTAATATATCTTATAGACTCTTTGCACACTTATTCTCTGCTTATCTCAACTCTATAACAACTCTCATGCTAATTAAAATGGTCACATCTCATATTTATATGCACATACAAAACAAATAACTAGGTCAGCCCTTTAAACGATTACATACAATGCTTCCAATTGAATTGGCTCAAGCATGTTTACAAACAAACATATTTACATGTTAGCAAACTAATTACAATAGGTGCATGGCCTTTACATCATAAGAATATTACCACAAATCAAAATGCCAACAGTCGGCTACTTACTCTGTTCTTCTCTAGCACACACTAGTCATATACACCAGTATAGCCAACTTGCCAATAGAAGCTAGTAGAGAGAATCAGCTAGGAAGTGGCAGTAAATAAGGTAAAACTATCTGAGGTAATAATTGAGTTAGATATTATTATTCAAAGGGTTATTACAATTTTGCACAAGATATGCACTATAGACTCTTTCACTACCCAGATTAGTGCAAAGATTAAGAAACTAGATGAAGACTTGATGGTTAGTGCAAATATTTTGATAATCGAGCCCAATGCATTTTATGAGCATTATGCCAATACTACACAAATCCAACGGTTAAGACTAGAGTTGAGGAAGGAAAAGGAAAAGATAAGAGAACAAGTAACTGAGCTACAAGAAGAATTACTTCGACACTTAAAGGTGAGGAAAAAGCATGTGAATTAGGAAAAAGAATTGGTTACCACCCTTGAGATTTCAGTTATAGAAAACATTTTTGATATGCATGCATAAGTTGGTTTAGAGAAGACTGCTCTCAAGAATCTAAAAGAGGAATGGGAAAACCTCTTGGCCACTCTTCAAAAAGCCCATCAAAACATATTTTACAAATTGTATGTACATTTTTGGCATTACTTTCAAAAAAGGGGGAATATATATATATATATATATATATATACAAAGGGGGAGTTCTCTAAACCAACTAAGAGCATGTACAAAGGGGGAGTTCACACATTTTTGGTTTACAAAAATTTTTCAAGTCTAAATTTTATAGTCGGTACACATATACATAATGTTTTTTATACTAAAACCAAAGGGAGAGAATGTTACTCCATAGAGCATTAAGAGTTTTCATTAGGATCATTTATTCATACAGTTAGTAAAGGAGACAATACAAGTCAGTCAGTCAACACACAGAGCCTATACACTGAGAAGAATACAAGGAAGAACACTACACTAACCGAATATAATTTTGACTGAGTACTCATACCGAGCCAGATGATCATCGAGAATAGTAGTCACTGAGAATTCATATGTACCGAGCATCAGTTAAATACTAAGTGATGAATGGAGTGTACACTGAGTGAAATAGGAAATGTCATAGTAGTTTGTAATGGCACAAACTACAAGGAAAATAGTTTACACTGATCAAAAAATGGTTTACCAAGATCGAGAGGAAATTTAATATGGATATAATCATTTAATGGATGATGATTCCTATGTAAAGATGATCTAGGTTATTCATTTGAATTGTTGATCTTAGGTTTTCTAGGATAATATCTAAACCCTAATTAGGTCAAATCACTTTGATATAAATATTTTATAGATGTTATTTTGACAAGTATCACAAATGAAGTAGCTGCCAATGGGAGACATCTAAAGATCAGACAGGCTTATGTTGAAGCATCGACAAAGTATAAAATTTATCAAAAATAGAAGGCTACCCAGTAGTATTCAAAGAAGAGATCAATCACATTGAGGTGATAACAGATAAGTACATAATAGATCTTATATCAGGCAAAGATTAGTTGCTATATACAAATCAATTTCACTATTACTTTTTAACCATTGTAGCAGATGTTAAATCTCTTAGTAGAGTAGACTTGACAGTCTTTTGTAAAATCTCTTAACCAAATGCAAACTTAATTGTGTTTCTAAAATCCTCTAACTAGGTAGATCTAGTTGATCTTATTGTTACTCCTAACAGGGTAAGATCACCAGAAGTGATCAAATATTTGCATCATTAACCAACAACTTTGTATTGTAGTAGTGAAGCTTTGTGGGTTCCATCCCCACTGTAGTTTTTACCTTCTGACAAGGGTTTCTGAGATACCAAAATACATGTGTTATGTGTATGAAGTTTCATGTTTGTATATTTGATTAGATTGCATGCATTTACATTTCAGTTATGTTATTAGATGTATGGTGAATGCAAATGATATAGTTGGTTAATGATTTACATGTTTAAAAGGATTCAATTGAAAGTTTTTGAGGGTACTGATTCACCCCTCCCCTCTCAGTACACACCTTTCCATAATTCCAAAAAAACTCCCTCTCCACTTTGACACAGAGCACTTGATACAGAAAGAGGAGGAATCTCCTATCACAATCCTCAAAAAACAACTCTAAGACTTGCGTTGTGAGCTCTCAAAACTTGGAAAGGAAAAGGACTAGTCCTCAAAAAAGTATTCACTTGAAGCTATATGTCCTTTCCCCTTTGACAAAGGCTTCTATATGCTACCCTTCCCACCCAATGTGGAAATTCCTAAATATGATGGCAACGGAGATCCCCAAGAAGATGTAAGAGAATTTTGCATACTTAGCATACACTTTATGCATGAAAAAAGCTATCTCATGCGACTCTTTCCTTAAAGTCTCAGTGGCCAAGCTATGATTTGGTTCACCTCGCTTGCCCCTGGCATCAAGACCTTCAATGAGCTTGTTCATAAGTTCATCTAGCATTACTCTTACAATATTTCCCATATTATTACCATGGTTGATCTATACAACACAAAGCAACATGTTGGAGAACCCTTTGTTGCATTCCTTCAACAGTGGTGAAGGATGTTTTCTAGATACCCTAGACAAATTCCTGAGACTGAAAAGATTAATATATTTATAAATAATTTGGTCCCAAAAATAAACTATGATTTTCAAATTCAAACCCATGCCTCTTATGATAAATCTATTGAGGCTTCTATTCAACATATAAGATGTCCTTGTTCAAAAAGGAGAAATCACCCTACAACATAAAGAACATAAATATTCCTCTAAAAATCATCACAACAAGGATAAGCCTAAATTATGGACTGAGAATAAGGATGTTTCTAATTATGAAATTATGGATACAACTTCCACATCTACTTCTAGAAAACCTAAAGAGATAGCATTCAATCTCTCTACTAGTATTCAAGTAGAAAAAGCTAACAAGAATACTCAATCAAGCTCTAAACTTGAAGGTAACAGAGATAAAATGTGGATGCCTAGACCTAAGAAAGATTTCACTCCCCTTGGAGATTCACTTGAGAATTCTCTAAAAACACTTTTGGCTAAAAAAATAATCACATTACCTGACAACTCCATGTCCTACGATCCTGATATTAAGCCTAAGTGGTAGAATGATAACCACTATTGTGAATATCATCACAACAAGGGCCAAAATAATAATGAATCCATGAAACTCAAGAATTTAATCCATGATTTGGTTGATAATGAGATCATTGTGATTGATCCTACTCAAATGAACATTGATCATAAGGCCTTTAAAGAGCCTTTTCCTAAATATGAAAAGGGGGAATCATCTAAGCCAAAAGACAATAAGGTGGGTTACACTTACTCAAACAATGAAAATGTGATCCACATGCTTGAGTCTTTTGACCACACTATTAACATTATCAAGATCAAGAGAAAGACTCGAGCTGAATCTTCTAATGCAGTGACTCGATCCCAAGGTAAAGTCACCTTACAAGGAGCATGTTCTTCATCCTCTTCTTCTAAACAACTAGTGACCCAAGGGTCTAAAACAAAAACAACCACATCTCTAGAACATAATTACAATATGGTTGATCAACTTCAATACACATCATCTTAGATATCAATTTCCAACTACGTAAAATATCTCATGCATATAGAGAGATTCTTGATCAAGCCCTCTTAGCAGCTAACATTCCTAAGGACCTAGACATAGACAAATTCCAGTCCATGGTCGGTCATCTTTCTGCCTCACACTACTTGAAATTTTTAGAAGAAGATGATAAATCTTTTAGTCATCCTTGCAATTAGCCTGTCCACATCAAAGTCCTTATTCATAAGCACAAAGTAAAACACGTCTTGATAGATCAAGGCATGGGTTTGAATATATGCACGTTCAATTTGGTTAAGTCACTTGGTTTCTCAGAAAATGCTATTGATCCCAAAAGATAAATCATGATCAAAGTGTATGATGAAGATAAATGCTCTTATAAAGGCATGATGGTCTTACCCATCCAAGTGGGTCCTATTCAATGGGATGCTATTTGTCAAGTATTGGATCTTTTTCTTGTGTAAAATATACTTCTTGGTCAACCATCATTCATGAAATATAGATAGTTCCATCAACGTACCATCAATGTATCAAAGTTACCCATAATGGAATTGAGGTCACTATTCCTACAACATATACTTGCAACAATGTCAAGCAAATCGAAAGTATGGTCCCACACAATAAAGAGGCTCTAAGGAACCAAGAAGTCGAGAGATCCAAACAAGCTATACTCAATGACCTCAAAAATAAAATAAACATAAAATAAAATGGAATGGGAGAATATAAGCTATATGCCTCATGTTCTATGATTAATCTTCCCATATCACCTAAATCTTATGGTAGGCCATAATCTTGTTTCCAACCTACTAGTACATCCACTCCTGAGATTCACACAACCACTAGTATGGTCAAAGCACACAAGTCCCTTGCTGAGGAGAATGGATGCAAGGTAGGGAGAAAGAGGGGCCAAAAAATGGCACACCCTAATGATCCAAGCCTTCTCAACACATGCGGAAGCAAAAAAACACAATAGTGAGAGAGAGAATGCCAGATCTTTTATATATTTTCATCAATTAGAATGATACATGTTGGGTTGTAAGGCCTTCCCAGTTAGGGCCAGATATTACAATGAAATATAGAAGTCCTCAAACATGTGAGGATCTGTCAAAATCTATATTCTATCTATCTTCTATCTTCTCCTAAAACTGCCTCCTAAAATCTAAACCAACAACTACATTTATACAAGAAGCTACCGAACTGAGTCAACCTTCAGATCCACAATCAACAAAAGGAATGGTCAAGTCTAGGACCACATGCTTCCCAATGATGGATTTTGATATTAAATCTATGATCCAATATAAATGCACAAGTCGGCCACAACAGAAACTAAAACTAAACCCATCGGTGAGCAAGATAGCTGATTAGTAGACAAGCAACGTCAAGCACCAGTGAAACAACCGAATGCCCAAGAGATAACTGACCACACTCGGTAACCAAAGGAAACCAACCAACTCAGTCAAAGTAGGAACTGAGCAACATAGAAAAACTCCAAATTGCTTTTGGTGACACAGGATTGCCAAGGACCCGAGATGCTCCTGCATCAGACACCTGGGGTTATTTTGAAATGATTCTTTGAATCATTTGGTAGGTCTGGTCTAAGATGCATCCAACTCAAACTATGAAATCCATGAACTATCTTCCATCGGTCTATTCTTCCACTTTACCAGATATTCCATATACTATTTTCCTCTTGTACTCTTGCCAACTCTTTCCTTCAAAATCTGATCAATTTCTTCATTCTACTTCTTAGGATATGTTGTCGGTACTGTCACTTCTTCATCAGGTTCATGATACTCATACAAATCAGAAATGTTGAAAATCGGTGATATGTCCATGTCATCAAGTAACTCAATTTCATATGCATTTCCACTATCAAATTTCTTCAAAATCTTACAAGGTCCAAACTTATTCATCTTCAGCTTCCCATATGTTCCAACAGGAAATCAGCCTTTCTTCAAATGAACCATCACTTCATCACCAACATGAAAAGTTTTATGTCTTCTTGATCTATCAGCTCTATCTTTGTATTTTTGATTACTGTCTTCTAGCTTCAGCTTCACATCTTCATGCAATGTCTTCATGTACTCAACAAACTTTATTCCTTCAACACTTCTCTTATTCTCATCAACAATGTCTCTCAAATCAGATATTCCTCTTGGTTGTGTGTCATTCACAATCTCAAATGGTGTCTTTCTAGTATTCCTATTCATTGAATTATTGTATACAAACTCTACTTGCGCCAACACAGAATCCCAATTACTCGGTGTGTCTCCAACTAACCATCTCAAAAGATCTCCCAAACTTTTGTTCACAACTTCAGTCTATCCATCAGTTTTTAGGTGAAATGTAGAACTATATTTCAACTCAGTGCCAAATTTCTTCCAAAGGGTTTTCCAAAAGTAACCAACAAATTTATTGTCTCAGTCAAGGATAATACTCCTCGGTAATCCATGCAATCTGACAATTTCCTTAAAGAAAATATCTGCTACATGTACTGTATCTGATGTCTTTCTATATGGTATAAAATGTGCCATCTTTGAAAATCTATCCACAACAACAAATATAGAATCATTACCTCTTACTATAATCGGTAAGCCAAGAACAAAGTCCATACTGATGTCAATCCAAGTTTTCTTAGGAACAGCAATTGGTGTATACAATCTAGTATTCTGACTTACTCCTTTTGAAACTTGACAAATTCCACAACTTTTAACAAATTTCTAAACATCTTTATACAACTATGGCCAATAGTACTTCTCCTTAAGAAAATTCCATGTTTTATCAATTTACCAAAATGTCCAGCCAAACCACTACTATGTTTCTCCTTTATCAAATTAGATCTCATTACTCCTCTCAATATACACAACTGAATACCTTTAAACAACATACCTTCTTGAATAAAATATTCATCCCATTTAGTATCTTGTTGATCTTGGATAGGTGCTCTGCACTTTCTCCATGGCTTAGAAAAATCAAGGTCAAACTCATAAGAATCTCTCATCTCATCAAAACTAAGAACTTCAATTTTCATCTTGGTCATCAAAGATCTTCTTCTACTCATTGCATTAGCAACTCGGTTAGTGACTCCACTCTTATGCTTTATCACAAATGTATAGCTCTGCAAATACTCAACCCATTTCATATGTCTCTGATTCAACTTATTCTAACTACCCAAATACTGTAAAGCCTTATGATTAGTATACAACACAAATTCACTTAGTATCAAATAGTGTCTCCATTTCTTTAGTGCTTGAACAATAGCATAGAATTCTTAATCATACACAAAATATTTCCTTCTAGAATCATTCAACTTTTCACTAAAGAAAGCAATAGGTTTACCTTCTTGACTCAACACAGCTTCAATTGCACTTCCACTTGCATCACATTCCACTTGAAATACCTTACTGAAATCAGGTAATGCCAAAATAGGTAATTCAGCAACCTTCTGCTTCAGAGTCTCAAAATTTTTGTCAGCTCCATGTGTCCATTTGAATTCTCTTTTGTCTCCTCTCATAGTCTCAGTCATAACATTACAAATTGAATTGAAATTTCTTATGAACTTTCAGTAAAAACTTGCCAAACCATGAAATATTGATCTTACCTCACTAGCATTCACAAGTGTAGGCCAATTCAAAATATCTTCAACCTTTTTAGGATCCATTTTCAGACCATCAATTGAAATAACAAATCCCAAATACACAATCTCCTCTTTCATGAATGAACACTTTTTCAGATTTATCAACAACTTTTCCTCTTTCAATCTCTGCAAAACTAGTCTAACATGCAACAAATTTTCTTCTCTCATCTTACTGAATATCCGAATATCATCAAGATATACAATCACAAACTTACCCAAGAATTTCTTCAAAAATTCATTCATCAGCCTCATAAAAGTACTTGGTGCATTAGTTAAATTGAAGGGCATAACCAACCACTCATACAAACCTTTCATCTTGAAAGCAGTCTTCCATTCATCACCTTCTCTATTTCTGATTTGATGATACCCACTTTTCAAATCAATTTTGGTGAAATACTTTGCTCCAGTCAAACAGTCCATAATGTCATCCATTCTTGGTATAGGAAACCTATACTTCACTATTATCTTATTGATTGCTCTAGAATCAGTACACATTCTCCATTCTCCATTCTTCTTAGGTGCCAATATAGCAAGTACTACACAAGGACTCAAAGTTTCTCTGATCAAACCTTTCTCCAACAACTCTTGAATCTATCAGTTCAATTCCTAATTCTCGGTAGGTGTTAATCGATGAGGTTCCTTATTCGGTAAACTAGCTCCAAGGATTAGATCCATACAATGATCAATGCTTCTTTTCAGCAGCAAACCATTAGGTACATTATCAAAAATGATGTCACTATACTCGGTGAGTAACTTATCAATCTCCTTAGGAACATTATCCTCTATCTTCTTACTCGGTTTGTTAGGAATCATAGCAAAACATACATCATTCTTCTTCAAAGAGTTAACAAAATTTCTTCCCTCCATCAAAGAAACTTTCACAGATGTGAAAACATTACTGACAGGTTCTTCCATCAATGGTAACAAGATTTGTTTCTTTCCATCAACCACAATAATATACTTATGCAATCTCCCATCATATATAGCATGTCTATCATATTGCCAAGGTCTACCCAACAAAATATGACAAAAATCCATAGGCATGATATCATATAACACCTTATCATAGTATTTTCCAATCTTCAAATTCACATAACATTGTTCACTTACCAGGAGTGTATGCTCATCTTTGATCCATGAAATCTGATAGGGCTTCGAATGTACCAACCTTTCCAACTGCAATTTTGTGACCATCTCTTCAAATGCCAAATTCTCTAAGCTACCACTATCAATGATTACCTTCCAAACTTTATCAGAAACTCTACATCTGGTCTTGAACAAACTTTTCCTTACTGGATCTTCCCTCTTGCTTTCATTCCATAGTGCTCTCCTTACCATCAAGTTATTTTCTTTCTCAGGTTCATTCGGTGACTCTTCTTTCACCAAAGCATTTCTATTACTACCTGTATGCACCCTAAAATGGTTGCCTAGACTTTGGGCCCCCATTCAGCAATTTATCAAATCCCTGAATCAATATTCTCAAAAATCAGCATTTTTCAATAATATCAATTTCCTTGATCAAGTCCTATTTTATCATTTTCAATTATTTGCCTTGGGCTAACCATTTTATCCTAAAGTCTTTATTTATTTAAAAGGAATTTCCTCCCCTTTTATTAAATAAAAAGCTCCCACCTTTTCCTCTTATCCTAAGTTGCACAAATAAAGCATTATTCTTATTTTATAAAAAGAAGAAAAGCACTTTTTGTCTCATATGGACACAAAAGTCAACTCTTATTTTCTCATTGGAGGATATTTGTGCACATGGATTGCTCATCTTTGATGCTCCACCCTTGATTAAATCTTTTGCCTCTTAATCTCCATGGTCCATTCTTTCTCATTTCCTATAAAAGAAGAGCTCTCTTCCTCATTTTGCATATCAATATTTTATGCTAATGTTATGTTGCAGGTTTTCTAGGTCACTTTGGAGCTTTTTTTGAAGATTTGGAGCATTCTTGGCTTTTGCATCTACATATTATTCTAGTTTCATTTTTTTGCATTCTAGTTTCATTTATCATGGCATTCATAGCTTCATATTAGCTTAGTTTCCTTTATGCTTTAGATTACTTCATCTAGCTTAATTAGGAGGCTTTGTAATACTTGCATATTTCTTTTCATAGCTTAGCTTGCATAGCTTGCATTTTCATTCATAGTATAGCTTTGCATTGCATTTCATTTTGATTCTTAGAGATATTGGCATTTTTGCCCTTGTCTTCATTTGAATCTCTCATTGTGTGGTTGACTAGCAAGGTCATAAGATTAATAGCTCTAGTTGAGAGTAATCAAATAATCTTGCAACTCCATACATAGAGAGCTCTAGGTCACTTTCTAAGGTATCTCATTCATAGATTCTCTTGGATATAATGACTTAGAGAAGTGCACTATTTGAGGTGTACATTTTTGGCGCCCACCGTGGGGCAGAGCATTGTTGTTTTGCCTTTCATTTCTTGCATTTTCATCAATTTTTCTGCATATTTTACCATCATTTTTGGCTCTCTGGTTTTCTGGCTCAAAATATCATGTGATACTTTTCTAGTATCATGTGATAGTTTGCTATATATCGGCATGATACTTTACCAGTTAAAGTGTCGCACGACCTTTGCAAGATTTATCACACTGTTTGGAACATTATGTCGACTGCAGGTACATTAAAGTATCACCTAGAAATATATTATTGCCATAGTATGCTATAAAGTATCATGTGATACTTATGGTGACTGTACTATCACTTGTACCTGATAGTGAGTTGTTTCTTGGTTCTTTATTACCGAATTTGGATCTAGTTGGCTTGCTGGTTTAGTTTGTTGTGGTTAGATAGATTTAATTTGGATTTGGATTTTTCTAACCATTGTGGGGCTAACAAGTTGTGGTTGTAGGTGCCCCTTGCTTGAATATTTTTCCAAAAATTGCATGCACAAGGGCTACTAACGATTTTCATAGGGCTGCCCAAAAGCATAAAAATAAAAAAAAAGTGCTTGTTGTTTATTTCATTTCAAGTGTGGCAATTTCTAATTAGTTCATTTCATAGGAACATAATATCTTGTTGTAGGAATTCTTGGGTGGTAGGAGAAGTATGCTCTTCACCCTTGTGGTGAACCAAAAAATCTTGACCCATCTTTGGATTTTGAAAGCAAGAGGGTAATTGAACATTTGCTTAGTGTGTTTGGGAGAAAACTTTGAGATAGGGGAGTATGCTCTTCACCCTTGTGGTGAAACAAAAACCTTAAACCTCATAAGTTGATCCACTCTTTGTTTAGCTCTTTAGAATCCTTTAGCGGGCCTTCTCTTGAGCAATCAAGAGGAACAACCCAAGTGGGGACAAGCCTTTTGCTGGCTATTCCAACCCACTATAAACTCAAGTCTATCAAGGACACAAAACCTTGGTAGACGTAGCACTTGTCTTCACTTGATGTGAGTAGCTTGTGGGATTGTGACCATGAGGAAAATGTCAAGCAAGAATGCTTAAGGTACTCTTGAGGCTGTGAGGTCCTAGTCCTTTTTGAGGAGAAAGAGGGGTGTTACAAAGGGAAGCCCTTACTAAGAACCATAGATAGAGGCCACCCTATTTTTCCACTTAGCTTCTTGGTGCAAGGATTGATCCAAGTGGAATAACCCAGATCACCCCAAGATTACTCACCATATGTGTTCCTTTGGTTGTGTCATTGGCACTTCCACGACAAAGCCAATATCTATTGTGGGCAACCACTTTGTGTGAGGCAATGGAGCATCAAGTGTGGGCCAAGTTGTTAAGTATTGAGCCATTATCTTTTTAGGCTAGAAATTGCTTGAAGTGTTCTCATTGTGATATACCCGTGTAAATGTTCTTGCATATTCAACATCACGGTAGTGTTCATAGGATTTTTCAATTTTGATATCACAATTGCTTGTCTTGGCAAGGTTTCTTTTGCCCTTGTTTCAAGTGTTTGAAGACATGTTTGATCACCTACTATTTGCAAACCTGTCAATTTACTGATGTCACTATGATTGAGATTAAAAAAAAACCCTAAAATTGAAATTTGGACCAGATTGCCCTTAAAATTGAGATTTTTAGCACTCACTGGTCAAGAATCGTATGACACTGGAACAGTATCACTCCCTGTCCTGGAAAATATCGTGCGATAGTTCATCACTGGAAGACTATCACACCGCTTGCCTGGAAAGTATCATCTGGGCTGTCTGGAAAATATCGCCCTGCTTAACATGAAATATCACTTGGTCTGAAACTGTCACCCTATTAGCCTGGAAACTATCACCAAAATATTTTTGTTGTCTGCCTAATTCATGCAATTTTTAGCCTTCTCTTAGTTGACCAGATTTTAGTAAGTTTCATACCCTGCAATTGAAAGCTTGTCTGTACCTTAGTTTTTTGGCTCTAGACATCTTGAGTTAGTAATCTTTGACTCCACCAAAGATTTTGCTTGTCATTAGTAAGTTAGGAATCATCCTTGTTGACAAGACTCACCTTTAGATCTCTTGATTGCACACTTGGAGAGTTTGAGTACTCTTTTGTCCAAATCCATTTTCATATAAATTCAATTTCAATATATTTTGGTTAAATCATCCTCCTGATCCATATGTGCTAGGATACTGGAATCCTTTTGTTATGCACCACTATGGCAGTGTTGATTTATACCTTTTGTCAACTTTCTATTTCATCATCTCTCTTTTGGATGATTGAATATTTTTACTATCCTAGTTTGACAATTAGCGATTCATAAGGTTATCTTCTCACTAAGGGTCTTTTCTTTCATGCCGGTTACAACAAGATACCAAGTGGGTCAAGGAAAACAACCTCAAGTAGTTTTTGAACAATTACCTTTAGTGCAAACTTGTCAAAAGTGAAAGGGGAAGGAACCCATCTTTGATCAATCTCCTAGGAGTGTTTCAGAAGTTTGGTTTGAGCCTAGGAGCAGCCTTAGTCAGTTGAGTACTTCTTTACCATCCTCTCAATCAAATATGGACGTGAGCTACACTTTGACTAGGATACAAAGAGAAGAAATGGATCAAACTCTTGATGACATTTTCCAAAGACATAGGGGTAACATGTCATTTGATGATGACAATCAACTGAATCACCCCCTATTAACTCAAGATAGCTAGATGCTCATCAATGAGCTGAAAGGCATTATGCACAAGCTCACCAAGATGCATGGTCACAACATGAAGACCAAAACAACCAATCTTGTGATGCTCATGTGAATGCAGCTAACTTGTTCAATCATTCAAGGCCAAGCTCTCCACTAAAAACAACCTCAAGATATAAAAGTGAGAGGCTAAAAAGAATTGAGCGAGAAAAACAAGCCTTCTTGAATGAAAAAGCTACAAAAGAAGAAAAATTTAGGCTCCTAGAGGAGGAACAATGAGCCTTGTTGGACATAGTGAGAAGAGCCACACAAGAAGAACAAGATAGGCTCCTAGCACAAAACTTAATGCCTAATTCAACAATAGGGGTACCAATAGTGGAAACAACTCTCCACCCTCTACTCCCTCAAGAACCCCAAGAAGTAGAAGGTGGTCAAGGACTCCTTCAAGATCTCCTAGTCCTAGAGGAAGGACTTTACACCATGCTCACTATAGGAGATAGACGCCTCCTAGGAACTCAAGACAACCCTCCCAATGAGCTCATCATGGCTCTCAACATGGAGGAAGTGGTACAAGTTTTGATGATCAAGATTTTATGAGAATGCAAAAAGAACTACTATTCCAATAATATGTGGAAAAGTACCTTGATCAAAATAAGGATATGTTCCTAGAGAATTTGATTAACAAAGGTGCAAGGGTTCCTTATAATTTTGATGTGGATAGGAGAATCAAGAAATAGAGCCCCTCACAAGAAGAAGAAATTAAGCAAAACAAGAAAATGGTGGAGAAAATGATGGCTCCCAAGAGTTCCTTCAACCTTGACTCTATTTGTCCTAATCCTTTTGATAGGAGTGTGAGCATGAAGGATTTTCCTAGGAAAATTGAATTTCCCCAATATGACAAATATGACGGTAATGGTGACCCACATGATCATGTGCGTCAATTTTATACCATGAGTTTTGAATTTCACCATGAAGATTCCTATCTGATGAGATTATTCCCAAGGAGTCTAAAAGGTCAAGCTATGGAGTGGTTTACCAACATAACCCATCTCGTCAAAACTTTTAAAGAACTGGTCCACATATTTGTGCAACATTTTGCCTACAACTTATCAAGATCAGTCACCATGCTTGATTTGTGTAATTTAAAACAAAATCAAGGGGAATCCTTTGTTACATTTTTACAAAGGTGGAGATGATTTTGCTCTCGGTACTCAGACAATTCCTGAACATGAGAGAATCGATATCATTGTGAGAAATTTAGTACCTGAGATGCAATATGAGGTTTGGAAGATGGTCTTTGATTCATTCGACACCATGGTTGAAACTACATGTAGAATAGAGGATGTCTTAAAAGAGAAAGGTATTTTGACTAAACAAAATAATAACAACAATAGTTAAAATAATAACAACTCACATAAGGACAAAAGCAAGAACTCGCATTGGAATAAAAATAAGCAAGTAGTCAATGACGGAGTTGACTCTTCCCAACCAAAGGATCAAGGTGCCCTTCATTTATCCAGTGTGGTTCAAGCTATGAAGCTTAACACATCCTCTAACCAACAAGAGCATAAACAAAGATGTCAAGACAAACCCAAAAAGGAAAAGCGGTAGTTCTCTAAGCTTGGGGACTCTTACGAGGATGTTTTCAAAATGCTTATTGATAACAATCTTGCACAACCACAAGATCCAGCAAAATTTTGCATACCTGACATTAAGCCATATTGATGGAATGAGAAAGCATACTGCATATTTCATAATGGCATTGGCCATGACATCGAGCACTGCTAGAAACTTAAAAATCTTATTCAATATCTTATTGAAAATGGAAAACTTGAGATTGATGGATTGAAAACCAATGCAGATCACAAAGAATTTAAGGAACCTTTGCCTAAATATGATAAGGGGGAAACCTCTAAACCCAAAGATGGAAAAGTTGCAATCAACTATACCTACATAGGTGCAAAAAATGTGGTTAATATGCTTGAGATTGTTGAGGAAAATGTCAACAAGATGCAAAACAAAGATTCTTATAGTCATGATGTAGACTCTCCTCCTATATTTGATGAAGAACCTGTGGTGGTGCTTAGAGGTCCTCACTCTCAAAGGTCATCCCAAGCTCTTAATGCTGTCACCAGAAGCCAAAGTCAAGGTCATGTGATCATTAGAGGTCCTAATTCCAACCAGTCTAGCAAATCCAAGCAAGTGACATCCAAGAATGTCACCACCAAGTCAGCAGTCAATCCTGAAATGAGCTACAATCTTGTTGACCAGTTACAAAGAACACCAACTCAAATCTCAATTTTTGAGCTCCTAGAATTGTCTCCAAGACGTAAGCGTGTCCTTGAGGATGCCTTGTGTACAACCAATGTCCCTAACAACATAGATGTTGACCAATTCCAAAACATGGTTAACCATCTTGCCAGCGCACACTACCTCACATTCTCAGAAGAAGATGAAAAAGCCTTGAGCCATCCACATAATCTTGCCCTTCATATTGAAGTCATGATTCACAAGACCCGTGTCAGGTGTGTGTTGATTGATGGGGGTGCTAGGCTCAATATTTATTCCTTGAGTTTGTTGAAAATACTAGGTTACTCAGAGCAAGTTATTGATACTCACAAGAAAATAACCATCAAAGCCTATGATGAGGCAGAGAGAAGCTCCAAAGGCTTGGTCGTCCTCCCTGTTAGGATTGGCCCTGTTGAAAAGGACTTTTTGTTCCAAATCATTGATGTTGGTCCTTTAGCCTATAATATTCTCCTTGGTAGACTATGGATCCATGACATGCAAGCGATGCCATCCACCTACCACCAATGTGTCAAGTTCCCCTATAATGGAGTAGAAGTTTGTATACCTGAGGATAGCACATTATCTGTTAATGCAATTTCAGTAGGGACCCATGTTCCTCTTAATCGGGAAGCAGAAAATTTTGATGGAACTTTGGCACAATGTCAGAATAAGTTCAAAACCATAGACCTTGGTATGGGGGGTTATCACATTGACTCCTTCACAAAGCTACCAGTCTCACCTAGGTCCTATGGTAAGCCTTCACAAGAGATGTGTCCCTCATCTTCAGCAATGACTCTGTTTGATACATTTGTAGAGTCCTCAATACCCATCCAGGATGAAAAAGAGGAAGTAGTTGTTAGAGAATGGATTTACAAAGAGGAAAAATACAAGCACAATGAAAATTTCTCTCCATCTCCTAAAGCTTATGGGAGAGGATATACTTTGGTCAAAAATATGGGCTACCCAGGTCATGGTCCTCTTAGTCATAGATTAGATGCTAAGGCTGAACCACTCAATCATGCTCTTTTTGGACGCAAATCTAAGACAACAGTTGGCCTAGGTTTTGAAAGTCAGAATAAGAAAGTTACCCCTATCCTAGCTACGATGGATAGTGATGATGAATACATACCCAATTTGCAAAATCAACAAGATAGGTGTGAAGATTGGGTCCCTTCCACCAATCTCCTTTGGGGAGATTTAGATACTACAGTTGACAATCCAACAATTTCAGCCCTAGAACAAGAACAATCCACTATTGAAGATCATGTTGAGGATCCTATTTAATACACAAATGGCATTCAAGAAGGTGTTACCCTTGGTGACATCAAAGCTTCTACCTCAAGGCCTAAAATATATGGTTGGTGTAAGCATCCCAGTCGGGATTCAGATACAGACTCACATGAGTATGAGTGGGAGACTCTTTCTGATTATTCTACAGTTGACATGGACATTGATGTTGTCCATACATATGGTTCCCAACCGGAGGTAGCTAATGAGTCTAGTGTAGGATTAGAAGATTGGAATCCATGAGTCACTTTAGTGGACAATGCTTCACTTAGTAGGATAAGTCTTGATTTGGGTACCTTAGAAGGATACTTGACGGATACTAACTCTGCAATCAGCAGAGATGATACCATTCACATACACAATATTGAACCAGTCATTGACCTACCCCTTGCCAATCCTCACTTAATTGATTGGTCTTAGCGCTATCAAGAGCCTCAGCTCCTAACTTTTCAAAATGAATATGAAATAGCATGCTACCTAAATGCCCTTGAACCTATAGTCTCTTCCACCAGCGAACCAACTACAAGTATGAAAAAACTAGATATCAAGTACCTTAGTCAAAAAATGAAAAGAAAAGAAAAAAAGAATAAGAGTTTTGATGGTGAAAACCACTATGTGGTGGTGTCATAACCTAAAAAAGTAAAAATAAAGAACGTATCCGAAGGTGAAAACCTCTTTGAGGCACTTAAGGATGAGGTACTTGATCATCTTCCAAGCTATTTTTAGGAAAAGTCTTCAGTACTTGTTGAGCCTAGACAGCCAGTTAATCTGAATACACTAGAGGCTCCACAAATTATGCATTTAGCTCAGTCTCTATCAACACAAGAAAAAGAGGCATATACCAAGTTCCTACAAAGAAAGAAAATTAACTTTCCTTGGACTTATTCAGACATGCCAGGATTGGACACCAGTCTCATTATGCATCACTTGTCTATAGCTCTAGGTATCAAACCGGTAAAATAGAAATTGAGGCAAATGCATCCTCACATATCTCTCCTTGTCAAAGCCAAATTAGAGAAGCTCCTCAGTGCAGGATTTATAAAACCCATTGATTATGCCAAATGGATATCCAATATTGTACCAGTTTTAAAACATGACAAGTCCATTCATGTTTTCATAGACTTTAGAGATCTTAATAAAGCATGCCCAAAGGATGATTTTCCACTTCCAAACATAGACATGATAGTGGACATGACCACGGGCTATGAGATCTATTCTTTAATGGATGGCTTTTCTGGGTATAATCAAATTAAAATAGCTCCTGAAGACCAAGAGAAAATCACATTCACTTGTGTATGGGGAACCTATTGCTGGAACATCATGCCATTTGGATTAAAAAAATTTGGAGCTACATATCAAAGAGCTATGACTACTATCTTCATGTTGGAAATATAGATGGAGTAACTGAGAGGGGGGGTGAATCAGTTAACCACAAAAATATTACCACAGATCCCTTAGATGTCTTATTAATTCATTTACTACTGTCACTCGGTAAACATACAGAGAAATGTTGAAACTCAGTTATTGTAGTGAATATTAATTATAACTGTTCTTAAGTATTCATCAGTGATTAATATGCATGTATAAAGAAAATAACATGAACACAAGAGACACCAGATTTAACGTGGAAACCCAATATGGGAAAAACCACCAGTGTAACTAGTTACTATTTTTCACTCTTCTAAAGTGAGCCCTGTTAGGAGCCAACCCTATTAAAGGGTACAAAATACACTATTAGGTGTGACCTTGTTAGAGGATTTAATCACCTTGTTAGGAGTGGCCTTGTAAGAGGTCTTAGAAACAATTCAATAGAACTGTCACCTTGTTAGAGGATTTACAAAATGGCTGTTAAACCAACTCTGTTAAGAGATTTTGAAATCACCGCTACAATGGTAAGAAAGTAACAATGAAATGACTTGAATAATGATGCAACTGATTTGCTGATTACAGATCTCTGTTCTGCTTCACTAGATCCTTCCTGATCAAATATATCTCTACTGCTCCTCAGGGATATCTAACCATCCTTCAAAATTCACTCACACTTTCCTTCAAAATGATTTTCATGTTTGCTCATCCATACACTCTTCCTCTTTCACACTTGTCCACACTTTCACTCTTTTTCACTTGCACACTTTTAATTCACAACTTGACCTTCTATATATACCATTCAAATTTTCAAGTCGGCACTAATAATCATTACAAACATTACTAAATATTACCACAGTTGGCTGAATAAACAAACTTTATTCCTCAAAAAAATTCTTTACTGGGCCGACCTTGCTCGGTAGACACTAATCCTAAAAAGATTTCCTTTGGTGATCGAGTGAACTCAGTTACCACTACAAATTCTGCAACATCCTTTGAAGACTGAGAGATCTCGGTAAACATAGAAAATCACCTTGCTGACTGACTGAGCTCGGTAAACACTGAGAACTGCTTAGTTGACTGACTGAGCTCGGTAATCACTGGTAACTACTTTGCTGACTGACT
The DNA here is from genome assembly GCA_027943335.1 of Chamaecyparis obtusa. NCBI lineage: Eukaryota > Viridiplantae > Streptophyta > Pinopsida > Cupressales > Cupressaceae > Chamaecyparis > Chamaecyparis obtusa. The sequence goes on along the minus strand of BSBK01004397.1, from coordinate 1,645,663 downwards.
AGGCATGATAATTTATATGACATTTGTGTGACATCAAAGACAACACACAATTAATCCAACAATCTCCTTCAGACAATTGTATCCAACACTTCCATGACATGATGCATAAGAATATGGAAGACTATGTGGATGAAACCTTGGCAAAATCTAAGAAAAGGGATACACATCTTGCTGATTTGGAAGTAATTCTAGATCGTATGGAATAGTTTCAACTTAGATTAAATCCCAAAAAGTGTGCATTTGGAGTTACCTATGGAAAACTCTTAGGATTTATCATTTTAGCTAAAGGAATAGAGGTGGACCCAGAAAAAGTTCAAGCAATAATGGATATGTTGCCTCCCACAAACATCAGTCAAATGAGGAGTCTTCAAGGATGCCTTCAGTCTATAAGGAGGTTTATTTCACAACTAGATGATAGAGCTCAACCCTTTAATAAGACTTTTCATAAAGGGGTTAAATATGTCTGGAATGAGGAATGTCAGCAAAGCATGGACCAAATCAAACAGTACTTGGCTAATCCTCTAATCTTAATGCCTCCTATCCCAAGAAAACCACTTATATTATATGTCTTAGCAACATAATCTTCCCTGGGGGCATTATTGGCTCAACTTGATGATACTAGAAAAGAAAGAGCCATATATTATATCAGTTGTACTCTTGTGTCATATGAGGTCAACTACACTAGTATTGAAAAATCTTGCCTAGCAATGGTGATTGCTTCCCAAAAGTTGCGACATTACATGCTAGTGCATACAATACACCTCATTGCAAAAATTGATCCTCTAAAATACTTGCTTGGTAAGGCTGCTCTCATGAGTAGACTTGCTAAATGGATGATGATTCTTTCAAAATTTGACATAGAATATGTTGAGCGTATGGCTACAAAAGGACAAGCCATTGCAGACCAATTGGCTGATTTTCCAATTAGAGATAAAGCACCAATTCAAGTTGAATTTCTAGATGAGCACATAATATACATGACCACAAGAACATGGAAGATGTTCTTTGATGGTTCTTTTATGCAAAATGGTTCAGGTGCAAGAGTGTTGTTTGTTTCACCTTATGGGTATACAATTCCTAAGTCCTACAAACTATTGTTCCCATGCACAAATAACATTGCTGAGTATGAGGCCTTAACAAATGGACTAAAATGGCTATAGAATGGGGAATCACATAGCTTCATATTTATGGGGATTCGCAATTGATAGTCAACCAAGTTAATGAAGAATACCAAACCAAAGATGAAAAACTGGTACCCTATAAGAAGATGGTTGATTCATTGCAATGATACTTCACCTTTGTTACATTTCAACAAATCCCTAGAGTAGAGAATAAACCAGCTGATGCTATGGCTACATTAGCTTCACTCCTTTAGCTAGAACTACATGAGTCCAGATTTGAATTCCTGGTGGAAGAGCTACGTTACCCTATCTATGACTCCCAAGAAAGCCAAGTTGTTTGTACCCTTATTGGACATGAGTCATCCCGCTATGGTGCCATTTACTCATACCTCCATGATGGTACTATTCCCAAAACCTTCAACCAATCTAAATGAAGAAACCTAATTCAAAATACCTCTCACCACACCCTTATCTTTGGTGATTTGTATAGGAGGGGTTTAGATAGGACACTTCTTAGGTGTTTAGAAAAGGATGAGTCCAACCAAGCGTTTGTTGACATTCATGAGGGCATTTGTGGAGGACATTCTAATGGTCTTGCCATGGCCTGACGGTTGCTTAGGGTGGGGTACTATTGGCCTACCATGCAGACAGATGCAGTAGCTTTTGCCAAATCTTGTGAAAAGTGTTAGAAACATGGAAACCTAATACATGCTCCAGGCAAGGAGCTTATTCCTTCTATTTCTCATTGGCCATTTCAGCGCTGGGCCTTTGACCTTGTTGGGTAGATTCATCCCAACTGATCAGGTGGACACAAATTCATTATCACTGCTACTGATTACTTTACCAAATGGGTAGAAGTTGTCCCACTTTCAGTTGCCTCAGGCAAGATAGTTTCTTTGTTTATTTTGAACCATATCATCTGTCGGTATGGAGTACCTTCTAAGATAATCACTGAAAAATGGGGGTCAATTTAAAAACAAGGACCTTAAACATCTCTACAAGAAATTCAAGATAAAACAACATTGGTCCTCCATTTATTTCCCACAAGGAAATGGACAAGCAGAGGCTTCAAATAAGACCATTCTCAAGATTCTTCATAGAACAGTTCACAAGAATGGTAGAGACTGGCACCTACAGATAAACCCAGCCTTGTGGGCCTATAGAATGAGTATTCATACTCCAAAAGGGGCTACACCTTTTTCCCTCACTTATGGTGTTGAAGCAGTGTTACCTTTAGAGGTAGAGATCCCTTCACTTAGAGTCTCTCTCAAAGGTTTAGTGATAGATGAAGACTACCGCGCCATGAGGTTGTAAGAACTAGAACTTCTAGATGAAAAGCATAAAACATCTTTTGATCACATGAGAGTTTACCAAAAGCATATGTCCAAAGCGTTCAACAAGAAGGTTTTCCCTAGAGAATTTCAAGTGGGGGATCTTGTCTTGTGAGAAAACCCTAAGAACCAACAACATAGAGAACAAAAAGGGAAGTTTGAACCTAATTAGCTTGGACCATACATTATTACTGCTACTTTTGGTACAGGTGCTTACTTACTATCTGATGAAAAGGGAGAGCAGCTCCCCAATCCTATCAATGTGTTGCACCTAAAGAAGTTTTATTCATGATGCCTATTCAGTCTGGGGGCATCCTTTGTACATACTTATTGATCCTGAAAAAATTCCAAAAAAAAAAATTCATATATGATGTTGAAAAAATTCTAAAAAGCATATAAAGTCCTAAAAAAATACAAAAAAATAAAAAAATGCAAAAAATTCAAAAAAATAGAAAAAGTGCCTTGGTGAAAACCTGGAAATAGGTGCCTTGGTAGCAAAAATACAAAAAAATTGAAAAATAAAAAAATCCCCAAGTGGTGAAAACCTGGAAACAGACGCTACTTGAGGCCTTTACACCCTTGTCTTTTAGCATGCACTCTTGACACTTAGCCTTTCTCCATCATGCCTTGACCTTGTTGCCTTGGTTTGGAATTGGTCTTTGTCTTTGTCTAGGGGCCATAACTGTGTTAACTTTGGTCTCTAGGATGCATTGGTGTTTAGGAAATCTTGCAAATGATGTTTTTCAACACCACCCCAAACTGTGTTTTTCAACACTACTCCAGCGACAAGTGTTTCTCAACACTTATCAGATATCCTAGCAGTAGTCTAGCATGATATGATATTTCCACTGGTAGATGTGATACTCAATGCTTGATTCTATGACCTACACACACACACTTAAACACTTGACTTGCTAAGACTTGTTTGACTTTATTTCTTTGTGTGATGTCTATGATGATTTCTTTGATGAGTGTTCTCTCCCTAAGAAGTTTTTGATGATGCATAGCTAGAAGACTGAGGGCATGAGGACATGTTTTATTGCTTTTTCTTCTTGTGGGTATATTTTGTTGGTCCTAACTGTCATTTGCATTTATGCTTGTTCCGCTTGACATTGGGATCTACAAGGTATTATCCTTGACTATTTTTGCAAGTGCATACTTCTAGCCATCTTGACTTTCCTTGTGTCTTGATGCGAGTATAATCTTGCCATATCAAATTTAGGTAATCTCACTGCACTAGTCATCTTGACCTACATGTCTTTGGTGCCTAGGTGGGATTTCCACATTACAATCTGATATAGATCATATTCATATACCCATAGTCATACTAGTGTGTATTGTATGATCTTACGACACTACCAATAAAGCTCGATGATGATTATTAGATGTTTATTGGTGTTGTGACCTTGCAAGTCAACCACTTTCATAGTAGCTTGCATTTGTAGGTTCATGATAGTTTAGTTTTTCACCTTGCATGTGGAGAGAGCTCTCCTTTCATCTTTCATGGACTTGTCGGTCAACTGCGCTCACCTTTCCATTTCTTTGATCATGTCTTTCGCTCCTTATCTTTCACATCATGACCTATTCCTGTCATCACAAGGGGTTAATCTTATCATCATATCTATATCCTAGAGAGATCATTTTTAGAAACATGAGTCTATATCATACACATGAGAATTAAACATACATCTATGAGAGAGATCATACATGAGCATATAAACATACATTTTGAGTGACATGACAAGACAATATCAAAACTGAAACATCCATCACAAGTGAGACAAATAACATAGATACATCGCAAATCTAGTAATCTCATATATATATATGAATGTCATAGTACAATATACAAAATGAGATCCCAAAAGCTAGATCAAAGTCTCATGATATGTGTCAAACATCTAAAACATCTAAGCCTAAGCCTATGTCTCACTAGCCCCATCATGTGGAGCTGGTGGAGGAGGAGGTGGTGCTGCATCCGGTACCATATTTGATCTACCAGCTATCATAGAGTACGGTGGAGCCCTATGACTCTCTAGTATGGCCTGAATGTAGAGACCATGATAGTATGTAGCTCACACTACCTCTCTCTGACTCTTTACGATGGCCACCTGTATGGCTCTATCCTGTCTCTCTATCTCTGCCCTAAGATCTATCAACTACTGCTCTTTGATGGCTATCATGATCCGCAGCTACTGCATCTCTACCTCCAATGCCTGGATCTTGACCCTCAGGTCCTCTCCTCCCATAGCCTATCCTACATCTACCTATCGATGAGATGGCCTTGCCACATCCTCCTTCACATCAGCTAAACTCTATCCCCATGGCCATTTCTAGACACCTGCTTGAGAGCTCTATCCGATCTCTCTAACTCTCCCTCTCCCTCCACCATCTCCTCCATCCCTGTCATCATCATCATCCCCCTGAGTTTCTAGTTGTGCATCAGGAACTATGAATTGAGGGAATGGAACCCTCTGTCACTCTTCTCTATAGGCTGCATCAGCTCCCGCATCTGCCATGTTTGGGAGGTAGTCCTAGGGCTCTCTCTAGATCATAGCTGTATCTTGTACTACCTACTAGTAATCTAGCATCGACAGGAAACCCTGACCCTCCTCATCCCTAGACCGGGTGTATGTAGTGGTCTCAGTGGATACTCACTGCTGGTGCCCAAACTACTACCATACCTGAGTGATAACAAATCTCTCAATGATATTTGCATGTCAACCTACTAGTGGCCAGTTGCACATCATATAACTCAACTCCTCCTCTGCATCACCCCATGGCCCAACTGACCTGTATGGCCTCCACTAAAAGGAGGTCAACTCATCCAAAACTCTCATGTAGTATGTCACATTGCCACTATGTGGCTATGACAGGAATCCTCCATACCTATAGATGAAGGGATGTCTCCTCTCCCTCGGCTAAACTTAGGGGTGCACCATAGTGATGTGCTCCCATGCCCACACCTGTACTAGAATAGCACCACACACCCATGTCCTACTATCTCTGTACATGGTCTCATGGAGCTCATGGTACATATTGGCCAATATGGTCAGGCCCCATGCCATCCATCATGGATGCACCACTAGATCCATAAGCAGTCTGCCCCATCCCAGTGAGAAACCCTTCTGACTCCTATCAATGATAAGGGCCTGTGCAATGATAGAAGCAACTATACAAGGTACTAGGAAGTCTCTACCAAAATCATCCATCAAATGGTCCCATCTGATGTGCCTGTCTATGATTGTGACATCCTGGAACATGCCCTAGATGGCCTAACATCCCTTGGTAGGATCCTAGTCATAGTACACCTGTGCCAACAAACAATCATGTCAGTTTCTATCATATGGAAACTCTATATCTATGACTATCTATAAACATGATTATACTTATAGGATCACCATGGCTAGGTACTTAGAGTATCTAATACACGTCCTCCAAAGTGATCGATGCCTCTCTAGTAGGCAGATGGAAGGTGTTGTGCTCGCTATGCCATCTCTTAGCAAGCACAGTCAACAACCCATGATCAGCTCTAATGTGGGGCAACTACAGTAGGTAGTCGAAGCCCATAGTCCTCAGATCTGCTCAACCTAGATCATCCAGATCTCGAACATATCATAGCCTAGTAACCTTCGACACTGTAATGAGTAACGCTGGAAAGTGCTCCTACAACCCATCAAACCAAGCTAGATGTTAGAGCATATCATGATGTATGTCTAAAATCAGTACAAAATATCTTAAGAATGTAAACATTGTCTAGACCCATGTCATTTTGCTCAAAAACACTAAAAAATGTCAAGTTTTTAAACTAAGTGATACTATTTTTTGGTAAAGTATCATGCGATACTTCTCCTTATAGCAGTGCGATAGTATCTTGGAGTACGATACTTCACCTACTATCGTACAACATTTCATCTGGTATCATGCGATACTTGACTTAATGCCGGTGTGATACTATATTGACCCACGAAGTATTGCACGACATTTTCCCTCACAGGGTGCGATACTTACAAAAGATCATACGATCTTTCACCCAGTTTTCAAATTTGAAATTTCAAAATTAATTAAAAATATGTTTAATTGACATTAAATGATCATAATGACTCAAAAAGGGCAAGTTTTTCTAAAAACATACTGGGGCACCATAGTGTGGAGGCCAGTTATGCAACCGGGCACACTCAAAATGATGCCTGTGGACTGAAACTACTACTTGCTAGGCCATTTTCTCTCTCTAAGTGCTTCAAGATTCTCAAATCGCAATAAGACAAATGATTTTGAAAATGACCTTTTCACCCCTTTTATAGCATTTTGACTTTTTGACCTAATTTTCAAAACATCTCAGAATTGCGCAAAAATTGCACCCCTAGCTAATTTCGACATCCTAGATCCATTTTTGGATTCAAAATCAAAATCCAAGTTAATCTTGATAGTCAAAATTGCATTTCAAAACTTTCCCCCTCTTATGCATAGTTGGCTGACCATTTGAGGCCTGATCCTTCGATCTTCGCTGGGGCATCTTCATTTCTTCATCCCCATCTCTTTCAACCTTCTAGTCTTTCATTCACTTTCATTTGATCCATCTCTCTGAGGTTTTGACTTGGTTTTTTTCCTATATCTTTCTCAGTCAAACCTAGTCAAACCGGGGCATGTTTTTCACTACTTAATGGTTATCCTATCATCCTTAACCTTTGATTATGATTTCTAGTGACTTGATCAAGTTTATCAATTTATTGTTCTCCTCTACCTAATTTCAATTTTGATTCCGAGGGGGCAGTACCTATTAGCTTTGCTTGAGATTCTTATCTCTTATTTTCAGACTTGATTATCACTTAATAGCAACGGTGTTGGTCTTGTCTTTTAGCTTTGCTTATGTTTGTCCTGATATGTTCCCATCTATCAAACACATGTTTGGATTGTTTTGTGATCCCAAATCGATCTCACACTTTAATTCCATTCTTTGACCACATGTGATCTCAAATCGATCTCACATTAGTGAAAGAGGGGCAAATGTATGCACCCTAAAATGGTCGCCTAGACTTTGGGCCTCCATTCAGCAATTTATCAAATCCTTGAATCAATATTTTCAAAAATCAGCATTTTTCAATAATATCAATTTCCTTGATCAAGTCCTAGTTTATCATTTTCGATTATTTGCCTTGGGCTAACCATTTTATCCTAAAGTCTTTATTTATTTAAAAGGAATTTCCTCCCCTTTTATTAAATAAAAATCTCCCACCTTTTCCTCTTATCCTAAGTTGCACAAATAAAGCATTATTCTTATTTTATAAAAAGAAGAAAAGGACTTTTTGTCTCATATGGACACAAAAGTCAACTCTTATTTTCTCATTGGAGGATATTTGTGTACATGGATTGCTCATCTTTGATGCTCCACCCTTGATTAAATCTTTTGCCTCTTAATCTCCATGGTCCATTCTTTCTCATTTCCTATAAAAGAAGAGCTCTCTTCCTCATTTTGCATATCAATATTTTATGCTAATGTTATGCTGCAAGTTTTCTAGGTCACTTTGGAGCTTTTTTTGAAGATTTGGAGCATTCTTGGCTTTTGCATCTACATGTTATTCTAGTTTCATTTTTTTGCATTCTAGTTTCATTTATCATGGCATTCATAGCTTCATATTAGCTTAGTTTCCTTTATGCTTTAGATTACTTCATCTAGCTTAATTAGGAGGATTTGTAATACTTGCATATTTCTTTTCATAGCTTAGCTTGCATAGCTTGCATTTTCATTCATAGTATAGCTTTGCATTGCATTTTATTTTGATTCTTAGAGATATTGGCATTCTTGCCCTTGTCTTCATTTGAATCTCTCATTGTGTGGTTGACTAGCAAGGTCATAAGCTTAATAGCTCTAGCTGAGAGCAATCAAATAATCTTGCAACTCCATACATAGAGAGCTCTAGGTCACTTTCTAAGGTATCCCATTCATGGATTCCCTTGGATATAATGACTTAGAGAAGTGCACTATTTGAGGTGTACACTACCAGCCTTCTTACTAGCATGTGTACATTCAAAAGATCTATGTCCTTCTTATCCGCAATTGTAACAAGTTCCTTGGAAACTTCCTTTGCCATAACCACCTCGGTAGTTATTGCCTCTACCTCTAGATGAACTTTCACCTTTCCACTTGGTCTTGCCTTTGTCTAGATTTGTCTTTTCTGGTTCAAATCTACCATTTCACCATTAGATCTACCTCTTCCTCTAGGGAATCTACCACCTCAACCTCTTTGCCTTTGCTCATGTCTCTTATTCAATTTCTCCTCGACCTTCAATGCAAATTGATAAGCCTCTTCAATGTTCTCCAACTTGACCATACTAATTTCCTCTTGGATGGAAACTCTCAAACCATTCAGGTATCTACCAATTCTTTCCACATCATCTTCATCATGTCCAGATCTGATACCTAATCTATAGAATTCCTTAGTATACTCTTTTATCGAGCTATCTTTCTGCCTCAAACTTTGCATTTTCCAAACTAGGTTAATCTGATAATGACAAGGTAAGAACTTTCCTTTGAATTTGTTCACCATTTTATTCCATACCTTGATTTTGTCTTTGCCTTTCCTCTTCCAATCCAATTGTAGATGTTCCCACCATAAGGATGCATGACTTTTCAACTTTGTGCTTGCAATCTTCACCTTCTTGTCCTCAAGAATGTTTTCATACTCAAAATACTTTTCCATCTCAGTGATCCAATCCACCAATTCATTAGAATCTAGCTTTCCACCATACTTAGGAGGATTGAAATGTGGTGTTGACTTCAGACTTGTCAAAGCCTTCAAAAATCTTTCTTCACCTTGATCCATAATAGGTGCAGGTTCTGCATTCACTTGTTCTTCCTCAACTTCATCATCACTAACATCTTCAACATGCCTGCCTCTTCTTTGAGCTATTTCAACAGCTTCTAACCTAGCAGCAATCTGCCTTAGCATATCTGCCAATCCTAGATCTGCATCTCACCTCCCACAAACCATCTTGACAACCCTCTGTAATTGCAGGTCAGATCACAATCTACTACCCCACAACAATCAACTAGGGCTTCAAGAGGAACCTACAAACCTAGATCCACAGACCTAGATCAAGATCTCACCTCACTCTAATACCACCTGATGCAAGGTAGGGGAGAAAGAGGGGCCAAACAATGGTGCACCCTAATGATCCAAGCCTGCTCAACACATTTGAAAGTAAACAAACACAATAGTGAGAGAGAGAATGCCATATCTTTCATATATTTTCATCAATTAGAATGATACATGCTAGGTTGTAAGGCCTTCCCAGTTAGGGCTAGATATTACAATGAAATACAAAAGTCCTCAAACATGCAAGGATCTGTCAAAATATCTATTCTGTCTATCTTCTATCTTCTCCTAAAACTACCTCCTAAACTCTAAACCAACAACTACATTTATACAAGAAGCTACCGATGTGAGTCAGCCTTTAGATCCATAATCAATGGAAGGAATGGTAAGATCTGGGACCACGCACTTCCCAATGATGGATTTCAACATTAAATCTATGATCCAATATAAATGCACAAGTCAGCCACAATAGAAACTAAAACTAAACCCATCAGTGAGCAAGATAACCAAGCAGTAGACAAGCAATGCCGATCGTCGGTGAAACAACCGATTGCCCAGGAGATAACTGACCACACTTGATAACCAAAGGAAACCAACCAACTACCAACCAACTCGATCAAAGTAGGAACTGAGCAACACAGACAAACTCCAAATTGATTTTGGTGACATAGGATTGCCAAGGACCCGAGATGCTCCTACATCAAGAATGAGGATAAGGAATTCCTTCAATGCCTATATAGAGAAGAAGAGCAAGAGAAATAAGTAAAACATGCTGAAATTTGTCCTAAGAAATATGGTGTAGGCTACCATCTCATACAAAAAATGGGATACAATGGGAAAATTCCTCTTGGAAAAGGAGAAGGTATTGTTGAACCCTTGCATTCATAATTTTTTAACCCTAAGGATAAAACTAGGGTAGGGTACTATGAGCAATAACTTAATCCATCCTCTGTGAATGGCCCTATATTTAATAGACTTGGAGACTCTGATGATGAGGATGAGGATTTTGTCCCTAAGACTTATGAAATATTTCTTCATATACCTACAGACCAAGAGACTATAACTAAGGAACAAATTATTGAACATGATTCAAACACATTGCAAGAAGCTAGACAACCCCATGAGAGCTCTATGGAGGAAATACACCCTAATTGGAGGAAGCTTGTGGGAATTACACACATCCTATATTTACCTTGATTCATTGATTCATCTGACAAGATAAGAAAACCTGGGTCACCATACATACCTATATTGGAGTATGAGAAAAACTCTCAAGCAGTTGACACTCAAGATAGTCAAACTAAAACATCTAACCTCAATTTGGATAAAATTGAGATAAAAGCTATGAATCTAGAGAGTAATAATTAAGAATCTCCTATTACTCTAGCCTAGTACATGGGACAATATTTTAGTAGTTGAACTAACTCACATGAGTATGAATGGGACCATTTGTCTAATGCTACGATAGATATAGAAAATGATGTAATTCACAAGTATGCTCCTACTTCTACTTTTGAGGTTGGTGAAAGCTCTAACACATGACATGATCTAAAGGATCATCCAACTACATAACCTATTGTCATACCTCCTACTCAAGCTACATATGAAGAAGAGGCATCTCCCACCAAAAGTCCTCCTACAATTCTTCCTTAGAATACCAACTGGAACTTTGGTTTAAGATATAGTATTATGATGGTCCCTCTCCAAATATTTATTCACCAAAGAGAGGAGGTTGAAGGAGACCTTAATCTTCACTTAGGGACTAGATCAAGATGGTTAGGTTCATGGAACACTTCTCATAACTCCTCTAATAATCCTATAATGAGTTGCACTCAAAATAATTCTATAGAAGATAACTTTCTTGACTTATCATCAATATCCATGAGCAATGATGATGATACAAGAGTATTTTCCCATGATCTTGTTGGTTCCTTACCACTTTTCTCCCTTGAATTGATTAAATGAAACACCTATGAGCCCATAAACCTCTTGTCCTTATCCAACAATTGTGACCTTTCATGTAATCTCAATGTTGTTGAGCCTCTTCCCTCTTTCACCAGTGCAATGAGCAACATCATGATAGTGGAAGATATCAAGTATCTTAGTAATAAAAAGAAAATAAAAAAGAAAAGGAGATATGATGGTGAAAACCACTCTATTATAGTGTCAGATCTAAAAATAGTAAATACAAAAGACATATCCAATGGTGAAAACCTCTCTGAGGCACCTACAAAAATCCACAAATCATACATCTCGCACAATCTTTGTTTTAGGATGAAAAACAAAAATTTATTCAGTTCTTTAAAGAAAAGAAGATTAATTTCACATGGTCTTATTTTCACATGCCTGACCTAGACACAAATCTCATTATGCGTCATTTGTCTATTGCACCAGACATGAAAACAATGAAACAAAAGCTGAGAAAGATGCATCCTCACATAGCACTACTGGTTAAGGCAGAGTTGGAAAAGTTACTCAAAGATACATTTATATGAGCCATAGACTATGCTGAATGGATCTTGAACACTGTACTTATTTCAAAAGCTGACAAATCGATACGAATATGTACAAACTTTAGAGACCTGAAAAAATATTTTCCTAAAGATGACTTCCCACTGCCTAATACAGACATGATTGTGGATCTTACTATATGTTTCCAGATGTATTCCTTGATGGATGGATTTTATGGTTATAATTAAATATGTATTACACTAGAAGACTAAGAAAAGACAACATTCATTTGTGCTTGGGGTACTTTTTGTTGGAACGTCATCCCCTTCGAACTGAAAAATGTTGGTGCAACATATCAATGAGAAATGATGACTATCTTTCATGATAAGATGCATAAAAACTTGGAAGAGTATGTGGATGACACATTGGATAAATATTCTACAAGAGACAAACACCTTTCTGATTTGGATAAAATCTTCACGAGAATGGAACAGTTCAAGCTATGACTCAATCCAAAAAGTGCACTTTTGGGGTTACCTCAAGCAATATTTTAGAGTACATTATCTTAGCATGAGGTATTGAAGTAGATCCTACTAAAGTGAAGCTATATTAGAAATGCAACCACCTCAGAACATCAATAAAATGAGAATATTGCATGGAAAGCTATAATCCATCCAACAATTCATCTCACAACTAGCTAATAAAGCCCAACCCTTCACTAAGGCTTTGCATAAGGGTGTGAATTTTAAATGGAATGAGGATTGCAAAAAGAACTTCTAACTAATCAAAGAATACTTGGAAAATCATCTTGTACTAATGGATCCTATTGCTGGTAAATCTTTGTTTCTCTACATGTCAGCTACTACTTCTTCCTTGGGAGCCTTGCTTGCACAACATGATGCTCAAGGCCATGAAAGGGAAATCTACTATATAAGCAAAACATTGGTACCTTATGAGCTAAATTACATAGTTATCATGAAGGATTTCCTGGCAATAGTGTTTTCTTCTCAAAACTTTAGACACTATATGCTAGCACACTCTACATAGTTGATTGCAAATATCAACCCTCTTAAATACTCGTTAAGAAAAGCAACATTAACTAGACGATTGGAAAAATGGGTGATGATTCTTAGTGAATTTGACATTACATAGGTCAACTGAAAAGTGATAAAAGGACAAATTTTGGAAGATCAGCTAGTAGATGTGCCTTTGCAAGAGACACAACCTCTCTTTTCTGAATTTCTTGATGAGTCCATTCTACACTTAATACAACATCCTTGGAAGATGTACTTTGATTTCTCATTTACTCATCAAGACATCGGTGTTGGTGTTCTTTTCATCTCTCCTAAAAAATACAAGATTCCAAAGGCTTATAAAATGACCTTCCCATGTACCAACAATGTGGAAAAATATGAAGCATTGGCTAATGGGATAAAATTGGCTATTGAATGGAAAATAAAGGAACTACATGTCTATGTTGACTCCCAACTTGTGGTCAACCAAATCAATGATGAATACCAGACTAAGGATGAAAACATCTTGTCCTACAAGTGTATGATTGATGACTTAAAGAATTACTTTATATTCATCACCTTTCAGAAGATAACACATGTAGAAAACAAAGTAGTGTGTGTGTGTGTGAAAATTGTACCTAGCTGTGGACACAACACTTCAGTAAAACATTAGAGGTTAGCAAATCAAGAAATCTACAATGTAAATAAAATAAGCTAAACAAGCAATTTACTGCCTTCTAGTAGGTGCGAGTATGGTATTCTCATATTAGATCAAGATCAGTGACAATGTAACACCTAAACGAAGGATTTAAATGATTGAAAGCAATGAAGATGAAATGCAGATTAATCTATTTTTTTGGATTTTGTATGCAATAAGATGAAAAAATGTATATGAAAGTAATCTAGAATGAATTGGAATGATATGAAAATTAATCTAACAATGATATGCTATGAATGAATGAATGCTATGAACCCTAAAAAAATAACAAAAATCTCACAATCGTCTTGTTCACAAAAGCTTGATTCTTCATATGCAAATTCGCTAGAGTAAGGATGCAAATTCGAGGGATTATTATGAAGAGCTAAGCCTTGTATAGAAATCCAGGGTTTGAGGATGCATAAGAAAAACCATAAATCACTCTTGATAAACTCAGGTTGATTTTTGAGTTAACAAGAAATTAAGAATAAATAAACTCATAAAATCATGCAAAAGCAGTTTTTATCTCAAAATAGAGTTTAGTTCTATTTTTCAACTGATCATCAGATGTTGAGTTTAGAAAGTTAACAAATTAAAATTAAAAATTGATTTAAAGTTAACTGCTTTTTTGATTGTGCATGTTTTAATATGAATTAATTTAATAAATAAAGTGATTTATTTTCCACTTAACTGATTTTTGAATTAAAACAATTGATTTATGGGTTAATCAATTATTAAATCAAACTTTATTCCAATTAAATCATTAAATTTGACAACTTTGATTTTAAATCAATTAAATAAATATTCAATTGATTGTTTGTAGGAATTTTGACTTATTGTCAAAATAAAAACAATATTAATTAGGAATAAATGTAATTAAATCTAATTAAATAATTAAGTGGCAGAATTAAATTAATTAATTAAATATTCATCATATTTAATTAATCAACTTTAGGATAAATAATGACATTTATCGCCAAATAATTGTAATACCCCAAAAATGGGCTATAGGTTCATTAACCTCTTATATCGACACATTGAACAAAATCGACATCGAAGTCCTAACCAAAGGCACATCTAAATATCATCAAATTCTAATTGATTATCATAAATTCTACATCGGAGGATATTCCTAGCAATATTCCTATTTATCATAATTATCTTTAATTTAATGATTATTTGGCGATAAATCCAATTTATCCTAAAGTTTGATTAATTGAATATTCTAAATATTTAATTAATTAGATTTAATACTGCCACTTAATTGTTTAATTAAATTTAATCTTATTTATTCCTAAATTATATTATTTAATTATTGACAATAAATCCAAAATCCTATGAATAATTGACTAAATTCTTATTTAATTAATTAAAACAAGTTGTCAATTTTTAATAATATTGTTTTTGAATAAAGTTTGGTTTAATAATTGATTAACCCATAAATCAATTGTTTTATTTTTCAAAATCAGTTAAGTTGGAAATAAATCACTTTATTATTAAATTAATTCATAAATAAAACATGCACAATCAGAAAAGTAGACAACTATCAATTATCAATTAAATCTAAACTCTATTTTGAGTTAAACTCTGCTTTTGCGTGTTTTTGTGAGTTAATTATCCTTTATTTAAAAATAACTCAAAAATCAACCTGAGTTATTTGAGTGATTTATGGCTTTTTTTCATGCACCTCCAAAGCCCTAGATTTCTATAAATTAAGGCTTCAGCTCTTCACAAATAGATCCACGAATTGCACACTCACGCTGTCGAATTGGAGACTGAAGATTCGATCTTGAGAATTCAAGTTGTTGTGAGATTTTCATTGTTTTTGCATAGTATCCATATCATTTAGAATATTATTGTTAGATCATTTTAGCATATCAATTTTCATATTAGCATAGATTCATATCAAGTTTTCATTATCATAATTGCACAGAAAAAAAGAAAAAAAAAGATTAATTGTATTCATTCCATATCTAGATTTTGCATTCAAATCCTTTGTTTAGGTGTCGTCAAGGTCATTGATCTCGGTATAATTTGAGAATACATACTCGCATCTACTAGAAGGCAGTAAATCACCTGGTTAGTCTAGTTTTTCATTTATTGCACAATTTTAATTTTAGCTAACCTCTAATATTTTACTGAAGTGTTGTGTCTACAGATCAGGTACAAAATTCACACACACATTTTTGGCACCCACCGTGGGGCCCTAAAACGGGTTTCCCTTCAAATTTTATCAATTTCTATCATTTTCTTATCTTTTTCTGTTCCAAGCTACGATTTTTATTCTTTGTTCGTACAATTTTTGTACGAGTTTTGTCAGAAACTCATACTAGAGGATACCCATTGTTGTACGACAGTTGATTTGATCAAGGATCATACTAGCAAAAATAGATTGTCGTTTGGAAATTCTTTTGTTGTATGATCTGATACCCATTGTTGTACGAGTTCATGGACCATCATCTCAGAGGTAACCCACTGTCATATGAGTTTTAATGCTAGGGTTCAATTGTCGTTTCACTTTTTCAGGCAGTTTGTCAAATTTGGTTTTCAGATTTCGGCTAACAGCTAACTCTAACATTTGAAATTCTCTGTTTCTGATTGATTCTCACTGGTTTTGATTGGAAAAAGTGCAAGAATTGCTAAAAATAGGTAAAAATCTACTAAGCACATTGTGAGGAATTAAGGTAACTCTCTCAGCTGATAATGTTTCAATTTGGGATTAAAATGAACATCTTGCATGTCTAGCTTGAGTGCCTTTCTTTTCCATATCACACATTTCATTTGGGCTCTAAAAATGAACATAGATTTGCTTTCAGCATCTTTGTTACACATAGTAAATAGGCCCTATGAACACTATTCGTGGCTCTTGAGAGAGTGAGTTTCTAGCAAAATTCCTCTCAACGAAGGAACCCTTGTAGGTAGGGAGGATACTAAGGGCATCTCACGTTCTACTAGATCCATGTGTCTTCAACTTTTGATTGATACATTCTCTCTCTGAAGAGGTTGATAGATCATAAGAATTTGACGTCATAGATCTTTGTGAGGTAACTTGGTCTTAGCATGTCAGATTAATCTGTCTGCATTGTTTTGGTGAAGTGAAGAGGCTAGGGGATTATGCTCTACTTCCTTTTTGGATAGTATCAAAAACCCAGATCCTTGAATCTGATCTAGTCCCCATGTGGTATATCTTGTGAGTCACCTTTAGAGAGGGTTAACCGTAGTGGACATTCCCTTAATTGGGTCAATCATATTGACTGAACCTCAAGCAGTAATAGCCATTTTCACTATGGTAGTGACAACCACTATATAAATGTCCCATTGGAAGAAATCTCCATAGGTGTGGTCTCTTGTTGGGCTCTTAGATCTCCCTAGCAGATCCTGAAGATTAAGTTCTTAGACTGTGTCAAAACCCCGATGCACCTAGATTGGAGTTCACCCTCTTAGATCATAAAAGTTGTAGAGTCAAACCATTACTTAAAACCCTAGTGAGGCCAAATATTCATTTTCTAGGAATATGTGCATTATTGCAAAACTTTTTGGAACATACATAATTAGCACTTCTAAGGATTAGCACAAATAAGTCACTTGATTGTTCATGCGCAAGGTTGCTTTTGCCCTTGTTCATTGTTTTTAGACATGCTTGAAATCACTTGCTTGTTGTTTTGCGTGCTTGCTTATCTATCTGGTTACTAAAAATGAACAAATCTGTTACAATCCTCAAATCTGGACATTAAAATTTGCAAACAATCTAAAACTGAAAACTCAAAAATTTGCAAAAATTGAAGTGAAATTGCTTTCTGGACTCAAAAGTCATCCCAGAGAGTCAGAAAGTCATACGAGTTTTGGAAAGAGTCATTTCATAACCCCCTGAGTGTCATATGGTAACTGGTATATTGTCGTACGAGTTTTTTTTCCAATCATTTTCAAAAGTCAATTTTCCTATTGTCAACTATCGTACAAGCTTCTCAATTGTCATTTCATGCTATACCCATTGTCGTACAAGCCTACAGAAAGTCATTTGAGAAGTTTTGAAAAATTGCCAGCAAGTTGTCAAAATTGCTAGATATCCAGCTTTTTCAACCTATTTCCAGAATCTATCAAACAAATCACTGTGTTAGGAACAGAGCAACAACTACTGAGAATTCAATCATTTTCCTAAAAGTGACCTTTTGAATCTGATCCAACTTTTTGTTTAATCGATTTGAGTCTTTTTCATCTTGTGTCAAAACCTTGTCATAACTATCAATCTTCAATCAATCTTCAAAAATGACTAAGTGTTGTGATATCTTGTCCGCTATCTTTTGGGCATCTACCCATACATCCAGGGCATAGCATCCCTCATCTAAGTCAAATCTAAGCTTCAATCAATCAAACCTTGACAAGGTTGCGTCATCTGATCATCTTGATTCAGTTCATTCTTCAGTTATCTTGATCTTATTCTTTTGCTTCACTCAAAGTTAATGGTGGAAACTAGAGCTTCCTCTCACAAGAAATCCGGAGAAGCACTTAACACCAGAACTTTGTCTGCTCACATAGGTCCAACTCTTGAGCAACTCCACAATTTTGATCTTTACGAAGATGACGGTCTCGGCAACTTTCGATTGAAAACTGGTTACATACCTCCACCATCAACTCACGGAGGTAATCAACAAACTCCTCCTTGATCTATCCCAGGGAGTCTTAAAACTCCTACCATGTCTCAAGAAGGGACTAAATTTGGCTCTCAAAGAACTCAATCTCAACATGGAGCAAATCAAGAACCCACACCCAAACAAATTGCTCGATATCAAAATGATGATGAATTCAAGAAAATGATGAAGCATTTCTTGAAAGAAGATAAAGAAGCATACTTTTTACAATTAGCTCATCAAGGAGCTAAACTTCCTCCTAACTTTAATGTTGAAGATATCATTACACATGAGGAAGAAACTCCACTCACAGCTATGATGAAACAGATGCATGCCATGCAAGTCAAACTTAATAACCTTGAAAAAGAAAAGGAACCCAAGGAGTTCTCCATGGAGGCTCTATGTCCTTTTCCATTTGACAAAGACTTGTACATGCCACCATTCCTGAAAAGAGTGGAGATACCCAAGTATGATAAGTATGATGGACACTCTGACCCTCAAGATCATGTCAGAGAATTTTGTACACAATCTATGGAGTTCATGCATGAACCAACCTATCTGATGCATCTCTTCCCTCGATCTCTAGGTGGAGTGGCTATTCATTGGTTCTCTAGATTGCCTTCTACTATCAAAACTTTTAAGGAGTTGATCAAATTGTTCTATCAGCAATACTCCTACAATATCCAACATCCAGTCACCATGATTGATATCTGTAATCTCAAACAATATCTAGGGGAACCATTCCTAACATTTCTTAAGAGGTGGAGGAAGAAGTTTTCTCTATATGCTAGGCCTATTCCAGAAACTAAAAAATTGGAAATCTTCATTAATAACCTTGTTCCAGAAATCAACTATCCTCTAAAAATGCAATATCATACATCTTTTGATAAGATGGTAGACAATGCTATCAAAATCGAAAAAGTGCTTGTGAAAAAAGGAGAAATCACACTTCAAAAAGACAAGTATGAATCAGGATCCAATTCTAAAGACAAGAACAAAAACTGGAACAAGAATAAAGGCATCATCATAGATGGCATTGTTGATACTATTTGTGCCCCATCAAAGGCACCATCTTTCAATCTAACTATTGGTACCCAAGCCATAAGAGCTTCAGAACAAAAGGTGCCTGAATCATCTCAAAAGAAGCCAGAGTATAAAAAGTGGTCCGCTGATAATAAATGAACATTCACTCCTCTTAGAGAATCTTTGGAATTAGTTATGAGAACTCTGCTAGCTAATAACATCATCTCCTTGCCTAAGATCCGACAATCTGATCCAAATCCTAAACCAAAATGGTGGAGAGAGAATGAATTATGTGATTTCCATCGGGGTAAAGGTCATAAAATGAATAATTTCTTACACTTGAAACATACTATTCAAGATCTAATTGATAAAGGTGACATCATGATTGACAACTATAAGAGCAATAAAAATCATACATCATTCACATAACCATTTCTAAAACATGGTCAAGAAGGTTCATCTTCTCAACCTAATATGGGGGCAAAGGTCAATTATGCTTACCCTGGAACTAATGTTGTCATCAATATGGTTGAACCCTGTCTCTCAGAACATTGCAATGTCATCACAATTGTAAGAAGAGATAGAGAAAATCAATCTACTAACGTTGTTACTTGATCACAAGCCCAGGCACATCTAAAAGGACAAATCCTAGATTCATCAAATGTCCCTAAGATGCCCTTCGATCTTTCTTCCGCTTCCAAACAGAAGACTGCTAAATCTTCCAGTCCTAAAGACACGAGGCCTACATCTTATAGCATTGTTCAACAACTCCAACAAACTAATGCTAAAATCTCCATGTTTGAGTTGCTTTGAATATCTCCAGCTCATAGAGCCATTCTAGATAAAGCTTTTCTCAGATCCAATATTCCTGATGACCTTGATTTAGATAGGTTCCAGACTATGGTTGGACATCTTACATCTCCGCAATATATCTCCTTTTCAGAGGAAGATGACAACTCCTTGAGTCACCCACATAATAATCCCTTGCATATAGAAGTCTTGATCCAGAACCATAGAGACAAACATGTGTTGATTGATGGAGGTGCTAGCCTAAACATTTGTTCTTACAGCTTGATCACACAACTGGGATTTTCAGAAATGGCTATTGATCCTAGAAAGAAAATAACTATAAAAGCCTATGATGAACAAGAAAGATCTTCTAAAGGAACCATTATCTTACCTATCATAGTAGGTCCTATCATCAGAGATACTACATGTCAAGTTCTTGATCTACCTTTGGCTTACAACATTCTTCTAGGGAGACCATGGATTCATGACATGAAAGCTATTCCTTCTACATTCCATCAATGTTTGAAATTTCCTTATGAAGGAGTAGAGGTCACTATTCTAGAAGACATATTCACTACTTGCAATACATTGAAGGAAAGTGCAGATAAACTTGTGCCTAATAATAGAGAATCTTCCCTTGAGTCAACCAAAGAAGCATCCATGTCTAAAATGGAAGATGTTGCAAAAGAGGTCAATATCAAAGAAAATGGTATGGGAGGATATACTATAGAGCCAGTCTTATCTTTGACATCTCTCCCTATATCACCTAAGTCTTATGGACAGTCATTGAAACCATCTACACCAGAATCTAGAGAACCTCTTGAGGCATATATAAAGAATTTTGTAGCAGAACAAGTTTCCAAGCAAGAATTTGAAGAAGATGAAGTTGTGCTTGCATGGCTATACAAAGATGAATCTGAATCCCATGATATTCAAACTAGTAACTCAGCATTACCAAAAGATCCTTCTAAGTCATATGGCCCAGGAGATAAATTGATAGCTAAGATGGGATATCCAAGTAAAGGACCTCTAGGCGTCAGAGGAAAAGGTCTTGAGGTACCTATCCCACATACTGGTAGAGAAAATAAAGACAAAGTTGGCTTAGGATTTAAAAAGAAACCCTTCCACCTCAAAGGTAATTGCTCTCATGTCATAGAGTAGATCACACCAAGAGAAGCCCTTCTTAAGAAAGAAGAAACAAAACCATCGGATAGTGATTCAGATAGCTCAGAACTCATTCCCTATGAAAAATTGCCTAAAGAAATCAAAGATCTTCTTGATGCAGAAGATGATCCTATCAGAAGAATCAATGTAGTAGAAACACAAGAACCTACTATAGAGCAAGAGATAGTTGCCACACAAGGAACAACTAATCTCAAAGCTAATCAAATGGACCAAGAAGAAGGTGGTAGTTATTCTGAGATAGATTCCCATGAGTATGAATACAAATTAGAATCTGAGGGTAACCCTTTTTGGGGTATTCATCCTGACTTTACTCATGTTCTTAGATTTCCTAGAGGCATAGATGAAGAATCTAATGACTATGAATGGGGATTCATTCCAGAACTAGATGAGCTTATCACAAAGAAACATGTTGATGTTATTCACCAATATGCACCTAAACCCAACGTAAGTCTAGAGCGAAATGATGAACCTATCGAATTTGATCTACCTATGGCTGAATTGGACTCCCACAATGACATTGAGCCTATTCATGAATTGAATGTCTTAAGTTGTAATATCACCTTTGAACTCAAGCGTCAAGTTAGGACCAATGATGATAGATCCATATCCGTAAATACTATCTCCCAATCTTTCCCCATTTTGACTATCCAACATCCTCACCTTTTTTATCAAACCTCCACAAATCTAAGCCATGGTATTTATACCTTCCCAAATGACTATGCCCTTGCTTGCTACCTAAATGTAGTTGAGCCTATGAGGACTTCCATCAGTGAACTGAGTGTTAGCATGACAGAGTTGGACATCAAGTATCTTAGTCAAAAAAATAAGAATTAAAAAAAAAAAAAGGAGTTCTAAGGGTGAAAACCACTTTGTGGCAGTCTCAGAACCTACAAAAGTAAAAATAAAAGATGTATCCAAAGGTGAAAACCTCTTTGAGGCACCTAAGGATGAGATATTTGATGTCCTTCCAAGTCATTTATAGGATAGATCTCTAGTTCTAATTGAGCCCACTCAATCTATTAACTTTGGAATAGTAGAGGAACCACAGTTGATTCATGTAGCACAATCTTTATCAGAAGAAGAGAAGCAAAAATTTACAACCTTCCTAATAGAGAAGAAGGTCAACTTTGCATGGAAATATTTAGATATGCTAGGGTTGGATCCTAATCTTATAATGCATCATTTATCTATAGCTCCAAATGTCAAACTTGTCAAGCAAAAGTTGAGAAATATGCATCCTCATGTTGCACTCTTGGTGAAAGCTGAATTAGAGAAGCTCCTGAAAGCTGGATTT
Organism: Chamaecyparis obtusa; assembly: GCA_027943335.1. NCBI lineage: Eukaryota > Viridiplantae > Streptophyta > Pinopsida > Cupressales > Cupressaceae > Chamaecyparis > Chamaecyparis obtusa. Next base: position 1,623,034 of record BSBK01004397.1, on the reverse strand, counting down.
ATCGAAGTTATTGACTATGTAGAATGGATCTCTAATATTGTACCTATTTCAAAACTAGATAAATCAATCAGAGTGTGCATAGACTTTAGAGATGTGAACAGAGCATGCTGTAAGGATGATTTTCCACTACCTAACATTGATATGATAGTGGACATGACTGCAGGTTTCAAGATGTATTCCTTAATGGATGGTTTTTCTGGATATAATCAAATAAAAATTTCTCTAGAGGATCAAGAGAAAACTTCTTTCACATGTGCATGGGGCACCTTCTATTGGAATGTTATGCCATTTGGGCTTAAAAATGCTAGTGCTACATATCAAAGAGCCATGACATCTATTTTCCATGACATGATGCATAGGACTATGGAAGATTATGTTGATGATACTTTAGCAAAATCTATGGTTAGAGCTGAACATCTAAATGACTTGAGCAAGATACTAGACAGAATGAAAAAATTTAGTCTCAGATTAAATCCTAAGAAGTGTGCTTTTGGTGTCACTTCTGGAAAGCTCTTAGGATACATAGTTTCAAAGAAGGGCATTGAAGTTGATCCAGCTAAAGTAAAGGCTATAATGGAGATGCAACCACCAAAGAATATTAGTCAAATGAGGACATTACAAGGAAGAGTTCAATCTATCTATTTTTCATATCATAGCTTGCTGACATATCACAACCTTTTACAAAGACATTGCATAAAGGTGTGACCTTTGCATGGAATGAAGAATGTGAGAAGAACTTTGACCATATCAAACAATATCTATCAAATCCTCCTATCTTGATGCCTCCCATTCAGGGGAAGCCATTGATCTTATATGTCTCCACAACAGATACATCACTGGGGGCATTTCTTGCACAACATGATGAGAACAAAAAGGAAAGAGCTATATACTATTTCAATAGAACATTGGTGGCATACGAAAAGAACTATTCAATGATTGAGAAATCTTGTCTAGCTGTGATCTTTGCATCATAGAAACTAAGACACTACATGCTAGCTCATACCACTCAATTGGTAGCTAAGATTGATCCATTAAAATACCTACTAAGCAAAGCTTCCCTCATGAGTAGATTAGCCAAATGGGTCATGCTCTTAAGTGAATTTGACATTGAATATATAGAAAGAAAAGCTATCAAAGGACAAGTAATTGATGATCAATTGGTTGATGCACCTATGATTGATGATACACCAATGCAAATGGAATTTATGGATTCCTCTATCATGACTCTTTCTTCTAGAGAATGGTAGTTATTCTTTGATGGCTCCTATACACATAATGGATCTGGAGTAGGCATATTGTTCATAACTCCTCAAGGATACTCAATACCAAAAGCATTCAGATTAAAGTTTCCTTGCACAAACAATATTGCTGAATATGAAGCCCTTTTGAATGGTATGAAAATAGCAATTGAGTGGAGAGTGACAGAGATACACATTCATGGAGACTCACAACTTGTTATCCATCAAGTCAATGATGTGTATCAAACTAAAGATGAAAATCTCATTCCATACAAGAGAATGGTAGATGATCTTAAGAAGTATTTCATATCTATCACATTTGAATAAATTCCTAGAATAGAGAACAAGGCTACCAATGCAATGGCAACACTATCTACTCTATTATAGTAGCCTAAACATGAGCTACTCTATGAGTTCTTGGTGGAAGCACTATCTTATCTTGCATATGACTCCCCTAAAACCCACATGATTTTCACTATTGTAGGTCATGATTCATCCAGATATAAAAACCTATTCTCCTATCTCAAAGACCAAATCATTCCTGATACTTTCAACTACCATGAAAAGAGATAGCTTATCTGTAATGCCTCCCGATATGTCATCATTGGTCATGATCTTTACAAACGAGGTCTAGATGGTACACTACTTAGATGTTTAGAATGGGAAGAGTCTCAATGTGCATTAGAGGAAGTCCATGAAGGTATTTGTGGGTCACACTCGAATGGTTTAACACTAGCTCAAAAACTTATTAGGGTTGGGTACTATTGGCCTAAAATGGAGAAAGAGGCTATCAAATTTGCTAAGAATTGTCAAAAGTGTCAAGTAAATGGAAACCTAATTCATGCTCCAGGGAGAGATCTAATTCCCTTTACTACACAATGGCCTTTTCATCAATGGGAATTTGATCTTATAGGAGCTATTCATCCTCATTCTTCTAATGGACATACCCATATAATCACAGCTACAGATTATTTTACAAAATGGGTAGAAACAGTTCCCTTAACACAAGCAACTAGAAAGCAAATATCTATGTTCATATTGAACTATATCATATGCAGATATGGGATACCTCATTCCATAATCATAGATAATGGGGGAAAATTCAAAAATAAAGACCTAGATGATCTATGTGCCAAATTCAAGATTACACAACATTGGTCTTCTATCTACTATCCTCAAGGGAATGGCCAAGCAGAGGTTTCTAATAAGAATCTATTAAAAATCTTGCACTGTACAGTTAATAAAATAGGAAGAGACTAGTATCTCATGATTAATCCATCTCTCAGGGCCTATAGAACAATTATCAAAACACCCATAGGGGCTACACCTTTCGCTTTAGTTTATGGTTCTGAAGCGATCCTGCCTATTGAGGTTGAAATCCCATCACTAAGAATTAGAATGCATGGTCTAGTAACTGATGATGACTACAAAGTGTCTAGGTTGCAAGAACTTGAACTACTAGATGAGTGCAGACAAGCAACGTATGATCATCTCAAAGTATATCAGAAGAGAATGTCTAGAGGTTACAACAAGAAAGTTAGACATAGAGAATTTCATGTTGGTGATCTAGTCTTAAGAGAAAATCCTAAAAATCAATCACATCGAGAACGTAAGGGGAAGTTTGAACCCAACTGGCTAGGTCCCCTTGTTATCACTGCTACTTTTGGCTCTGGTGCCTATCAACTCTCAACAACTAAAGGAGAACAGCTCTAAGAACCAATCAACATTCTCCATCTGAAGAAATTCTATGCCTAAGACATTCAATGTATGGTAAAAGGTCCTGAAAAAATCTTTAAAATTGGAAAAAGTCCTTAAAAAATGAACATCTTGGTGAAAACCTAGCAAGAGGCACCTTGATGATTCACAAAAAAAGTAAAAAATATCAAAAGTACAAAAAAAAAATTGAAAAAATGAAAAATACAAAAAAATGAGAAAAAGAAAAAGTGCCTTGGTGAAAACCTAGAAACAGGTGCCTTGGTAGCAAAAATAGAATCTCTGCCAAGATGGTGAAAACTTGGCAAATGGGTGCCACTTGTTTCAAAATGCTCCATCTATCAGCGCAATCTTGGTCTTTCCCAGCTTTCAATCTTGCTTTAGTTTGTGCATATTTCCCTATTTGTTTTCCTATTTTCAATAAGTCGGTTTGTACACCAATCAACTCAAGCGTCTATATCCTATCAATGTCAAAACTTGGGGGCAATCAATGTCATATCTTACGGTCTCCAGAATACCTTAGATGTGTCATAGCCAGTTAGAGTCCTTGGAAGCTTTATTTGAGTCAGTCAGTCTGTCTATCTCGTCTCTAGAAAGGATTTTACATCTACAACAACACAATCAAACATCAAAACTAAAAACAATCTATGCTTCTTCGTGCTTTTATCTCCTTGTATGCTTACTGATTCACATTGAGATTTTGCATATTGTGTCCCTTCAAGCTCTTTGATGATGTCCTTTATAGGATTTAGAGAGTGATGACTGGGGGCATAATCTTTTCTTTGTTTTCTTCTTGTATGTGAAAATCTAACAACTTTGGAAAATATGGATTGAAATGGTGTCCGACTGTAAGAGCCTCTATCTTGAATTGGATGGCCATGCATACCTTGACCATTGATACCTAGAAAATTCAAGGACATTTGATCTAACTATTGTCTTTTTGAGTGAGTTCTTTCTCCTACTGTGAAATGCGATCTTACCTAAGGATGTGAACGATAAAGGGTCACTACGGGTAATTCACATTGGATTTAGAATGATCTCTTGACTTTTTGATGTGTTTGTATGCAAGGCATATTTAGGTCATCATGACGTTTATGTTTTGATGCTTATACAAATTGCTAAATCAAAATGGACATGATATTCAGGTCATCCTGGCGTTTATGCCTTGGTGCTTATATCTAATCCGACATTCCAAAAACAAAATCAATATTCATATATCCATGGTTTCCTAATCAGTGGGTGTTGTATTGATTCCTACGCATAAAAATTGATATTCATGTGTCTATGGTTTCATAACTAGTGGGTATTGTATTGATTTATCTAGTTACCTAAAAATTCAATGATGAGAATAACCAACACATGATCAGTGACTAGGTCCTAGGTCTTAGGTTGCATTTCATACTGCATGTCTCTTTGCATTTTTGCATGATCTCACAATGGCTAAATGAACTTCAATGCTTAAACAATTCTCCACTTGTCTGTTTGAATCTGACAAGAGCTGAATCTTACATGAAGGTCCATCCAACAAAATAGCTAGTAGAATTCTTTTTCGGGATCAAAATTAAAATCGGAGATCATTTACTATGTCAAAATCATGATTTAAAATTTTCGGACCCAGGATAGTCTACTGCTTGCATAATCGACCTTCAATCATCACATGAATCCAAAATTCAACTTAACTAATTATCTTACATCAAACTATCAAAATTTCAACTTGGTCAACTCATGGTCAAACCTAGTTAAACTCGGTCTTCTAGACCTCTAAACGATGCAGAACGCGTTCCCAGACGTGTATAACCAATTCTCACATCAATTTACATGCTTCTAAACTATAACGCTGACTTTTCTTGTCAAATTTTAATTTTAATCCCAAAGGGGGCATGGTATTACACATCATTCAAAATCTATAATCTAAATCTAAAATCATATTTTTTTATTGGAATCATATCTTTCCTCAGTAATCGAGACAACAACCACGTCTAGTTGTTGATTTATCAAAAAACCTCATCGCTCAGGGCAAATCAATCATTGCTTGGGGCATATCAGATTCATCAAGATCCATATCAATCTGGTATTCTCTTAATCTTGTAAACTATATCAATTTTGTACAACCATCTATTCATTAGTGTTATTTCCTTGGTTCTTCATAATTGAAAGGATTCAGATGTGATACCGATGTGATTCAATATAAGGACAATCAGGTCTAGAATCAGTCACTCACTTCTTCACAATCATAAGGTTCAGAATCAGGCATTTTGACACTTCTTTGTAATCATCGGTTCATTGATGTTATAGTTAACATTATCTTTGGTCATTCAGGACCTAATATCTTCAAATCTTCCAATCAATCTCTGTCTCATATTGCAAATTTCTATTTCATATCAATTTCAAATTTAAACATCAGTTTCAACATCATACATAGACTGTCTTTGAACCACTGCGCTTCGCACAGTAATTCAAAGAGGGGCAAAATGTAATACCCCAAAAATGGGCTATAGGTTCATTAACCTCCTATATCAACACATCGAACGAAATTGACATCGAAGTCCTAACCAAAGGCACATCTAAACATCATCGAATTCTAATTGATTATCATAAATTTTGCATCGGGGAATATTCCTAGCAATATTCCTATTTATCATAATTATCTTTAATTTAATGATTATTTGGCGATAAATCCAATTTATCCTAAAGTTTGATTAATTGAATATTCTAAATATTTAATTAATTAGATTTAATACTGCCACTTAATTGTTTAATTAAATTTAATCTTATTTATTCCTAAATTGTATTATTTAATTATTGACAATAAATCCAAAATCCTATGAATAATTGATTAAATTCTTATTTAATTAATTAAAACAAGTTGTCAATTTTTAATAATATTGTTTTTGAATAAAGTTTGATTTAATAATTGATTAACCCATAAATCAATTGTTTTATTTTTCAAAATCAGTTAAGTTGGAAATAAATCACTTTATTATTAAATTAATTCATAAATAAAACATGCACAATCAGAAAAGTAGACAACTATCAATTATCAATTAAATCTAAACTCTATTTTGAGTTAAACTCTGCTTTTGCATGTTTTTGTGAGTTAATTGTCCTTTATTTAAAAATAACTCAAAAATCAACCTGAGTTATTTGAGTGATTTATGGCTTTTTTTCATGCACCTCCAAAGCCCTAGATTTCTATAAATTAAGGCTTCAGCTCTTCACAAATAGATCCACGAATTGCACACTCACGCTGTCGAATTGGAGACTGAAGAATCAATCTTGAGAATTCGAGTTGTGAGATTTTCATTGTTTTTGCATAGTATCCATATCATTTAGAATATTATTGTTAGATCATTTTAGCATATCAATTTTCATATTAGCATAGATCCATATCAAGTTTTCATTATCATAATTGCACAGAAAAACCAAAAAAAAAAAGATTAATTGCATTCATTCCATATCTAGATTTTGCATTCAAATCCTTCATTTAGGTGTCGTCATGGTCACTGATCTCGGTATAATCTAAGAATACATACTCGCATCTACTAGAAGGCAGTAAATCGCCTGGTTAATCTAGTTTTTCATTGATTGCATGATTTCAATTTTAGCTAACCTCTAATGTTTTACTGAAGTGTTGTGTCTACAGATCAGGTACAAAATTCACACACACAATAATATTCAATTAAAGATAATTATGATAAATTAGGAATATTCCCCAATGTAGAATTAAGATAATCAATTAGGTTTTTGATAAATTGATGTGCAAATGTGCCTTAGGTTAGGACTTTGATGTCGATTTCGATTGAATTGTTGATGTAAGAGGTTAATGAACCTATAGCCCATTTTCGAGGTATTACAAGTAGCAAATGCTATGGCTACCTTAGCCTCAATGCTACAGTTAGAAGAACATCAGTTTCACTATGATTTCCTGGTGGAAGAACTCTCTTTCCCTACTTATGACACACTTGAATACTAAATAGTTTGCATTATCATTGCTCATGACCCTTCCTGCTACAACCAAATCTACACCTACCTAAAAGACCAAATCATCTCTGACTCCCTTTTTCAGATTGAAAAATAGAATCTCATCTGGAATGCCTCTTGGTATCTCATAATTGCAAATGAATTTTTTAAGAAAGGTCTTGAGAATACACTTCTTAGATGTCTAGAGTATGAAGAGTCTGAAAGAGCGCTTGGGGAGGTTCATGAGGGTGTATACAGATTGCATTCAAACAGTCTTTCCTTAGCAAAGAAGCTTCTTAGAGATGGTTATTATTGGCCTACTATGGAGAAAGATGTTTTTCAATATGCTAAGACCTATAACAAATGCCAGTTTCATATAAATCTAATTCACACTCCTACTAGAGAATTATTTCCTTTTATCACTCATTAGTTATTTCAATAATGGGCTTTCAATCTTGTGGGTTAGATATATCCTTCATCCTCAAATGGACACAAGTTCATTATCACAGCCACCGAGTACTTCACTAAGTAGGTTGAAGTTGTACCTCTTATCAAGGCAACAAGGAAACAAGTGGCCATGTTTATACTCAACTCTATTATCTATAGGTATGGTATTCCCTCCTCAATCATCTCAGATAACATAGGAAATTCAAAAACAAAGATATAAATGAGTTATGCACTAAATTTCACATCATGCATCATTCCTCTTTTATATACTAGCCTCAGGGGAATGGACAGATAGAAGCTTCGAATAAAAAAATCATTAAGATCTTTTACATAATAATTAACAAATCAAGAAAGGATTGACATTTACAATTGAATCCACCTTTATGGGCTTATCAAACAAGCATCATAATAGCTACAAGGGATATGTCATTCTCATTGGTCTATGGTTCTGAGGAAGTCTTACCAATCAAAGTCAAAATACCATCACTCAGGGTATCGCTACATGGACTTGTCATGGATGAAGATTACAAAATCTCTCAACTTCAAGAGTTTTAATTACTTGATGAATGTATAAAAGAAACATTTGACCATCTAAGGGTATACGAAAAGAGAATGTGTAAGGGCTATAACAAAAAGGTATGTCAGTGTGACTTTAAAGTTAGTGACCTCATTCTGAGAGAGAACCCAAAAAATAAATAGCATAGAGAACAAAAAGGCAAATTTGAACCTAACTAGTTGTGTCCTTTTATCATTACTATAGCATTCAATTTTGGAGCTTATCAGTTGGTTACTCCATAAGGTGAAGTTCTCTTAGAACCTATCAACTCTCTCCACCTGAAATGATTTTACAACTAGACATTCTACATCTTGTACAACATCTTATGATCCTGAAAAAAACCTAAAAAGAATATAAAGTCCTAAAAAAATCATAAAAATTCCTAAAAAAATGATCATGCTGATGAAAACTTGGCAAACAGGCACCTTGATGAATCCAAAAAAAATTTAAAAAATAGAAAAAGTTCCTTGGTGAAAACCTAGAAACAAGTGCCTTGGTAGAAAAAATAGAATAATTCCCAAGTAGTGAAAACCTAGCAAATAAGAGTCACTTGTAACCGACGCTTCATCTATCAATGTGTGGCTAATCTCTCGTGCTTTCTGCATCCATTTCTCACTTTTCACCTCCTTTGGGTCATCCTAGACTAGAGTTGGTCTTATTTTTGTCCTCATTTATTATCTTCCGCTTGGGGGAAATCATTATCTATCTATCTAAATTGTCAATGCTTTACCACCTGATCGATCTCTTGAGCTTAACCTGAGTCAATATATCAGCCTTTCTTGATGGAAAATTTGCCACTAATGCACAAATTAGTTTTTATCAACACCCCGATTCTACAATATTTCTCAACACTACCTATTTGTACATCACTATGTTTCTTAACACATATTAGATCCTACACTTTTGCATCACACATGTACTTTGACACAAGCACAATGGTCTTTTCTTAACACCTGACACAAACCTAAAACTTAGAAAATTGAAACGACTGAGATATGTTGAACTTATTTCATAATGTGTTGTCTGTTATCATTATTTTTCACTTGTTATGTCTTCTAAGGTTTCTCAATGATGTCTACATGACTAGAGACTTACGACTGGGGGCATACAAATTTTCTTTGGTTTCTACTTCTAGAATCACTTTCACTGATCCTAAGTTGTCTAATAACCTGAGTGTCTATGGTAAGAGAATCCATCATGATTGGAATGCCACACATACCTCAACCCAATTTATTTGGATGGTTAGGAGAGGTTGAAACTATCTCCTTATCTATTTTTTGTGTGTGCCATGTAAGATGACACTCATGGTTATCTTGACAACTTGTACCTTAGTACAAGTGGAATGTTACAATATCAAATTAGAAATAATGTTCAAATTATCTCAGCTCTTGTGCCTTGATGCTTACATGCATTTCCTACATCTATCTAACAGGGTCATATTCATATCTTCATGGTCTCTCTTGTACTATTGAAGGTTGTATTGACCCTAATGCCTTATAAATTATCAAATGATGATAATTGAATGACTATAGGATCAGTGACTTGACTTGTGTCTTAGGCTGCATTTCATTCTAGGGTTGCTTTGTAGTATTGGTTCTTGGTTCCCTTGATCCATCCTTCCTTTCTCTCTATTGAGGCAATCAAATACAACATTATTTCATTGACTTTGACTAATATCTACAAGAAGCAAGGTTAGTATCATCATAAAAGGGGGACGAGAGTGCTAAGTTTTCATTATTCATATGTGTAGCTGAGTATTAAAAAGAATAACATGATACAAGAAATACATATCAGAACATACATGATATAAGAGATGAAATAAAATGCATCATCAACATCACTGACATAAGCATGAAGTAAAGCTATTTTTAACATGGGAACTAGTAACATAAGTATGACATGAGATATATCAACAAGAGTATAAAGTGAATCAACAATAGTATACACAAGCATATATCATGATCAAAGATAGAGCACATAAAGAGAAGAGACAATAGTTGTAATAAAAAATGTATCTATTATATATATATCTCAAATATCTAATACAACAAAATATCCCGTGATATCAAAATATCAACAATGTCTCAAGTACAAAAATGGTGCATCCTCAATACATACACAATAATAAATACATCAATGTCTATCAAAGAAAGGGGAATGAAGGAGAGGGAACTCAAGGCTAGCCCCCACCCTTCACCTAATCTGGATTAGGAGGAGGTGCATTAGCTCTAGCAAGAGGAGGAGGTATGGTACCCTCTGACATGGTAGTAAACTACGAATACAAAGGTGACCTAACCCCTACTGAAACAACTCTAATATATAATGCATAATAATACGCTACCCATGCACCCAGATATATGGTCATGTGCTGAGCCTAGTCCCTAGTGGTCTCCAATGAATGAATCTGTCAATCTCTCTCTACTAGTTGGGCCTCTACAAAAACCCTCTATATCTGTGACCCTGTGAGATCTTCTTATAGTGCGATTCATCGATCCCTATCATCTAGAGCCTCTATCTTTGGTGCCTCATCCAATAGTGCCTTTATTGTCACCTCCTCCAATGGCTCCCCCTCACCCTCTAGTGGTATCCCCTATCAGTCTCTCCTCAAGAAGTATCCTTGGTCCACCCCCATCTAACCAATCTCTCTCCCTCCACCTCTATGACAACAACAACTATTACTGCCCCTAAAGACCCCCTCTCTCCCCATGGCCTCTACTGACCTATACTCTGAGGTTTGTTGTTGCTCACCCTTAGATCTTCTCATCCCATACCTCTCTTCCCTCTCTCTCCTCTCCCTACTCTTCTCCCATAAACTCTTCCTTGTGGATCATTAGTTGGCTCCTCCTCATCTAGTCTAGGGACTCGCTCTATTGGATCGGTGAACCTAGGAAATGGATGGTTGATCAAATGATGCTTATATGCGGGGGTGACATTGGTATTTATGGTATCAGGAAGGTTCTCCTAGTCAACCCCCATAAGATCTCTCAGCTCCTATACAACAATGACATAAACATGATGAGGCCCCCAATTTGCCTCCTCTTTAGGAAACTAAGCATATGCAGCAAACTCGGTCAGCGTATCATGCCTCCAAATGAATTGGCGTCAGACTCTACTAATACAAAAATGTTCAATTAGGGGAGCACACCTACAAATTTATAAATCATGTCATAACTAAAGCATAAAAGTATACACATATGTAAAAATGCAACAATGACAGTATCTCAAAAATAATAGGAGCATATCTACCAATCAGTGGCATGCTGGTAAATATATAAGATAGCTCTCGTGCTGAACCTGACCACCTCTCGTAGCCTATATACACCCACCACACCAAAAAGGACATATCATCTAGTAGCTAGTGCCAAAATTTAGGATTTCCCAAATTGGGCGGGTGGATATAACCTGTATAGTGAAAAATATATGGCATACCCACTCCTTGGGTAGCCTGTGTCATTGGGAAAGCTATGGGGATATGATCTCAGGCCCATGTCTCTAAAACAATAGCTCCCATCACCATGATCCTACCTTGTTAATACATAATCTCATGTAGCTCCCTATACATGTGGCATCATAAGCAAGCTCCCCAGCTTAATCTATGAGGCCTACTAATCATCTCATACAAAATCTAGCCCCAACTGCACAAGAACCCTTGCTAGTTGTGATCATGCGTAGTGACACAACCAATCAACCCTGCTAACACACACACCAATGGATATTCCTAGCTATACTACCTTAGCATGTAATCCCTGGTGATGTGTTGATCCGGGATGGTATCATCAAGAAAGACCCATCTCAGTGTTGTGATCCCTTCTATCATATCCTGATCATAAAAAACTAACTCCCCAACTATAGGCAATCTGAGGATCTGATACATGTCCTTGAGAGTGATGGTAATCTCACCAGTGGGAAAATGGAAGTTATTATGCTCATTGTGAACCACTCAGATAATGCAGTCAATAGCCCATGATTAACATGGATGTCAGGCATGGTGGTGAGCTTCCCAAGCCCACACTGATTCTGAACAACCAACTCCTGTAGTGGCAGATGACAGACCAGTCTTAGTGCCTATGGATATGCACATAGAGGATGGGATCATCAAATTGTAGTTGCAAAAAAATGAACACAAAGAGAACCCATTAGTATTCAATCCAAATTATGAGCAAAATCTATCTATATTGAGCATCAAAGTATCACAAAGTCATTATTCATCATCTCTACAAGATTACAAATGAGCTATGAAGAAAAAAGTTTTTAAAAAAAAAGGTAAAAGTGAACATTTGGCTCATGTAATGAAAAAAAAGTTCCAGTTTATCATGCGATAAAACTCACTAAGTCATGTGATACGATTCCTCAATACGATAAAGTTCCTTGTATCGTACGATACATGGGTACCCATCGTACGATGAAAGACAAATAAGGGTGTGATATAATAACTTATTCCAATTTATTGTATGATGAAAAAAAAAAAGGGGGTGCGATGAAACTATTTCATCACATGACAAACCAAACTACAACCCTAAAATGCGTGCAAAAATTGACTCAAATTTGTAAAAATACAAGTTGGGATTGGGTACTTACCGGTGCACCATACGATTGAGGCTAGTTGTGCCACCTCTGAAGATCAAATTGGTGATTATGGACTAGAATCAAAATATTTCATTCTCTAGAAGGCTCTGGGATCTCAAAGTCAACTGTACCAAATGATTTGAAAATGACCCCTTTAGGCCCCTTTTATAGATTTTGACCTAAAACTCAAAGTGCTCAGAATGCTAAGAAAATTGCACCCCTAGCTAATTTCAACATCCTGAATCCATTTTTGGGATCGAAATCAAATTTTGAGTTTGTTTACCTAGTCAAATTACAAAGTCAACCCTTCTTGGTCAAACATAGTTTATCGCTTCTTGATCACTTCCACCTTCATTTTTCGCATTCCTGAGGTCAATCCACTTTGAATCTATCGCATCTAAGTGATTTCAATCTGGTTAAAATTGGTCAAAATTTAATCAAATCTGGTCATGGGACCTCAAATAGCTCAAATCAAACTCTAATTTATTCTGAATATGATGATAATCTAATGTTATCAATTCTATATTGGTTCTAATCTTAATCGGTGATCTTCATCAGCTGAATCTTGCTTTGACCCCTCTGCCCCATTTAGATTTCGATCCCAAGGGGGCATGACCATATAGAAAATCTTCTTCTACAATCAAACCTAATTATAAAATCAATTCAAGGTTCATGGCTTGGGGCATCTCAGCTTCATCAGGAACCATATCAAGTTGAGATTCTCTATATCTCTCTGAAAGAGTGATCTCATCGCTTCATATCAGGCTACTCAAATAGACATCTACTTTTTTTTATCTTGGGGCATATCAAACATCATTCCCGGGGCATATCAGGTTCATCAAGGCTCATATCAATATGATATTTTCTCTCAATCAGGTGATTAGTTTCTTCAGAATTCTTGTCAAAATAGTTATCTCAAATTGGTTAGTTGTCATTATCTTTGGATAGACATTTAGTCTCATTGCATCATATCAGGTTGGATACTCTGGTGTCACTCATCAGTCTTCTCTCAATCAAGTCCAGAGATTATATCTTTAATCTTCAATCAGTATTCGCTCGATCAAGTTTCGAGTCAGTTTCTCCTTATCAGAAATAGCTTATCGCTTCATATCAGACTTTTTTATGACTTGGCTTCAATATATTCTTTGAATCAATTCATTGTTTGCACATCAATTCAAAGAGGGGAAAATGTAATCACCTAAAGTTTTTCTAGTAATAACTTTAAAGCCTAGAAATATTTTCTCACTCAAAAATCCATTGGGAGATTAAGCATTCTGACCTAGACAAGAGCCATTCAATTTAGTTCTATAGATGGGTCAAGTCTAGGCTTCCATTTGGCCAAAGAAAGAGAGCACTTTTTGTAATCCCACACTCTTGAAAGGACATAGATAAGATCCTCTTCTAAAGTGAATCTGAATAAAAATGAAACATCAAGCATAAAAGAGATATTGATGTTGCCCTTAAGTTTCTATCAACCATTTTCCCATCTGCAAACCATGTCTATTGTTTCTCTGAAAGAAAAGAATCTTCCCACTAAAGACAAGTGCATTGAGGAGACAATCTTGTCCATAACTACGTTAGGTAGACAAATCTTGGTCCTAGCTTTAGTTTGAGCAATGTCTGGGAGGATGATTTCAAGGAAATTGTTTCTTGATCCCACTAGGCTCCTTTCCAATATCTTGGTGGACTCATTTGTAGCATTTTCATGATTAGTGTTGGAGGTTGAGGCACCTAACACAACATTAGACCCAATCAGGGTTTTCTTAGAAGCCCCATGTGGCTCCATAATGTGATTATAAATCATAATATTGTTCATATTTAGAGGGTGGTCAAGTTGAGGAGAGGCAAATTCCTCAGAATCTTCCGCCATGACCAAGAACGATTGAAAACTTTTAGGTGAGAAAAACTAGGGGAGATGCATGGCTCTTATAAGTTGTTTACACCAATATGTTATGTTTATTAGTGTACAATATAAAATGATGAGAAACCTATTAATATGATTTATAACAACAAAGAGGGGGGGTGAATCAGTTGTTCTTAGGTTCAGATCTATCAATTGAACTTTTAAACACTTCAATAATCTCAGATCTAATCACCAACACTACTCGATCATTAAATAATGTATGCCAGAAACATATAATAATACAGTACAATATCCAACAATATTTAACTTGCAAAATATAGAAATATTCACACCAAAACATTCACACAAGTATGACACTGGGATTTATAGTGGAAACCCAATTTGGGAAAAACCACCTTCACTCTTCTAAAGTGAGCTCTGTGAAAATCCAACCTTGTCAAAGGTTTACAAACACACTGCTAGGTGTGAACCTATTAAAGGATTTTAACCACCCTATTAGGAGTGAGCCTTGTTAGAGGACTTAAGTACATTCCATCAGAATGCAACCTTGATTAAAGGATTTAAACAATGACTATTAGGTCAACCTTGATTAAAGGATTTAGACTAATACAATGGTTAGAAAGTAGCAGTAGTATCTGATCTAAAAAATATACAACTCACTTTGCAAATAATAGATCCAATTCACACATATATGTTGGCTTAATAACTAAGTTCTATTTCCATCTCCATCACTAATCTGCTCAGAAATCCCTTCAAGAAATCACAACTCTGATCAACTCCTTCACCTTCAGCCTTTCTGCTTAAACTTATCAGTCAATAACATCAACAACTCTAGCATACTCTTTAACCTCACACTTAGGTTTTCCTTTATACCTCTTCAATAGGTAGATCCATCTTTTGCCACTTAATCTCCTTTGTTGATCTTAGGTTTAGGTCAAATTCATCGAATCCTTCCAACATTCATGTTCTTCATCCATCCTTCTAGAAACATCTTCAATCTCTTTATTGAAATCATAATAAAATGATTTACCATGCATTAAATTCTCCATACATTCAATTAATAAAGTCAACACGATTTACATAATCCAAGAATTCAACTAAGTTGGCTAGGAATTTGAATTCTTCCTCAAATGTAAATTACTGACGCTCGGTCAATACTATGTTCAACTCCTTAGTCATCACTGTGTAACTCGGTCATCTCTTCAAACTGTCTCCCTCGGCTAATGTTGTCACTTGGTAATAAAATGATGTTTGGTCAACACTAAATTTCCTTGGCATATACTGGCTCTCGGTCGACACTAACATCACTCGACTTAAACTAGATTTCTTCACTTTTGCTTGGTTAAGCCTACTTTTTTAGTCTTGCTTCTTACTTAGATAAACAATACATTGTCTTATCATTGTGCCACATAATCAAGTACTCATTGAAGTATCAAATAACTCAACCTTTCTTTGGGTTCTATTTTTATCACCCTTTCCCTAATCCTTCTCAATAATCAATAGATATACTACTTTCTAAGATAGCAACTGTCTTACCAGTTAAGGTTTGACATCAATGACAATACACCAATTGCTTCAATTGTAGTTTCCAACAATCTCCCTCTTTGGCATTGATGGCAACACCATATGAATAAGACATGATTCACCGACCAATCCAAAATTTTGTCATTTTATTAGAAGCATTTGTAATATCCTTAGCTTCATTTTGATTCTGAATCACTTAGCCTAGCTTGCTTGACCATCCATACAATTACTCCCTCTGAATATTTTTTGTGTCTCTTTTCCTCCAATTCTTTGAATTACTTCCTCTTTTATGTGTTTTCATCTGAATCTCTCCCTCTTTGACAATAATGCCAAAGTAGTATCTAGAACTTGCACCTTTCAGATGTAGATTTCATCTTGTCAATTCAATAACACTATTTCTCCCTCTGTCATCTTTCTTATGACTGATTATCAACTTTTTTGTACTCTTCACACCTCTAGGCCACTCCTAAAGTGTGACCTTTTCTGCATCAATTTGTAAGATACTCTATGCAACACATTTGATGCAGTGCTCCTAGCTTGACTAGATAGCCTAAGTTAGGGGAAGCACCCCTAATTTACCTCTAAGATATTCATGAGCATCCTTAGGTAAAGCTTTTGTTAATATGCCCGCTAGTTGTTCCTTTGTATTCACATATTCCATTCTCACCTCTTTATCTTGTACCAATTCCCTCAAGTAATGATACTTGATAGCAATATGTTTGGTCTTTGTGTGCATCACCAAATTCTTTGATATGTTGATAGCACTTGTGTTGTCACAGTATATGACAACTGGTTCAGTGATTTCTTCTTTCATGTCTTTCATCAATTGCTTAATCCATACTAGATTTGAATAGTTCACTACAGTTGCTACATACTCGGCTTTAGTTGTAGATTGCGAAATGCAATTTTTTTTCTTGCTTGTCCAGGAAACTAATCTCTGTCCAAGAAAGAAATCTCCACCACTAGTACTTTTTCTATCATCAACATTTCCTGCCCAATCTGCATCAGTGTAGACTCTCAGTTCAAATCTCTCATGCTTCTTGTAATACAGTCCATAGTATTTTGTCCCTTTCAAATATCTCAATATTCTCTTCACAACCATCATATGATTTTCCTTAGGATTGGCAGAGAATCTTGCCACAATCCCAAATGCTAGAGCTATATCTGGTCTATTGTGAATAGCATATTGTAGCTTTCCAATCATGGATCTATACAGAGTTTGGTTTACTTTAGTAGTATCATCATTTTTAGACAGTTTCTATCTAGTAGCCATGGGAGTACTTACTTGCCTTGAATCCTCCATACCAATGTTTTTTAGTATCTCTTTGACATATTTAGATTAAGTGATAAAAATACATTTTTTCATCTGATAGACTTGCAAACCAACAAAGAATTTTATCTCACCAAACATAGACATCTCAAACTCAGTTTGCATCTCATTTGAATATTTCTTACACAGGGCATCTTGTCCTCCAAATATGATATCATCTACAAAAATTTTAGCTAACAAAATCCCTTTACCTTCTTCATCTTTCATGTACAGATTGTTGTTGTCATTTGTCCTTGAAAATCCAATCTGTATCAAGTAATTGTGCAGCCTCTCATACCATGCTCTGGGGGCTTGCTTCAATCCATACAGCCTCTTGTTCAGCTTGCAAACCATATTTCTCTTGTTTCGATCAACAAATCCTTCAAGTTGCTCGATGTACACTTCTAATATACCATTCAAAAATGCAGACTTGACATCCATTTGGTATACCTTGAAATCTTTGTCACTAGCATATGCAAGTAGAGTTATCACTCCTTCTAATCTTGCTATAGGGGAAAATGTCTCCCCCTATTCTATTCCTTCTTCTTGTGCATAACCCTTGCATACTAGCTTTGCTTTGTTCCTTGTGATTTGTCCATGTTCATTAAGCTTGTTTCTGAATACCCATTTTGTTCCAATGAAATTTTTGGTCTTGGCACCAGAATCTAGGTATCATTATTTTCTATTTGATCTATTTCCTCATTCATAGCTTGAATCCATTCTTCATTTTCTAATACCTCCCTTGTTGTCTTAGGCTCAAACTCACACAATAAACATGTAGGATTTTTCAACTTGCTTCTGGTCAGTACTCCAGTTTCTTTATCTCCAATGATTTTCTCAGGCTTGTGATGTCTTCTTACATATTGTGCCAAAGTAGGTTCAGATTTCTTTTCTCCTTTCTCTTCAGGTTCATTAGTAAGATTATCAGATTTAGCCTATGATTGGTCAGCAGCTGGTGCAGGAGCACCTAGGCTAACCTCCATTAGATAGTTAATTCTGGCTTGTACTTGACTCTAGCCAAGTCAAGAGCTTAGTTTAATTTGTTTTAAGACCTTATAAGGTCTCTTTCTATGTTGGCTAGGTGAGTTAGTCATTAGTACTAAGGTCACAATAATAGCCTTTGTTAGTTGTTTATTTAATTGCTTAAGTTAGAAGCTTAGCTTAGGTGAGAGTCTTTAATGTGTTCTAAACACATAATTTTTAATGTAAAGATGTCATAAGGTCATAAATGGCCTTGGATCCTCAAAACATAGGAGTTTATGAGTCCTAGAATATAGGATTGAGGCACATGACAAAGTTGCCAAGTGTTGAGAAGAAGTTGTCTTCAATTTTGCAATTATTGCAAAAGAGTGCATGCCATTCGGGTATCTCTGGATTCCCTAAGTTATAACATGGTTATGCTACAGCCAACAGGCCCTAAAATGAATTAAATTGCATCTAATGATACCTAAGACTCAAACACCAAGTTTCATTATGCATTATAATAGTTTTAGGAAAAGTTAATAGAGCTCTGCAAGCATTTTACAGTGAATTTTCTGCTATTTTGTGTTGACAGTCATACTTAATGGACTGAAAAACTAAATATAATGTTGGATTAGTGTTCTATAGGTTTTTTATGAACTTTTTAATTTGAATAGAAAGTCATTTTGAGTTCATCTAAGTACTGGTTTTGGGCGTTTTAGTTCAGGGAGTCTATTTTCAACTTGTTTTGAGTAGTTTAAAGAGTCATGGCTCCTCCTTGAAATCTAACCATGGATAATCATTCATGATAGATGGAAATGGTAGAGGAGTCATTTTTGTACATATTTTTAGGAGTTAGGAGTCATGAAATCATGAAGAACTATTTTATATGCTAGGCCCTAGGCAAGTTTGTGCAGCTCGGTTAGAGGTCTAGAGGTGAAAAGAGTGAAGAAACATTGCATGGTTGTATGGTTTTGTACTGATCTAGGAATTTTTCATGAAGGTAAACATCATATCTAACCATTTTGTGAAGATGGAAGCCATACCAATCATTTAAGATTTGGTTTGAGCAAGTTTGCTATCAAAACCATAGTTTAGTCCTAGAAATTAGGCCTATTAGGCCTCTTGTCCTTATTTGTAGGAACCCCCTATACGGTCACTATCAGACCTAGAATTTTTGTGAATCTTTTAAAAATTCCAAAAGGGTATCCAAAACAAGTCTTATTTTTTCAAGTTTTTTGGAAAAGTTTTGCAAGAAATATCAAAAGGTGACTGGTAAGGGCTACTAGAATAGGCCTATTTTTAAAGGTCAATTCATGATGATTCATGGAATCCGGTTAGAAGATGATTGAAGGATAAGAATTTTTTCATGAAGGAGAAGACCCCTGCAATGTTGGAGCATGTTTATGGAGATTTGGCACTTAGAGCCTTCGAAGTGAGTGTGGAGAAGTGAATCAAAACTAGGGTGTTGATCATTCAAGGTGAAGTTTTCAAAGATTGACTCTTATAGTAGAGTTTGAATAGGTCTTAGTTAATGATCTAAGCCTATTGGAAGATCCTATAGAGGAATATGATACTAGGAGGAAAGTGAAGTCTCTTGGAGGGTGTGAAAACAAGCCTTGGAGCATATCATACACCATATTGGTACTAGAGCTTGGTTGATCAAGCTTGTGGTTAATGTTTCAATCTTTTGAATCAATAGGAGAGAATACACTAGCTAGAGCCATGGTGACTAATTTTGAACTAGAAAAGAAGGTTGCGGAACAAGAAGAGGATAACAAATTGTTAAGGCAAACACTAGCTCAAATGGAGTAGCTCTTGGGTGAAGTTCAAGACAAAGATGATAGGGTCAAAGAGAAGATTGACCTTAAAGAAGAAGCTAAAGAAAAGGAGAAGGAATTAGAGTTGGAAGAAGAAGCACCAACTCCTGACCCTATTCTTCCTGAAGATCCATTCTTAAAAGCATTGAAGGCATTGAGTGGCAAGGCTTTAGAAGGTGTCCCACTCTTTAGTTGACAAATGGATCCAGATTCAGTTGTGGATTGGATTGATATCATAGAGAACCATTTTGAATGTGATGGTATCTCTGAAGCACAAAAGGTAATGGTGGCCAAGTCTAGACTAAGAGGTTCAGCTCTTACTTGGTGGAAGTTTGTGCAAAATGAGAGAGAGAAGGATGGAAAAGGTCTTATTGTGACATGGAAGGGTATGGTATCCAAAGTCAAGAAAACCTACCTTCCTAATGACTATGAAGTCCAAATGCATAGAAGGAGACACAATCTTAGGAAAAAATATTTGGATGTCCAAGCATATACCGAGGAGTTTCAAAAATTGTGTTTGAGGTCCAAGGTAGTTAAAGTTGAGAACATCAAGCTAGCAAGGTATTTTAATGGCCTCAAATGATCTATTCAAGAGGAGATGAGCCTAGTGAACTTCAAATCCATTAGGCAATGCTATCAAATGGCCTTGAAGATAGAGGAGAAAAGCAAGAGAAAATAAGAAAGCTCCAAAGGCAAAGGAAAAGGCAAAAGCAAAGATACCAAAGGTCAAAGAGGTGGCTATGGTGGAAGAGGTTCTGATTCAAGAGCTCAAGGTGAGGTAAAATTTAGTGAGCAGCAAGAAGGAAGCTCAAGTAGAGGTGGTAGAGGAAGAAATTATAACTCTAGCTTGAGAGGACTAAGTGGAGGTTCATCACAAGGAGGAAGAGGCAATTATTTTGCCAATATAAAATGCTACCATTGCAATTAAATGGGGCACCCTACCTATAGATGCCCTGAGAAAGGTGGCTCATCACAAGGAGGTGATAAGAGAGCTAACCTTATTCATGAAGACACAAATGTAGTAGATAAACATTCCAAGATTCCATTAAATTCAGACGAAGGAGAGAACCTCATGATGAGGAGGACTCTAATCAAGGAACCGGTGAAGGAGGAGCCAAGCCAAAGGAGATATTTGTTTAGAATCAAATGCAAGATAATGGGAAAAGTATGCAGGGTCATCATTGATTCAGGCTCTATTGATAACATAGTGTCAAAGGAAGCAGTCAGTAAGCTCAAATTGAAAATGATATCCTATACAAATCCTTACAAGGTCACTTGGCTCAATAAGGGTCAACATGTGTTAATGAATGAGCAAGCATGGGTGGAGTTCTCCATTGGAAGGTACAAAGACAAAGTTTTATGTGATGTGTTGCCTATGGATGCACATCATTTTCTCCTAGGTAGGCCTTGGAAATTTGACTGCCAAGCCATACATGATGGAGGAAAGAATCTCTATTCTTTCAAGAAGGATAATACAACCTTCAAAATTTAGTCATTGTTGGAGGATGCTTAAGTAAAGACAGCAGGTCCAAATTTTTTTATGGTAGGTGAAAAAGAGTTCCTACAAACCATGGAAGAGATTGAAGGCATAGGGTATGCATTGGTGTTGAAACCAAGAGAAATAGGTGAAGACAAGGTGACTAAGAAGACTGAATTACCAAAGGAGATTCAAGGTATGTTGCAGACTTACCAAGGCATTGTAAGTGATGGTCAACCTTTAGCCTTACCCCCTCAAAGAGCCATAAGTCATAGGATAGACCTTATCCCAAGAGCTACCCTATCCAACAAAGCAGCCTATAAGATGACCCCTCAACAAAATGAGGAAATAGCAAGGCAAATATAAGAGCTCTTAGACCAAGGCATAATTAGAAAGAGTATTAGTCCATGTATTGTATCCACTGTACTTGCACCTAAGAAGGGAGGAAATTGGAGGCTATGTACTGACTCAAGGGCTATCAATAGGATAACCATAAGGTATAGGTTCCCTATCCCTAGGATTGAAGACTTAATGGACTGTTTAGGTGAAGCAAGGTACTATAGCAAGATAGACTTGAAGAGTGGCTTTCACCAAATAACAATCCATGAAGGAGATGAGTGGAAGACAGCCTTAAAGACTAATGAAGGGTTGTATGAATGGATTTTCATGCCATTTGGATTGTCAAATGCCCCCTCTACATTCATGAGGCTCATGAATGAAGTACTCAAGGAATACATAGGCAAGTTTGTAGTTGTATATCTAGATGATATACTGATTTTTAGCAAGACAAAGAGTGAGCATTTGAAACATCTTGATATTGTCTTCAAGAAGTTGCATGAGGAGAAGTTGATGATCAACTTGGAAAAGTGTGAGTTCATCAAATCAGAATTAGTGTACCTTGGGTTTGTCTTATCGCATGACAATCTGAAAATGGATAAGAGCAAGGTGGAGGCTATCATGAATTGGCCTACTCCAAGGTCAGCAACCAAGGTAAGGATTTTTCATGGCCTTGCACAATACTATAGGAATTTCATAAGATAATTTAGTGCAATTTGTGCCCCTATGTTAGATACTATCAAAGGAGGAATGAAAACCAAGTTTGTGTGGAATGAAGATGCTAATAAGAGCTTTGAGTTGTTGAAGGAAAGGATAGCTACCCAACCTATTTTGGTGCTGCCAAGCTTTGAGTAGCTATTCACCATTGAATGTGATGCTAGCAATATAGCAATTGGGGTTATTCTAAGCCAAGAGGGTAGACCGGTGGCTTTCCATTCTGAGAAGTTAAGTGAGGCTAAGAGGAAGTACTCCTCATATGACTTAGAGATGTATGCATTGGTCCAAGCTCTAAGAAAGTGGAGGCACTACTTGCTTCCCAAGGAGTTCATTGTGTATTCAGATAATCAAGCACTTAGCTTCTTGAATTCACAAGAGAAGTTGAGTCACAAGCACATGAAGTGGGTTGAGTACCTACAAGCCTACACCTTCAATATCAAGCACAAGAAGGGTGTACTAAACAAGGTGGTTGATGCATTGTCAAGAAGAGCCCTCATACTCCAAAAAATTCAATTGAAAAGCATGGGGATAGATCATTTCAAGGATCTATATGCAGATGATGAGGACTTTGCTGACATCTACAAGGTATGTACTTGTGTGTGTAAAAATTGTACCTGATCTGTAGACACAACACTTCAGTAAAACATTAGAGGTTAGCAAAAATGAAATCTGCAAGTAATTGAAAGCTAAACTAACCAAGCGATTTACTACCTTCTAATAGGTGCGAGATTGATGTTCTCAGATTGTAATCGAGATCAGTGACATAGATGACACCTAAATGAAGGATTTGAATGCAATTGATCTAGATATGAATTGAATGCAATTAAGGTATTTTTTTGGATTTTCTATGCAATATGAATGATAAACTGATATGAAATTGATCTAACAATGATATGAATCTATGCTAAATGATATGCAATGCTCAAAACAAGAAAGATCTCACAATAGCTTGGATTCGCAAAGATGATTCTTCAGACTCCAATTCGACAGGGTGAGAATGCAAATTTGTGGACGAATTATGAAGAGTTGAGCTTTGATTTTATAGAAATCTAGGGCTTTGGAGGTGCATGGAAAAAGCCATAAATCACTTAGATTAACTCAGCTTGATTTTTGAGTTATCTGATCATGAAAGATAGTTAATTCTCAAAATTATGCAAAAGCATGCAAAAACAACTTTTTAACTCAAATTAGAGTTTAGATTAGCTTTTTGAACTCCAAAAGGATGTTGAGTTCCAAAAAGTCAACACTTCTGATTTGGAGTTTAACTATTTCTTTTGAATGTGCATAATAATTAAGAATTAAATAAATAATTAAATGATTTATTCTCAACTGAACTGATTTTAAAATTAAAAAAATTGATTTATTGGTTAATCAATTATTAAAATCAAACTTTTATTAAAAACTACAATATTAAAAATTGACAAAATGATTTAATTAATTAAATAAAATATTTAATCAATTATTTGTAAGATTTTGGATTTATTGTCAAAATTAAATATCATAATTAGGAATAATGGAATTAAATTCAATTAAATAATTAAGTGGCCAAATTAAATCTAATTAATTAAATATTTTGAATATTCAATTAATCAAACTTTAGGATAAATTAGATTTATCACCAAATAATCATTAAATCAAAGATAATTATGATGATTAGGAATATTACTAGGAATATTCCCCAATGCAGAATTTAAGATAATCAATTAGATTCGATGATGTGCAGATGTGCCTTAGGTTAGGACTTTTATGTCGATTTCGTTCGATTTGAGGATGTAGGAGGTTAATGAACATATAGCCCATTTTTGGGGTATTACATTTTGCCCCTCTTTGAATTATTGTGTGAAGTGCAGTGGTTCAAAGATAGTCTATGTATGATAAAGATATGAAACTGATTTGAAAGATATGATGATTGAAAGATTTGAAGATATTAGGTCCTGAAGGACCAAAGATAATGTTCACTATAGCAGCGATGAACCGATGATTGCGAAAGAGTGTCAAAACGCCTGATTCTGAACCTTAGGATTGCAAAGAAGTGAGTGACCGATTCCAAACTCGATTGTCCTTAGAAGAATCACATAAGTATCACATCTAAACCCTTTAGTTACCGAAGAATCAAGGAAATAACACAATTGAACCGATAGTTGCAAAAACTGATACAATTTACAAGATTAAGAGAATACCAAATTGATATGGATCTCGATGAATCTGATATGTCCTAAGCCATGATAGATTTGCCTTGAGTGATGAGGTATTTTGATGAATAAGCAACTAGACATGGTTGTTGTCTTGATTACTAAGGAAAGATATGATTTCAAATTTGATTACAGACTTTGAATGATATGCAATACCATGCCCCCTTTAGGATTAAAATCAAAATCTAACAATAAAAGTCAACGTTAAATGGTTTAGAAGCATGTTAATTGATTTGAAAAGTGGTTAGACATGTCCGGGAACGCATTTTGCATCGTTTGGAGGTTCTGGAGACCAAGTAGACTAGGTTTGACCATGAGTTGACCATAGTTAAAAGTTTGAAATTTTGATAGTTTGATGTTAGATAATCAGTTAAGTTGAATACTAGATTTCTGTGATGATTGAAGGTTGATTATGCAAGTAGTTAATAATATGAATGATTTTAGATTTTGATTTTGATCCCGAAAAAGGATTCTACTTGCTATTTCGTTGGAGGAACCTTCATGTGAGATTCAACTCTTGTTAGATTAGAAGATGTGATTTGAAGAATTGTTTAAGCATTGAAGTTCGTTTAGCCATTGTGAGATCATGCAAACATGCAAATTGCAAAGAGACATGCAAAATGCAACCTAAGACCTAGGACCTACTTGTATGCACATTAAAATGGTCACCTAGACTTTGGGCCCCATTTATTAATTTATCAATTTCTTGAATCAATGCTTTGCAATTTTCAAATCAATTCTTTGATCAAATCGCAATTAAATCAATAATTCAAATATTTCTAAGGTTTGATCATTTCATCAATAATTTTATTTAATTAAAAGAAATATTCTCTTTTAAATAAATAAAATAGGCTTATTTAATTAAAAAAAATATCTTAAATAAAATAATCTTATTTAATTAAAACTCCTTTTAATTGAATGTTTTTTTCTTATTTAATTAAATATTCCTCTTTTTATTAAATAAACTTATCTTATTTATTTAAAAGATAATTTCTCTTTTAAATAAATAAAATCCCCACTAAAAGCAAAATCTATGATGGAAAAGAAAATAAATCAAACAAAAACAAAACAAAAATCCTTTTCCTGATTCTTTCAATAATTTTATTTAATTAAAAGAAATATTCCCTCTTAAATAAATAAAATAACTTTATTTAATTGAAAGAAATATCTTTTAAAATGAAATAAATTTATTTAATTAAAAAAAAATTTAATTAAATGATTTTATCTTAATTAGAATGATATCTCTCTTTTAATTAAATAATGTTATCTTATTTAATTAATAGAGAATCATTCTTTTAAATAAATAAAAAATCTTCTTAAAGCTCTTTGTGATGAAAAAAGGGAAACAAATAATTAAAAATAAATAAAATCTCTTTTCTCTCCACACTTTCTAAAAAATGAGTTTTATTTCCTCTTTTTGGATTTATCCCACATTGCTCTTGAGGATGCATTCTCTTCCACATTTTCCTATATAAGGAGCCCTTTCTTTCTCATTAAAGATCCCAGAATTTTCATGTTATTGTTATACTGCATGTTTGGAGAGCAATCTTGGAAGAAGCTTTTGAGCACATTTGGAGCTTGGATATTTGAGACTTCTTTCTTCTTGTCTTCTTTTCTCATGCCTTATGGCAATCCATAGTTTAGATTAATATTGCATTCACATAATAGTTTAAATTCATGTTTCCTTTCATAGATTAACATTGTATAAGCATTCATTTCAATAGAATAGTTTATTTCTTGCATTGTTATCATCTAGACTAGTTTCATTTGCATGCAATAACTTGATGATCATGGAGATTAGCATGCTTGCTATTCATCTTTGAATCTCTCATTTCTTGGTGTACTTGCATGGGCATAACTAGGTCAATCCGAGGGCCTCATATACAAACCCCTGCACTCCACGAATAGAGAGCTATGAATCACTATTCGAGACCTCACTATTGATTGTTCTTGGATGTAATGATTCACAGAAGTGTGACTACTTTCTAGCAGACATTTTTGGCGCCCACCCTGGGGCAGAAAAGATTAATTTTTGGCCTCATTCTTGATTGGTTTTTCAGTTTTAGTGTTGGTTCCAGGACTTGTATAGCCATGTAAAAATTGGAAACCTTGTAATATAGTAATGGATGGATAGAATGGTGAATCCTCTTTCTCATTCTTTTAGTTTGGTTCATTTTTATAAAGAAATGAATAAGTTATGATCATTTTGGTGAAAATGGGTATTTGCAGATTTGAGATTCTCTGAATATAGTCAGATTGAAACATCTGGGATGGAAAAATTGTGAATAATTAGGACCTATAATAATATTAATTGGAAAGATATGTGAATTTTATTTCATTTCCTTTTGGTTTGAGTCATTTTTATGCAGATTTGTGAAAGTTACGGGCATTTGAGTGAAAACTAGTTTTTAACAATCTGCATTGGAGTTGCAGGCAATGATTTGCTCTTAGAAAATAATTTATAAATGGGAAAAATAAATGGCTTATATATTTGGAAACTAGATTCATTAATAGTTTTTATGAAATTAGTTTGGTTTTATTTGGATTCTTTTTGAGAAAGATATGTGATTCCCTAGGCAAGGTTTGGTGTTTTAAATCTGATATATGACATAAAAATTACAGTCTGAAAATATTATTGGTTGAGGAACCAAATATAATCATAAGACCTTGTAATTTTGGGAAGTGGTAGTTCTTGATGTTGGCTAAAAACTTTATTCTTTCCATAAATTTTAATATTGTGATTTTATGGGTCAAATAAATCAATCTTTAAAGACTGTCTTGAAGACAACAATGTTAAATCAAACTCCTAACAATTGATTTTCATATCTAACCATCTTAGGGTTTTTTTTCGAATGTGTGCTAAATGCTAGATTACAGATCTTTGGACCTAAGGTGAGTTCTTAAAATCTCTATAACACTTGGTTTGGGCATAAAATTAATCTCTCATGTGTTTGGCTTGAGTGTTACACGCTTTCATATAACACATTTTTTATGCTCTTAATGGGAAATGAATGAACCTAGATTTGCTTTCATACAAGTTTGTGTTTAAGTGAATGTTTGCATTTAAACTTTAAGTAATTTTTGGTTCAAATATCAAAATATCTCATTGAGTAATTTAGGGCATGGATTCATTCCTAGTTTACATAAAGAGTTAAATGCACCACTTTGTGGACTCGCTTCATGTTTGCTTGGAACGTTAAATACTCCATGAATCAAACCCTCTTGCACTTATGAGTAGTATTGATTAGCAGTCTTAGATTACTTGTGATTGATCTAGATTGCTATCTTGGGTTATTGGACTCACTCATCTATCAGCCCCTCATTCCACCCTGTGGTTGCAAGGTCAGCGCCACATTAAAGGGGAGGGGTCTACATAGAAAGAAGCATTAATTGTTCCACCAGGAAACCCTTTTGTGCTTTTTAGAACTCACTAGTTTTCTAGGGTGTGGACTCACTTTGAGTTTGTGTGAGGAGTTAAATGCACCACTTTGTAGACTCACCTCACATTTACTTGAAGAGTTAAATGCACCACCTTTAGTGCTTTCTAATACTTTTGATAGTGAATTACTTACTTTTTCATTTCTAGAAGGCCTGCTTGGGGATTTCATCACCTCAAGGGATGACCTTAACTCTCATGTTCTGGTGGAGTATAAATATTGGCAGGTGAATCCAAAGACACCTCTCTTGGGAATGAGTTAGATTTCACTCTTGGCTAAGCTTCAAAGAACTTTATACCTTTGAGAAGTGAAGGAGGAGATTTGGGTTACCATCTCCCCCCGGCTGTGTGATTTCTGATTCTTCTCATCTACAGATTTGGGCCTCACGTACCTTGCATATATCGAGGACACCCTTTAGAAAAGCCATGTATATCCTTATAAACAGCTTGCTAGGATGTTGTTGTATTCTGAGTGCCTGCTAAAACATATCCAAGAACATACACAAGTAGAATCTTTAAGGAGTAGCATACTAAGTCACTATTCTTGTTCATGTGCAAGGTTGCTTTGCCCCTTGCTCATTGTTTGAAGACAATTGCTTGCTTGAACTCCTTGATTGTTATCTTATGTGCTTGATCAAAATCTGTTGATATACTTGCTTGATCTTTGAAAATGAACAACAAACTAAAATACTGAGTTCTTCGATTAGGTGACTTGTCTCAGTTCTAGAGACCTATTCTGTATTTAGGGTTCTTGTGTCCTTGACCTTTTGAGTTAGTGATCCTTGATCTCATAAGCAATTTTGCTTGAGATTGGAAAATCAAGAACTGTTCCTGTCAAATAGATAAATTTTCAAACTCTTTGATAACACACTTGGAGAGTGCTAGTAATCTCTCCGTCCACCCATTTTCATACAATTCAAACTCAGTATACTTTGTGTAAGTCATCCTCCTGATCCATACGTGCTAGGGTATTCACCCAAGAATTGAGCACCTTTGTGGCAGTGTTGGTTTGCACCTATTTGCAATAGTTCTATTTCACAATTTCTCTCAGACAAGAGAAAACTTTTACTATCCTAGTCTGGTATTGACATTTCCTAGAATTGTTTGTTTGCCTGAACTCTCCCTTTCATGTCAGTAACAACAAGATATCAAGTGATCCAAGGAAAGTGACCTTAGATAGTCTTCAACCAACTACCCCCAGTTCAGACTCGTCAAAAGAGAAAGGAAAAGGAACCAATATTTGACCAGTCGCCTAGGAGTAAGTCTGAAACTTGGTTTGACCCAAAGAGCCATTTTAGTGATTTGAGTACCCCCTCAGCAGCTTCCCACTCAGGTATGGATATGAGTTATATTTTCACTCAGCGAGAGAGGGAAGCCATGGATCAAACTCTTGATGACATCTATGAAAGACACAGAAACAAGATTTTTTTTGGTAATTCCTCTCATGATGCTCAACCTAGTTCACCCCCCATTAGCACTAGGTACCTAGATGCACATCAAAGAGCCAAAAGGCATGAGAGATGAGCTCACCTAGAACAACGGTCACAATACAAAGACCAAGACAATGAACCTGGTGATGCTCATATCAATGCAACGTATACCAATGATTTGTACAAACATTCAAGACCAAACACTAATAAATTTGGGGCCATTTTGCGATGGCTATGTGTCGCTATAGCGACAGTGATAGACGTCATAGTTTTTTAGTCGCAAATCATGACGTCTATGGGTTTCCATCGCAATTGCGACGCCCTGCCGTCACAATGTCACTGCTTCACCCATTCAGCGCCTCCATCGCATTGCGACGGTAGGGCGTCACAATTGTGACGGTCCTCCGAAGCAATTGCGACGGGCCTGGGCGTCGCCAATATGGCACCGCCGTCGCATGTCTTGGGAGGACCGTCGCAATTGCGACGGTCCTCCGAAGCAACTGCACGGGCCTGGGCATCGCCAATACGGTGCCGTCGTCGCATCTCTTGGGAGGGCCATCACAATTGCGATGGTCCTGGGTAGAATTTTTAAAAAAAAATTATTTAATACATTGCTAATGAACCACATTAATGCCTTTTTCCTTCAACAAATGAGGACAGTCACTCTAAAGACAACATGATAATGTACACTCACTGTAAGGACAGTCACAAATGAGGACATCTCACAGTGACTGTCCCTTGTGTGATTGCCACTTGAATGTATTGCTATTCAGCCACATTAATGCTTTTTTCCTTCAACAAATGAGGACAGTCACTCTAAAGACAACATGATAATGTACACTCACTGTAAGGACAGTCACAAATGAGGACATCTCACAGTGACTGTCCCTTGTGTGATTTCCACTTGAATGTATTGCTATTTAGCCACATTAATGCTTTTCTTCTTCAACAAATGAGGATAGTCACTCTAAAGACAACATGATAATGTACACTCACTGTAAGGACAGTCACAAATGAGGACATCTCATAGTGACTATCCCTTGTGTGATTGCCACTTGAATGTATTGCTATTCAGCCACATTAATGCTTTTCTTCTTCAACAAATGAGGATAGTCACTCTAAAGACAACATGATAATGTACACTCACAGTATATGTATATATGTATAAGATGGTGTCCTAAGCTTCTCTTTCACTAATCCTCGATATCTGACCTAATTACGAAGACTAAAGATGTCAACTTGAGAACAATAAGCTCAAACTCATTATTAGACAGACACAAGCTCAAGGCCAATGCGTAGTCTATGCTAAACCAAGGATGGTGATTCCTTCAGTTTTATACATATAATTAAAGGAAAATAAAACAATGATTAACTTTTGTTCGTAGCTACCCACCCTTACCAGATGAAGGCCTAAAAACTATCACTAGACTTTACTATGCACATTTGTGTACTCAAATTCAAATCCCATTTGATCAATATCATGCATTATAAAGGACACAAACAACTCAGCATAACCGTCAACAAATTTATCAAATGCTAGCTTCCATAAAATGGTACGACATCAAGTTTATCAAGCTTTGCTAGTTGATAATACAAGTCAACAAAAATAAAGATAAATGAATTTTGATTTCCTTATGTGGGTGGGGGTTGAGTGGTAGCAGACCAATGACTTCATCTAAATTGAGTGGCAAGGTTCAACCTTCTACACCAAGTACTCATGTACATAAATAAAAATGTTGCTTCTAAAGTATGACATGACCTAGGACACAACAGAAAAACCAAGACTATACTTGAACTAATAAAGTCTAGCTTTACATTTTTGTTATGATGTATTCCAAATGTATGGTAAAAGTTCATAAATCAGGCATATACTTTATCAATCGTAGGCTATCATATAAGCTCCATATTTTTAAAAATATATGGCATTGAACTTTCACAAGTCTAGCTAAATTAGCTAAATACTTCTTAGAATAAACTTCAAATGGATTGGAAGAAATCAGAAATCATGGATTACTTCAGCAATTCAAAGACTATCATATAAGTTCTATATATTGCAATAGAGTAGATTCTATGATAAACCTTAAAGAAACATTACAGCTTTTGCTCAAGCCAACCAATTTCAATCAATATTCATATCAATACATAGCACCCAGTCTAAGAACACCCAAATTAGCATACTCTTGCACGGTTATATCTTTTCTCAGAAATTTATAATAATACATGAATTCATTGAATTCCAGTTTTACTTGACCTTTTGGCACCCAAGACATGCATTGCAAACTGAAAGAATGTCATCCCCCAGTCTTGACCGTAAATGCTTTCACAATTTTCCTATCTAAAACACAGACCATCAATCATCTTATGAGTTGAGCCCTTGCAAAGGTTGAGATCAGCAATCTGAGTTGCTCTTGAACAATCAAGAACATTTTGTAAGTAATAACTTAATAAAACAATGATTTTTTTTATAAAAAAAGATTAGTTGGTTAAGTGACAAAGCAACAGTCTCCTTGTCTGAAAACTATCACATTAGCAATTATATTGACAAATCAGAGAAATGTCCATTTTAAGAACATCAAGTTCTTCATACAAACCTCATAAAAGAAACAGTAATTATTATAATAAAGAGAAACTTCTAATAAAGGGTTTGACCAGAAGAAAGAGATCTAAGAATTGTTGGAAACAATTGTCTGAAGGAAATTGCTAATCAATTATGTATTGTCTTTGATGTCACACTATGTCATAGTCCGCAGCAATCAGTTCCTACCGAGCTCAGTCGGTCTGCCAGACAGGAATATTAGTGCTTACCGAGTCCACTCGGTTATCAAAGAAAATCAGCGTCTACCGAGTTCACTCGGTTACCAAAAGAAAAGTTAGTGTTTACCGAGTTCAGTCGGTTATCAAAGAAAAGTTAGTGTTTACCGAGTTCAGTCAGTTATCAAAGAAAAGTTAGTGTTTACCGAGTCCAGTCGGTTATCAAAGAAAAGATAGTGTTTACCGAGTTCAGTCGGTTATCAAAGGTAAAGGATTGTCGATGTTTACCGAGTTCCCTCGGTCACCGAAAGATTATAGAAAGTTATGGTCACCGAGCACTGTCGGCCCTTGAAGGATTTTTGCAAATGGAGTTTGCTTAATTCAGCCGACTATTATACTAAATAATGTCGATTTGACAAATCCAAAATCATATAAATAAAAGGTCAAATGTGAAAAATAAATATACACAGCAGAAGACTTACAGAAGAAAAGAAGGAAAGGTATATGCGAATTTGTGAAGGATGTTCAGATATCCTTGAGGAGCAGCAGAGATTTATTCGATCAGAAAGGATCAGACTTATGTAGAACAGAGATCTGTAATCAGCAAGACAGTTGCATTATTATACAGGTCACTTTTTCATTGTTACCTTCTTATCATTGTAACAGTGAATTCTAAATCTCTTAACCGAGTTGGTTTAACAACCATAATGTAAATCCTCTAACAAGGTGACAATTCCATTGAATTGTTTTCAAGACCTCTTACCAGGCCACTCCTTGCAGGGTGTTTTAAATCCTCTAACAAGGTCACACCTAACAGTGTGTTTTGTAACCTTTTACCGGGTTGGCTTCTAACCGGGCATCACTTCAGAAAAGTGAAAATTAGTATCTAGATACATTGGTGGTTTTTCCCATATTGGGTTTCCATGTTAAATCTTGTGTCTCTTGTGTTCTTAATTGCTTTCTCAATCATATACATGTGCTGATGAATATCTAAAAATAATATTGCTTTCTGCATCTTCAAAGTTACTGCAATCTACTTACCGAGTACTAAAACAGATAACATTGTTAAGATATCCTAAGGGATCTACAAAGAATTAATTGTGAAGTGTTTTTATGGTTGACTGATTCACCCCCCCCCCCCTCTCAGTCACTTCATCCATATTCCATCAATTGGTATCAGAGCTTTTGGTGCTTGCAGGAAGGGTTTCAAGGACCTAAGCTAAAGATCAGGATGTCTTACAAGAGGGAAATTCCAAAGCTCAACAGAGATAACTTTTCAGCATGGCAAGGTCTCATGCGACTTCATCTAGCTTCCATTGGTGATTCAGGATGCAAATACATTGATGAAGAGTACACAATTCCTAATGGCGCATTAACTGTTGAAGACATTGCAGATAAAAAGACTCACAACACCATGATGATAGACATTGCATCTACTCTCAGCTATGAAGAATTTGATGATATTAAATACTGCACCACTGCATATGAAATGTGGGTGGCACTGAAGAAAATATATGGTGGTGATGCAAATGTGAAAAGAGCCAAAGCAGAAAGCCTAAGAGGACAGTTTGACAAGATGAATATGAAGGAAGATGAAAACATTGCAAAATATGTTGAAAGAATCAAAGCAAGTGTAAGTGCAATTAGAGCTTCTGGAGGAACAATCTCAGATGAGACTGTTATAAGTAAGGTACTCAGAACACTACTCCCTATCTATGCAATAAGAGTATCAGCTATTCAAGAAAGAAGATGTGAAACAAACCACAATATAACTTTGGATGCTTTAGTTGGAAGATTGACAGCTTTTGAATTAGACAACTATGATAACTATGTTCCTAGTTCCAAAAATATTGAATCAGCATTTGAGGCCAAGGTTTCACTAAAGAAGAACAAGAAAATTAAAGAAGTTCAGTCAGAAAGTGAAGAAGAATCAGAAGAAAGTTCTGATAGTGATCTTGAAATTGTAGAAGCATTACTTGCAAAGAAGTACTCTAGAGGGAAAGGTAAATATAAAGGTAAAACTCCTTTAATCTGTTTTTCATGTGAAGAAATTGGACATATTGCAGCTAGGTGCCCAAACAAGCAAGTCAAAGAAGAAAAGAGAAGTCACAAGTACTATGGCAAAAAGAATTTCAAATCATACAAGGATAAAGGTAAGAAATCATGTTTTATGGCTAAAGATTCTGATGATAGTGAAGAAGAAATTGTCTTTATTGCTATAAAAGATGAATCTGATGATGATGAAGATAAGATGGCACTTATTTCTCATTTAAGCAAAGATGATATATGGATAATGGACAGCGGATGTTCACACCACATGACTGGTGACAAGACAAAATTTGAATATCTAGAAGACTGTGATAGTGGTAATGTAAGATTTGGAAACAATGAACCTTGTTGTATAAAAGGAAAAGGAAGAATCTCTTTAACCAAAGAACTCATATGTGATAATGCTTATTGGGTTGAAGGACTAAAACATAATCTTTTAAGTGTAGCACAGCTAATTAACACTGGTTTCAAGGTTGAATTCATGAATGGTCAAGCAAGACTGCTGGATGGAAAAGGAAAACTCATTGGATCAGGCAAACAAACAAAAGGTAACTTATTTTATCTTGATCTCAGTGAATATTCATGCTTTATTGCTCAAATAGAAGAAAGTTGGCTATGGCACAAAAGGTTATGTCATGTGAATTTTGATAACATGATAAAAATAAGCAAATTCAAGAAGGTTAGAGGCATTCCTACTTTGAAGAAACCTGACACTGGTCTATGTAAGAATTGTCAGATTGGCAAAATGAGTAAAACTAGTTTCAAGAGTAAGAACTATCAGTCTAAAGAAATTTTGGAAATTGTGCATACTGATTTATGTGGACCTATTGGAATACAAAGCTATACTGGAGATAAATTCTTTATTCTTTTCGTTGATGATTATTCTAGAATGATGACTGTTATGTATTTAAGAGAAAAATTAGAAGCATTTGAAAAATTCAAATGGTACTTAGCAAGAGTAGAAAAAGAAACAGGGAAAAGATTGAAATGCTTAAGATCAGACAGAGGTGGTGAATTCATCTCCCATGATTTTAACAACTTCTGCATTGAAAGAGGAATCAAAAGACAGGTATCAGCTCCTAGAACTCCTGAGCAGAATGGAATAGCAGAAAGAAGAAACAGATCTATTATGGATTGTGCAAGGACTCTAATGATAGAAAAGAACATCGCTATAAAGTACTGGAAGGAAGCTATCAGCACTGCAGTTCATACCTTGAACCGAGTACAACTGAAGAAAGACACATTCAAAACTCCTTATGAATTATGGTATGGCTATAAACCCAATGTAAGTTACATGAAAATATTTGGTAGCAAGTGTTATATCTTAAAAGAATCTAGAAGAAATAAATTTGATGTGAAAAGTGATGAAGGAATATTCCTAGGATATTCTAGCAAAAGCAAGGCATACAAATGTCTGAACTTATCTACTCACAAAGTCATAGAAAGTATACATGTAAAATTTGATGAGTTTGCAGAAAAGACTGAGGAAGAAAGCAAAAGGGAACCTGAGAACTATAGAAGATTCATTTACATTGAACCTGAAACATTGGCAGACACAACTATCAGTAAGGATACTATATCTACCAAGCCGAGCACAGTTACCGAGTCACAGGAAGAAGTTCAAACCGAGTCACAAACCGAGTCACAGGAAGAAATTCAGACCGAGTCTCAGCCTGAAGTTACCGAGCAAATATCTACCGAGCTCGAGCAACCTAAAGAAGAGATCCTAGAAGACAACAGCATGAATCATTCAAGAGGCAAGGAACCTATACTAGCCAAATATGTCAGAAGACATCATACACCAGACCAAATCATTGGAAACAAATCAGATGGTACTATGACAAGAAGCAAGCTAAAAGGTACATGTCTGCTTACTGATTTTGAACCTAGAAATATCAAAGATGCATTGGAAAATGAAAGTTGGATTGAAGCAATGAATGAAGAATTAGAACAAATACAAAAGAACAAAACTTGGACTCTTGTACCTAGACCTAAAGATAAGAATGTAATTGGAACAAAATGGGTATTCAGAAATAAGCTGAATGAAGATGGTCAAGTATCTAGAAACAAAGCTAGACTGGTATGTAAAGATTACTCTCAAGAAGAAGGTATAGATTATGGAGAAACTTTTGCTCCTGTTGCAAGATTAGAAGGTGTAAGAACTCTACTTGCTTATGCTGCACACAAAGGATTTAAGGTATATCAGATGGATATAAAATCTGCATTTCTCAATGGAATTCTTGATGAAGAAGTCTACATTGAACAACCTGAAGGTTTTGTTGATCTAGATAAAAGGGACATGGTCTGCAGGTTACACAAAGCATTGTATGGTTTAAAACAAGCTCCTAGAGCATGGTATGAAAGACTCCATAACTATTTGATTCAGATTAATTTCAAAAGAGCTAATGATAACAGCAATCTGTATATTAAAGAAGGACCGGATGACAAAACTGTATTGGCAGAAATATTTGTGGATGATACTATATTTACAGGGAATGAGGATCAGTGCAAAGAATTTTCAGAGCAAATGAACAGAGAATTTGAAATGTCTATGTTTGGTTTAATAAAATTCTTTGTTGGTCTTCAAATTCAGCAAAGCAAGAATGGTATATACATTACTCAATCCAAATACATTAAGGAGATACTTAAGAAGTTTGGTATGGAAGATTCAAAACCAGTTGGTACACCCATGTGTACTAGACTGAAACTTACCAAAAATGATGATTCAAAAGAAGTTGATCAGACCCTATACCGATCTATGATTGGAAAATTGCAGTATGTAGTACATACAAGACCTGATATTGCCTTAGCAGTCGGTATAGTAGCTAGATTCTCAGTAAAACCTAAGGAAAATCACATGATGGCAATCAAAAGAATCTTAAGATACTTAAGAGGAACTGAAGAATATGGTTTGTGGTATAAATTTGGAGGCAATCTAGACTTGAAAGTGTTTACTGATGCTGATTGGGCAGGAAACATTGATGACAGAAAAAGCACAAGTGGTGGAGCATTTTTTCTTGGAAAAAGGCTGGTATCCTGGACTAGTAAAAAGTAGAATTGCACATCTCAATCCACAGCTGAAGCAGAATATGTTGCTGCTGCAGTAAACTGTTCAAATATTGTGTGGTTTAAACAGCTATTAGAAGGTATGAAGGTTGAAATCAAAGAACCAGTTGTTATATTTTGTGACAATACCAGTGCAATAAACATTTCTAAGAATCCAGTAATGCATTCCAAAACCAAGCACATTGCTATTAAATATCACTTTGTCAGAGAATTGGTGGAAGACAAGGAAATCAGATTAGAATATATTCATACAAAAGAACAGATTGCAGACATTTTTACCAAACCATTACCTAAGGATGCATTTGTGTATCTAAGAGGTAAGTTAGGGGTCATTCCCCTATCTGAGGCTCACTAAATACAGTTTTAGTGATGCATCAACCAGAACATGATTGAAAATCAACTTGTTGATGCAGCATATTAAAGGAATCATTGCATATGAATCAGTACTTGAGGTACATTAATTTTCACTGGTAATATGTGAATTGTCTTTGTCATGTGTTGTCAAAGAGGGAGTGTTTGCTATGTCTTTGCTATTATTTTCAAGAAATTTTCAATAGTCAGATGGAAGAATTTTTAGAATACAGGAAGTTTGCTGACAGAGGGAGATTTGAATTTGAACCGAGACAACTCTTTCAAATTTCTTATGCTATGACATATTGTGTTGCCATCAATGCCAAAGAGGGAGATTGTTGGAAACAATTGTCTGAAGGAAATTGCTAATCAATTATGTATTGTCTTTGATGTCACACTATGTCATAGTCCGCAGCAATCAGTTCCTACCGAGCTCAGTCGGTCTGCCAGACAGGAATATTAGTGCTTACCGAGTCCACTCGGTTCTCAAAGAAAATCAGCGTCTATCGAGTTCACTCGGTTACCAAAAGAAAAGTTAGTGTTTACCGAGTTTAGTCGGTTATCAAAGAAAAGTTAGTGTTTACCGAGTTCAGTCGGTTATCAAAGAAAAGTTAGTGTTTACCGAGTTCAGTCGGTTATCAAAGAAAAGATAGTGTTTACCAAGTTCAGTCGGTTATCAAAGGTAAAGGATTGTCGGTGTTTACCGAGTTCCCTCGGTCACCGAAAGATTATAGAAAGTTATGGTCACCGAGCACTGTCGGCCCTTGAAGGATTTTTGCAAATGGAGTTTGCTTAATTCAGCCAACTGTTATACTAAATAATGTCGATTTGACAAATCCAAAATCATATAAATAAAAGGTCAAATGTGAAAAATAAATATACACAGCAGAAGACTTACAGAAGAAAAGAAGGAAAGGTATATGCGAATTTGTGAAGGATGTTCAGATATCCTTGAGGAGCAGCAGAGATTTATTCGATCAGAAAGGATCAGACTTATGCAGAACAGAGATCTGTAATCAGTAAGATAGTTACATTATTATACAGGTCACTTTTTCATTGTTACCTTCTTATCATTGTAACAGTGAATTCTAAATCTCTTAACCGAGTTGGTTTAACAACCATAATGTAAATCCTCTAACAAGGTGACAATTCCATTGAATTGTTTTCAAGACCTCTTACCAGGCCACTCCTTGCAGGGTGTTTTAAATCCTCTAACAAGGTCACACCTAACAGTGTGTTTTGTAACCTTTTACTGGGTTGGCTTCTAACCGGGCATCACTTCAGAAAAGTGAAAATTAGTATCTAGATACATTGGTGGTTTTTCCCATATTGGGTTTCCACGTTAAATCTTGTGTCTCTTGTGTTCTTAATTGCTTTATCAATCATATACATGTGCTGATAAATATCTAAAAATAATATTGCTTTCTGCATCTTCAAAGTTACTGCAATCTACTTACCAAGTACTAAAACAGATAACATTGTTAAGATATCCTAAGGGATCTGCAAAGAATTAATTGTGAAGTGTTTTTATGGTTGACTGATTCATCCCCCCCCTCTCAGTCACTTAATAAAACAATGATTTTTTTTATAAAAAAAGATTAGTTGGTTAAGTGACAAAGCAACAGTCTCTTTGTCTGAAAACTATCACATTAGCAATTATATTGACAAATCAGAGAAATGTCCATTTTAAGAACATCAAGTTCTTCATATAAACCTCATAAAAGAAACAGTAATTATTATAATAAAGAGAAACTTCTAATAAAGGGTTTGACCAGAAGAAAGAGATCTAAGAATAACCTTAATACAGTGAGAAATATTTGTCGAGAAGATGCAGCAATTTGCTATTCAGAACCATAGCAATGGAAATCAGATTAATAGCAAGCAAGACAATAATAGACACTAACTTTAGGAGTTCATTTTAGCAAGCAAACAATAATAATAGCAAGCAAGATTAATATATTTAGCAGTTCATTTCATCAAAAGCAGAGGAAAGAAATACACAACAATAGAAAGACATACATCTGAAAGATAATCAATGCCTTCATCAGCAGCAGATAAAGATAGACTCAGCAGTAGCAGCAATAAATTAGCAGAGGAACATTGATACATGTTTACAACTATCACTATGATATTACAAGGAAACCTACATAAATCTATCACAGCAGCATAATCAAAGTCCTCAAACACATTCAACAATTCATCTCAACTATAGAATCATACGTATAAAAAATACAGATTAAGCATTCATCGACACAAGAGATCAAACCTCCAACATAGCATTAAGCATTCATCAACACATGAGATCAAACCTCCAAACTAAGATTTACATGTAGCAAGGGCATGACTACAATGATTTGGATGGTTCATGACAAGAATTCACACATCTACTTATATTGCTATAAAATAATGTGCTATAACCCTACAACAACTCAAGCAACTAAAAATAGGTCCAAAATCCAAGGTAATATAATTTGGTTGTGAGACACCTACCTATAAATTTTAGACCTTATAAACTTTACAAAATATCCTTAAAGAGTGAAAATCTTAGTAGAAAATATTGCAAGGTTACATATAGAAATGTTCATAACACACTTACCTTTTACGAATCTAATATTGTGTCACTAAATAGGACTGTATACATAAGAGGCATTCAAGTTTTTATAAAATGAGATTTTCTTAGCCAACACAAACTTAGCTTAAGACAGATTCCTTCTATTACAAAGCATCTCTCTACTTCATACCTCCATATTCCTGCTAGCAATTTCGTCCATTTGTTGAAGATGTTGCTGCCTCCTGTGCTCATCTTCCTTGAATCAAAGATGAAGCTTGACCACTGAGCAAATACACCGATTCTACAAATGCCTCAATTGTTTTTGAAATTCTAAAGCTTCAGCCCTATATGTTGTTGTTGCTTCCCTGCCATGCAAGAAAAACAAGACAAAATAATTAATATGCATTAAGCTAGTGACACAGCTAAGTATGAAAAATGCTCCAAGTTATGATAAAATTGTGAAAATAATTTAAACTTCAAAATTCTACGTCTCTAACAAAGAGCCACAATGCAATGATGGTTGTATATAAATTTTCATGCAAACTAGTTCATTCAGAGTGGTAAAATATGATTGCATCCACATTAGTTAAACTACGTACAGTTTTTGAAATCTATGCTAGATTGATCATCTTGACTTTTTTGGAGAAATTTTTGCTTCAGTTCTGAAATATAAGACTCAAATAACAAGTTCTGTACAAAATTTGAGACATTACTAATTGAGGACAATGTGTATTTTTATGGCACTGAAAGTTTGTGTCTTACAGGCAATGTGCAAGACTATTTATCAAAATGGTTTTATGAAAGCTCCAGGCTATATATGTTATAGTGGAGAAAGTTCAATATGTTCCAAACTTCCAACAAAATAATCAGATGCAATATTTCTTTAGTGTTAGTAATTTATAGTAGCTCCAATGGCATCCAAGACCTTAAAAAATAAAAGAAATTTTTAAAATTAATATCACTAGAATACTTCCATTTTCACACACCAGCCTTTGCATTATTGCTTGTTTGTTTCAGGTATGCACCTTATTTTTATTGGCATATAGAAAGGCTAAAAAACCAACAAGGATGAAGTATCAAAGCCACAAACTCTAGCCACTGGAACTTCTAACTTCATCGTGACTACATATCAACTATCAGATACACCAATGACCCAATTATATTTAACATTTATGAAAATCAAATTAATTTGGAATTGAATACTAAGCACAATTCCATTAGGAACATGATAACATATTCTTAAGAAATAATGCTCTACAATAAAAGTGGCTATTTCTGCACCAAACACTCTAGTAATAGGGGTCTCATGACTAAACTGAACAAGAGAGCTTACATCTGAATGTGTGAAATATCTAGAGTTTCATGTGTGAAGTCTGATAGAAGCTCTTTATAATAGGAAAGAAAAAGGTAATAGCAATTAACCAATCAACAATACACAAAAATCAGAAAATAGCAATTATCAAATCATAAACTTATAAAGAAATCAAATGATCAGAAAGAATAGAGTGCTCTATTTATTATTGAAGGCTCTATTTCCTTTACAACTTGCATACCACAAAGAAATAATCTCAATATTAAAACCTTGGTGCCTAGAGATTGATGATGGTGAAAACTACATTTTACTGATTGTACCGTTAATTTTCTTTATTCGAATTAAGTCTAACGAGCTAAAGGAAGCTATTAGAGCATGAATCTATGTTTTAGTTACAATAATCCATGCAAGCAATTTATTATGCAAACAAAGTGACTAAAATAAGACTACTATTTGATTGGTCATTTCCATTTTTGTCAGTGGTTTTTCGATCTGGGTGAAAAAAGAAATTCCCATAATTAGTCTCTCATCCAAGGTGAGCGGTATACCTTGCCTAGAATAGTAGGGCATTCAGGTAAGGGAAACAATTGGATTTGGAAAAATTAGGTTTCTTAATGCATGGCGATCTCTCTCTGGTTAATGACCATCTATCTTTTGAATCAAGTTGATTAGGTTAATATCTAAATGCGCAAATAGTAGATATTCTAAGATGGTCCTAGATAGAATTAAAAAAAGAAATTATTTAATACATTGCTAATGAACCACATTAATGCTTTTTTCCTTCAACAAATGAGGACAGTCACTCTAAAGACAACATGATAATGTACACTCACTGTAAGGATAGTCACAAATGAGGACATCTCACAGTGAATGTCCCTTGTGTGATTGCCACTTGAATGTATTGCTATTCAGCCACATTAATGCTTTTTTCCTTCAACAAATGAGGATAGTCACTCTAAAGACAACATGATAATGTACACTCACTGTAAGGATAGTCACAAATGAGGACATCTCACAGTGACTATCCCTTGTGTGATTGCCACTTGAATGTATTGCTATTCAGCCACATTAATGCTTTTCTTCTTCAACAAATGAGGATAGTCACTCTAAAGACAACATGATAATGTACACTCACAGTGAGTGTACATTATCATGTTGTCTTTAGAGTGACTATCCTCATTTGTTGAAGAAGAAAAGCATTAATGTGGCTGAATAGCAATACATTCAAGTGGCAATCACACAAGGGACAGTCACTGTGAGATGTCCTCATTTGTGACTGTCCTTACAGTGAGTGTACATTATCATGTTGTCTTTAGAGTGACTGTCCTCATTCTGTAAGTGTACATTATCATGTTGTCTTTACAGTGACTGTCCTCCTTCAAGTGGCAATTACACAAGGGACAGTCACTGTAAAGACAACATGATAATGTAGAGAAACGTTGTCATTTGTATTTTCAACAGCGCTGAGAGAGGTTCCCTCCGCGAAATCACAGCTACAATTTCTGAGTACGTTGGGTTTATTTTTCTTTTGTCATTATTATGTAATCTGGTATTCAGCTGTTAGAGAGCTAAAATACCCCGAAATGAGGACATATCTGTGTTGAATTTATTGTTAGCGGCTTTGGTTATTTAGAATGCTTCCCCACAATACTTAATAGGATGCATTTGGTTTTCAAAGCTTTCACTGACTTGGATTCAAGATTCTGAGACTTTCACGTGCCTTGCTTCAGTTGTTTCCGCAAACAAATCGCGTGCCTTTTGTATGCTTCCACATTTTATATACATGTCCATCAGGGTAGTCACCACCACTATATTTGACAAAAACCCATCTTCAATTACTTTTTGGTGAATTTCCCTACCCTGTTCTATGACTGTACCTCTAGTTTTAATGTATAAAAATGACCCAAATTTCAAAGGAAGTATATGATAAATTCCACCTAACACTTCCTAATCCCTGGACAGTGTCTTCTTACACTTTGAAACAAACAATTCCAAAGGGAATTAGCCTCTAGGGCTCTGCAACACCCAAACCCACAATTCTTGGCTCTAAACCCTTCTTAACTAGGGCATTCTCAATCACCCGATTCTACACCCTTCAAATCCAAATTAGTGGATGATTCACCATCTCACAAAAATTATACAATGTTCCACATTATAACAATCCACCCTTGCTTGGATAGATCACTCACTGCTATACATTAGCATTCAACTCAAGGTAATTTCCCACAGTTTATCCTGTGATCACACTGTTTTCCACAAAACTTTGCCTATGCAATGTCAGTACTTCATAATACAAGTTATTTATTGTCATCCCATGAATATTAGGCCTTCTATGTTACAGAAAAATCAAAGTAAACTCATTCAAAATGGTTTAGAATGGATGAAAGAAATCCTTCTAACTCATGTATGTGTTAGTTCAAACAAATGAGGATAGTCACTCTAAAGACAACATGATAATGTACACTCACAGTAAGTGTACATTATCATGTTGTCTTTAGAGTGACTATGCTCATTTGTTGAAGAAGAAAAGCATTAATGTGGTTGAATAGAAATACATTCAAGTGGCAATTACACAAGGGATAGTCACTGTGAGATGTCCTCATTTGTGACTGTCCTTACAGTGAGTGTACATTATCATGTTGTCTTTAGAGTGACTGTCCTCATTTTGTAAGTGTACATTATCATGTTGTCTTTACAGTGACTGTCCTCCTTCAAGTGGCAATTACACAAGGGACAGTCACTGTAAAGACAACATGATAATGTAGAGAAACGTTGTCATTTGTATTTTCAACAGCGCCGAGAGAGATTCCCTCCGTGAAATCACAGCTACAATTTTTTAGTACGTTGGGTTTATTTTTCTTTTGTCATTAGTATGTAATCTGGTATTCAGCTGTTACATAGCTAAAATACCCAAAAATGAGGACATATCTGTGTTGAATTTATTGTTAGCGGCTTTGGTTATTTAGAAGTTTAATTTTATTTGTTCATCTTTCAAGCACAAATGTTTTGTGGACCGTAACGTCTTCATTGTTTCGGGTATGCAATGAAACAGCCCTAACTTGCGACTACCTTCACAGTACTGCAAAACTGAAGAGGGAAAAGCAAGTTAGGATGGAAATAAATAAACTTAAAACTTA
This sequence comes from Chamaecyparis obtusa, assembly GCA_027943335.1. NCBI lineage: Eukaryota > Viridiplantae > Streptophyta > Pinopsida > Cupressales > Cupressaceae > Chamaecyparis > Chamaecyparis obtusa. The sequence goes on along the minus strand of BSBK01004397.1, from coordinate 1,578,272 downwards.
GACTTAAGAAAGATGAAGGCAATGCTTCAAAAGGCCGATGCCCTAAACATGGGAAAACACAATACCACCATTAAATGATGCCCTAGTCACCGTATCAATGCTGCCAGCTCCGTACCAGTATGCTGACTGCTCACTTTCATCCTGTGATAAAGGTAACTTCATTAATCATACTTGAAATGGCAGCATACGAACTAAAGCTGATGAACATTTATAAACTAAAAGTTTAAAACTACAGATTACAAATGTAGTAGTTTCATACGAAAAGAACTTGATGTCTGAAATTTACCATTAGAAGTATCCAAAGGAATACCACAGTATTGTTGAACTTGGAGAATCAGAGATGATCTACATAGCAAGGTTCAACAACTATAAGGACTGTTACACCATCTTTAGCATTTGAATACATTTTCTCCTTGGCTTCTAGTGGATCCTCAAAGACCCCCAATGACGTTTTCCCTACAATTATCAATTGTTTGTCAGTATGAGATATTAATAAATAAACATTAATCACATATTAGGCAAACAATGTTCTTGATGTCTGAATCTAAATCACAGAAAGCTCTAATAAAGCAGTTCTCAGTTTCACATTAAACTAAGTTTCAATTTCAAATGGTTATAATAATTTTTGCAAGTTATAAGTAGCTGGTTACAGTATATGACATAAAAAGAAAAAAAATCATTTCTATTCTTTTCTTCTTTTTCTCTTTCAATGAAGCTTTTGCACCACACAAATGCATACCAAGAATTTCTCAGGAGGTTTCAAGACCATTGCATACCAAACTTCTTCTTTGTAGATGCTACTGTGTGTCATGGTCCAAACGGGCCTATAAATGTGTTTGAATAACAATACATTCAAGTGGAAATTACACAAGGGACAGTGACTATGAGATGTCCTCATGTGTGACTGTCCTTGTCACAAATGAGGACATCTCACAGTGACTGTCCCTTGTGTAATTGCCACTTGAATGAGGTCAGTCACTGTAAAGACAACATGATAATGTACACATACAATGAGTGTACATTATCATGTTGTCTTTACAGTGACTGCCCTCATGTTGTATATTCTTCTCTGTGGATGCTACTGTGTGCTAGGGAACTTCTTAGAACTATTGGTATATTCTTAGAGCTTGTTACACCTGGGATATTCTTCTCTGTAGATGCTACTGTGTGCTGTGGTCCAAACGGGCCCATAAATGTGGTTGAATAGCAATACATTCAAGTGGCAATTACATATATTATAATGTATCTATCTAGTCCTCATGACTGCTCATAATAGTACAAGTGATATTTTTTTGGCAGTGGGGAAAGGTTCGAGACTTTCACCTGTATGAAGAATCCTTTCTACCTAACACAAAAATGCACCCCATAAAACATCTGATTGGTTCGAGTATCTTTGAACTATTTGGGTCTATTGACAACACTAGACCAGTGTATACAGAATGACTAATTTCATGCAAGACAATGTGATGCAGAGTGGTCAGCAAGAAACTTGGTCTTAAGCCCCAACCCACTTCAAGACACCAAAATGTTACACCTAAGCAATCTAGCCTCTGATTCTATCAGACCAGTTTAAAATCTCTGTACTAGAGGGACTTCAAAGGTTTCAAGATACTTCTAACACCTTATTGACTCAATCCCAACCAAGACCAAATTTCCTTTTAGGGACAAGTTCCCTGATTTTCTACCAAAAGAGACTTTATTGATCCTAGGCTTTGCCAACCCAATCAAACATTTGAAAACTCTTAAGATTCCCTAAAACATGCAGAATCATGCATTGGTTGTGTTCCAAACAACCCAAGACATCAAAATCACAAATAGACCTAGTGCCTCTAGTAGGTCTCCAAAACCTGTTCTGCAGCAATAACTCTTCAATTTGACAAAGGACCTTATGAACTTATATGTTTTTTGAGTACCCTTTTTGATGTTCTAACAATCCTCCAACTCCTAGACCCTGACTCCACTCCAGCATATCAATGTCCTTATTGAGTCCGCAGACCTAATGCATGCCTTTGGGTGTGGGTTCCAAAACAAGGCATTGAAAATGGGTGCATGAAACCAAGATCAAAGTTTGAAGATGTCCACCATGCTCTAAAGATCTAGATTCAACAAGGTTTGAGGTCCTTTACTTTCCGCTACCCTCTGATCTTGCATAATCCATCAACTCCTAGTCAAGAACATTGAGATTCTTGACCTAGGGCTTGCTCTCGAAATTCTCTGGCTTAGTATCCTGTTCCAAAGCTTTTAAAATATGAAAATAAACCCCCTTAACTTTCATTTTACAAAGAACAGAGGATATCCTATGGTTTATTTGCAAGTTAAGGCCATTTGAATGCAATAACCCTAAAAATGAGGGTTTGACAGAACAACAGATAAGAAAAAGGAATAACTTTGATATAAGGTGTCTTGAATCTACCAAATAAACTCTCAAAGCATAAGATATAAATACTCTAACTTCCACACTGGTCTACCCTCCCTTTCACATCCGTACACTGTACAGTGCTTGAAGGAAATGCACAGAAAAGGCTTTGAAATAGTGGCTCTATCTGACAGAGAGTCCATGCTAGGCTTCATGACTAACCTAGAGCACATTCCTTGTTATGGAGGAAGTTTGAATGGTGAAGAACTTATGGAATGGATAGAGGACCTAGATAACCATTTTGACTACAAGTATCTTATGGATAGAGGACCTTGATAACCATTTTGACTCATTTAGTATCTTATTGAGCTTCACTTTGTTTCGAGAATATAGTTTAATATTCTCTACTAAACAGGGCCAACCACGTGAAGGTGGAAGCTCATTTGGCCCCACCCCCCTCCCCCTAACATCACTCTACATTCCCCATTAACATCTAACATTCATTCATTCTTTCAATTATTAATAAAATGTAACATTCAATCAATATCACATGATAACATTCATTAACACATTATATTCGTTAACACGCAACATTCATCAATATGAAAATAAACACATAATTCATGAACATTCATTAGCACATAATTAAATTCATTGAGACATAAAATTCAGTCATTATCAATTAAGGTATTTAGATGACAATCATTTCTTTTTTCTCTTTCTAATTTTTTTTTTCTATGTAAGCTCTAAGAGGAGCATCAGTGTTATCATCAATACCCCCCTCATCAGTTGTTTTGTTCTCTGTTCTTGATGATCTCAAATTCCTATGCTGCTGCAAAGGGGGGTCCTCTACAATAACAAATAAAAGAGTTAAATTTAAAATATTTAATTATAATTGTTACAAGTATTTAATTATTTTAAAGAACATAACTGTGGCGCTCTTTAATTACCTGATCTGGCCACATCATTTTGTCTAGACTCAACCTCAACATGCTCATGAGCACCGACCCCTCGATCCTCTACAATTGCTATACAAAATGTTACATTAATCCAAACACCAATTGTAATTACATATAAAAATTTTAATAGCAAATGTATACCTCCACCACTAGGATGCACATCATGTGAACCTTCATTATGCATAGATTGTGTAGAAGGATTGTCAGGCTGCATTCCAATATCCTACACATTGTTATCATTGCTTTCTTAAAACAGATATACTCACTTTATATTAGAACTTAACATCAAATAGACTAATTGGTAAAGTATTCAATTTGAAATAAATTTCATTTAGCTTATTTACCTGTGGCTCAGATGCATCATTATTTGAACCTTGCACACTGATTTCAGCTCGTAGCCGTTCAGCCACGGCTCTATAGCCTTGTTGGAAGCCAATTCTCTTGTCCTCTTCTATGAGGCATCTATTGAACTCTGACCCCTACATTTTTGCTTGGTATGGTGAATTTTACTTGTATTGTTTGATCAAAAAAAATTTCCTTGCAATATATAAAAAAATTGATACAAGTTTTCATTTACTAATACTTACAACTCGTGCTTGAAGTTTGGAAAAACCACCAGAGCCGAGCTTGTGTGTCCCGTGCTTTTCTAATCTTGCCTTTGTTGCCTTTGATGTGTTAGGCAATCTATGAAAAGTTTGAAATATGTTAGAGACCAGTACAGGAAAAATTTAGAGGTTAATTAGTACATAATTACAGGAAAAATTTAGAGGTTAATTAGTACATAATTACATTCTCAAAAGTATCACATACCTTGCTCTACTCTCTACTGGCGTAATTCCTTTTTTCATGTCGGCTTTATACTTTCCATCCAAAATCAAAGCTTGCCACTCAGCCTCAAGAACACAGGGCGGACGCTCGTGCCTAGGGTTAACCTCTAAATATTTCCTGTACTGGTCCCTAATATACTTCAAACATAAACCAGCTCTTTCAAGGAGCTTGTTTCTCTCGAATGCACGAGGTCCAAAAAGCTGGGTCATACTATGTACAAGATCATCCTTCAACTTTTTATCTTGGTTATTCCACCTTTTAAGTAAAAAAAAACATGTTAGACTCATAAATGAAGAGAAGCTACCTTTAATATAGTTCAAGAAATTGATGAAAAGGAAAACTATTCTAGCAATGATATGAAATCAAAATAGTGGTTTGGGGTTTTAGTTAGGATATGATGTTCCACCATGTACATAGGGTGGGCCCAAATATCCGCAAACACTCGTCACCAATTTTTCGCCAAAAAATATCATTCCCTACAAAATAATCATGGGATCATTAGTCGATGAAGAGTGATCAAAAACTAAATTACTATTATATCACTATAGAATAATAATAACTTTAAAGTACCTAGAACTTTGGCTACTTTTAAGGGAATGCCTTCATCGTCGCTGACGATCAATACGCAATCCTTCACTGTTCCCGTACTAGGAACACGGGAACATCCAGGAAATGATGCTGCATCGGGACTTGTTGCATCTCCTATTGCAAAAAATGAAAACCATTATCAAATGCCTCCAAGAAATAATACTTCAAGGGAAATAAATTGGTGCAGAGCACCCATGGCACAAACACAATCAAGGGATCTACATCGTAAACACATAACACTTAAACACATAACAAAAGAGAGAAAAAGAGGGATTTGTGTACCAGTAGATGGTGCAACAGTTGGTGCATTTAGGCTGTGTGTTGTTGACATGGCAGTCGGCAAGACATTTGTGGTTGTCCTAGATGGAGGCGGCGTTGTCATATCATCATGGAAAGGAGCTGAAGAATAAAATTGTTAGAGCATGCATAAATATAGAACGCGTGGACTAGCATGGACAAGATTGTTAGAGCATTAAAAAAAAATATTGTTCGAGCATGTATTGTCAATGATTATGATCATTCCTATATATATTCAGTGGAAAACATAAGTGGGGAATGGAACATGTGATCTACCTGAACCACTTGCAGTACCAGCCTCATCATGGGAATTCGGTTCAAAATTACGCAAATAACTCTGTAAAGACAATGCATCCATATTTTAATTAATGTCATAAAAGAGCATAACATAAAAACCATTATTGAACTCTTGTAATAATTAAAAATTTCATTAATACTTACTTTAAAGTTTTTAGAAGTGCGCAACAACTCAGCTGCCCTGTCTTTTATTTCCTGAGTCTGAGGATGTATGGATACCAAACGTAGAAGTTCTTTCCCAATTTTCTTTAGCAGCTTTTTAATGGAACCGATCGGGTCATCGGTCTCTGCTAAATCAATAAAAAAAGGGTCCACAAGGGGGGACTCCTGAGGGACTGCAGGTTGCTTTCCCTCTCTCCGACCACCAGCCCTCTATGACAACAATAGTATTAGTATTATCAAAATTACTCCAAAACAATGAAGAAAATAACATTAAAAAAAATAACATTTTGCTTCTATCTAGTTTGCACAATTACAATGAGTTTTACATGCTCATGTGTAGATGAGCTAGGAATATTGTCACCATCACCTTCGGGCAGTTGCTCCATATTGTGCCCCTGTGTCAAAGATCAAGTATAAAAATGTTAGCCAAAAATTTAATAACTAAATGGTATGTTGGAGTCATTGATTAGAAGTTGGTTTAATAGTATGTACCACCCCCATGATAGTAGCCTCGTTTGTATCTATGCGGTTCAAATTGTAATCAATAAGCAGCTCTTCCCCTGCACGTATTGATTTTATCGCACAGATGAATACACGATTTCCCTCGCGCGCCTCAAATATGCAATTGGGTTGCTTTATAGTTGACCCAGGTCATGTACTATTTATAAAACCTGCAATATTCCCTGTTGCTTTTGGCCTTCCATCAATGTATATAGCCACACTTTTACTTTGATTATTGTCTTGTTGTTGTATATAATTTGCCGAGAGTGCATACCTACGCATACTTTTTTTATATTGAACAATATGCATCCAACTTTTGTAATCGTAACATGGTCCAACATACTTCATAAATTCAGAAACTTTGTTGTAAGACACCTTTATGCCATCCATAGAAAATAGGCCCAAACCATGTAATGATGATGGTGCTATGCGATATATCCTCTCATTAACACAAAAATCAGTGTTTATTGGAGGAAGTTCCTTGGGTACCCAATGTTTCTGTAGATGTTGGTACATCAAGGGCACCTCGATGTCGCCTTTCGTCTCATCATCATAAGAACATGACCCCCCTTGAGCAAGGAAAAATTTCATGTGTTTATTGAATTTCCTTCTAGTCCTTTGACCTCTACTTAATCTCCCTATTCTAGATAAACTGCATGTCTCACTTTCCTCTTCTATTCCTATATTTCCCTCACTCGAGGAAGACACTTCTGACAAATACCTATTTGCTGGTACCTGCAAATGGGAGAGATCTTAGAAGACATCAATCTTACTATTGATAAGTGTATTAAATAGACTTTCTATAAGGTGTATTGACTTATACCTGTCGATCCATGAGACTGTGCGGGATGCTCTTGAAAGGGGTTCAATTTCCTACAAATGTAATTCAATTATCATGAGCATAATCACATCATAATCATAATCACATCCATCATAAGCATCACATAAAAATTAAAAACATTAAAACGTACACATTATAACACTTAAATCAGGCTCACATTATAAGCCTGCTAGGGAAGTAGGCCTACTGAAGGGCTAAAACTGAGTTTTTGTATCAGCTGATGAGTTGAGGGCTTAGTAACCTTGGGGACATGCTATTTGAAGTTGTTTGATGTGTTTGGTGGAGGTGGAGGAAACACCTAGTTAAGGTGAAGTCAAGTTTGGAGCCTATTGAGGCATTGTGAGCATTTGATAGTTTGTTGATTAGATTGCTTGGATGAATCCATTGGATGGATTGAGGGACATTGGGATTATTCCAAAGATGTAGAATGCTAAGGTGGCATAAGGATTTGGTGTGCACTCTGATAGGTTATGGAGTTGGCTTGGATCAAGGAGAGTGATCTTATGAAGATGCTTGGTTGGTGTTGTGAGAACACTTACAAATGCTTTTGACCTGAAAGAAAATAAGGCTCAATACATTCATGCATCAATATGTGTTTTAAATAGTTTTATTTAATTAATTTAGATTAATAGTTAATTTAGATTAGCAGTATTCTATTTGTAGTTGAAACTTGTAGCTTTTAAATAGATAATGAATAAACTATGTAACCATTTAAGACAAATATATTTCTATCAAGAAATGAATATTAAATACATTAAGGATTGATGGCATACCTTTAAATTTCATCATCATCATCCTCATCATCATCATCATCATCATCATCATCATCATCCTCATCATCATCGTCGTCATCATCGTCGTCGTCATCATCATTGTCGTCGTTGTCGTCATCATCAACATCAACATCATCAACATCATCATCATCAGTAGCAGCATCATCGTCATCATCATCTTCTTCTTCTTCATGAAAATTTGTCTCAGGAACATCATCCAATAATTGTCGATCGTGATCATCTTCTACTTCTTCGGTATCTTCTTCTTCCATCGCATTATACTTTATCGGCCTTCCTCTCGGTTCATGTCTAACAACAAATGACCAACCCGGTTTATGTGAAACCATGTGAAACCTCTGAGTAAAATACCTGCTCACATTGTCTTGGAAGAACATAGGGCTCATCCCCAACTAGCTCAAATGACCTTGTACTAACCATTGTAAATCCATTATCATGTTCAATAACAGTTCTATTAGGATCATTTGGATTAAGTCGTAGCCTGTACCATTTGACAACGAAGAGTACTAATTTGAAGGAACTAAAGTCACACTCAAGTATATCATCCAAAATGCCATAGTATTGATTTTTAGACTCTTGAGGATGTAAGTCATTTCTAGATGAAATATTAGTCACTTGAAAGACTGCAATTATTCCAGAATCACAAGTTTTCTTCGTGTCATCCAACACTTTGACGCGAAATTTTTGACCATTACAGAACATACCCTTGTGGTGTTTAACCTGCAATAATATGTGAAACATGTCAAAATTATTATATCGTGAGTTGATAAACATATGGGTGATTAATAATTTTGTACGTACCTAGAAATCTCTTAAACCATATGCTAAATCTATTTCCCTTTGCGTAACATTAGAATCTCCATTACGATGAGCTTCTTTAACCAATGAAGATACACCTTCCCATGTTAATGTGTGGCCAGAATGTTGACATCGTTCAATCCATACCGTCATCCAATCAAGATTGTTTGCAATATACAAATGTAGTGCATCCCACTCTCGAGCAACTGTACCAAAAAAAAATAGATGACTTACAACCGATTTATTTGGAAGATTAAGAAATAATTTATTACAATAACATCTTATAATTTATTACCTGTCACTTTCCTCAATCTACCTTTCCCCATCAAGTACTCCCCTTTGAATTTTTTAAAAGGGTTGAGATCCCAAATGCGATCTACATGGATATTTGAAGCAAACTTAGGAAGATATTCAGTAATGTACACCATAGTCTAGTATACCATGTATCCCTCTACCATAGAACCCTCAGGATGTGCTCTTTGTCGAACCAAAGCCTTCAAAGATTTCAAGTGCCTCTCAACCATCCACATTGACCTAGTGTGTGCAGGTCCACACAATTCAATCTCCTCAACTTGGTGTATGAGGTAGTGTTCTTGTGCATTGAAAAAAGTTGGAGGTAGACACTTTTGCATTTCACACAGTAAATGAGGAATTCTTCTCTTCCAATAGTTTATATCTTCTTTATGGATTTCTTTAGATGACAACCACCTACATTAAGAGATTCAAGTCACAAAAAATATATAAATACGAGAATTTACAAAATAATATACAATAGATTACATAGCAAGAAAAACAAATCGCGAATATAATAAATATATACAACAAATTGAACAGATATTACTGCTTACCTCATGTATTTTCCAAGATCATATATCACTTGTTTGATGTTATTGTTGAAGTGCTCTGGGAGAGATAGAGGTAGCACGTACTGCAGTAATTATAAACCAATCATTTCATTATTTTCTAACATAACATAATGAATAGTACACGTAGTTTATGAATATATTGTAAATACAGAAGAACATAACTTACCTTGATGAAAGTATGCCAATCATGCATTTTGAGCCCTGGCCCAAATTCACTTTTCTTTGATATGAGATTGCTTATGTTCGCAGCAAATCCTGTGGGAAATCAAATTTTTTGTATGACTTCTTTTATGGCATCACTTTGCTGCTCTGTTAATAACCAAGGAAGGGAACTTATATTAATCTGATCTCTATTGCTATTTGAGTGAATGAAATTCTTCAGTGCATGATTGGATTCATGAATGTCATTACAAATTTTGACAATTTTTTCTTTGTCACGCCTTCCATCCAATATTTTCCACAATGTCTCTGTTATATTCTTTCCAATATGCATAGGATCAAACAAATGCACAATTTGTAGGTCCTCGTAGTAGGGCAACCTACTAAATTGTCTGGGATAGCTTTTTAGTCCCTTTGGAAGGTTGTCAGTAGTGCCTTGACGACCTTCACGATCATCAATTACATAATTAGTAAACAAAAATCACAATAGAAATATATAAATTACAAACATAAACCATTAGGTGGAACGACATTACCTCGACGATTAATTCTATTATATTCCAACTTCCATAGGCGAGGTGTCATTCTTTGTGGCTTTGATGTAGTCTCTTCTTTCCCATTGAAAAGATGTTTTTCCATACTTCGATACTTATGATTCCTGTGGAGGAAGTGTCTGTACTCATCAAACACCTGCTTTCCTAAACTTTTTGAATGATGAGATTTCATCTTTGGACCACAAACTGGACATGCAAATTTTCCCTTTGTTTGAAGACCTACAAGATAATGATATAATTGGATTATTAAATATGTTGATTTTTATAATTAGAATTATCATGCGCAACTTGAATTCACTATAACATACCACAAAAATGTGTTAGCCCTGGGGCATCATGTATTGTCCATACAAGTATTGCATGGAATTGAAATTGTCTTTGTCCTATTGGTCTAGACACATCATACATAGTGACACCATTCCATAACTCCACCAACTCGTCAATAAGAGGCTCAATATATACATTCATATCTTTCACTTGATATTTATCTACTTAAATGAACAGTAACATTACATAATTATTGTGACCATTTTATTGTAAGATTTGTAAGTACATGTAAATTAATAACTATCAAATGATAAAATACCTGGAACAATCATTGCCAACATAATGTGCTCCCTCTTTATTGACATCCACGGAGGAATGTTATTGTTGATAACAAAAACAGGCCACACCGAGCAAACAGATCTCATCTCTCCAAATGGATTGACACCATCTGCTGCCAATGAAAGCCTGAGATTATGAGGTTCTTCTTTGAAGTGTTGCCACTTTTCCTCTATGTGCATAAATGCCGAACCATCCATAGGGATTCGAATAATGTCATCTCGACTTCTATTGCGTGCATGGTAATCCATAAATTATGCCAAGCTAGTACACCTGAATAATTGTCGCATTCGTGGAATAATGGGGATCTAACGAAGAACCTTGTGAGGCACCTTTTTTGTTATTCGATCTGTTTGATATCTACTCGTATGACATACAGGGCATTGTGTTGCAAATTCATGTTCTTTATAATATATAATATGATCATTGGGACAAGCATGTATTGCTTGATACTCCATTCCAATATCTTTCATAATAGCAGATAATTCTCGATATGAGTGAGGTAGGATATTTGATGGTGGTAACAAAAACTCGCCTATCAATCTACAGCAAAAAATATAAGTTGTTAATATAAACAATATTAGTGGTACATTATTCACCCTTTGTTAACTATAAAGACATATATGACATACCTTAACATACGTGACATTGTTATGTTGGATAAACCATTCATAACCTTCAAGTTCAACAATAACAATACAGAAGAGAGAAGAGTTGTTTGGGAGTCTTTGTATAGGGGCTCGTATGCCTTCTCAAGTAGAGGTACATCGAGGCTATCATCATCATCATGATCAGATCCGCTTGGACTAAATGTGTCATGGATCAATGTATTTATACCATCATCTTCAATTGTGTTTTCTGGTGCATGATCATCATCTTCCATGGGATCATTATCTTCACCTTGGATATTCGCACCCCCATGTTCCTCCATATCATGTACTTCCCTGGGGAGATCAACCTATATAAAATTGATTAACATAAATAAACCATGATCTTCAACTCATCATCAAGTGATTTCATATGTATATAAATTGTTAAAATGATATAATGAACAACTTACCAGTGGATGATAGTCAGGCCCCCCTTCAATGTGACCATTCTCCCTACAATGTCTCTTAACTGTTTTGATTAGCAGTCTTCTACGGTTTAAGCCCTTACAAATTTTGTAGGGACAATAACATTTTCCATCACCTTTTCTTTTCAAGTTAGACCACAATCTAGCGATTGTCTCCCTATTTTGTTCTTCACTTATATTATCTGACATGATCGTTCTTCGCAGGAAGCAAAAATTGGGCTATGAAAACTTCAGTCTACAACTTTCAGTGACTAAGCAAAATTGTCAAAAGTACACAAATCTTCTTAGACCTAGTTAAATCCTTTAATATTTTAAAAGTCTAGTTAAAATATACATTAGATTAAAAAATATACAATTTTCATACCTGAGCGCGTGGCTACGACTAGTGCAATGGTCTTCTTGCTTAGCTCTAGAAGCTCTCTAGCAATCAAAACATATAAGCTACAAGGCCTAACAGCAATTTCAAAACATATAAGCTACAAGGCAAGACATATTACATGACATGGCAAAAGGATTAAAATATGCATTAGATTAAAATATATACAATTTTCAAACCTGAGCGCACGGCTATAACTCATGCAATGGTCTTCTTGCTTAGCTCTAGATGCTCTCCAGCAATCAAAACATATAAGCTATTAGAATTCATTAACTTTCTGTAATTGGAAAACTCTATTTGATATTAGACCGTAAACTACTACTATTCTCTCCATAAGAACTAAGTACAAAATTCTTTCAAGTTCACATCCATGATTCCCTTTAGATTAAAATATACAGCAAAAATAAGCTAAAAGTCTAGTTAAAATATACATTAGATTAAAAAATATACAATTTTCAAACCTGAGCGCGCGGCTATAACTCGTGCAATGGTCTTCTTGCTTAGCTTTAGAAGCTCTCCAGCAATCAAAACATATAAGCTACAAGGCCTAATAGCAATTTCAAAACAAGGGTCATCAAAAGAACCAAAAACAATGTGTGCAAACAATACCTTGTGAAGTGGTATAGACAATTAGAAGATGCTACTATGTGCTAGGGAACTTCTTAGAACTGTTGGTATATTCTTACAACTTGTTACACCTGGGATATTCTTCTCTGTAGATGCTACTGTGTGCCGTGGTCCAAAAGGGCCCATAAATGTGGTTGAATAGCAATACATTCAAGTGGCAATTACACAAGGGACAGTCACTGTGAGATATCCTCATGTGTGACTGTCCTTGTCACAAATGAGGACATCTCACAGTGACTGTCCCTTGTGTAATTGTCACTTGAATGAGGTCAGTCACTGTAAAGACAACATGATAATGTACACATACAATGAGTGTACATTATCATGTTGTCTTTACAGTGGCTGCCCTCATGTTGTATATTCTTCTCTGTAGATGCTACTACGTGCTAGGGAACTTCTTAGAACTGTTGGTATATTCTTACAACTTGTTACACCTAGGATATTCTTCTCTGTAGATGCTACTGTGTGTCGTGGTCCAAACAGGCCCATAAATGTGGTTGAATAGCAATACATTCAAGTGGCAATTACACAAGGGACAATCACTGTGAGATGTCCTCATGTGTGACTATCCTTGTCACAAATGAGGACATCTCACAGTGACTGTCCCTTGTGTAATTGCCACTTGAATGAGGAACAAGGAGGAAGTGATACAATAATAGGGGGGTGATCATTTTAAAATGTGTTGGACAAAAAAAAATGCTATGCACGGGGTAAAACATGGGCTCAAACCTTAAGAAAACTAGAGACTAACAACAAAGAAAATGTACCTCATGATACTTATTGAGCTTAAAGCATAAATAACCTACTATGTACAAGAAGGAAGGATAAACTATTAATAGAAATGTTTAAGATGGATCCTATTTATCAATATCTCAAAAGGATTACCTTCCATGTTTTCCAACTCAAAAACATAATTTTCTTTGTAGCGAGAAATATAAAAAGGACCCTCCCATAAGGCATCAAACTTTGTATGTTGACTTGGATTGGCTGCTCTTTCATTGTACTTCAAAATCATATCATTTTTCTTAAGAGGGGGATTGCATACCTCTTGTCAAACCCACATTATACTATTCTTTGGTGATGTGTCAAGGCATTATAAGCATTCTCATAAGCTTCTTGTAGATTCAACAATTTTACTAATATGACATTCATCGCACCATCTTCCTCTACTTCAATTAATGTTAGAAGTTGTAGAGCTAGGATTTCCATTGATATAGGAAGAACAACTTCTATTCCATTGGCGAACTGGTGCCGGAGCACCTCACACAACCAATTTGGAGACGGAGATTATACAGACTTTCAGGACAAATCAGAGGGATGGAATACATAAACAGGGTCAACAGGTCAATTGGAGGATCTTAGCACCTTTAATGTTATTAAAATAATGCAATACTTCAATGAGTTTGTAATGATGTCCTTATTAGGACTAAAAGCTTGTTTACAATGGACTGATATTGTCCAAAGTTCAATAATGTTCTAAGAATCTAGAATAGGCTAGTGCGGAAGTTTAAGTCTTTTGGAAATTTTAATAATCATAAGAGATCAAAGTTAGTGAGTTTAGTGGTCTTTGGATTAAAATAATTCAATTAATTATAAGTTGGAATTTTTGAATTTTCAAAATCCAACGGTTAGCTAACAATGGAGGGAGTTAGTATTTAGGATTTAGTTAGGCTCAAACTAAGCTCCAACCGATGAAAATTGGTTGGATTAGTTTTTGAGAAGTTATAAAGAATCTTATATATATCTCTGTTACGACAAAGAAGGGAGATATATACGGACTGCAACAGTAAGAAATATAAAACTCTTAGTTTTTGCAACTCCATTTATCTTGGAAGTCTTAGTTTGTTTTAACTAAAACATACATGAGTTAGAAGGATTTCTTTCATCCATTCTAAACCGTTTTGAATGAGTTTACTTTGAATTTGCTGTTGCGTGGGTGTATGGACTGGTGAAGGAAACAGGGAGCAATAAACTTTAATTTCTGCAAGTTCCTTGATCTTTTAAGTCTCAAATCATTTGGTTTTATTATTCAATTATTCTTGTTATTGAATGAGTTTACTATTATATTGAGACTGCTGTCGCGCCAGTCACTGCTGAAACAGTCATTCTTTTGTCTAGACTTGTCATTGCAGTAGAGTTTTAGAGATAATGAAGATCATCCCATGAACATAGAAGGCCTAATATTCATGGGATGACACTAACTAACTTGTATTATGAAGTATTGACATTGCATATGCAAAGTTTTGTGGAAAACAGTGTGATCACAGGATAAACTGTGGGAAATTACCGTGAGTTGAATGCTAATGTATAGCAGTGAGTGATCTATCCAAGCAAGGGTGGATTGTTATAGTTTGGTTTTATACCTCCCAATTGCATTTGTTTAAAAATCATTGGAGGTTTTTAAACAAATGCAATTGGGAGGTATAAAACCAAACTCAACCACTTTTGCCAGCATTCTTCAAGCATATGCCAAAATGGGATCTTTAGAACAGGGTAGGGAAATTCACCAAAAAGTAATTGAAGATGGGTTTTTGTCAAATATAGTGGTGGTGACTACCCTGATGGACATGTATATAAAATGTGGAAGCATACAAAAGGCACGCGATTTGTTTGCGGAAACAACTAAAGCAAGGCACGTGAAAGTCTCAGAATCTTGAATCCAAGTCAGTGAAAGCTTTGAAAACCAAATGCATCCTATTAAGTATTGTGGGGAAGCATTCTAAATAACCAAAGTCGCTAACAATAAATTCAACACAGATATGTCCTCATTTTTGGGTATTTTAGCTCTCTAATAGCTGAATACCAGATTAAATAATAATGACAAAAGAAAAATAAACCCAACGTACTCAGAAATTGTAGCTGTGATTTTGCAGAGGGAATCTCTCTCGGCGCTGTTGAAAACACAAATGACAACCCGCTTGATTTCACGGAGGGAATCTCTCTCGGTGCTGTTCAAAACACAAATGACAACCTACTTTGTTCAAAACACAAATGATAACCCGCTTGATTTCACGGACGGAATCTCTCTCGGCACTGTTGAAAACACAAATGACAACGTTCCTTCTTTTTTTTGCACTTATATCCTGACAACGTCGCAATTGTGATGGTGTCGGGCTATATTTGAAAAAAAAAAGCCAAAACCGCTTAACATTTCCCTGTCGTCGCAAATTGCCGTCGCAATTTCACCCCAAATGTATTAGTGAAACTCTCCACTTTGAACAACCTCAAGGCATACAAGTGAGAGGCTAAAAAGAATTAAGCGGGAAAAATAGGCTGTAAAAAATGAACGAGCTGCAAAAGAAGAAAAACTTAGGCTTCTAGAAGAGGAACAACGAGCCTTGTTGGACATAGAGAGAAAAGCATTCCAAGAGGAGAAAGATAGGATGTTAGCCCAATAATTAAACACTCAATTCAACAATAGGGGTGCTAATAGTGGAAATAATTCTCCTCCCTCCACCCCTTCTAGAACACCAAGAAGTAGAAGTCAGTCAAGAACCCCTTCTAGATCTCCTAGTCCTAGAGGAAGAAGGGCCTCTCAGTATGCTCACTATAGGAGGCAGACCCCTCCCAGAAATTCAAGACCACACTCCCAACATGGAGGTGGTAGCTCACATTATGACCTTGATACTCAAGACTTCATGCGAATGCAACAAGAGCCTATCTTCTAATAGTATGTGGAGAGGTATTTGGAACAAAACAAAGATAAGTTCTTGGAAAGTCTAATCAATAAGGGCACCAGAGTGATGAAGGGTGCTTCCCTTACATAATAGAAATAGAGAAACAACAACAATATGCAAGAATAGAAAATTGGCTTCTTATTATCTCCACAAATGTGGAATTACAAACTTTCAGAATTACAATATGCAAAGCCACATGGGCATTCCCTTACAATATTCTGTAGGACAAAGCCTCGAACTATTACCCAGAACTATTCTGAACTGCCTAAGACAATAATACAGCCTTCCTTATATAGGCAATTTTCCACCGCCTGGGAAGGTTCTAGAATTTTAGCCAATAAGGCCGACCAAACTTAGAATTATTTTTATTTTACATTTCATTACATCACAGTCGGCTCAAAATAAATTTTGAAACCCGAACAGAAATTTTGAAGAAAAATCATTTTCGCCATTTCAGGTGACCCAACTTCCGAAGACCATAAGTCATCACCAGTTGACCCGATTGACTATTGTAACCCCATTTCGGAAAGGGCGCGAGGAGCTCTACAACGCTTAAATTAAGCAAGCTTCATTCAGCCCAAAATTTGACCTCACCCGGGCCTCTAAAGCCTTCAAAACTGAGTTCAAAGTTTCTGTACCCTGCTGCCAATACCGAAAATCTTCAATATCTTCCAATATACACTTGATCTGGCAATGAAACTTTACTGGCAGACTTATATGACCAAAATGAACCACCAAGAAAGAAATCAGATCATTCTGAGCACATACGAAAATTACCAAAAATAGTAACTTTCCATAAATAGCAGCTCTGCACAAAATAGCCCTTATTGAATACAAAAATAGAAATATTTTTTGGGTGATGCAAGATTGCTCTTACACCCAGGATGCTCCTGCATCACAGAGTCCCTTATAATTTTCATGTGGACAACAAAATACAAAAGCAAAATCCCTCTCAAGAGGAAGAAATTCGCCAAATGAAGCAAATGATGGAAAAAATGATGCAACCTAAGAGCTCATTCTCACTAGACTCGATTTGTCCTAACCCATTCGACAAGAGTGTGAGTATGAAGGATTTTCCAAAGAGGGTGGAATTCCTTCAATATGATAAATATGATGGCAATGGTGATCCACATGACCATGTGCGCTAGTTATATACTATGAGCTTTGAATTCCATCAGGATGACTCCTATTTGATGAGGTTGTTCCCTAGCAGTCTTAAAGGACAAGCAATGGAATGGTTTACCAATATCACTCCCCCTATCAAGACTTTTAGAGAACTTGTTCATCAATTCATTCAACACTTCGCATATAATCTGTCAAGATCTGTTACTATGTTGGACCTATGCAACTTGAAACAAAATCAAGGGGAACCCTTTGTTACCTTCTTGCAAAGGTGGAGGAGACAGTGCTCTCGGTATCCTAGGATGATCCATGAGGATGAAAAGATTGACATACTTGTCAGTAACTTGGTGCCTGAAATGAGATATGAGATTAAAAAGATAGTCTTCAATTCCTTTGATACCATGATTGAAACTGCATGCCGCATTGAGGATGTTCTAAAAGAACAAGGCATTTTGACTAGACATAGCAACAATGGCAACAATGGTCAATAGAACAACAAGGATAAAGGGAAGAACAACTATTGGAACAAGAACAAACAAGTTGTCAATGATGGAGTTGTAGACTCTCCCCAACCTAAAGATCAAGGTGTCCTTCACTTGTCCAGTGCAGTTCAAGCTATGAAGCTCAATGTACCTCCTCTACAAGAAAGTAAACCAAGATATCAGGAGAGGCCCAAAAAGGAGAAGTGACAATTTACCAAATTGGGTGACTCATATGAGGATGTTCTCAAAACTCTCATTGCTAACAACTTGGCACATCCTCAGGATCCTGCAAAACATTACATCCCCGACACTAAGCCACATTGGTGGGATGAGAAGGCTTTCTACATGTTTCATAATGGCATTGGGCATACCATTGAGAATTGTTGGAAACTCAAGCACATTATCCAAGATCTCATTGAGAATGGAAAGCTTAAGGTGGATGGACTGAACACCAATGCTGATCACAAAGCATTTAAGGAACCTTTTCCTAATTATGACAAGGGGGAAACCTCTAAACCAAAGGATGGCAAGGCTACAATCAACTACACTTACATAGTGACAGAAAATGTGGTAAACATGCTTGAAATTATGGAGCCAAGTGTTAATATGATGAGGAGTAAGGACCCACATGGTTATGACTCTCCCCCTGTCTTTGACAAAGAACCTATTGTGGTGCTGAGAGGTCCTCATTCTAGGTTATCTTCTCAAGCCCTTAATGTTGTTACCAGGAGTCAAGGCCCTATTGTTCTTAGAGGTCCTAGTTCAGGTCCATCCAATAAACCCAAGCAAGTGGCATCCAAGAATGTCACCAAGTCTGCCACTACTCCCAAACCAAACTACAATCTTGTAGATCAGTTACAGAAAACTCCAGCATAAATATCAATATTGGAGCTTCTAGAGTTGTCCCCCAAACATAAACAGATCCTTGAGGATGCTTTGCACATAGCAAATGTCCCCAACAACATAGATATCGATCAATTTCAAGGCATGGTGAATCACATTACCAACCCACATTACCTCTCTTTCTCAAAAGATGATGACAAATCCCTAAACCATCCACACAATCTTGCCCTTCATATTGAATTAATGATTCATAAAACCCATGTCAAGCACATGTTGATAGATGGGGGTGCTAGGCTAAATATTTGTACTTTAAGTTTGTTAAAAACTTTGGGCTATTCAGAGGAAGTGATCGACACTAAAAAGAAGATCACTATAAAGGCCTCTGATGAGGCAGAATGAAGTTCTAAGGGGTTGGCTATCCTTCCTGTTAGGATTGGCCCAGTTGAAAAAGATATCTTGTTTCAAATTGTTGATACCGGACCCCTTGCATACAATATTTTACTAGGTAGACCATGGATTCACGACATGTAGGCAGTGCCATCTACCTACCACTAGTGTGTTAAGTTCCCCTACAATGGAGTAGAAATTTGCATACCAGGGGATAGCACTTTATCAGTTAATTCAATCTTAGCTAATGTTCATGTCCCTCTTAATCGAGAAGTAGAGGATTATCAAGCAACTTTAACAGACTGTCAAGACAAGTTTAAATCAGTAGACCTTGGCATGGGGGGTATCAACTTGACTCTTTTGCAAAGATGCCTGTTTCCCCTAGGTCCTATGGAAAGCCTTCACAGGAGATGAAACCGTCTTCTTTGGCAATGACACTATTTGACAGGTTTGTTGAATCCTTAGTACCAATACAAGATGAAAAAGAGGAAGTAGCTATTCAAGATTGGATATACAAAGAGGAGAAGTACCAGCACAATGAAAATTTCTCCCCCTCTCCTAAGTCCTATGGGAGAGGATATACTTTTGTCAAGAAGATGGGTTATCTAGGATATGGCCCTCTTAGTCATAGGTTAGATGCTAGAGCTGAACCACTTAATCATGATCTTTTTGGACATAAGTCTAAGAAACCGGTTGGCCTAGGCTTTATGAAGAATAACAAGTGCACTGTCCCCATTCCTGATAGGCGGGATAGTGAAGATGACATAGAATATGTACCAGATTTAACAAATCAACAAGACATGATAGATGATTGGGTACCTTCAACAAATCTCCTTTGGGGAGATTCCAGAGATTTAACAATTGACAGTCCTCCTATCCTAGTTGTGATAGATAGTGACTATATGAATGCAAGATTGACTATGGACAGTGTCTCCATCCCAGCTACAATGGATGGTGATAATTCAAATAATTTTATGATTGAGCAAATTGCTAGAGGAGAGGAAACTCTTCCAAATCTTGAGGCTTCTACATCACGAGGCCCAACAATAATTCAGAAATAGACTCTCATGAGTTTGAATGGATTCAATCTCAAACACAATAGTTGACTTGGATATGGATGTTGTCCACGCTTATAGTTCTCAACCTGATGTAGCTGATGAGTCATGTGTCAAATTAGAAGATTGGAACCCACATGTTGCATTAGTAGATGATTCTTCGCTCGATAGGGTAAATTCTGATTTAGACACGTTAGAGGGATACTTGACAAACTCCAATTCTGCGGTCACCAGAGATGACATCACCTATATCCTTAATCTTGAACCAATCATTAACCTACCCCTTATTGACCCCAACCTTATTGATTGGTCTCAATGTTATCAAGAGCCTCAACTCTTGACATTTCACAATGACTATGAGATCACCTGCTATCTAAATGCCATTGAACCTGTAGTCTCTTCCACCGGTGAACCGGCTACCAGTATGACAAAACCTGACATCAAGTACCTTAGTCACAAGATAAAAGGAAAAGAAAAAAAGAATAAGAGTTCTAATGGCGAAAACCACTGTGTGGTGGTGTCAGAACCAAAAAAAGTAAAAATAAAAGACGTATCCAAGGGTGAAAACCTCTCTGAGGCACCTACGGATGAGGTACTTGATAGTCTCCCAAGCTATTTTCAGGATAGATCATCAATATTGGTTGAACCTACAGAAGCTGTTAATTTGGGCACAGAAGAGGCTCCAAAAATTGTACACTTGGCTAAATATTTATCACCTCAAGAAAAGAAAGCCTACACTGAGTTCCTCCAAAAGAAGAAAATTAATTTTGCATGGACATATTCAGACATGCTAGGGTTGGACACTAATCTCATTATGCATCATTTGTCCATAGCTCCAGGTGTCAAACCAGTCAAACAAAAGTTGAGAAAAATGCACCCTCATATAGCTCTTCTAGTGAAAGCTGAATTAGAAAAGCTCCTTGGTGCAGGATTCATTAGAGCTATAGACTATGCTGACTGGATTTCCAACATTGTACATGTTTCCAAACATGACAAATCCATCCGAATCTGCATAGATTTTAGAGATCTTAATAGAGCATGCCCAAAGGATGATTTTCCACTTCCTAACATAGACATGATAGTGGACATGACGGCGGGCTATGAGATCTATTCCTTGATGGATGGTTTTTCTAGGTATAATCAGATCAAGATTACTCCTGAGGATCAGGAAAAGACTGCATTCACATGTACATGGGGTACTTATTGTTAAAACATCATGCCCTTTGGATTGAAAAATGCAGGAGCTACTTATCAAAGAGCTATGACAACCATCTTCCATGACATGATGCATAAGAATATGGAAGATTATGTGGATGACACCCTTGCTAAGTCTAAGAAAAGAGGAACACATTTGGCTGATTTAGAAGTAATTTTGGATTGCATGGAACAATTTCAACTAAGATTAAACCCCAAAAAAAGTGCATTTGGTGTTACTTCTAGCAAATTATTGGGATTCATCATTTTAGCCAAAGGGATAGAAGTGGACCCTAAAAAGATCCAAGCCATTATAGACATGCCACCTCCCAAAAATATCAGTCAAATGAGGAGTCTTCAAGGACACCTTCAATCCATAAGGAGGTTTATTTCACAATTGGCAGATAGAGCACATCCCTTTAACAAAAACTTGCATAAAGGTGTTCAGTGTGTCTGGAATGAGGATTTCTAGAAGAGCATGGATCAAATTAAGGAATACTTGGTGAGTCCTCCCATTTTAATGCCTCCCATTCCAGGAAAACCCCTCATTTTGTATGTCTCAGCTACTGAATCTTCACTGGGGGCATTGTTGGCTCAATTAGATGAACAAGGGAAAGAAAGGGCCATATATTATATTAGCCGCACTCTTGTTGCTTATGAGGTCAATTATACTAGTATTGAAAAAGCTTGCCTTGCAGTAGTGTTTGCTTCTTAAAAATTGTGACACTATATGCTTGCGCACACCATACACCTCATAGCAAAAATTGATCCTCTCAAATACTTACTTGGTAAAGCTGCTCTCACAGGTAGACTTGCTAAATGGATGATGATTCTTTCTAAATTTGACGTAGAGTATATTGAGTGCAAGGCAATCAAAGGCTAGGCTATTGCAAGTCAACTAGCTAATTTCCCAATTCAAGATAATATGCCCATTCAAGTCAATTTCCCATATGAACATCTTATGTACATGGCTGAGAGATCCTGGAAACTATTCTTTGATGGTTCCTACATGCAAAATGGTTCTGGAGCTGGTGTGTTGTTTGTCTCTCCACATGGGTACACTATTCCCAAATCTTACAAGTTACTCTTCCCATGCACAAACAACATAGCTAAATATGAGGCTTTAACAAATGGGCTAAAAATGGCTATAGAGTGGAATATCACAGAACTACATATCTATGGGGATTCTCAGCTGATCATCAATCAAGTCAATGAGCACTACCAAATAAAATATGACAAGTTGATACCTTACAAAAAAATGGTTGATTCATTAAGATGGTACTTTACTTTTGTCACCTTTCAGCAAATCCCTAGGGCTGAGAATAAAGTAGCTGATGCTATGGCCACCCTTGCTTCACTTCTTCAGTTAGAGGAACATGAGTCCATATATGAATTCCTGGTGGAAGAGCTACGTTATCCCATTTATGACTCTCAAGAAAGCCACATCATTTGTACCCTTGTCAATCACGAATCCTCCCGCTATGGTGCTATTTACTCATATCTCTATGATGGCATCATCCCTGACACATTTAACCAATCTGAAAGAAGAAACCTTATCCATAATGCCTCTTGCCACTCCCTCATCTCTGGTGATTTGTATAGGAGGGGTCTAGATGGAACACTTCTTAGGTGCTTAGAAAAGGAGGAATCAGATCAAGTGCTAGTTGACATCCACGAGGGCATATGTGGGGGACATTCTAATGGTCTTTCCATGGCTAGAAGGTTGCTTAGGGTGGGATACTATTGGCCTACGATGTAGATAGATGCGGTAGCTTTTGCCAAGTCTTGTGAAAAATGATGGAAACATGGACACCTGATACATGCTCCAAGTAGGGAGCTAATTCCTTCTATATCTCACTAGCCATTTCAGCGATGGGCCTTTGACCTTGTTGGGTAGATTCATCCCAACTCATCAGGTGGACATAAGTTCATTATCACTGCTACTGACTACTTCACAAAATGGGTAGAGGCTATTCCACTTTCTGTTGCCTCAGGCAAGACAGTGTCTTTATTCATTTTAAACCATATCATCTGTCGATATGGTGTGCCATCTGAGATCATCACTGACAATGGAGGTCAGTTCAAAAACAAGGACCTTACACAACTCTACCAAAGATTTAAGATAAAGCAACATTGGTCCTCCATTTACTTCCCGCAAGGAAATGGTCAGGCAGAGGCTTCAAACAAAACCATTCTCAAGATTTTACACAGAATAGTTCATAAGAATGGTAGAGACTGGCACCTACAGATAAACCCGACCTTATGGGCCTATAGAACCAGTATTCATACTCCAATTGGGGCTACTCATTTTACCCTCACATACGGTGCTAATGTAGTGTTACCTTTAGAGGTTGAGATTCTGTCACTTAGAGTCTCTCTCAAAGGTCTAGTTACAGATGAAGATTATCACACCATGAGATTACAAGAATTGGAACTTCTGGATGAAAAGTGTAAAGCATCATTTGACCATATGAGGGTCTACCAAAAGCGAATGTCCAAAGCATTCAACAAAAAGGTTCACCCTAGAGAATTTCAAGTAGGAGATCTTGTCCTGCGAGAGAATCTTAAGAACTAACAAAATAGAGAACAAAAGGGCAAATTTGAACCTAATTGGCTTGGACCCTACATTATCACAGCAGCTTTCGGTACAGGTGCTTATCTACTATCTACTAAAGAGGGGGAGCAACTCCCTGAACCTATCAATGTTTTGCACCTAAAGAAGTTCTATCCTTGATGCCCGTTCTGTCTGGGGGCATCCTTTATATATACCTTATTGATCCTGAAAAAATTTCAAAAAAATTCATATATGATGCTGAAAAAACACAAAAAAATTTAAAAAATTCAAATTTTTTTTAAAAAATAGAAAAAGTGCCTTGGTGAAAACTTGGAAACAGGCACCTTGGTAGCAAAAATACAAAAAAATTATAAAAAGTCATGAAAAAATTCTTCCAAGTGGTAAAAACTTAGAAACGGGTGCTACTTGAGGCCTTTGCACCCCTATTTCTTAGCATGCATCCTCGACACTTAGCCTTTCTCCATCATGCCTTGTCCTTGTCACCTTGGTTTGGAATTGGTCTTTGTCTTTGTCTAGGGGGCATCATTGTGTTAGTTTTGGTCTTTTGGATATGCTTGTCTTTAGGACACCTTGCAAACGGTGTTTTTCAACACCAACCCAACTATTTTTTTCAACACAACCCCCGACATCAAGTGTTTTTCAACACTTATTAGTTTGGTCTTATCCAGTTTGGTCATGTGATCTTACTTGCTAGCAAGCATTCGATCCTTATCCTCGGAACTCAGTATCAGTTTACACACTTAAAATTTTTAAATGCAACACTTAATGCTTGAGATATGTCATGATCTTTTCTTTATGTGTTGACTGATATTGATTTCTGTTGAGTGTTCTTGTCTAACAAGTCTCTCCATGATGCATAGCTAGAGGACTTGGGGCATGGGGCATGTTTTTATTTTCTTTCTGCTTGTGGGTGTTGTCTTGAACCTCTTCAGTGTCTCTTGTTGTCTCCTTGACACACTTAGGAGATTTAAGGCATCATCCTTGACTATTTTTGCACAACCATTCTCATGGTCATCCCGGCGTTTATGCCTTGATGCAAGCATGGTTTTGCCACATTAAATTGGGTAAGCTAACATTGTAGTCATCTTGACCTTTATGTCTTTGATGCTCATATTAGAATCTTTCCACATTCCAATCTGATATAAATCACATTCATATCTTCATAGTTGCATTTGTGACTAGTGTTGATTGTGTGATTGTCTGATGTTCATTAATAATGGCCCAATGATGAAAATAAGTTCCTTACATTCTCTAATGAATGAAGAACACAAAATCCTATGTTATAGTTGCTCTATTGCAAGTACACCTTTGCATTTTCATATAGCTTGCATTGTTAGACCTCATGTTAATTTGCATTTATATGTTGCATTATGAGTTTGAGAGAGTTTCCTTCATCTTTCTTTTGGAATTTTAATCAACTGTGATCACGTTCCGATCTTCATTTCCTTATCTTCTTTCATGATCTCAATTGAAATTCTCTATCTTAAACAGTTGATTGATTTTGGGGCATCCTCTTTCTTAAGGCAAATTCTCTTTCTTCTCTCCATTTATTTCCATCTCTTCCAAACTTCTATCTCCCATTCGCTTTCACCCCACTTCTTTTTCTCTAATTCAACCTTGGGGCATAACCTTTCATGATGATCTACTTTGGTTTTGTGATCTTTATATCTTTTATCTGACATCAAGAACCTTATCTTTAGTTTGATTTGATCAAATTTATCAATTTATTGTTTCTCCTCTATCTCATTTCGATTTCGATCATGAGGGGGCAGTACCTACCAAACTTCAATGCTTGATTCAGTTTTATCAAATTTATCAATTGCTTCTCTTGGGGCAACCTTGCTTGAGATTCTTATCTCTTATTTGAGACTTGACAATTACCTATTCACAGGTGTTGGCCTTGTCCTTTTCAGTCTGCTTATCTATGTCCTGATGTGTTCCCATCCGTCGAACACACATCTGGGTTATTTTGTGATCCCAAATCGATCTCACATTTCAATTCCATTCTTTGACCACATGTGATCCCAAATCGATCTCACATTAGTCAAAGAGGGGCAAATGTATGCACCTTAAAATGGTCGCCTAGACTTTGGGCCCCATTTATTAATTTATCAATTTCTTGAATCAATGCTTTGCAATTTTCAAATCAATTCCTTGATCAAATCGCAATTAAATCAATGATTCAAATATTTCTAAGGTTTGATCATTTCATCAATAATTTTATTTAATTAAAAAAAATATTCTCTTTTAAATAAATAAAATAGGCTTATTTAATTAAAAGAAATATCTTAAATAAAATAATCTTATTTAATTAAAACCCCTTTTAATTGAATGATTTTATCTTATTTAATTAAATATTCCTCTTTTTATTAAATAAACTTCTCTTATTTATTTAAAAAATAATTCCTCTTTTAAATAAATAAAATCCCCACTTAAAGCAAAATTTGTGATGGAAAAGGAAATAAATCAAACAACAACAAAACAAAAATCCTTTTCCTGATTCTTTCAATAATTTTATTTAATTAAAAGAAATATTCTCTCTTAAATAAATAAAATAACTTTATTTAATTGAAAGAAATATCTTTTAAAATGAAAAAAAAATTATTTAATTAAAATCTTTTTTAATTAAATGATTTTATCTTATTTAGAATGATATCTCTCTTTTAATTAAATAATGTTATCTTCTTTAATTAATAGAGAATCAGTCTTTTAAATAAATTAAAAATCTTCTTAAAGCTCTTTGTGATGAAAAAAGGGAAACAAATAATTAAAAATAAATAAAATCCATTTTCTCTCCACACTTTCTAAAAAATGAGCTTTATTTCCTCTTTTTGGATTTATCCCACATTGCTCTTGAGGATGCATTCTCTTCCACATTTTCCTATATAAGGAGCCCTCTCTTTCTCATTAAAGATCCCAGAATTTCTATGTTATTGTTATACTGCAGGTTTGGAGAGCAATCTTGGAAGAAGCTTTTGAGCACATTTGGAGCTTGGATATTTGAGACTTCTTTCTTCTTGTCTTCTTCTCTCATGCCTTATGGCAATCCATAGTTTAGATTAATATTGCATTCACATAATAGTTTAAATTCATGTTTCCTTTCATAAATTAACATTGTATAAGCATTCATTTCAATAGAATAGTTTATTTCTTGCATTGTTATCATCTAGACTAGTTTCATTTGCATGCAATAACTTGATGATCATGGAGATTAGCATGCTTGCTATTCATCTTTGAATCTCTCATTTTTTGGTGTACTTGCATGGGCATAACTAGGTCAATCTGAGGGCCTCATATAAAAACCCCTGCACTCCATGAATAGAGAGTTGTGAATCACTATTCAAGACCTCACTATTGAGTGTTCTTGGATGTAATGATTCACAGAAGTGTGACTACTTTCTAGCACACACTACTCACTAATCATATGTCAATTTGTTATGATCATTGAGCTTTTAGGTAACCGGATAAATCAATACAATACCCACTAGCTATGAAACCATAGACATATGAATATCGATTTGTATGTGCAAGAATCAATACAACACCCATTGGTCAACAACCATGGATATATGAATATTGATTTTGTTTTCGGAATATCAGATTAGATATAAGCATCAAAGCATAAGCTCCATGATGACCTGAATATCATGTCCATTTTGATATAGCAATTTGTATAAGCATCAAAACATAAACGTCATGATGACCTTAATACACCTTGCATTACAAACACATCAAATAGTCAAGAGATCATTCTAAATCCAGTGTGAATTACCCATAGTGACCCTTTATCATTCACATCCTTAGGTAAGATCATGTTTCACAATAGGAGAAAGAAATCACTCAAAAAGACAATAGTTAGATCAAACTTCCTTGAATTTTCTGGGTATCAATGGTTGAGGTATGCATGGCCATCCATTTTGAGATAGAGGCTCTTACAGTCGAACACCATTTCAATCCAGAATTTCTAAAGACGTTAGATTTTCACATACAAGCAAAATATAAAAAAAAGATTATACCCCTAGTCATCACTCTCTAAATCCTATAAAGGACATCATCAAAGAGCTCGAAAAGACACAATATGCAAAAATCTTAATGTGAATCAGTAAGCATACAAGGAGATAAAAGCATGAAAAGCATAGATTGTTTTCAGTTTGTGTTTGATTGTTGTTGTAGATGCAAAATCCTTTCTGGAGACGAGACAGACTTGACTGAATCAAATGAAGCTTCAAAGGACTCTAACTAGATATGATACGTCTAAGATATATTGGAGGCCATAGGATATAACATTGATTGCCCCTAAGTTTTAAGCATTGATAGGATACAGATGCTTGAGTTGAGTGGTGTACAAACCAACTTATTGAAAACTGGAAATACAGAAACAAACCGGGAGATATGTACAAACTAAAGCAAAACTGAAAGTTGGGAAAGACCAAGATTGCGCTGATAGATGGAGCATTTTGAAACAAGTGGCACCTGTTTGTCGGGTTTTCACCATCTTGGTAGAGATTCTATTTTTGCTACCAAGGCGCCTATTTCCAGGTTTTCACCAAGGAACTTTTTCTTTTTCTCTTTTTTTTTTTATTTTTTTTCATTTTTTAATTTTTTTGAATTTTTGATATTTTCTAATTTTTTTGTGAATCATCAAGGCACCTATTGCTAGGTTTTCACCAAGATGTTCATTTTTTCAGGACTTTTTCTGATTTTTATAATTTTTTCAAGACATTTTACCATAGACTGAATGCTTTAGGCATAGAATTTCCTCAGACGGAGAACATTGATTGGTTCTCAGAGCTGTTCTCCTTTAGTCGTTGAGAGTTGATAGGCACCAAAGCCAAAAGTAGCAGTGATAACAAAGGGACCCAGCCAGTTGGGTTCAAACCTCCCCTTGCGTTCTCGATGTGATTGATTTTTAGGATTTTCTCTCAAGACTAGATCACCACCTAAAATTCTTTGTGTCTGACTTTCTTGTTGTAGCCTCTAGAAATTCTCTTCTAATATATTCTAAGATGATCATACACTACTTGTCTGCACTCATCTAGTAGTTCAAGTTCTTGCAACCTAGACACTCTGTAGTCATCATCAGTTACCAAACCATGTATCCTGATTCTTAGTGATGGGATTTCAACCTCAATAGACAGTACCACTTTAGACCCATAAACTAAAGTGAAAGGTGTAGCCCTAGTAGGTGTTTTGATACTTCTTCTAATACTTGTTCTGATACTGGTTCTGATACTAGTTCTGATACTTGTTCTGATACTAGTTTTGATACTTATTCTGATACTTGGTATATTTGATAGCATCTTTTTCCATTGCAAACTCCCAAGCAAGATCATATCGTGTAGTCCCAATGTCTAGCAAGGTGGAGAACAAGAGAGATTAGCAAGTTGGTGGATGAGATGGAAGACAAGAGAATGAAGGAGAATGAAGGGAAGAAATCCTCAAGGGAAAACTCCTCAAGAATACCCAAGCTAGGGAAAAATTTTCATGTAAAGGCACTTTTGGACAAGCAATGAAAGGCCAGCATAGGATAAGTCACAAAAGCGTAATGTCAAAGAAGGACATGATGTAGTCCAAAGGAGTAGACATGTCAAGAGGTTTCAAAGCATCGTGTTCTACTCTTTTTTCCTATTAGATCAAGACCAAAGGGGAAAAGGATAGCGATAGGCAAAAATGAATGGAGGAAGATGGATATGAAGGCTAAACATGGAAGGAATAAAAGAAAGATCATCATAAGAGAACTCAAAAAATAGTCAAATGTTCGTGTATAGATCAACCTTGTCAAGATCAAAGAGAGAAGATGGAATGGATTAAATATGTAGAAGAACTACGCATGATGTCTGATTGCCAGGTTTTCATCACAGTACTTATCCAAGGTGCCACAAGGGAGTGGTTTTCACCATAGGATGAATTTATTTCTCTTTACTTTTGCTACCAAGGTGCTTGTTTCCAGGTTTTCACCAAGGCACATTTTCAATTTTTTTTTTAAATTTTTTTTTTTTCTTTTGGAAGAAGGCAAGCTTTTTAGATAATGCTACTTGAAAAGATAAACCATGATATGTCAAAGATTCAAAATGATACGCTCAAAGATACTGATAGGGAAAGGAAGATGGAAGAGAAAAATGGAGGATAAAGTTTTATGTAAAGCGAGTGAGGTTGGAAGATAGGAGGAATAGGCAAATGAAGAAAAAGGATAGAAGGTAGAAGGATAAGAATGGAAGGATTGTGAAAGGGTAAATGGAAAGGAAGGAAAGATCAACATCAACACACACCTTGAAGGGTGGCGAGAGGGTGGAGGAAACATGAATGAAGGAATACATGAAGGAATATGGTGAATGGATAACAGAGGTTGTGGTTTAGGCACATGGAATGGAAGAATGTTTTTGGAAGAAGATGAAGTAGATGTCTTTGGAAGCTTGAATGTCA
Source organism: Chamaecyparis obtusa (assembly GCA_027943335.1). NCBI lineage: Eukaryota > Viridiplantae > Streptophyta > Pinopsida > Cupressales > Cupressaceae > Chamaecyparis > Chamaecyparis obtusa. The sequence continues at coordinate 1,547,836 of BSBK01004397.1, read as the reverse complement.
ACTTCACTTTTTGCTCAACACCAGACTCTTTCAAGAGAGACTTTAGAATCCATATAGCTGTAGGCTTTTCATTTCTTTTTGATGATCTAGAGAGAATATCTTTAATGATGGATTTTGGAACCCATACTTGTCTTGTAGATTTTTTCTTAGATATCTCTTTTGAGTTGTTTAGAGGAGACATGGTGATCTTCTCTTTTTGATGGATTCTTGTATTGCTTCTTTTTCATGTATTGAACATTCAAGTTACTTCCAAAAAACTTGGGACTTGTGGAAGAAGGAGGATATGACTGGTTTAGATGGGTGGGTGGATGAAAAGGATTCAAAAGTGTGCATCTATGTTGATTTTGAGGAAAGATGGGAGATGGAGGGATGTAAGGACCCAAGATGGATGGCGAATTAGGAGAGTTAGGAGGGGAAAATGAAGGGACATAAGGACCCAAGATGGAAGGCAGATGTGAATCCCTTTGTAGTGGTGGAAGAGGTCCAAGGATGGATGTGGAAGATACAAAAGGATAATCAATAAGTTCATCAGCATCTATATGACAACCAAGGATATCAGCATCTTTAGAGGGAGCATAAGAATTTTCAATAGAATCATGGACATTGTGAATATGAGCACCTTCTTTGATAGGATTGTTCAAAGCTTGCAAAGACTTAGGAAGAGTAGAAAGTGGAAATGAACATGGAGTGGTAGAATAAGAAGATGGAAGACTTTGATCTTGACAAGGATCTTTGGATAGCATGAGTGCATAATTTTTCTCTTGATTTTCAATAGGTGTAACATTGGAAGTAACAACACCATTTTTACCAACCTTAATGGAAGTATCATCTTTGGAAAGCACAAGTGTAGTAAGGTTATTTTGATTGTTAATAAGCTCAACGGTGTAGGTAGTAGCTTGATCTTGCTTAGGAGAAGATTTAAGACATGGTGGAATACATGAAAAAGGGTGTGCAGGATCAAAAGAATCCTGAAGCTGATAAGAGACATCATGAAAAGGATTGGATGACATGGAGGGTTCTTGATCTTGATCTTTCTTTATGTTCTTTTCTTTATCATTTTTAGAGTCCTCTTGACATGGAGCCACTTCTAAGGATACGAAAGCATGTTGGGATTGTATGGAAGACTGTTGCAGAGATGGTGAAGGACTAACTAAAGTAGGAATTATAGCATATGAAGGCTTAGGCTCTTTAGGTTTAGCATTATTGAAAGTATTGGTAGCCAAGTGAAGGTTAGCTTGAGTTTCTTCAAGGGGTAGCCCTTGAGGATAACTATAGGGAACCATATGAAAAGTATCAGGGCCTGTGTCAGATGAAGGTTCTGTGAAAGATTTGAAAGACTTGAAAACTTTAGGAAATGTACGAGTATTAGAGGAAGTAGGGGATGGAAGGGAACCATCACAAGACAAAGGTCCAACATTAACATGATCTTGCTTGAGAAGATAATCTTTATTTTCAGCAAGAGAGTCCTTAGGAGAAGGATCCTTATAATATTGATGCTTCAAGCTAGCACGATGCATTTTATAGTCCTCGGCAGTAGTAGATGGATCATAATCAAGGTATTGTTCACAAAAATCATCAAAGTCTTTTTCAAAATCAGAATCATATGGATCACCATCATGATCTATCCAATGTGACATCCCATTTCCAGTAAGTAGGAACACACGACGAGGAGAACTCTTAGGAACAGAGGTGTCATAGGTATCATTACATTGTCTATCATCATAGTCATCATAGTCATCATAGTCTCCAAAGACGGATGTGTCACTCTCTGTGGAAGAGGTATCATAGGGATTGTCACATTGCTCACATTTTGTCCAGGGGCATGGTGACATGTACAAGTCTTTATCAAATGGAAAAGGGCATAGAGCTTCCATGGAGAACTCTTTAGGTTCCTTTTCTTTCTTAAGATTGTTAAGTTCAACTTGCATAGCATGCATCTGCTTCATCATAGCTGTGATTAGAATTTCTTTCTCATGTGTACTGATTCTTTGAGACATGTGTACTGATTCTCAATAGCTACTGCTCTATTCCTGACATAGTGATTTGTTCGACAGATTTTGAAAATAGGCTAAAAAGCTAAATATCTGGCAATTCTGACAACTTTCAAAAATTTCCCAAACGACACTCTGCAGACTCATATGACAGTGGGTATACTATGAAACGACAGTTGAAAAACTCGTACGACAATTGAAAAACTTGCACAACAGTGGGTATGCTATGAAATGATAGTTGAAAGGATCATACAATAGTTGCTATTAGGATTTGACTTTTTGAATTTGACTGGTAGAAAGACTTGTACAACACTGGGTAGTTCACCATACGACAGTTGGGTAGTACTGAAATGACATTTGACAAAAACTTGTATGACTTTCTGACCTTTTGAGATGACTTTTGACTCCAGAAAAGAATTTCACTTCAAATTTTGCAAATTTAGGGTTTTCAGTTTCAGCTTGTTTGCAAATTGTACTGTCCAGATTTGAGGATTGTAACAGATTTGTTCATTTTCAATAACTAGATAGATAAACAAGCACGCAAAACAGCAAGCTAGTAATTTCAAGCATGTCTGAAAATAATGAACAAGGGCAAAAGCAACCTTGCGCATGAACAATCAAGTGATTTTATTCATTCTAATCCTCTGAAGTGCTAATTGTGTATGTTCCAAAATGTTTTTCAATAATGCACATATACCCTAGAAAATAAAAATTTGGCCTCGCTAGGGTTTTTAGTAATGGTTTGACTCTGCAACTTTTATGATCCAAAGGGGTGAACTCCAATCCTGGCACACCAAGGTTTTGACACAATCTGAGAACTTAATCTTCAGGAGCTGCTAGGGAGATTTGACAACCCAACAATGAACCACACCTATGAATATTTCTTCCACAAGGACATTTATATAGTGACTGTCACTACCACGGTGAAAATGGCTATTACCACTTGAGGTTCCGTCAACGTAGTTTTCCCTATGAAGGGAATGTCCGCTACGGTTAACCCTCTCTAAAGATGACTCACAGTATTGTATCACAAGGGGACTTGGCTCCAGATCCAAGATTTTTTACGCCTTTTCACTTTTAACCCAAACAAAGCAGACAGATAAATCTGACACGCTAAGACAAAGTTTTGCTTCACTAAGGTCTATGATGTCAACTCCACGTGATCTATCAACCTCTCTGGGGAGAGAATGTATTGATCAATAAGAGAAGGTGCACTAACTAATTTTGATTCACCAAAGCTCATGATGTCAACCCCACATGATTTATCAACCTCTCCTGGGAGAGAATGTATCGATCAATAAGAGAAGACGCACTAACCAAGTTGAATGTGAAACGCACTAAGTATCCTCCCTACCTAAAAGGATTCTGTCATCAAGAAGGATTTCACTGGGAATCCAATCTCTCAAGAATCATGAAAAGTGTTCATAGGGCTTAATTACTATGTGAGCACATATGTATGTTTCCAAAAAGAAAATCTACCAAAAGTACCCAAAAAGCAGAAAGAGGAACACTTAATGCTTAAAGTGAATATGAGATGAGTCCACAAGGTGGAACACTTAACACCTCACACAAGCTGAAAATGAGTCCCCAACTTAGAAAACAAGTGAGTTCCTAAAAGCATAAATGGGTTGCCAAGTGGAACACTTAACGCTTCTATCCTATTGACCCCTCCCCTTTAATGTGGCACTGACCTTGCAACCACAGAGTGGAATGAGGGGTCGGTAGATTAGTGAGTCCAATAACCTAGGATAGTAATCAAGATCAATCACAAGTATCTAAGACTACTTAATGAATCCTTAAGGGGTCACAACCTAGTATCAATTATGCAAGTGTGTAGAAATAGACAAAAGCATGAAAAGATGCACACAAGCTAGACACAAGAGATTTATTTTAAATCCAAATTGAAATGTTATTAGATGAAGGAGAATACCTAGGATCCTTGCAATGTGCTTAGTAGATTTTACCTGATTTTTAGCAATTCTTGTTGAGCTTTTCCATGCAAGCAAGTGACGAACTCTCCAACAAGCAAACAAGCAAACAAGATATGCAACATATATTCAACTTATGAAAACCATAGGGTTAGCTCTAAAAATTAATTATTATCAGCAATAATAATTAGCAATTAACCCAAATGACAACTCATATCATTCATTGAACCATGTAAAAAAAATAAGTGCATACCCATCACAAAACTTTATTTTTTTTGCTGCATTTGACCTAGTCAACAAGATCTTATTTTTTTTTATGATTTTAGCCACAAAAATAGAAATTCAAAATAGAAGCCCCTGCTAAAAAATAGAGATCTTTCAAAAAATGTAAAAATTTTAGAAAAATCTCTTCATTTGTGCCCTAGAGACCCTTTTTATCAAAACAGACCATTTTTTGTAAATTGACTATTTGAGCTATTATATTATGTCCAAATTTAAAACACAAAGAATGGACCCCCTATATAATTTAAAGAGATTTCTGAAAATATAAAAATTTCTAAAAAATATGCTGATTTGGGTCAGATATTAATTTTTTTCATAATTTCAAGAAAAAATTATTAAAAATTTAAAACATCTCAAAAAATTCTAAGTTTTTTATTGTAGCTTTTCTGATATGTGTCCAACCTGAAAAAAAATTTTTAGAGAAAAACTCCAAGCCGTTTGAGAGATAAAATTAAATCTTTGAAACTTTAGGGCTTTAGCTCCAAAAAAAAAATCAAAACCAGCATGTAAAGGTGGGTTGCCCCACGGTGGGCGCCAGAAATGTGTGTGAGAATTGTACCTAATCTGTAGACACAACACTTCAGTAAAACATTAGAGGTTAGCAAAAATGAAATCTGCAAGTAATTGAAAGCTAAACTAACTAGGCGATTTACTGCCTTCTAATAGGTGCGAGATTGATGTTCTCAGATTGTAATCGAGATCAGTGACCTAGATGACACCTAAATGAAAGATTTGAATGCAATTGATCTAGATATGAATTGAATGCAATTAAGCTATTTTTTTGGATTTTCTATGCAATATGAATGATAAACTGATATGAAATTGATCTAACAATGATATGAATCTATGCTAAATGATATGCAATGCTCAAAACAAGAAAGATCTCACAATAGCTTGGATTCGCAAAGATGATTCTTCAGACTCCAATTCGACAACGTGAGAATGCAAATTCGTGGATGAATTATGAAGATTTGAGCTTTGATTTTATAGAAATCTAGGGCTTTGGAGGTGCATGGAAAAAGCCATAAATCACTTAGATTAACTCAGCTTGATTTTTGAGTTATCTGATCATGAAAGATAGTTAATTCTCAAAATTATACAAAAGCATGCAAAAACAACTTTTTAACTCAAATTAGAGTTTAGATCAGCTTTTTGAACTCCAAAAGGATGTTGAGTTCTAAAAAGTCAACACTTTGCATTGATTTTCTGATTTGGAGTTTAACTGTTTCTTTTGAATGTGCATAATAATTAAGAATTAAATAAATAATTAAATGATTTATTCTCAACTTAACTGATTTTAAAATTAAAACAATTGATTTATGGGTTAATCAATTATTAAAATTAAACTTTTATTAAAAACTACAATATTAAAAATTGACAAAATGATTTAATTAATTAAATAAAATATTTAATCAATTATTTGTAAGATTTTGGATTTATTGTCAAAATTAAATATCATAATTAGGAATAATGAAATTAAATTCAATTAAATAATTAAGTGGCCAAATTAAATCTAATTAATTAAATATTTAGAATATTCAATTAATCAAACTTTAGGATAAATTAGATTTATCGCCAAATAATCATTAAATCAAAGATAATTATGATGATTAGGAATATTACTAGGAATATTCCCCAATGCAGAATTTAAGATAATCAATTAGATTCGATGATGTGCAGATGTGCCTTAGGTTAGGACTTCTATGTCGATTTCATTCGATTTGAGGATGTAGGAGGTTAATGAACATATAGCCCATTTTTGGGGTATTACAGTACTGAATACAAGAATCATTTTCATAGTAAATATGTTGATTATACTTTGCAAAGTGATCTCTTGTTCAAAGGGAATCAATTGTGTGTTCCTAGAGGCTCCATTAGTGAGAATTTGATTCAAGAAAAGCATAATGGTGCTTTGAGTGGTCACTTTGGGATCACTAAGACTCAAGACCTTGTTTCAAGGTTCTACTATTGGCCAAGGATGAATCTAGATGTTAGGAAGTATGTGGAGAGTTGTGTAGTATGTCAAAAGGCCAAGGGCACTTCAGCAAATACTAGTCTTTACCAACCTCTACCAATTCCTACTAGGCCATGGGAATGCTTAAGCATGGATTTTGTAGTTGGGCTACCCAAGACAAAACAAGGGATGGACAATGTTTATGTTGTTGTTGATAGGTTTAGTAAGATGGCTCACTTTGTGCCATGCAAGACTACAAATGATGCAAGTCAAATAGCATCTCTATTCTTCAAAGAGATAGTGAGAATACATGGACTACCTATCAACATTGTATCAGACAGAGACACAAAATTTATGAGTCATTTTTGGAAGACTCTTTGGCAAAGATTGGGCACTAACTTATCTTTTGGGTCAGCCTACCATCCCCAAACCGATGGTCAAACTGAGGTTGTTAATAGGAGCCTTGGAAACCTTCTAAGATGCCTAACTAAGGAGTATGGTCAACAATGGGATCATTTGATTAGGAAAGCTAAATATTCTTATAATGACACCATAAATAGATCAACTGGGAAGAGTCCATTTCAAATTGTCTATGGCCTACATCCTAGAGGTGTCTATGAATTAAGGGATTTGAAAGATGGAGTCAAGGCAAGTGCATATGCTAATGACTTTGCATTTTCTATGCAAGAAGTTCATGAAATAGTAAGGAAGACACTAGTGGACAACACCAACAAGCACAAAGCCAAGGTGTATGAAAGTAGAAGGAAAGTGGAGTTAAAAATTGGTGATCTGGTCATGGTACACTTAAAAAAATCTAGATTGACCAAAGGAGTACCTCATAAGCTGCAAATGAGGAGGATAGGACCCTGTCCTATATTGGAGAAGTATGGTGACAATGCCTTCAAGATAGACCTGCCGGAGGATAGTGGATTGTCTAATATCTTTAATATTGTAGACCTTGTCCATTACAAGGGACCACATTAAGATAGTGATCAGACCATCCATGAGGTGATCAAATATGTGGAAGACTTACATCTTCCTACTGTTGCAGGTACAAGACCAGACAGTGTACTAGACACTAGGACCTACAAGAAGACTAGACATAAAGAGTATAAAGAGCACCTCATTCAGAGGTATGGGAAAAATGTTTTTGATGCCATTTGGGTAAAGGAATCAGAGTTCAAAAGGTTGGGAATTGATCCTAGCCTCATCAATCCAAGGGTGGATTGAATTTCTTATTTTGGGGAGGATGGTGCAGGAGCACCTAGGCTAAGCTCCATTAGATAGTTAATTCTGGCTTGTACTTGACTCTAGCCAAGTCAAGAGCTTAGTTTAATTTGTTTTAGGACCTTATAAGGTCTCTTTCTATGTTGGCTAGGTGAGTTATTCATTAGGACTAAGGTCATAATAATAGCCTTTGTTAGTTGTTTATTTAATTTCTTAAGTTAGAAGCTTAGCTTAGGTGAGAGTCTTTAATGTGTTCTAAACACATAATTGTTAATGTAAAGATGCCACAAGGTCATAAATGGCCTTGGATCCTCAAAACATAGGAGTTTATGAGTACTATAATATAGGATTGAGGCACATGACAAAGTTGCCAAGTGTTGAGAAGAAGTTGTCTTCAGTTTTGCAATTATTGCAAAAGAGTGCATGCCATTCAGGTATCTTTGGATTCCCTAAATTATAGGATGGTTATGCTACAGCCAAAAGGCCCTAAAATGAAGGAAATGGCATCTAATGATACCTAAGACTCGAACACCAAGTTTCATTATGCATTGTAATAGTTTTAGGAAAAGTTAATAGAACTCTGCAAGAATTTTACAGTGAATTTTCTATTGTTTTGTGTTGACAGTCATACTTAATGGATTGAACGACTAAATATAATGCTGGATTAGTGTTCTATAGGTTGTTTATGAACTTTTTTATTTGAATAGCAGGTCATTTTGAGTTCATCTAAGTACTGGTTTTGGGCGTTTTAGTTCAGGGAGTCTATTTTCAGCTTGTCTTGAGTAGTTTAAAGAGTCATGGCTCCTCCATGAAATCTAACCATGGATAATCATTCATGATAGATGGAAATGGAAGAGGAGTCATTTTTTTATATACTTTTATGAGTTAGGAGTCATGAAAGCATGAAGAACTATTTTATATGCTAGGCCCTAAGCGAGTTTGTGCAGCTTGGTTAGAGGTCTAGAGGTGAAAAGAGTGAAGAAACGTTGCATGGTTGTATGGTTCCATACTAAAAGAATTTTTCATGAAGTTAAACATCATATCTAACCATTTTGTGAAGATAGAAGCCATACCAATTGTTTAGGATTTGGTTTGAGTAAGTTTGCTATCAAAACCATAGTTCAGTCCTAGAAATTAGGCCTATTAGGCCTCTTGTCCTTGTTTGTAGGAAACCCCTGTACGGTCACTATTAGACCTAGAAAATTTGTGAATCTTTTAAAAATTCCAAAAATATATCTGAAACAAGTCTTAGTTTTTCAAGTTGTTTGGAAAAATTTTGCAAGAAACAACAAAAGGTGACTTGTAAGGGCTACTAGAATAGGCCTATTTTTTAAGGTCAATTCATGATGATTCATGGAATCCGGTTAGAAGATGATTGAAGGCCATTTCAAAATGGATCAAAAGGGAAATAATAAGTATATTTTCATGAAGGAGAAGACCCCTACAATTTTGGAGCATGTTTATGGAGATTTGGCACTTAGAGCCTTCGAAGTGAGTGTGGAGAAGTGAATCAAAACTAGGGTGTTGATCATTCAAGGTGAAGTTTTTAAAGATTAACTCTTATAGCAGAGTTTGAATAGGTCTTAGTTAATGATCTAAGCCTATTGGAAGATCCTATAGAAGAATAGGATACTAGGAGGCAAGTGAAGTCTCTTGGAGGGTGTGAAAACAAGCCTTGGAGCATATCATACACCAGCAGCCTCTTCCTGATGTTCGGCAACATCCTCCTGATGCTCGGTAGTATCTTCCTGATGTTCAAAATCATCCTCCTGATGCTCAGCAATATCTTCCTGATGCTCACCATTACTTACCCGTGACTCTACATCAGGTGCAAGTGTGTTACTTGCCTCTCCTTCTTCTATATAGACAAAAGATCTATAATCTTCAACTTCTCTTTTGCTTTTCTGTTCATTTTTCTCTACATATTCATCAACTTTCACATTTACACTTTCCACAATTTTTTTAGTGTTAGAATTCAAACACTTGTAAGCTTTACTCTTTGTGGAATAACCTAGGAATATACCCTCATCACTTTTTGCATCAAACTTTCCATTCCTATTATCTTTTAATATATAGCATTTGCTCCAAAAGATTCTAATGTATTTTACATTAGGTGCATAACCGTGCCATAATTCATAAGGTGTAAAACTTGTACCCTTTTAATTTGTACTTAGTTTAAGGTATAAACAGTTGTACTTACAACTTCTTTCTAGTACTTTTGTGCAACATTTTTCTCAATCATTAGTGTCCTTGCACAATCCATGATAGATCTGTTTCTTCTCTCAGCAATACCATTATGTGAAGGTATTCTAGGTGCAAACATCTATCTCTTGATTCCTCTATTATTGCAGAACAGATTAAACTCATTTGATATAAACTCTCCACCTCGGTCAGATCTCAGACATTTTAGGTTTCTACCTATTTCTTTTTCAACATTAGCCAAATACCACTTAAACAACTGAAATGCATCATATTTTTCTTTTAAAAACATTACAGTCATCATCCTAGTGTAATCATCAACAAATAGAATAAATTATTTAGCACCACAATAGCTTTGTAGACCCATAGGTCCATAAAGGTTAGTATGAACCAGATCTAAAGAATTTTTAGAAGTAAAAGTCTTGCTCTTGAAACTAGACTTTGTCATTTTACCCAACTGGCATTGTTTGCATATCACATAATCAAGTTTCTTCAATCTTGACAAACCTATAACTTTCTTATTTTTACTAATATTTACCAGATTGTCAAAGTTAACATGACATAGCCTCTTATCCCATAACCATACATCATCAAATTGTGTAATCAAGCATGTTTCTTCAGATAGATCTAGATAGAACAAATTACGTCTAGTTTGTTCTCCACTTCCAATTAGTTCAATAGTGGAATCAAATATTTTAGCCTTTCTATGATGAAACTCCACTCGGTAACGAGTGCTATTAATTTGTGCAACACTTAGCAAATTATAGTTAAGACCTTCAACCCAATAAGCATTTTCACAAGTGATCTTATCAGTTAGCTTAATTAATCCTTTACCCTTTACAGGACATGGTGCATCATTACCAAACTTAAAACTTCTACCTTTGTAATGATCTAAGATTTCAAATTTACTTTTGTCACTAGTCATGTGATGTGAGAAACTGCTATCAATAATCTATTTATCACCTTTTCTCACATAAGAAACAAGTGCATTTTTCTCATCTTCATCAGAATCATCTTTCATAGCAACATAAACTACTTCAATTTTAGAATCATCATTATGAGTGTTAGTTTCTTCTTCAACAATATACAAGATTTCTTACCTTTATCCTTGTAGTCCTTGTACCTTTGGTAACCTCTATTTTCTCTCTTATCCTTGTACTTGCTTTCTCTTTCCTCATCCTTGTCATTCCTGTCAGGACATCTTGCAGCTATATGGCCAAATTTGTTACATGAAAAACATATGATAGGAAGTTTACCTTTATATTTTCCTTTTCCTCTTTTCAATCTTCTGGCCATAAGAGTTTCAAGATCCTCTAGTTTCTCATCAGAAGTGTCACTATCACTTTCACTATCACTTATACATTTTTCTTTTTCTCTCTTTGACTTATGCAAAACCATTTGTGACTTGAATGCAAATTCAACATTAGCAACAGTGTAGTTATCATAGTTAGAAAGCTCAAAAGCAGTAAGCTTACCAACAAGACTTTCCAGTGTTAGAATATTACCAGGGTTACATCTAGATTCTTGAATTGCTGAAATTATGATGGCATATATAGGAAGCAAAGTTCTCAATACCTTTCTAATAACAGTCTCATCATCAATAATTCCATTGGCTCCTCTAATATCATTTACTACCTCCTTGATTCTACCATAATATTGAGCAATATTTTCACCTTCTTGCATTTTCATTTCATCAAACTTACCTCTCAGGCTTTCATCTTTTGTCCTTAGTACATTTATATCACCACCATAGATATTTGCAAGAGTCTCCCACATTTTCTTTGCATTTATGCAATCTTAATGTCTTCAAATTTAGGATAGCTTAAGGTAGATGTAATCTCCAACATTGCTTGGTTGTGTTTTTGTTTAGCTCTCATCTCCTCGGCAGTCAAAGGTGCAACAGGTGTAACATAGTCATGTTCAACATAATATTTTGCTAAGTCACCAATACCAACTAGATGAAGTTTCATCAGACTCTGCCATGCAGGGAAGTTCTCCTTATTCAACTTTGGTACCTCCTTTTTATACATCTTGATCATTTGCTTCAAGTACCTTAAATTTGTATTGAGTAAGCACCAACAGCTTTGATACCAATTGTTAATATGATTTAGAACAACAAAGGGGGGGGGGGGGGGTGAATTAGTTGTTCTTAGGTCTATATGTATCAATTGAACTTTTAAACACTTCAATAATCTGAGATCTAATCATCAACACTACTCGGTCATTAAATAATGTATGCCAAAAACATATAACAATGCAGTCCACTATCCAACAGTATTTAACTTGCAAAATATAGAAATGCTCACACCAAAACATTCACACAAGTATGACACTAAGATTTATAGTGGAAACCCAATTTGGGAAAAACCACTTTGTAACATGTTACTGATATTTACACTCTTTTGAAGTGAGCTCTGTGAAAAGCCAACCTTGTCAAAGGTTTACAAACACACTGCTAGGTGTGACCCTGTTAAAGGATTTCAACCACCCTGGTAGGAGTGATCCTTGTTAGAGGACTTAAGTACATTCCATTATAATGCAACCTTGATTAAAGGATTTAAACAATGACTGTTAGGTCAACCTTGATTAAAAGATTTAGACTAATACAATGGTTAGAAAGTAGTAGTAGTATCTAATCTGAAAAATATACAACTCACTTTACAAATAACAGATCCAATTCGCACATATATGTTGGCTTACTGACTGAGTTTGATTTCCATCTCCATCACTGATATGCTCAGAAATCCCTTCAAGAAATCACAACTCTGATCAACTCCTTCACCTTCAGCCTTTCTTCTTAGACTTATCAGTCAATAACATCAACAACTCCAGCATACTCTTTAACCTCACACTTAGGTTTTCCTTTATACCTCTTCAATAGGTAGATCCATTTTTTTCCGCTTAATCTCCTCTGTAGATCTTAGGTTTAGGTAGGACGATGGTCCCACAATAGTGTGTCCCACTTTTTTAGACATGCTGATTTTTGTTGAAATAACACATTTTTAATAAAATATGATGATTTAACCCTTGACAGGTTCCATTTGAAGGAATTAAATACAAATGGTTAGCTCAAAGCCTCTTAAATTAAAAAAATATTGATATAACATCTATACTCCTCATTCATACCTACAATGGAGTCTCCTTTGCACCTATTAAAATGCTGACAAAAAATCACTTTGACTTTATGTTTTGGCAGATCAAATGAATCTATTTGAAAAACCTATCTATGTAGTATGATGCTATTCAGAACAAGCTTTCTAATGAATATAATTTTAATACATATTGAGGTCATTGTCACTTTTAAATATTACTTTAACTAAACATAGGTTGTTTGGTCATTCAACAACCTATCCCTTCAAGACTTTGGGAAAAATAGTAAATTACAAAAAACAAATTATGAAAAATATTTAGGAAAAGAGTATTTGTGTTACCTTTCTATAAAAAAAAATAAAAAATGAATTTCCATATACACAGATCAAGTTAGAGCGATCCAAGTGACCTTATGTCTAAATTACAATTACTATCACTTTAGAACTTAATAAACTATGAAATATTGACCCAAAATGAATGAAACCAATTGCATCCTTTAGATATTGAAGTTACAAATATAATCTTGAAAGAATTACATTGTTATCATATTTTAAAAAAAAAATATGTTGATCCAAGTGACAGTAACTCCTTAAAAATATAGTTTTTCACACAAACCACTTTTCGAAGGAGAAGGAAAAATGAATTTTAATTTTTTTTAGAAAAATATATTTAGAAACTAGGAAGAAAATTCTAAAAGACTCTATTTTACATCATCTTCAAATTCCTAATAGTTTTGCGGCAATAGGTGTTCGAAAGTGAAGTTTTTTCTCAGAATGTTGATCTTTGTGTCAAAGTTGGCCAAAAAGTGGGACACACTATTGTGGGACCACCTAGCCTGATTCATTGAATCTTTCCAACATTTCATGTCCTTCATCCATCCTTCTAGAAACATCTTAAATCTCTTTATTGAAATCATAATAAAATGATTTATCATGCATTAAATTCTCCATACATTCAATTAATAAAGTCAACACAATTTACATAATCCAAGAATTCAACTAAGTTGGCTAGGAATCAAAATTCTTCCTCAAATGTAAATTACTGACACTCGGTCAATACTGTGTTCAACTCCTCGGTCATCACTGCGTAACTTGGTCATCTCTTCAAACTGTCTCCCTTGACTAATGATGTCAGTCGACAATAAAATGATGTTCAGTCAACACTAAATTTCCTTGGCATATACTGGCTCTCAGTCGACACTAACATCACTCGGCTTAAACTACATTTTTTCACTTTTTCTCGGTTAAGCCTACTTGTTCAGTTTTGCTTCTAAGTTAGATAAATAATACATTGTCTTATCATTGTGCCACATAATCAAGTACTCATTGAAGTATCAAATAACTCAACCTTTCTCTATGTTCTATTGTTATCACCCTTTCCCTAATCCTTCTCATCAATCAATAGATATAGTACTTTCTTAGATAGCAACTGTCTTACCAGTTAAGGTTTGACATCAATGACAATACAACAATTACTTCAATTGCATTTTCCAACACACCCTATGCTAGGAATGTAGATCACTCACCAAATTGTGGTTTTGTACATTAGGGAAATGCTCTCCCAAAGGCTAACCCCCCAAAAAATTAGATTAGCACAACTAAAAGAGAATGAAGGGGTGCTAATGCAAGATCTAAGTGAGAGTGGGGAATTGGTGTACATTTTCCCTCTATGTGCTAATAAAAATGTGATGTGAGATTTGTATGATAGAAATAGTGTATAAAAGGAAATTGATTATATGATAAAGAAGCGATAACTAGCAAGATATGATATTAGATATGATGTAGAAAAGTAAGTACAAGGGAAAAATAGAAATAGAGAACTTACCTTGAAGGAAAAAGGAAGCAAATAAACCTTCAAATCTGATTTTAACTATCGCAGAGACATAAGAATTAGATATAACTATAGATCTAGGTCTCTGGCACCTGTAGTTTTTTACTATAAAAATCTTAGACCCAAAGGACAAGGCCAAAAATAACATCCTTGTCTAGGTCAAGGGTGAAGATTGCGGCCTTGATCTTTTGACTCCAAAGCTGATGAAATTTGTAGAGGACCTGTAACTATTTTTGGTATTCTCGAATCTAGATCTGAAACTCCACAACCTATTGATGCAGGAGCATCCTGGGTGTAAGAGAAATCTTGCATCACCCAAAAATATTTCTGTTTTTGTATTCAATAAGGGCTATTTTGTGTAGAGCTGTTATTTATGGAAAGTTACTATTTTTGGTAATTTTCGTATGTGCTCAGAATGATCTAATTTCTTTCTTGGAGGTTCATTTTGGTCATATAAGTTTGCCAGTAAAGTTTCATTGCCAGATCAAGTGTATATTGGAAGATATTGAAGATTTTCGGTATTGGCAGCAGGGTACAGAAACTTTGAACTTAGTTTTGAAGGCTTTAGAGGCCCCGGATGAGGTCAAAAATTTGAGTGATGGACACTTGCATGAGTTAAGCCTGTAGAGCGCTTCGTGGCGTTTCTGAAATGGGGTTATAATAGTCGATCGGGTCAACTGGTGATGACTTATGGTCTTCGGAAGTTGGGCCACCTGAAATGGTGGAAAATAATTTTCTTCAAAATTTTTGTTCGGGTTTCAAAGGTTATCTTGAGCCGACTATGATGTAATAAAATGTAAAATAAAATAATTCTAAGTTTGGTCGGCCTTATTGGCTAAAAATTCTGGAACCTTCCCAAGCGGTGGAAAATTGCCTATATAAGGAAGGCTGTATTATTGTCTTAGGCCGTTCAGAATAGTTCAGGGTAGTAGATCTAGGTAATAGTTCAAGGCTTTGTCCTACAGAATATTGTAAGAGAATGTCCATGTGGCTTTACATATTGTAATTCTGAAAGTTTGTAATTCCACATTTGTGGAGATAATAAGAAGCCAAATTTCTGTTCTTGCATATTGTTGTTGTTTCTCTATATCTGTTATGTGTTTGTGGTATTAAGGGGAGCACCCTTCATCAGGTGGTATCAGAGTAGGATTTCTTGAGTGTGTAAATAGATCGCCGACTATAAGGCAATTTGCACCAGGACCGTGGCTAGGGTTTCAACGCGCATCGTGAAAATGCCTCCACGAAGGGAACGTGACAGAAGAGCTGGTGTTGTAACACCTGAGGTTAGAGAGCTGCAGAGACAAGTGCGAGCATTGCAAGAAGAGATTCACAGAGGAATGAATCTTAATGTCAGAGATGAAAGCGAGGATGAAGCCGAAGAAGAATATCAAGAAGGAGAAGCTGAAATTGTGAACCAGGAGGAAGAAAGACTTTTTCGAGCGATTTCCAAGATTGGGAAAAGACCTAAGATTGAGGTTCCTACATTTTTTGGAAATCTTAACCCAGAGGAATTGATCGACTGGATTAATGAATGTGAGAAATATTTTGAGTATGAAGATGTTGAGGATCCTGATAGGGTCAAATTTGTGAAGGCCAGATTGAAAGGTCATGCGAAGATCTGGTGGCAAGAAATTCAATTAGAGCGAAATAGAAGAGGGAAAGATAAAATCACAAGATGGGATCGGATGGTGGATAAAGTGAAGCGACAGTTCATTCCTGTTGATTATGAGCTTGACCTACTAAAGAAAATGCAGAGTTTGAAGCAAGTAGGAAGATCTATTCAGGAGTATACAGAGGAGTTCTACCGACTTCTCATCAGAACAGGCCATGCAGAAGCTGATAAGGAGAAAGTTGCCTGATACCTTAATGGGTTAAGGCCAAGCATTCAGGAGGAGCTGAATCTGGTTCGAATGAACAGTATTGAAGAGGCATACCAATTTGCCCTAAAAGTAGAGGAAAAGCTGAATAAGAAGTTTGAGAGCAGACAAAATGGAAGAGGTCATGGTGGATGATCTGGCACGGTCATATAGTGGCCGAAATGAAGATCCAAAAAAGAAGGATGAGGCCAGTAGCAGTTAGAATCAGCGAGGAAATAATTCCAATCATTTCCAAGATCAGAATAATAGAGATCAGAGAGGAAGAGGAAGAGGACAAGGATCTGGAAGAGGTGGCTTCCGTGGAACATGTTTTCACTACGGAGAAGAAGGTCATAGGGCATTTGAATGTCCTCAGCGCCAAAGAAGAACAGATAGGAGAAATGAAGGCCAGGCCAGAGTTGCACATGTAGATGAAGATGCCAGATCATCAAATTCTGAAGATGCTAAAAGAGGAGAAACGTTGATTAACAGAAGAGTCCTGTTGAGTGGTGAGAATGAACCTGAGCAAAGAAGGAGCCTGTTTCGCACCAAGTGCAAGTGCGAAGGTAAATGTTGTGATGTGATTATTGATAGTGGAAGCACTGACAATTTAGTGTCAAAAGAGATGGTGACAAAGTTGAAGCTCAAGAGACAAAAACACCCACATCCATATCAGATTTCCTGGGTACAGGATGACGACAAGGTCATGGTCAATGAACAATGCCTGGTGAAGTTCAAGATTGGTAGATACCAAGATGAGGTATTGTGTGATATCATATCTATAGATGCATGTCATATGTTGTTGGCTAGACCATGGCAGTTTGACAGATGTGCTGTACATGATGGTCGTGCGAATACCTATTCCCTGACAAAGGATGGAGTGTGACATAAGCTAAAACCATTGAAGGAGACTGAAGAAAAGGTATGTGGTAATGCAAGGATAACTTTTGTTGATGGAAAAAATTTCCTAGATGGTATGAGGCATGAGCATGTATGTTTTACTTTAATTCCAAAAGCTGGTAAAGAGGAAGTAGAAGATGTTCCTATAGAAGTTGCAAATTTGTTGAATTAGTTTCAAGATATTGTATCCGATAACGTGCCTGATGGATTACCACCAGTCAGGAAGATCAGTCATCAAATGGACTTGATCCCAGGAGTGAGTTTGTCGAATAAAGCAGCACACAGAATGATACCTGCAGAAAGTGAGGAGTTGAACAGACAAGTACATGAACTGTTACAGAAAGGATTGATCTGTGAGAGTCTGAGTCCCTGTGCTGTACCAGTAGTATTAGCACCAAAGAAGAATGGAGAATGGAGGATGTGTACAGATTCTAGGGCAATAAACAAGATCACAATCAAGTACAGGTTTCCATTGCCACGAATGGATGATATTATGGACTGTTTGAGTTGAGCTGTGTATTTCTCAAAGATAGATCTGAAAAGTGGATATCATCAGATTCGGATCAGAGAAGGAGATGAATGGAAGACTGCCTTCAAGACAAAGGAAGGACTATATGAGTGGTTAGTCATGCCTTTTGGGGTAACCAATGCACCGAGCACTTTCATGTGGCTCATGAACGAGGTTCTGAAAGAATTTCTGGGTAAGTTTGTCATTGTTTACCTAGATGATATTTTGATCTTTAGTAAGACATTGGATGAGCATATGATGCATATTTGTATGGTATTTGAGAAGTTGAGAGAAGAAAAATTGTTGATTAATTTGAAGAAGTGCAATTTTGTGAAGAAAGAGTTGGTGTATTTGGGATTTGTAGTTTCAGTAGAAGGTCTAAAAATGGACCCAGAGAAGGTACAAGATATCCTTGAATGGCCTATTCCGAGGAGTGCTACTGAGGTAAGATCTTTTCATGGTCTAGCTAGCTTTTACAGAAAGTTTATCAGAAATTTTAGCAGTATTTGTGGACCCTTGACTGAAACAATGAGAGGGGATAGAAAAGAGTTTAAGTGGACTAATGGGGCAAAAAAGAGTTTTCAATTGTTGAAACAAAAAGTTATAGAACAACCAGTTTTAGCACTTCCAGATTTTAATAAGGTGTTTCAAGTAGATTGTGATGCTAGTGGTGCTGCAATAGGAGCTGTTATGAGCCAAGAAGGTAAACCTGTTGCTTATTTCAGTGAGAAATTAAATGATGCCAAGAGAAAATATTCTGTTTATGATCAAAAATTTTATGCTATAGTTCAGGCATTGAAAAAGTGGAGGCACTATCTGCTTCCTAAGGAGTTTGTTTTGTATACTGATCATCAAGCTTTGCAATATTTGAATAGTCAAGGAAAATTGAATCAAAGGCATTTGAAATGGGTTGAGTTTTTGCAGAGTTATACATTTGTTTTGAAACACAGGAGTGGAAAGTCTAATAGGGTTGCAGATGCTCTTAGCAGAAGGCAACTATTGCTGACAGAAATGCAGATTGAAGTGGTTGGGTTCAAGGAACTCAAGAATTTGTATCCAGAGGATCCTGATTTTGGTGAAGCTTGGAAGGCTTGTACAGAACTTGTTACTCTAGATAGGACGAAATGGCTGGATTTTATCATCCAAGATGATATGCTATTTAGAGGGAGTCAGTTGTGCATTCCACGAAGTTCTATGAGGGAGAATCTCATCAAGGAGAAGCATAGTGGAGGATTGGCTGGACATTTTGGTCATGATAAAACCTTTGCTTTGGTTGGTGAGAATTATTATTGGCCATAATTGCAGCAAGATGTGAAGAAGTTTGTACAGAGTTGCAGAGTATGTCAGATGGTGAAAGGAGTGAAGCAGAATACAGGGTTGTATCAGCCATTACCTATACCAGAGAAGCCTTGGGAGGATATCAATATGGACTTTGTTCTTGGTTTACCGAGGACACAGCGGGGACATGATTCAATTTTTGTAGTAGTTGACCGATTTTCAAAGATGGCACATTTCATTCCCTGCAAGAAGACTAATGATGTTGTTCATGTAGTAGAATTATTTTTCAGAAAAGTAGTGAGACTTCATGGTTTTTCAAGGACCATAGTTTCAGATCGGGAGACTAAGTTTGTTGGATATTTCTGGCGTACATTGTGGAAGAAGTTGAAGACAGATTTGAAGTTCAGTTCATCACATCATCCACAGACTGATGGATAGACAAAGGTGGTGAATAGAAGTTTGGGAAATTTGCTGAGATGTTTGGTTGGAGATAAGCCAACAGGATGGGATTTGATTTTACCACAAGCAGAATTTGCATACAATAATTCTATCAACAGGAGCACTGGTAAATCACCATTCCAGATTGTATATGGAAGTAGTCCAAGAAATGCATCTGAATTGAGGAAGATAGATAAAGGAGAAATAAGTAGTGCTGAAGCTGAGGATTTTGCAGAACACTTGAAGAACATCCATGGGGAGGTGAGGAAGCATATTACCAAGATGAACACACAGTATAAGGCTAAAGCAGATGAGAAAAGGAGGTATAAGGAATTTCAAGTTGGTGATGAAGTCATGGTTCATTTGCGGAAGGAGCGGTTTCCAGTTGGTACATATAACAAGCTGAAAATGAAGAAGTTTGGACCATGTAGGATACTGAAGAAACATGATTCAGGAAATGCATATGAGGTAGAATTACCTATTGAGCTAAATATTTCACCAGTGTTTAACATTTCAAATCTGATAGAGTATCATGAAGGACGTGTTGAAGATGAGATCATAGCAGCACAATGGAGTATTCCAGCAACTAGTTCAGACACTAAGGAGATCGAAGATATACTGGACAGTCATGTTGGCAGAAGCACAAGGAACAGGACATATGAAGAATATCTGGTCAAGTGGAAAGGATGACCTGTTGAAGATTCATCATGGCTGACAAAGGAGGAGGTTAGCCATCTTGGCTTTCCTCTGCACACCTGAGTCGTGACAGGGTCACTTCTCAAATTACCCTGGGTGTCTGATGTAGGAGCATCCTGGGTGTAAGAGCAATCTTGCATCACCCAAAAATATTTCTATTTTTGTATTCAATAAGGGCTATTTTGTGTAGAACTGCTATTTATGGAAAGTTACTATTTTTGGTAATTTTCATATGTGCTCAGAATGATCTGATTTCTTTCTTGGAGGTTCATTTTGGTCATATAAGTCTGCCAGTAAAGTTTCATTGCCAGATCAAGTGTATATTGAAAGATATTGAAGATTTTCGGTATTGGCAGCAGGGTACAGAAACTTTGAACTCAGTTTTGAAGGCTTTAGAGGCCCCGGATGAGGTCAAAAATTTGAGTGACGGGTGCTTGCACGGGTCAAGCCTGTAGAGCGCTTTGTGGTGTTTTCGAAATGGGGTTATAATAGCCGATCGGGTCAACTGGTGATGACTTATGGTCTTCGGAAGTTGGGCCACCTGAAATGGCAGAAAATAATTTTCTTCAAAAATTTTGTTCGGGTTTCAAAGGTTATCTTGAGCCGACTATGATGTAATAAAATGTAAAATAAAATAATTCTAAGTTTGGTCGGCCTTATTGGCTAAAAATTCTAGAACCTTCCCAGGCGGTGGAAAATTGCCTATTTAAGGAAGGCTGTATTATTGTCTTAGGCAGTTCAGAATAGTTCTGGGTAGTAGATCTGGGTAATAGTTCGAGGCTTTGTCCTACAGAATATTGTAAGGGAATGCCCATGTGGCTTTGCATATTGTAATTCTGAAAGTTTGTAATTCCACATTTGTGGAGATAATAAGAAGCCAATTTTCTGTTCTTGCATATTGTTGTTGTTTCTCTATATCTGTTATGTGTTTGTGGTATTAAGGGGAGCACCCTTCATCACCTATTCCAACACATAGAGAAAAAGGGGAAAAGGTTGTGGAAAGAGGCTTTCCTTGGTCAAGCCCCTGTATAGGAATCAACCTTGAAAGAGAATTGAAATTGCATAAGGAAAGTATTGTAAACAAGATAAATGTAAGTATTAACTTTGCACAAAACCCTCATGGATGGATGTTAGGATCTGATAAATTCACAAGGATGCTTAAATGTATTCTTGAGATGTAGAATCAAGGATGACTTTACAAATGCAATGAATCTACACTTGTCAATCCTAGATCTTGAATGTATGATATGCTTGATAACTTGAATGTGTCGATATCATTTCTAGCTTGAGCATTCCTCTACTTGGCCATCATGGGAGAGAAACTTTCATCAACTAGAGAAGATTGACTTTTCTTGAATGGATCTTGAAGAAATGAAGACTTGGAGATCTTCAATTGGGTGCTTGCCTTCAAATGTTGAGTCCACCACTTCATTTGTACAACTTTAAACCTTTTTTGCACTTGATATCATGTAATTGTACATATTGCACAATAATCTTGGATGTCAAAATGAGAGGCCTTGATGTCTTTTTATACTCATTTTGGGACTCAATATTGTCGGGCCAACCACAAAGAAAGGTTTGGAAGAAACACTCTCGCATTGCGCCCGAAGCTTATTGAAGCACAAATATATATGACAAGGCCAAAAATAGAGGCCTTGTCCAAGTGATGATTGTGAAACTTTCCCAAGTTTAGGGGATTGTGATAAGTTGTGGTGAAAGAAAATAAATGAAACAAGAATCAAGCGTAGGGGACATTTAGACCTAGAAATTACTAAAGTGGGACCTAATAGGTCCTAAAGCTTCCAATTATGGGTGCTAATTTTTTAGGATGATACATTTATCCCCCACTTTAGCTGGAGTATGAGGCAAATTCATACTCATAGTAAAGTATATTGAATGCATAGGATGATCTCATCAAGGTCAAGGAGGCAAAGAAACATCAAGCCCCCAAGTGACTTAGGTCCTCATCAAATCCAAAACTGATAGAGAGAGAGAGAGAGAGATTACCTAGTCTAGTAAGATCGTATGTCTTATTGTAAACCACACAAAGAAACTACCATAAAAGATGGCATTGAAATTCCAAAAAAAAAGTGTTATGCTAGTTCAATCCATTAAGGACCTATCATTAAGGAAAGTGTATCCAACAAGGGATCTAGAAAAGAATGATCTATCTTAAGGAAAGGTAAACTTCCTTATGGATCAAAAAGAGAAGGGGGGTCTATCCTTAAGGAAAGTGTATCCATTAAGGGATCAAGAAGAAAGATTTTTCCTAAGGGAAAGGTAAGCTTCCATAGGGATTGAAAAGAAAAACACAAGGATCTATCCTTAAGAGAAGTGTATCTAATAAGGGATCCAAAAGATGATCAGTAAAATGATCAAATGCAAAGTAGCATTGAATAAGTGTGTGTGTGCACAAAATGTGAAACATAGGGAAGAGTGTATGCCCCCATGTTATGGCAATTACAAATGCCTTAATAGGAGCAATGACTTTAACAGAGTGTACATGAATCTATAAGAAACGTTTCCATTATGAAATGCCCCCAAGAAAAGATAAATTAAGGGAAATGAGCACATGAAAAAAGAGAGAACGGAAGGGATCTACTAACTTTGGAGTTAATATGATTATATATTAATATGTAAAATATTATATCAAAATTAAATTCCATCATCCCCCAAAGGTAGTAGAACTACAAGCACAATGGAAGAAAATCATGTAAGAGTTACGAAGAAGAGTATTTTTGGGCCAATAGCATGGAGACCAAAAAGAATAGGTAGCTACCATTTTGCATCATCCTAAGAAGACAACACAAAGTCATATGTACGAATAGTGGAACATTCATGACATAACATGTAATGACATATAGAAGAAGGGAGATACAAATAAAATAATGTTTACAACTTTGTGATTCCTTTATCACCTTGTTCCAATAGGGAAACAAGTGTTGTTTAAAGAAATATAAATAAAACATATAAAGAGAAGCACGTCACAGGGGAACCAAATTACAGCAAGAAAACACACAAAATACACTGCACAAGAGGATCTAGTCAAGTGTATCACCTTCCCCCTTCATCTTGGTCTATAGTGTGTAGGGAAGGTGGGCAACTCACAAGAGAAGCAACATCAAGCACAAAAAATAGAACAATAGATAGTTCTAAACAAGGACCATGCTATGAAGATAGTTCACTATGTTTGTCACTAGGAGTGATAGATAACTGTTGTGAAAGCATAGCTGGTAAATCATGATCAATATTAGTAGTCTCATAGTCATCAGAATCACTAGCATGAATATCATTGTTAGCATCAAGAAAATCATCATCAAGTGCATCTTCTTCATTTAAATTAATTGTAATAGAATCTAAGATACAAATAACATTGTCATGTTTGTTCATTTTAAATTCACTTCATTCGTTGGCTCAAGCATGGGTTGGTTAAAGGGAAACAAAGCATGATGAGGTGTATGAGGTGAAGCAATGTTTTGAGAAGTATGTTGACAAGATCTAGCACGACGCTTGCGATGAGGGTCACGAGCATGACGATTGTATTTCATTTTGTTAGAAATTTGGTTTGGGATAGGATCAATCAACATCGGGTCCTTTTCTTCTCTAGGAGGAAGAACTGAATGAACCACACTAGGTTGAGAGATGGGTTGATAAGTATGTGTATGCGTAATTGGAAGAGGAGGTATAGGTGGTGTAGGAAGAAGTCCATGTCCAGGGCAAAGAGATGGAACATCCTTAGGTTCGCTAAGTTCATAAATATTTTGGACCAAATAGGCTTGGTGTGATAAAAAAAATGGTCAAGATGGGTTTGAGTTAGATAAGGCATAAAAGGCCAAAATAAATCAAGGTCAATTGAGTCTCGAGGCACTAGAAGATGATAAAGACTATGGTTAATAGTCATGATTTCTCCATTGTGAAGAAATTTAACACATTTAAGAATAGGAGAAGCCATGGATTTCATCAAAGTAAGCCAAGGAAGACCAAGTTTGACTTGAAATTGATCATAAGTCGAGATGACAGTGAAAGTAGCATGTATAGTTTTACCACCAACTTCAACATGAAATGAAATGGATCCATGGGAAGGATAAAGAAAAACATTACAATTTTGGATCATAACATCAGATTTATCATAGAAGTCATGTTGCAGTTGTCTATTATAAATATGTTCTTCAGTTGTCACATTTACCATGCAAGTGGGATTAGTGAGGACACCATGGGAAGAAAGGCCAACAACCTTTGCGACAATGTAGAGAGGACCATCAAGTACTTTAATTGTCTCAAAAGGGTCAAAGGTAATGCAAATCTCAAATGAAGGTTTAGGTTTGGGTTTAACTTTCTCAACTTGGTTGACCACATGGTTAGCTTCATCAATTTTTTCATTATAGTCAATGTAAGGAGAAGAAGAAGAAGGTTGGGTTTGATCAATGGTATTGATTGAATGAGAGGGAAAAGGGTTAGTATAGATTTGTAAATTTTGGTTAGGAGGTGCAATAGATTTATTTCCATTGTTATTGTCACCTTTGACATATATAAAATTGGAATCAATAAGGTATTGAATAATAATTTTCAACTGATAACACTTCTCAATATCATGACCAGGTTGATGGTGGTATTAGAAGATAACTTTGGGATCAAAGTATTTGGATTTAGGTTTGGGTGGATCAATGAGTTTGATAGGAGTAAGTGTTAACACATTAGTATTAAGTAAATTTGACATCACATTATGTAAAGATTTAGAAAGCTGAGTATAATTATGGGAAAGTTGAAAAATAGATGACAAAGGAGCCACACCTTTGGATGCTGCTACCACTTATTCATCAACCGTGTTTGATGAGTTGTTGAATTTTATGAAGGTTTTCATATTTTGAAACTTGTTAAAATTGTTGGATGTAGAATCACTCTTATCAATGGAAACATGAATCATTGGAGTGATGCTCTCAAATTGACTCACTTTTAGTTGATAATGATGAAGCACTACACACAATTGAGAAAATGAAGATAATTCAAAAATAAGTATCGTATCTCTAATGTCTTTTTGTAAATTAGTAATTAAAATGTGTTGCACATCAACATTAGGGACATGATAAGAAATATGAGCATGCAAATGCTTAAATACACCAATGAAATCACTAAATTTTTCTTTAACACCATGTTTACAATGCATTAAATCAGTAAAAGAAATTTGAGGACCAATGTTGTTTTGAAATTGTTGAATGAAAGCATTAGAAAGCTTCTGAAAGGAATTAATAGAATAAGGAGGCAAAGAAAAATACCATTGTAAGGCTTTGTCTCAAAGGGTTCTAGTAAATAACTTTTCCATGAACCTATGGTCGTGAGATAAATCTCTACATAAGGTTTGAAAAGTCTTAACATGAGTCAAAGGATCACCCCTACCATTATAAGTCTCAAGATGTGGAATCTCAATATTTTTCAAGATAATAGCACAAATGATATCCAAAGATAAAGGACTAGCAATATCACAAGTAGGAATGTTGAGCTTGGATTGAGTCATGGAAGTAATTTGTTGTTGCAAAGAAGACATAGTTTGAGCCAAATTATTCATTGTAGAATCAATAGAAAGAATGGTGGGAGGAGAAGTATGAGAAATGTTAGGAGCAATGTTGGAAATTTAAGGAATGGTTGAATATGAAAAAGGGACACTATGATAAATGGGCATGAAAGAAGGCACTGAAACACATGGCACACTTGAAGGAATGGAAGGAAGAATAAGATTAGGAAGACTCAAATGTGTAAGATTAGAATTTGGATTAAAGTTGTTATGATAGGTGGAGCATAGGTAGATACACTAAGAATGGAAGTAGAGATAGGCATGGACATCTCAACACTTGTAGTAGGTGGAATGAGGCCTAAATCTTGAGCACAATCCCTAAGAGGTTTGATATTGGTATGAACAAGATGAGAAATGATATGCAAGATGTCAATTCCATGTTCATCATTATGAATAAGTTTCCTTATGCCTTCTACAACATAAAGGGCCTTAGGATTAAGATTTTCTTGAGCTAGCCATTGTTCAAACTTTTCAAAATCATGAGAAAGTTTTTGGACTTGGATAGAAGGAACCCTTAAGGCCTCATCTTCATCATGAGAATAATGAGAAGAGTTATTCTTTGTGATAGGATTGATATCATTAAGATGCATGTTGGTCTCATTAAGATTCCTAGGAAAGAAGGAGGGTTTGATATTAAAGGAACCCATAAGTGTATGGATTATTCTAACCAGAATGCTATAGGTTGGACTCAAAGTGATAAAATTCATGCACAAGGGAATGAAAGGAAAGATAAATGCAATGTAATTATGAGATTTGAAGTAAATATGCAAAAAGAAAGTCTTTAAGGACACACACATTAACTATCAAATTCAAACTAGATAAGAATACATACCATGCAACAAAGATGTAATGTAAATAGTAACTATCACCATGCATAAAAAGTAAATCTAGATATATAATTTCAAGAAAGGGAATCTAACACCAAAATTAGAATGGAAATTTTATAAGTTGGGTTCACTAAAATGTACAATAGAAAATGGTAATAAACCTATAATAGGAATGCATATCACTCACCAAATTGTGGTGTTGTACATTAGGGGAATGGTCTCCCAAAGGTTCATCCTCAAAAAAATCAAATTATCACAATCCAAAAAGGATGAAGGGGTGATAATGAAAGATATAAGTGAGAGTAGGGAATTGGTGTTCACTTTCCCTTTATGTGATGTGAAGAAAATGTAATGTGATGTGAAATGTATGTGATAAAAATAATGTATGAAAGGAAATGGATTCTATGATAAAGAAGTGATAACTAGCAAGATATAATATTAGATCTGATGTAGAAAAGTAAGTACATGGGGAAAATAGCTAGAGGGAACTTACCTTAAAGGGAAAAGTAAGAAAATAAGCCTTCAAATCTGATTTTGACTATCGCAAAGCTATCAGAATTAGATATAATTATAGATCAGGGTCTCTGGCACTTATAGCTACTGATTGTGAAAATCTCAGACCTAGAGGATAAAGCTGAAAATAGAGGCCTTGTCTAGGAAATGACTGAAAATATCGGCCTTGTCTAAGACAAGGATGAAGATGGCGGCCTTGTCCTTTTGACTCTGAAGTTGATGAAATTTATAGAGGACTTGTTGTGTGTGTGAAAATTGTACCTAATCTGTAGACACAACACTTCAGTAAAACATTAGAGGTTAGTGATAATCAAAATCGTGCAAAATTGAAAGCTATCTAACCAAGCGATTTACTGCCTTCTAATAGGTGCGAGATTGATGTTCTCAGATTGTAATCGAGATCAGTGACCTAGACGACACCTAAATGAAGGATTTGAATGCAAAAGATGGATATGAAATTGAATGCAATTAATCTATATTTTTGATATTTTCTATGCAATAAGAATGATAAACTGATATGAATCTATGCTAGATGAAATTGATATGCTATGAATTGATCTATCTAACAATGATATGCAAAGCTATGAAATTCTATGCTATGATATGAAAAATATGCAATTGAAATTGATCTCACAAAGCTTTGAATTCACAAGTTGATTCTTTCAAGCTCCAATTGTGCAAATGCTCCAAATCTGATATGCTATGATTCCTGTAGAGTAAGTTTGCAATTTGCGAGATGCTTGAGAGATGATTGAGAGATATTATGAAGAGATGAGCCTTGTTTTTATAGAAATCCAAGGCTTTGGAGGTGCATGAAAAAAAGTCATAAATCACTCAAATAACTCAGGTTGATTTTTGAGTTATTTTTAAATAAAGGATAATTAACTCACAAAAACATGCAAAAGCTAAGCTTTAACTCAAAATAGAGTTTAGCTTTAATTGATAATTGATAGTTGTTTGCTTTTATGATTGTGCATATTTTATTTATGAATTAATTTAATAATAAAGTGATTTATTTCCAACTTAACTACTTTTTAAAATAAAACAATTGATTTATGGGTTAATCAATTATTTAATCAAACTTTTATTAAAAACTATATTATTAAATAATGACAACTTGCTTTAATTAATTAAATAAAAATTTAATCAATTATTCATATGATATTAGATTTATTGTCAAAATTAAATAATACAATTAATAATAGATAGAATTAAATTTAATTATACAATTAAGTGGCAAATATTAAATCTAATTAATTAAATATGCAAAATATTTAATTAATCAAATTTTAGGATAAATGTGATTTATTGCCAAATAATTATAAAATTAAAGATAATTATGATGATTAGGAATATTACTAGGAATATTCCCCGATGCAGAATTTAAGATAATCAATTATGATTCGATGATGTGCAGATGTGCCTTAGATTAGGACTTCGATGTCAATTTTGTTTGAATTGAAGATGTAGGAGGTTAATGAACTTATAGCCCATTTTTGGGGTATTACATTTTGCCCCTCTTTGAATTACTGTGCGAAGCGCAGTGGTTCAAAGAAAGTCTGTGTTTGATAGAGATATGAAACTGATTCGAAAGATAAACCAATCTCAAGATAGAAACCGATTGAGAGATATTGAGATAGGAGGTCCTGAATGACCAGAGATAATGTTCACTGTAGCAGCGATGAACCTATGATTGCGAAAAAGTGTCAAAATGCCTGATTCTGAACCTTAGGATTGATAAGAAGTGAGTGACCCATTCTAGACTCGATTGTCTTAGCAGAACTAGCAGGTATCACATCCGAACCCTTTAGTTACCGAAGAACCAAGGAAAGAACACTATGATCTGATGGTTGCAAAAACTGATACAGTTTACAAGATTAGGAGAATACCAGATTGATATGGATCGATGAATCTGATATGCCCCAAGTGATGATAGATTTGCCCCGAGTGATGAGGACTTTTGATGAATCAGCGACTAGATGTGATTATTGTCTTGATCACTGATGAAAGATATTGATAGATTTGATTGACAGACTTTGAATGATGTGCAATACCATGCCCCCTTCGGGATTAAAATTGAAATCTGACAAGAAAAGTAAGCGTTATAGTTTAGAAGCATGTTAATTGATTTGAGAAGTGTGGTTATATACGTCCGAGAAAGCATTCTACATCGTTTAGAGGTCCTGAAGACCAAGTTTGACTAGGTTTGACCATAAGTTGACCATGGTTGACCAAGTTGAAATTTTGATAGTTTGATGTAAGATAATCAGTTAAGTTGAATACTAGATTTCTGTGATGATTGAAGGTTGATTATGCAAGCAATTAATAATATGAATGATCTCAGATTTGAATTTTGATCCCGAAAAAGGATTCTACTTGCTATTTCATTGGAGGAACCTTCATGTGAGATTCAGTTCTTGTTAGACTTGAAGATGCGATTTGAAGAATCATTTAAGCATTGAAGTTCGTTTAATCATTGTGAGATCATGCAAACATGCAAAATGCAATGAGACATGCAAAATGAAATGCAACCTAAGACCTAGGACCTACTCACTGATCATATGTCGATTTTTTATCATCATTGAACTTTTAGGTAACCGGATAAATCAATACAATGCCCACTAGCCATGAAACCATAGACATGAATATCGATTTGTATGTGCAAGAATCAATACAACACCCACTGGTTATACAACCATGGACATATGAATATTGATTTATTTTCGGAATGTTGGATTAGATATAAGCACCAAGGCACAAACGCCAGGATGACTTGAATATCATGTCCATTTTGATATAGCAATTTGTACAAGCATCAAAACATAAACATCGTGATGACCTGAGTACGCCTTGCATGGCAAACACATCAAACAGTCAAGAGATCATTCTAAATCCAATGTGAATTATCCGTAGTGACCCTTTACCGTTCACATCCTTAGGCAAGATTGCGTTCCACAGTAGGAGAAAGAACTTACTCAAAAAGACAATAGTTAGATCAAACATCCTTGAATTGTCTGGGTATCAATGGTCGAGGTACGCATGGCCATCCAATTCAAGATAGAGGCTCTTATAGTCGGACACCATTTCAATCCAGAATTTCCAAAGTTAGATTTTCACATACAAGCAGAAGATAAAGAAAAGATTATGCCCCCAGTCATCACTCTCTAAATCCTATAAAGGACATCATCGAAGAGCTCGAAGGGACACAATATGCAAAAATCTCAATGCGAATCAGTAAGCATACAAGGAGATAAAAGCATGTAAAAAGCATAGATTGTTTTCAGTTGGGTTTTGATGTTTGATTGCGTTGTTGTAGATGCAAAATCCTTTCTGGAGACAAGCAGACTGACTGACTCAAATGAAGCTTCAAAGGACTCTAAGTGGATATGACATGTCTAAGATACATGGGAGACTATAAGATATGACATTGATTGCCCCCAAGTTTGAACATTGATAGGATACAGCGGCGCAAGCTGATTGGTGTACAGACCGACTTATTGAAAACTGGAAATGTTGAAACCAACCGGGAGATATGTACAAACTAAAGCAAGACTGAAAGCTGAGAAAGACCAAGATTGTGCTGATAGATTGAGCGTTTTGAACAAGTGGCACCCGTTTGTCGAGTTTTCACCATCTTGGCAGAGATTCTATTTTTGCTACCAAGGCGCCTATTTCCAGGTTTTCACCAAGGCACTTTTTCTTTTTCTCATTTTTTTTTGTATTTTTTTATTTTTTCAATTTTTATTTATTTATTTTTTTTGTATTTTTTTTTCATTTTTCAAATTTTTTGAATTTTTGATATTTTTTGATTTTTTTGTGAATCATCAAGGTGCCTATTGCTAGGTTTTCACCAAGATGTTCATTTTTTTAGGACTTTTTCTGATTTTTAAGATTTTTTTCAGGACATTTACCAAGCACTGAATGCCTTAGGCATAGAATTTCTTCAGATGGAAAACGTTGATTGGTTCT
The DNA here is from genome assembly GCA_027943335.1 of Chamaecyparis obtusa. Classification (NCBI taxonomy): domain Eukaryota; kingdom Viridiplantae; phylum Streptophyta; class Pinopsida; order Cupressales; family Cupressaceae; genus Chamaecyparis; species Chamaecyparis obtusa. Next base: position 1,516,781 of record BSBK01004397.1, on the reverse strand, counting down.
CGGAGCTGTTCTCCTTCAGTCGTTGAGAGTTGATAGGCACCAGAGCCAAAAGTAGCAGTGATAACAAAGGGACCCAGCCAATTGGGTTCGAACTTCCCCTTGCGTTCTCGATGTGATTGATTTTTAAGATTTTCTCTCAACACTAGATCACCAACCTGAAATTCTCTGTATCTGACTTTCTTGTTGTAGCCTCCAGACATTCTTTTCTGATACACTTTGAGATGATCATACGCTGCTTGCCTATGCTCATCTAGTAGTTCCAGTTCTTATAACCTAGACACTCTGTAGTCATCGTCTGTGAAAAGTCCATGCATTCTGATTCTGAGTGATGGGATTTCACCTCAATAGGTAGTACTGCTTCAGACCCATAAACTAAAGCAAATGGTGTAGCCCCAGTAGGTGTTCTGATACTTGTTCTGACACTCATTCTAATACTGATTCTGATATTGATTCTGATAATTATTCTGATACTTGTTCTAATACTGGTTCTGATACCGGTTCTGATACTGGTTCTGATAATTATTCTGATAATTGTTCTGATACTAGTTCTGATACTTGGTATACTTGATAGCATCTTTTTCCATTGCAAACTCCCAAGCAAGATTATATCGTGTAGTCCCAATGTCTAGCAAGGTGGAGAACAAGAGGGATTGGCAGGCTGGTGGAAGAGATGGAAGACAAAAGAATGAAGGATAATGAAGGGAAGAAATCCTCAAGGGAAAACTCCTCAAGAATACCCAAGCTAGGGAAAAATTGTCATGTAAAGCACATTTAGACAAGTAATAAAAGGCTAGCATAGGATAAGCCACAAAAGCGTGATGCAAGAGCAGGAAAGGATGCAGTCCAAAAGAGTAGACAAGTCAAGAGGCTTCATAGCACTGTGTTTTACTCTTTCTTTCTTTTTTTTTTATTAGATCAAGACCAAAGGGGAAATGATAGCGTAAGACTAGAATGAATGGAGAAAAATAAATATGAATGCTAAACAGGAAAGGAATGAAAATAAGATCATCGTAAGATAGCTCACAAAATAGCCAAATGTTCATGTATAGGTCAACATTGTCAAAATCAAAGAGAGAAGATGGACTGGATGAAATATGTAGAAGAACTACGCATGATGCCTGATTGCCAGGTTTTCATCATGGTACTTATCCAAGGTGTCACAAGGGAGTGGTTTTCACCATAGGATGAATTTATTTCTCTTTACTTTTGCTACCAAGGCGCCTGTTTTCAGGTTTTCACCAGGGCACATTTTCAATTTTTTTTTTTTTAAATTTCATTTCCTTTTTTGGAAGAAGGCAAGCTTTTTAGATAATGCTCCTTGAAAGGATAAACCATGATATGCCAAGGATTCAAAATGACATGCTCAAAGATGCTGATAGGGAAAGGGAGATGAAAGAGAAAAATGGAGGATAAGGTTTTATGTAAAGCGAGTGAGGTTGGAAGATAGGAGGAATAGGCAAATGAGAAAAAAAGATAGGAGGTAGAAGGATAATGCATGGAAGGATTGTGAAAGGGTAGATGGAAAGGAAGGCAAGATCAATGTAAACACACACCTTGAAGGGTGGCGAGAGGGTGGAGGAAACGTGAATGAAGGAATACGTGAAGGAATATGGTGAATGGATAGCAGAGGTTGAGGTTTAGGCGCATGGAATGAAAGAATATCTTTGGAAGAAGATGAAGTGGAAGCCTTTGGAAGCTTGAATGTCAATTTCACTTTTTGCTCAACACCAGACTCTTTCAAGAGAGACTTTGGAATCCATATAGTCGTAGGCTTTTTATTTCCTTTTGATGATCTAGAGAGAATATCTTCAATGATGGATTTTGGAACCCATACTTGTCTTGTAATTTTTTTCTTAGATATCTCTTTTGACTTTATGTTTCCATGTCTATTAGAGGAGACATGGTGATCTTTTTTTGATGGATTCTTGTATTGCTTTTTTTTTTGTATTGAACATTCAAGTTACTTTCAAAGGACTTGGAATTTGTGGAAGAGGGAGGATATGACTGGTTTAGATGGGTGGGTGGATGAAAAGGATTCAAGGGTATGCATCTATGTTGATCTTGAGGAAAGATGGGAGATGGAGGTATGTAAGGACCCAAGATGGATGGCAAATTAGGAGAGTTAGGAGGGGAAAGTGAAGGGACATAAGGACCCAAGATGGAAGGAAGGCGTGAAGATCTTTGTAGTGGTGGAAGAGGTCCAAGGATGGAAGTGGAAGACGCAAAAGGATAATCAATAAGTTCATCAGCATCTATATGACAACCAAGGATATCAGCATCTTTAGAGTGAGCATTAGAATTTTCAATAGAATCGTGGACATCTTGAATATGAGCACCTTCTTTGATAGGATTGTTCAAAGCTTGCAAAGACTTAGGAAGAGTAGAAAGTGGAAGTGAACATGGAGTGCTAGAACAAGAAAATGGAAGACTTTGATCTTGACAAGGATCTTTGGATAGCACAAGTGCATAATTTTTCTTTTGATTTTCAATAGGCTTAACATTGGAAGTAACAACACTATTTTCAATAACCTTAATGGAAGTATCATCTTTGGAAATTGGAAGTGGGGTAAGGTTATTTTGATTGTCAATAAGCTCAATGGTGTAAGTAGTAGCTTGATCTTGCTTAGGAGAAGACTTAAGACATAGTGGAATGCATGAAAAAGGGTCTGTAGGATCAAAAGAACCTTGAAGCGAATAAGAGACATCATGAAAAGGATTGGATGACATGGAGGGTTCTTGATCTTGATCTTTCTTGATGTTCTTTTCTTTATCATTTTTAGAGTCCTCTTGACATGGAGCCACTTCTAAGGACAAGGAAGCATGTTGGGATTGTATGGAAGACTTTGGAAGAGATGGTGGAGGACTAGCTGAAGTAGGGATTATAGCATATGAAGGCTTAGGCTCTTTAGGTTTATCATTATTAAAAGTATTTGCAGCCAAGTGAAGGTTAGCTTGAGTTTCTTTAAGTGGTAGCCGTGGAGGATAACTATAGGGAACCGCATGAAAAGTATCAGGGCTTGTGTTGGATGAAGGTTCTGTGAAAGATTTGAAAGTCTCGGAAGCTTTAGCAAATGTACGGGTATTGGAGGAAGTAGGGGATGGAAGGGAACCATCACCAGACAAAGGTTCAGCATTAACATGATCTTGCTTGAGAGTGTAATCTTTATTTTTAGCCTGAGAGTTCTTAGAGGAGAGATCCTTATAGTATTGACGTTTCAAGCTAGCACGATGTATTTTATAGTCCTCAGCAGTAGTAGATGGATCATCATCAAGGTATTGTCCACAAAAGCCATCAAAGTCTCTTTCAAAATTAGAATCATATGGATCACCATCACGATCTATCCAATGTGATGGCCCATTTGTAGTAAGTAGGAACGAACGACGAGGAGGACTCTTAGGAACAGAGGTGTCATAGGTATCATTACATTGTCTGTCATCATAGTCATCATAGTCTCCAAAGCTGGATGTGTCACTCTCTGTGGAAGAGGTATCATATTGCTCAAATTTTTTTCGGGGGCATGGTGACATGTACAAGTCTTTATCAAATGGAAAAGAGTTTAGAGATTCCATGGAGAACTCTTTAGGTTCCTTTTCTTTCTCAAGTTTGTCAAGCTGGACTTGCATAGCATGTATCTGTTTCATCATAGCGGCGATCAAAATTTCTTCCTCATGTGTACGGATTCTTTGAGACATGTGTACTAATTCTTGATAGCTACTGATATGTTCTTGACACAGTGATTTTGTTCGATAGATTCTGGAACTAGGCTGAAAACATTGGATATCTTGTAATTTGATAATTTCTGACAACTCTCTCAAATTTTTCCAAACGACACTCTACAGACTCGTACGACAGTTGGGTAGCAATGAAACAATAGTTGAAAAACTCGTACGACAGTTGCAAGATTTTGACTTCTTGAAATGACTTTTGACTCCAGAAAGATTTTACGTCAATTTTTGCAAAATTTAAGGTCTTCAGTTTTGGATTGTTTGCAAATTGTACTGTCCAGATTTTGAAGGTTATACCAGATTTGATCATTTTTAATAGCCAAGTAGATAAACAAACACGCAGAACAACAAGCAAGTGATTCCAAGCACGTCTGAAAATAATGAACAAGGGCAAAAGCAACCTTGCGCATGAACAATCAAGTGACCAAATTGTGCTAATCCCTGAGAGTACTAATTGTGTATGTTCTGAAAAGTTTTGCAATAACACACATATACCTGAAAGTGAAAAATTGGCCTTTCTAGGGTTTTTAGTAATGGTTTGACTCTGCAACTTTTATGATTCAAAGGGGTGAACTCCAATCTCAGTGCACCAGGGTTTTGACACAGTCCGAGAACTTAATCTTCAAGAGCTGCTAGGGAGATCTGACAACCCAACAATGAACCATACCCATGGAGATTTCTTCCACAAGGACATTTATATAGCGGCTGTCACTACCACGACAAAAATGACTATGACCGCTTGAGGTTCCATCAACGCAGTTTGCCCTGTGAAGGGATTGTCTGCTACGGTTAACCCTCTCTAAAGATGACTCATAGATTTATACCACAAGGGGACTTGGCTCCAGATCCAAGGTTTTTGACACCTTTTCACTTTTAACCCAAACAAAGCAAGCAGATTAATCCGACACGCTAAGACAAAGTTTTGTTCCACCAAGGTCTGTGATATCAACTCCACGTGATCTATCAACCTCTCTGGGGAGAGAATGTATCAATCAATAAGAGAAGACGCACTAACCAATTTTGATTCACCAAAGCTCGTGATATCAACCCCACGTGATCTATCAACCTCTCCGGAGAGAGAATGTGTCGATCAATAAGAGAAGACGCACTAACCAAGTTGAATGTGAAACGCACTAAGTATCCTCCCTACCTACAAGGATTCTGTCGTCAAAAATTTTTTTTCTAGGAATCCAATCTCTCAAGAATCACGAATAGTGTTCATAGGGCCTAATTACTATGTGAGCACAGATATATTCCCGAAAGCAAATCTACCAAAAGCATCCAAAAAGTAGAAAGAGGAACACTTAACGCTTAAAGCAAATATGAGATGAGTCCACAAGGTGGAACACTTAACACCTCACACAAGCTGAAAATGAGTCCACAATTTAGAAAACAAGTGAGTTCCTAAAAGCACAAAAGGGTTTCCAAGTGGAACACTTAACGCTTCTGTCCTGTTGACCCCTCCCCTTTATGGCGCTGAGATTGCAACCACGGGGCGGAAATGAGGGGCCAGTGGATTAGCGAGTCCAATAACCCAAGATAGCAATCAAGATCAATCACAAGTATTCTAAGACGACTTAATGAATCCTTAAGGGATCACAACCTAGTATCAAATTATGCAAGTGTGTAGAAATAGATCAAAAGCATGAAAAGATGCACACAAGCTTGACACATAAGAGATTTATTTTAAGTCCAAATCAAAATGTTTTCAGAACAAGGAGAATACCTCATGATCCTCGCAACGCGCTTAGTAGATTCTACCTAATTTTTAGCAATTTTTGTTGAGCTTTTCCATGCAAGCAAGTGACGAACTCTCCAACAAGCAAACAAGCAAATAAGATATGCAAAATATATTCAACTTATGAAAACCATAGGGTTAGCTCTAAAAATCAATTGTTAGGAGCAATAATAACCATAAATTAATCCAAATGACAACTCATATCATGCATTGAATCATATGAAAAATAAGTGCATACCCATCATAAAATTTTAATTTTTTTGCACTACATTTGACCTAGTCAATAAGATCTAATTTTTTTGATATGATTTTGGCCACAAAAATAGAAATTCAGAATAAAGAACCCTACTAAAAAATAGAGAGCTTTCCAAAAATGCAAAAATTTTAGAAAAATCTCTTCATTTGTGCCCTAGAGACCCATTTTATCAAAATAGACTAGTTTTTACAAATTGACTATTTGAGCTATTAAATTGCATCCAAATTTAAAACACAAATAATAGACCCCCTGTAGAATTTGAAGAGCTTTCTGAAAATGTAAAAATTTCAAAAAAATATGCTGATTTGCGTCAGATATTAATTTTTTATGAAAAATTGAAAAAAAATTATTAAAAATTCAAAATAATTCAAAAAATTCTAAATTTTTTTTCAAAGCTTCCTTGATATGTCTCCAATCTACAAAAAACATTTTAGACCAAAAATCCAAGCCGTTTGGGAGATAAAATTAAATCTTTGAAACTTTAGGGTTTTAGCTCCAAGAATCAAAATCAGCATGCAAAGGTGGGTTGCCCCACTGTGGGCGCCAGAAATGTGTGTGTGAAAATTGTACCTAATCTGTAGACACAACACTTCAGTAAAACATTAGAGGTTAGTGATAATCAAAATCATGCAAAATTGAAAGCTATCTAACCAAGCGATTTACTGCCTTCTAATAGGTGCGAGATTGATGTTCTCAGATTGTAATCGAGATCAGTGACCTAGACGACACCTAAATGAAGGATTTGAATGCAAAAGATGGATATGAAATTGAATGCAATTAATCTATATTTTTTATATTTTCTATGCAATAAGAATGATAAACTGATATGAATCTATGCTAAATGAAATTGATATGCTATGAATTGATCTATCTAACAATGATATGCAAAGCTATGAAATTCTATGCTATGATATGAAAAATATGCAATTGAAATTGATCTCACAAAGCTTTGAATTCGCAAGTTGATTCTTTCAAGCTCCAATTGTGCAAATTCTCCAAATCTGATATGCTATGATTCCTGTAGAGTAAGTTTGCAATTTGCGAGATGCTTGAGAGATGATTGAGAGATATTATGAAGAGATGAGCCTTATTTTTATAGAAATCCAAGGCTTTGGAGGTGCATGAAAAAAAGTCATAAATCACTCAAATAACTCAGGTTGATTTTTGAGTTATTTTTAAATAAAAGATAATTAACTCACAAAAACATGCAAAAGCTAAGCTTTAACTCAAAATAGAGTTTAGCTTTAATTGATAATTGATAGTTGTTTGCTTTTATGATTGTGCATATTTTATTTATGAATTAATTTAATAATAAAGTGATTTATTTCCAACTTAACTACTTTTTAAAATAAAACAATTGATTTATGGGTTAATCAATTATTTAATCAAACTTTTATTAAAAACTATATTATTAAATAATGACAACTTGCTTTAATTAATTAAATAAAAATTTAATCAATTATTCATATGATATTAGATTTATTGTCAAAATTAAATAATACAATTAATAATAGATAGAATTAAATTTAATTATACAATTAAGTGGCAAATATTAAATCTAATTAATTAAATATGCAAAATATTTAATTAATCAAATTTTAGGATAAATGTGATTTATTGCCAAATAATTATAAAATTAAAGATAATTATGATGATTATGAATATTACTAGGAATATTCCCCGATGCAAAATTTAAGATAATCAATTATGATTCGATGATGTGCAGATGTGCCTTAGATTAGGACTTCGATGTCGATTTTGTTCGAATTGAAGATGTAAGAGGTTAATGAACTTATAGCCCATTTTTGGGGTATTACACCTGTAACTGGTTTTGGTATTCCCAAATATGGATATTAAAATCCATAACTTGTTCCTAGACATAGATAGAAAGGGGAAAAGAGCAGACAGGGGCTTGCCTTGGTTAAGCCCCTGTATAGGAATCAATCTTTAAAGATAATTGAAATTGCATAAGAAAAGTATTGTAAACAAAATAAATATGAGTATTCGCCTTGCATGAAAAATCAATGGGGTCTTCACTGAAAGGGAAATACAATATCACATGTGTTCATATTGGGGAGTTTAAAGTTGGCAAAAAAGGGGGTAATATATTGCCTAAATAGGGGGGAGAGGATTTTTTTGGGGCGAGGGGTGGGGGTTTATATAGAAAAATATGTGTGGGGGGTATTGAATGGGTATTGGAGGGGGTGAAAAAAGGGAGTTTGGGGCAATATTTTTTGAAAATAGGGGGATTCTTTAGTATGCCACAAACTCACGTGCTATGATTTAGGTTCACTAAGTGAAGCCCTCATGGAAAAACCCTCACAAATGGATGTTAGGATTTGATAAACCCATAAGGATACTTGAATGTATGCTTGATATGTAGAATCAAGGATGTCTTAAAAAATGCAATGGATCTACACTTGCTAATCCTAGAACTTGAATGTATGATATGTTTGATAACTTGAATGTGTGGATCTCCTTGCTAGCTTGAGAATTCCTCTACTTGGCCATCATGAGAGAGAAACTCACATTAACTAGAGAAGATTTCCTTTGCTTGAATGAATCTTGAAGAAATGGAGATTTGAAGATCTTCAATTGGGTGCTTTCTATCAAATCTTGAGTCCACCACTTCACTTGCACAACTTAAAACCTTTCTTGGTCTGATACATGTAATTCTATGGATTGTAATATAATCTTGGATGTCAAAATGAGAGGCCTCAATGTCATTTTATACTCATTTTAGGACTCAATATTGTTGGGACGACCATAAAGAAAGATTTGGAAGAAATACTCCTACATTGGACCCGAAGCTCATTGAAACGTAAAGCTCTAAGACAAGGCCAAAAATAGTGGCCTTGTCCAGACGATGATTTTGAAGCTTTCTTGGGTTTAGGGAAGTGTGATAAGTTGTGGGGGAAGAAAATAAATGAAGCGAGAATCAAGTATAGGGGACATCCAAACCTAGAAATCACTAAAGTGGGGCCTAACAGGTCCTAGAGCTTCCAATTATGGGTGTTGACTTTTTAGGACGGTCTAATTAGTTAATGATCATTTTAATCCCTCTCATATAATTTTATCTATCTTCTAAAGGCAGAATAAGATTTCTCCTTTTGTCCTTCAACCTTAATAACATATTTTTGAAAGTTTTAGAAGCCCTTAGCTCACAGGGTGCTATTTATACGCTTACCAAAGGGATAATTACAATTCAGATTGGTAAAAAATGCCCCAAAACTAGCTAATGGATACTAAAATGCAAATAACAACAAAAATACTTTGTAATATTTTAATTCTATTATAATCTTTAATGATTATTAGATTTTGTTCCATATGAGTCTTTCAAAATACAAAGGTCTTCTTTCATATTACTACCGTCTCAAAATTTGTTACAAAATTGAATCTACTAAACGATGTTTCGATCTCTGATGGTGGGAGATTCTTTCTCTTTTTGACCTCCACATAATTACAATTATAAGATATGCTTATAAAAAATAATTAAAAAATTAAAAAATATTTTATCTTTCAAAAAATATTTATAAATATTTATGTGTTTTTATAACACACATCAAAAACTCATATATTTACATTATAATTAGAATACTAGATTATTATTTTTTATTTATTTCTTTATAATATAAAATTTTATGTATACATTATAAACATTCACATACTTCCCAATTCCAAGAAGGAATCATTTATATCATTTTTTTAATCAATAATATATATATTACCATTAACATATAATATTACATCAAAATAAAGAGAAAAAACAAAGGATTTGTTATGAAAATGATAAATACAAAGTACAATTAAAAAAATCCTTATAAAAGGAGAAAACAAATTTATTAATTAGGATATAACATATTATTATAGTATATGTTGTTGATAAGTGATTGATATTTGTAGTTCTCTAGGCTTTCTTTTATTCTCCTAGAATTTCTTTTGAACTACTATTTCTTAATTATTGTATTTAGCTTTATTCAATAGAAAAAATAAAAACAAAAAAGTAACTTTTATTGAAATCGAAATAAAGAGAAAGCTAGATAGCCATTATTTGTTCTCATGATTTCATCATATGCCTTGAGGAAAAAGCCTATAATTTAAACAAAATTAAATAGCTAGTAAAACAAATACCTAAATAAAATTAAATAACTAATTAAAGAAACATATTTTCACTCTTAATAACCTTCTTAAAAAGAAGCTAAAACTTTGTATACATAAAACAAAGAATAGATCATCACAACTACATCTAATGGGGTACCCATATAAAAAAGATAAAGTTGATGGGAAAAAATCCCAAAAAGCTAAGAGGAAAAGGGGATTCTTTCAACTTTCCCAAGAAAATCTTTCTCTATCTCAATCATCTATGAGAGATAAAAATGTATTAAAAAATGATAAAAATAATCACATCTAATATTGAGGAAAAAAAGTTATATCATAAGATTTGTCTAATATATCTATTAGTTCTTAAGAGACAACCATAATTATTATTATCATGGTTAATAAAATCATCTTATTTCATATTTACCATTTTCAATGATTATTTTCCATCATTTTTATGATTGTCTAAAAAGACATTGGAAAATATTTTTTAATATTTAATAATTAAATTAAAAATCAGACTCCACATCTGATTTTTAATTTAATTATTAAATGTTAAAAAAGGTTGCCCTTTTGGTGCCTCTGTAGCCATTTCCTTATTTATGACCCCACCAACCGTACTCGAGAGTCTAACCTAAAGCGTGCAATCATTTCGTGGCATCTGTGTCTCAATTTATTGCTTTTTTTACAACCCTTTTCAACTGTTCCTGGGAATGAAACGCAGCAGCTATGGAGATCTTCAAGGTCAAACACTTGGACAAAGAAATATGGAGGTATGTTTGTTTTGCGTAAAGAGAATTTTGTCGAAGTCAAGCGACAGGGTATGAAAATTCATGCAGAATCCGTTATTTCGTGTATATGCAATAGAAGTTGGAATAATGAATGTTCTCTATTTGGGCGTTTCATGCATAAGGATTGGGTAATTTCAGAATGTACTTGTGGGTCTTTCTTTCATAACAGTTATTGTTTCGGAATGCACTTTAGGGAATTTCATTCATTTGTCATAGATACTGTGAGAATTGGATTATGAACAATCTGTCATGTTATCAGGAGTGAGTGTTCTCAGAATGTAGTTGTAGTGGGTTTGCAAGCATTTTTATGTACCACCAGGATTGACATTCCTCGGAGGTACTCATGGGCATTTCTTATATCCTTGCTCATTAGAATTGGATACTCTCAGAACGCCCTTTTCGGTATTTCATGCATTTTCCATAAGATTATTATTGGATAAATTTTTTAACACACCTATGGGCATTTCATTCATTTGTCATGGCATTCGAATATTTTTAAGGTGGTGTTTGTGTGGAGTTCATTCAGCTGTCTTAGCATTAGGAGTGACAGTCCTCGGGGTGTCTTTTTGTTCATACAAGGTTGGGTGCTCCCAGAATGTATTTGTGGATACTTCATTCATTTGTCAATTAGGATTGGATATTTTCAGAAGCTACTTGTTGGGATTTCATCATTTTCCATGACATTATAAGTGGGCGTTCTTGGAACTTACTTGGGTGTATTTTATTTTTTTCTTATACCGTTAAAATAGAAATGATCTTTAAAATGTACTTGTGAGTAGCTCTTTCAATTGTGATACCAATATTGGACATTTAAAGTTCTTCTCAGTACGGGGTAGTTACATAATATATGTTTGTGCATTTCATTTATTTGTTGAGTGTTAGGGTTGGATGTTTTTAGCTTTTACTTGTGGGTATCTGATGTAATAGGGTTTGATGTTTTAGCTTTATCTTGTGGGTATCTCATGCATTTGTTACATCAGGTACTTTTGGGTATTTCATGCATTTGATATGCCATAGAGTGCAGTTGCTAGTATGTCATTCACTTGTCATACCATTAGGATTGGATAATTTCAGGAGGTACCTGCGAGGTATTTTATTCAGTTGTTATAGCATTAAGTTTGGGCTTTCTGGGAATGTACAAACGTGAGTGTAATTGTAGGTTTATTGGTTCACTGCATGAATTTATTGCAATGCAGTTTTATGTAGCCAATAACAGGGGATATTTTACATGAATGATACTTGAATGTTCAATGACATAATGCATTGTTTTATGAGGTTTAACATGAATATCATTTGTGATTTTATGTATCTGTGTGATACTGATGCCATGATTGGGTATTCTTGTATGGCACTTGGGTAATTATATTTTTCAATCTCAGAAGTTACTTTCATGCGCATAGGTTTAGACGTTCAATTCCTGAAGTCATTTGCAATGCAGTTTCTACACAACCAGTCATATATAATCGATGACATTGAATATTTTAGATGTGCTCTAGATATTTTTAGATTTTTTAGGGCAAAATCAAATCTCCTATCAGCTCACCTTTGTATGCACAAAAGCATGTGACTGCTGGTTTACTCAAATGGCATTAGATGTCCTATATCTGAATGTATTTTTTTTCTGAAGTTTAATATGAATGGCATTGGTGATTTCATTTCAGCTGTATTTAGAATGATCTCAAATGCTCAATGGTAGAAGGCATTTTCATGGAGATGTTTGATTTATGCTATTGGTTGCTTAATGCTAGAAAGGCATTTTTATGGAGTTTACATGATTGCTGTCAATCAACTAATGTGGCAAATTGATATTTTTAGGGAAATGGTCTTAATTAATGACTTTGGGTGTGAATTGTGCATGTAGTGTGGGAAATTCTGGTGTGCTTCCCTTTATTTTTAATTATTTTGCTGTGCTGATATTAGGGGTATCAGATTTTAAATGAAGCTTTTTGCTTATGGTATGAGTTGCTTAATGCTAGAAATTTTAAATCTAATTTGCACGAATTATCTAAGCATCCAAGATGAAGTTCTCTTTTGTTTTGGTTAAGTGTTGGACATTACTGGCATTGCATGTAAAATGGGTATCGGGCACCTAATGTTGGACGATTGTTTTATGGTCTCTCTGTTTGTTTAATTTGTAATGCTGATATTAGTGGTGTTGGATGTTAAATTTCAAAAAGATTTTCATGGATTATTCCAAACACTAAATGCAGATCTGATTTTGTTTTTTTTGTTTTTTAAACAGTTTAAAACAGGATATCGAAACCTGCATGAATGAGGATCGCAACTAGAAAGTCTGCTTAGGGGCATAGCAAAGGTTTTTTGCTTTATGACCCTAGCATGGATTATGCACATATAGCCAGGAGAACAAGGTCGGCTCAGAAGACGATTTGGCAACAGGGCTATAAAAATGAACCCGTGAAACAAGTAGATTTTATCGAGGTTCATGACAATGAAGGCGATAGTGGGAGGCCCATAATGTCTGAAGCTAACTTTAAGGAGAGCAATGTCAGGAGAACAAGGTCAGCTCAGGAAACAATATGGCAACAGTGTTACAAAACTGTGCCCGTGAAACAAGAAGCAGACTTTATGGTTTTTCATGACATTGAAAGTGACAGTGTGAAACCTGTAATGCCTGAAGCTAAGGAAATCAATACAGAGAGGTCTGTTAGTGCTATGAAACGAAGAAAACCAGGTAGGCCTAGGAAGTGTGAAAAAGACAGGGTTATGAAATCTGAAGGAGACTCGCCATCAAGGATTTCAGAAAGTCGGATTAAGCACACTAACAAAAAGTCTCGAGACTGGCTAAAGGATCAACAAGCAGACATTTTTGAGTTGTCTGACACTGGAAGTGATAGGGAAAAGCCTGTAATGTCTGCAAATAAGGAAATCAAGATAGAGAGAACTGTTAGTCCTGTGAAACAAAGAAAACGAGGTAGGCCTAGGAAATTTGAAAGAGATAAGGCTAGGAATTGTGAAAGCGATCCACAGTTAAAGATTCCAGAAAGTGGAATGAAGAATATTAACAAAAAGTCTCAAGATTGCCTGAAGAATCATATTAACTCAAACCATATTGCATGTGATCTTGAGAAATTGGTGAAGGTAGAGGTGAAGAAGCAGATAACAAAGTTATTCTGTGAAAATGCAAAGACTGGGATGCTTTTTCAGAAATCCAGAATGGGAAAATGCAGTACTAGTGAAGCTAGGAGAAAGAGGCCTCTTCAAATTTCAGACTCAGAAGAAGAGATGGAGACTGATCCATTCTTAAATACACAGAGGAATACATCAGATATTGAAAGCTTAGAAAAGTTAGTCACTAAAAATTGCATTGCAAATATTGGCGAGAATCGAAACAGCTATGGTTGCAACTCTAGCATAAAGCTGGAAAAGGTTGCCAAAGTAAAAGATGGAAGCAATCTCAAAGAATATTTGAAAAATTGGAAGAATAGCGGAGTGTCAGCACCTCAAATTCAAGACCTCGTGTTGGATACCGAACAACAATTAGAATCACCTTCAAAACATGGTGATTTAGATGACATGTGGAAGGCAATGGACACGGCCTTAAAAGAACAGGTATGTAATATTATTTTTACTTCCAGTGGGAACTTTTTGCAAACAAAATAATTAATTTATATGAACATGTAAAAGAAGAATCTCACATCACAGGTTTATAGAATTTTTAAATTTTTAAAAGTATATAAATCTATCTTTTAAAAGCAAATTTGTCAACAAAGGGTTTATGTGTCTCTGCTGCTGAGGATTTAATGAGCTTCTGTTACTGGTGAAAAGTTTTGTGTGTGAGCACAGTTTTATATATTCAATGAATTTTTTCATTTTTTGATTATAAGAGGCAGCATTGCAGTGGATTGAAAAACTATTTATTTAATATATTGTGTATCTTGGATGCTGGTCAGGATCCTTTGGAAGGAAGCAAGAACCCCAAGATTGTAAACTGTGTGAAAGGTCATGGTACAGAAATTAAGGAGTCCATAAATGGGAAAGGTGACACAAATGCTGATACAAGGCAAAAGAAACGTAGCAGAGATTTGAAACCTGTTGTTGTTGAGAAAACAAAATCGCCTTTCTTGCGTCTCTTATTGGATATTGAGATAGAAGCAAACATACCACTGGCATTTGAAAATATCTTTCAAACCCAGGAGAAATCACAGGAAGACAGAGATTTGGAGGAAATGTGGAAGGACATGGAGCTGGCCTTGAATGGGAAAACACTTAGTTCAGGCAGCAAGGTAAGTAATTTCAGTGTTCTTGAGTTGTGAGGTTCATTTCCAATGATCTTTTTTTATCAGAATCTGATTCAGTCAATAACTTCAAAGTTCAATGCAATAGTCTCACACTTCAACTTCCATGATAGTTTTGTCTTTGTGATTAGACACGAATCTGACTCAAGAAAACCAATTATATCTTTTGGTGCTAGCCATATAAATTGTGTTGCAGATATCAATCTCAATTTGAACACTTCTTTGTTAGAATTGTCTTTGTGGTTAGACACGAATCTGACTCAAGAAAACCAATTAAATCTTCTGGTGCTAGCCATATAAATTGTGTTGCAGATATCAATATCAATTTGAACACTTCTTTGTTAGAAAATCTAAAGTTAAGCTTTAAAATCGATCTTTTTGTAACAAGGATTCGCCTTCTATGCATGCAATTTTTATTTTTTTTTGTACCAGGTGCTATCACAAAAGTTTGGAAGTCCTATGAGTAAAAGGACTATCATGTCCATGTTTTAACTTCTATCATGTCCATGTTTGAACTTACTAATGATGCAAACTGGATCTTCATGTCTATGCACATATATATGATGGATGGTTGACTGGCACACTAATATTCCATGTGAATATCTTATCAGATGAATTGTAAAAACGCCGAGGACTTTCCTGAAGCCAAATCGGACATGTATGACATGTACTGCACGGGAGATCATATGTTTGTTTTAGATGAAGAAATTGGAATTATTTGCAAAATTTGCAAATTTGTAAAACAAGAAATAGATAGCATTTTACCGTCAATGGTAAGTATTCTTATCTTGAAAGAAAGACAAGCTGCTTTTTAATTGAATAATTAGAGAGATATTATATTCAATATATTTCATAAACTATATAAACCAGGGAAGCACAGATTTAAGTAATAAAATTCTGAAATCTTACTTGTGATTTTGTCCAATTTTGCAGTTTTTAAATACTGGAAGAAATCAAAGCGGAAAGGAGTATTTTTATGGAGAGGACTTGTCGTGTTCCCCAAACCTACCCATCGAAGACCACAGTATAAACTCTTTCCCTGAAAGTCGTCCTCCAGGGAATTCCGTGTGGAATCTTATTCCAAGTTTAAAAGAAAACATGTATGCTCACCAACATGAGGCATTTGAATTTCTGTGGAGAAATATTGGAGGAG
Organism: Chamaecyparis obtusa; assembly: GCA_027943335.1. Lineage (NCBI taxonomy): Eukaryota > Viridiplantae > Streptophyta > Pinopsida > Cupressales > Cupressaceae > Chamaecyparis > Chamaecyparis obtusa. The sequence goes on along the minus strand of BSBK01004397.1, from coordinate 1,500,763 downwards.
GTTTGATTCCAGAAAACATGAAACTTCCTACATCAGATGAGGTGGGAGGTTGTGTTATTTCTCATGCTCCAGGCACAGGCAAAACATTTCTCATTATAAGTTTTCTTAAGACATACCTGGAATTGTTTCCCAGAAGCAGGCCTTTGATTATTGCTCCTTCTACAATGGTTTACGCTTGGGAAAGAGAGTTCAAGAAGTGGAGTGTTGACATTCCAGTTCACTTGCTAATCAGAACAAAACCCTTTTGGGACGAAATTCATTCAAACTGTGAATACGAAGAGATCATAAAACTGGCTAAGAGCAACCAGATTATGGGGAAAAAATTGTTAAACTACAGGCGTTTGGTGATGCTACGTGAGTGGCACAGAAGAAAAAGTGTGCTTGTTATTAGCTATAAACTTTTTGTACAGCTAACTTGTGAGAAAGATGTGAGCCTCCCTGAAGAGGCTAGGCGTATTGGAAAACTGCTTTTAGAGAGCCCAGGCCTGCTTGTTTTTGATGAAGGTCATCAAGCTCGAAATAGCAAATCAGATACATGGAATTCATTGAAAAAGGTGAATTCAAAACTACGCATTATACTGTCAGGAACGCTTTTCCAGAATAACTTCAGAGAGCTTTTCAACACGTTGTATCTGGTAAGGCCAAATTTCGTCAATTGCTGCTTGGGTAAAAACTTGAAGCTACCCTCATCACCTGGTCAAGTGAGGGCTAAAAGCAGGATGTACAGGCTGAGGAAGTTCTTCATGGATGAAATTGGGAATAAAATTCAGAATGGAAGAGAGAGTGGAAAAGAAGAATTTGATGAAACTCTTACAAAATTCAGGTTAATGACTGATGATTTTGTTCATTGCTATGATGGGAAGATTCTTAACAGCCTTCCCGGATTGAAGGATTTTACTGTAATATTGAGAGCATCTTCTATACAGCAGACTGTCTTAGATCAAATAACTGAAGCAAACAATCACGACAGAGCCAGCAATTTTGAATTTGAAACTATGGTGTCTTGTGTGTCCATCCATCCGTCACTCTGTAGGGACTTTGGTATGAAGAGGCTCTCTTCTGGCGTTGATGCTTCTAGACTGGAAGCCATAAGAAAAGATCCTTATGAAGGAGTAAAATCCAGATTTGTTTTTGACCTTGTTAACTTATCCCAAGTGATGAAAGAAAAAGTGTTGCTGTTCAGTCAGAACATCCCACCTTTAGCTTATCTAGTGGAGATTTTTGTGGCCCATTTTTCGTGGATTAAAGGGAAGGAAATTTTTCAGCTGGATGGAACTGTTTCTTTGGACGAACGGCAATCAATTATCGATCAATTCAATGACCCAAAAGGGGAAGCTCGCGTTTTGTGTGCATCTATCAAGACATGTTCTGAGGGCATTACTTTGACTGGGGCTTCGAGGGTAGTTTTCCTTGACCTAGTTTGGAACCCAGCCATAGTTAAACAAGCTCTTAGTCGAGCATTCAGGCTGGGGCAAAAGAAGCAAGTGTACATATATCGTCTCATCACATCAGGGACAATGGAGGAAGAGAAGTATCAAAGGACAGTATGGAAAGATTGCTTATCAACATTAGTTTTTGTTTCTCCAGATAAGGGAGAAGATATGGAGGCTAGTGGCGGAACGCAGACGATCCACTGTGAAGACAAAATCCTCAATAAACTTTTGGAATCGGACAAGGAAACAAAAACTTTTCACAGTATTTTTGAACACCGTGATCTGAAAGGAAAGAGAGATCCAAGATCAGATTGCTTCCAGGGGTACCATAACTTAACAGATAAGTTCTATAGCTATGATGGTTAATGATTAACCATGTTGCTACAAGAAAACAAGCATCACATGATGACATGATATGCCCTTGTCTTATACACGCAGCAGTATATGCGATATGTTCAGGTTTTGTTCAACATGAACAAGATAGGAACAGTCAATTTGTAATCCTCTGATACATCCTCGAATCCGACACCGAAGTGTATAATAGATCTTCAAGGTGAAAAATTTAATTTAAGAGTAGATTGATTAAGTGGGAGATTCTTTACCATGAAATAGCATGCTCTGATTGTAATGTTCTTGTCCAATTGAGGCAGGGCAACAAACTTCTATAGGATGGGATGCGAAAACCTCGCAATAAAAAGAACTCTAATGTAATAAAATCCTTAAAAGAATTTTTTGAAATTAACATGGTATCCTTCTACAATAGAAGGATCATAAATATGAGGGATGAGTTTAAGCTCCAAGCGCACACGTATTTGTGTGCTGGACGTTCGTTGTAACAAGCTTTTGCTCTTGCTCCATCACACAGATTCTTTGCAACTATCGAGTGTGCCTATCAGCTACCCAAGGTTGGCTCTGCAATGCTGTCAACTTGTTCAAGATTAAGAAGATACCTTTTCTAGTCAAATTTATGTATGACTCTTTAAATTTGATAACAATGAAGAACTAAAATATTGGCAATTGTAACATGTATTTCTATTTCAATGAAGAAAGTAACATATTTTTTTAGTTATATAGTTTGAGTTGTTCTAATGGTGCAGAATTTTTGTGCTTGAAAGAGAGGTCACAAGTTCAAATCTTAGGATAAGGTATGTACTTCTCATTTGTAGTGTAGTTAGGAGCCTTCAACAAGAAGCATGAGGTAGTCCTAGTATCATGGACTATAAAAGAATCTTTTTTTAATTTTTTCTTACTCCATGAATTTATTTTCTATCTATGCAAGTGGCAACAATTTGTTACTTTGAGCTGCTGATGGTGGAAATCGACTACCTAAAATGTGAAGCCGCCAAGTCCAACCATTAGCCGTAGGTACACAAAGTAAATCAATATCATCCAATAGAGCACTTCCCCAAGAATGCTTAAAACATGAAATAAAACCACAAGTATACCACACACTCAAGAGATGTTTGACTTCATTGCCCTCCTATCTTCCAAGATTTTGTACTTAAATATTGGTGCCCTCAAATTGTTAGCACATGCACAAGAGCCTATAAAAGAATGGAGATTAGTTGATTGATGTAAAACTATGCAAGTGATAGTATGAAGGCAATGATAATGAAATGATGACGATGATGAAGACAAGATGATAACTTAGGGATTTCAAATATCACAATAGTGAAGACTCATAAGATTGCTCATTAGGATAGACATTAGGGTAGCATGGGTTTGTTAGATTTAAATGAAGGGAGAAAGTCTTGTTTTATATAAGTATCATAAAAATCAAGGACTAGGACTAAGAGGTGCTAGGTGAGTGGCTAAGATTGAAGAGTACGTGAGAAGTTATTGAGGATAAAAAAGATAAAGAGGCATTATAAAGTGAGTGAATGAGATGGAGTGGTAAGTAGGAAATATAGACTCCTCAAAATATTTAGGTATGTGAAGGAGGAAAAGTCAAATGAAGAGACACATGCCATAACTAACAACCTTAAAATTTGTAGAGTGATCAATGTGATTAAAGATAATTGGTGGAGATGAAAAGAAGAGGATTAGTGAATTTATAAAATCAATAAAGTATTTATTCCATAAATAAGAGAAAAGAGAAATGGTAAATAGGTAATTAAATAAATAATTTTTTATTTAATTTTAGGATAGAAAAGACTAATAAATTAGATAAATAAATATGAATATTTATTTAAATAATAGAGGAAAAGGTCAATTAATGAATTAATTAAATAATAAATATTTATTTAATTAATAGATTAATTTTTTGATTTCATCATAACATTTATAGTTGCCTAAATTTTGCCCCTCTTTGAGACAATGTACTCTATCACATTATTTCAAAGAAAAAAAAAGGATTAGAAGCTTGGTGCTTAAGTCATGGGAATGATAGGTGAGAATGAAAGCAAGGATGATGCCCCTTGAGAGGACATGTGGGTTAGGATAATATGCATGTGCTCTCAAAAGAAAAGATGGAGATAAGAATAAAAAATGGATAAAGAGGTGATAAATCGATGACCATAGAAGGGGTTATGGATAAAAGAATAGGAAGGATATGAATGGAGATGAGTGGATAGAAGGAAGTGATGAAAACTTGTGCTTTTTATAGTGCTATATGATTGTTGAGCTTATTATGGCAATTAGATGTAAGCATAAGGTATGATAAAACCAAAATGACTCACATACCATTTGGAAGTAAGGAATGCTCATGTTCACACTAGACTCATATGTCATTGATGATCTTAGATGATCATGTCCTAAGACAAGTCATCGTGTTAGTAAAGAACAATCCATAAACAACAATCAAGTGACCATATCCCATCATAGCTTCTCTAGTCAAAGACATCATTGGGGAACATAAAAAGCATGTCACTAAAGAGAAAAAGATAAAATCAAATAAAAGATAAGATTCATTGACCAAACAAGTCAACAACCATTTAGATCTCTTGCCAAAATTAAGTGTTTTTGATAGGTTGATGAATGATCAAGATTTCGGGTTTCAGGAAGGATTCATCTCGTATAAGACAAGTGATAGATCGTGATAGTATTTGATAAAGACACATGATAGTTTGATAGATCATGATAGTATTTGATAAAGACGAGATAGTTTGATAGAGATTGTTAGTGTTTGATTAGGTAATTGATAAATTGATTGAAGGCTAGTTTGATCGTTTGCCTATTGATGCATGATTTGTTAAGCTCAACATTTTGATTGTGTTTGTTCAAAATGTTTGTGTGTTTAAGACAATTTTTATTTGATGTTTTTAGATTTTTGAAAGTTTTTAATTTTTAAAAATATTTTGATTTTTTTTTTGAATATTTTATGATTTTATGGATTAATTTTCAAGCAAAATGTATTTATTTGCCCCAAATGTCTAGCAAGGTATAAGGCTTTCTGAGAGAATGAATAAAATGATGGGCTAGAAATGGACAAGGGATGGAGCAAGGAAGCTTATGTGATTTGCAAGGACTTTCTCATGATGTAATAACATGTCTATAAAAGTTGAGGGATTAGATATGACAATGTAAGTATGAGGTCCAAAAGAATGGACATGTCAAGAGACTTATGAAAACATGTTTTTCATCTTAATCTCCTTAGTTGTTATAAAAAACAAGGGGTTAATTTAGATAGGATGGAGATAAAATATGGACGGGATAAGCAATATCAAAGGTGATAAGGAATGATGGAAGCAATAAACTGATAAGATAAGGGATATGGAATATAGAGTGTATATAAACTTAAGTAGAAAGGATAAACGATGCTTATGGAGATCCTTAACCTTGTCAGAATCAAATGTGGAATAAGGGATATGGATGTAGATAGGTTGAATGGGGATAATGAAAGTGATGGGATAAGAGAGGATGTGGTGGATAGGATAGTATGGATGAAACTTGCCCCCAAGTGTAAAGTACAAGAGGATAATGAATTACATATGATGTATGTTTGCCAAGTTTTCATCATAGTATTTGTCCAAAGAGCTACAAGCAATGGTTTTCACTGTAGGATGAATTGTTTCTCTATATTTTTCTTTTAAAAAAATAATTATTATTTTATTTTATTTTACTTTTTTCTGATTTCTTAAAACTTTTTTTTGGGAGATAATGTATAGATGGAGGGACTCAAACATTTTGTTATTTGGATAGTACCCTTAAAAGATGTGCTACAATAGATCAACGTTGGCATACACCTTGAAGTGATGGAGGAAAAATGGAATTTGGAGTTTGGAATTTTGATGGAGAAAAGGATGTGGATTTTGGGAAACAAGACCCAAAATAGTTGGAGGAGGTGATGAAGGATTTAAGATAGTGGATTTGGAACATAGGGGCCCAAAATAGATTTGGAAGATAGAAGATGTTTAAGTGGAGGATTGGAGGAAGCCTTTGGAATAACAAGCTTGGATGCCAATTTTGATTTTTCTTTAAGATTCAAGCCTTCTAGAGGTGACTTGGGAATCCACATGGTTTTTTTATCTTTCTTTCCTTTGTGGTTCCTTGGAATGCATTACTTTAATGAGGGATTTGGGAATCCACATAGATTTCATTTTTTTTTGCTTGATAGGCCTTTGTGGCCTTTTGGATATTTCTTTTTTTCTCTTGGATCAAAATTTGCTTTATTTTTACATGTCTTTTAGATGGGACATGTTGATTTATGGATGTATGTGGCTTTTTCGACAAATGAATTTTATGCTTGGCATCCAAAATGCTTCCAAGAGCATTGGATTTATGGATGGATAGAAATGATATGGAGGTCATTTGGATGAGTTCATATAGATAGATGGTGTGAAGGTTCTCAAGCATGTGCACCTTTTTTTTAATCTTGATTTATGATAAGGTAAGTGGATTGTGAGCTAGGAGTGATAGGAATGGTTGATGGAGGGATATAAGAACCTAAGATTGATGTAAGGGATGAAGGTTTTAGATTTGGGATAAAGGATCCAAAATGGATTCTGAGGATGAGGAAGGTGTATGTTTGAGTTTAGATGGGGGAATGTGGGATTTATTGGTATACCAACATCTTGAGAATGAGTTATGTAGCCAAGGCCATGATAGTTAGGACTTGGTATTATATAAAGGGGTTCCAATATACCAAGTGTTCATGGATACCCAACCCTTTTCCTTGATAATTCATGCTTTGAAAGATTCTTTTAGAAAAAGGATACTTGTTTCTTTTGAAGCAAGGTGCGAGTTTATTTTGAGGTGGAGGAGGTATGTAAGGAATGCTAAGATCACAAAGTAGACTGGACTAAATGAAAGTGGATGAATCAAATTGATATGTAAGGGGTTCATTATTAGCTTGGATAGGGGTGATTGGAACTTGAGGATTAGGATCATGAGGGGGATTAGGAGGATTATTAAAAGGAGATGAAGGGATACTTTGATCTTGATATGGAAGAGGATCATTCGATGGAATGTAATGGTGCAAAGGCACCTAATATTATGTATGCCTCCTTGAGTCAACTTTCTCAAAATTGTTTTTTCATTTTTGTCTTGGTCTTAGAATAAGGTCCTTTGGAACATTTTGTACTTGGTTGAATCCAATTAGTGTGTTAGGAAGTCCTTTTGGTCAATTACTCAATGTTGCTAAGAACTTACAAAATGTGTCATGATGATACAAAAAGTTGTCAATGTTGTTCCCATTAAGTATAATCATGTAATAAGGTCTATTTGACCTCTTTAAGAATGTTTGAAATGATACTGTGTCATATGAGGTCAATTTTTTAAGTTTTGTCTAAATTGCAAAAGTTGTAAGAAAGTTGTGAAGCAACTTTCTTGCAAAAAAGTTGTCATAATGGATAATATTTATTTCTAGTTGGTGGAAGTTTAAAAATCAGTTGGTAACCATTGGGGGCATGGAGGAAAAATTTAAATCATCTTTTTCCATCGACAAAGGGATCAATCTTGTATATTGGTGGTTGAAAAGAAATACACATATACTATTTTTCCTACATTATACTGGTTTTCCCGTGTTGCAATGAGTTGTATGAATTTGTATGGCATATTGGTGATTTAAGACCACTGGGAATGAATAGAATTTGGAAGTATCTTCCATTTGGTGGTGGTTTCATTTGATCTCATTGTGTTTTGTGTAATCTAGAGACAATTTACTATAAACCATTCTGAAACCCTAAGTCACAAGGGTTTGGAGTAAGAAATAATGATTAGTAGGCCATTCCACAATTAGAAAATTCCACAACTTTTTGGAATGGAATTTTTTGGCCTATAATTTAAGGTGGTGAAGGTTGTAGGAGTAAAAAAGGGGTTTGGAGCAAATGGAGTGATGCCCTAGCCCAATATTCCTTATGTATTGGGCCAAATGGTCTACCTAAAGTGAGGGTTTTGTGAATTGGTGATACAAAGTTCATACCAATGGATGTAATTGAATTAGTCATACATCATGTGACTTTTTCAAGACCTCATAGTGCAATTTAGAGGGTTGGGGTTAGAAAATCATTGAGTTGCTTTGGAAAAGTGGCCTAATTAGGCCTAGGCATTGTGTTTCCGGTCAATTATAGGGTGAGGTGTTCCAAAGAAACCCTATCATCATTTTGAATATGTTATGTAATTCAAAAAAGGGTATTCAAAACTATATTCATCTTGTGAAGATCCGGTCAGGTTCAAGAGTTATGTCTAGATTTTTCTAGTAGGAGGACTATAAGGAATTAGGCTTGTTTGTGGAGAGTGCCTAACAACTTGGGAAATCAAAGTTTTATAGGATCCTTTTTGTCTTTAATATTCTATTTCCACTTGTTCTAAGGTGTCTCCAAAGTCAAAATATTGGTTGTGAAACATTAAAATATCACAAGGGTTTGAAGGCCTTGTGTGAGCATAGTTCCATTTGAAGGGGTCTTGAGTTTGTGAAGGGTAAGTGTGGAATTTGTTAGAAACCCAACCTGGCATGAATCCATGTTTTTTATTTGGGGCCATGAGATGTCAGACACCTATTCTTCTAGATTATTTGTCCCTAATATGATTTCCTTGGAGTTTGAGGAAGGATTAAACCCCATCTTGTGGTGAAATATGGTAACAATTATCCCATAGCCATCTATCTCTGCATCAATTGGTATCAGAGCCTATGTCTGATCAGTAGAAGCCAAATTTGATTGTTGAGTTGAAGACAAAATGCCTCCAAAGGGAAGTGCATCCCTTGCTAGAGAGTTGAAGTTGATGAAAGATTCTCAGGATGGTGTTTTGGCCAGACTAGCAACACTAGAAACACATCAAAGGAGAGCTAGGCTCACTGAAGAGGAGAGTGACCAAGAGGAAGAGGGTGGGGATGAAAACCATGAAGAGGAAGAGATGAATCTTGAGGATGCAAGGATGAAAAGGCTATTGAAAGTGGTCAAAGCAACTGACCACAAGACCAAAGTAGATTCACCTATGTATGGAGGAAGGCTAGATGGAGAAGAAATCCTAGATTGGATAGGGGTGTTGGATAATCACTTTGAATTTGAAGAAATACAAGAAAACTAGAAGGTGAAGGTGAAAAATTCAAGGTTGAAAGGGCATGCTTTTCTCTGGTGGGATTTTGTACAGAGTGAAAGAAGGAAGGGGAAAGCCAAGATAACTTCTTGGGATAATACAGTGGCAAAGATCAAGGAGATATTTCTACCAAATGACTACAATATCCAATTTTACAAGAGGCTGAAAAATATAAAGCAAAAGGACATGGACGTGCAATTATACACTGAAGAATCTTACAAATTGAGTATAAGGGAAGGACATGGAGAAGAAGATGAATAAAATGTAGCAAGGTATCTCAATGGCTTGAGGTACAACATTTAGGATTAACTAAGTATGACCACACCCAGGAAAGTAGAGGAATGTTACAAGTTGGCCACCAAGGTTGAAGAAAAGATTAAAAGGAGGCAAGAGAAGCAAGGTAGAGGAAGATTAAAGTATTTTAGAGGAACATGACATTTTGGAGGAAGAGGATAGTCACAAAGGCAACAAGGAGAATCAAGAAACCATAATGAAAAAAGTATCAAGTCAAGAGAAAGCTTCATAGGTAGGAGACCAAATGGGGAGGTAGATTTGGTGGATAAGGTAGAGGGTCCAATGCCAATGCCTTTTCAAGTAGGTGTTACTAATGCAATCAATTTTTTCACCAAGCATGGAAGTGACCTGATAAGAAACCCTCAAATTTACATAGGGGTGAGAGAAGAACACAATTGGTACGTGAGGAAGATAGAAAAAGTGTTAACTCATCTTCTCATCATGCTGCTCCTGAGATTGGAGAAAATTTAATGATGAGAAGAACACTCATGAAGGTGTCAACCACTAAGGAGCCTCCCCAAAGAAAATATTTGTTCTGAACCACATGCAAATCACATGGAAATGTATGCAAAGTAGTTGTTGATTTACTTTCTACTGATAATTTGGTTTCCTTAGAAATGGTAGAGAAATTTAAAGAGAATTCCACACCCCACACCATACAAAGTTTCTTGGTTAAATAAAGGTCAGCAAGTCTTGGTCAATGAAAAAACATGAGTAGAGTTTAATATTGGGGGTTATAAAGATAAAATCCTTTGTGACATCATTCCCATGGATTTTTGTCACTTGCTTCTAGGAAGACTGTGGCAGTATGAAAAAAAGCTTTCATGTCAGTAAAAAAACATTTATGTAATAGATAAAGATGGAGTATCATTTACCTTGTCACCCATACAAGAAGAAGAAACAAACAAAAAATTTGGGTATAGTGTTACGGTAGTTGGGGATAAGGAATTTTTGAAAACAATAAAGGAAGAAAGTGGATAGGGATTTTCTTTAGTAATTATACCTAAATTTGTTTTAGTAGAAAATAAGGTTGAGGATGTACCTAGTAAGGTTCAAGATTTTTTAGACAAATACAAGGATATTGTTGTTGATGAGTTACCTAACTCTTTGCTTCCCATGAGAAGTATAAACCATCATATAGACCTCAATACCTGGTGGCAATTTGTCCAATAAAGCTACATAAAAAATGACCCCAAATCAGAATGAGGAAATTAGGAAACAAGTGGAAGAGCTTCTTGAGAAAGGAAATTGATATGGGATTTCAGTCATATTTGCTCTCCAATAATTGACACCATAAAAAAGGACAAAAATAAAAGGTTTCAATGGACTGATGAGATAGAAAAAAGTTTTTAGTATTTAAAGAATAAAGTAGCACAACAACCTATCCTAGCCCTTCCTAATTTCAACAAGATTATCACAATAGAATACGATGCAAGTGGCTTTGCAATTGGCACAGTCTTTAATCAAGAAGGAAGACCATTGACTTTCTTTAGTGAGATGCTTAATGAATAAAAAATAAGGTATTCATCATATGGTTTAGAGTTATATACATTGGTGCACACCCTCAAGAAGTAGAGGAACTGTCTTTTTCCAAATGAGTTCATTGTTTTCACAGATAACCTTGCCTTACAATTATTAAACAGTTAAGAGAAACTGAGCTATAGACATGTCAAGTGGGTAGAATACCTTTAGAGATATACCTTCACATTCAAGCACAAAAAAGGGCAAGCAAATATGGTAGCCAAGGTCTTGAGCAAGAGGTTAGCATCGGTGAAAGAAATCCAACTTCAAAGTATGGGAATAGAGGCATTGCAAGGTATGTATAATGAAGATGATGACTTCAAAGAGTTATATATTGTTTGTGATTATTTTAAAGGTGTTTTCCATGATGAATATTCTAATTTTTTATTGCAAGATGGGTTATTGTTTAAAGGTTCTCAATTGTGTGTTCCATAGTGATCCATGAGAACTAATTTGATAAAAGAGAAATATTGTAGTAGTTTAGGAGGACATTTTAGGGTTGATAAGACATTGGAATAGGTAAGGAGATTCTAATTATGGCCAAGGATGCAAGTAGATGTTATAAAATTTGTGAAAAATTATGTAATTTACCAAAGAGACAAGGGTTCTAGTTCAAATGCAGGACTTTATCACCCCCTATCAATACCTAACAAAGCATGGGAGAGTCTAAGCATGGATTTTTTCTTAGGTTTTCCAAAGAATCAAAGGGGTTATGATAGTGTATATGCTATTGTGGATAGGTTTAGTAAAAATGGATCACTCTATTCCATGAAAATGCATAAATTATGTTTCTCATAATGTAGGGTTATTTTTCAAAGAAATAGTGAGAATTCATGGTCTTCCATTAATAATAGTCTCAAACTAAGATTCCAAGTTTCTTGGGCACTTTTGGTGGACCCTTTGGAAGCAATTGGGAACAAATTTGACCTCCAGTAATGCCTACCATCCACAAAAAGATGGGAAGACTGAAGTGGTCAATAGATCACTTGTTAATTTTCTTAGGTGCCTTGCAAAGGAACATGGACAACATCGAAATCTCATTCTTCCTCAGGCTGAATATGGCTACAATGGCCCCATCAATAAAAGCATAGGAAAAAACCCTTTTGAAGTGGTGTATGGTCCTAAACTAAGAGGTGCATTTGAGCTTACAGATTTGAGTGGATTCGAGAAGAGGATTGCAGAGGGAGAAGCATTTGTAGAAGCCATGAGAGACATACATCAACAAGTTAGAGATAATTTGTAGAAAAGTGTTGAAAAATATAAGAATCATGCTAACTTGAAAATAAGGGATGTACATAATTTGTAGAAAAGTGTTGAAAAGTATAAGAATCATGCTAACTTGAAAATAAGGGATGTACAATTCAAGGTGGGAGACTTGTTCCTTGCGCATTTGAAGAATGAAAGGTTGCCAAAAGGAAATTATACCAAGTTTTTGATGAATAAAATTTGTCCTTGCAGAGTGGTCCATAAATTTGGGGTCAATACATATGAGATAGAACTCCCTCCTAGAGTTGCTATCTCCCCTATCTTTAATGTTTCTGACTTATACCCTTTCAAGGGTTTTGTGGATGTAGGTACAAGTGTTGATGCAAATGTTTTTGATGAAGAGTGAGTCAAAGATCTACCACCTATTGAGCCATTGAATCTTGAAATAATTTTGGACACTAAGGGGGAGAAGAGAACAAGGCACAAGGTCTATAATTAATATCTTATGAAGTGGAAAGGATTACCCCCTAAAGATATAACATTTATGTAAGAATATGATATGATAATCATGGAACATTAGTGCAACAACTGATCTCAAGTGGAGCCTAAGATTCTTTTCTCTCTAGGTGTATGGTGTAGGGGCACCTAATATTATGTATGCCTCCTTGAGGAAACTTTCTCAAAATTATTTTGTCTCTTTTTTCATGGTATTAGAATAGGTCCTTTGGACCATTTTCACTTGTTTGAATCCAATTAGTTTGTTAGGAAGTCTATTTTGGTCAATTGTTCAATGTTGCTAAGAACTTGCAAAAGTTGTCAATGTTGTTCCCATTATGTCTAATCATGTAATAAGGTCTATTGGACCCTTTTAAGCCTATTTGTAATGACACTGAGTCATATGAGGTCACATTTGTAAGTTTTGTCAAAATTGCAAAAGTTGTCAAGCAATTTTCTTGCAAAAAGTTGTCATATTGGACAATATTGGTTTCTAGTTGGTGGAAGTTTAAACATTAGTTGGTAAGCATTGAGGGGGGTGGGGGGGTGGTGGAGGAAACACTTAAATAATCATGTTCCATTGACCAAGGGGTTGAACTTGATGTATTGGTGGTTGAAAATCAATAAACATGTGTGATTGGTTTAGGGTTTTAGTTTCAACTTTTTGATTTTTTTGATTTTATGTTTTTTTTTTAAATTTCAAATAATTGTAAAAGAACACAAGAAATAAATAAATAAAATATGGAAAAGACCTAAGAATATTTTTGGTGTTGGAAAGTGTGTGCCATGTGACCATACATATCTTATCATTGATGGAAACATATATCTCTGATATGAGCGTTAGTTTTGGTGATGAGTTTTGCTAAGATGAATACGTGAAAAATATCTATGTTCAGGGAAGATTCATCATGTATAGTCGGATAGTTTTGGTCAGCGAGCATAAAGGACTAATCAGATGGATATAAAACTTTAGGAATATGATATATACCATGTATATAAGATTATAAGTTATGGTCGTAGGTGTTGGTATGTGATGCAGCTTGAGTTATAGTGTTATACAGTGGCACATGTCTAGGAAAGATCCAATATAGAGTAGTTTTGGGTAATCACAATTTTTGGCTCGATGGATTAAATTATTTTGGCCAGGATGACATCAAATAATATAACTCTTGGATATTGTGTTCTTATTTTGTGTTTTGATATGTTTATGGACATGTTTGGTTAAGTCATATTGGAACCAACTAGGATAAAGAATTGTGATGGTATAAAGAAAAGTATTTTTGGATGTGTATCATCTTAAAATGGAAGCACTTCCATGTTAAGAACATTTAGCCATTCGAGTAAGTGGTCTGGGGTCATTTCAAGTGCCTTGAATAGGTCTTTGCATGGATCTGGCTTTTTCCCCCTGTTCTGCTTCTCTCTCCACCTATTTCCAGCCCGTTTCTGGCACCTGGTTCTGAGAATTTGAGATTTTCCATCTCAGGGTTAAGGTCGACCTCGACCCTGACCTAGGGTAGATTCACCCTCGACTCTAACCTAGGGCAGAGTCGACCTTGACCTTGACCTTGGGTCCAATTTTCAATTTCTAGAGGTTTCAGGATATTGGGCTTCGAAAAGTTTTATTCCCACTTCCAGGTTGACTGTTTCAGATTTCAGAACGGTAAACTCTTAAATTGCATTTAATCTAGGTCCATTTCTAGGGGTTAAGGTTAATTGGGATTTAATTCTCCAATGTTGACCTCTCTAGAAGTTTGTGCCCTAGATCACTATGAAAGGAAGTCGTCCTCTCTCATTTCATCAATCCCTCAAGTACTTTTCATGAGCAAGAAAAATCAAGCAATCAAGAAGAAAGAAAGAAGGATAAGGAAAGCATTCAAGCATTCATTCATCCTCAATCATTTCAAGCATTCATGAAGGAGATCCATTGTTAGCCATTGAAGGATTCAATCTCTTTGGAGCCCTCTTGAAGATTTCTCCATTCACATTCATCCAAGTCTCTTCCTATGCTAAGATCCATTCAAGATTGGTGTTGAAGATCTAATGCCATTGATTTGAGACATCCTACATGCAATTCTACATTCATTTGGAGCATCCCTACTTGTGGATTCAAGGATTCAAATCCTCCACAAGGATTTCAACATAAGCAAGGTGAATAGCTCCATTTACTTTGTTTATATATTGCAATTTCAATTAAATTTCAAGGTTGATTCCAAATTGGGGTTTGACCAAGGCAAACCCCCCATCCAAACAACAAAAACCATTTTTCTTGCAGGTATAGGCACAGGACAACGAATTGAAGTTCAGATCTGGATACTATTTTTGATGAACTTCTGAGACCTGCGAATAGAATTTCCATCAGAGTTGTTTCAGGTCAAGGTCGACCTTCAATGGGGGGTAAGATTGTGCCCCGATTCTAAGGTCAAAGTTGACCTGCCTCTGAGAGACAAAAGTTTTCTGGGTTTTCTCTGTCTTGGCATTTCTAGTTCAAAGCAAGTTGTAGAATTCCCCAAAAATATGCATAGACATTAGAAAACAACCTTTTCCAAATTTACCCTATTTTGAGGTTAGTATTTGTCTTCTATGCATTTTATATTTCAAGCACATCCTTTCTATATAAAATTATAGGATTTTCTCCTTTCTTCATATTCTCCATAGTTTGATTCATTTGTGAATTGATCACTTCTTTGTGATTAATCAATTTGGATCTCTCCTTTTGGGAATTTGGATTAGGGGTAGATCCTATATTCCCCCATCCTCACTTAGATATAAACATATTTCATAGTATGGGTAAAGATACAATACACACACATATATTTACCTATTACATTTTGGTGAACCCAACACGCTTACCCCTTTTCTTTTGTGGAATTAGATGCCCTATTGTGTTTGTGGTGTTAGATTTCCCTTTATATTATCCTTTTCGTGTTAGATTTTCCTTTTATGTAAAATCTTGCATGTTTATAAAGTTAGATTTCTTGCATTTATATTTCAAAAATACAAAAAAATTGCAAAATCTCTTTAAAAAACAAAAAAAAATTCATTTGTTCATGCTTTATATTTTCTTAGTTTATTTCATTTGCATTGCATTGGTATATGAGCTTTACTACCTCTAGTCCTGATTATAATATTCTGGTTAGACAAAGTCGTAGACTTATGGGTGCCTTTGATCCCGAGTCTTCCTCTCCTTTCCTTAGGATCCCAGATGACAATTTGATTATTCATGATTCCAATCCTATTATGGAGCAACACTCTTCTCACTCATCTCATGATGAGGATGATGCTTTAAGAGTTCCTCTTGAACAAGTCCAAAAAATTTCAACTGAACTTCATAAAATGGGTAATTGGCTTATTCAAGAAAACCATAATCAAGATTCTATTCAAGCTATCGAGGCTCTTAAGAAAGTTCTTCATGATAGTGATCAAGGTGTTAACCTCTTGTGTGGTATTACTCATCTTGGGCATTCAAATGTTAAACCTTTAACTCAAGAATCTCAAGATCTAGGGTTTATTCCTTTGGTTACTAGTATAGAGCTCTCTTCCATTCCTTTACCTAGTATTCCTACTTATACTCCTTCTTTGGTGATTGTGACGGTTCCCTATGTTCCTATGAGTGTTCCTCCTATGTCTCTTCCTACATCACAACCTTCTTATCATAATTTTCCTTTTACTTATTCCAATCCTCTTCCAACTGTAGTTCCAAGTGTTCCTTTGACTGTGTCTTCCATTCCTGCAGCTTCATACACTTTACCTAGTGTTTCTAATGTTTCTATTCTTCATATTTCTTCAAATGATTCAACAGTCATCAGTTTGGCTCAAAATGTGTCATCCTTACAACAACAACTTGCATCCTTGACTCAAAATAAGTTTAGTATTCCTACATGTGACATGGGAAGTCCTTTGTCATTAGAAATCATTCATACTCCTGTTCCTCAGCAAGTTGATATGTCTTGTCTCGAGAATTACAATGGAAAAGGAGACCCTGTTCATCATGTTAAAACATTTCAAATCCTTTGTAGTGATTATGCTCATGACCATAGGATTTTAACCAAGTTGTTTGCTAAAACTTTTTGTGACAATGCCTTACAATGGTATTGTTCCTTGCCTCCTTATTCTATTGACTCATTTCCAAAACTTGCCAATGCTTTTATTCAACAATTTCAAAATAACATTGGCCCACAAGTGTCTTTGACTAATTTGATGCATTACAAACAAAGTGCTAAGGAAAAAATGACTAAATTAATTGGTAGATTTAATAATTTGCATGCTCATATTTCCTATCATGTTCCTGATATTGATATTCAACGTATGTTTATTTCAAATTTGCAAAAGGATATTAGAGATAAGATTCTTCTTACTAAATTTACCTCTTTTCAACAACTTTGTGCAACGCTTCATCATTATCAATTATAAGTGAGTCAATTTGAGAACACTCCAATGGCTCCTGTTCCAGTTGATAAGAGTGATGCTGCTCCTAATCCAAATAAATTTAAAAAATTCAACAACTATGTCAAGATAAACAAACAAGAGAATGCAGTTGTTGATCAAGTTGTTGTTGCATCTCACAATGTCACTTATGCATCCACTTCTTTTCGATTAAATCGTACGTTTACTCCTCTCTGAATCTTTACATTCTATTATGAATAGGTTGTTAACTGCTAATATGATTACTTGACCTCCTATTTGACCTCTTTTACCTGCTACAGTAGCATCCAAATCTTTTGATCCTAAAGCTTTTTGTCAATATCATCATCAAAATGGTCATGACACTGAGAAATGTTATTCTTTAAAACATAAGGTTCAAGACTTAATTGACTCTAATGCCTTGTCTGTTGATAATCTTGATGGTAGCAAGAACAAATCTGTCTCTCCTCCTAATCAAAACCTTCAAATCTATACGAATCCTTTACCTACACATGATACTAATACCATTGCTCAACCATCTTCTATGGATATTGTTTATGATTCAAATATAGATGATCTTAATCACATTGTTAATCAAGTGGAGCATGTTGTTCAAACTGTATCTCAGCCTCAACCTCAGCTTCAATCTCAAGTTTCATCTCAACCTCAACCAAAACCGCAACCTAAATTGAAAATTCAACCTAAACCTCAAAAGCAAACTAAGATTAAAAGACCTCGGGAACTTTTGATTACCTTTGATGATTCTGAGACTATTAAGGCTCCTGATGGTCCCCTTTACATTTATGCTAGGATTTCTCAGATACCTACTCGTGGTTGTCTTGTTGATCCTAAATCCTTAGTCAATGTTATTACTGAAGAAAATCTTTTTATGAAAAACTTGCAATGTGATTCTTATGATACATGTGATGTGTGGATTCAAACTTGTAATGGTTTTCTTTATCCATCATTTGGTTCTATTAACTTGTGAGTTGAACTTTGTGGTAAAATTGTGAACACTACCTTTATTGTTGTTCCTGCTTCCAATCAATTTCAAGTTAAGCTTGGTTTGCCATGGTTAAATTCCATGCATATTGTTGCTTCACCTATTCATAAGTGTCTTAAATTCATTCATGATGAAGAAGTGAAGATGGTTAATCATAGTTTATATCAACCTTCTAGGCCCAGGGATTGTGCTACCCTTGACTTCTTTTGGCCTTCATTACCTAATTCATGTCCTTCTTGACCTGATAATCTTTTCTGCTCATATCAAGCCTATAAGCATCGTAAGATTATTGAGTTAAGCATGCCTCCGATGGATCTTAGTCATGGTCTTTTGCCTACACCTTCCATACCTCCTTTATCCATGGCTTCTACTTCTATTAATAAAACTCCTGATGTTCCTTGTCACTCTACTGTGAATCCTACTAATCCTCCTATAGAACCTATGAAGGATTCAGTAATTGCTCCTCCCAGTTCTCAATGTATTTCAAGTAAAGAAAAATGTAATCAATCCGCTAATGAACATCGTAAGAAGCGTCATGCTCAAGCTAAAGCTCGTAATTCTGTTCTTCAAAATTCTTTACCTTCTTTTGACAAGCCTATGCATCATGTGTTAGAAGAAGTTACTGCTAATAATGATGTTAAAATGCAAGATTATGATGATTCTATTTGTATCTTAGATCCTATTTTGATTAATCTAGATGAAGAAGATACTCTTGATGATGTTAATGAGGAATATGAAACTATTGACATTGACATTGATTTACCTAATATACTTTCATCACAATTGATACTTACACCTAGTATCAAACATTATGATTCTCAAGAGGATCCTTGTGTGGAACTGGCTATCATTCCTACTATATTGGATATAATCCCTCTTGCGAGTTACCCACCTTCCCTAAATGACATAGAACGAGATGGGGAGAGTAGGCGGCATGCTTGATCAACTTGTCCTTTAAGGTAGCTTTTGTGTGTGTTTGCCTATTGTACTGTGCTTCTCCCGTGATGTGTTTGCTAAATTTTATTAGATTATTTTATACGACCCTTGTTGCTTTGTTGGTGCAAGGTGATAAAGGAATCAAACCTGTTGTACAATTCCTCTATATGTATCTCTATTCTTACATATGTTGTTTCATGTTATGTTGTACCTGTGCTATTGTTCGTAAATGTTTCCTTGTATAGTCTACTTGGATTCATGACTTGGTAGCCCTGATTCTTTTTGGTCTCCATGTCATGGTTCAAAAAGATTCTCCTTTGTATCTCTTATGTGATATTTCCTCCATTGTGGTTGTAGTTCTACTTTCTTTGGTGAATGATGTCAATTCATTTGCAATAATATCATATATATTATCTTATGATCATACTGAACCCATGACAGGTAGATCCCTTTTGTGTTTAATGTATGTTTATGTGGTATTTCCCTTGATTTGCCTTCACTTGGGGGCATCTTGTAGTGGAAACGTAATTAGTGGAGTTGTTTATGCTTCTGTTAAAGCCATTGCTCCTATTAAAGTGTTAGCAATGACTTTAATGTGGGGGCATACGTTCTGCTCACCTTGCACACATGCACTTGCAATATACATATATTATTTTTCAAGATACTTTTCTCCCTTTATGGATTAGTGACTAATCCTTAAAGCATGGATTTTTATTCAGGATCTCTTGATCCCTCCAGTTTCAAAATTTTTGATCCCTTAAGGTCAAAGGTGTCCTTAAGACTAGATCTCTTTTTGTTTTTGGTTTTACTCTTGTGGAATAGAATATTCCTGAGGGTGAATCCTTGATGGGTTGACTAGTGAGTAGACACATTCACTAGGTTGTTCAATTCCATCTTTCTAGTTGCGTCATTTTCTTGTGTGGTTCACAATGGGACACAAGTTCTCATTGGACGAGGTAATCACACTCTTTTTCTCTTTCTCTTTTTCTAGAGATGTCTCTCTTATTGTAATCTTGGAGTTGATGAAGACTTGATTCCTTGGGGGCTTGAGGTTTCCTTTGTCCCTTTGATTTCAATAAGATTATCTTTTCATTATGATCTCCATTACCAAGAGTTTGCATCGAGTCCATACTCTTGCTAAAGTTGGGGCTTAATGTATCATCTTAAAATGGAAGCACTTCCATGTTACGAATGTTTATCCCTCCAAGTAAGTGGTATGGGGTCATGTCAAGTGCCTTGAATAGGTCTTTTCATGGATCTAGCTTTTTCCCCTTGTTCTGCTTCTCTCTCCACCTATTTCTAGCCTATTTCTGGCAGCTGGGCCTGAGAATTGAGATTTTCCATCTCAGGGTCACAGTTGACCTCTTGGATCAAGGTTAACCTCAACCCTAACCTAGGACATAGTTGACCTCGACTCTGACCTAGGGAAAAGTCAACCTCAACCCTGACCTTGGGTCCAATGTTCAAGTTCTGGAGGTTTCAGGATATCAGGCTTCAGAAAGTTTTATTTTCCCGCTTCCGGGTCAACTGTTTCAAATTTTAGAATGGTAAACTCTTAAATTGCATTTAATCTAGACCCATTTATAGGGGTTAAGGTTAATTAGGATTTCTTTCTCCAATGTCGGCCTCTCTAAAAGTTTGTGCCTTGGATCACTATAAAAGGAAGCCTTCCTCTCATTTCATCAATCCCTCAAGTACTTTTCATGAGCAAGTGAAATCTAGAAATCAAGAAGCAAGCAAGAAGGAGAAGGAAATCATTCAAGCATTCATTCATCCTCAAGCATTCATGAAGGAGATCCATTGTTAGCCATTGAAGGATTCAATCTCTTTGGAGCCCTCTTGAAGATTTCTCCATTCACATTCATCCAAGTCTCTTCCTATGCCAAGATCCATTCAAGATTGGTGTTGAAGATCTAATGCCATTGATTTGAGACATCCTAAATGCAATTCTACATTCATTTGGAGCATCCCTACTGGTGGATTCAAGGATTCAAATCCTCCACAAGGATTTCAATATAAGCAAGGTGAATAGTTCCATTTACTTTGTTTATATATTGCAATTTCAATTACATTTCAAGGTTGATTCCAAACTGGGGTTTGACCAAGGCAAACCCCCATCCAAACAAAAAAAAACCATTTTTCTTGTAGGTATAGGTACATGACAGTGAATTGAAGTTCAGATCTAGATACCCTTTTCGGCGAACTTCTGAGATCTGCGAATAAAATTTTTGTCGAAGCTGTTTCAGGTCAAGGTCGACCTTTAGTGGGGGGTAAGATTGTGCCCCGATTCTGAGGTCAAAGTTGACCTACCTCTGAGAGACAAAAGTTTTCTAGGTTTTATCTGTCTTGACATTTCCAGTCTAGAGCAGGTTGCAAAATTCCCCAAAACTATGCATAGACATTAGAAAACAACCTTTTCCATATTTACCCTATTTTGAGGTTAGTATTTGTCTTCTATGCATTTTAAATTTCAAGCACATACTTTCTATAGAAAATTATAGGATTTTCTCCTTTCTTCATATTCTCCATAGTTTGATTCATTTGTGCATTGATCACTTCTCTGTGATTAATCAATTTGGATCTCTCCTTTTGGGAATTTGGATTAGGGGTAGATCCTATGTTCCCCCATCCTCACATAGATATAAACATATTTCATAGTAAGGGTAAAGATAAAATACACATATATAATTACCTATTACAGGATGTGAAGTGTGTCTTGGTGATTATGGTTATGTTATGATGTGAAAGCATTGATGTTGAATATCAGAGCATAGAAGATGCGGGATTCAATGGAACTAATCAAGCATATTGATGCTAAGTATAGTTCACTGATATTTATGCAACATGTTTTATGTATTGGACACTAAGTCCTTAAAGGTAGATTTAAAATTTTTGTATTTGAGCATGAGATCCCATTTGTTCTTGTCAACTCCTAACAAGGTTGAAGACCTTTAATAGGGCCATTCCTCTAACAAGGACTTATGCACTAGATGTATTGTATCAACTCCTAACAAGGTCAAGTCTCCTAACACAAACACTTTTATACTAGTGCATTAGCTTGTGGGTACCATCCTGACCAGGGTTTTCTCTTGGACATGGTTTCCTCAAAAAATTATTGTGTTACGAGTTCTCTTATGGTGTATGGTTTATTATTCTTTATCAATTCTGTTATTGCATGGTATTGTTGAAAAAATTTAAATTTACTTAAAAGTGTTGCAACACTGATTCACCCCCCTAGTGTTGCTTGATCCTAACAATTGGTATTAGAGCCTTGTTCCTCGAAAGAATCCTTACAACTTGAGGAGGATCCTGATGGACTCAAGAAACCTTCAAGAAAATTTTGAGGTAGCACTTGAGGACTTGGATGAAGAAAATGCAAATAATGTTAGATTGAAAGTAAGCTTAAGAGTGTAGAAGACTACATCAAAAGACTCAAGGAATAGATTGATATCACAAGGATTAATAGACATCAACTTATTGAACAAATAAAATATGGACCCAAGGTAGTTGAGATCAAACCAACATCAGATCTAATTAAGAAAATTTAGAAGGAAAAAGAGTCTCTCTGACATGAATTTGAGATCACATGAATTTAGATGGCCAAAGCGATTGAAGATGGAAAAATGCAGAAAGAAAAAATTGAAGCAAATATAAGAAGGAAGATAGATGAATGTCCTGATTTGAATACTCATCTTGGACAGATGAAGATGGAACTTGAAGACACTAGATCTAATTATCAAGAGCTTGAAAGGTACAATAACATTATCAAAGGTGAGCTTGTTGAGGCAAATAAACACATTGAGAATCTTCATTCAAGCAATGAAAAGATTGATGAATAGTTACAACTATAGAAGCCTAAAGGTGATATGAATCATCTTGGATATAATAATGCTGAAAGTTCCAAAACAAAAAAAGATAGGAAAATAAAAAAGATAGATCAGAAATCCACTTAGAATGAATCCTCTAAGGAGTAGATCAAACCATTCAAGGTTAGATTCTTTGCATGCAACAAGGTTGGACACATGAAGAAAGATTGAATACGTAATACTGATTCTAAACCATTCACTAGATATTGATACAATTGTTGGTTGTATGGGCACAAATCACATGAGTACAGATCCAAATCTAATCAGGGGACAAATGCAAGATCCAATCCTAGATATGATGCTACAAGACCAATTGGAGGAAATAATGTTATATCTTCCATAGTTATATGTTATAAGTGCAACAATTTTGAGCATATTGCAAGGGATTGCAAATCAATTAAAGTGGTCCAAGGTATGGAAATTCAATTATTACTTGTTTTAAATGTAATAACCTAGCACATATAGATAGATATTGTAGATTCAATGGATTTGTTAACAATAGGAGATTACCCAATGAAGGAAGGAATACCAATAATGGAAGAGGAAATAATAGACCTAATCTATCCAAGTATAAGGACAGTTTTAGTAATACATTTGTGAAGGAAAGAAAGAATAACAATGAGAAAGTATGGAAGGAAAAAAGTTGGAATGATTCCATAGGTAACGAAAAACCAAGTAGCTTGATTGAGCCTTTGCCTAGTGTTGAACCCTCAACATCAGCTTGATTAGCCAAGCATGACCTTAGGGGATTAATTGAGCAGAAAAATTTCACACTCCTAGATTACATAATTAGGGCATGTGGTGACATGTTCAAGTGTATCTGAATGGAGAGATTTTATATCCTTGATCACTGATTTTGAATACTTGTGCAATGTTGTCACCATCAGTTTTTAGGTTCATTGGTTCTTTAGAAGCTTTTTTGCAAGATGTGACCTAATGCATTGAATGCACCATCAAATTGTTGTGTTGAGTATAAATTATGATTTTGAGCTTCATTCTTCAACATTCGATCATAGAAGAGAGAGCAACTTGTGTAGTAACGAGATTTCAAGGAGTTTGTGAAGTTAAGCAGAGTAAAGAGAATGATGATGCAAGTTAGCTATACAATATTGTACAACAACCTAATTTATTTTTAGTGGGATTTCCTATCACTCTAAATGCATCTAAGGATGAAAAAGAACATGACCCATTTCAAGAAAATTTTATATCAAATGATGAGATTCAGGAAATTGTATTGGAAGCAAAAGAGGAGGAAAACTAGAAGCATGATAAGGATTCAGACATCATAACAACTGAAGAAATCAAAGAAATAATTAATGAGAGGAAGAGAGAGGAATCCAATGAACCTAGTACTAAAAAACCTCCAAAAGAATTTTTTGTTTGTAGCATCTTTATAGGGGGAGAACTATAAAGATCATCTATATAAAGAGTTTTGTTTCTAGCATTGGACACTTAGCCATTTTTCACTAAGTGTTGCCATCAATGCCAAAGAGGGAGATTGTTGGAAAGTGTATTCCATGCGACCATATAGATGTTGTCATTGATGAAAACATATCTTTCTGGTATGGGCACTAGTTTTTATGATAAGTTTTTCTAAGACGGATAAGTGAAAAATGTATATGTTTAGGAAGGATTCACAGTGTACAGCCAGACAGTTTTGGTCAATGAGCATAGAGGATTGATTAGATGGATATAAAAATTTAGGAATATGATAAATATAGTGTATATAATATTCTACTAAGGTTGCATGTGTTGGTGTAGTAGCAGTTCTACAAGATCAACCTGGTGATATTTCTTCACAATTTTGTAAGCCATGTCCACGGCGCTGCAGGGTACACTATTGGGTTTGTTGGATTGAAATATCTTGTACCCAGTGACATGAGCTACAAATTTCACCACTGGATCTTTGATAGTTGAAATCTTCAGTGCCCTACCATCCCATTGAGCTCTAGTGTTCTTTTCTACATCGAGACGAGATGAACTTCGAAAGGCTTTGGCTTTGTTAGTTGTAGGCTACCTAGTAACCCTACTGATAATCTTCTTCATGACCTCAATAGGTTTATCTAGCCAAAATTTACCATCATGAAATCTGCTCAGCACAATTCTTATCCAGTCATTGTGAAATGATTGCGAGAAGTATGTAAAACACTGTAACCCTGATTCTTCAATCTTTTTATACTCAGGTTTAATCTTTCCATCTGGTCCACAGACTTGCTGAAAAGAAGCAATAGTCTCAAAATCACATACTTCACCGATCTTGCAGTGAATGTAGGACGTAACATCTTCTGTCAACAAAAACCTATCCAGAATACTAGAAAATGCACCCATATCATCTGTTTGTGCTGCAACCTTGGGATGAGGTTTGAATTTCTCCTCGACGAAATGTGCCCCAACAATAAGTTCTACTTCCTCCTCAATGTTCTATGATTTTCTTATCGTCGATGTCGATGCCATAAATTATTTCTAGGGTTTTGACAAATAATAGATAACTAGTGTTCGGTAGGCAGATGGACTTACTCGTTATCATTGAAGATTTATCATCGGTTTGATCTACAGTAGCTTTGAATCTGTTCTAAAAATCTTTAGCTCGAACTCTTCTTTGTAAAATCTCCTTTCTTCGAAATCGCAATGTAACAATCAACTCTATTTCTGCGTATTTATAGGTTTTTTGATATTCCCGCTCAAACTTTGATGCATTAAATGCGTGACCTAACTTTTGGTATGAAATGACTATCAGCTTGGTAATGTCTATAATTTATTTTGCTCGGTTAACATAGAATTTCTTCATCGATTTGCTCTGCTGTCGGTTAACCTTGTATAGTGATTACCAATGGGTAACCAACTCACTTTTCTTCTTTTATCGGCTATATGACATTAGTAAACTTATAACACATAAACCATAGTGCATCTTTATTCATGCAGATTTGGTATTTGTACATCATATATAAGGAACTGTATGAAAAATGTGATCATTTAAAATGTCAGTTCCATACATACCTTTGTCATCTTAAGTGGAGGTACCAATGTCACCCAATCCAGTGGATGAGGTTTCACCGACAGCGTTACTTGACTCAAAATTCTCATTAGATGCCTTCTTTCACATTGTATTCCTTAACTTCATAATTTTTGCAATGTTATATCCACTTTCAAATATGTGGTTTTCATCTAGTGCTCGGTCTCTGCAGTTCTTGCTTACATGACCGACCTTGTGATAGTGCAAACATGCCATTCCTGCATTTGTCCAATTTCTTGATTATCCAATCCGACTCTTTCTGAAATAGTTTGCTACAATATGTCCATACCGACCACATGTAGTACAACTAGTCCATGTATTATAATCCCAAACATATGAGTTACCTTGTCTCTTCGATTGATATGGCTTTCGTTGTAGTTTCTCTTTAGGTGTCCAGACTTGTTTCATTTTCACCTTGCACTCCCTTACAGTGTGCCCATCTTTATTACAAGTATAGCATACTTTCTCCTCGGTAGTATTATTAGCAATGTCATTCTTCTTAGCTCTGCATTCATAAGCTGGATGTCCAAACTTACCACAGTAATAGAAATATCCATTGAATTTAGGAATAACAAGAGGTTTACCTTGTGCTTTGCTTCTACACACATTAGATGTATGTCCTGGTTTTCCATAGTGGTTACATGTCATCACTTTAGGTTTTTAAGTTTGATTGTTGTTGACTTTTTCATCTTGTTGTGATGATTCTCCTTCACCGGTGTAGCCTATACCGGTTCTACTTTCAAATCTCCTCTGATTAGTCAGAAAATCATCAATCTTTTTAGAACTATCCTTAGCTATCTTCATCATTTCATTGTGTTGCTTTTGTGTCTTTATTTCATTTCTCAATTTTTCATTGTCTTCTTTGAGTATTGCAACATCTTCAAGTCTTCTTGATAATTCTCCATTTACTCAGTTCATTTCTTGATTAACTGTCATTGTCTGATTTGATACTTGGAAGTGACAATCAGTGAGTCTCTGTATTTCACTTTCTTTTGCTTGAAGTTGTTCTGTCATCAGTCTTCGGTCTTCAATAGCCAGATTTTGATCTTGTTCAGCTTGTCTACCATTGTTCATGATTTCCACCATTCTCACCATTTGAGATTCATGACCGATTTGAAGTGCTTTCACTTGCTTAGATAGATGCTGATTCTTTTCAGATAACTCAGATATTATGCTTTTGGATCCGTCAAAGATGCTTCCAAAGCTTGATCCAATATGATCAAATATGTCATCAATAGGTTCTTCATGATAACTGATTTCATTCAGCTGAATTGCAAGATTCTTCCTTTCAACCAGTAATTTCTTCAATTCTTCCTTGGCCTATTTATACTATTCCACAAACATCTGCATTTGTATCTTCTGATTCTCAATAGTCTTGTCAAGCTTGTATCTCTCCATGACTTAGATCTTTACCCTTTAGTGGTTAGACTGTTCAATAAGAGAACTGAGCTCTGATACCAATTGTTGGAATTAGGAGAGATAGTTATTGAGATGGGAGGGTTGAATTAGTACCCTCAAAACTTAACTTGTAACACCTTTCTAAACTATAACTGAATACTGTAATAACCAATCAAAATAACTTGAACATAATTGCATAAATCAATCATCTAGTTAACTTCAGAAAGTAAACAACATGAAATCAATATGACAATCACATAACACAAGTATTTTGGTAATGCAAAAACCCTTGTTAGAAGGTAAAAATTGTGGTGGGGATGACACCCACAAATTCTTCACTACTGTAGATAGAAAAGGTTTTCTTGTTAAGGCTACACGTATTGATCACTTCTAGTGATCTTACCCTATTAGGAGTAACATATTAGATAAGCTAGATCTACCTAGTTATAGGATTTAACAACACTAAATGAAGTGTGTACTCGGTTAAGAGATTTATACAAAGACTGTTAAGTCTACTCTGTTAAGAGATTTATACCAAACTCTATCACAATTGTCAGAAAGTAATAGGTAATTATCTGCTAGTTGACAACTCAATTGTCTGAAATAGATCTATAAGTGCTCATCAAAATATCACCTTATCTGTGATGATTCTATGCTCTATTTTTCTCGGTAGCCTTGACTGATTCTGCTCAATCTAAAATCCTCTATGCTTTGTTCTGCTCGGTAAACTGATTGTCTTGAAGATAGGCAATTTCTTCAAGTGCTCCGTGATTCATATATATCAGTTCAACAACCCCATAAAAATGGTGTGAACATATACAATATATAGTGTTCTATTTTGCCGCTTAAGCAAAAATTAGGTTACAAAGAATAATCATAACCCTAAGATCTACGGTGCAAAATAACCTAGATCAGCTATTACAAATAAGATAATCATTTCATTTAATGAATATCTTTTACAATAAATGCTCCTCAATCTTGGTAAACCATTTTACGATCTGTTGTAACCGTCTGCATAGAATAATGTGCCATTTCTAATTACTATGCCATTTTTTGTGATCATTGATAAACACTGTATAATCTGCTCGGTGTATATAATGATGCTCAGTGTTTACTGACCATCAGTGTCGGTGTCTTTGGTGCTCAGTTAACTATGTGATGCTCGGTGTAAAGGCTTTACTGACTACTGTGTCTTACTTCTAGTTATCGACTGTCTCAATATAAGTAACTAACCGACCTGTTTACTATCCTTTGATACTAATGACAACCTTAAATGCTCAATAGAGATTAACAGATATAAATATTCAAGTACATTAGACAAATTAACAAGCCTACTCAAGTGGGAGTATCACTCCTTGCAAACATAAGAAATTATGGCCAAAAAGTTTGTTGGAGTACAATATCACTAAGAGGGGGGCTCCATGATATAAATCAATGTATCAATTTTTAAACCAAACTTATAATAACATCACAAATAAAATGCATGGAGATAAAAAGACAAATATGAAACATGCACAAGATATGTCTTGAGTGGAAACCCTCTTGGAGAATAAAACCACTCAAAATACCACGCTGGCTTATCTAGAAACATCCTTTTTGAAATGCCTCACTAGTTGTACAATTGTCTCACTAACAATGCTATCTCAATGATAGTATTTTCTATTCTTCATTGGATTTTCATTTCAATACAACTTATCATACATACAGAGTCAAAAAATATGATTTAGCATAGTTATTAAAATCTAATACCATACAACATTAAACACAAATCGGGCTTTGTGTTGAATAGTGCATGATATGAGAGTATGAACCCCTATGACCTCAATCAGGTTTTCTGATCAATGGACTGATTGTGAACAACTAACAAAATATGTTTCATGAAGATCCAAATACCCTCTATCTACATAGAATCCTTCTTCATTGTCATGTATTTAAAGAATAAATTGATCAACTACAATATGACTTTCATGCCAAATTGTTTCCAAGAACTGAATCAAAAAATTTCTTTTTAATCCATAATAAACTGAGTGATTGTCTCATAAAGAATCTATTTTATCCGATAAAGATTCATCATGTCTTAACATATCTCATTATATAACAAAATCTTTTAACAAATGAAAGGTTTAAACTCTATTTTGAAAACATAGTAAACTATAACATTTGTGTTCCATAATTATCTCTGCCTTGAAAATCAGAAAATATAAAATTTAATTTAACATATTAATCTCCATTCTTAATCCTCGGTCCATTTGGAACTTCTAAACCAAAACTTTAATCAAAGAAAAAGTCCCTTAGCCATAGTCAACAATAACAAAGACTTGACTGAACTAAGACTACAACTTGAGAGATTAATACATGCTTTGAAAAAACACATAGACCCATGACTAAGGTTTTGATAAGGACATGAGTATGCATAACTTGAGTATGAAACAAGCCAACTTACATACTTAGATAATCGAAACCCACAAACCATTGACTAGGGTTTGAACACAATGCATCTGAAATGAATGAATATGGTATCTTAACTGGGGTTAGATAGATGATCACATACCCATTAATACATGAGTCACTAAAAAGAGAATTGTTTTTTAACTTTGATTCAAAAATGCAAACCCTCGATGGAGACAGTAAACAAATGTAAATAGAGCAACAAAAACTTGTTAAGAAACTATACAAAAGAATGATGTCATTTAACATAACTTGAACTAGGGTTAGAATCTTAAACCCAAACAATATTGACAACCATGGATGCAAATACAATATAAACAAACTAAACACTAAGATCTCCATTCACACATATAGAGACTAGTTAGCCTTTAAAAAAATTGAATTAAAAAATCTTTTAATAGAGACTTAAACAAACTGATTTATCAAAGACAATAACAAACTATAACAAAACTTAATACCAAAAGGATTAAGTAGAGATTTAGAAGGAAAGCACTTGTCGTAACTCAAACACACATGATTCCCTACAAGAAATCTTCCAAAAAAAATCTTCCAAACTTCCCTCAACTTCTTGAAATGAGTCTATAACCATCAAGATCAAAAAATGATTCATAGTGTTGTTCCCTAGCTCCTTCGAGCTAGAGTTTCAAAATGAAACCCAAAATGATTATCACATATTACAAATGAACTCAACATCACAAAAAAGGTTTATTTTACATGTTATGATTAAAGACATGTCTTTTCAATCTTTAACCTTTATTAATGTTCATTGATGCTTACTTCATAACCATCATAACCTTAGTACGATATGCTAAGTGTTGGGTTAAGCACAAAACTAAATTTCATAGCATAGCTGACCCAAAGGCATGATAATTTAGTATTTTCAAATTATCACTTATCAAATGCCTAAGTCACCTTAGTGACTTGATTTAAATATAACATTGATACAAACTCACATATCACCTTTGATGATGCTCTTTAAACAATGATGCACTATACATATTACATGCTCTCAATTCAAGGTGTGAAAGTAAGTCACTTTGAAAAAAAAATTGATTTCAAGATGTTTGCAATATTAGTATAAAGAACACATGAATGATATTCCACTATGAAAAACTGAAGTATGTATTGAGTCTGATCTAGACTTTGGCCTTATATTCTGCATAAACTGATTTTGAAGCCAAATACAAACTAAATAATTTATAAGTACCATAAATGTTGATAAAGAAAATATAACATCTTATCACCTGAATATATATTTTGATAAAAAATATATGCTTCTCAACTGCAAGGATTATGATATTCAACTGAATGCCCATACCAAATTTATTTTTATCAATGAAATCAATGAGTAGTCATGAATGTAATTTTGAATCAAGAACTTAATGCATATGTTCAAGTGTAAATGATGCTATGAGTAATGCAATTGATCAACCTAAGATCACCTTTCAAATGATCAAACTATAATGAAATTATGAAATGATGATGCAACTATGATCCTCATATTATTCACTGTCACTGATCCCATCTTACAATATCCACATATTTATTATTCACTATCACTGATCCCATGATTCACTAATCCCATGATATGCAACTTCTTTATCTTATTAGTGATTTTGGCATCAACAAAAATATGGAGAGGAGAGCATCCAAGTTCAACTATATTCTTTACAAGTTCAACTAAGCGATATCCTCTATATACCACACGAGTATGCTGAGGCCTAAATCCATTGATGAAATAGAATAATGCCAAACAATTGAGAGGAGATAGTAACCAAAATCTCCATCTTCACTTCTCAAAGGTGTAAATTTATTTTAGGCTTATCTATGATTTACAATATTCTACTTCTAAAATGCATGTCTTTTGATCCCCCGGCCCCAATCCCACCCCCACTCCCTCCCCCAACCCCACTAATTATACTTTTCTCCAACATGGGAGTTTATGTCATACCCTAGAGTGATCACTTCTAAAGGAAATCTCTCTAAAATGAAAAATCAAGATCCTTTATTATTGCCCACTCAAGCTCCTCATGAAGGATGCAAGAAGAGAACATATGTAAGGAATCCTTGAGGATTAAAAGATAAAGGGGTTAATTTTAAACCAAAATCCAAATGTGTAAGATTATTTTTAAACCTTTTTTTAATATATGGAAGACACACTAAAATAGTTGAGCTTGATCAAGAAAAGATTCTATGATAAAATAAAAAGACTATGATCACTTTTTAAAATGTACATGAGGGTTTGGAACAAGTGCACCTTGATCAAATTCTTTCCAAATGTGATTGATGTTCCTTTGATCAACTATGATGAGTCCTGAGATGTTAAATACATAGGAGTGGCAAAGAAAAAGTAGACAAACAAAATTTGCAAAACCCAACAAGACAAAAATGTGATAGAAGGAAAAGCATGGGAAGACGAAGCAAAAGTGCAGGAAGAATTCACATATGCACAAGAACACTAAAAACTATAAAAAAAGAGTTAAAATGCAAAAGACATAAAGAAGATGCGTAGGTATGAGTAGAAAACTCCCAGTTCTAGTGACTTTGATGATTCCAGACTTACAACTCACAAAAACACCTTAAAAAACTATACCATCCTAAAAAGTAAGCACTTAATTTGTGTACATTTTGGTGTCATTTTTTGGCCTATTTTAGTGTGTTTCTTATGGTAGGACCTCATATTACACCCTAAATGCATACTTAATTCAAATATAGGTCCTCCTTATTCAAACTTGAGGTTGGATCTAATTTCTATGCACATCTTCCATTTTCCATCCATTCATAATTCATTTCCCTCCTAGGTCCTTTTAGATGCATTTTATATTTCAAGATTTACCCTGATTTCCTGATAGACTAAGGCTTTCAGATCCCCCTTTCAGGTCCTAGGATAACTTTGAAAAAGTCTACCTGGACTAGGATGACTTAGGTCGACCTTGTCCTAGACTAGGTCAACCCAATTTGGCCTTGTCTTGGAGAATTTTTAATTTAGTTGGCTCCAAGCTTGATGCAAGTTGTTGCTCCTAGGTGCTTAATCGGGGTTTCCCTTGAAAATTTTGAGCCCCAAAATGTGTATAAAAGGATACCTTTCCTCTCATTTTCATATCTGTCTATTATTACAATCTTATCTTCATGCAAGCTATTGTTCATTCAAGATTCAAATAAGAAAAGAGAATCCCTTGAATATATTCATCAAGCATTCAAGTATTCAAGTTCATTCATACATGTAAGGGATATCCTTTCAAATTTCTATCTCTTTTCCCCATTGGGGGCCAAGAAAAGGAGTTTGACATCAAGGAAGGAGATCTACATTCATCCATCAAATCTTCCTCTTTTTAATCTTCAACATTGAGGTGAATTACAACATCTAATACATGAATTTTTGTCTTACATGATTTCCTTTTTGGTTTTTGTGTTGAGTCAATACTATTGCATCAACATACTTGATCACACTCTAAGGACAAATGCATCTACATGGTATGATATATTTCATTTTTTAGATCTAATCTATGCTACATGACAACATTTTTTCAATTACATCAATTTAATTTCAAGGTTAATTCCTATACAAGGGATTCACCAAGGCAATCCCTTCCTACAAAAAAATCCCCTTCTTTTCTATGTACAAGAATAGGTGGCAGAGTTTCAGATCTAGATTCTCAGAGTTACAGATCCAGTGATTGATCCTCTATAGAATTCACTAGATTTACAGTCTCTAGGACAAGGCCAAATTTCTTGGACAAAGTTGAATTGAGTTGGAATAGTCCTAGGAATCTGTAAATTTCACAATTGGAAATTACAGGTGCCAGGATTCCAAATCTAGAACACTTTCTATTTTTGACAGCTCTATGATAGTAAAAACTCAGATCTGAGTTTCACTTGTTCTTTCCTAATTTCAAGGTAAGTTCATTCCTCTTATTGCATTTGTCTTTTTTTTCTTATATATCATCATCATCTTTATCATAAGGAACCAACAAAACACCAAATTGTGTAGATCACAAATTTGCACCCTTTCTTTATCAATTGTGCTAATAGAATTTACTTTTTTGGGAGTTTGGTATTCCAATGTATGTTAAATTTAGTGGTCTATCATTGATCACCATTTTACACGTCACATTTTGGTGAACCTGACATATTACATCCCTATTCAAATTTGGTGTCTAGATCTCTTTGTTTACATTCATAGCTCTATTACATTGTATGCATCTATATTTTTAGTGTCAGATTGCTCTTTTCTTTTCCACATTCCTATTTTGAAGTCTAATTTTATGTTTGTTAACATGGAACTCTCTAAATTGGATTGGTGTGCAATTAATTATTTCATTACCTTTCTTCTTACCTCTCTTTATCAAACACATGGAGTGAATCAAATCCTTTTGCATTGTGTTACATTTTCATTCCTTCATGGTATTCTTGCATATGGAGTAATTAAGTTAAAAAATATCTCTTCATTATAAGGAATATTTCAAAAAATTTATCAATGTCTCATGTGTATTTCTTCTTCACATTTTAACTGAATGCATGCAATATATAGATAACATATACAAATAGGATAGGGGCCTTTTTTAATCAACCTAAATTTGTCAATCCTATTCCCCTAGATCTAGATCCTTGTGATCCTAATGATTTTGATTATTATCAAAACATTCAAAGCATTATTCATGATCTAGATGTTAAACATTTCTTAGATGATTTCTCTACAAGCATAAGGGATGATCCTCCTTCCTCCCAAATTAAGGATAATAAGGATGAAGATCTTCCTATAAAAACCATCCATACTTCTTCTATTCATGAACCTCAAGATGAATTACCTTTTTCCTCACATCCTATCCAACATGATCAAGGATTTAGTGACCATAGCCCTAATCCTCCTAAAGAATATCATGTTCCTCAAGCTAACCCTATATCTCAACCAAGACCACCTTTGAACATTCTCTTGCCACCACCATCTCATGATCCTTACCTTATGATGACCACGAAGCTTTGGCTAGATTAATCTAAATAAATATCAAGTATCATTCTAGGATAAGATTTCATCAAAACCCACATACTCCTAACAATAAATTTTCATTCTCTTTTCATTATTCTAATAGGCATTCTCTTTTTTAGTGTGTTGAATTTAGACAATTTTGTTACGACTTGATTCACATATGTCTCCTTCATATAAAAATAGATATCATACAATTTATTCATGTCCAAGGAAAACCTTAGCCATTTGTTTTCCTATTATGTTTCTCTCCATTATGGAAAACCCCTTTGTGTAATGATCTCGAGGGCATCATAATAGGAAATCTCCCTCTTACTCTCTCAACTGGGGGGCAAGATATCATCATTTGTTTTTCTTCTTTCTGGGATCTATTTGGTAGCATATTTCCTTTATATAATGATATACTTTTAGTATACATTTGTTATGTTTTCTTGTAAGTTCATGCCTTTTATACATGAGGAACCACTTTAGGATCTTAATGCATCTTCCCTTTTTCCTTTTTATGCATTCAATATCCTTTGTGATCTTGTAATATGATATAATTTCTTGTAATTATTTATTTTTTTACACAAGGATTTTCATTATGAGTTACAACCTTATGCTTTATCGAATATACATGTCTATTATTCAAGGCCTATCACTTAGGGTGTATATTGGTTTGATCTTCTATTTAATCTTTTTCTCTTTCAGTGGATTCCTTATCTCTTTTTTGTTCATCTCTTTTATACTATGATGTCCTCCCATGTATGGACTTATTGTTTAGGATCTTTCTCCTTAATGATATTAGTATCCTCCTTACAATCTCTTCCTTTCTTGGAAGTGTGTATCTTGTATAATTGGGTTGACCACTAAGTTGACATAAGGAGGCATCCTTCTTTTCTTCTCATCTATATGGATTTGTATTATTTTTTGATAATACATTCTTTTTGGAATGAGATACTTTGTTTCATGCAAGATCCTAAAATATTTTCTTAACAAATCATTTTCATGCCTCAAAGGGCATGTCTTTCATTTAATAATCATCCTCATAATTTCATTCCTTTCCTTAATGACTTGTTTACTTTATGTGTGATGTCTTTTCTAGATTTAATATGTATTTCACATTAGGAGTTCTCTCTTGTTTATAAATTATTTTTCTTGGAATTGTATATCATAAAGTAACTATCATTAAGGGCGTATTATATATTTTGTCTTGCCTTGATAATGGGGGGGCAAGGTTGTTTGTGCATTCTTTTTCTCCTTTTTAGTATAATGAAATTTTTTAATCATGTGACATTCTTTTCTTATAAATAATTATTCATTTTTTATCTAGGATTTTCTCTTATACAAGAGGTGTGCATCCTCGATCACAACCTCTTCCTTATTTGCAAAACTATGTTCATTTTAAATAAATTTCCTTACTACACATTTTCAAGTTTTTCATCTTTCATCTAGAATCCATATTTCACTTTGTAATAGGGGGCTAAATGGGGGCATTCTTGTTCTCTACCCCCTCTTTGTCTTGAAGATTTTATCTTTGTTCAAGAAATCATCTTGGAGGTAGATGTCTTGTAGACAAGATATCTTCCTCTGAAGGGTCTCTTCCCACAAGCAGAATATCCTTTCATGATTATGTATATTCTTAGCTCAAACGAGTCAACACTCTTAGCTAAGTTCATGGCATATATTTTTGTTTTAAGGATATCTTCTTGTTTTTGGAAGTAGGTATCCTTGATTCTCTTACTTATGATATCTCCTATAGAGCTATCATAAGGAGGGTGGCATACATACAACCTCCCTTTTACATTATGCACCGACATTTCCAAAGCCATAAAAATGACAAAGTTGGCATTTCCAAAGCCACTTTCAAATCTGCCCCACGCACAAAATAAATCCATCCTATGCACAAAAAATCCACCCCATGCACAAAACAAGGCCTCCATGTGTGCAAAACAAAGTTTCCCTATGCATAAATTTATCAAGGTGGAGCTCACTAGCATAGCACACAAACCTACTAGAACCTTCAATGTCATCTTTTGTAGTTCTCTCTTTGTGTGGTCAATATTAAGACATATAATCTTATTGGGCATGGTGTTCACACTTTGTGTGGTTCATAGTTGGACATACAATCTTATTGGGCTAGGTAATCATGCGTCTCACACACTCTCCCTCAACTCTCATGGTTGTGCTAGTAGGTTAGACTGTGGAGTTGGTATCATCTTTGGTGATTCTCTTGTTCCTTGTATGTGGTCATTTGTGATCTTCCAATAGCTTTCCAAACATGATATTAGTGGATGAGACATTTTCAAATGAGGTCTCTTTCACTAGTTGATTTGGAGTTTTGTTTGAATACTAACCCATTTTTGTGTGTTGTGTCTTTTGCCTTTTCTTTTTTCTTTTTTTCTTTTTTCTTTTTTTCTTTTTTCTTTTTTATCATTCCCTTGTGCATGGATGTGGAGTTAAGACCCTTGGTTTGGGGGATTATGTCCTTAAACTTAGTGATGTCTTACCTCTTTGCATTTTTCCATAATCATCTCTCTCCCGTCATTATTATTTCTCTTCATTTACCATGAGCATGAGTTTGTCTTATACTACCACAAAAGTCAGGGCTAAATGTACCATCCTAAAAAGTAAGCACTTAATTTGAGTTCATTTTGGGACTATTTTTGGCCTATTTTAGTGTTTTCTTATGGTAAGGCCTCATATTGCACCCTAAATGCATACTTCAAATATAGGTCCTACTCCTTCAAACTTGAGATTGGCTCTAATTTCTATGTGTATCATCCATTTTCCATCCATTCATAATTCATTTCCCTCCTAGGTCCTTTTACATGCATTTTACATTTTGAGATTTTTCCTAGTTTCCTGATAGCCTAAGGATTTTAGATCCCTCTCTTAGCACACAACCCTAAGTCTCAGGATAACTTTGAAAAAGTCTACCTAGACTAGGTTGACTTAGGTTATCCTTTTCCTATACTAGGCATACCCAATTCATCCTTGTCCTGGACTTGGCAGACTCAATCCAACCTTGTCCTAGGGATTTTTCATTTAGTGGGCTCTGGGTATGATGCCAGATTATTTCTCCTAGGTGCTTAATCGAGGTCGGCCTTACAAAATCTGAGTCCTTAAATGTGTATAAAAGGAATATATATTTTCCTCTCATTTTTACATCTATCTATTATTTCAATCTCATCTTCATGCAAGCACTATCAAGCAAGCTATTGTGCATCAAGATTCAGGATAAGTAAGCAAACATCCCTTGAAGATATTCATCAAGAATTCAAGGATTAAAGTTCATTCATACATGTAAATAATTTCCTTCCATGGATCCAACTCTTTTCCCTATTAGAGGCCAAGAAAAGGAGTTTGACATCAAGGAAGGATATCTATATTCATCCATCAAATATTCCACTTCTCTCTCTTCAACATTCAAGAAAACTACAACATCTACATGAGGTTTTGTCTTACATGATTTCCTTTTTGTTTTTTGTGTTGAGTCAGCTACTACATCAAAATATTTGATCACATTCTAAAGACAAATACATCTACATGGTATGATATATTCTATTGTTTAGATCTAATCTCTGATACATGACAACATTCTATCAATTATATCTATTTCATTTCAAGGTTATTACTATACAAGAGTTTGACCAAGGCAAACCCCTTCCCACAACAATTTCCCCTTCTTTTTTGTGTGTAGGAACAAGTGGTAAATTTTTAGATCCAGATTCTAAGAGTTACAGAACCAGTGATTGATCCTCTAAAAAATTTACCAGATTGAGAGTCTTTAAGACAAGGCCAAATTTCTTGGACAAGGAAAACTTGAGGTTTCATAGTCTTGAGAATCTACAAATTTTTAAATTGGAAATTATAGGCGCCAGGGTTCCAGATCCATAACAGTTTATATTTCTAATAGCGCTATGATAGTAAAAACCTAGATCTGAGTTTCACTTGTTCTCTCGTAGTTTGAAGGTAAGTTCATTTCTCTTATTACATTTTCCTTTCTTTTTTGTATATATCATCATCATCTTTATCATAAGGAAACACCAATTTTCACATTGTGTAGATCATGAATTTGCACCATTTCTTTCTTAGTTATGCTAATCAAATTCACTTTGTTTGGAGTTTGGTATTCCAATGTATATTGAATCTGGTATTCTACTATTGATCACCATTTTCCACATCACATTTTGGTGAACATGACGTATTACAACCCTATCCTAATTCAGTTTCTAGATCTCTATATTTACATTCACAACTCTATTATATTGTATACATCTATACTTTTAGTGTTAGATTGCTCTTTTCTTTCTCACATTCCTATTTTGAGGTCTAGTTTTGAGTTTATTAACACGGAACTCTCTAAATTGGATTGGTGTGCAATTACTTATGTCATTACCTTTCCTCTTAACTCTCTTTATCAAACATATGGAGTGAATCAAAATATTTTTTATTGTGTTACATTTGCATTCCTTCATGGTATTCTTGCACATGGAATAATGAGGTTAACTAATATATCTCTTCTGACGTAGTGAAAATGGAAAAATCTCAAAATGGATAATCCAAATCGACACTAGCAACAAAAATAAAATGGAAAACAATTGTAATACCCCAAAAATGGGCTATAGGTTCATTAACCTCCTACATCCTCAAATCGAAAAAATTGACATCGAAGTCCTAACCTAAGACACATCTGCACATTATCAAATTTAATCGATTATCCTAAATTCTGCATCGGGGAATATTCCTAGAAATATTCCCAATTTATCATAATTATTCTTAATTTAATAATTATTTGGCGATAAATCTTATTTATCCTAAAGTTTGATTAATTGAATATTCTGAATATTTAATTAATCAGATATAATACTACCACTTAATTATTTAATTACATTTAATTATATTTATTCCTAAATTGTATTATTTAAGTTTGACAATAAATCAAAAATCTTAAGACTAATTGATTAAATTCCTATATAATTAATTAAAGTCAGTTGTCAATATTTAATAATATAGTTTTAGAATAAAGTTTGATTTAATAATTGATTAACCCATAAATCAATTGTTTTAATTCAAAAATAAGTTAAGTTGAGAATAAATCACTTTATTTTTAATTAATTTATAATTAAAGCATGCACAATCAGAAAAGCAGGCAACTAGAAATTAACAATCAATTTTAAAATTGAAACTCAACATCTGATGATGAGTTGAAATCTGATCTAAACTCTATTTTGAGTTAAACACTACTTTTGCATGATTTTTGTGAATTAATTATCTCTAATTTCCTGATAACTCAAAAATCAACTTGAGTTTATCAAGAGTGATTTATGGCTTTTCTCCTGCATCCTCAAAGCCCTGGATTTCTATAAAATCAAGGCTCATATCTTCATAATATCACCACCTCGAAATTGCATCCTCACTCTGGTGAATTGGTGATTGAAGAATCAATCTTTTGCGAATCAAGGCTATTGTGAGATTTTCATTTATTGTTTTGAGCATTCATAGTTTCATATTATAGTTTTTATATTCATTCATAGCATTCTTAGATTAAATCTGCACTCAACCTCAATTTCATTCTAGATTAATTTCATATAGTTTTTCATCCTAATTGCATAGAAAATACAAAAAAATAGATTAATCTACATTCATATAGTCTTTCATCTTTTGCATTCAAATCCTTCATTTAGGTGTTGCACTGTCACTGATCTCGATTTCAATCTGAGAACATCATACTCGCACCTACTAGAAGGTAGTAAATCACCTGGTTAGCATAGTTTCAATTACTTGCAGATTTTAGTTTTTGCTAACCTCTAATGTTTTACTAAAGTGTTGTGTCTATAGCTAGGTATAAAATTCACACACACATTTCTGGTACCCACCGTGGGGCCCTAAAATGGGTTTCCCTTCATTTCTATCAATTTTCTATCTTTTTCTATCAAAACTTTGATTTTTACATTTTTGTTCGTACTTTCGTACATCTCTATACGGATTCTCGCGTGAGATTTTTCATTGCCCGTGCAAAGTTTTGCTGGTTTCAACACTTCCTCACGTGAGACTTCATCTTTCATCGTGCAAGACCATACTTCCTTGTGCGGGACCATATCCTAACTCATGCGAGATTCTGCACCCAGAGACAAAATTTGTAGATTCGTACTTTCAGATTATTGATTTCTAATGCTTACTGTTTGCTATTGATTTGTCTTGATTTTGTACTTTCAGATGTGTGCTAAATTCTAGATTGCAGAGCATTGGAACTAAGGTATTCTTCTCAAGCTGATAATATTTTGATTTGGATTAAAATGAACCTCTCACGTGTCAAGCTTGTGTGACTTTTCTTGCTTTCATATCATAGACTTCATTTTGGGCTATAAAAATGAACATAGATTTGCTTCCTGCATATCTGTTACACATAGTAAATAGGCCCTATGAACACTATTTGTGGATGATCTTGAGAGACTGAGCTTCTTTCGCTTGTTTATTCATGTGAAGCTCTTCTTGACGAAGGATCCCCTTGTAGGTAGGGAGGTTACTGAGAGCATCTCACGTTCTACTAGATTTGTGTGTCTTCAACTTTTGATTGATACATTCTCTCTTCGAAGAGGTTGATGGATCATAAGTGGTTGACATCATAGATCTTTGTGAGATAATCTTGGTCTTAGTGTGTCAAATTAATCTATCTGCTTTATTTTGGTTAAAAGTGAAAAGGCTAGAGGACTATGCTCTACTCCCTTTTTGGGTAGTATCAGAAACTCAGATCCTTGAATCTGGAACCAGTCCCCATGTGGTATCTTTTTTGAGTCACCTTTAGAGAGGGTTAACTGTAGTGGAAATTCCCTTAATTGGGTCAACCACGTGGATGGAACCTCAATCGATAATAGCCATTTTCATCATGGTAGCAACAACCGCTATATAAATGTCCTTGTGGAGGAAATCTTCACAAGTGTGGTCTCTTGTTGGGCTGTCAGATCTCCCTAGCAGCTCCTGATTGATTAATTTCTTGGACTGTGTCAAAACCCCAATGCGCCTAGATTGGAGTTCACCCTCTTGAGATCACAAAATTTGTAGAGTCAGACCATTACTACAAACCCTAGTGAGGCCAATTTTTCATTTTCTAGGAATATGTGCATTATTAAAAACTTTTTGGAATATACACAAGTAGTATTTCTAGGGATTAGCACAATAAGTCACTATTGCTTGTTCATGCGCAAGGTTTCTTTTTCCCTTGTTCATTGTTTTTAGATGATTGCTTACTTCTCTTGCTTGTTATTTTGCGTGCTTCATATCTTCTTGGTTATTTGAAACGAACTGTTACATGGATCTTCAAAATTTGCAAACAATTTGATATTGAAACACTCAAAAATTGCAAAATCTAAGAAAAAGTCTTTTTTTGGTGTGAGAACTAAATATTTTGTCAAAGAACAGCCAGTGTTGTGCCTCAAAATTTGTCTCAAAATTTGTGCCTCAAAAACTATGTTAAAAATTGTCAAACCGTGTCCTTTTATCGCGTGAAATTTCAATTTCTGAGCATTATTTCATGTAAGACAACACATTCTCGGGCGCAACCTGGTACTTCCTCGCACGAAACAACATTCTCTCACACAAACCTATCTTGAAATTTTCAAAATAGAGAGCTTATTACTGTCAGTTGGTCAACTTTTCGTCAGATTTAATTTTTGTCTGGGGTCTATATGCCTATTTTCCTATTGCACACTGTCTGAAACTGCATGTCTAGAGTTGAGAAAAAAATCTTGGAATCTATCAAATAAATCATTATGTTAGAAATAGAGAAGAGCCTATAATGAATTCATTCATTTTCCTAAAGTGGTCTCTTGAGTCTGATTTAGCCTTCTGATTTATCGATTTGAGTCTTTTTCATCTTGTGTCAAAACCTTGTCAAAATTATCTTCAAAATTCAATCTTTTTACTAAATGGCTAAGTGTTGTGAGCTTGTGCCCGCCATCTATTGGGCATCTACCCACACTACTATGGCATAGTATCCTTCACTTACATCTGATATAATCTTTAATCACTTCAATCTTGACAAGGTTGCATCATTCGATCTTCTTGAATCAGATCTTTCTTCAGTTGTCTTCATCTTTCTTTTTTGCTTCACCTAAGGTTAATGGTGGAAACTAGAGCTTCCTCTCACAAGAAATCTAGAGAATCACTTAGCATTGTACCTTTGACTACTCACAAGGGTCCAACTCTTGAGAAACTCTACAATTCTGGTCTTTACGAAGATGATGGTCTTGGCAATTTTCAATTGTAAACTAGTTACATACCCCCTCCATAAAATCACAGAGGTAATCAACAAACTCCTCCTCGATCTATCCTAGGGAGTCCTAAAACTCCTAACATGTATCACGAAGGGACGCATCATGGGTCTCAAGGACATCACTCTCAACATGGTGTGGATCAAGAACCTACACCTTCTGAAATCGCTAGATATCAAAATGATGATGACTTCAAGAGAATGACGAGGCATTTCTTGAAAGAAGATAGAGGCATACTTTCTAGAGTTAGCTCATCAAGGAGCTAAAATTCCTCCAAACTTTAATGTTGAAGATATCATTACACATGAGGAAGAAAATCCTATCATGGCTATGATGAAACAGATGCATGCCATGCAAGTCAAATTTAACAAACTTGAAAAAGAAAAGGAACCTAAGGAGTTCTCCATGGAAGCTCTATGCCCTTTTCCATTTGATAAAGACTTGTACATGCCACCATTCCCTAAAAGAGTGGAGATGCCTAAATATGATAAGTATGATGGAAACTTTGATCCTCAAGATCATGTCAGAGAATTCTATACTCAATCTATGGAGTTCATGCACAAACAAACTTAATGCATATTTTCCCTTGATATCTGGGAGGGCCAACCATTCATTGGTTCTAAAAAATGCCTCCAACTATCAAAACTTTTAAGAAGTTAATCAAACTATTATATCAACAATACTCCTACAATATCTAGCACCTGGTCACCATGATCGACATCTACAATATGAAACAATACTCAGGAGAACCATTCTTGACCTTTCTCAAAAGATGAAGGAAGAAGTTTTCTCTATATGATAGACCCATTCCAGAAACTAAGAAGCTAGAAATCTTCATCAACTATCTTGTTCCAAAAATCAACTACCCTTTACAAATGCAAAATCATACATGCTTTGACAAGATGGTAGATAATGTGATCAAAATTGAGAAAGTACTTGTCTAAAAAAGAGACATATCACTTCAAAAGGACAAGTATGAATCTGGATCTAGTTCTAAGGACAAGAACAAAAACTAGAATAAGAATAAAGGCATCTTCACAGATGGCATTGTTGATACTATCCATGCCCCATCCAAGGCACCCACTTTCAATCTTATTGTTGGCACCCAAGCCATCAAAGCCTCTGAAGCTAGAACATTTGAATCTAACAAAAAGTCATCTGACTATAGGCCTTGGGCTATAGATCCTAACCACAAATTCACTCCTATTGGAGAGTCCTTGGAATCTACCATGAAAACTATGTTGGCTAAAAATATCATCTACTTACCTAAGATAAAAGTCTTTGATCTTGAACCTAAACCAAAATGGTGGAGAGAGAATGATTTCTATGACTTCCATCATAATAAAGGTCATAAGACTAATAACTACGTTCTCTTGAAGCACATCATACAAGATAAAATTGATAATGGCAAAATCATGATTGACAATCATAAGAGCAATAATGATCATACGACATTCACAGAACCATTTCCTAAACATGGTAAAGAAGATTCTTCTTCTCAGCCTAATATGGGTGCTAAAATCAGTTATGCCTACTCTGGAAACAATGTTGTTATCAATATGGTTGAGCCAGGTCTATCTAAGCATTGAAATGTCATTACAATTTTAAGGAAAGATAGAGAAAACCAATTAGCTAATGCAATCACTTGA
This sequence comes from Chamaecyparis obtusa, assembly GCA_027943335.1. Taxonomy (NCBI): domain Eukaryota; kingdom Viridiplantae; phylum Streptophyta; class Pinopsida; order Cupressales; family Cupressaceae; genus Chamaecyparis; species Chamaecyparis obtusa. Next base: position 1,456,385 of record BSBK01004397.1, on the reverse strand, counting down.
TCACAAGCTTAGGGGCATCTACAAGGACAAATCCTAGATTCATCCAATGTCCCTAAGGTGCCTTTCAATTTTTCATCTGCTTCTAAACAAAAGGCTACATCTAAATCTTCAAATCCTATAGATACAAGGCCTACATCATACAATATTGTCCAAAAAATCCAGCATACAAATGCAAAAATCTCCATGTTTGAGTTGTTTCGGATATCTCCAGCTCATAGAGCCATTCTAGACAAAGCTCTACTCAGATCCAATGTTCCTGACAACCTTGATTTAGATAGATTCCAGACTATGGTTGGTCATCTTACGTATCCATAGTATATCTCCTTTTCAGAGGAAGATGATAACTCCTTGAGTCATCCACATAATCAGCCCTTGCATATTGAAGTCTTGATCCAAAATCATCACATCAAACGTGTGTTGATAGATGGGAGCGCTGGCTTAAACATTTGTTCTTTCAACTTGATCACACAACTGGGATTTTCAGAAATGGTTATTGATCCTAGAAATAAAATACTTATCAAAGCATATGATGAGCAAGAAAAGTCTTCCAAGGGTACAATTTTCTTACCTATCAAAGTAGGTCTAGTTATCAGAGATACTACATGTCAAGTTCTTGATATACCTTTGGCTTACAACATCCTTCTAGGGAGACCCTGGATACATGAAATGAAAGCTATTCCTTCTACATACCATTAGTGTTTGAAATTTCCTTATGAAGGAGTAGAGGTGATGATCCTAACTGATCTATATACAACTTGCAATGCATTGAAAGAAAGTGTTGATAAACTTGTTCCTAATAATAGAGAATCTTCCACTAAGCAGCTAGACGTTGCTTCAACATCCAAGATGGAACACATTGCAAAAGAGGTCAAAATCAAAGAAAATGGTATGGGAGAATATACTATAGAGCCAGTCTTATCTTTAACATCTCTCCCTATCTCACCTAAGTCCTATGGAAAAACTCTAAAATAGTCTAAAAAGGAGTCTAAAGAACCTCTTGAAGAATATAAAGGAAATTTTGTTGCAAAACAAGTGTCCAAACAAGAGTTTGAAGAGGATGAAGTTGTGCTTGTGTGGCTATATAAAGGTGAACCTGAATCTCAAAATATTCAAAAATATGACTCTAAGACACCAAAGATCCCATCTAAGTCATATGGCCCAAGGGACAAATTGATCACAAAAATGGGATATACTAGAAAAGGACCTCTAAGACTACAAGGTAAAGGTCTTCTATCACCTCTTGACCATCATGGTCAAACCAACAAGGATACAATAGGTCTAGGGTATAAGAAGAAGCCTTTCTATCTTAGTAAGAACTCCCCACATGTCTTAGAATAGATTGAGCCATCCACAACAAATCAACTAAAGAGAGAAATAACAAAACAATCTGATAGTGATGATTCAGACACCACTGAAGAGCTTATTCCTTATGAGCATTTTCCTAAAGAAATAAAAGACCTCCTTGAAGCTGAAGATGATCTAGTAAAGAGAATCAATGTAGTAGAAACACAAGAACCTACTATAGAGCAAGAGATAGTTGCACCGCAAGCACCAGTTGATCTTGAAAACAATAAAATAGACAAAGAGGAAGGTGGTAGTTATTCTAAGATAGATTCCCATGAGTATGAATTCAAATCAGAATATGAGGGTAACCCTTCTTGGGGTATTCACCCTAACTTTACTCATGTTCTCAATTTTCCTAGAGGCACAGATGAGGAATCAAATGACTATGAATGGGGAGTCATTCCAGAGGAAGATGAGCTTATCATAGATAAACATATTGATGTTATTCGCCAATATGCACCTGAACCCAACGTAAGTCTAGAGTGAAATAATGAACTTAACGAGTCTGATTCACCGATTGCTGAAGTGGACTCCCACAATGACATTGAGCATATTCATGAATTGAACGTCTTAAGTTGTAATATCACCTTCAAACTTGAGCGTTAGGTAAGGACCAATGATGATAGATCCATATCTATAAACACTATCTCCCAATCTTTTCCCACTTTGACTATCCAACATCCTGACCTTCTTGACCAAACTTCCATGAATCTGAGCCAAGGTATCTTTACTTTCCTGAATGACTTTTCCCTTGCTTGCTACCTAAATGCAGTTGAGCCTATGAAGACTTCCATCAGTGAACTGAGTGTCAGCATGATGGAGTCAGACATCAAGTATCTTAGTCAAAAGAATAATAATAAGAATAAAAAGAAAAGGATTTCTGAGGGTGAAAACCACTTTGTGGTAGTCTCAGAACCTACAAAAGTAAAAATAAAAGATGTATCTGAAGGTGAAAACCTCTCTAAGGCACCTAAGGATGAGATATTTGATGTCCTTCTAAGTCATTTACAGGACAGATCTCTAGTTCTAATTGAGCCCACTCAATCTATCAACTTGGGAACAACAGAGGAACCACAATTGATCCATGTAGCACAATCCTTATTAGAAGAAGAAAAGCAAAAATTTACCACATTTCTAATAGAAAAGAAGATAAACTTTGCATGGAAATATTCAGATATGCCAGGGTTGGATCTTGATCTTATAATGCACCATTTATCTATTGCTCCTGGAGTAAAACCTATTAAAAAAAAATTAAGAAAGATGTATCCACATGTTGCACTCTTGGTCAAAGATGAATTAGAGAAACTACTAAAAGATAGATTCATCCGTGTTATTGACTATGCTAAATGGATCTCAAATATTGTACCTATTTCAAAACCAGACAAATCTATAAGAGTGTGCATAGATTTCAGAGATGTGAACAAAGTATGCCCTAAGGATTATTTTCCACTACCTAACATTGATATGATAGTGGACATGACTGCGGGTTTCAAGATGTATTATTTAATGGACGGTTTCTCCATATATAATCAAATAAAAATTTCTTCAGAGGATCAAGAGAAAACTACTTTCACATGCGCATGGGGTACCTTCTATTGGAATGTCATGCCATTTGGGCTTAAAAATTCTGGTGCTACATATCAAAGAGCTATGACATCTATTTTTCATGACATGATGCATCGAACTATGGAGGATTATGTTGATGATACTTTGGAAAAATCTATGATATGATCTCACCATCTAAATGATTTGAGCAAAATACTAGACAGAATGGAAAAGTTTAATCTCAGACTAAACCCTAAGAAGTGTGCTTTTGGTGTCACTTCTAGAAAGATCTTAGGATACATAGTCTGAAAGAAGGGAATTGAAGTTTCTCTAGCTAAAGTAAAGGCTATAATGGAGATGCAACCTCCCAAGAACATCAGTCAAATGAGAACATTGCAAGGGAGAGTTCAATCTATCAGACGCTTCATATCACAACTAGCAGACATATCACCACCTTTTACAAAGACATTACATAAAGGTGTGACCTTTGCATGGAATGAGGAATGTGAAAAGAATTTTGATCATATCAAGAAGTATCTATCAAATCCTCCTATCTTGATTCCTCCTATTCAGGGGAAGCCACTGATCCTATATGTCTCCACCACAGATACATCACTAGGGGCATTGCTTGCACAGCATGATGAGAACAAGAAGGAAATGGCTATATATTATATCAGTAGAACATTGGTTGCATATGAGAAGAACTATTCAATGATTGAGAAAGCTTTTCTAGCTATGATCTTTGCATCATAGAAACTAAGACATTATATGTTAGCTCATACCACACATTTGGTAGCTAAAATTGATCCACTAAAATACCTACTAAGCAAAACTGCCTTCATAGGAAGATTAGCCAAATGGGTCATGCTCTTAAGTGAATTTGACATTGAATATGTTGAAATAAAAGCTATCAAAGGCCAATTTATTACTGATCAATTGGCAGATGCACCTATTTTTGATGATACACCAATGCAAATAGAGTTCCCAGATTCCTCTATCATGAATCTTTCTTCTAGAGAATGGCAATTGTTCTTTGATGGCTCCTATACACAAAATGGATCTGGAGCAAGCATATTATTTATCACTCCTCAAGGGTACTCAATACCCAAAGCATTCAGATTAAAGTTCCCTTGCACAAATAATATTGTTGAATGTGAAGCCCTTCTTAATGGTATGAAACTAGAAATTGAGTGGAGAGTGACTGAGTTACACATTCATGGGGACTTCCAACTTGTTATCCATCAAGTCAATGGTGTGTACCAAACAAAAGATGAAAAGCTCATTCCATACAAAAGAATGGTAGATGATCTAAAGAAATATTTCATATCTATCACATTTGAGAAAATACCTAGAACAAAGAATAAGGTTGCTGATGCAATGACAACGTTATCTACTCTATTACAATAGCTTGAACATGAGCTACAATATGAGTTCTCGGTGGAAGCACTATCTTATCTTGCATATGATTCCCCTGAAACCTGAATGATTTTCTTTGTTGTCGGTCATGATTCATCTCAATACAAAAACCTTTACTCCTATCTCCAAGACCAAATCATTCCCAATACCTTCAATCACCATGAGAAATGATACCTTATCTGCAATGCATCCTGGTATGTCATCATTGGTAATGATCTATACAAACGAGGTCTAGATGGTACACTACTTAGATGTTTAGAATGGGAAGAGTCTCAACATGCATTAGAGGAAGTCCATGATGATATTTTTGGCTCACACTCGAATGGTTTAACACTAGCTTGAAAACTTATTGGGGTTGGGTACTATTGGCCGAAAATAGAAAAAGAGGCTATCAAGTTTGCTAAGAACTGTCAAAAGTGTCAAGTACATGGTAACTTAATTCATGCACCAGGGAGAGATCTAATTCCCTTTACTACACAATGACCTTTTCACCAATGGGCATTTGATCTTATAGGATCCACACATCCTCATTCTTCTAATGGACATACGCATATTATTATAGCTACAAATTATTTCACAAAATGGGTAGAAGCGGTTCCTTTAACTCAAGCAACTGGCAAAAAAATTTCAATGTTCATCTTGAACTACATCATATGTCGATATGGTATTCCACACTCTATAGTCACAGATAATGGTGGACAATTCAAGAATAGAGACTTACATGATCTATGTGCCAAATTCAAGATTACACAACATTGGTCATCTATCTACTATCCTCAAGGGAATGGACAAGTAGAGGCTTCTAACAAGAATCTATTGAAAATTTTGCACCGTACAATTAATAAGATAGAAAGAGACTAGCATCTCATGATCAATCCATCTCTCTAGGCCTACAGAACAAGTATCAGAATGCCTACTAGGGCCACACCATTCTCTTTAGTTTATGGGTCTGAAGTGGTCTATTGAGGTTGAAATCCCATCACTAAGAATCAAAATGCATGGTCTAGTAACTAATGATGACTTTAGAGTATCTAGGTTGCAAGAACTTGAACTACTAGATGAGCACAGACAAGAAACATATGATCATCTCATAGTGTATTAGAAAAGAATGTCTAAAGGCTACAACAAGAAAGTCAGACACAGAGAATTTTAGGTTGGCGATCTAGTCTTGAGAGAGAATCCTAAAAATCAATCACATAGAGAGCACAAGGGGAAGTTTGAACCCAACTGGCTGGGTCCCTTTGTAATCACTGCTACTTTTGGCTCTGGTGCCTATCAAATCTCAACAACTGAAGGAGAATAGCTCTGAGAACTAATCAACATTCTCCATTTGAAGAAATTCTACGCCTAAGGCATTCAGTCTATGGTAAAATGTCTTGAAAAAATCTTAAAAATTTGAAAAAGTCCTGAAAAAATGAACGTCTTGGTGAAAACCTAGCAAATAGGCACCTTGATGATTCACAAAAAAATTTAAAAAATACCAAAAATATCAAAAAAATTGGAAAAATGAAAAATATGAAAAAATGAGAAAAAGAAAAAGTGCCTTGGTGAAAACCTGGAAATAGACGCCTTGGTAGCAAAACTAGAATCTCTACCAAGATGGTGAAAACTTGGCAAATGGGTGCCACTTGTTCAAAATACTCCATCTATCCTCGCAATCTTGGTATTTCCTAGCTTTCAGTCTGCTTTAGTTTGTATATATCCTTGTTTCAATAAAGTCGGTCTGTACACCAATCAGCTCAAGCATTTGTATCCTATCAATGCTTAACACTTGGGGGAAATCAATGTCATATCCTATGGTCTCCAGTACATCTTAGACGAGTCATATCCAGTCAGAGTCCTTTGAAGCTTCATCCAAGTCAGTCAATCAGTCTCCTCTCCAGAAAGGATTTTGCATCTACAACAACGCAATCAAACACAAATTGAAAACAATATATGCTTTTTACATGCTTTTATCTCCTTGTATGCTTACTGATTCATATTGAGATTTTTGCATATTGTGTCCTTTGAGCTCTTCGATGATGTCCTTTATAGGATTTAGAGAGTGATGACTGGGGGCATAATCTTTTCTTTGTCTTCTAATTGTATGTGAAAATCTAACAACTTTGGAAATTTTGGATTGAAATGGTGTCCGTTTGTAATAGCGTCTATCTTGAATTCAATGGCCATGCATACCTCGACCATTGATACCCAGAAAATTCAAAGAAGTTTGATCTAACTATTGTCTTTTTGAGTGAGTTCTTTCTCCTGATGTGAAATGCGATCTTGCCTAAGGATGTGAATGATAAAGGTTCACTACGGGTAATTCACACTAGATTTAGAATGATCTCTTGACTGTTTGATGTGTTTGAACGCAAGGCGTATTCAGGTCATCATGACGTTTATGTTCTGATGCTTATACAAATTGCTATATCAAAATGGACATGATATTTAGGTCATCCTGGTGTTTGTGCCTTGGTGCTTATATCTAATCTGACATTTTGAAAATAAAATCAATATTCATATGTCCATGGTTGCCTAACCAGTGGGTGTTGTATTGATTCCCACGCATACAAATCGATATTCATATGTCTATGGTTTCATAACTAGTGGGCATTGTATTGATTTATCTGATTACCTAAAAGTTTAATGATGACAACAAATCGACACATTATCAGTGACTAGGTCCTAGGTCCTAGGTTTGCATTTCATTCTACATGTCATTTTGTAGTTTGCACTTTGCATGATCTCATAAATTGCTTGAACACTTAAACGATTCTTTAAAACCAAAAATGCTAAACATGACATAAGGACTGAGCATTGTATGAAGGTTCCTCCAATGAAATAGCAAGTAGAATCCTTTTTTGGGATCAAAATTGAAATCTGAGATCATTCATATTATTAACTACTTGCATAATCGACCTTCAATCATCACAGAAATCTAGAATTCAATTTAACTAATTATCTTACATCAAACTATCAAAATTTCAACTTGGTCAACTATGGTCAACTCATGGTTTAACCTAGTCAAACTTGGTCTCCAAGACCTCTAAACAATGCAGAACGCATTCTCGGATGTGCATAGCCACTTCTCAAATCAATTAACATGCTTCTAAACTTTAACGCTAACTTTTCTTGTCAGATTTCAATTTTAATCTCAAAGGGGGTATAGTATTGCATATCATTCAAGTCTGTAAATCTAAATTTGTAATCAAATATTTCCTTAGTAATCAATACAACAACCACGTCTAGTTATTGATTCATCAAAAGACCTTGGGGAAAATCTATTATCACTTGGAGCATATCAGATTCATCAAGATCCATATCAATCTGGTATCCTAAATCTATCTTGTAAACTATATCATCTTTTCGTAACCAATGGTTCATTAGTGTTATTTCCTTGTTTCTTCATAACTGATGGGTTTAGGATGTGATACCAATATGATTCTCTTGGGACAATCTGGTCTGGAATCAGTCACTCACTTCTTCACAATCATAAGGTTCAGAATTGAGCATTTTGGCACTTTTTCATAATTACTGGTTCATTGTTGCTATAATTAACATTATCTTTGGTCAGTCAAGACCTAAATATTACATCTTCAAATCTTTCAATAAGTTTCTGTCTCGGAATTGATTCATCTTTCAAATTAGTTCCATACATCTTTATCATACATAGATTATTCTTTGAACCACTACGCTTCACACAGTGATTCAAAGAGGGGAAAAATGTAATACCCAAAAAATGGGCTATAGGTTCATTAACCTCCTACATCCTCAAATTGAACAAATTGACATCGAAGTCCTAACCTAAGGCACATCTGCACATTATCAAATTTAATTGATTATCCTAAATTCTGCATCGAAGAATATTCCTAGAAATATTCCCAATTTATCATAATTATTCTTAATTTAATAATTATTTGGTGATAAATCTTATTTATCCTAAAGTTTGATTAATTGAATATTCTGAATATTTAATTAATCAAATTTAATACTACCACTTAATTATTTAATTACATTTAATTATATTTATTCCTAAATTGTATTATTTAATTTTGACAATAAATCAAAAATCTTATGACTAATTGATTAAATTCATATTTAATTAATTAAAGTCAGTTGTCAATATTTAATAATATAATTTTAGAATAAAGTTTGATTTAATAATTGATTAACCCATAAATCAATTGTTTTAATTCAAAAATAAGTTAAGTTGAGAATAAATCACTTTATTTTTAATTAATTTATAATTAAAGCATGCACAATTAGAAAATAAGGCAACTAGAAATTAACAATCAATTTTAAAATTGAAACTCAACATCTGATGATGAGTTGAAATCTGATCTAAACTCTATTTTGAGTTAAACACTACTTTTGCATGATTTTTGTGAATTAATTATCTCTAATTTCCTGATAACTCAAAAATCAACTTGAGTTTATCAAGAGTGATTTATGGATTTTCTCCTGCATCCTCAAAGCCCTGGATTTCTATAAAATCAAGGCTCAACCCTTCATAATATCACCAACTCAAAATTGCATCCTCACTTTGGCGAATTGGTGACTGAAGAATCAATCTTTTGCAAATCAAGACTATTGTGAGATTTTCATTTATTGTTTTGAGCATTCATAGTTTCATATTATAGTTTTTATATTCATTCATAGCATTCTTAGATTAAATTTGCACTCAACCTCAATTTCATTCTAGATTAATTTCATACAGTTTTTCATCCTAATTGCATAGAAAATACAAAAAAATAGATTAATCTACATTCATATAGTCTTTCATCTTTTTCATTCAAATCCTTCATTTAGGTGTTACATTGTCACTGATCTTGATTTCAATCTGAGAACATCATACTCACACCTACTAGAAGGCAGTAAATCACCTAGTTAGCATAGTTTCAATTACTTGCAGATTTTGGTTTTTGCTAACCTCTAATGTTTTACTAAAGAGTTGTGTCTACAACTAGGTACAAAATTTTCACACACACAACAAAAAAGAGAATACTCAAATAGAATTTTCATTCAACATACCTGGCTATAAGGCCTTCCGGGTTATGACCAAATACAATCAATTACAATAGTAATTCTACAATCCTTTAGCTATTCTAGCTTTGTGGCACATCAACAACTGGTAGAAACACCAAGGTAGATCTAAACTTGAGCTCACATTTCACCAAGAAATATCCTTGTCTCCAAGCATGCAAACCACTAGCTTTGCTATTAAAAATATCAGACAAAAAATCTAATTTGCAAGATCTCGCAGGATCCAATTACTATCCTTCCAAAATCCCTCTCCCAAACAACTATCCAAACCCTTGCTTTTATAATACTTTGGCCACAAGTTGTCTAGAAGAAATAAATAAATCCTAAAACCTAGTAAGCTTCTAAGAAAATAATTATTAAATGCAATACAAGTTGGCTGTCAAGTAGCCTTACAAATAATTAATTATCCATGTCGGCCTCTAGATCTACCTAGGAGAATACAACATAAGCTACCCACATTAAATACAACAAGTCGGCCAACCAAATCCACAAGACTCTAGTCGGTAAGCCAAACTACCGAGTGTCAACAAAAACAACCAAGCAAGCTAGGTATCACTGAGCAAGAATGTTCATCAAGCACCACAAGCATCATAGAGTATAGGTTCCACCAAGCACCAGAAGTTTGTTGAGTTCCCTTCAATGACTGAGCCCTTCAATGACCAAGCCCCTTCATCAAAGTCACAACCGAGTAACACAAAAACACTCCAACACACCAACATGCAAGATTTCCAACTACCCTAGGATGCTCTTGCACCAGAAACCCCATGTGCAAAAAGATTTTCTCAATGGCTGGAAGAACATCTTACGAGATTCAACACATAAACCCTGAACTGGTTCTTCACATACATGTCATCCAAGTCTTCAAGTTGCACACTCTTCCACTTCTTCTTTCTTTGCATTTTCAAGTCTTTCCTCAACAATCCACATGTCTATTCTCCATATTGATTTCCAACCCTTTCAAGATCCTTTAAATCAAATTGGCTCCCAAAGATTTGGTTCCTCCTACTGAGTGTTGTATCTAGCAAAGGCATCAAAGAAAACTTCCCGCCACCCTTCTCAATAGTAAACACATTCTCGACACAATCATGCACAACAATGCAATCATACTGCCAAGGTCTACCAAGAAATATGTGACAACTAATCATGTCCACAATATCACACAATACTTGATCCTTATACTGGCCAATCTAAAAATCAACAAGACATTACTCCCTTACTTCTAAAGCATGAATATATTGCAACCAACCAACCTTATAAGGATAAGGATGTCTCAATCTCTTCAAAACAAGTTTGTGAACAATCTCCTTAGCTACAAGGTTATCAGTATTGCCACTATCCACAATCACATTATAAAGTTTACCTCCTGACTTGCACTGAGTTCTGAACAAATTACTCCTCTAACAAGGTTCTACCTTAGTATTGAGCAATGTTCTTCAAACCAACAAGTTTTCTGACTCTATCTCAGGTTCATTCAGTAGATTCTCATTCACCATAGCATTTATTTGATCACCAGTCTTTTGGGAACATTAAAATGATTGATGTCCTTCTTCACCACAATGAAAACAAGTACCCTTAAAAGAAACCTTACATGTCCTCTTCCTCAGTTCAATAGGTTTCAGTTCATCTTCAATAGTCAGTTTATCCTTCACCGAGTGATCTTGTTTCTCCTTCCCTCGAGGATTACCATATTGTCTCCTCTTTGATTATCTTCTACCTTCAGGGCATATTGATAAGCATCCTCAACTGTCAGCATACGAAGATCATCTTGAATATTGAATCTTGTACCATTCACATACCTAGCTACCTTTTCCTTACCAAGTTCTTTGTGTCCAGACCGAATAGTCAACTTATAGAACTCCTCGGTATAGTCTTCCATAGTCAAATCTTTCTACTTCAAATTCTACAATTTCTTAAACAACTCAAGTTCATAGTCGGAAAGTATGAACTTAGCTTTCAACTTTTCCACCATCAGCCTCCACTGATTGATCTTCATTTCACCTTCATCTTCTCTATCTCTTTGTAATTCTTTCCACCAAAGAGTAGCATGTCCTTTCAACTTAGTCTGTGCCAATTTCACTCTAAGAGGATCTTTAATTTCTTCAAGCTCAAAGAAATATTCTAACTCACCGATCCAATCAATCAAGTCCTCAGGTCTCAAAGTAATTGAGAAATTAGAAACTTCCATTCAGTAACTAGTACTTAACCGAGCTCCAGATCTCTATAACCAACTAGTTCTATCTTCACTAGATCTATCCCTTCAATCATTTCTATCATGTCCACTAGATCCAACAGCTTCAAATTCTTCAACAACTTCCTCATAGCCATCATTAGTACCAAGATTCCTTGGCATACCAACAATATCCCTCATGATCTTAGCGATCATGTCATTATTCATCAATTCCATCTCAGATCTGAAATCTACTTTAACCTTCTCCATAATCTTTGATTCTACAACATCACAGAGATCAGGAATCGCCCTAGCGTCCAATCTTCTCAGAGGAATCTCCAAAGATCTTTGCAAACCCAAGGCAAAAAAGCACCAACTCAGCCCAAAGTCCTAGTGAAAATTGCCTCAACTCAGTGATCTATCCACACACTCAAGAACTTTAAGCTTTGATACCACTTGAAGCAGTGAAAATGGAAAAATCCCAAAATGGGTAATCCAAATCTACCCTAGCAACAAAAATACAATGGAAAACAACAAAGAGAATACTCAAATAGAATTTGTATTCAACATGCCTAGTTGTAAGACCTTCTGGGTTACAACCAAACATAATAAATTAAAACAGTAATTCTACAATCCACTAGCTAGTCCAGCTCTATGACACATCAGCAACTAGTAGAAACACTAAGGTAGATCTAAACTTGAGCTCACAAGTCACCAATAAATCTCCTTGTCTCCAAGCATGCAAACCACTAGCTCTTCTATTACAAATATCAAACAAACAATCTAATCTGCAAGATATCGTAGGATCCAATTACTATCCTTCCCAAATCCCTATCCCCAACAACTATCTAGACCCCTACTTTTATACTACTATGGCCACAAGTCGAATGGAAGAAAGAAATAAATCCTAAAACCCAGTAGGCTTCTAAACAAATAATTATTAAATGCAATACAAGTTGGCTCTCAAGTATCCTTACAAATAATTAATTCTCCATGTCGGTATCTAGATCTACCCAGGAGAATACAACATAAGCTACCTACATTAAATACAACAAGTCAACCAACCAAATACACAAGAACTCCAGTCGGTAAGACAAAATATCGAGCATCAATAAAAACAACCGAGCAATCTAGGCATCATTGAGTTATCTTCAACCATTCTGGACAGAAATAGGGAATACTGAGAGGGGGGGGGAATTAGTTATCAGATAAATAAAACTTTTATCTTCTTCAATAGAATTTAACCATGATACAAAATTCTAACTTGGTTGGCATTATCTTAGTAAGGTAGTATGTGATGTATTAATGCTATGGTATAAAGTCCATATGATAAAAAACAACCATGATGGCAGCAGTTCTGTAAATTTAATTCTAAATGTTGTGATATGAATTCTATATCATACTTTACACCTTATGAACTATGGTTTGGACATGCACCATCAGTTAAGTATTTTAGAATTTTTGGAAGCATATGTTATATTAAAAGAGATGATGACATTGGAAAGTTTGACCCTAGAAGTGATGAAGGTATATTTCTTGGATATTCATTGAAGAGAAAAGCTTATAGATGTTATAATTGAAAAGAACAAGACTTTGGAATTGGTCGCTAGGCCTAAATATAAGATTTTTATTATGCTAATGATGAAGAATTTGAAGCTAGTATGGAGAAATCTTTAAGTGAAAGTGATACTAAGAATGATGATATAGGATTTGTAGCAATAAAAGAAGAAAATCCTGAAACAAAAGTTAAGGAAGAAAAAGCTTTAGTTTCTCAAGTAGAAAAGAAAGTTGATTGGATTATAGATAGTGGTTGTTCATATCATATGACTGGAGACATGAAGAAATTCATTAAGGTTAACAATTATGATGGGGGAGATTGTTAGGAATGAATGCTGAATATATCCTATGGGGGAGTATTCACAGCCATTCTATAGCAGTTGTTGTTGCATTCATGACTATGATTGTCATTGATGTCAACACAGTGATCTACTGAAGATTAGCAGAGAATTAGATAGTGTTTGAGTTAGCACACATGGGATATTGAAGATCTAGCTATGTGGAGTTGAGGACTTACTCTATGATATTTTACAACATCATGGTTAAGAGTGCATACAAAAATTCATCTATTCATGACAGTTATGTGGAAATCAATGGAAGCAGTAGTTAGGTAGTGTTCTTGAGTAACAGTTTGTGGAAATCGGATAATATCTCCTAATCAGGATTGAATATGATCATGCAAAGTTGAACAATAGTTGAAGACATGATGATAGTGATGTGGACGTGATTGCAAGGTTCGAGGTCACACAAGTGATATAGATAAATTTCAAGGAAGCATTCAAGCATAAAGATCAAATTTATGGTATGTATTAATACAACCACGAGTATTAATACATACTCGTGCTTCACTGAATTTAACTTCAATGGCAAGATCACTTCATGCATTAATTTCAAGTAATGCATACAACCATACTTGTATTAAATATCAGAGGCACCAACATTTACAATCATGGTTGTATCTTCAATCCTAAAAAGTATTTCATTTCACCAATCATGGTTGTATCTACAATCCTAAAAAGGGAATACACAAAAGAAATTGAAAAGATATGTTGAGTGGTAAAAGATTGAGGTTTGAATGCTTGAATCCTAGAAGTGATGAAGGTATATTTCTTGGATATTCATTAAAGAGAAAAGCTTATATATGTTATAATAAAAGAACTAAGACTATTATTGAGAGCACAAATGTTAAAGTTGATGAAAAGTTCAAAATTCAGGAAAAAATGCTTGATTATGAATCAGATGAAGGAACTCATCCTAGAACTAATCCAGAGAACACTGAATTATTCTATGAGACTAAAAGTGAATTGCAGAATGAAAGCTATGTTGAAGAAATCATTGAAGAACCTATAGCTAAAGTGAGAATAGAGACAATGACACCTAACAGGAATCTATCAAGGAATCATCCTTTTGATCAGATTATTGGAATCATAGAAAGAGGAGTTTTGACATAGAATAAGGTACAAGAACAGTTGTGTTTAATTTCTCAAATTGAACCTAAATCTACTAGTGAATCCTGTGAAGATGAACATTGGATTAAAGCTATTTAGGAAGAACTAGATCAAATTGAAAAGAACAAGACTTGGGAATTGGTCCCTAGGCCTAAAGATAAGAATGTTATAGGAACTAAATGGGTATTCAGAAACAAGATGAATGAACAAGGAGAAGTTGTAAGTAATAAAGAAAGATTGGTATGTAAAGGATACTCACAGCAAGAAGGAATTGACTATGAAGAAACTTTTGCACCAGTAGCAAGAATTGAAGCAGTAAGGATATTTTTGGTATATGCAGCCTACAAGAAATTCCAAGTGTATCAGATGGATGTGAAGTTAGCATTTATGAATGGAGAATTGGAAGAAGAGGTCTACATTGAGCAGCCTGATGGTTTTCCTTTAACTAATGAAGGAGATATGGTATGGAAACTAAAGAGAGCTTTATATGAATTGAAACAAGCACCTAGAACTTGGTATACAAGATTGGATAAGTATTTGATAAAATTAGGATTTACTAAAGGCACAACAGATAACAACATGTACACAAAAGAAATAGAAAATGGTTTGTTAGTTGTAGTTATTTTTGTTGATGATATTATCTTTGGAGGAGAAGATGAAGCTAGTGATAAATTTGCAGATGAAATGAAGACTGAATTTGAAATGAAATACTTTTTAGGATTGCAGATAACACAGAATAGTGATGGTATCTTTGTAAGTCAAAAAAATTACTTGAATGATTTATTGAAGAGATTTGGAATGGAGAACTATAAACTAGTTGGAACACCTATGGTAATGGGACACAAGTTATCTAGCATAGATGAGACTCCTGCAGTGGAATAGAAAAAATACAGATCTATGATTGGAGGATTGCAATATTTAACTCATACAAGACCAGATATATCACATGTAGTTGGAATTGTAGCAAGATTTCAAGCTGAACCTAGAGAATGACATTATGCAATAGTAAAGAGGATATTGAGGTACTTAAGAGGCACAATTGAATATGGATTGTGGTATGAAAAATCTAATGACTTTACCTTATGTGCATATACAGATGCAGATTGGGGAGGTAGTGTTGATGACAAAAAGAGCACCAATGGTGGAGCATTTTTCCTTGGAGGAAGATCATTTTCTTGGCTAAGCAAGAAGAAAAATTGTATTTCACAAAGCACAATAGAAGTAGAGTATGTGGCAGCAACAAACAATTGTAATCAAATAATTTAGATGAAACTAATGCTGAAGGATATTGGAATAAAATTTGTTGAGCCTATTGTTAGACATTGTGATAACACTAGCACAGTTAGTATGTCTAAGAATCCTATACTACATTCTAAGACAAAGCATATAGAAATAAAGTATCATGTAGTGAGAGAGAAAGTGGCAGAGAAAGAAGTCAAACTTGAGTATATAAGTACAAAAGAGTACATTGCAGGTATATTTACAAGGCCTTTGCCTAAGGATACATTTGAGTATCTGAGAGGTATGCTTGGGGTTATGCCCCAGACTACTTTTGAGAAGTGATGCAGATTATTGCATCCATCCAGTGGTATATGAACCTTATCTTTCTTCTAGATTGGATGTTGGTACTTCCTCTATGAGGGAGTATGTGTTTCAAAGCTAAGTCATGAGGACTCTAGTGAATGTATTTTCTGAAAAGTGTCTTTTGGCATTGAAGTTGTTGTTAACATAGTGATGAAACATTTGTCATTGATGTCAATGGGGGAGAAGTATACATGAAAAACCATCTTGGAGAGAATTGAATAGGAAAACAAAGCAAGATTTGATTGATGAAGAGGACTTAAAAGTATTTTCAGAGCAGCAATGTTATAGTGTTGGTATTCATGGAACTTGGATGTTTTTTCATCTATGTTGGCATCAATGCCAATGGGGGAGATTGTTAGGAAGAATATTGAATATATCCTATGGGGGAGTATTCACAGCCATTCTGTAGTAGTTGTTGTTGCATTCATGACTTTGATTATCATTGATGTCAACACAGTGATCTACTGAAGATTAGCAGAGAAGCAGATAGTGTTTGAGTTAGCGCACATGGGATATTGAAGATCTAGCTATGCAGAGTTGAGGAATTACTCTATGGTATTTTACAAGATCATGGTGAAGAGAACATACATAAATTCATCTATTCATGAAAGTTATGTGGAAATTAGTGGAAGCAGTATTCAGGCAGTGTTCTTGAGTAGCGGTTTGTGGAAATCGGATGATATCTCCTAATTAGGAGTGAATCTGATCATGCAAATTTGAACAACAATTGAAGATAGGATAATAGTGACATGGACATTATCGCAAGGTCTGAGGTCACACGAGTGAAGAATTATCTTAATTGGAAGCCAACAATTTTGTGTAATTATGGAAATTTTAATATAACATGTAGAAACTTTTATTTTGTAAATATGTATGCTGACTCATTTGTAATTACTTGAGTGTGGCATAAAGGAAGGAATGTTTTCCTTATTGTAACATGAGAATGTGGAATTGAATTGTAAGATTGTGAAAGAGAATTGCAGAATTGTGCAATACTTGTTGACAGAGGATATGCGAAGTACAAAGATCTGGTATTGAGATCTGATGAAGCAGTTGGTGTGGTTTGGCATGGTTAGAGGAGAATGAACAATTTATTGAGATCAGCAATATTTTGATATTATTCTATTGAATAATATATAGAACAGTTGGACAGTGTGTTCAGTGATCTTGCCATTGAAGCTGTTTGGGCAGTGGGTCCTTTTGGCTTCCATAACTCCTAACAAAGTTAGAATCTTTTAGCAGGGATTCAAAGTTTCCTAGAAGGGACTAATATGTACTAAATGTATTTCATAAGACTCCTAATAGAGTCCATCCTCTCACAAGGAATTTTCATATTAGTGCATCTTTTGTGGGCATCATTCCCACCGGGGTTTAATCTTTGATCAAGAGGTTCTCTAATAAATATATTTTGTGTCATTGTGTTATTGTGTATGTATATCTTTATATGGTTGTTGATTACATTTCTTACATGGTTAAATTCTATTAAAGAATATAAAAGTTGTATTTATTTGATAACTAATTCACCCCCCCCCCCTCTTAGTTATCTTGGTGGACTTTACTTTCTAACACTAATTCTATTCGTAGCCATTCCGGACAAAAATTTAGTTACAAATCAGACTGGAAATATTTAGAATGTAGAGAAAGTGGTAAAAGTTGAAGAGGAACAAGAAACAAGGAAATCAACAAGAACTTCCACCACTCCACTAGGTAAAAGGGTAAATAAAATATCAAGTGGGCCAAGAAAGAGACAAAAAACAATATTTACCCCAGTACAAAGAAAAATATCTTAAATAAAAGATGATGAAGATACTGGAGTCAATAAGAGAAAATGGAAACCAAAGATAGAGAAAGTAAACGCTTCAATTATTAATGATGGAGATTTTTCTAAGATGAATAAATACTATGAGTTATATAATTTTTCAGAGAAATTAAACTTAGAGAATGCAGTTGTCAAGCATATGATTTTAGCAGATAAGAAGTTTGATAGTATTCAAGAGAAGATACCTGATGAATTGTTTGAGAAATTAGTGAACAGAAAGAAGAGAGCAGCTGAAGAAGACAATAAGATTATAGAAAATTTTATGAGAAAGCTCTGTGATATTAAAGATGAAGACTATTTCAAGGAAATAATGAAAGATTTTAATATTCACTTAATAACAAAAAGAAGAAAAATCTTGATAATGGGAGGAAATTATGAATAAGTTAACAAGGAAACTGAACAGGTAGTTGTAAAGGTAATGACCACAGGTGTTAGTAAGCACTCAAGTGCAGAAGATCAAGATTTGGAAGCTAAGCACTAGAAAAGTCCCTCTCCACTACCATCAATCAACATTGCAAATGAATCAATGAATGTGGAAGGAACACATATTATATTGGATAGTGATGACAATCCTTTCAGCAACCTTGAAAAAATTATTGACAATTCAGCTATGGAAGAACATGACATGTCAGTTGTAGAGGAAGAAATGAAGAAAACAAGAGAACAAGAGCAAGAACAAGTAGAGATTCAAGTAAACATAGAGATTTTAGGATAGAAAGGAGCACAAGGACAAGAAGAAATCAGTCCCACTCCTGAGATAGCAACAGAGAAACCACAATTAGAATCTATTTTTGCTAATCTTGGAAAAGAAGTTGATGATGATGATCAAATTGAGTTGATCTCATCCTTAAACAAAATCATTGGTAAAAACAAGAAAGTGAAAAGCCTTGAAAGATCATTGCTTGAAGTGATAGAGAAGTTGCAAAGTGTTGTAACCAGTCAAATATCAAAGGCAGATCCACAGGTCAAAGCTAAAGAAGTTGTGAAAGCATTTGACAATGAATTCACAAACTTATCAGACATAGCTACAATAAAGGCTCAGGCAGCCTATGAGGCCAAAATATTTCAAGATATATGTTCAAATATCAGAAATGATATCAATAATTTGGATGTATGTATCAAGGAACTTAGAAGAAATTTGGACAGAGGAAAAGCCTTGTACATTTAGTGTACAAAAATAGAGAATCATGTATTAGATTTGACAGAGAAGATAAAAGCAAAGGAAATAGAAATTCAAACTGAAGCAAATCTTTTATCCAGCTTGAATGTGAAGATATCAGATTTTGAGAAGAAAATCAATAAATTGTATGATGAAATAATAATTCTTAGTGATGAAAGAGAAAAGAAATTGAGAAGATTCACTCTACTAAGAGAGCACATTTCAATTAAGATAAGCATCATTGAAGGCCAATTAGAAGAATATCTTTCATCCAAGACATCTTATGAGAAGTTTAACTATGCAAACCTTCATGCATGTGAGATAGCATCTTATGGTTTATGTGCACTACTCAGTGTTTCAGATACCATTAAGAAGGCATGGGAAAAGGAGATAGAAAGCATAAAAGTAAATTTTGCAGATTGTGTTGCAAGCCTACCGACTTTGCAATTTTGAATCAAAGGTAAACATTTTTGTTACACAATTTTGACACCCTTTTTGTCATTGTTTTCAAAGGGGGAGTGATAGCAAAAAATTGAGTATGATATATAGATATATGATATGAGATATATTCCTAGGGGGAGTATAGAATATATATAAGATATTTGGAGATATAAGGATTATAAAGATTTTTTTATGGCCACAATTTTGAAGTTTTATATGACTTAGCCAATTTTCCTATATGTTGCCACAAATGACAAAGGGGGAGATTGTTGGAAAATTGGCTGAGTTAGATATCTAGTTGTTGTTATTATGGAAACATATAATCTGTATGAAGACCACATATGATAGCAAGTAGTTATGACAGAGCACAGAGTAAAATTGTCTAAGTATGAGCAACATTTTCTAATCTAACCAGAGACAATTTTGGATAGCAATGTCAATAGAAGTAATTTTAGTGCTTGTGCACTTGAACATGGATACTTTTATGTATGTTGAAGACTCACCTCAGAGCACAAGTCTATACGACATGTACAGAAGAAGTTATTACAGAATTACCAAAGACAGAGTTGAAGTCGAAAGGACAAAGAAAGAAGATAGAATCAATATAATACTTAAGGGATTATTTTGTTTATCAAAATAATAACTTAATCATATAAGGGATGGCCTCCTAGATGTTAGCCCTTGGGCAGCGCAAGTTAGTGTGTATTTTGTAAAATGCTTTATGTTTTGTAAAGCTGACTGTAAAAGTTATTATTCTTAATAACTTATATAAATGTAAGATATATGTAATGCGAAGATAGAAGTGTGACATATACATGTGAAATATATTGATGCAAAGTTGTAAATTGTAAAAGTCAAGAAAGCATACTTTGTATATGCAAGCAAAGAGATAGATCAAAATAGGAAAGCTATTCGGCAACAGTGAAAGGTTATATACCTTATCCTTTTTGTAATCAGAAATCATTGTATATTACATGTTTGGGAAGTGAGCTCATCTTGTAATCATTCTATTTGTACTACTAACATTGTGAAAGTGAGTACTACACTTATATCATAATGTAGTAGTACTGCAAGAATCATCAATTGTTCTTGTTCATCTCTTATTGCAAGTGTTATATTCACTTTCACAATGTTATCAAAGTTTATATGACAAAATCTTATGTGCCATAACCAACTATCATAAATCTTAGTAATCAAGCATGTCATCTTAGTAGGATTCAATTGAAATACATTACCTCTAGTTCTAGATCCAGTACCAATCAAATTACCATCCTTGTCTTTGATTACACAAGTTTTCTCAGTAAACCAAACTTGATATCCCTTATCAACTAGCTATCCAACACTCAAAAGATTATGTTTCAAACCATCCACAAAGTAAACATCATCAGCATTAGTCTTCCCATCAAGAGTAATAGATCATATACCTTTTATCAAACAAGGTGCATTGTTTCCAACTCTAACAAATCCTCTATCATAATTGTTAAACTTTATGAATTTCTTCATGTCTCTAGTCATATGATGTGAACAACCACTATTTATAATCCAATCGGATTTCTTTTCTACTTGAGAAACTAAATCTTTTTCTTCCTTAACTTCTGTTTCAGGATTTTCTTCTTTTATTGCTACAAATCCTATATCATCATTCTTAGTATCAATTTCACTTAAAGATTTCTCCATACTAGCTTCAAATTCTTCATCATTAGCATAATAACATTCTTTAGATCTTCTAGGTTTAAAGTTATTTCTATACTTCTTAACTCTCTTAGGACATTTAGATGCAAAATGACCATATTCTTGACAAGTCCAACATTTAAAAAATTTCTTACCGTCTAGTTCTCTTTTCACAAGCA
This sequence comes from Chamaecyparis obtusa, assembly GCA_027943335.1. Lineage (NCBI taxonomy): Eukaryota > Viridiplantae > Streptophyta > Pinopsida > Cupressales > Cupressaceae > Chamaecyparis > Chamaecyparis obtusa. The sequence continues at coordinate 1,435,030 of BSBK01004397.1, read as the reverse complement.
AGGCAATACCTTCTTCAATCTTCATGTCTTTGTCATTTCTAGATCTACTACTGCTAGCATAATCTCTACTTACACTGATGCTTCTTGACAAAGTAGGGAAAACACTAAGTGCACTAAATGTTGTCTCCATTCTAGGTAAATCTCTTGATTGTCTCAAGTTCATTTATATTGCTTCTAATCTTCCAAGTAGAGTTTCTTTGGTGAAGTTCTCCGTACAAGATATAACTTGTTCAATCATCTATGTTTTCTGCTTCAATGCAAGAGTCAATGTCCTCAGAATTTTCCATATCACTTCATTCTTTGTTTTGATTCCTTCACAAGATTTTATACCTGCAACAATCTCTGACATTCTACCAATATAGCTTCTAACAGATTCATCTTCCATCATTCTTATATATTCAAATGCACATATCCAATTATGTAATCTGACTTTCTTTGCATGTTCATCACCTTCAAAAGTAGATTGTAAAGCTAACCAATTTTCATGAGATGTTTTTTGATATTTTACTTGACTATACTCATTTTACAGAAGGGCTGACAAAAGTGCTTCTCTAGAAATTATGTTACACATGAATAGATCTCTTTCCTCATTAGTACATTCTTCAATCTTGTCTTCATCAATGATAGTCTTCTGATTCTTTGTGATTAACCAATACCTTGGTCCTAAACAAAGTAAATGTCTCTTCATATTTTCTTTCCAGCTGTCAAAATTTACTCCATCAAACTTAGGGCTTTCTTTCCTGAAAGGACTCACCATGGGTCTCCTTAAGTTGTTAAACTTTTCCTTCAAGGACCTACTACTATGATACCAATTGTTAGAAAGTAAAGTCCACCAAGATAACTGAGACGAGGGGGGGGGGGGTGAATTAGTTATCAAATAAATAAAAATTTTATCTTCTTCAATAGAATTTAACCATGTAAGCAATGTAATCAACAACCATAGAAAGATATACATACACAATAACACAATGACTCAAAATATGTTGACTAGGCAACCTCTTGATCAAAGAGTAAACCTTGATGGGAATGATGCCCACAAAAGATGCACTAATATGAAAATTCCTTGTGAGAGGATGGACTCTATTAGGAGTCTTATGAAATACATTCAGTACATATCAGTCCCTACTAGGAGACTTTGAATCCCTGCTAAAAGATTCTAACTCTTTTAGGAGTTATGGAAGACAGAAGGACCCACCGCCCAAACAACTTCAATGGCAAGATCATTGAGCACACTATCCAACTGATCTCTATATTATTCAATAGAATAATATCAAAAGATTACTGATCTCAAAAAATTGTTCCTTCTCCTCTAACTGTGCCAAACTGCACCAACTGCTTCATCAAATCTGAATACCATATCTTTGTACTTCACATATCTTCTTTCAACAAGTATTACACAATTCCGTAATTCTCTTTCATAATCTTACAATTCAATTCCACATTCTCATGTTACAATAAGGAAAAAATTCCTTCCTTTATACCACACTCAAGTAATTACAAATGAGTCGACATAAATATTACAAAATAAAAGTTTCCACACGTTACATTAAAATTCCATAATTACACAAAATTGTCAGCTTCCAATTAAGATAATTCTTCACTCATGTGACCTCACTATTATCAAGTCCATGTCACTATTATCATGTCTTCAATTGTTCAACTTTTCATCATCAGATTCAATCTTGATTAGGAGATATCATCTAATTTCCACAAACTACTACTCAGGAACACTGCTTGAATACTGCTTCCATTGATTTCCACATAACTGTCATGAATAGATGAATTTTTGTATGCGCTCTTAACCAAAATCTTGTAAAACATCATAGAGTAAGTCCTCAACTCCACATAGCTAGATATTCAATATCCCATGTGCGCTAACTCAAACACTGTCTGCTTCTCTGTTAATCTTTAGTAGATCACTATGTTGACATCAATGACAATCACAGTCATAAATGCAACAACTCCTAAAGAATGGCTATGAATACTCCCCCATAAGATATATTCAACATTCATTCCTAACAAGAAACACTAAGGTAGATCTAAACTTGAGCTCACAAGTCACCAAGAAATCTCCTTGTCTCCAAGCATGCAAACCACTAGCTCTTCTTTTACAAATATCAGAAAAAAAATCTAATCTGCAAGATCTCGCAAGATCCAATTACTATCCTTCCCAAATACCTATCCCCAACAACTATCCAAACCCCTACTTTTATACTACTCTGGCCACAAGTCAGCTGGAAGAAATAAATAAATCCTAAAACCCAGTAGGCTTCTAAAAAAATAATTATTAAATGCAATATAAGTTATCTCTCAAGTATCCTTACAAACAATTAATCCTCCATGTCGGCCTCTAGATCTACTTAGGAGAGTACAACATAAGCTACCTACATTAAATACAACAAGCTAGCTAACCAAATACACATGAACTCCACTCGATAAGCCAAAATATTGAGCGTTAGTAAAAACAACCGAGCAAGCTAGGCATCACTGAGCAAGCATGTCGACCGAGCACCACAAGCATCACTGAGTATAGGTTGTGCTGAGCACCAGAAGTTTGTTGAGTTCCCTTCATTGATCAAGCCCTTCAATGACCAAGCCCCTCAGTCAAAGCTACAACCGAGTAACATAGAAACACTCCAACACACTAACATGCAGGATTTCCAACTACCCTAGGATGCTCATGCATCATCTTTATATAAACAATATTTCAAAAATATTATCAATATTTCATGTGTGTTTCTTCTTCACATTTAACTTAGAAATGCATGCAATATATAGATAACATAAGGGCCTTTGTTAATCAACCTAACCTTCCTAATCCTATTCCCCTAGGTCTACATCTTGCAATCCTAATGCTTGTGATTATTATCAAAAGATTGAAATCATTATTCATGATCCAGATGTTAAACATTTCATAGATTATTTTTTCCAAACATAAGGGATAATCCTCCTTCTTCCTCCCAAATTATGGATAATAAGGATGAAGATCTTCCTAGGAAAATAATCCATACTTCTTCTATTCATGAACCTCAAGATGAATTACCTTCTACTTGAAATCCTGTCCAACATGATCAAGGATTTAGTGACCATATCCATAATCCTCCTAAATAATATCATGTGCCTCAAGCTAACCCTATCTCTCAACCAAGACCACCTTTGGACATTTTATTGCCAATATCATCACATGATCCTTCACCTTATGATGACCATGAAGCTTTGGCTAGATGAATTTATATAGATATCAAGTATCATTCTAGGATAATATTTCCTTATCGATTCCGTGAAAAACCACATACTCCTAATGGTGAATTTTTGTGCTCTTTTCATTATTCTTTTAAGCATTCTCTTTTTGATTGTGTTGAACTTAGAGAATTTTTTTATGACTTGATTCACAGATGTCTCCTACATGTAACACCAGATATCATACAATTTTTTCATATCCAATGAAGGCCTTAGCCATTGTTTTTCCTATTATGATTCTCTCAATTATGCAAAACCCCTTCACGTAAAGAGATTGAGCACGTCATAATAGGAAATCTCCCTTTTACTCTCCCAACTGGGGCATACGAGGTCATCATTATTTATTTCTTCTTTTTGGGATCTATTTGGTAGCACATTTCCTTTATATAATGAAATCCTTTTAGTATACATTTGCTATATTTTCTTGCAAGCAGATGTCTTTTATACATGAGAAACCACTTTGGGAGCTTAATGTGTCTTCCCTTTTTCCTTTTTACGCATTCAATATCCTTTATGATCTTGTAATATGATATACTTTCTTGCAAGGATATGTTGTTTTACACAAGAATTTTCATCCCGAGTTGGAGTTGTATGCTTTCTCAAATATACATGTCTATTAAATTTAAGACCTATCACTTAGGGTGTCTATTGGTTTGATCTTCTATTTCATCTTTTTCTCTTTTAGAGGATTCCTTATCTCTTTGTTTTTCATCTCTTTTATACTATTATGTCCTCACATGTGTGGGATTTTTGTTTAGGATATTTCTCCTTAATGAGTTTAGTATCATCCTTACAATCTCTTCCTTTCTTAGAAATAAGTATCTTGTATAATTGGGTTGACCACTAAATAGACATAAGGTGACATCCTTATTTTCTTTTCATCTCTATGGATTTGTATTATTTTTTTATTGTACATTTTTTTTTGGGTATGAGATACTTTGTTTCACACAAGATCCCAAAATAGTTGCTTAACAAATCCTTTTCATGCCTCAAAGGGTATGTCTTTCATTTAATAATCATCCTCATAATTTCATCCCTTTCCTTTATGAATTGCTTACTTTATGTGTGATGCCTTTTCTAGCTTTAATATGTTTTTCACATTAGGAGTTATCTCTGGTTTAGAAATTATTTTTGTTGGGATCATGAATTAACTATCATTAAGGGTGTATTATATATTTTTTCTCACCTTCATAATTTGGGGGCAAGATTGTTTGTACATTCTTTTTATCTTTTATCTAAGGATCTACTTTCCTTAGTATAGTGGCATTTTTTTTATCATGTGACATTCTTTTCTTATAATGAATTGTTTATTTTTTATTCAATATTCTGTCTTATAAAATAAGTGTACATCCTTGATCACAACCTCTTCTTTATTTTCAAAACTATGTTTATTTTAACCAACTTCCCTTACTATGTATTTCAAAGTTTTTCATCTTTCATATAGAATCCATATTTCACATGGTAACTGGGGATAAATGGGGGCATTCTTGTTCTCTTCCCCCTCTTTGTCTTGAAGATGTTATCTTTGTTCAAGAATTCCATTGAAGGTAGATTTCTTGTAGAAAAAATCTCTTCTTCTAAAGGGTCTTTTCCCACAAGCTAAATATCATTTCATGATTATCTATATTCTTAGCTCATAAGAGTCAATGCTCTTAGCTAAGTTCATGGTGTAAATTGTTGTTTTAAGGATATTTTATTGATGTTGGAAGTAGGTATCCTTGAATTTATTCCCGCTCGATCCTTGACCCCTAAAATGTATTACCAATCTAGAATATTTGATTAAAAATTCAAGTCGGCCACAAGATTCATCGCACATTAATTTAAAATAAGAATAGTCAAAATTTATTTGACTTCCTCAAAACACTTCCAAAACTTGATAGATTTGATCACCTCGAACAATGAAACATCATTACAAATTTGTTATGTCACATCACCATGCCACTTGGATCATGAATATATCCACCAAAACTAATCACATCATCACCAGTCAATGATTTAACACCAACTGTTCAAACCTGTAAATACATTTTTTTGTCATGCACATAATGATATTTTGTCAATTAAAATGATGCCTTGCAATATTCCAATCCTATAGCAATCATAGTATCAATAACATATCCTAGTCAAGATAAACATATCATGACCACACCACTTGGATCCATACTAATTTGATAAAACAATCAAATCATTCACTATCTATCACTATCTATTATTCTATATGTCCTATTGTACTTCAACTAATCATAACCCTCTATATACTTATTTCCAGCCATTTTGGTCTTACATAGAGCATCAGGAAACATCAATGAGTCTTCCTCTCCAACCACACACTTCAATGCCTTCACAGAGTCACCACACACTAGATTCAGCAACTCAAACACTTATCAATTTATTACCAACCAATACAATAATTAGTTGACATAAATGACAACACAATAATTGATCTTCCTATCATCAAATCTCTACCAATCAACACACAATCAATATCTACATCTATTATGCCAATCGATTCAAACTAAGATGAAAAACCAAGATGAAACTATGATTCAAGATGAGGGAAACAATAAGATAGATGCAAGATTTAAACCAGTATGGATTCAAATATTATAAATTATATACAACAAGCTAAAATTATGAAACATAAAAACCACTATGAAATGCTTGAAAAATCCAAAGCTAAATGAGCGTAGTAACAATGCAATGAGAATGGATGAAAGTGAAAAGGATGGGGCTCCTATTTATATATTTTTGAAGGGAAGATGAAGGATGAGGTAAGGTGGAGCTTATGTGGATGCCACATAAGGGCCACATAGGAAAAATATGTTGGCCATGAAAAAGGAAACGTTTCTCACACATGTGTGAGAAACTTTGAAAGAGATGGGGCATTTATGGTTGGAGACAAAGTGTAAGAGGGGAATGGCTCAAGATTGTTCACACACGTGTGAGAAGATTTGAAAGAGGAAAGAGAGGAAATTTTTTTAAGAATGTAGTTGGGTTACTTAAGGAAGGTGGTTTTCCACCTTGAGAAGGGTTTCTTACACATGTGAGAAACATTAAGGGGTTAATCTTTTTAGGAATCCTAAAATTAACTTAATTAATCTAGGATTAGTCCAAAGGGTAGGTTTAGAGGTGATGGTGATGGTGATGGTGATGGTGATGGGGTAGGTTAGGGATTTAGGCTAGATTAGGATTAATTAAATAGGATTTAATTAATTCATGGTTTTAGGAAAATTAGGGATTTAAATAAATAAATTTATTCAAATAGGAATGAAAAAGGATAAATGTATTAAATAAAATTTAATACCTTAGGGGTGGATTATTTAAATCAAATTCAAATACTTTAGGATTAGGAGAACAATGAACATATTTAATTAAATACTTAGAAAATGGGGATAAATATAGTTAATTAATTAAAATAACTATATGGATAAGGGGGATATTAATTAAATGAGATTTAATCAATTAAGGGGATAAAAGATGTCAATGGATGTGTTTGGACGTCTATAGTTTATTAACATTATCATATAATTTACTATTCTATTTTTGACATTGTCCTTGTGTTAGGATCAAAAGACAAAAATCTAAATGTTGCATGCAAATATAATGAATAATGCAAAGGAATAAAGCACACAGAAGTAGAACAAGAAGACACAAATATTTAATGTGGTTCACCCAATCTTGGGCTATGTCTACCAGATAGAGACACCTTTTTTTTTGGTGTCATCCTTCATACCTTGTATGTATGGAATGTACATGCACTACACTGGGATCCAAAAGTCATACATGTTTGAGGCAATGAGATTACAAAGCTTGGTGAGTATTCTATGTCATTAGCTCTTTTTTTTTTTGTAATCAAAATATTTTTATCATTTAGTAACTTGAAGTTATTAATTTAGTATTCATTTAATTTAAGCCACTTACACTTCAAAACCTTTGTTAATTAAAATTCTCTCCAAAATACATCACATTTAATCCCCATAAACTATGCACTAGTATAAATTAAGTGGTGCAAGGAAAGGCCCATCTCTTGAGATTTTAATTGATCTCTAGGTCAATGTACTTTTTCCTTCTCTAAATTTCAGTGAACTCTACGTAAACTAGAAATCTCTACATAGAATCCTATCTAAGTGATAGTCCCTTTGTCAAAATGGTGACCATCACTTTGATTTCCCCAACTACCTAGAGGGTTCCTAAAATCAATAATAACATTCACCCCTATAGATGAGTTGTACAATGGAGACACTTCTCCCTTTTATGTTTTAGAATTGATCAATGGTGTCTCAGTTAAGGGCTTCTTGGTTGACCCTACTTACCAAGTTGACATAATCACTAAGGAGGTCTTTTTTATCAACAACCTAAACCAAGGTAAATATGATGAGTGTCCTACCACCATTAGGACACATGATGGGTTGTCTCTTTCCCCTTTGGGGTCTACCACTTTGATAGTCTAGGTGGGACCCAAGGTGGTGCTCTTGACATTTGTTGTGATTCTCAATTCAGACATCTTCAAAGTCAAACTAGGTATCCCCTAGTTGACCTCCATGGGAATCATCTCTTCGGTCATTCATAAACATAGTTTTCTCATGAAGGGATCATCCATACTATCCTTGACACTAGATATTGTCCTTCGGTATCTCGCGAGGGCTTCTCCCTTGATCATTTTTGGCCTACTCTGATAGGGCCTCTACATCACTAGAAGGATGTTATATTCCTCACCAACTAGAAGTAAAGACGTTCCTTCATATGTATTCAAAGAAGAGTCTTTGAATTGAGCCATGGTATTTTTCTAAACCATAAGAGCTCACTATAAAGACTTGTGAGGTTAGGGTACTAGTTCAAAGAAATATTTTCCTTTAATATTGGCTATAAGATCTCAATGAACATCCTTTGGAGATCACCATCAGGCAAAGCATAGGGGACTTTCTTGGATATAAAATAGTACCTTGAGATAAAATCAATTATCTTTTCATTGGGATTTTTTTTTAATGAACAAGGCTAGCAATAGTGACCTTATTTACTATGTTAGCATAGAGAAAAACAATAAAAGTGTCCATCAAAAAATCAAAGGTTCTTGATAGAGTAATCGAGTAGGGAGCTATAGAATTAAAGTGTGGTTCCTTTGAGGGATTGGGAAAATATATTGAGCAATGCACAATATAGAGTATGGAAGTCATTGCATAGAGTGAGAAAGGAATATATGTGGAGACGTAGGTCCCTAAAAATGCTATGCCTATTAAAATTCAAGGACTCAACACCTAAATGAATAGTGGACTATGATGATACTACAAAGTAAGTGAACTTTGATTAGTCACAGTAGATTATATTTGCAAGTTATTGCTGCAATTGACCCTTATTTTAACATATGGTATTGATAATAGGATTATGAGGTAGTGGAGGTGGAGGAAGATTTCCTCTACTACTAGGGAAAACGTAACATGTGCCAACATCTAGACCAAACTTTCTATCAACACCAATATTTTGTGAATTTTTCCTTGAGGGTCTTTATTCATATAAACACTAGGTCTTGTTCTGTTGAAGAACAAGTCAATGTTAGGAGTTGGATCCAACATATGCATAGTCACCGTAGGCATAGAAATGCCAACTTGAGCACTAGCGACATTGGACTTATTTTCTTGAGAGTCTGGTGGTGGGAGAGATACATGAGTACCTATAATCCAACCTAGTTCCATTAGCACATCAAGGCCTTGTTTATTTGTGTACATGGAAAAAAGGGAAAAAATGTAAATAGGTAGATTACTCCTTTTCAAACTTGAACACTTGGAAGGAAGATGTCCAAGTAGACTCAATTAGGTCCTAAGCATCGAATGGGACAATGATCCTTAATTGAATATGTAAATGGGGAGAGGAAAAATGAATATGATAATGCAATGTAGAAGGATAATTAAGAAAATATAAACAAATTGGGAAATTATAGACTAATAAACAACTGCCAAAAACTGGAAATGACCTGAAACATGATCTAGACAAAAAAACTAACCTGTAGTATAAATTTGAGTTGAAAGTGTAGGGAACAAAACATTTGAAACATTTTATTCTTGAGAACAAAATGATTTTCGCTATGTTCCCTATATTTTTGGCTAAAATTTTTAGGGTTGCTTCGTTAGATCCCTATCTATTTAAAAAAGTTCTTATAGCTGCACCTCCTATCCCTACACACACAAAAAATGGGGGAAAATTTTGGATAAAGGGGTTTTTCTCAATCAAACTCCTATTTAGGAATCAACCTTGAAAATGAATTGAAATCACATAAAGTAATGTATGTAAAAAGGTAACTTTTTTATTCACCTTAATTATACCTTCATGAATAGATGTAATAATCACTCATTTTCATGAAGATACTTGAATGTTTCTTGATTTATAGGTGTTGAACTTAGAATGTCGAATAGAATCAAGGATGCCCTCACACATGCATGGATCTATTAATGCCACTCTTAGATCTTCAATATTTTTGTGCTTGATAATCACTTGCTATGAGAGGAGAATGTATGTGGATACAAACAAAGGATCTTCTTTCTTGATTGAGAACTCCTCTACTTGACCTTTATGGGAGAGAAGCTTGCTAAAATGGATAATATTGCCTTCAAAATTCTATGGTTTCTTGAATAAATTCTAGATCTTAAATGCTTGCCTTCAAATCTTGATTCCACCTTGATTTCCAAATGATTTCTTGTAGATCTCATGAATGTTTGATGAAAACTTCATCTCAAAATGAGGAGAGATTAGGTGTTTATATACCTATCAAACATTTTGGGATTCAAAATTAACCTAGGCTAACCATGAGACCTAAATTCCCACCAAAACACCGACACGGGGCCCCAATTCAAATTTGGGTTAATATATATAGGAACATAATGTTTCATGTGTTATGTTCCTAGGAGAATGTGATGAAATTGGAATTGGGAGTTGAGATGATGAGGTAGATGTGGGAAAAGAAGAGCTAGGTTTCTAGGATCAAGCATAACGGACATTAAATCTTGAAATCACAAAAATGGGGCTAAACTAAGCATCTAATTGTGGTTGATAAATTTGTTGGATAATATATTTAGCCCCCACTTTAGCAGGAGTATGAGGTAGACTCAAGATCATAGTAAAGTAGATTAATGCATAGGAACAATCTTATCAAGGTCAAGGGATGAGGAAACATCAAGCCCCCAAGTGACTTAAGTCCTCATCAAATCCAAAACCAATATAAAAGAGGTATCACTCGAAAGAGAGAGAAGAGGAAAAGGAGAGAGAGAATTGGTCACTATCCTAGTAAGGTAATGTATTACTATGTATGATTAAAAGAGAAAGTATTGCTACAAAAGACGATATTAATAGTCTATAAAGTTGTGTTATGCTAGTCAACCCATGAAAATGAGGTGGATAAGTCCTTAAGAAAATTATTATCTCCATTATGGGATCCAAAAAAGGAGATTATTTCTAAGGAAAACATTATCTCCAAAGGGATCTAGGAAAGGAGGATCAATATATGGATTCGTTGAATAATGCATAGGGGGAAGATAATGTAAAAATAATTGTAAGGAAATCAATGTCTCATTATCCATCTACATAAGAGATTGCATTGAATCATCATGTGTTTGAAAAATGCAAAACAAGGAGTAGAGTGCATGCCCCCACATTAAAGTGATTGCAAATTCCTTAATGGGAGAAATGGATTTAACAGAGCATACATGAACCCACAAGAGATTTTTCCACTATGAAATGCTCCCAAGTAAGGACAAACCAGGGGAAATGAACACGTGAAAAAAGAGATCACAAAAGGGATACACTAACTTTGGGGTCAGTAGGATCATATGATAACTCATGTATATCAAAATTATATCAAAATTAATTGTAATCATTCCCCAAAGGTAGAATAACTACAAGAACAATGGAAGAATGACACATAAGAGATACAAAGAAGAGTATTTTTGGGATGACATTATAGAGACCAAAAAGAATAGGTAGATATCATTTTGTGTCCTCCCTAATTAGACAACATAAAGGGAAATTTATAAATAATGACACGTGCATGATATAACATGTACACAACATATATAATAAATGAGATACAAATAGAGGAATGTCACGATAGGTCGACTCCTTTATCACCTTGAACCAATGAAGAAACAAGGTTCATCTAAAGAAATCTAAACAAAACATATAACAAGAAACACATCATAGGGGAAACACAATCAGGATAGGTAAACATATAAAAAAATCTATTGTACAAGATGAGCTAGTCAAGCATATTACCTACCCCCCTTATCGGTTTGCATTATTTAGGGAAGGTGGGAAAAATGCAAGAGGAAAAAAATCAATCATGATAGATGAAAAAATAGCCATTTCCAAACAAGGACCATTCTCTAAGGATGAGTCACTTTGTTTATCACTAGGATTAAGAGATAATTGTTTTACAAATCTAGCTAGTAAGTCATGATTAACATCAATAAGCTCATACATGTCATCAGAATTACTAGCATGAATATCATCATTAGAAAAATTGAAATCATCATCATTATAAGTATCTTCTTCATCCAAATAAATTAAAATAGGATCTCTAATATCAATAGAATCATCATGTTTGTTCAATTTCATATTTTTCAAAGTATCTCCTTCCCTTGAGCTATGCATAGGTTGATCAAAGGGAATCGCAACATCAATAGTGTCTTATGGAAGGAAAGGTTTTTCAAAGCATTTTCACGAGATCTAGCACAAAATTTACAATGAAATTCATGAGAAAAATGATTACATTTGGTTTTTTTTAAAAAATTTGGCTTGGTTTAGGATCAATCAACATCGGGTCCTTTTCTTCTTTATAGGGAAGATGAAAAACACCACACTAGGTTGAGAGATAACATCTATAGAAAATATATAGGATATAGGAGGTCAAGTAAAGGTGTATATAGGGGGTGTTGTTAGGAATGAATGCTGAAGCCTTTGGTAGTCATTCTATAGCAGTGGTTTTTGCATTCATGACTATGATTGTCATTGATGTCAACACAGTGATATTCTAGAGTTCAGCAAAGTAGCAGGCACAATTTTTTTTTGCGCACATGTTATATTGTAGATTGAGTTATGTGTAGTTGATGGTATGTTATATTTTGTGTTATTAGCCTATGGTTAAGAGTGCAAAAAGAAATTCATTTATTCATGAAGGTTATAAGCATTTTGGTGGAAGCAGTATTCTGGCAATATTCGTGTGTAGCGGTTTTTGGTAATTGGAGGATATCTCCTAACCGGGATGGAATTTGATTCTACATAGTTAAAGGGAAGTTTGAGACTCATTGGTGGTGATGTGGTTCATAGTGCAAACTTTGAGGTCACACGATTGGAAAGTTATTGTATCTGGAAGCTGACAATTTTATGTAATTTTGATATAGCATGTTGAAATTATTATTTTGTATTTGCATGCCGACTCATTTGTAATTATTTGAGTGTGGTATAAAGGAAGGAATGTTTTCCTTGTTATGAGAGGATTTTAATAGTTGTAATATGAAGTTGTGAAAGTTGTGATGCGAATGTATGCATGAAGTGAAGAAAAGAGCTAATTCAGTGATGAAGGAAGACTTGAGAAGTACAGAGATTTGGATTTGTGATCTTGTGTAGCAGAGAGTGTAGTTTTGGCATAGTGTGAAGGAGGTAACATATTTCATATTATTTTTTTGAATAATCCTAAGATCTGTTGGACAGTGAGTTCAGAGATCTTGCCTTGAAGTTGTTTGGGCAGTGGGTCCTTCTATCTTCCATAACTCCTAACAGGGTTAGAATCTTTTAACAGGGATTCAAAATATCCTAACAGAGATTCAAAATCTCTTAACAGGGATTCATATGTACTAAATGTATTTCATAAGACTCCTAACAGGGTCCATCCTCTAACAAGGAACTTTCATATTAGTGCATCATTTTGTGGGCATCATTCCCACCGGGGTTTACTCTTTGATCAAGAGGTTCCCTAGTTAACATATCTTGTGTTATTGTGTCATTGTGTATGATTATCTTCCTATGGTTGGTTACTACATTAATTATATGGTTTAAAGTTGTTGAAGTTGATATTGAAGTTAATGGTGATAAATGGTTTAATTATCAGATAACTGATTCACCCCCCCCCCCCCCCCCCCTCTTAGTTATCTTGGTGGTCTTTACTTTCTAACTAGTGTAGGTGGTGTAGGAAGAAGTCTAGGTCTAGGGAAGGGAGATGGAACAACATTAGGATCACTAAGCTCAAAAATATTTTGGATTTTGATTTTTTTATACGATTGGAATAAGTTATCTTTGCAAGGTTGAATTGGTTGAGGCATGGAAGGCCAAAATAATTCAAGATTAAAGTTCCCTCGATGCGCTAAAAGGTTGATAAAGACTATTGTTAATAGTGAGGATTTATCCATTATGGGGAAATTTCAAACACTCATGGATAGAAGAGACTGTTAATTTCATGGAGGTGAGCCAAGAATGACCAAGATGAACTTGAAACTAACAAGAAGTTAGGATGATAAAAAAGGTGACATCTAAGGTTTTACCACCAACCTCTATGGAAAAAATAATGGAACTATGAGTAGAATAAGTAAAACCATTGAAATGTTTTATCATCACATCAAATTTTTCATAGAAATCTTGTTGCAATTGTCTAGTGTAAAGATATTATTCAATTATAACATTCATCATACAAGTAGGGTCTATAATGAGACCATGAGAAAAGAGACCATTAAATATTACAAAAATGTAAAGAGGACCATCAGGTGCTTTAATAATCTCTTTAGGATCAAATGAAATGCAAAAATCAGGTTTAGATTTGGGTTTGGGTTCATATTGATCAATAAGGTTGACAAGATTGTTTCCCTCATTACACTCAATATCATAATCAACAATAGGGGTGGAGGAAGAATGTCAAGACTGGGTAGGCTCCATGATATTAGTTGAATGAGAAGGAAAATGATTGGTATGGATTTTAAAGTTTTGGTTGGGAGGTGCAACGTATTTTTTCCATGATCATTAACACCCTTAATAGATGTAGCATTATAATTAAAGAGGCCTTAACTAGCATATTTTAAATGGAAACACTTTTTGGTATCATGGCCAAGTTGATGATGGAATTAGAAAATAGCTTTATGATCAGAGGATATAGACAAAAGGTTTGGATGTATTAATTGGTTTAATGAGAGGAAGTGCTAAAAAATTAACATTAATAAACCTCAACATCACATTATGCAAAGATTTATAAAGAGGAGTAAAATTATGAGTAGGTATAAAAATAGATGTAAAAGGAGCCAGACCTTTGGATGTTGCTGGCACTTTCCAATCAATGTTATTTGATGAATTATTGATTTTGATGAAGCCCTTTAATTTTTTATACTTTTTAAAGGAATTGGATGCAAAATCACTCTTATCAATCAGAGCCATTAAAGTGGTGCTCTCAAATTGACTCACTTGAAGCTGATAATTATGAAGCACTACACACAATTGAGTAAAGGAAGATAATTTAGAAAGAAATATATTATCTCTAATGTACTTTTGTAAATTATCAATGAAAATATGTTGCACATAAATATCAAGCACAGGATAATAAATCTAAACATGCAAATACTTAAATATACCAATAAAATCAGTCACTTTTTCTTTAACGCCTTGTTTACAGGGTATCAAATCAATCAAAGAAATATTAGGACCAATATTGTTTGAAAATATTAGATGAAATAACTATCAAGTTTTTGAAAGGAGTTAATAGAATAAGGAGGTAGAGAACAATACCATTGTAAGGATTTATCTCAAAATGTTCTAGTAAACACTAGAGCCATGATTCTATGATCATGAGAAAAATCACTTCACAATGTTTGAAAGGTTTTAAACATGGGTCAAGGGATCACATTTACCATTGTAAGTCTCTAAATGAGGTATTTCCATGTATTGAGGGATAACAATGTGAATTATGTCTAAGGACAAAGGACTAGCAATGTCATAAGTAGGAGTGTTGAACATGGATTGAGTCATGGATTAAAAAAAAAAAATTCAAGGATGACATGATTTGAGTGATGCTATTAATAGTGGATTTGGTAGAAGGAGTGGGGGGATATATGTATGAAATCTTGGGATTATTATGGAAAATTGGAGGAATGATGGAATATGAAAATGGAACATTTTTGTAGGTAGGCATGGATGGAGGTTGTGAAACACATGGAACACTTGAAGGAGGAACACTATGATTAGGAATACTAATACTGGTAGGATTTGTGTTTTGAATGGATGTGGTCATAAGAGTTGGATCATAGGTGGTCACACTAGGTATTGAGATAGGAATAGGAATTGAAGTCTCAAAACTAGTACGAGGTGGAGTGAAACCAAGGTCTTGGGAATAATATCTAATAAGTTTGACATTGTTATCAATAATATGAGAGATATTATGCAAAACATTAACACCATGTTCATCATTGTAAATTATCTTTCTCAAACCCTCAACTAAGGAGATGGCCTTGGGATTGGAGTTTTCTTGTCCTAACCATTTCTCATATTTTTTAATGTCATAGGAAAACTTTTTCACTTGCATAGGAGGAGCTCTTAAGGTCTCATCTTCATCATGAGAAGAGAGGGAAGAATTATTCTCAATAATAGTAGGAATGGAATTAGTAGGCATGTTTATCTCATCAAGATTCCTAGGAAACAAAGAAGACTCGAGATGAAAGGAACCTATAAGTATATTGTTGGAATTGTTGATGATTGAGGTGTTGACATTCATGTTTTTCCATTGATGTCAACATATGTTTTAGGTGGATGCATTAGAAGTTTCAGAAAGACTGGTTATCATAGGTACATGCAAGACTAACAGTTGTGTATGGACAATGTATGGTGTTTCAGAATATGTGAGAAAATTTTTGTATAAAGGCAAGTATGTACACCTTATATCTAAGGTTGTTGGATTTCATATTGTTGTTTGTATGAGTTATAGCTATTTTGGTGAAGACTGGTTACAGAACCATGACAAGGGATTATGACAGAGATGGTCTCTGAGTTTTTGGGATAACTTGGATGTGAGCATGAGTTATGGTATGTGAGATTAAGGCATGACATAAAACACATAGTAGAACACTCTGTGATATCCTTGGTTCACTAGGATCATGGTGACATGAGTTGTGGCATGTGGACTTGTGAAGACCTATTTGGGGTTGACCAGAGGAGATAACATGTTTAGTGGATGGAGAGTGTGGATTATGGATCTTGGCATGTAAATGATTATTTATATTTGTTATTTACTTATTTGGGGTACCGTGTGTATCTTAGAAAGGGTCTATATAATTGTTTATGCATTAGGGAAGTCTTAATAGGCTGACCTAATTTCTTATTGTAACTTGTATAAATGAAATTCATTCCTTGTTGTAATTGATGGAGGTATGGAAGACTACGAGCATGTGTATGTCAATTTTGCAAGATTTAAAGTAGTGATTATGTTTGTAATCTACTTCATTGGAACTGTATAGGAAAAGCAATTTTATACTAGTCAGTTCATTGTTATAAGTATGCTTTCATAATTCTCTTTGGATAGTGGATCTAGAAGGTGGGTTTTGTTGGTGTTTCAAAATGACTTATGCTCAAAGGTTGTCTATATACCTAAGACTAATTTTGGGAATGGTTAGTTCCAAATATGGGGAGATCTATAGGTAACTGGACCAAATATAGGGACAAGACTTCCCTTTGCACTTCTGGCTCTACAAAACCAAGGTAGGTGTACCTGATCCAATGAATACAACTTTTTCCAACACCAATACTAGATCTATATAACAAATAATAGTAAGAAAGTACTAAATAACAACCGATTATTCTTTGACTCTCCATTACTATGATAGAACATTCACCCCTCTAACCATAAACTAAAAGATTTTAACTAGTTTTGATTTAATTTCTAACTATAACAATCTCAATCAACTTTCATCAATAAAAGATATACTTGTTCAAACCAGTGCAAATAATAGTAATAACCTGCAACTTGTATCTATCATTGACAAGAACTGATACAAAATATTACAATTTTGACTGAGACTAGGGTTTCAAAAAATTGACTCTCTAAACACCTAACTCCCAATACCTCTAAGTGATCATGAAAAATCCTTTTATATAAAAAGGATTGCAACAGGCATTTGATCACTTTAGGGCTTACAAAAAACTTAACCCTAAACATACAAAAACCTTGCAGGGTTTTCAATAAATGACTCAATCAGATCTTTCACATATTTTTAGGTAGACAAGTTGCCTTCCTTTGAATCTTTAATTACTTTCTTGAGAAACTTGAACAATTTGATTGTCTTTCCCTTCAAAAGTACTTTCAATAAATACATCCTAACCTTTACCAACTCAAAACCTCAAATTATCAACCCTCTCGCTTGCTTCAAGAAGTAGATGGAGCATCATCTTTCTCCACATGGGGCATGTATTGATATCTCCAAACATTGAAAGTTTCTTCACTTGGAAATGGTAAATTAATGATCTCAGCCTTTCTACCTTATAATTGTTTCCACTTGCTTTCCATCTACTTTATTTCTTCCTTTATAAATTCAAACCTGGATTTCGTAGTTATTAACATTTCAATGGTTGGAATAAAGAAAAGAGTATTTTCTAAAGTCAAAATTTTGCTCATCCTGATAGAAAGCTCCTCATCCAATTTTTCCTTCCACTTAACCAACTCCTTGAGTACACCACTACATTTGAACACTCCTGGAATTAACTCACAACTGTCAACTGTTAATTCTTTTGTTAATAGATTGGATTTCCTCTCCAAATCATCCATAATTATTTTATACTCTACCAAAATTTTCACAAACTTATGTATTGGCTTTATTAATGGATCAAGATCAACTTGACCTTTAGACAGAAAATAAAATAATTTCATATTTGGGACCCTCTCCACCCATCTATCCAAAATTGGCTTCAATTCAACCCTTTGTTCTTTTAAAGAATTTCATAGAGTATCTAATATTTTTGCATGATCATACTAAATTGTGGGATAAAGACTAGTAGAAAATTGCATCACCACTTCCCTAAAATTTTCTTCATACTCCTGGTCAACAATGCATTTGGCACTCATGTGCTCATCTCTTTCCTTAGTCAGGCTTTCCCTGATCTCCTTCAATCTCTCCTTTTCTTCCAATAGTTGTTACTTTTCCCAACTAATTCTAGCCTCTATATTAGTTTCTGGGAAGGGAGATGGGGGAATTC
Organism: Chamaecyparis obtusa; assembly: GCA_027943335.1. Classification (NCBI taxonomy): domain Eukaryota; kingdom Viridiplantae; phylum Streptophyta; class Pinopsida; order Cupressales; family Cupressaceae; genus Chamaecyparis; species Chamaecyparis obtusa. Next base: position 1,416,586 of record BSBK01004397.1, on the reverse strand, counting down.
AATGATGGGGCTGGAAGAGGAAGCAACTGTAGGCCGATTGGAAATCAAAAATTAAGGAGACCTATGATCTCATGGTCCAGTTAATTGTGAAATCAATTTGTCCTTTTCAATGACTAGAACCTTTAATTCATTATAAGCCTTGAGAATAGTTTCAAACTTTATTCTCTATTCCTCTTTCTCACAGGCCTCCCTTTCTAACCTTCAAGTTGAACTTAGCTATTTCTAAAACAATATTTGAGGCCTCAACATCAAAGTATCCCCTACCCTCTATACTAACAAATTTCCTATATACTCTAAGGGGTGTGTTTTATTTCTCTTCTTATTTTCATCCCTTTTAAGGGACCACATAACTAGAGCAACATGGTCATCTGAAAAGACCACTCCCTTAGTAGCCTGTTGTTCCTCTTCTGCAGTAGAGTGGACATTATTTGTGCTCTTTCTTATAGGATCGAATACCACTACATCTGCAATATCCCACTCAGGGAGGATTAATGCACCTGTAGTGTGGACCAATACCATGCCTTCATCTAGGGTCATATTCTTAATTTTTCTCATCAATTCCCCTTTAGTCTCATTCTCAATATCAGTAATATCCCTATCAAGGAATTCCTCCTTTTTCTTTTCACAAATTTCCCTAAACTGACCGATGTGCATTCTCCACAAAAATTGAAGAAATGATCTATCTTTGACAAAAGTGTCATCAGAGAGGAAATTATCACTATCCTATTTCACAATTTGGTCCAACTCCTTTCCTACAAACTTTGATACAGTAAGATCCATTTCAACTCTTTTGGGTGCCTCTAGTACTCCCTCCTGTATATCTTCATTTGTGACAAAAATATTTCCCTCATTGCTCATTTGTATCAGTTGTTGAGCAAGTCCCTGTTCGTCTAAATGCAATGGGGATTGGGATGGAGAATACATTTCTTCTTATGGTTGAGCAACCTCTTCATGTCTTTGCCTCTTTGGAGAGGGTTTCATATCAATAGGATCATTCATTGGTCTCTTCCCCTTAGAAGTGGATGGAGTGTCCTTATTCCTCTGTTGAATAGGCAAAACAACATTGTATCCATGTCTTTCACGAATGGTATAGGTTCCCCTAGGAACTAATTTAGCATATTTAGGCTGATTGAGGATTCTTCTGGCCCTCTCTAGATTAGCTTGAATCAAAGTATTCTTTTTCTCATTCATTTCTTGCATGATTCCTTCAAAGTGCCCCTTTAGGGCTTCAACTTTTCTTGCACAAGGCTAAAAATCTTTCAATGGATCATAAGCCTTTTCAAAGATTTGGATAAAATCCAATGTTTTCTTATAAATCAGACACTTCTCCTTTTTAACTTCCTACTCTTGAAGTTTGAAATCATTCCTGACTATGTCCTCTGTAAAATTGAACTGGTGTTCCATATTGACACACCTTTTTCTCTCCTTGAACATTCCACTTATAAAGCCCTCATTTTTGGCACACCTAGATACATCAGTAGCCATCATGTAGGGCTGCAAAACTTTATTCAAGTGAACCCAACCACCTTTGATGATAATGAGTTGATGGGTGATTCTTATACTAGGAAAGAGAGTTCCCCTTCCCTTTCTAGCCAAGACCACTTCCTGCAACCCACCAATCTGTCTTAAAATCTCTATAAACCCCACCTTCAAGGGGATTTGATATGGTAACACATAGGGGGCTCCCCTGTATCCATATACTCTAAAAAATGTGGACACTAGATACAAAATTATGTCACTGAAGTTATGAACTATGGTGATGTCCTTACCATACGCCTTTGGCCTAATTAATCTTAATAACTCCCTAGGAATTCTAGGGTTATCCAAAAATAATAATGATCTTAGCCTAGAGGCAAAATTTCTATCAAACATGACATAACTAGCATCAGCCCGGTCCTAAGATAGCTCAGTACTCCACAATTGGACTGGTAATGTTTCACCATTTCTCTCTCGCACTATCTCCATTGATTGACTAAAAAAGTCTACACCCCTATACAAGAACATATGCATAAGCATAGAGTACCATCCAAATGCCCTGTCAACTTTCATATTCTGGATTCCTATCAAACCCTAATGAATCAATTCAGCAATAAAAGGGGCAAAGTCAAATATTAGTGCCAAATGGGGATCTAAGATTTGCACCATCATGAACATATAGTGGACTAGCATGTGTGTGGCCTAATCTTCACCAAATATATAAGTTAAGGATTTGTACATGCCCTGTGCCCTCAAACTAAAAAGATCTAACCAAATAGGCTTTGGGGTACTTGAACTGACCATACATAGGGTACCAATCTTACCAAAGAACTCCCTCAAAGGGCCAGACCTAAAGTATTCTCTTTGAGCCTCATAGACTTTATTGAATCCATCAAAATTAATCCCCTCTAGACCAACAAGAGGGTCATTTAGTGAGAATAATTCATTGATCTCATCATCTGTTACACTTATCAAAACATTACCATCCACATCTCTCACTACCCTTGAGACTGGGTCATAACACTTAGCCACCTGTAAGAAAATGTTTGTGTCCATGAAAACACTTGGCATAATTAATTTACCAACATCAAACTACCAAATATTATTGAGTGGTGCACATGCATTCCTCTGAGAATATGCAGCTTTGAACAAGATCAACCCAGTATATTTATCTCCAACCTTAGGATCCCTTATCCACATTCCCCTGTCATATAACCCATCTTCTACAATATTTATAGGGTTCTTTGGCACTAATTCTTTAATTTTTTATTTATCATTTTCAGAAGGAGGAAGTAACTTAAGTAAATCATCATAGACTTCTCTTTTCTAATAGTCAATATGTCTTGTAAATTCCCTTCATGGTGTCATTCTTAACAAGTGGGGTTCTATAAAAGGATATGCAGAAAAAAAACAAATAACACCCTAACCCATTGCAAACTTTAATTAACCAATATCAGGACCACAAAATGCAAGTAGTTCAAAATAATAGTATAAGGCACCTACCTCTTGTTGGAAATGCTTGCAAGTCAAATATGCAAAGAAAAACACTTTCACCTGAGAAATCTGAAGACAATGTGTCATTCAAATGACCGTAACTTACTTTATACCCTTGCCAGCTTTTTGCATCTAACTCACACGAAGCACCATTAAACCAACATCACTAAAACCGAGCACCTATAATGTTTACAAAGCACATCACAACTCAAAATTTCAAATTTTAAAACTATATCGTCGATTCTCCTTTTCCTGGCATAATGGATGACCATTGCAAAATCTGACCAGCAAAGAGTTTGTCTTTTCCCAAACATACTTCTTAGCCAATGAAATTATTTTGTTTTAACCCATGTGAAAAATTATGTGTCACTTCAAAGTCTTACTAATCGAGATAGGTGTCAGCTTGTCGCGATCCTGAGAAAGCTAACTGATGAGCATCTTCTTATCAAGGCTTAACACCTATCGTTGATCTTTCCCTAGATATGTCAAACCTTTATTCCTTTAAAAACTGAAACCCCACTTTGGGAAAGGACATGTGGTGACTTAGAGAACCCCGGACCTACTGCCATGTGACATCACTTAGGACACATGTCAAGATGTTGCAATTTCATGATGAAATAAATGTCAGTAAACTCAGACTAAGGCATAACACCTACCGTTGATCAAAGCATATTGGGTGGCCCATATTAAAAGGAAAAACTCGGCCCCACTTTCATTGTCTTTTATTCTTGGGTTTGATCAGGTGCTTGTTGTGATCCCTTAATGAGTAAAAGTCAGGAATCTTTTGATCAAGGCAATGCACCTATCATTGATCCTACTAGGGCTTTATCCAAATCTTGAACCGTAAGTAAACCAAGCCCGCATAGTATTAATTGCCAGAGAAGACTTGACCATTCAGGTAAAGCTAAAGTATGAAAATTATACACAAATGGGGAATCTTACTTTTCTAACCGTTGAACACAAAATTGACAACTTAAACCCTTTAAAAAAACACATGTGATAAAAATAGACTTAAGTGCTTTGCAAAAGTAACATGGAAATAAAAAGAAAGCTGGGAAATTAGGGCTTTTCCATTATGAAGACCTAGGGTTACTTAGAATGAGTGAAATTTCAAGCTTTAAAGGGTTAAGGATAAAAAATTTTAAAAACATGACCAACAATGGCTCTTATTGGGGATGTGTATCTCCTATAGATATAAAAAGAATATCAAAATATCCTGGTAAAGAAGACCATCACCAAAAATGCGACCAAAAACTACACGACTATACAAAAAAAGACAAAAACCCTAAACTATTGCTCATAGATAGAGGTATTTCAGGAGAAATAAATCTTTAAGAATTATCCATGAACAGGCAATTCCAAAGTATTTCCAGTTAGATTCTTTAGGATATAAGAGTTTGTCCCCAATTTGTCTTCAACAATGTATGGGCCTAACCAGATGGGATCAAATTTCCCCTATTTTCCTTTATCCTCTAATCTGGCATTCCACATCAAAACAAGGTCACCATTCTCAAAACTTCTCTAAGTGCCCCTTCTATCATATAAAACCTTACACTGTGCTTGGACTTTCATATTTCTTTCATGTGCTTCATTTCATGCGTCGTCTAACTGTACCAAGTCACTCAACCTTATCCTCATTTCATCTTCTAAATCATCATCATATGTCTGAATAAACTGGTACATTTTTAGTAGATTATTTTGAGGTATTCTAGCATTTATCATGTAGACTAAATCAAAAGGAGCACATCCTTTTCCCCTTTTTACAGTCACCTTATCAACCCATAAGGCTAATTGTAACTTTGAATCCCAATCCTTCTTATTTTTGTCTAGTATTCTTTTAAGGATCTTAATTAGATTTTTGTTACTGGATTCAGTCTGGCCATTCCCCTATAGATGATAGGGAGTTGAGTATGAAATTTTTATACCATATTCTTGATAGAAATTAGTGAAATCCTCTTATCTAAAACGTATTGCATTATCAACCACTAAAATCTCTAGGCAACCAAATCTGACAAGAATGTTTTGCATTATAAATTCTATTACAACTTTACTGGTGGCCCTTCTAAAGGGGATAGCTTCAACCCACTTAGTAAAATAGTCTGTTGCTACTAGTATCTAAGAATGTCCACCACTAGATTTTTTTGGAATTTCTCCAATAAAATCCATACCCCATTTCTTAAAAGGAGCTTGAACTGCAACATTTTTAAGGGGTAAATTTCCATTAAACTTCAAATTACCAGCAAACCTTTGACAAGAATCACATTTCTTCACAAACTGATGAGCATCCTTAAAGAGTGTAGGCCACCAAAATCCTGACCTAAAAATTTTACGGGCTGTAGTTTTTTCCATATAATGACCCCCAAAAACACCATTATACATTTCTTCTATCAAGATTCTAGACCTATCCTAATTTACACATCTAAGCAATACCCCTTCATTACTCCTCCACCACAATCCACCACCTACAATAGCATACCTCATGGCATGTAGCTTCATAGTTCTTTTCTTGTTGTCATCCATTTTAGGAGGTAAGATCATCTTTTGTAAATACTTAATGATATCTATGTACCAATCACAACAGTCTATATCACAGATAAAAGGCCTTTGTTCTTCTTCCAACATATTTATGTGATTTGCAACCAAATTTTTTTGGGCCATCAATTTTGCAAGACCTAGGCCCCTTACCAATTTTGTAATATGGATGTCAATATTGAATTCTTGGATCCTATTGATCCATCTACATCTTCTCCTTGAGGTATCCTGTTGAACTAATATATCTTTGACCGCAGCACTTGGGACATATGCAACCGCTGTAGCTCCCACTAAACAATATCTGAAAGGTTTAACAGCCCTAACCAAAGCATATGCTTGTTTTTCAATAATATCACAATTTAGTTCAGCTTCCTACAAGGCTTTTCTGAAAAAAGATACAGGTTGCTCATACCCTTCAACATTATTTTGCAATAACACTGCTGCAATAGTATGAAAAGAGGTGAAAGAAAATATTTGCAGGGGTTTTCTATAATCTAGTGTTCTTAAGATATGAGCATCCTTGATAGCATGTTTAATGTTCTAAAAAGCTTCAATCACCTCTTCATTCCACTCAACCTTTGCTTCTTTCTTCAACATCCTTGATATGTGAATGTTGATTTCTGCAAAATTTGTAATGAATCTTCTTAAGAATTTTACTTTCCCCAAGAAGGATTACACTCCTTTAATATTTTTGGGTTGGGAAAGTCTATCAATAGCTTCAACCCTCTCAGGGTCAATTCTTACTCCATCTTTTGAGACAACATGTCCTAAAATCTTTCCTTCCACAACACCAAAAGCACACTTCTTTGGGTTCAAAGAGACTTTGTACTCTAAAGCTCTGATAAAGATTTTCTCAAGGTGCCCACAATGTTGATCCTCTTTGGCTGAAAATGTTGTAAGATCATCTTCATACACAACCATCAATTTTTGTATGAACTCTGCAAAAGCCACATCCATGGCTCTCTAGAAAGTAGCACTAGCATTAGTCAAACCAAAGGGCATTTTGACATATACATATGTTCCCAATGGGGTGGTGAATGCATTTTTAAATTGCTCTGATTCTTTGACCATCACCTAATTATAACCAAATAAACCACCCATCATGGACATCAACTCTGATCTAGTAACTCTCTGTAACATATTTTCCATGTTGGGAAACCCATAATTATCTTTTAAGGAGTTTATATTTAGGTTCCTAATTTCAACACAAAGCCTAATATCACCATTATTTTTCCTTACTGGGACTAGATTTGACACCCAAGTAGAATGTCTGATGGGTTTGATTATTCCATCATCTATCATTTTCTTCAATTCTTCTTGCATCTTAAGTGCAAGAGTAGGATTAATAGGTCTCAACTTCTGTATGAAAGGTTTAATAACTTCTTTCAATGGAATTTCATGTTGCAACAATTCCTCTCTATAAGCCTTCAGATCATCATAAGACCATGCAAAAACATGTCTAAAATTCCTGAGGAGATCAATCAACATCCTTCAGACCCTGGGGGACAACTTTTTGCCAGTGTAAACATTTTTTGGCACCATTCTTGTTCCTAGATTGACCTCTTCCAAATCATTCAACTTATCAGTAACTCTGGCGGAAAAAGCCTTGTCTTTACTATCAAATGCTCTTTCAAGAGCAACCACTCCCATAGGGACCCTATTAGATTTCAATTGTAACACTTCTTTTCCAAAAATAGTTTCCTTCCCATTTATAGTATCTAAATAAGTACTGAAATCCATTTCTTTGTCACAAAAATGGGATTCACATTGTAAGAACCTCAAAATATCTTGATCATCAGAAAAAACCTACCAATTTTCTACATTGTCTAGGATAGAAGGCCTAGACTGAACTTCTATTTTGGATATGCCTACAAAAGTGATGTATTCTAGCCTTAAAGCTATATTTTCTAATAAATTTAGCCATTCTATTTTGACTCGTATCCATCCAACAAATGCCAAATACATTGAAGCTCTCAATCTCATCTCAAACCACATTTTTGTATTATTTTAATCTCTAATTTTTTGATGCATATCTTGATCTAATATGAGAAATCACTAACTCAGAGTCACCAATTACCTTTAGGTACTTTATGCCATGTCTTGATACTAATCTTAACCCAATTATTAGAGCTTCATATTTTGCAACATTATTTGTGCAAGAAAATAATAAAGTGAAAGAAAACTTGAAGGTTTTACCATTTGGAGATATCAAGTATAGTATTCCAGCACCAAATCCTTCCTTTGAACTTGCCCCATCAAAATACAAGGTCCAAAAATTGTCATGGTTGATCCAATTATCCTTGTCCTTGGCTAGAAGGACAGGACTGGCCCCTACTTCTATTTCCTTATCTTAGAATTTAAAAGCACCCGTATCAGTATCAAGGAAGCAATTCATAGTATCCTCCTCCTCTTCAATCATATGAGGAGTTCTAGTTTCCCTAGAAATTTGATATTTTTTCCTTCAATGTTGAAAGTAGGAAATGATAAATCACATTGGATACTGCCTCCCATAGAAGCACTCCATTTCCTAGATAACAACATTCCATATTGAGGAGGGATATCTTCACCAAATATATAAGTTAAGGATTTGTACATGCCTTGTGCCCTTGAATTAAAAAGATCTAACTGAATAGGCTTTGGGGTACTTGAACCGACCATACACAGGGTACCAATCTTACCAATGAACTCCCTCAAAGGGCCAGACCTAAATTATTCTCTTTGAGCCTCGTAGACTTTATTGAATCCATCCAAATCAATCCCCTCTAGACCAAAAGAAGGGTCATTTAGTGAGAATACTTCTTTGATCTCATCCTCTATTACACTTATCATAACATTCCCATCCACATCTCTCACTACCCTTGAGACTGGGTAATAAAACTTAGCCACCTATAGAGAATGTCTATGTCCATGAAAACACTTGGCACAATTAATTTACCAACATCAAACTACCAAATATTACTAAGTGGTGCACATGCATTCCTCTAAGAATATGTAGCTTTGAACAAGATCAACCCAGTATATTTATCTCCAACCTTAGGATCCCTTATCCACATTTGCCTTTCATATAACCCATCTTCTACAATATTCGTAGGGTTCTTTGGCACTAATTCTTTCATTTTTTATTTATCATTTTCAGAGGGAGGAAGTAGCTAGAGTAAATCATCATAGACTGCTCTTTTTTGATAGTCAATATGTCCTGTAAATTCCCTTCATGGTGCCATTCTTCACAATTGGGGTTCTATAAAAGGATATGCAGAAAGAAAACAAATAACACCCTAACCCGTTGCAAACTTTAATTAACCAATATCAGGACCACAAAATGCAAGTAGTTCAAAAGAATAGTATAAGGCACCTACCTCTTGTTGGAAATTCTTGCAAATCAAATACACAGAGAAAAACACTTTCGCTTGAGAAATCTAAAGACAATGTGTCGTAGAAATGACCATGACTTGCTTTATACCCTTGCCAACTTTCTACATCCAACTCACATGAATCACCATTAAACCAACATCACTAAAAATTGGCACCTATAACATTCACAAAGCACATCATATCTCAGAATTTCAAATTTTAAAATTGTGCCATCGATTCTCCTTTCCTGGCATATCAGACGACCATCGCAAAATATGACCAGCAAAGAGTTTGTCTTTTCCCAAACATACTTCTCAGCCAATGAAATTATTTTGTTTTAACCCATGTGCAAAATGTTGTGTAGCTTCAAAGTCTTACTAAGAGAGATAGGTGTCATCTTGTCATGATCTCGCAAAAACTAACCGACAATCATCTTCTTATCAAGGCTTAACGCCTATCATTGATCTTTCCCTAGATATGTCAGAGCTTTATTCCTTTAAAAATCATGGCCCCACTTTGAAAAAGGACATGTGGTGACTTAGAGAACCCTGAACCTACTGCCATGTGACATCACTCAAGACACATGTCAAGATGTTGCAATCCCATGATGAAATAAGTGTCAGTAAACTCAAACTAAGGCATAATGCCTACCGTCAATCAAAGCATATCATGTGGCCCATATTAAAAGGAAAAACCCAGCCCTACTTTCATTATCTTTTGTTATTGGGCTTGATCAGATGGATTTCATGATCCCATAATGAGTAAAATTTGAGCACCTTTTGATCAAGGCAATGCGCCTACTATTGATCCTACTTGGGCTTTATCCAAATCTCAAATTGTAAGTAAACCGGGCCTGCATAGTATTAACTGCCAAAGAAGACTTAACCATGTGGTTTTTAGTATAGAGACTTTGTTGTTTTTGTGGAACCACTGGTACCTCTGGATAGGTGTCGATCAGTCACAATCCCACGAAGGAAAAAATATGACAACATGAAGCTTTGCAGGATAACAACTACCATGAGATCAAAAGAAATTTGACAACCATGATAAAACTGGGCCAGGAAATTAGGGCTTTTCCATTATGAAGACCTAGGGTTACTTAGAATGAGTGAAATTTCAAGCTTTAAAGGGTTAAGGATCAAAAATTTTAAAAACATGACCAACAGGTTTAATCTTCACATTCGGGTAGTGTGTTGGGGCAATGATCTCTTTATTTCATTCAGTTCCTGACATGGTTGAAGGGACTCCTAATAGGGTTTATCCTTTAACAAGGACATTGTACAATATTTAATAATCAACTCCTAACCGGGCTAGATATCTTGATAGGGATACTATATTTCTAGTGTATTATTCATGGGCATCATTCTCACGAGGGTTTTTCCCTTAACATGGTTTTCCTCGATAATAAATACTTGTGTTATGGTGTTATTCTTGAAGTGTTCAAATTTGTATTAAGTAATTTGTTTATAAGATTAAAGTTTAAATATTTGGCACACAATTGATTCACCCCCCTCTCAGTTGTGTTATTCCTAATAATTAGTATCAAAGCTTGTGGTCCTCTAAGAGAAAGTTTAACAACTTGAGGTGATTCTAAAGTTGGATTACTATAGGAAGAAGAGTCCAAAGTTTGATGCTAAAAACTTTGACAATTGGAAGAACAAGATGAGAACTCATTTTCTATTTTTGGGAATCAACTATTGGATGATTACAAAGAGGGATGAGAAGATCAAGAATAAATATGAATTAGGAGGTTCTTCTAAGGATCAAAATAAATTGTTCTCCTGCAATATGGTTGTAGGAGAAGCATTGATCAATGTGTTGTTTGAAGCTGATTTCACAAAAGTCAAGGACCTTGATTGTACACATAAGATTTGGACAAGGCTAGAGGCACTATGTGAAGGATATCAGTACACTAAGTAGGAGAAATTGTAGAATTAGAAGACTAAAATTTGGATTCTAAGAATTCAAGATGATGATAATGTTAGAGCATATGTACAAAGGGTTATAGAGGTTGTTATAGGAATAAAAAAAACTCAGGAGAAACATATATTGAACAAGAAGTGATCACTAAAATTATTAGATCCTTGACACCTACATATAAGACTAAAGTACAAGCAATTGAAGAAATCATTCCACTAACAAGGAACTTTAGCAGAGATATGTTGATTGCTAAATTGACCACCTTTGAGGTTGTAGAACTGGAGGATACATTACCTAAGGTATAATTTTCATTTAAAGCAACTGTGCATAATGGAAAAGGACTTCATCAAGTCTTGTGAGTACCAAAAAAAGTAATAGACATATAGAGCTTGGAGATTATGATTCTGATTGGATAGAAATGTAGAAAGAAGAAAGGAAACTAGACAAACTTTGTGCCCCAATTGCCAGAAGAGAAAAGAGAGGAAAATGTAAATTTGAAGGAAAGTTACCCCTAAAGTGTTTTTCATGTAACAAGATTGGTTATATTGCATATAGATGTCCTACAAGGGTTCCTAAGCATAAGCCTAAGTTTTTTTGGCCTAATTATTCCAAGGATAAGGAATGTTGCTATGCTAGTGAAGGTGTGTCTAATGATGATGATGAAATTAGATTTATTGCTATTAAAGATGATGAGCTTGTTCATGAAGAAAGCTCTTTATCTTTTCATATTGAAAATAAATTAGAATGTATCATTGATAGTGGTTGTTCACATCATATGACTAGTGATAAAGATAAGTTTGTTCAGCTAACTAGACATGATGGTGGTCTAGTCATATTTGATGACAACACTCCTAAGTTGATCATTGGAGTAGGTTCAATCTCTCTTGATGGAAAGACTATTACTGATGATGTCTTACTTGTTGATGGACTTTGTTAGTGTTTTTTCATGTATCCCTCAACTCTAAAAGAGATGTATGAAAACCAGACCTGGGGATCTTTGTCTAGTAACATAAATCTACTTGTTCATGCAAACTAAGGGGCACGAAAAGACTAATTGATGAGGAGTTGATCCTCCTTCTGCATCGAGTTCCACACACTCAGGCAGGTGCACCTAAAACATGATAAGATCTACATACATAAACACTTACTCATTACAACCTTTTATGCAGACATGAAAATTAGTGGATAGTTCTCAGACTTATAAAACGTGGGAGTTCAACTCAACCAGTCTTATATAGGATCCCACCTATATGATCTGCTAAGAACTAGAAAAATGGCCAATGTGATAACAAGGATACACTCATTCTTCTCTTCAAACTCGGAGGCTCAGGCAGGCTAACCTAATGATTCACTCTTTAAGGAATCAGCAAATGAATTGTACTTCTTGAATACAATCAAACATGAATGTGCATAACAACAGGAAAGTAAAATGATTTTCAATTAATGCTTGATGATGAAAACTGTAGGACAAGAAAGAGACCAGTGCCTTATCTATTGGGCATCAGAGTCAAACAATCATGCATTCCCAAAAAATCTTAACTCCAAACTCAAAGAAACCGAATGAAATGCCTTACAAATCATCTTTCTCATTCCAGTTCCTAGACATCAAATTCACGTATAAATCTCAAATTCTCAGAGCCTACATTCAAGATTGACTCTCTCCTTGAAAGAAACTTGAAAACAAGATCACAGCTACCTTATAACTAGTGCATCAAAATGCCTTACAAACTGATACACGAGAACTAAGACCAAATACACAAAGACATCAACCAGAACTGAATAGGGATTCCATCATTTTTCCATTAAAATTCATCTAGTTCAACATATTTACATGACAAAAATACACAAAGAAAATAAGAAAGGGGCCTGAATACTACCTAGCAGCATAAAATTTCAACCTCCATGTTACAATGAGAAAAATCCAAGATATAGCAATTGAGAGTCCATTTCCAAAACCAACTGTCACCTGTCCCTCTTCCATAAAAATATCTTCAACATTCCTCATCTCCCTGCAACTGATTCCCAAGCTGATCCACATTCTACAAAAACTTCCAATCTGATCTGCAACCGATCTTGATTCCTGGATTTCAAGCCTAAACTGCTCTTATCAACTACTTTGAAACTAAAAATAGTCATCACCATTAGAATCCTTATCCTGAGACCTTTCCGGAAACATATAACACTTATATGTTTTGTTAAAAAATGAATTTCCAGGCCCCTTTTTCGTGAACATCTATCTTTTAAATTTTTGAATTTTAATCATATAGTCCAGACTATGTTAATTTTTTAAATCTTTTAAAATTTGGCAATTTAATATCATTTTATGTATTTACCTCAGAAAGCACCAGATAGCGCCACTTGTCATCACCTCATTACATGCTCAGACTAACCTTAGGTTAACCCACTGATTGGGAGAACTAGCGACCATATGCATTCTCTGAATCTCCAGATGATCAGACTAACTGAATTTAACTATGGAGAACTGGCAAAAGCTCTATTCTCCAATTCTCTAAATCTTTCTTTGACCATGGTTATCATTTGGAGAATGGGCGACTGAGCCCATTCTCCAATTCTCCGAATTGTCAAGACTTAACCATTGGGACTTGGAGAACTCGCGACTACATACTCTCCAATTCTCTGAGTCATTTCCCTTAACTACCAAGTATTTGGAGAACTAGCAACCAAGTGTATTCTCTAGTTCTCTGAATCATTTTCACTAACTGTCAAGTATTTGGAGAACTAGAGACTAAGCATTCTCTAGTTCTCTGAATGTTATCTCTTAACCACTAGCCATTTGGAGAACTGGAGACTAAACATTCTCTAGTTCTCTGAATGTTATCTCCTTAACCATTTGTATTTGGAAAACTAGAGACTAACTGCCAAGGATTTGGAGAACTCACGACCAAGTGTATTCTCCAATTCTCTAAATGTTTATGATTTAACCACTAGCATTTTTCGTCAGCATTTTTCTGCAAAATTTAGTGCTTTATGATCACTAGCATGCATCCCAATGCACTAGTTGTGCACACTCTTGAGAGACTTCTTCTCTTTATTCATTTCATTATGTGAGTAGTATATCTTTTAAACACTTGAAATGGTCATTTCTTGAGCAATGTGGGATTAAACTTTTGGAAGCATTGCTGATTTTTTTATTGCTGCAGTACTCAGAGGATCATAACTTTTGATTTTCAAACTGGGTTTTTCTATAAAAAAAATTGTTGTACAATGCATACACTATCATCTCAAACATATGTAAAATTCAACCCGACCCAGTTTGTATTTTTTGAGTTATGATAAAAAAACGTGACTGGCTGTGCATTCACACTTTTTTTTTAACTGGCTCTTGCCTTCAACCCCTTTTTTTATCTTCTTCTTCTCCACATGCTTTTCATTTGTCTATGATATTTGGCATCACAACATCACTTTGCTTTGATTTTCTCAAAATCTGAGACAAGACCTTGATGCATTGCTCTCTAGAAAACAACAATGATAAATGAGCACTAGTAACACTAGCCATTTCTACGTACACAAATATCTTGTGCCCAATCTTAGTGATAACTCACACTGGCAACACACTCCTTTTCTCTCACACATCATGGCATTATCTTGTCTGGGCCATTTATTTTACTTTTATCCTTTGCAAAGATTGTCAAATAACATTAGCTGACATCTGGGAGCGGCCTTAAAAACTGGCCAATAGCCATCATAGGATCATGTTACTGAGCACACATGTTCACCTCCAACAAACAAATATGCATGTCAAAGAAGAAATCTTGAAGAGACCCGAGCCACAAGATAAAACTGACCAAAGTTAGCCACTTAAAACATTGTCTTTCTGCTCTGTCTGAAATCACTTAAGTTGGCTCTAGAACCGGCTTTGAAAACTGACCAAATCACCTGAACAAATCTCACCGCATGACTAACATAAACCTTGAGATACATAGAATCACCCTGCAAAATGGAATCCCTTGACTGTACCTGAGGTGAAAGTTATTAACCTCTGAAGTTTCCCTTTTCATTCTGCTCCTGCAAACACACTGTCAGAACTTGATAAACTGCATCTAGAATTAGCCTTGAAAAGTGCACGAATGGATTGGTAGGATGCTCGAATCAGAATGAGATACAGTACAACTTGTTAGAAATACAAGACAACAAGAATTTTGACAATAGGATCATCTTGTGAAAATTTATTAGCAGGCAAAGAAGGCCTCTAACAAACTTGCAGAAAACAAAACTGGGCAATTGCACTTTTTGCAAACAGAAAAGGTCTGGCAAATTGACCAAATGAATACATCAAGAGCCACAATCTTACAGCATGGATGTATTTTATGTCTACTATACACTGAGACAAACATACTGATGACCTAATCAATAGGGCATGAGTTATTCACAGTCGAAATAGGCCTTTGGAAAACTGGTGAATAACCAAACAGTGCAAAACACGAAAGTTGCAAATGGAATCAGCTTCAATTTCTCATCAGATGGATTCATCACGAGCTACAAACTGACAGGGGTAGATTAAAACTTGTCTATAATGTAGGGAAATGATTAAAACCTTTCTACCAATCCACCAGGTACAAGTTATAACATGTCAAATAGGGTTCCCGACAAAACTGGGAAAAGGGCCAAGTGCAGAAACTAGAAAACACCTCCGGAAGGGGATGAATAAACAGGGTCAAAACTTATCATAGAGGCCTAAAAACTGACACATAAAGAGTATGCAAAGTTTACAACAAGACGCTAGGCTCATCTTTTCATGACGTTCTCTAGGGTGCATTTTATTCAACCTCAAAGTGACCCTTCTCAGTGAATTTTACACTAAAGCATTTTCTGACTTAGAGACCTAGAAACGAACTGATTCAAACCCATTTGGACATGTCATCTAAGGACTCAAAAAAACTCGATAGGATGAATGCAAATCAATGAACACAGAGACCTCAAGATATGACCCCAAATACGCCCATACTAGCATGCAATACAAAGCCAAAATGAGCACCTAATCAAAATTTTACATGGTACCTCAAAACTGCATTTTGAGTACCAACAGACTTAAGAATAAATTGTTGAGTATTGGACAACTTGTAGACAAGGGCTATCACTTGTAGTTCAATGATGTAAAATGTACTATCAAAAGTCTGACAAGAGATTTGGTCGCATCAGGTACAAAATCAAGAGGTAATGTGTTTTAGTTGAATATTACATAGGAAAGTTGCTTTGTTGCAAAGATAGATGGTAGTTAGATATGAAGGTTATGTCAAATAAATTTTTATAACATTGTGAAAGTTGATGAGAGGTTTCAAATTCAAGAAAGAATGTATGACTATGATCAGATCCAAAAGAATGAGAAAAAAACTACAAATCAAAAGGCAAAACAAATTCTTGAGATTGACAATGGAATTGAGGTATAATTTAATGAACCTACTAAGATACCAAGGTATGTTCAGAGATCATCCTAAAAATCAAATTATTGGTGATACAATATAAGGGCATGATGACAAGATCTAAGGTTAGAAATGAACTTTGTCTGATTTCACATGTAGAACCTAAGACTACTAATGAGGCATGAAAGATGAATATTGGACTAGATCTTATTGTAAGGTGGAAAATGAGGATGGTAGGTAAGGTTTTGGACAATGTACCTAATAGAGATCATAAACCAATATTTACCACCAAACATGTAAATTAAAATGATAAGTAATGTGAATCTAGAAATGCTTGAAATTAGATAAGATAAAGTGATGAACTACAACTGATTGAATATCTAGATGAATTGAAGAACAGTGATTAAAGATCACTGAGTACTGAAATGATATTTTAGATGATTAAATTATTCAATATGTTGTCATTGATGTCAACTAGTCTTGACAATACTTATCATGTTAGTTACAAACATCTGAACATCTGTTAAAAAAGAAAAGATGAAGAACATAGATATCTACATGAGGAAAAGATGAATATGATAGAGAAGGAAAAGGTAAACATTGGGTAACTTATTTGATGAGGCTATGATTGTATATTTTTGACTTGAGCATGTTCCATTAATCTATCTTGTAGAAGAGATTTGAATTTGAACAAGTCAATGTGGTTGGTAATTGAAGATTTATGTATACACCAAGTCAAGGCAGTGTATACCGAGTGACAGTATTAACCGAGCTAGTCTAACTAGTTATCACCAATGCATTTCTATGTTAACTGAGTATGGATGAAAACATTAAATGCTAAGATCAGTCGACTAAATATGATGAGCTAGATATTGTTATGATTTTGAGGTTAAGGATGAAGTTTTTTATGAGATCCATAGCTGAAAAAATTTAAAGATGATCTAAAGGATGAGCTTGAAACATGTTATGAACACATCTACCAAGGAAGGTTTAAGAAACAAAATGGACGCAGGAGATTAAGTGAAAAAAATATAATGGATGATAAGAAAATGTTTTACATGTCTATATAAGAGATATGAGATTCATTGTTGAAACTATGCTGGAAGAAGGAGATTGCAAAGGATTTGTGTGAAGACTATTTTCATGCATGCCTGATCAAACTGGTTATTGAAGAACTGAGCTGCAGAGTTTTACCGAGCATAAGAGAATCATTTACCGAGTGAAATCAAGTTGAGATATTGAAGGAAGTGATTTTTAATGATCAAAGGATTATTTCTAAGGTCTTAGCATAGATCTGGATATTTGCAATTGAGTTGTAATTGAGTTAGATCATTACTGTATTAGTTTAACCATTGATTCATAAAATCTCTTAACCCAGTGGACTTGAGAGTCTTATGTTCTACCCTATGACATTCTATTGAATGTAAAGTGTTATCTTGTTGACCCCATAGTGAATTCTGGTCAAAAGTTAACTATTAGTGATGAATCCTCTAACCATGTCACACCTAACAGTGTGTATTGTAACCTTTAACAGGGTTGTCTCTTCACTGAGCTCACTTTAGAAGAGTGATTTATTTTGGGTTACTGATCCCAAGTGGTTTTCCCTTAACAGGGTTTCCACATTAAATCATTGTGTTATGTGTTACTTGTTATGATTGTTTTTCTATCATACTTTACATACACATAATTGATTTAGTCTATAATCACATTTGGATATGTTACTAGTAATCGGTAAAGTAAACAGACAGATTGAAATTATATGTTATTGAGCTACATAATTTGGTTGAATTATTTTGTGAGGTACATCTTTGTAGTTAGGACTGTAGGATAACTAATCTAACTAATTCACCCCCCCCCCCCCCCCCCCCCGCGCCCCTCTCAGTTATTCTAACAATTGGTATCAGAGAATATTGGTTGCTTGGAAGAAAGTTTTAAGGACTTGAGCAGAAAGATCACAAGATATATAAGAGGTAAGTGTTGAAGCTAAATAAGGACAACTTGACTACATGGAAAAGCTGAAAGAGACTTCACATATCTAGAATTGGAGATTCTATTATACCTTTATTGGAAAATGGCTACATACAACCAAATGTTGGACCTCTAACTCTTGATCAATTGAAAGATAGACATGAACACAACATTACTATGATAGAGATTGTTGCTACTCTATTTGATGTTGAATTTGAGGATGTCAAAGATTGCACTACAGTGAAGAAGATGTAGGATAGATTTTCTCTAGTTCATGGTGGTGATGTAAATGTGATGAGATCCAGATTTGAAAGCTTGAGAGGTCAATTTGATGACATGAAGATGAAGGAAGGAGAGAACATCACATTATACTCTAACTAAATCAAAGAGGTAGTCAATGCTATCCGAGGAACTGCAAGAATTATTGATGAAGAGATTGTGATAAGTAAGCTACTGAGAGCCTTGTTGCCTATATATGCAATCAAAATATCTACTATTCATGAAATGAGGTCTACACCGAATAGTAATCTTACTCTTGATAGTCTGATTAGAAAGTTAACAACTTTTGAGCTAAATAATTTTGATAATAGTGTTGTACCAAGTGTTGAGTCTACTTTTATGTCATCTCTTAAGATTGGTAAATCTAGTAGTAAGCATAATATAAAGAATGAAAGTGATAGTAACGTTGATGATGAGCTTGATGAACTTGAAGCACTAATGGCCCAGAGACTGTAGAAAGGTAAAGGAAGATAGAAGGTAAAGTTACCTTTAGCTTGTTTTAAATTGTAAAGAAGTTGGCCATATTGCTGCTAGGTATCCTAATAGGAAAGAATAAGATAAACATCAAGTTGGTGATGGAAAATTTGGCAAAAGGAATAACAACTGGAACAATAGAGGAAACTGGCAGTATAATAGAGACAATTGAGATTACAAAGACAAATGTAATAAGGCTTGTTATTTTGTTGATGATGATGATGACACTAACACCGATACAGATGATGATGTTGAGGTAGTATTCATTGCAATGAAAGATGATTCAAAAGAAGAGGAAAGGTATGTAGAAACAACACTTATTTCTAAAGTTATTAAGAATGATACTTGGATCATAGATAGTGGTTGTACACATCACATGACTAGTGATGAAGATAAGTTTGAAAATCTTGAGCATTATAATGGAGGATCAGTAAAAATGGAAAATGATACACCGTGTATGGTAAAAGGAAAAGGATCAATCTTGCTGAATGATAGAATTAGATGTGATAATGCATACTGGGTAAAAGGACTTAACTACAATTTGTTGAGTGTAGCATAGTTGAATAACTCAGGCCACCGTGTTTCATTTAAGAGAAAGAAGGTGAAAATATATGATGAAAATGGAACACTTGTTGGCATTGGAGGACAATCAAAAGGTAATTTATTCTATCTTGACAATGTTGAGACTTCTTATTTACTGGTGAAAAATGAAGATGCACGGTTATGGAATAAGAGGTTATGTCATGTAAATTTTGATAACGTGATTAAGATGAGTAGAAAGAAAAAAGTTAGGGGATTGCCTAAACTTGCAAAACCTGATCATGTTATGTTCCATCAATGTTAGAAAGGAAAGATGACCAAATCTAGTTTCAAAAGTAAGGACTATTCATCTAAAGGAATTTTGGAGTTGGTTCACACCGACTTATGTGGTCCTATAAGAACTCAAAGCTACTATGGTGATAGATACTTTATTTTATTTTTTGATGAATATACTAGATTGATGATTGTTATGTTCTTGAAAGAAAAATCTGAGGCATTCAAATTGTTCAAAAGGTATAAGGCTAAAGTTGACAAAGAAACCAGGAAAGTATTGAAATGCTTAAGGTCTGATAGAGGAGGTGAGTTTATTTCTAATGAATTCACTAACTACTATAATGAGCATGGAATCAAAAGGTATGTTTCTACACTGAGAATACCATGGCAGAATGAAATTTTTGAAAGAAGGAACTGATCAGTTGTTGATTACGCTAGAACTTTGATGATTGAGAAAAATGTTTCACAAATTTACTGGAGAGAAGAAGTTAGCACTGTAGTATATGTCATGAATCGAGTTCAACTAAATAAATACACAAACAAGACACCTTACGAGTTATGGTTTGGATACACACCAAGTGTAATTTATTTCAAAATCTTTGGTAGTAAGTGTTATATTCTAAAAGATGATAGGAATGATAAATTTGACTCCAAAGGTGATGAAGGTTTATTCTTAGGTTATTCTACTAAGAGTAAAACTTATAAATATTTGAATAAGGTTACTAATAAGATGATTGAAAGTGCTAATGTAAGAGTTGATGAGTTTGCTGAAAAGAATGATGAAGAAAGCATGAAGGAACCAGAAGACTATGGTAGGTTTACTTATGTTGAAGATCCATAATATCTACCAAACCCATAGGCTGAGTCTATCAAGCATCAGAAAAATACTACTGACAGTCAGCAAATGCAAACTGAGAATCAAGACAAAGCTACTGAGCAAGGAAATGAACCTAAACAGAATGATGAATAGAGGAGAGAACAAGTGCTAGTGAAATTTGTTAGAAGACACCATCCAAAGAATCAAATCATTGCAGATAAGCAAGATGGCATGATGACCCAAAGTAAGTTAAAATAAAATACATGCTTAGTTTGTGAGTTTGAACTGAAGAATGTTGGGGATGCAATTGAAAATGAGGAATGGATAAATGCTATGAATGAAGAAATTGAACAAATTGAAAAGAATAATACATGGACATTGGTACCTAGACCAAAAGATAAAAATATTATTGGTACTAAGTGGATTTTCAAAAATAAGTTGAATGAGAATGGAGAAGTTACAAGGAATAAGGAAAGACTTGCTTGCAAGGGATATGCATAAGAAGAAGGTATTGACTATGGAGAAACCTTTGCACCTATTGAAAGACTTGAAGGAGTTTAGATACTACTAGCATATGTTGCACATAAAGGATTCAAGGTATATCAAATGGATGTGAAATCATCTTTTTTGAATGGAATTCTTGAAGAGGAGGTCTACATAGAACAACTAGAAGGGTTTCTTAGAATAATTGAGAGGGGGGTGATTCAGTTATCCACAGTCCCAAATATACAATGTAAAACTTCAAAACAAATTTAGCTTAATTTGTAGCTCGGTAAATAATAATACTAAACTATCTGTGCTATTATCGATTACAAGTTAATTATTCATAGTGATTATAGACCAAATCAGATATGCAATATGTAAAGTATGACAATCAAACAATCACCACAATAAACACATAACACAAAAGATTTATCATGGAAACCATGTTAAGGGAAAAACCACCTGGGACCGGTAACCCAAAATATTTTCACTCTTCTTAAGTGAGCTCGGTGAGGAGCCAACCCTATTAAAGGTTACAAAAAACACTGTAAGGTGTGACCTTGTTAGAGGATTTAACACTAACAATTATCGTCCAACCAGCATTCACTATGGGGTTGACAGGATAACAATGTACATTCTATGAATGACATATAAGACTTTCAAGTCTACTCGGTTAAGATATTTTATCTGATTACAATGGTTAAACTATAATAGCATGTGATCTGAATACAATACAACTTGATTTGTAGAAGTTCAGATATATTCTTAAGCTCCTAAAAATCCTCTGATCAATATTTCTATTCAATTCATCAATATTCAATAACTTATTATCCCTCGGTAAATACTCTCTGACGCTCGGTTAACTCTACAGTTCAGTTCTCCTTTAACTAGTATGATCAGGCATGTATGAAGCTTGTTCACACAATATCTCTATAGTTTCCTTCCTCCGGCATAAGTTTCATTGTGAAACCCTAGTCTCTTAAATAGACAAGTAAACTGTTTTCTTTTCATCCATCAGATTTTACCGCTTAATCTCCTTCATTGATTTTGCTGCTTAAACCTTCCTTGGTAGATGTGTTTCAATTCTATCCTTTTGATGTTCCTTGAATTTTGCTAGCTGTTGATCTTATAAAAAACTTTATCGTTCCACCTCGTAATCATACACTTTACAACTCATCAATTTTTGTCAGCTAAACTAATCATTTAGTTCTTTTGTCCATACTCGGTTAACAAAGAAATGCATCGGTGAACACAAGCTCGGTTTATATTGTCACTCAATATACACTACACTAGCTCAGTGTATACTGGAATACTTCATTAACCGACCACACTACTTTGTAACAATTTGCTTCTATCTCCATAACAGATTAATGCAACATAATCAAGTAAACAATATGAAGTCATAGACTCATCAATAAGTTACCAAGAGTATTCCTTATCCTCATCTGTCATATCCATCTTCCTTAATGTAGATATCTCAGTTCTTCATCTTTCTCTTCTCTTCTATAGATGTGTTAGATATTTGCAACTACCATGATAAGTACTATCAAAACTAGTTGACATCAATGACAACATAAAGACTGATTCAATTATCTTACATAACACTTTAATGCTCGATGATCTCTAATCACTTGTAGTTCTTCAATCATGTTCTCAATCAGTTGTATTTCATCAATCTCTCCCTTTGGCATTCATGGCAACTCAAGCAATATGAAGTGTTCCATACACATACCAAACATGTATTCTACAACTCTATAAGAAAATGTTGTAGCTCGATAAGCTCTCCCTAGATTAATATGTTTAATCACTACATTACATGACAACATTGCAAGTGCAGACTATCTTCTGCAAATATGATCTTTGTAGCTCTCTGATTCCTTCTTCTTTTCTCAACAACTGATCTTCAACACTCTCCCTGACTTTCTCAGATTGTCTCTCCCTTAGATAGATGTTCCAGTATTCTCCTCGGTTATCATATTGTTTATCTCTCCCTTTGACAACAATGACAAAGAGACACATAAACATAGAGCTCTATATTAGCCATGTAACTCTCTATTTTTGGGTGCATACATTGTATCTCGATATACTGATTATGTCACTGGTTTCTCAAATCTTTCACAACCTTAGACAGGATCTAAAGTGTGAACTATGGTGCATCAACATGAATGATCTTTTGATAAGATTAGGCTGATGCAACCTCCAGATCACATTAGTGACTAGTAGACAAGGGATGGACCCCAATTCTAGTCCTCAAGTATTCAAATGTATCCTTTGATAGAGGCTTGGTAAATATGTCTGCAAGTTTCTCTTTAGATGTAAAAAATTCTTGCTTTACTTGCTTCTCCTATACGTGTTCTCTAAAGTAGTGGTACTTGATAGATATGTGCTTTGTTTTTTAATGCATCACTAGATTCTTTGAAATGTTTATAGCACTCATGTTGTCACAATATATAATCACCAGCTCAGTGATTACCTCATTCATCCCTTCCAACACTTGCTTAATATATGCAATATTTGAATAGTTTGTAGCAGTAGCAACATAATATACTTCGGCTGTAGACTGAGAAATACAAGACTACTTCTTACTTGTCTAGGTAACAAGTCTTTTGCTGAAGAAAAATGCTCCTCTAGTTGTGCTTTTTCTGTCATCCACATTTCCAGCCTGATCAGCATCGATGTAGACTTTGAGTTCAAATTTTCCATCCTTAGGATACCATAATCCATAGTCCTCTATTTTCTTTAGGTATCTTAAGATTCTCTTTGTAGCAACCATGTGTGACTCCTTAGGATTTGCAAAAAATCTTGCAACAATCCCCACAGCATGTGCAATATCTGGTCTTCTATGCACTACATACATCAACTTACCAATCATAGATCAGTACAATGTCTAGTTCACCTCTGTAGTTTCATCATCTTTAGTTATTTTGTAGCCTATGACCATTAGTGTTCCTACTGGTTTAGCATCTTCTGTGCCAAATCTTCTCAATACTTCTTTGATATACTTGGATTGTGTGATGAATATCCCATCATTTTATTGAATAACTTGCAGTCCTAGAAAGAACTTAATCTCTCCAAACATAGACATTTCAAATTCTTTTCTCATCTCGTCAACAAATGATTTACATATGTGATCTTGTCCTCCAAAAATAATATCATCCACAAATATTTTAGCAATCAGGATAGTATCATCTGATTCTCCTTTCATATACAGATTGTTGTTCTCACTAGTTCTAACAAATCCAATACTTAACAAATAAGTATGCAGCCTTTCATACCAGGCTCTCAGTGCTTGCTTTAAACCATATAAAGCTCTATGTAATCTATATACCATGTCTTTCTTATCTAGATCAACAAACCCTTTTGGTTGTTCTATGTAGACTTCCTCTTCAAGTATCTCATTTAGAAATGCAAACTTAACGTCCATTTGATAAACTTTAAACTTTTTATGTGTTGCATAGGCTAGTAACATTCAAACTCCTTCTAGTCTAGCAATAGGTGCAAAGGTCTCACCATAATCAATTCCTTCCTCCTGTGCATAACCCTTGCAAACTAGTCTAGCTTTATTCCTTGTAACCTCTCCATTTTCATTCAGCTTGTTTCTAAAGATCCATTTAGTACCGATAACATTCTTATCTTTAGGTCTAGGTACTGAGGTCCATGTCTTATTTTTCTCTATTTGTTCAATTTCCTTGGTCATTGCATTTATCCATTCATCATTTTCCAGTGCAACCTTAACATTCTTTGGTTCAAACTCACAAACTAAGCATGTACCTTGTCTTGACTTACTTCTTGTTTGCATACCAGCTTGCTTGTCACTAATGATTTGGTTCTCAGGATGATGTCTCCTAACAAATATTGCCAGTACCCGAGCTCTTCTTTTTTTATTCATCCTGTTCAGGTTCATTTTCTTGCTCGGTAACATCTTCCTGATCATTGATGTTCCTTTCCTATTCCTCAGTGTTGTTTTCCTGATGCCTAGTTGACATAGTCTATGGCTTCAATTGGTACTCTAGATGTTCAATGTAAGTGAATCTACCATAATCTTCTAGTTCCCTGGTGCTCTCTTCACCATTCTTATCATCAAACTCATCAACCCTAACATTAGTACTTTCAATCATTTTATTAGTTACTCTATTTAGACACTTGTAAGCTTTTCTTTTAGTGGAATATCCAAGAAATATCCCTTCATCACCTTTTGAGTCAAACTTTCCATTTTTATCATCTTTCAGAATAAAACATTTGCTACCAAATATTCTGAAATAACTTATAGTTGGTTTGTGACCAAACCATAACTCATAGGGTGTTTTATTTGTGTCCTTCAAATGTACTTAGTTCAAAACATAGATAGTTTTGTTAACTGCTTCTCTCTAGTATGTCTGAGCCACATTCTTCTCTATCATGAGTGTCCTTGCACAATCAAAAATTGATCTATTCCTCCTTTCAGCAATACCATTCTGCTGAGGTGTTCTCAGTGTAGAAACCTATCTTTTTATACCATGCTCATTACAATATTTAGTAAATTCATCATAAATAAATTCACCACCTATGTTAGATCTTAAGCATTTTATTTCCTTCCCAGTTTCTTTCTCTAAATTTTCTTTATACCATTTAAACATTTTAAATGCCTCTGATTTTTCTTTTAAGAACATCACAGTCATCAATCTAGTATAATCATCAACAAATAGAATGAAATACCTATCTCCATAGTAGCTCTGTGTTCTCATGGCACCACATAGGTCGGTGTGAACTAGCTCCAAAATTCTCTTTATTGAATAATCTTTTCTCTTAAAACTAGATCTTGTCATCTTACATTACTGACATTGATGACATTACATGATCCCGCTTTGTTAGGCTAGGTAGACCTCTAACCTTTTTCTTTTTACTGATCTTGATCATGTTATCAAAGTTTACATGGCATAACCTTTTATGCCATAACCATGCACCCTCATTTTTCATCATTAAACATGAAGACTTATCATTATCAAGATAAAACAAGTTACCTTTTGTTTGTGCTCCTGTTCCAACAAGTTTTCCTCTTTCATCAAATATCTTTACTGTCTTGCTCTCAAAAGCTACACAGTGGCCTAAATTGTTAAGATGTGCCACACTTAGAAAATTATAATTTAGTCCTTCTACCCAATAAGGATTATCACATCTAATTTTATCATTTATCAGTAAGGATCCCTTTCCTCTAACCATACAAGGTGTATCATTGCCCATTTTTACAGATCCTCCATTATATTGCTCAAGATGATTAAATTTTTCTTCATCACTAGTCATGTGATGGGTACAACCACTATCTATGATTCATGTATCATTTTTATTAACCTTAGAAATAATTTTTTTCTCTACATACCTTTCTTCTTCCTCATAATCATCCTTCATTGCAACAAATACTACTTCCACATCATCATCTATGTCAGTCTCGGTATCATTCTCTTCAGCAATGTAACATACCTTTTTGCCTTGGTCATTATTGTCTTGGTTTTCTTTATTGTAGTGTCGATAACTCCTATTGTTTCTTCTCCCATAGCTTCCTTCACCAAATCGATCCTTGTTTCTATCATCTTCTTTCCTGTTTGGACATCTAGTAGCAATATGACCAACTTCTTTGCAGTTAAAACATGCTAAAGATAATTTACCTCTATATCTACCTTTTCCTTTAGGTAACCTCCTAGCCATAAGAGCTTCAAGCTCATCATCACTATTATTGTCATTATCATCATTATTGCTTCTACTACTAGATTTACCAATCTTCAGAGAAGTCATGAAAGTAGACTCAATAGATGGTAGAACACTATTATCAAAGAGATTCCAGTTCAAAATTTGTAATCTTACCGATCAAACTATCAAGAGTGAGAGTACTACTAGGCGTAGACCTCATTTTATGTATTGTAGATATTTTGATAGCATAAACAGGCAATAAGGTTCTCAAAATTTTTCTTACCACTATTTCTTCAGAAATGACACCACCAGATCCCCTAATAGCATTAACTACTTCCTTTATTCAATTTGTGTACTGCACTATATTCTCTCCTTCTTTCATTTTCATATCATCGAATCTTCCTCTTAAAATTTTAGCTCTGGCTCTTCTGACATTTGCATCACCACTATAAACTAGAGTAAGTTTATCCCACATGTCCTTTGAGGTAGCACAATCCTTGACATCTTCAAATTTGGCATCTGTAAGAGCAGCAACAATCTCCATCATACTAACATTGTGCTCATGTCTATCTCTTAACTAGTCAAGAGTCAAAGGTCCTATAGGCGGTGCTAAGTAGCCATTCTCCAATAGGGTGAGGGTAGAATTCCCAATTCCAGATATATGAAGTTTCATTTGGCTTTTCCATATTGTAAAGTTTTCCTTGTTCAACTTTGGCACTTCCCTCTTATATATTTTGTGATCTTTCTATTGAAGTCCTTAAAACTATGTTCCAAGCAACCAATGCTCTGATACCAATTGTTAGAATAACTGAGAGGGGAGTGAATTAGTTATCCACAGTCCCAAATACAAAATATAAAACTTCAAAAAAAATTCAACTTAATCTGCAGCTCGATAAACAATAATACTAAACTGTCTATGCTTTTACCGATTACCAGTTAATTGTTCATAGTGATTACCAACCAAATCAGATATGCAATATGTAAAGTATGACAATCAAACAATCACCACAATAAACACATAACACAAAAGATTTAACGTGGAAACCCTGTTAAGGGGAAAAACACTTGGGACTAGCAACCCAAAATATTTTCACTCTTCTCAAGTGAGCTCGGTGAGGAGCCAACCTTGTTAAAAGTTTACAAAACACACTGTAAGGTGTGACCTTGTTAGAGGATTTAACACTAACAGTTATTGTCCAACTAGCATTCACTATGGGGTTGACAGGATAACAATGTACATTCTATGAATGACATATAAGACTTTCAAGTCTACTGGGTTAAGAGATTTTATCTGATTACAATGGTTAAACTGTGATGGTAGGTGATCTGAATATAATACAACTTGATTTGCAGAAGTTCAAATCTATTATTAAGCTCATAAAAATCCTCTGATCAATATTTCTATTCAATTCATCAACATTCTATAACTTACTATCCCTCGGTAAATACTCTCTGATGCTCGGTTAACTCTGTAGTTCGGTTCTCCTTTAACCAGTATGATCAGGAATGCATGAAGCTTGTTCACGCGATATCTCTATAGTTTCCTTCCTTTGGCATAATTTTCATTGTGAAACCTTAGTCTCTTAAATATACAAGTAAACAATTTTCTTTTCATCGATCGGATTTTGCCGCTTAATCTCCTTTGTTGATTTTGCCGCTTAAACCTTCCTCGGTAGATGTCTTTCAATTATGTCCTTTAGATATTCCTTGAATTTTGCTAGCCGTTGATCTTATAACAAACTTTATCTTTCCACCTCACAATCATACACTTTACAGCTCATCAATTTCTGTAGGCTAAACTAATCATTTAGTTCTTTTGTCCATACTCGGTTAACAAAGAACTGCATCAGTGAACACAAGCTTGGTTTATACTATCACTCAGTATACACTACACTAGCTCAGTGTATACTTGAATGCTTCATTAACCAACCACACTTCTTTGTAACAATTTTCTTCTATCTCCATAACAGATTAATGCAACATAATCAAGTAAACAATATGAAGTCAGAGACTCATCAATAAGTTACCAAGAGTATTCTTTATCCTCATCTGTCATATCCATCTTCCTCAATGTAGATATCTCAGTTCTTCATCTTTCTCTTCTCTTCTATAGATGTGTTAGATATTTGCAACTACCATGATAAGTACTGTCAAAACTAGTTGACATCAATGACAACATAAAGACTGATTCAATTATCTTACATAACACTTCAGTGCTCGGTGATCTCTAATCAGTTGTAGTTCTTCAATCATGTTTTCAATCAGTTGTAGTTCATTAGGGTTTGTTGATCCAAATTAGAAAAATATAGTATGTAGACTACACAAAGATTTATATGGATTGAAGCAAGTACCGAGGGCATGGTATGAAAGATTATATGGTTATATTATTAGTACTGAATTTGTAAGAACTAGTGAAAACAATAATATGTATATGAAAGGAGATTTTGATGATAACATTTTGATTGTTGCAATATTTGTCGATGATATAATCTTTTGTGGAAAAGACCAAATCTATAAATCTTTTGTTGATGAAATGAGAAAGGAATTTGAGATGTCAATGTTTGGAGAGATTAAATCATTTCTAGGTTTGCATTTTATACGACAGAATGATGGGATTTTCATCACACAATCAAAGTACATTAAAGATGAACACTGATGGTCACTAGATGAAAATTGACAAAGGATGATGAATCTACAGAGGTAAATCAAACACTGTACTAATCTATGATTGGGAAACTGATATATGTTGTATATAGCAGGCCTGATATTGCACAAGCAGTTGGGATTGTGGCAAGATTTTTTTCCAATCCTAAAGATTCACACATGGTTGTAGTTTAGATAATTCTGAGATACTTGAAGAAGACTGAAGATTATGGTTTATGGTATTCTAAGGAAGGAAAATTTGAACTAATAGTTTACATTGATGTAGATTGGGCTGGAAACATAGATGACCAGAAGAGCACAACTGGTGGAGCATTCTTTTTAGGAGATAGGCTTGTGACTTGGATAAGCAAGAAACAAGCATGTATCTCTCAGTCTACTGCTAAAGCAGAACATGTTGTTGCTACAAATTGTTCTAATATTGCTTGGATCAGACAAGTGTTGGAAGGAATGAATGAGGTAATCACCGAGTCAGTGATTATATATTGTGATAATACTAGTGCTATAAACATTTCAAATAATCATGTGATGCATTCTAAAACAAAGCACATATCTATTAAGTATCACTACTTGAGGGAACAAGTTCAAGAGAAGCAAGTGAACTGGAATTTGTAACATCTAAGGAACAACTTGTTGATATCCTTACTAAACCATTACCAAATGACACATTTGAATATTTGAGGACTAGACTTGGGGTCCGTCCCCTGTCTATCAGTCACTAAGGTGATCAAAAGGTTGCATCAACCTATACTTATCAGGAGATCATTCATGTTGATGCACATAGCTCACACTTTGGGTTTTGTCTAGGGTTGTGAAATATTGTAGAGGCTGGAACAGAAATTTGTTTATTTGTACACTGAAGGTATCTGACTGACTAATATGCACTGAATAAAGAATTACTTGGCTATTTAGAGATATTTTGTTTGACATTCTTGTCAAAGGGGGAGAGTTTGGATATGAAAATGAAATGATACATCAAAAGGAGAGAGATCAAAGAAAGGGAGAAAGAATGAATATTTGTTGCTGAGAATAAGAATCTAAGAACTGAATAGATCAAATCCACATGGAGAGTCTGCATGTAATGTTGTTATGTTTTGTAGTGATTAAAAATATTAAATATGAAGCTAGAGAGAGCTTATCGAGCTACAACATTTACTTACATATTTGTAGAATACATTTTTGGTATGTGTATGGCATATTTTTCATATTGATTGTGTTGCCATCAATGCCAAAGGGAGAGATTGATGAACTACAACTGATTGAATATCTAGATGAGCTGAAGAATAGTGATTAAAGATCACCGAGTACTAAAATGATATGTAAGATGATTAAATCAATCAATATGTTGTCATTGGTGTCAACTAGTCTTGACAGTACTTATCATGTTAGCTACAAACATCTAAACATCTATTGAAAAAGAAAAGATGAAGAACAAAGATATCTACATGAGGAAAAGATGACTATGACAAAGAAGGAAAAGGTAAACATTGGGTAACTTATTTGATAAGGCTATGATTGAATATTGTTGACTTGAGCATGTTGTATTAATCTATCTTGAAGAAGAGATTTGAATTTGAACAAGTCAATGTGGTCGGTAATTGAAGATTTTTGTATACACTAAGCCAGTGTAGTGTATACTGAGTGACAGTATTAACCAAGCTAGTCTAACTAGTTATCACTGACACATTTCTATGTTAACCGAGTGTGGATGAAAACATTAAATGCTAATATCAGCTGACTAAATATGATGAGTTGGATATTGTTATGATTTCAAGGTTAAGGATGAAGTGTGTTATGAGATCCACAGCTGAAAAAATTCAAAGATGATCTAAAGGATGAGATTGAAATGTGTTATGAACACATCTACCAAGGAAGGTTTAAGTGGAAAAATGGATGAAGGAGATTAAGTGGAAAAATATAATGGATGATAAGAAAAAAATTGACCTATCTATATAAGAGATATGAGTTTCATTTTTGAAACTATGTTGGAAGAAGGAGACTGTAGAGAATTCATGTGAAGACTGTTTTCATGCATGCCTGATCAAACTAGTTATTGAAGAACCGAGCTGCAAAGTTTTACCGAGCGTCAAAGAATCATATACCAAGTGAAAGTAAGTTGAGATATTGAAGGAAATGAGTTTTTTAATGATCAAATGATTATTTCTAAGGACTTAGCATAGATCTGAATATCTGCAATTGAGTTGTAATTGAGTCTGTATCAGCTTAACTATTGATTCAGAAAATCTCTTAACTGAGTGGACTTGACAGTCTTATGTTCTACCCTATGACATTTTATTGAATGTAAAGTGTTATCTTGTTGAACCCATAGTGAATGCTGGTCAAAAGTTAACTGTTAGTGATAAATCCTCTAACCAGGTCACACCTAACAATGTGTATTGTAACCTTTAACAGGGTTGGCTCTTCACTGAGCTCACTTCAGAAGAGTGATTTATTTTGTGTTACCAATCCCAGATGGTTTTTCCCTTAACAGGGTTTCCACATTATATCATTGTGTTATGTGTTACTTTTTATGATTGTTTTGCTATCATACTTTACATACTACTTAATTGATTTAGTCGATAATCACATTTGGATATGTTACTGGTAATCGGTAAAGTAAACAGACAGATTAAAATTATATATTACTAACCTACATAATTTGGTTGAATTGTTTTGTGATGTACATCTTTATAGTTGGGACTGTAGGATAACTAATCTAACTGATTCACTGCCCCTCTTAATTATTCTAACATAAAGTACATACCTCATAATATAGCTAATCTGAAAATACCTATTTTGTGGTGTCTGTACTAGGCTTCAGGAAATTCTACAACTAGATCTAGAATAGGAAAATAGAGATAGAGAAAACCTAGAAAGATTTTCCTTTTCTGAGAAAGGTTGACCTTGACCCCAAAATGTTGGTCTTGACCTACACAGCTCTGATGGAAATTCTGTTTGTAGATCCTAGAAGTTTGCCAAAAAGGGTACTCAAATCTTCTCTACAACTCCCGAAACAACGACTGTAGATATCTAAAAATGGTCTTTTGGGGTGGATATATAGGGTTTTGCCTTATTTAAACCCCCATTGTGGTGATCTCCACCTCCATGAATAGCCGGATGTAATAGAATGTGTGTGTTTCTCATAGGAAGAGCTTTGAATGTGTAATTCCAAGATCTAATCCTCTAGATTGAAACCCTAGCATGAGTTGAAATGAGAGATCAATGCATAGATTTGAATATGATAAAGAAATCATACCAAGCCCCCAAGGCTAAATTACTCCTACAAAACTCATAATTCATAAATGCTACCCCATGATTGTATCTTTGAATGCTTGAATGTTAAAAATGGTGGATCAAGGAAGAAGGGATCTTTCTTGCTCCCAATGAATGTCCACAATAGCTTGTCACAAATTCCTGCTTGCATCAAGGCATCAAAAATATCTTGATCTTATATATCATCCTCTTGCTATCTTGCATCATTATCTCCACATAGCTTCTTGCTTGCTTGATTGTGTGTCAAATGAAGGCAAAAGTAAGTCCTTATATAGAGATTTCAAGGCAAAGCTCCTCAAGCAATGTAAGGGCCCATAATTCAAATTTCACCTTGAATTATGGTCCAATCACAATAACCAACTAAGTAGGGAAAATAATCAAATAAATCTTAAATAAAAACCCTTCTGCATTCGAATCCGGAGGTGCGACATTAATTTCGGGGCTCGCTATGACCATAATTTGAAAAGGGGGACCAAAACTTGATAGGGGTCAAGGTTGACCTTGACCTTGACCTAGGTCAAAGTTGACCTCAACCCTAACCCAAAGGTTCAAGCCTATTCAACTTTGCAAATAGGGAAGTCCCAGGGTCAACTAGAGACTTGGAATGATGAGAAATCAGGACAAAGAGCTAGAAAAGGGCACAAAAACCTAGAAAGAAAGTGATGAGGACTAGGAGGACCAATACCTAGATCCTACCTATAAAATAGAGCCATAGAGAAGGGAAATCAAAGAGAATCCTTAGGATCCTAACCCTAATTTCACCTAGAAATGAAGAATCAAGTGCAAATGCATCCTAAATGCAAATCGATCATGAAAAATGTGTTACAAGTAGTAGTTGTCGTTGCACCTAAAGACCGACCTGTTACTGCCCGATACAACCACTAGACTTATAGAAGACACGGGAGGTTGTTAAACCATGTCACAAATCCTGAGGGGAGCATTGACCATTTTTCCAACAATCTCCCCCTCAATGTTACCCAAGGGGATTCAAACCTGTGACCAAGCTTTGATACCACTTTTTACAAGTAGTAGTTGTCATTGCACCAAAAGATCGACTTGTTAGCCTAATACAACCACTAGACTTATAGAAGACACGTGAGGCTATTAAACCATGTCATGAATCCCGAGGGGAGCATTGACCATTTTGCCAAAAAAATGCACTAAATGAGGGTGCTAAAACTATCAATATGGAAGTGATTCCATTTTAAGATGATACATTTAGCCCCCACTTTAGCTTAGATATGACACTACGTAAATATGCAAGCTAAAGTAAGAAAACATCATAGTAAATAAAAATGATATAACCAAGTCTTCAATGTAGAGATCCTGCAAAAAACCATTAGTACGTGCAGCACACAAGGTTAATGAAAATCCATAAATCACCTACAACTTACTAAATGAAATTGATAAGTGCATAGAGCCCTTATGCCCCCCTTATTTTGGCTTTCTACTTTTGAATGGTGAAACAGGGTGATAAGGATAACCTTATACAATGGATATGAAGTTTGTTAAAAAATTCCTTTCCTAAATGAATTATAAGGATTCCTATCCTTTCTAAACTGATTCAAGGGGTTAGGTATCTGAATCACAATTCCAACACCACTGATGCCACTAAAATCAGAGATACTGAACTCAAGTTATGATGAAAAGAGTGAATGTCTATCTAAATTTATAAGAAGGGAAATTCAAATTTAACATGAGTAAACCCTAACAAAACCCTAATTTTTAGCTAAAAACTCATACCTAGCCATTCTTACCATTTTTAGATTCGAAGAGAGAAAGCATAATGCTAAGAAGAGAATAACTTCGAGAGACATGCATGGAGCTTCTGAGATAGTGTTTGGCTACCGGATGACCGCTTCCCAAGGTGAGTTTATTGTTTATTGATTTTTGTACTTCTCAAATTCTTGCTTTTGTAGGCAAGGTTGACCCTAACCCTTAAAGGTCGACATGAACTTGAAGATCTACACCTTTTTTGGAATGAGGTCGACCTTGACCCAAAAAGGTTGACCCTGACCCAAGAAGGTCGACCTTGACCCAGGAAGGTTGACCTTGACCTAACTAAGGTTGACCTTGACCTAGTCAAGTTGGATTTATAGATTTGTGATTCTAGATTTCTGATATGATGTTTGTTTTCACTTAAAAGACTAGGTTCATCTCCAAGAGCATCCCTTTGGAGGGCCACTACTAGTTATCAGAGAGAGATTGTCTAAGCTAAGCAAGGATGAGATACAGTTATTGAGAGACATAAGACTGTAATGGGTAATAGTCCTACCACAAATTAGACTTCATTGAGACATGTTATCAGCTCTCATAGAGAGGTGGGATGAGGATACATGCTCCTTTCACCTTCCCTTAGGTGAGATCACTAGGACAGTAGAGGATGTCTACAAAATCTTGCAGCTTCCAGTTCGAGGTGAGCCTGTCAAACCAAGAGCATAGTGAGGTCCTAAGGAGATCCATGCAAATGCAAAGTATTGCTTGGGATGGGTTCCACAAATGTGAACCTGAGCATATTAGATCACTCTATTAGCCATACTAGCAGGCCCTATACTCTTGGTACGAAGAGTGATGCTATGTATATTGTCATTAGTTGTAGTACCCAACACAAAGAGTACAGTCTTTTTAGTACCTTTCACCCATCTCGTATGCAAGATGGATAATGATAGGACTATCTTCATGTGGGTTCATAGCATGCTAACCCACTTATACCATGAGCTATGTCATTTGGTGAGATATCAATGAGAGAGTTTCATGGTATGCACACTTTTGTAGATTTGGTTGTTTGAGCACTTCACATGTACATGACCATAGGGTGTTCCAGTGATGGTAGATGCTAGCACACCGAGAGGTCTTTCTTATCCACTAAGAGATGTTTGGAAGCATAGAGATATCCTCTATTGGAGGGTATGTCTAGACCCTATTCCAGGCACAGATGTGATGTGGAGACCCTACTATCGCATGACAGAGTGATCAGATACATGACACCAGATGAGGCACTCACAGTAGGGCAAGCTGATAGAGGGTCATTAGAGTCACATAGTGATGGCATACTACTATGATCAACTGATGAGGCAGTTTGGTCTTATATAGGGGGTCCTAGAGTAGTACCTCAATATGCACATCTGATGAGGTATTATCAGAGACCTAATGCCATATGTTGACCATCAGTAGCAGACATAGTAGATAGTGATGTAGATGAGATAGAGGATACAGAGGTATCACTATATGTGGCCTATTCAGGCATCAGCCAAGACTACATCAGGTACTAGAGTCTAAAGGGAACCCACCCCATCTTCCCTGATGACTATCCCACAGGTGATCTAGGATTTTTTGAGAGGACACACTAGAATGGTGGCAAAGCAGAGGAGGATGAGGATCACAAAGATGAGGAGGATCCCATCTCTGAGGGAGACCCCATGGAGGAGGAGAGAGTAGAGGATAGAGTAGATGAGAGAGTAGAGGAGACGCCCCCAACTGGTGGTACTAGTGTGGATGTGCACATTTTTCATGCATCACCACTGAGATCACGACAACCTCCACACACCCATAAAGAGACACCACCTCTAAGACCTAGACATAGAGAGCATGGAGAGAGTATTCAATCCATGCCCCCACCATCCAAATCCTTTAGTGATGCCCAGGAGGGAGATCCAGGTATAAAACATGAAATTGATTTGAAAATTTAACTTAATTTATGAAGAAAAGGTATTAAAAGATAAATGTGTTTCCATTCTACAGCTAGCATGGAGGAGTGGAGGAGCTTTGTATCTAAGGTTCTAAAGGATACATGTTTGACCTATAGAGTACCAGCCAGTGAACAAGAGTTTCCCATTGGTCACAGAGATCCTGACAGGCATGTCAATATCTTTATGTGTGTCCAACAAGAGCTAAGGTTGTGTAGAGAGAGAGAGAGAAGAGAGGCTAGTGACTGACTTACAAAGAGCACATGAGCACATGTGTGATATGAGCATATCGATAAGCCACTCAAAGACTACCGGACACTGATCTACATCTTCTCATCATAGATTAGAGAGATCTAGGAGCCATCGACCATCAGAGCATAGAGATAGATAGAGTGATAGATAGGGCCTTGTGCCACATATGTATCAAAACTCAAAAGATTTTATAAATGAAAAACTTTCTCTACTAGTTAGTTCTGTGTTTGATTACTATATTTTCACCAATAACATAAAACTTAACAGAAAGAAAGAACATGTATAAATGTATTCAAATGTAATTTGCTAAAACCACATAACCTATAAAATAAACATAATTATTTTATAAGAAATACATAAATACACAAGGAAAGAAAGATCAAATTAGGGATAATAACATTTGAGATGCATAATATTGATAGGTTCCTTAAAAGAAACACCATCCATATCAGCAAGTTTATAAGCACCTGAACCAAAGTCCTCAATTATAACAAAAGGTCCAAGCCAATTAGGGCTAAACTTTCCTTTTTCACCAAGTAAAGCATTTACATTTCTTTGATTCTCATATAATACTAAATCACCTATTGAAAATGATCATTCAATTACCTTATGATTTTACTTCTGAAGTGATTTATGATAAGCCTTTATATGTTCCAAAGAATTTATGTGTTGTTCATCTAACATTTCTAATTCTTGTAATCATTGTTCTCGAAATGTATCTATCAATTATCCCATGAAATGAAACACGTAAAGAGGGTATTTCCAATTCCAAATACATAATAGCATTAGTTCCATAGACAAGATTGTAAGGAGAAGTACCTATGGCAGCATGAACACTAGTCCTATAAGCCCATAAAGCATAGGTAAGTTGGGTATGCCAATCTTTCACATGCTTGTTAACTATTTTTCTCAAAATTTGTTCAATGACTTTATTCGATGCTTCAAATTGACCATTAGGTTGAGGATAATAAGTAGTCAAAAATTGATGTGGAATTTGATATATCTCCAAGAATTTTGTGACTTCTTTATTCTTAAAAGAGGTACCATTATGCGAAACTATCGTCGAAAGAATACCAAATCATGTTATAATATTGTTAAGGATGAAATCACAAATAACATTTGTAGTTGTTGAATGAAGAGGGACAACTTCCACCCATTTCGTAAAATAATTTGTAGCGATCAAGATATACGTATGTCCTTGAGAAGAAGCTGGTGAGATTTTTCCAATAAGGTTAAAACCCCAAATACTAAAAGGCCATGGAGAAACTTGATTAAGAAGCTCACGAGTAGGAGCATGAATCAAATTACTATGATGTTGACATTGAGGACACTTCTTAACAAACATGAATGAATCTTGTTCTATTGTTTGCCAATAATATCCCATTCTAAGCAATTTATTGACTAAAGATTTTCCACCAAAATGTCCCCTACAAGAACTAGAATGAGCTTCCGCCAAAGCTACCATAATTTTAGTTCTACCAAGACATCTTAATAGTAAACCCTCATAAGAGAGTTTGTAAAGTGTGTCTCCTAGAATGATGTAACATGTAGCAAGCTTCCTAATATGATTACGC
The DNA here is from genome assembly GCA_027943335.1 of Chamaecyparis obtusa. NCBI lineage: Eukaryota > Viridiplantae > Streptophyta > Pinopsida > Cupressales > Cupressaceae > Chamaecyparis > Chamaecyparis obtusa. The sequence continues at coordinate 1,378,488 of BSBK01004397.1, read as the reverse complement.
GTGTTCCTTATTGTTGATTCATGAAAAGTACCATCTTTCAAGAAATGAAAGATATGAGAATATCATTCATCCAAATGCAAATTGAAACAATCAGAGGTAACCTTATCAAAAATTGTAGGTTTTTTAAGAGTTTGTATAGTAAATTGAAAATTTCTAGCATTATTCTCAAGACAAACCAAAGAATTTGTGCTTGCCATGGTGTCTGCATGTCGATTATCCTTTCTAGGTAAAGTTTGAATCATATAAGAAGAGAATTGTGAAATAATATCAAGATCCAAATCTCTATATTGTGTCATTTTATCATTCTTAGTCTGATTACCTTTAATATGTTCTACAATCAATTGTGAATCTCCATATATTTGCAAGTGTTTAATGTTAAGGGATGAAGTTTCTTGTAGGCTAGCTATAAGAGCTTCATACTCCGCAATATTATTAGTACAGGGAAAAGTAAATTTATATGACAGAGGGATTCACTTCTTCATAGGAGGGATCAAGATAATACCAACACCACAACCTGTCTTACATCTAGATCCATCAAAATATAACTCCCAAACATCATCATATTTAATAGCTAGAATGTTTTCATCAGGGAATTCTATCATGGTAACACATGTATCAGAATGAGGACAAGGAGCTTTAGCCAAATAATCTATCAAAGCTTGTCCCTTAATCAACTTTTAAGAAATGAAATTAAGATCAAATTTTGTAAGTAACATCACCCACTTTGCCAGACAGCTAGAGAGATAAGTTTTTGAGAAAAAGTGCTTCAAAGGATCAAATTTAACAATCACATTGACTTCAACATTTAAGAGATAATGCATGATTTTTTGACAAGCATAAACTATAGCTAATAATTATCTTTCCAAATCTGTATATCTTGTTTCATAATCGAGTAAAGTTTTCCTAATGTAGTACACAAGTCTTTCCTTACCATCACTATCATACTGAGCCAACAACACACTCACCACTTTTGGAGTGGCTAAAGTATACAGATAAAAGGGTTTATCAAATTGATCTGGTTGCAAAATAGGAGGATTGGCAAGATACTCCTTAAATTGCTCAAAGGATTGTTTACATTCATCATTCCAAGAGAAAGTGGTATCCTTTCTAAGAAAGGAAGTAAAGGGAATAGTTCTATCAGCTAAGTTGGAAACAAAGTGACAAATAGCTTGAATTTTTCCTTGTAAACTTTGTAATTGAGAAATATTCTTAGGAGGCATATTAACAATAGCTTCAATCTTTTCAGTATCTACTTCTATGCCTCACTTAGAGATTATAAACCCTAATAATTTACCGGAATCAACTCCGAAGACACATTTCTTAGGATTCAATCTCTTTTTTTTTATCAATAAAAGGCCTAAGCCCATGTATTTTATTAATAAAATGAATATTATAGTTCCAAAATTCCATTCTATGCAGGCACTGGTAGGAAAAAATGGAGAAGAAAACCTCTAGTCTGGCCCGGGACCTAGGTCTAGATTTTATGTTATAAACAATATTATGAGGGAATCCCCTCATTAACAAAGATCACTAAAGGCATTCCTTCAATTACAATTTTAAACTTTCCTAATACTAGAATCTAGCTTAGTGCCTATTACATCGTGATATCTCTGGATTATTGAAATCTAGTTCTTGGATTTCCCTTGTTTCCTGTGCCTCTAGTTCTGAAAATCCCTCTAATATTTAATCAATTAGGATCTTCTACTTTGATTAAACTTAGCTTTCCTGCAAACAAAAACACTAGTCGCCACATCTAAAATAATTTTTTGGTTAGTCCTTAATCATCACTACATCAAAGATTAGATATGGAGGATTATCCTTTATTAAGCTAATGTTTTACCTTTAGGAGTTACCTCTAAGAATTATCATCATACTAAAATTTCTGTTGTTAGATCATGAAAATGCATTACCATATCTAAAACAACCATATTATAGATTGTTCTATAAATCTCAAGCAGGACTTAATCTCTAAATCGGTTTGCATATAAAAATATGAATTTAAAGATTGGAAAGGGAGGTTAATATTTTAAATATTAAATTATTCATAATCCTAAGAAAGAACTAAAGCCTTAAGAGGGAGATGGAGTCTTATAAATCTACCTTAACAGAATACTTAAACAGAGGAGGAAAGAGATATACAAAGATTGGCTAATTAGAGGTTTGGCAGATTTCTTGTCAGAGGGGCATGAATACAAATAACCTGAAATCTATATCCCTAATAAGCCTACAAGAAATCAATTATATGAACAGCCTTAGAAAAAAGGCTATACCAGGCTTGCTTTCTAAGGGACACTGAAAAAATCTCAGGACAATACATAAGATCTTCTTGGTAATCTCTTACCTGAAGTCGATGCATATTAGCCTATATACCGATTTCAAGATAAGCGATTATCGAGGAGACCTCATCTAAAGCTAGTTGAATATTATCAGTCTATAGTTTATAAACATGATGTCAACGATATTAGTATTGTTGTAGGAAGCTATTAGATTCCTGAGAAAAATCCTGCCAGCTGTCCTTCCAAAGATTCCTAAATGTGTATATCAACCTAACTTACTACAATTATACCAAGATTCCTATACTAACTAGGCCTCTTCTGATGCTAACTCACCAGAATGTTTAATTTTTACTATTAATCAAGAAATTGCTATCACTTGACTCAATCCCATCTCTTATATACAGACAAGTAGTCTTCATATTACAGAAAATCCAAATGCTCTTTATTTTCAATTATCTAACTCTATCCAAAAGTTCACCTTACTCCAAAGGATAAGCTCAACAAGGTTAAATAGGATTATGACCGATACTATTCAATCAACATGGAATTCTAGTGAGACTTAATTTGATCACATTATTACTTTAAAACCATGACCAAGGAAAGGAAATTTGGTTAGAATTGTAAGTACATGAAAAGAAGCTTTTAAACAAAAGAATTTCTTTGGAAGACACAATATATACATAAATAACCTTGCTTAGGAATCGCATCAGAATGATAAATTAAATAAAGGAGCCCTTGATTAGTCCTCAAAGGAATATATATATATATATATATATATATATATATATATATATATATATATATATATATATATATATATATATATATATATATATATATATATATATATATATATATATATATATATATATATATATATATATATATATATATATATATATATATATATATATATATATATATATAAAATTTATGAATGCATTTCTGATATCAAGATCTATTGTCTGATGCTACATAAAATCTTAAATGACTAGGTCTATTACCTACTTCCTTACATCAAAGAAACATTGAACTGAAAAATATTCTAAATCTTAAAGTAGTTACAAGAATAACAAAACATAACAGAAGGATATTTTAAAAATGGAAAGCTTCTCCAAGGACACTTATATGAAAAAGCACAGGACAAGACAAAGTACCTTCTTGGTAATATCTTACCTAAAGTCGATGCATGTTAAGTATATCGACTTCAAAATAAGAGATTATCAAGGAGACCTTGTCTAAAGTTAAACTGAAACCTACATTCTATAGTTTAAACTAAAATATGTCACCAGAATATATATCTGGACATGCACCTATAGTAGGTAGGTATTAGATTCCTGAAGTATTCCTACCAGCTGTCCTATCAAAATTTTCTATAAAGAGCATTTCTACCTAACTTACTACATTAGTATCAAGATTCCTATGCTAACTGAGCTCTTCTGACACTCACTCAACAGACTATCTATTATTTGCTAAAAGCTAGTCCAAAAGAATCTAATTTGTAAGGTAGAGAAAAGGATCTATTAATACTCCTTTATTAAACACTTATCTCTTATGTCAAACAACATTTCACAATGAAATAGTAAAGAACTAAATGCCTTCTTTATTTATTTAACTGAATTTCTAGCAATTAGCTTATAATTTACATAGAAAAGGATAACATCAATAGAAACAAAGTGGTGATTTGCATAAAAACATCTTAATGTAGATAATAGTGTTGCAAACAAGGAGTAGGAGAGATAGATGAGGTTAACTCTTGTTTGAGTAGCAGGTTAGGATCAAATCCTTTACATTCCAAAATAATTAGAGTGTTGTTTTTAATACCTCTGATGGCATCGTTTGTGTCCCTTTTTTCATCCTTTTCCTTTCAGGTTCGGACATCTTAGATCTTAATTCACAAGATTCTTCATCATTTGTATCACTGAAGCCTTCTCTGTCCATATTACCTACATCATCCTCATGCTAGTATATGTAAAACCAATCCTCTATTTCAGGAGATCTAACATGGAAGAAATTAAATAGAAAATATAATTTTATCCTTCTAATGGGGCCTCTGGAGATTATAGTAGTTATATCCTTTGATTCCATGATGGGAAGTGATGGGGCGGGTTTGCCTCTGATCATTGGGGAATTGTAGAATCTTGGCTTAGTAATGGTTAGGTCTCCCTTAATATTATTGATAACAGTATCCATCCCTCCAAGAAATTTCTTTTTGAAGAGATGGGTACATAATCTCCCAATATTGGATTTAGCCAGGTCTACTTGGGATGTCGAAGCTATAAAAATTGATGGAATGACTGAGTTAACCAAATAATGGTCATCATTTGTTAAAAATTCCATCCCTAATATCATGTAGACTGCCATGATAATTATCGCATGCGTGCATAACATGACTATCTTGAGTCTCTTAATGTCTATGGTGCCTTCAAAGGCAGTTTGAGGTTTTAAGCCTCTAAGTTTGATAGGGGTAGTCATCAAGAGAAGGAGGTTTTGTTTAGAGGCTATGTAAAAATTAAGGGAGAATACCTTATATAACTGATGGAGCGTCTAAACAACTTCTGACTAATCTGACTAAATGGTTCATATTCTTAGGTGAGAAAATTAGAGTTTCTGCATAAGTCTTTTTCTATATTTGAATTTTTTTATTTCTTATTATTAGCAGTAATCACTTATAACATTCTAGTCTATTATGAAGCACCTTCTTAACTAAGGCCACATCAAAGATAATCATGAAAGTGTATAAAATTAAATCTTGAGCTATCTAAATGAAAGAGAGCATATTTTTATAATATATAAACATACTATTAACTGTATGAAAGTTTGAAGTGTATCCTGGACTACACATAACCTAAAAAGTTAATACAAAATACTACAACAATTCTTGTTAATAGAGTTTGTAGATTTCTATCTATAGTGGCTAAGTAATGTCAATCTTAACCATATTTTAGTTGATTCTTACTTCACTTCCTTGAATACTATCAATGCTTCCTCATCTTCATCGTGGATCTTTCGGCCACGGGAGTTTCGCTTAACAGTCGGTGCTATGCAGCATACCCTGTGTGTTTTGTCTTCACAATAATCTTCAGGAATGTTGTAACCTTCTGCTCTCTAGAAGTCCTTCAACCATTCAGTAGACATGGGTTTCTCTTGCATGGATTTCATTAGAAAATCCATGTTTCTCTTCATTACAGGCCAGAAAGTCTCAAAGATAGCTAACTCTCTGTGGACTAGAATCGGTCATTTCTGAGAGGTTGGGATAATGGGGATTTGGTCTTTGTCAATTCTCATATAAATTTTAGGGAAGGGGATGCATTTCTCCAAGTCTATACAATGCAAAGAAGCCTCTAATCCTTCTAGTATATTCTTGTTGAAGATCTTTTTAGTAGTATTGAGGATTTCCTCTTTTGAATATCCTACTTCTATTGCCAGTGATATGAATAACCCCACAATGTGACCATTTGCCCATACTGTGAATATATTATCAAAGTAAAACTCCCCAAGACTCTTCTCAAGGGCCCTTCTACAGTCATTAGGAATATCTAGTAGGATATTATTCCATCATTCTGGTAGAATTGGACCTTGAAATGCCATTTGGCACTTCCCATAAGAAAAAGTTAATACGTTCATCTCCATGCCTATACTACTACTAGTCTTGCAGAGAGAAATTTTATTTTAAGAGTGATTACTTAATCCAAGGGTTATATTCTTTTGCAGGGGATCTGAAATGATTCATGTGAAGGATTTAATGAGATGAGTTGTCCTAAAAATTGTAACTATTTGTGGAGTTCCATGGAAATGATCTTAGAGGAGTACGTGGGTCTAGTGACGCCATTCCAATTAATGATCTACTTTCTAGGAATTAAGATTCAAAATTTTTGGGAGATCACTAACTTGAGATTAAAGGAATCATATTACGAAGGTGTAAGGGGATGGCTTAACTCATTATGATTTAAAGTTTTTTGAAAAATATAATGAGTGCTTTAAGGCTATCGATATTAGTCATAATTTATTAATACTATGTTAAAGATATTTATTAAACTTAATCAACTTTAAATATAGTTTCTATTATACCGGTTGTAACTTTAATTTGTTACTAAGAGACTAAGGGACTAATCTAATAAATTTAAGCTACTAAGCTAATGATCAGATGTGATATTGAGAGAGCATCCTTACAATGAATAGAAATTGATAGGTGATTTGAAAAGAATTTTGAGAATACAAGATTAAATTCTAAAGGAAATATTATAAATTGAAACTCAGGAATAGGAATGATTATGGAATATTGTATTTGAGGGAAAACTTATGATTATTGAGGAATTAATTTAACAACTTATTTCCTAAGTTGGGGAGATGAAATATCTGTTTGGGCCGTAAATGAAAGCCCAAGTAGTTTTAATCTATTTCAATGTTGGTGATGGGTATTTTGGTATTCCATACTTATATAATTTTAATTAATATCCTAAATTATGATTACCCATGTTGATTAATAAATATGACTTCTTCATTTATCCCTTCTAAACCTTTGTTAGCTAATGCATTAGCAGCCTAATTACCTTCCCTATATATATGATTAATCATAAAATGATTAAAACCCAAAAGAAGATTTGTCCCTCTATTAACTAGGCCATTTAGTTTCCAATTTGGGGTTTTACCAGTTCTAAGAGCATTAATAAGTATTGTTGAGTCTCCTTCTATGTTAATGTTGTCTAATTTAAGTTTCTTACATAATAGTAAACCTTCGATAAGGGTAGTTCCTTCTGCTGTATTATTGGAAGTAATCCCTAAATCTCCACATTTATATGCTATCAATTGCCCTATGTCATTATGAATACAACATCCAAATCCCACCTTTCCAGGATTTCCTTTTGAGGCTCCATCAAAATTAAGTTTGTACCAACCTTCAGAGGGTGGTTTCCAAACACAATTTCTTCTGAGGTTCTGTTTATCTATGCCTTGTTGTCCTATGAATGGGGGTATTTTCAACCCAAACCAAAGTTTTCTTAATCTCTCATCTTCTAGGGAGAACTACACATCACTTCTACTAGTAAAGTTATAGTTGTTAACAACTTCCACTATGCATGCTTCTAACTTATTTCAAAATTGGTCATGATCCAGACTCTTATCCTTAAATATTCTCCTATTTCTTTCATTCCATACTTCCCAGATTAACATGGAGGGAGGTATAATCCAAATCTTCCCAAACATGCCTTGATCTTTCTTTCTAGGCCAGAATTTAAGCATATCATTTGAGTTATTAGGGAAGGCAGACTGCCAGTTTAATTTTTGACCTAGCCATGTCCAAAATTATTGTATGAAATGGCATCCTAAAAAGAGATTATCTATGGTTTCATCAGCTTTTTTACAGAGCAAACATCTAGATGGGCTTTGATATCCCATTTTTTGGAACCATTCTATAGTCAAAATTTTGTGCTGCGTAGTAGCCCAAGTGAACATGCCTGCTTTTGGTAGACATTTTTTATTCCAACATAGGTCAATTGGGAGTGAAGTTCTATTAGGGGGCTGATTAGATAGAGAGGCATACCCATCTTTGGTATTGTACTCACCATTTTTGGCTATAGCCCAGATAATTCTATCTGTGTTAGTTGATGGATTGATTTTCCTCTCTTTTAGTAGTTCTTCTAGCGAAGATCTAAAGGTGTTTGGTAATCCTAAATTTCCCAAAGATTTCCAAGTCCAACCTAAGGTCGGAGTGTTGTCTAAAATTTCTGTATAATCTTTAACATAGATGCCCATTGAATATTTAATAAGTTCTATGGCTAGTTCATTGTTCAAAATAGACTTGAGTGAGGGAAGGCCGCCCCAGGAGTCCTCCTAGAATAATGCATTCTCCCCATTCCCAATATCCCATGAAATATTATCTATTATGATCTTCCTACACTCCAAAATAAAGTTCCAAATTCTTGACCCATTGGGTGGTAGAGAGTGTCTAAAGATACTTAAGTCATCATTGCCTTCTAGGTATTTATGTCTAAGAATATTGACCCATTTAGCTATGGGATCTTTATACATCCTCCACACTAGTTTTGCACCTAATGCTATGTTTTGTTATTTAGCACTTTTGATGTTCAATCCTCCTTCTTCCCTGGGTTTGCAAATCTTATCCCAGACAATCATTGCTAACTTTTTCTTTTCACTAGAACCTTGCCAAAAGAAGTCTCTAAGTTTTTTGTTTATATTTCTTTCTATACCTTTCAGAAGGCTCATACACATCATTTGGAAAGTTGGAATTACAGATAGAATAGATTTTATCATTATTGTTTTTTCAGAATTGGAGAGCCACTTTCCTTTCCAAGAATCAATTTTTTTGTCTATATTATTCAGGGTTCTATCCCAAAGATTTGTAGATCTGTTACCTTTGTCTAGGGGAAGTCCTAAGTATTTACAAGGCATCTTCCCTCTATTAAATTCTAGAATACAACATATATTCCTCTGGATACTTTCTATAGTATTGAAGAAGTAAATTTTTGACTTACCTTTATTAATATATTGCCCCGAGGCTCTGGAATAAAGATATAAAATATTTTTAATAGCCTTGGCTTCTAGAATTGTGACTTTCCCAAAAAGAAGGTTATCATCCACAAATTTTTGGTGAGTGCAGGCGTCTACTCCTTCAATGATTTTGATGCCTGATATCATATTCTTATTTTTAGCTTGATTTAGTGATCTACCCAGAGCTTCAGCCATAATAATGAAAAGAAAGGGGGATAAGGGATCACCTTGTCTTATTCCTTGAGAGATATTAAAAAATCCAATAGGGGAGCCATTTAATAAAATTGACATTTTAAGACTGGATATGCATTCAAAAATTAAGTTGATCCATTGTTTAGAAAAGCAAAAAGATTCTAGACATTTGCATAGAAATCTCCAGTCTACCTTATCATATGCTTTCTTGATATCTAACTTAATAAGCATACCTGGGAAGTGGTTATGTTGAATAGTGTGAATAACCTCTTGTGCTATGATTATCCCATTGAGAATATATCTACCCAAAACGAAGCCAAATTGTTCTTTCGAGATGATGAAGGGGAGAAGATTTTTCAATCTATTTGCTATAATTTTGGTGAAAAGTTTATATATCATATTACAAAGGGATATAGGTCTATAATCCTCAAAGCTCTCAGGATTGGAGTTTTTTAGGATTAAAGCTAAAAATGTGTTATTAATTTCTTGAATAATTCTGCCTAAGTTCCTCATGCCTTCAAGAGCTACAACAACTTCCTCACCAATAAAGTTCCAGCAATGAAGAAAAAAGGAAGTTGGAAATCCATCTGGACCAGGAGATTTATCTGGATGAAGATGTTTCAAAGCAATTTCTACTTCATCCTTAGTTATTTTTGCATTAAGCATATGATTTTGTTCTTTGGTTATAATTTTGGGAATATTATTCAAAGCTTCCTCTTGGGCTAGTCTGTTAGCTCCATTAAGGTTATTAAGGATAGAATCAAAGTAAGCTACAGCCTCTGCTGCAATGGCCTTAGGTTTTGTTACTATGGTTCCATCTCCTTATTTGATCTTAGAGATTCAGTTGAAATTTCGTTTGGCCTTGGAACTATTAAGGAAAAATTTGGTATTCCAATCTCCTTCAGGTAACCATGTATCTCGAGATCTCTACTTCCAGTAAGATTCTTCTTTGGCTAATATATCTTCATAATTACATAATAATTCTTTCTCTTTAATATAATTTTATGAGTTCATTCCATTGCTAATAATTTTTTCATTGAGGTCTGTAATTTATGTCTCAAGCTTAATTTTGGTACTGAAGATATTCCCAAAATGAACCTTGTTCCATTCAATAAGTCAAAGTTTGATATGCTTGAGTTTTGACTTTAAAATAAAGGTCTTGGAACCTTTAAAACTCTTTTCATTCAACCATTCCTCAATCTTAAGTAAACATTGCTCATCTTTTAACCACATATTTTCAAATTTGAAGGGATTCCTTTTAGGTACTAAATCTTCTTCTAAATTAAGGCTTATTGGAAAATGGTCGGATCCTGAGGAAGCAATAATGTTTCGCTTGAAATTGGCTAGATTACCTATATAAAAGAATCTATCTATTTTTTCTGAAATACATTCAGTATCTATTCTTTTGTTGGACCGAGTAAACTTACCGTTGTCTAATGGAATATCCATACCATTAATAGATTGAATCCACTCTTTGAATTCACTTGTTGTTTGGGTTAGTTTTTTTGAGCCTCCTTGTCTCTCATTAATGTCAAGAATAGCATTGAAATCCCCTCCTAGGAAAAGGTTCTGAATAGGTTGGTTGTTAATAAAATTCCCAATTTCGCTCCACACAGTCCTTTTTTCATGAAGGAATGTTGGTCCATAAAAATTTATAATGATAAACTCTAGATTATTATTAAGATTCTTAATATTTGTCGCTAACCAATGTGATTTGGAGGTCAGGAGCTCTAGAGAAATAAACCTAGGATTCCAAATAAAGTCTAAACCACCTGAAGATCCTTTAGACTCAACCCCTTTAACTTCCTAATTGCCTAATTTCTTACTTAAATTTTCATAACCATCTTGGCCTAATTTGGTTTCCTAAATTAAAAACACAAGTGCCTCTAAAGAGGATAAGCTCATTTTTAGAAGACGTTGTTTGTTAGGGGCATTCAAACCCCTAACATTCCAAGAAATGATTTTCATTACACCTTGGGAAGGTTCTTCCCCTTCCCTACATTCAGAATTGATGTGATTTTCACTTGTCCTAAAGCCGAACCATCTATCATCCTTAGTTCAAAAAGAGACTTCCGACCTCTTTTAATAGAATGTTTAGGATAATTCAGAGATGTTTTACCACTAGCAGATGAAGCTAAACCTAGTTTCCCAATTTGTTTTAATTTAGGGTTTGAGGGCATAGGATTAAATTCTACAGCTTCTTCTTGACTTATTGAATCTATGTAGTTGAGTAATAAAATGTCCTCAGTGTCTTCGTTAAGACCTAAAAAGTCATTAATATCTTCTAATTCTAAATCTTTTGAGTTAACATAATTTAGATTATCAAGCCCTTCATTATTAATATGAATGGGATTTTGGACTGAATTCTCATTCTCCTCAAACCAAGATTCCTCCCAAGAATATTGATTTACTAAATCTAGATTAGAATTGATATCCTGAGGAAAGGATTTGGTTATGGGTAATGCCCTAACAAGGGACACTGATGCAATTTTAGAGATATCAGATAGGGATAACATGCTATCCTTTGTTAATTCATTAATAAGCATATTATTCCTTCTGTTAGTTTCTTCTATATCACTGGTTTCATCATCAGAAAGTAGTGAGAAGTCTATAGGGTTAATTTCCTTGACTGTTGTTAATTTTGGATCTAAATTGTTAGCCGAGTATAGAGCATGACTGGAATTTGGATTTAGCTCTCTGTCCTATGGTGAGATAATATAATCCTCTAATGTACTTACCTTCAAGGAGTTTGACTGGTTAGAATAATATCCTAGTAACTCAAGGATTGGATATCCTTTAACAGTGATTCATTGCTAAAAATCATCATGTATCTACTTAGAACATCATGCTAGACTTCATTAAATGTATCAATCTGAGAAGGTGAACTTGAGATGATGGCTCCAAAGTTTATGCTTTAGTTCTTCTCAATAGTCATCACTACTAAAGTAAAAGCTATTGCTACAGGAGATTTATACTAGAAATTGAAACTACATATTAACTCTCATCTTGAAGGAAAAACTTAACAGTAAATAGATAATGCTTCAGAAGTAAACCTATGTTGCAGGAAACAGTCAATGGTTCTACTACCAATGGCTATAGGAGCAATAGTACTTAACAACTTCAAAGAAACTTAACTGAATCCTACTTAAACATGAACAGGAAATTCACCTCTTGTGTGGGCCCCCACGAAAGTATTAATGAATTATAACTCATAGATTGAAATGAAGAACTGTCATATATTCATACAACAAAACATAGATACAATATAGGATATCAAAGTATTTTACTCTATTGCTGGATTACAGTATGAATTCTTCAAAACATCTAACTAGCTTGGAATCATAAGTTCCAGCTTATTTAAAAGCAACTAAGAAAAATAGAACTCCTACAAACTAGGTCCTTCATTACATAGCATAACAACTTCAGTTATAGGAATGACAACATCATTTATGCAAGAATATAAGCCAATTTTTAGTGCTTCAAGAATATAGGAATGCTTGGTAACTAGATTGACTTGGACTAAATCAGCAACCACAAAGTTATGGAAGGAGTGGAGCTATGATGAACTCTAAAATAGTTATCTACCTTAAAAGACCCACTCATCCTTGAGTCTGTACCCCTTGCTGACTTATTCTTCTCTTGCAAAAGGTTAACATAATAGAATCCAAAACATGAATCCAAGGTAGAGATTATAATAAGTTTTCCTATTTTAATGTAGCCTTGTCATACGGCTGCAGGAGATGTACCCATTAAAGCTAGAGAAGAAAGATACCAGATTTTATCATAACATTCATTAATCTATATATATATATATATATATATATATATATATATATATATATATATATATATATATATATATATATATATATATATATATATATATATATATATATATATATATATATATATATATATATATATATATATATATATATATATATTCAGTCTTTTCCTTAAGTTTCATAAGTATCAAATATACATATAGCTAAAGCTTAGAAACATAAAAGACTATATAATGTTTATGAAAAACCATAAGATATTCAAGTCTAAACTTAGAAAATCATAAACAAAACATTCCATAAACTTGACTCATCATTCCCCCTAGCTTAGCTATTTGTTGGTCCTGCACCAAATAAATTCTTCAGCTTGGCTATCAATCTATAGTCAGCAGTTGTTCTCTATCCAGTACCTCCCTCTGCAAGACTCCAATAGAATCCCTTTGTTTCCCTATGTTTCTTCCATTTGTCCTTTTCCCTCTACATATCAAAATTGTCTAGATTTTTTGAGTTTGCAAGTAAAGGAGACATCAGTAATGGAGGCTGAAAGGTTAGTGGAATCTAGAAACTTTCTCTCTCTCTTCCCAAGGAAATGTACAAAGGAGCGTGCTATGTTGCCATAGCAAAATTGAGAGGTGAATGTGGTTCTCTTTTTCTCATCTCCCTAGATAAACTATTCCAGCACCACTGAATGGCATTTCTAGCCTTAGGCAGTTTAGAATCTATCATCTCTTCATATTCATTAAATGCTTCATTTCTCAATGAATAGATGATCTTGCTACCTGAGTCAAAGGGGGCTATCCTTAACCAATTATAGTAGTAAGTTTGAGGATCTTTGGCTTTAGGCCTTAGAAATAGGGGAATGTCTCACTCCAAATCCCTATACACCTTAGCTTGAGTGTCCCAACTAATTGCATTATGTACCTAGGACATGAGGGCTCTGAGTTGAATATCCCCAACATAAAGCAAGGGATTCCAAACTCGGTCATTAGGGACTGCTAGCTTGTGGAAATAAAATTCACATAATAGATTTTGAATGGCTGCAAGAGAGTTATGGAAGGCTTGAGAAAACTAGGTAGGCTCTTGTAATAAGGAAGACTTGTCCTACATAATATAGGTCATTTGATAGTTTAATAGCTATTCCTTAAGAAACAAGGCATAGACAGGTGATGGGGATCTACAACCCATCAGGTCAGGAATTAAAGATGTAATTTTGTCAAGTTTCACACTTAATTGTTCTATCTTTCCCTCCTGAACAAGTGTTTCATGATAATGAAGGTCTACTACCCTATTTAGTTCTTTCTGTTGTTGTTTCCACTGCTCTCTCTTAGAATTTAATTGCTTAGACAATTGGAAGATAACAGATAACAAAGATGTTGAACTAGATTGATATGTTATTGAACTAGGGCAAGAATTGTCTACTGCTGGAGGAACAGATGACTTACCATTGTTAGCACTTGTCCTCTTCAAAGGATTTGTCTAGATGATCATAGGCCTCTCAGTGTTAGAGCATTGTTGAGCCACTGAAGCTAATGTATCTAACCCTTCATTCAAAATTTTCTCTACAACCTTATTGACAAGGTCTATATCAATATCTAGATTTTCTTCATAGGGATCCCTTTTTGCTGCAGGAGATTCTGCTATAGGAGAGAACATTGTTTCATCTACTTCCATGATGTAACTATCAGAGTCATCACTTTCTGAATCATCTTCCTGAAGATTCCCAGAGGTTGATCCTTTCCTTCAAAACACATAAGCTTGCTCCTTCGAGCTGGAGTCATCTCCGATTATAATGACTTTTGCATTTACTAGCTTATCAGGAACCTGCTTTGTTTTAACATCAGGACATTCCTCAAATGTCTTCTATTCCATAATCTCAATCCATTGTTCTTCCTGGTGAGAATTTTTAGGTTGTAATTCAGCCTCTTGCTGAATGTTTTCATCCTCTTCTTTCCTCTGCCTAGAATCTTGTGTTACATTTGGCTCATTAACTAGAATCTCCTTAGTTGTTTTTGACCTTCTCCTAGCACTTCTCCTTAATGGAGTTTCCTCCTTATTTTATGGAGCTTTTCTTTTTCTAGATGTGCTTATGGCTATAGGAGATGCCTTAGCCTGTCGACTAGTACTAGGGCTAATTTTCTTTTTCTTATCCTTTGGGGAAACTATTTCTACTGCAGGAGCAACTTCAACCTTTTCTATAGGAGTCTCTGATTCCTCTTCATGAGTTGATCTTGAAGTAGAATAATTAGTGGAATTAGGGGAATTAGGGGTCCTAACCCTAGATTTCTTCTTGGACAAAGAACACTATCCAATTTCAATAAAAAATTTCCTAACCTCTTTAGCAGTTTTAACCCTCTGTCCCACTCTACGCCCAATTGGTTCTGGGGTAGGCTCCTTAAACCCCCATAATAGAAATTCCTCCCAGGAAATATATGACTGCTCCCTTAAGGCTTTTTCCACTATCAACTTGATTAGACAGTGGTGAGAGACAAAATTTTGTTTACCCTCTTGAACTAGAATGGCTTGCTTTGACAAAATACCAAACACAAAACTATGGACATTGATAGGCCTATTATCATGTCTTAAACAAATCAAGAATTTAAAGTGAACAACATGCAAGAATGAGTGTTTCCCTTCATAGGTGAAATACCTAATGATATAAACTACACATTGTTTAAATGGCTCAGGAAGAGATAGTCAAAATGTACCTTGTTTCCTATCAACTTCAAGCAGTGGGTCTGTATGAAGAGTGAACTAAGCTCTGGAAGTAGTTGGGTGAAGGTTCTCTACAAATTCCTCACCCTCCAGTGGTAATCCCATGACCTCTACCAAAACTGACTAAGAAAATGGAACCTTCAGTCCTTTAACTGTAGCCACTCCATCTTTTAAGTAGTTAAGAAACTAAAGTGCAACCTCGTCATCCCAGCTAGTTAGTTTCTGGACATAATCTATCCAACCCCTTGCCTAGAAATATGGCCTACAATTTTAGTCTTCGAGAAAAACACCATGCACAATAGGCTCCCTTAGAATGAGGTGACCACCCATCGTCTTGTTTCCAAGATACCCAAATAGAGTTGCAGGAGATAAAATAGACAACCAGAATTTTGAACAAGAAAGCTTGAAAAGGCAGGTTGCAGGATGATTCAAATTTGGAAATTTCTAGCAAAGTAGCTCAAGAAATGAGCTTATGAGTAACATAAATGCAAATTACCGTATTATCATTTCATAATTACTCATAAGTACTCTCCGCAGAACTCATACTCAACATAACTTGCCACCTTAGTTTTATACATGTGAAAGATAACACGCAGCATAATGATTTTCAAAAGTGTCTAATCATGGCAGAAAAATACAAGTACGACATGAGAAAGGAATAAATATAAAGATTGCATAAACATAATGACAAAAAAAACTAATAAACTTCCCCCCCCAGCTAAAATATTGCAAGTGGTCCCTCACTTGCAGTAATGACAAGGCATATGATAAAAATAAGAGGAAAACAAATTAAAGTTGCATACCTTGAATTGTGTGCTAACCTGAAGTGCTGGTGAGGTGGCAATTGTTATGATCCATGAAGGAGAGAAAATATGAGTTAGATGGATGATAGACTAGAAATGAAGCGGAAATTTATTATGGAGAAGTGACTTTCATTAAGAAAGTATTTATTATGAAAGTGAAAAGATCTTTTTAGAGTGAGGAATGCAAATGAGCATAAAGCTCATTACGAGTTGTTGTAGGAAGTGTGTTGTTAATCTCTATTGAGAATTTAAGGTTTTCATTAGTATCAAAGGATAGTAAATAGGTCGATCGGTTACTTATATTGAGTTGGTCAGTAACCAGAAGTAAGACAAAGCAGTCAGTAAAGTCTTTACATTGAGCATCACACAGTTCACCGAGCACCAGTGACACCAACACCAACGGTCAGTAAACACCGAGCATCATAGTATACACTGAGCGGATTATAAAGTGTTTACTGATGATCACAGAAAATGGCATAGTAATCTAAAATGGCACATCCTTCTATGCAAATGGATATCAAATTGAGCAGAATTAGAGAAGGCTACCAAGCATAACAAAGTAGAGAACCATCACAGATAAGGTGATATTTTGATGAGCACTTATAGATTTGTTTTAGACAATTGAGTTGTCAACTAGCAGATAATTGCCTATTACTTTCTGACAATTGTGATAGATTTTTTGATAAATCTCTTAACTGAGTAGACTTAACAATCTTATGTAAATCTCTTAACTGAGTACACACTT
The DNA here is from genome assembly GCA_027943335.1 of Chamaecyparis obtusa. Taxonomy (NCBI): domain Eukaryota; kingdom Viridiplantae; phylum Streptophyta; class Pinopsida; order Cupressales; family Cupressaceae; genus Chamaecyparis; species Chamaecyparis obtusa. The sequence continues at coordinate 1,361,468 of BSBK01004397.1, read as the reverse complement.
CATTAGTGTTGCTTAAATCCTATAACTAGGTAGATCTAGCTGATCTAACATGTTACTCCTAATAGGGTAAGATCACCAGAAGTGATCAAAACTTGTATCCTTAACAGGCAAACCTTTTCTATCTACAGTAGTGAAGAATTTGTGGGTGTCATCCCCACCGTAGTTTTTACCTTCTTACAAGGGTTTCTGCATTACCAAAATACTTGTGTTATGTGATTGTCATATTAATTTCATGTTGTTTACTTTCTTAAGTTAACTAGATGATTGATTTATACAATTATATTCAAGTTATTTTGATCGGTTATCACAGTACACCGTTATAGATCTGAAAGGTTTTTTCAATTAAATTTTTTGAAGGCATTGATTCACCCCTCCCCTCTCAGTACCTATCTCTCCTAATTCCAACAATTGGTATCAGAGCTCAGTTCTCTTGTTGAACAGTCTAACCACTGAAGGGTAAAGATCTAAGTCATGGAGAGATACAAGCTTGACAAGACTATTGAGAATCAGAAGATACAAATACAGATGTTTGTGGAACAATATAAACAAGCCAAGGAAGAACTAAAGAAATTACTGGTTGAAAGGAAGAACCTTGCAATTCAGCTGAATGAAATCAATTATCATGAAGAACCTATTGATGAAATATTTGATCATATTGGATCAAGCTCTAGAAGCATCTCTAACGGATCTGAAAGCATAATCACTAATTTGTCTGAAAAGAATCAGCATCTATTTGAGCAAGTGAAAGCACTTCAAATCATTCATGAATATCAGATGGTGAGAATGGTGGAAATCATGAACAATGCTAGACAAGCTAAACAAGATCAGAATCTGGCTATTGAAGACTGAAGACTGATGACTGGACAACTTCAAGCAAAAGAAAGTGAAATACAAAGACTCATTGATCGTCACTTCTAAGTATCAAATTAGATGATGATAGTTAATCAAGAAATGAACCGAGTAAATGGAGAATTATCAAGAAGACTTGAAGATGTTGCAATACTCAGAGAAGATAATGAAAAACTGAGAAATGAAATAAAGATACAAAATCAACACAATGAAATGATGAAGATAGCTGAGGACAGTTCTAAAAATATTGATGATTTCCTGACTAATTAGAGGAGATTCGGAAGTAGAGCCAGTATAGGCTACACTAGTGAAGGAGAATCATCACAACAAGCTGAAAAAGTCAACAACAATCAAAGTCAGAAACCTAAAGTGTTGACATGTTATCACTGTGGAAAACCAGGACATACATCTAATGTGTGCAGAAGCAAAGCATAAGGTAAACCTCCTGTCATTCCAAAATTCAATGGATATTGTTATTATTGTGGTAAGTTTGGACATCCAGCTTATGAATGCAGAGCTAAGAAGAATGGCATTGCTAATAATACTACTAAGGAGAAAATATGTTATACTTGTAATAAGCATGGACACACTACAAGGGACTGCAAGGTGAAAATGAAACAAGTCTGGACACCTAAAGAGAAACTACAATGAAAGCCATATCAAGCGAAGAGACAACGTAACTCATATGTTTGGGATTATAATACATGGACTAATTGTGTTGTATGTGGTCGGTATGGACATATTGCAGCAAACTATTACAGAAAGAATCGGATTGGACAATCTAGAAATTGGACAAATGCAGGAATGGCATGTATGCACTATCACAAGGTCGGTCATATAAGCAAGAACTGCAAAGACCGAGCACCTGATGAAAACCATATATTTGAGAGTAGATATAACATTGTAGAAATTATGAAGTTAAGGAACACCATTTGGAAGAAGGCATCTAATGAGAATGCTGAGTCAAGTAACACTATCGGTGAAACCTCATCCACTGGATTGGGTGACATCGGTACCTCCACTTAAGATGACAAAGGTATGTATGGAACTAAAATTTTAAATGATCACATTTTACATATAGTTCCTTATATATAATGTACAAATACCAAATCTGCATGAATAAAGATGCACGATGGTTTATGTGTTATAAGTTTACAAATGTCACATAGTCGGTCAAAGAAGAAATGAGAGTTGATTACCCATCGGTAATCACTATACAAGGTTAATCGACAATAGTGAAAACCGATGAAGAAATTATATATTAACCGAGCAAAGGAAATTGTAGACATTACCGAGCTAACAATTGTTTGATACCGAAAGTTAGGTCACGCATTTAATGCACCAAAGTTTGAGTGGGAATATCAAAAAATCTATAAATACGCAGAAATAGAGTTCATTGTTACATTGCAATTTTGAAGAATAGAGATTTTATAGAGAAGAGTTCAAGCTAAAGATTTTCAAAAAAGATTCAAAGCTACTGTAGATCGAACCGACAACAATTCTTTGACGATATCAAGTAAGTTCATCTGCCTACCGAACACTGGTTATATATTACTTGCCAAAACCCTAGAAACAATTTATGGCATCAACATTGACTACAAGAAAATTGCAAAACATTGAGGAGGAAGTAGAATTAATTGTTAAGGAAAATTTCACCGAGGACAAATTCAAACCACATCCCAAGGTCACTGCACAAACAAATGATATGGGCACATTTTTTAGTATTCCAGATAGGGTTTTGTTAACAGAAGATGTTAGGGCCTATATTCACTACAAAATTAGAGAAGTATGTGATTTTGAGACCATTTATGCTTATCAACAAGTCTGTGGACCGGGTGGAAAGATTAAATCTGAATACAAGAAAATTGGGGAGTCAGGGTTATTGTGTTTTACATACTTCCCGCAATCTTTCCAAAATGACTAGATAAGAATCATGCTAAGAAGATTTCATGATGGAAAATTTTGGTTAGATAAACCTGTTGAGGTCACAAGGAAGATTATTAGTAGGGTTACTAGGTACCCTACAACCGACAAAGCCAAAGCCTTTCGAAGTTTGTCTTATCCCGACATTGAAAAGAACACTGGAGCTCAATGGGATGGTAGGGCACTAAAAATCTCAACCATCAAAGACCCAGCGGTAAAATTCATAGCACATGTCATCAAGTACAAGATATTTTAATCTAGCAGACCAAATAGTGTACCCTGCAGTGCCGTGGACATGGCATATAAAATTGTGAAGAAAGATCACCAGGTAGATCTTGCCAAACTACTACTACACCAACTACATGATAATATGAAGACAATAAAAGCAAAGAAGTCCAATACATGTAAGTACAGATCACTACTTGTCTGTACGTTTTTCTATCTGCAAAAATATGTACCTAGTATCGGTAAAGTAAACTGGCAATCTGACAAACCGATAACTACACAAATTGGTGAAATGATGCAAAGTCTAGGAGATAATCTGAATAAGGAATTTAATGCATATTTCAAGGAATTTCAGGCAAAAATGCAACAAAGGAGTAGAATTCCAAGGGAATTAGTGAGTAAATTTGAAGATGACATATGTTTTGTAGTCAGCACATACCACTTTATGATAAAGGCAGTAGAACGGAGAACAAAATGGTTAGCACCAATGGGATACGAAATGAAACATGATTTCACTTTGAAATCTATTAATGCATTACTGGCATTACCAATAGACATCATTGCTAGTAGGTTTGGCATATATGAGGAAGCTAAGTCACGAATCACTACAGACATAGAGATCAGAAAAATGTCTAGAAGGGCGAAGAAAATGAGAAAAGATCTCATAGCAAAATATGGAAATGCATCTGACTCATCTAAGGAGTCACCAGTTAAAGAAACAACCGAAGGTTAGTTATAGTTGGCTGACAAGCCCTATGATAGCGAGGAGACTAAGTCAGACAAAGAAAAGGATCACACACTGGTTCCTCCCATCAATGTTGAACAGGAAATGCAGCTACCAGAACTTGAAGGAATGAGGACATGTTCGTCAACTATAGTACAATCTACTGAAAAAGAAGAAGCAATAAAAGTAGCAAAAAGAAGAGCAACTACACCAACATGAAAATATGTTAAGAGAAAGAACAAGAAAGTAGTTGAGACACCGAAGAAAAAGAGGAAATAAATAAGAAGTAAAGAAGATATAGAGGAGACTGACACTGAAAATGTTCCTAATCAATTCAAGTTAGTTCATAACAAGGAAAGTACAATAGAAGAAATAATTGAAGATATAATTGAGAATGGAAATCTTACAAATCCCAGCATAGAGAAATTTGACAAAATGTCAATTGAGGACAAGACAAAGCTAGAACATGTTGTCATCCAGATGATGATTAAATTCAAGAGAGTACCAATGGAATTTGCATGTCAATTGCCGAAGGAACTTGATGACAAAATAACAAAGAGATGGGCTATTGCACTAGATACAGAGAAAAGGAAAAGAGAACGATCATTAAGTCGTGTAGCCTCACACTTTAGCTATGCTGTTGTAAGCGAATACATGACAAAGTATTAGGCTAGATTTCTATTCAAAAATAGAGCTATGCAGATAATGGATGAGAATGTGGGTGATATGGATGTCACATGTGATTCTCTATGGACATCAATTTTGAAAGCAGAAGAGAAAGATGAACAGGAAGCATTCCTGAAACTGTCTAAGAAGAGACACAATTCAAAAGGTAAAGGTATTTTCATCGATGATAACAAAGGAAAGAAAATAGAGGACACCGGTATATCAGTTACCGAGGTAATTAATATTACTGAACAAATGGAAGAAATAAGAATTCCACAGGATGCACCAGATCAAGTTAAGATCCACTTGCAAAAGAACACCAATGACGATGCACTCATTGAGGACATCACTAACGATGATCCTGATGATGAGGATGATGAAGATGTAACAATTGCACCAAATAAAGATGAAGCATTAGACACTAATAGTGTGTCCACATCTCTACCGAGTGAACTACCTATACTTGCAGAAGTAGTTGAAATAATTTCACAAGTACAACCTGATGCTTCTCATCCTGAGAAAAATAAAGATACAACTGAGATACAAGCACTTGAGCAACCTGCAGAGACAAATGAGCCTACCAAAATAGAGGCACAGTCTATAGAAATAAAGGAACTAGAAGAAACAAAGTCGACCGAGGTGAACCCACCTGACACTACAACCAAGACTCCCACACCATCTACCGAGGAGCAGAAGAAGGATGATATGGTGTCAATTGGGAAAGATACTCTAAAAAGTGGAGAAAAAGCTATTGTTATAAGTGAGAAGAAGTCACCTCTTGCTCAAAAGAAGAAGAAGAAGAAAGCCAAAGGGTTGGTCACCATTGATGAAGTTATAATTATACCAGAATGTGACTCGAGAACCCTAAGCCCCGAGGAACTAAGTAGATATGGGGAGCTATGTTCAAGGAAAGTAGCATAAGAGAAGTTAAGGCAAGAACACAAATGTAAAGAAGTGTTAAATGATGTGAGGGATATTCTGCAATAGATAGTACTGGAGAAAAATATTGATGAGAACACTCCCATCTTAGATCAACTTGCTACACTCGCCGACAAAATCAATGCCCCTGATGCAAATGCAGACAAAAGAATAGAAGAATAGGTAGAATCAAAGATTCAGAACAAATTGGTAGAAAGGATTAGCACAAAAGTGGCACTGAACAAGGTAAAATTATCTGAGGTCATTACCAAGGTAAAATCTATTACCTAGATAATCTGTCAATTTCTAATCACGCTTTGTACTTCAGACACCTTCACTATAGAATTCAATGAAAAGATAAAAGGTTTAGAAGCAGAGATAAAGTTGAGTACACAAGTAGCTATCACCGAGCTAACTACTTTCTTAAAGCATATTCACCAAGTTTAGGAACTCCAGCAGCTGATAGCAAATTTAAGAAAATAAGAAGCACACATCACTGATCAGGTCATAGAGTTACAAAAAGAACTCACTCCTTACCTAAAAAATTTTGAAGTACATATTGTCAAAGCTGAACAACTTGTAGCAACACCAGAGATTTCGGTGTTGGATAATATCTTTGACATGCATGGACAAGTCGGTCTTGAGCATATTGCTCTTACCAACTTGAAAGAGGAATGGGACAACCTCTTGGAGTCTGTAAAGAAAACCCATCAAAACATTTTTGATAAGATGTAAGTATACACTATATATATATATATATATATATTTTGCATTTGGTATTATTATCAAAAAGGGGGGAAAACATGTATATGCCAAATACGTATACTTTGATATGTATGTTAATACTACCGGGAGCATGCACCGAGGGGGGGTACTTTGTACTTAGAAATTTTTTGTTGTGAATATGTATATGGCGGGGACATAAGGAATATATAGAAACATTTTGTCTATATACATTCAAAGTTTTGATACTAATGCCAAAGGGGGAGATTGTTAATCTCTATTGAGCATTTAGGTTGTCATTAGTATCAAAGGATAGTAAACAGGTTGGTCGATTACTTATATTGAGTTGGTCGGTAACCAGAAGTAAGACAAAGCAGTCGGTAAAGTCTTTACACGAAGCATCACATAGTTCATCAAGCACCAGTGACACTGACACTGACAGTCAGTAAACACCAAGCATCGTAGTATACATCGAGCAGCTTATACAGTGTTTATCGATGATCACAAAAAATGGCATAGTAATCTGAAATGGCACATTCTTCTATGAAAATGGTTAAAACAAATTGTAAAATGGTCTACCAAGATCAAGGAGCATTTATTATAAAAGATACTCATTAAATGTAATGTTTATCTTATTGTAATAGTTGATCTAGGTTATTTTGCACCGTGGATCTTAGGGTTATGATTATTTTTGTAACCTAATTTTTGCTAAAGCGGCAAAAATAGAACACTATATATTTTGTATTTTCACACCATTTTATGAGGTTGGTGAACTAATATATATGAATCATGGATCACTTGAAGACATTGCCTAACTTCAAGACAATCAGTTTACCGAGCATAATAGAGTACAGAGGATATCAAATTGAGCAGAATCAGAGAAGGCTATTGAGCAGAATAGAGTAGAGAACCATCACAGATAAGGTGATATTTTGATGAGCACTTATAGATCTATTTCAAACAATTGAGTTGTCAACTAGCAGATAATTTCCTATTACTTTCTGACAATTGTGATAGAGTTTTTGATAAATCTCTTAACAGAGTAGACTTAACAGTCTTATGTAAATCTCTTAACCGAGTACACACTTCATTAGTGCTATTTAAATCCTATAACTAGGTAGATCTAGCTGATCTAACATGTTAATCCTAATAGGGTAAGATCACCAGAAGTGATCAAAACTTGTATCCTTAACGGGCAAACCTTTTCTATTTGCAGTAGTGAAGAATTTGTGGGTGTCATCCCCACCGTAGTTTTTACCTTCTTACAAGGGTTTTTGTGTTACCAAAATACTTGTGTTATGTGATTGTCATATTGATTTCATGTTGTTTACTTTCTTAAGTTAACTAGATGATTGATTTATACAATTATATTCAAGTTATTTTGATCATTTATCACAGTACACAATTATAGATCTAAAAGGTTTTTTCAATTAAAATTTTTGAAGGCACTAATTCACCCCTCCCCTCTCAGTACCTATCTCTCCTAATTCCAACATGTGTTGCCAATGGTAGAAGAGAATTACTACAGGAACTCATCCTTGCTCTGGGTTTTGTGATACAACTTCAATCTGTGACCATTGACGAGTAGTTTGAAACATACTAGATCAACTATGGAGAGCTTAACTGCACCATTTGGAAAGATTGCAATTATCTCATATGGTCCAAGCCATCTTGTTTGGAATTTCCCTGGGTTATGCTGGTACTAAGAGTCATATAGGAGTGCCCAGTCTCCAACTGAAAACTCTTTTTCCTTGACAAACTTGTCATGCCATTGCTTGCGCTGATGTTGGATCAATTCGGTGTTATGTAGGGTAGATTTTCTCCACTCATCGAGGCCATTCAAACTTAGAATCTTGTCTTGTTGTGCTGTAGTGAGATCCATCCCAAGATCAAGAGTTTTCCTAAGTTTCTTATGTTCAAATTCAATAGGCATGACTGTAGAGCGACCATAGACAAGCTCAAATAGTGTGAAACTAGTTGTAGACTTCCATCTAGTTCAGTATGCCCAAAGTGCTTCAGGAAGTCGGATAGCCCAATCTTTCTTATGAATGGATAGTATTTTAGTGAGAATAGATTCCAACTCCCTATTGGTAACCTCCACCTGCCCATTAGCTTGGGGGTGATAGGGTGAAGACTTACCATACCTAATGTTATATTCCTCCATCAGAGCAATAATCAAATTGGAAGTAAACTGAGGACCTTGATCAGATTGAATCTCCCATGGTACTCCAAATCTGGTGAAGATGAATTCATAAAGGAACTTTACAACATTGTTATCCCTAGGGTGCTTCATAGGTTTAGCCTCAGCCCATTTTGTAACATAGTCAGTGCAAACAAGGATATAAGATTTACCTTGGGAAGAGAGCTCAATAGGACCTGTTGGATCTTTTCCTTGCAGGACCAAACTTGAATCAAATAGGTGGGCTTGAATTTCAGGTTAGGCACTCAAGTTTGACAAGAAAATAGTCCAATTAATGAGGATAGAGAAAATCCTCCTTCTTTGAGCTCCACATCACTCAGGTGGGTATTGCCTTATCTACACACTCAAAACACCTCATGATAAACAATAGGCAGGCAAATAGATTATTGTGGAATAGTCTTCAAACCCTTGTAGGTATCTTATACCTCAATGAAACCAAGATCTCATGCAATAGCCCTACTTGCATAGAATGAGTTTGAAGACTAGAAAGGACCTCCTATTACTACTACCAACATGAAAGGGAAAGGCATTTCATTTGATTGATTTATGTTGGGTTGAAAGGACCCCTGAGATACCCTAAGTCTCTCATAGACCAGTGCCTTATCCGATGGGCCACAGAGTCAAATACCCTTATTGCAAGAGAAAGCTATGAAACAAGAAAATAGTATACTCAATGTGTTGATGTCTGACATCAATCACACACCATGACCAAACCTCACTTTAACAACCCACCTATGTATTCAAGTATGTTATTACCCATCCAAAGGATTTTAACCCTCCCCTTAGAAGAGACCTATAAATAGATAATACATTAACCAGCATCCACTAGAAGATAAGCATGACATATCTTTGACACCTCAGCTCATACATACATGAAAACTAATCCTAAACCAGTTATCTCTGTGAAGACAACTCCACTTGCAAACACATGGGAAATGCAAATAGAAAAATCAAACACCCTTAATGTATGATTAATGAATTCAAGATTCAAATGGAGATAGTCTGATGATAGTAAGAATATATTGAATCCTCATACATAAGATAGATTAGTTACAATACATATCATATTCTCTGAGCCAACAAAGGAGAAAAGAACACTCTATATGCAGACAAGTAGAGAAAATCTACAGGAAAAGGACCCTTCATGGAACCAGTTCTCCTCAAAAATTGTAGAAGAAGGAACCCTCACAAAAATAAAACTTCAACCATTTATACCTCCTAGCTGCCTTGGAATTCCAAAGATAGGATGCAACAAGCTTCGGGCAGCTAGGGTTAGGGTTACAACAACTACACCAACCCTAATTACAACAAAAATCAAAATTCTCGAAGGGAAAATGGAGTACAGGTCTATCAAATCCAAGGATGATCTTCATGAATGAGAAAAATCTTTGAGAAGTACAGGAAAATCATAAATTTGCCATATAAACCAATCTAATCAGACCTACAAAGCTCCTTGAGCCACCAAAAATATCCATCCCCACATGGTACAAACCCCCCTACAATCGATCAAGGTAGCTTGGACCATACTGCAACCACTGGCACCACCAAACAAATCAAATCCAGCTTCAAAAAAAATTAAAATTAGTCCTTTCTATCACTGAGAAACCCTCAAAAAATTCAAATTTGAATTTAAACAGTTACTTTATGGTGCCTGCAGTAAATCGACGGTCAAAATTTGAACTCAGATTAACTTTATATCGCAACCGTCAAATCCTGTTATTTTGCGGGCCTTATGTCCTTAACTCAACTGCCACCCTTGGGTTAACACTTAGCGACTACATGAAAATGGCTTTTTCTCTTCACCCAATGAAATACTTAACCCAAGCTTAACCTCATGAACTAGCAAATGAAGGAAACTTACTAACCCAGGTCCTTTATTTAGCGAACTGGTGACTGAAGGAATTCTCCAGTTCGCAAAACACTTTATGTCTCTGCTAAATAATTTAGTGATTACATGACCTTCCTTCGCTGAATCACCAATCATTTTGGAACACCGTCATTTCTTCTCACGAATGAGGAAATCCTTTGAACCTTGTCGGCACCGCTAACCTCATTTATCCAGACCACTAAGACCTTAGACCCCACCTGGGCCCACTTTATGCCACTTGTCATCATGTCATTCATTGTTGTCACTCGATCATCACTGACATAGGACCCACCCACTTTAAGCCTTTGAAAATGGATGGCGGGCGTAAGATCTCATGGCTCTAACAAAACTCATGAGAACTTACGCCGACAGTTGATCTTGTCCTCGTCACTGATCTCTCTGACAATGACCCCACACTATAGTATCATCCACGTCGGCCAATAGAAATTAAACAATTCAGCACCACCTAGCAAAAGTCCCACTGCATCGTCATCCCTTACTTTAATGAAAATCATTCACATCAACCCTGAATGTCAAAGGACCCACATTGACTACACGCCTGAGAAAAAGTAAAATCGACGACTGGTGTAAGATCTCATAGCACTGACACATCTCATGAGAACTTATGCCGACCGCAGATCTACTACGGATGTTAGGACCCTCTGACAAGCCTGAGACTTAGGTCCCACTGACAGCATATCCAGTCACTCACCCATGGACCAATAGAATTTAAACAATTCAGATTTACCTGGAAAACGGTCCCACTAACAAAACCAATTAAGAGGTGCCAATTGTGCTTACGTGTTATTTTGGACCCACCGAGAACATTATACTGCCAGGAAGATCAGACAGCTGGTGCAAGATCTAAAAGGCTCAAAAGATTATATGCACTTACATGCCATCCATCGATCAGGAATCATCTAATTGAAATATTGGGCCCATCATGCTTTATAGGATATTTCGATGAATGATAGACCACCACATGAGCCTACCTGGCAATGGACCCACCTACATTGAAAGGGTTACATCATGGAAATGAATCAATGGCCATCTTAAGTTCGCAAGCCTCTGACACATCTCATGAGAAGATACGCCCACCATTGGATGGAGATGGTGTCAAAGAGCCGAGCCTAGGAAAATACAAAGCCAAAACATTAGGAAGTATTAAAACAGTCAGACTTAGGAAAAATTAAAATACATTGGGCACTGGGAACTTAGGAAAGATAAAGTGCAAGGACATAGGAAAAATTAAAGGGGACCTCGCCGACACATGAAAAACCTAACCACAAACATTGTAAAGTGATCTCTAATAATCACATGCGGATTTGGAACTCTAGTGGCTGGTAAAGGTAACACGAAATTAGAATGAGGCAAGGGCCTAACAAAGGGTTTTTCATGCAATGGCTAGATTTTGAAATTTTGACAAGGGGTTTATGCCAGGGACACAAAAATGACTGCAGAGACCAAGAGAAAATTGCTAGAGCCATGAAATTTTTTGTAGGGTACTAACAGGACCAACAAAGTCAATCCCCCATTTTTCAAAGGGTGTGACAACTACTTGTGGCTGTAGGGACATTTCATCTATCTTCATAGGTCATCCCATGCGTTGGCATTTGTCACACCTTTTGGTGTACTGAGCAACATCCTTGTGGAGACTAGGCCAATAATAACCTATAGTCAAAATTTTCAATGATGTTCTTTTGGTAGCAAAATGTCCATTGCAAGGTTCATCATGACATGCCTTGAGGATATCATAGGTTTCATCCTCTTGAATGCATCTTCTAGTTACTTGGTCAGGACCAGTATAAAACATGAATCTAGAAATCCATGAATAATTAAAGCTCTTTTCAATTAATAGCCTTCTTTCTTTGGCAGAGAAATGAGCTGGTGTCTTACCAGTTGTGAGATAATTGGCAATATCGGCATACCAAGGATTGTGTGGTCAGCAAGAAAAGATGTTCATCAAGAAAACTGTCATCAATGGCTATAGGATCATCAGGTACATGCAACCTAGAAAGAAAATCAGCTACCACATTGGTTTTACCAAGTTTATCTATGATGGTAATGTCAAACTCCTGCATAAGCAGCAACTAGCGAGCCAATCTACCAGAGATTGCAGGCTTGTTCATGAGATACTTAATAAAAGAATGGTCGGTATGTACATAGATCTCATATCTAGTAATGTAGTGTCTGAATTTATTTAGGGCATAAATAACTGCAAGAAGTTCTTTTTCAGTGACAGTGTAGTTAAACTTAGTGCCTTGCAAATTCTTACTGATAAAGTAAATTGCATGTTCAACAGAGTCCACCTTCTGGCCAAGCACAACTCTAATAGCATAGTCTGAGGCATTAGTATGGATGTGAAAAGGCAAGCCCCAATTAGGTCCTCTCAAAACTGGTGCTATAGTGAGAACTTCTTTAAGCTGCAGGAAAGATTTTGCACTCTCAGAATCCCAAGCAAATTCAACATCCTTCTTGAGCAAGTTATATAGTGGTGCTGCAAGATGACTGAAATCCTTTATAAACCTTCTCTAATACCTGACATGTCCAAGAAAACTTCGCACATCTTTTTGTTTTGCTGGAGTAGGTAATGTGTTAATTACTTCAATCTTGGTAGGGTCCACTTGAATACCTTTTGAAGATATGAAATGTCCTAAGACAACCCCTTCTTCCATCATCATGAAGCACTTTTCACTATTAAGAGAGAGGTTATAATCATGACATCTCTGAAGAACTTTCTCCAAATTTGTCTTGGCCTCATTAAAAGTATGCCCATAGGTGGTAAAGTCATCCATGTAAATCTCCATGCAATCAGTAAAGATATCTAAGAATATACTGATCACAGCTCACTGGAAGGTAGTAGGGGCATTACACAACCAAAAGGGAACACTGAATAGGAAAATGTACCCCATGGGCAGGTGAATTTTGTCTTCTCCTGGTCCTCAGGGTCTATTTTTATCTGATTATAACCACTGAATACATCCAAAAAAGAGAAGTATTTCTTTCCAGCTACGTTATCAAGGACTTGATCTATGAACGACAATGGAAAGTGATCCTTCTTAGTGGTTGTGTTAAGCTCTCGATAGTCGACACAAACTCTCCACTTCCCTCATTTTTTAGGCACTATTACAAGAGAGGATACCTACTGACTATCAGAAATGGGATAGATGAAGCCAACATTTAATAACTTTTGCAGCTCATTCTTTACTATATCCCTTAGAGCTGGGTTAACCCTTCACTGAGGTTGGTGAACAGGTCTGAATTCAGGGCTGACATAAATTTTGTGAGTGCAAAGCTTAGGGTCTAAACCTTTCATGTCAATATAATCCCAAGAAAAGGTTGATTGATGTTCTTTTAGAAGCTGCAGGGCATCTATCTGTTGAGAGAGAGTTAAGACACTATTTACATTTAACTCCCGCCCTGAGCTAACCTCTAGCTTAGTGACCTTTTCTACCATTGATAGCTAAGCAATTGGGGAAGACTCCATTTCATGAGGTAGTAATGTATGAAGAAATTTGGAAGTTTCTGAATACTACAGGGCATCAATAGGTGGTAACAAAGTGTCAAGAACACAATCCTCTTGGGAACACACTTGGGATTACACTCCATACTCATTCAAAATAATGGAGGAAATGATTTCATCTTCTTCCCTAGAAGCTACAAAAGGTTCCCTGGATATCATCATTAACTGATGAATGGAATTAACCTCAAGTTCAGTATCATCCAAATCTAGCCAGATTATCTAGTCATCTTGCAACAAAGGTTGAGCTGGGAATACATAGTCATATTTTTAGTGTTGACTCCATTGGATATAGTCATTTTTCCTGACTAACAAGCTATATAGGCATCTGCAGTAGCTAGCCAAGGCTTGCCTAGAATTATTGGATATCCTCCCATGTTAGCCTTTGGAGAAAGGACAATAAAGTCAACCAGATATTCCCAAGAATTCAAGGTGACTATTACATCCTCTACCATCCCATCAGGTGTAATGGTGGAACTATCAGCAATCTAAAGGATGGTTGGGGTTTCCCTAAGACCGATGATATGCAACTAATACATTACTTCCTTGGTCATGACATTTATGGATGCATCTAAGTCAACTAGAGCATTTTGGACTTGCATTCCTTGAATAGTGACTGTAACCATAGGACTACCAGGATCAAAATACTTGGGAACTATCAATTTCTCCAACATTATATCAGATAACTGACCTAGGACATGTATGATTTTGGGATCCTTTTTCTTCCTCCCAGAATGCTTGATACAAGCTTCCTTGATGGCTTTAGTATATGCAAGTACTTCCTTTATGGCATCTAACAAGGGAATCTTTACTGTCATTTGCTTTAGTTGGGCAAGAAAATCCAACACTGCTTGATTTTCCACTGGATTAACTTATTCCTCCAACCTATGAGGAAATGGGGGTTCTTGTGCTACAGGAGCAGCAGGGTTGACTGGTACCTTAGTTGGTTCTGTCAAGGCATCCTCAACTTCGATAATGATAGGCTGTTGTGGAGGAGGAAGAGTCATGCCAAATCTTAAATGGATATTATTCAAGGAAATTGCACAGCTGTGCTGCTGCGTTGTTGGTTTAGCATTATTGGGATTAGGAGTAGGCTGAGCAAGAAATTAAGTTTATTTAGGGGAAGTAGTATTGGCTGTAGAAGGAGGCATCAAAGCCTGTTGCTGAGGTGGTGGCATCAAAGCTGGATAGTTTGATTGGTTCACCCAATTGTGTGGTTGTTGCCACCCTTGATGGGGCTACTGCCAGGGTTGCTAAGGTTGTGACCAACCCTATTGAGATTGTTGCCATCCTAGTTGATGTTGCTACCAACCTTACTGAGGTTGTTGCCAACCTTGTTGAGGTTGCTGCCAACTATTACACCCACTAAATCCACTATGTTGCTCATTTTTCCATGCATTAGTATTATTAAAATTTTGAAGAGGATCTTGGGGAATACCTGGTCTTTGAGCCCATGGCCTTCGTTGGGCAACGTAGAGAACCTCTCCATTCTCATCAATGGATTTGAACTCGGTAGGCATTGGTTGGGACTCCAAGCTTGCAACAGACTTACACCGACAATTATTTTTCTTTTCCCTACAGTGTGGACAATACTCTGCTAACATTGCATCAGCTTCATCTTTCTTTCTTTTTGCCTGCATTGTGTCCAACTGAGTGGTGACATCATTAATGATGTCTTGCTTGAAATCTGATAATAGATTGGATAGCTCCATTTTGGACACCCCTACACCGTTCGACTTGTGAGGCAAGGCTCTCAAGCCTCTTCCTTTCTTGATAGTGGCTCTTGAATAGTTTAGACATATGCTTTTTATGTCATCCCATGTCTTCTGAGTAATGTCTCCCCCTACCATAAGGTCAAGGGCCTCTATGCTCCCATCATTCACACCTCTAAAAAACAAATGCTTTTGAGATTCTTCATTTAGCTCATGTTGTGTGTTACGCTGCAAGCTGAACATAAACCTTGAGACATAGTCTTCCAGAGTTTCATCTTCCTTCTGTGACATTTTAAATATGTCATCTCCCTTTAAGTCTCCTCCTCTGCAATAATCTTTATACTTCTCAAGAAACCTGGTGCACATTGAATTCCAATCTGCTACAGCATCAGCACCCAAACTCATAAATCACCATAGAGAAGCCTCCTTTAAAGTGAAAGAAAATAATTTGAGCTTATGGCCATCAGTGGTGTAGTCATATCTTCTACAGAGGACATCAAATTCAAAGAGGAAAGTCTTTGGATCCTCCGTGATGAGTCCATAGAATTTAGGAAGTGCGGCTACAGGAATGTTCTTCAGATTTTGGTTACCTTGCTGAGTAGGAATAGGAAAAGGGAAAGTAGGATGAGCCATTATGTTATCTAGATATTTTGTGCAAGAAAAGAGATCATTTAAATGGTAAGACTCTTTAGATGATGGTGGTGAAGGCAAGTGATCATAATCATCAACAACACATTCTCAAACAGTTCTTCTTCTTATGGGTTTTCTAATTGGGGTTCCTCAAATGTTAGATCAAAAACCTCAAATGGTTATCCCTAATTAAGGTTAGGTAGGAATCACCCAAGATGATCCCTACGCCTATGCATGCAAAATTATGCAGAATGAAAACTAACTTAATGACTTCTGGGTCGAACTAAATTGACACCATCCTCGGCAACAGTGCCAAAAATGACTAGTTAGAATAATATCCTAGTAACTCAAGGATTGGACATCCTTTAACAGTGATTCATTGCTGAAAATCATCATGTATCTACTTAGAACATCATGCTAGACTTCATTAAATGTATCAATCTGAGAACGTGAACTTGAGATGATGGCTGCAAAGTTTATGCTTTAGTTCTTCTCAATAGTCATCACTACTAAAGTAAAATCTATTGCTACAAGAGATTTATAATAGAAACTGAAACTACATATTAACTCTCATCTTGAAGGAAAAACTTAACAATAAATAGATAATGCTTCAGAAGTAAACCTATGCTGTAGGAAACAATCAATGGTTCTACTACCAATGGCTGCAGAAGCAACAGTACTTAACAACTTCAAAGAAACTTAACTGAATCCTACTTAAACATGAATAGGAAATTCACATCCCATGTGGGCCCCCACGGAAGTATGAATGAATTATAACTCAGAGATTGAAATGAAGAATTGTCATATATTCATTCAACAAAACATAGATACAATATAGGATATCAAAGTATTTTACTCTATTGTTGGGTTACAGTATGAATTCTTCAAAACGTCTAACTAGCCTGAAATCATAAGTTCCAGCTTATTTAAAAGCAACTAAAAAAATAGAACTCCTACAAACTAGGTCCTTCATTACATAGCATAACAACTTCAGTTACAAGAATGACAGCATCATTTATGCAAGAAGATAAGCCATATTTAATGCTTTGAGAATATAGGAACGCTTGGTAACTAGATTGACTTGGACTGAATCAACAACCACAAAGTTATGGAAGGAGTGGAGCTATGATGAACTCTGAAATAGTTATCCACCTTAAAAGACCCACTCATCCTTGAGTTTGCGCTCCTTGTTGACTTATTCTTCTCCCGCAACAGGTTAACATAACAGAATCCACAACACGAATCCAAGGCAGAGATTATAATAAGTTTTCCTATTTTAATGTAGCCTTGTCATATGGCTATAGGAGACCTACCCATTAAAGCTAGAGAAGAAAGATACCAGATTTTATCATAACATTCATTAATCTATATATATATTCAGTCTTGTCCTTAAGTTTCATAAGTATCAAATATACATATAGCTAAAGCTTAGAAACATAAAAGACTATATAATGTTTATGAAAAACCATAAGATATTCAAGTCTGAATTTAGAAAATCATAAACAAAACATTCCATAAACTTGACTCGTCAGAGTTGTTCACCTTTACTTTGTCTCGGGTTTTCGATAATAAAGATAATTTTTTCTGATTGGGCTCATCCTTACTAATGGATATAGAGTTTGTCTTTGATGAGACACTCTTACTCTCTTTAATATCCTTTGTTTTATCTAGCAGAGGAGGATCCTCTGAAAAACAAAAGCCTCCTGAATTCTACTTAAAGGAAATTTTAGGAATGGGTTCAGAGGAGGGAGGAACACAGGGAAGGTCACCAATTTCCCCTTCCTCAAGAACTAAGGGAGGATCAGTAGAATTAGTTTTATTATAATTTTTAGCCAATGAAAACTCTCCATCAAAATTCTCAACATCTTTATTTATGGTGTTGTTATTTAAAATTGGGGGTGACAATCTTACCTTTTCACATCTATGATCTTCATCGTTATTCACAAAAGCCCCATCTATTATTTTAGGGTAAATATAGGCTACCCCTATGTCACAACGCACTTCCATAGAATTATTGAGAGAATCATTGAGTTCCATCCTTACAATAATAATTTTTTCTATCCAATTATTGTCTAAATCTATAAACCCTACGAATTTCCCTAAACCATTACCTATTGCTCTAAGAGAATTGACATCTAAAAGTTCAATTGGGAGATTAATGAGTTTTATTACTTTTTCAACCATGAAATTCTTCAATTTTAGAGGATCAAAAAAGGGAGTCCAGTCTAGGGTATGAAAGTCAATATCTCTGAATTTTAGAAAACCTTCTGAGAGAATTTTATCTTTCAAAGATTTGCTAGAGCAATCTACATACAGAAACTTATGCCAAAGGATAGTGATACATACCTTATTATCTAATTGATTTTTTAACCAAGTTGCTATTTTTATGTTGAAGCCCCTATACCAGTCCATCTGCAAAAAAAATCAAATTTCGCACACAACCTTTGTATCCTACTTACCGAATCATTTTTAATAACTAATGTTCTCTGGTTAGGAATACTCATCGGAGAAATATCTACATTCTTGTGCATTTCTAAATTAGTTAGATTTCTTCTATGAGGAGGGAAGTATACCTTTTCAGAAGGAAGGTTAGAGCTTAAATTACCGATAGACATAAGTCGGGTAGAATTTTCCCCCGAGCTTTGTTGATGATCCTTTGACAAGTCATGAAGCAAGGGTTTGATATTTTGTCCATGCGTAGGGGAGTAGATACCAGTCCACTGTGTAATAGATCTACCTTCTTTGTGGATAGATGTGTGCCTTCTTCATGGAGAAGCCCTGGTTGTAGCTTTAGGGGAGGGAGTCGATAGTGTCGTAAATCTATTCGAGGTAACCAAGGAAAAGGAATGATCTAGGGCTTTTTTAGGTTGCCTGCGAGAACCCTGGACATTTTTCCATTCTCCATTTGATGAAACTTGACAATCAACAAGCCTTACTGCACTATTCCTGAAATTATTTTTGAAAAGGGAATATTTCATTTTTGTGAAGTTTTCAATATGTTTGTCCAAAGAAGAGACGGAGAGGATTTTCGAATGATAGTGAAAAGCAGAACAAAAAGGAAGAGCCATAATTTTTTCGCTAAATCTATTTTTGAATATGAGGCCAAGATTAAATCTCAAATTAAAACTTCTAATCCTTTCAAATATCTATCGTAAAATAGTAACATGATCTTCCCTTTGTATATATTTTGCCAAGATATCATCCACATAATCCTCAAGAATCTTATGAATGTAATCATGAAAAATCAAAGTCATGGCTCGTTGATAAGTTTCTCCCACATTTTTTAATCCAAAAGGCATCATGACCCAACAAAATGTTCCCCAAGGTGTTATAAATGTGGTCTTGAATTGATCTTTAGGAGGAATAAAAATTTCATTGTAACCAGAAAATCCATCCATAAAATATAATAAAGCATGACCCACTATTGGATCCACAATCATATCAATATTAGGTAATGGGAAATCATCTTTTAAAGATGCTTTATTTAAATCTCTAAAGTCAGTACACATTCTTATTTTATTTTATGCTTTTGAAATAGGCACAATATTTGAAATCCAGTCTAAGTAATCAATAGAGCAGATGAATCCAGCATCCAATAATCTTTATGTTTCAGCCTTAACTAATAATGCAATTCGTGGATTTATCTTTCGAATTTTCTGCTTCACGGGTTTAACATTTGGTCTGAGAACAATATTGTGAGTAACAATCTTAGAATCTATACCTGACATATTGGAATATGTCCAAGCAAAAATATCCTTGAATTCAAGTAAAAGGGAAACCAACTGATCACATTCATCCTAATTCAAACATTTCCCAATTTTTATCATCTTTTTAGAATCATTTTCATCCATTTGAGCCTCAACAGTCTCAGTTATTAGTAAATCACTTTGTATCAGAGAATCCATTGGTAAAGAAGAAATATTTTGCTCATCATGTTCTCCAAAAAAAGCATATGTACTTAAACAATAAGGCTTCCATTATTTGTGATGAAACATAGGTAAATCCTCATAAACCCCTAAAAAATCCACTAAGGCTTCATCTTCGGGAAATATATCCAAGGTAGGTCTTTGATTAATGTCAAGGAGGAGCAAGTTAACTAACTTCAACTATCCACCACATAAATGATTAACATTGAGAGGAAAATCCAATGGTTGTTTGTAAGGATTGAACCCCAATCCATATGTATAATCATAAATTTCATTGTCTAGAGGCACTTGTATACCTTGTTCATATTTACCACATCCTTTCTCATTAAATCTTGATTTCTTGAGTAGATGATAACCAGAACCATATCTATCAGCCATATCAAATGGAGTCCAAGGAGTGGAATATGTCACAATATTATAGCAATTCGGTTTTAATTTTTCAATTGTTTCTTCAATCGAGGTGGCAACAAAGTTACTTTTTAATTCCTTAGAAAGTGGGGAAGGAGTAAAAACTTATTTTTCAAATTTACTTTCTTGTTTCATGAATTCCAAATTAGAGACCTTATATTCTCCAATGAAAGTAGGATTAAATTCCAATGTTCCCCAATCATCCTCAATCAAAGAAGAAGATGGAGCTTCAATTTGTTTAATCTCAGGTTATGTAACGTATACATCAAATTATTATAAATGAACCTAACCTTGAGATGCAGAGTAGAAGGAACTGCATGCATAGTATGTAACCAAGGTCTATCTAAAAGAAGGTTATAATTGAGGGGTCTAGGCATAACATGAATAGGTTTATTTAGAATAACTAGACCAACTTTAATAGGTAAGGTAATAATGCCTAAAGTTCTCTTTGCAATATTGTCAAATTCATGAATAGGGACATTATCAGGTTGAATAGTTGTGAGATCAGCCTTAATTGCCTTAAGCATATCCATGCTACAAACATTAAGCCTAGATCCATTGTCAATTAATGTTCTACAAATGATACTTTAATTAATAGAAATAGCAACCATAAGAGCATCATATTGATTCTGCACCTCAAGAGAAGATAAATCATCATCAGTAAACACAGTAGGAGGTATAGAAGGCATAGTATGCATGCACTCCGAAAAGGAATTAATGTTCTCTTGGTTAGGAGGTGAACCAGGAAGAGTAGATAAAGCCTTTTGCAATTCCTCATGATATGTCAGGGAAGTTTGAAGTAATTCCCATAAAGATATCTTAGCAGGAGTAGCACATAATTGTTCTACTAAGTCATACTCCTTAGAGGTAGATGGAAACCTAGGAGCTTGAGGAAGCACATGTTGAGAAGGCAGTAAAGAAACTAGAACAGTAGGCTGAGGATTATTCCATGTGTGATAAGCATGTGAAACAATATCCATGTGATCAAAGAAATCCAAAGGATCTCTAGGTTTACCCTTAATTGTTATTCGAGGACATCCTTTTACCATCAACAAAGGTTTATGATATATCATTCTAGGTGTATCAATGTTGCAAATAGTAGAACATGAAGGTAACTGTGTGTGTGAATTTTGTACCTGATCTGTAGACACAACACTTCAGTAAAATATTAGAGGTTAGCTAAAATCAAAATCATGCAATAAATGAAAACTAAACTAACCAGGCGATTTACTGCCTTCTAGAAGGTGCGAGTATGTATTCTCAAATTATACCAAGATCAGTGACCTTGACGACACCTAAACAAAGGATTTGAATGCAAAATCTAGATATGGAATGAATGCAAATTAATCTTTTTTTTTTAATTTTTCTGTGCAATTTTGATAAAAAACTAGCTATGAAACTATTCTAATATGAAAATTGATATGCTAAAATGATCTAACAATAATATTCTAAATGATATGGATACTATGCTAAACAATGAAAATCTCACAACAACTCGAATTCTCAAGATTGATTCTTCAGTCTCCAATTCAACAGCGTGAGTGTGCAATTCGTGGATGGATCTCAAATGAAGAGCTAAAGCCTTAATTTATAGAAATCTAGGGCTTTGGAGGTGCATGAAAAAAAGCCATAAATCACTCAAATAACTTAGGTTGATTTTTGAGTTATTTTTAAATAAAGGATAACTAACTCACAAAAACATGCAAAAGCAGAGTTTAACTCAAAATAGAGTTTAGATTTAATTGATAATTGATAGTTGTCTACTTTTGTGATTGTGCATGTTTTATTTATGAATTAATTTAATAATAAAGTGATTTACTTCCAACTTAACTGATTTTGAAAAATAAAACAATTGATTTATGGGTTAATTAATTATTTTTCAAACTTTTATTCAAAAACAATATTATTAAAAATTGACAACTTGCTTTAAATAAATTAAATAAGAATTTAATCAATCATTCATAGGATTTTGGATTTATTATCAAAATTAAATAATACAATTTAGGGATAAATGTAATTAAATTCAATTAAACAATTCAGTGGCAAAATTAAATCTAATTAATTAAATATTTAGAATATTCAATTAATCAAACTTTAGGATAAATAAGATTTATCACCAAATAATCATTAAATTAAAGATAATTATGATAATTAGGAATATTACTAGGAATATTCCCCAATGCAGAATTTAGGATAATCAATTAGGATTCAATAATGTTCAAATGTGCCTTAGGTTAGGACTTCGATGTCGATTTCATTTGATGTGTCGATATAGGAGGTTAATGAACTTACAACACATTTTTGGGGTATTACATTTTGCCCCTCTTTGAATTGTTGTGCGAAGCGCAGTGGTTCAAAGACAGTCTGTGTATGATGTTGAAACTGATGTTTGAAATTGAAATTGATATGAAGCAGAAACTTATTGAAATTGATATGAAGATAATAGGTCCTGAATGACCAAAGATAATGTTAACTATAACAACAAATGAACCGATGATTGTGAAAAAGTGTCAAAACACCTAATTCCAAACCTTATGATTGCGAAGAAGTGAGTGACCGATTCCAGACCTGATTGTCCTTATATTGAATCACATTGGTATCACATCTGAACCCTTCAGTTTCCAAAGAACCAAGGAAATGACACAATTGAACCGATAGTTACAAAAACTGATACAATTTACAAGATTAAGAGAATACCAGATTGATATGGATCTCAATGAATCTGATATGCCCCGAGCAATGATTGATTTGCCCCAAGCAATGAGGTATTTTTGATGAATCAATAACTAGACGTGGTTGTTGTCTTGATTACTGAGGAAAGATATGATTTCAAATTTAGATTACAGACTTTGAATGATGTGCAATACCATGCCCCCTTCAGGATTAAAATTGAAATCTGACAAGAAAAGTCAGCGTTATATAGTTTAGAAGCATGTTAATTGAATTGAAAAGTGGGTACACATTTGGGAACGCATTCTACATCATTTGGAGGATCCAAAAGACCAAGTTTGACTAGGTAAGACCATGAGTTGACCATGGGTGACCAAGTTGAAATTTTGATAGTTTGATGTAAGATAAGCAGTTAAGTTGAATACTGGATTTCTTTGATGATTGAAGGTTGATTATGCAAGTAGTGAATAATATAAACGATCTCAAATTTCAATTTTGATCCCAAAAAAGGATTCTACTTACTATTTCGTTGGAGGAACCTTCATGTGAGATTCAGCTCTTTTTATATTTGAAGAGATATTTGAAGAATCCTTTAAGTGTTGAAGTTTATTCATCTATTTGTGAGATCATGCAAACATGCAGAATGCAAAGAGACATGCAGAATGAAATGCAACCTAAGACCTAGGATCTAGTCATTGATCATGTGTCGGTCATTCTCATCATTGAATTTTTAGGTAACCGGATAAATCAATACAATGCCCACTAGTTATGAAACCATAGACATATGAATATCAATTTGTATGCACAGGAATCAATACAACACCCACTGATTAGGAAACCATGGATATATGAATATTGATTTTGTTTTCAGAATGTCGGATTAGATATAAGCACCAAGGCATAAATGCCAGGATGTCTTGAATATCATGTCCATTTTGATATAGCAAGTTTTATAAGCATCAAAACATAGACATTGTGATGACCAAAATGTGCCTTGCATTATAAACACATCAAACAGTCAAGAGATCCTTCTAAATCCAATGTGAATTACCCGTAGTGACCCTTTATCGTTCACATCCTTAGGTAAGACCACATTTCACAATAGGAGAAAGAACTCACTCAAAAGATAATAGTTAGATCAAACTTCCTTGAATTTTTTGGGTATCAATGGTCGAGGTACACATGGCCATCTAATTCGAGATAGAGGCTCTTACAGTCGGACACCATTTTAATCCAAAATTTCCAAAGTTGTTAGATTTTCACATACAAGAAGAAGACAAAGAAAAGAGTATGCCCCAGTCATCACTCTCTAAATCTTGTAAAGGACATCATCAAAGAGATCAAAGGGACACAATATGCAAAAATCTTAATGCGAATCAGTAAGCATACAAGGAAATAAAAGCATGAAAAGCATAGATTGTTTTCAATTTGTTTTTTATGGCGTTGTAGATTCAAAATCCTTTCTGGAGACAAGACTGGCTGACTGACTCACATGAAGCTTCAAAGGACTCTGACTAGATATGATATGCCTAAGATATATTGGGGGCCATAGGATATGACTTTTATTGCCCCCAAGTTTGAACATTGATAGGATACAGATGCTTGAGCTGATTGGTGTACAGACCGACTTATTGAAAATAGGAAAGCATGAACAATCGAGAGATATGTACAAACTAAAGCAAGACTGAAAGCGAGGAAAGACTAAGATTGTGCTGATAGATGGAGCATTTTGAAACAAGTGGTGCTCGTTTGCCGAGTTTTCACCATCTTGGCAGAGATTCTATTTTTGCTACCATGGTGCATGTTTCCAAGTTTTCACCAAGGCACTTTTTTTCTTTTTCTCATTTTTTTTTTGTATTTTTTATTTTTTCAATTATTTGTATTTTTTATATTTTTTGATTTTTTTTTGTGAATCATCAAGGCGCCTATTGCTAGGGTTTCACCAAGATGTTCATTTTTTTAGGACCTTTTTAGATTTTAAAGATTTTTTAAGGACATTTTACCATAGACTGAATGCCTTAGGCATAGAATTTCTTCAGATGGAGAACGTTGATTGGTTCTCAGAGTTATTCTCCTTTAGTTGTTGAGATTTGATAAGCACCAGAGCCAAAAGTAGTAGTGATAACAAAGGGACCCAACCAGTTGGGTTCAAACTTCCCCTTGCATTCTTGATGTGATTGATTTTTAGGATTCTCTCTCAAGACTAGATCACCAACCTGAAATTCTCTATGTCTGACTTTCTTGTTGTAACCTTGAGATATTCTCTTTTGATATACTCTGAGATGATCATACACTGCTTGTCTATGCTCATCTAGTAGTTCAATTTCTTGCAACCTAGACACTCTGTAGTCATCATCAGTTACTAGACCATGCATTCTGATTCTTAGTGATGGGATTTCAACCTCAATAGGCAGTACCGCTTCAGACCCATAAACTAAAGTGAAAGGTGTAGCCCCAGTAGGTGTTCCGATACTTGTTCTGTAGGTCTAGAGAGTTGGATTGATCATGAGATGCCAGTCTCTTCCTATTTTATTAACTGTACGATGCAATATTTTCAATAGATTCTTGTTAGAAGCCTCTGCTTGTCCATTCCCTTGAGGGTAGTATATAGATGACCAATGTTGTGTAATTTTGAATTTAGCACATAAATCATCTAGATCTTTGTTCTTGAATTTTCCACCATTATCTGTGATTATGGAATGAGGTATCCCATATCTACATATGATATAGTTCAATATGAACATAGATATTTGTTTTCCAATTTCTTGTGTCAAAGCGACTACTTCTACCCATTTTGTAAAATAATTGGTAGCTGTGATTATATGGGTATGTCCATTAGAAGAATGAGGATGTATAGCTCCTATAAGATCAAATGCCCATTGGTGAAAATTCCATTGTGTAGTAAAGGGAATTAGATCTCTCCCTGGAGCATGAATTAAGTTGCCATGCACTTGGCATTTTTGACAATTCTTAGCAAACTTGATAGACTCTTTCTCCATTTTAGGCCAATAGTACCCAACCCTAATAATTTTTTGAGCTAGTGTTAAACCATTCAAGTGTGACCCACAAATACCATCATAGACTTCCTATAAGGCATGTTGAGACTCTTCTTGTTCTAAACATCTAAGTAGTGTACCATCTAGACCTTGTTTGTATAGATCATGACCAATGATGACATATCAGGAGGCATTTCGGATAAGGTATCTCTTTTCATGGTGGTTGAAGGTATCAGGAATGATTTGATCTTGGAGATAAGAAAATAGGTTTTTGTATCTGGATGAATCATGACCAACAACAGTGCAAATCATGCGGGTTTCGGTGGAATCATATGTAGGATAAGATAGTGCTTCCACCAGGAACTCATAGCGTAGCTCATGTTCAAGTTGTTGTAATAAAGTAGATAATGTTGCCATTGCATCGGCAACCTTGTTCTCTATTCTAGGTATTTGCTCAAATGTGATAGAGATGAAATACTTCTTTAGATCATCTACCATTCTCTCATAAGGAATGAACTTTTCATCTTTAGTTTGATACACATCATTGACTTGATGGATAACAAGTTGAGAGTCTCCATGAATGTGTAGCTCTATTACTCTCCATTCAATCACTATTTTCATACCATTCAAAAGGGCTTCATATTCTACAATATTGTTTGTGCAAGGAAACTTTAATCTAAATGCTTTTGGGATTGAGTATCCTTGAGGAGTTATGAACAATATGCCCACTCCTGATCCATTTTGTGTATAGGAGCCATCAAAGAATAACTGCCATTCTCTAGAAGAAAGAGTCATGATAGAGGAATCTGGAAATTCCATTTGCATTAGTGTATCATCAATCATAGGTACATCTACTAATTGATCAGCAATAACCTATCCTTTGATATCTTTTCATTCCCCATATTCAATGTCAAATTCACTTAAGAGCATGACCCATTTAGCTAATCTACCTATGAGGGAAGCTTTGCTTGGTAGGTACTTGAGTGGATCAATCTTAGCTACCAATTGTGTGGTATGAGCTAACATGTAGTGTCTCAGTTTCTATGATGCAAAGATCACAGCCATACAAGCTTTCTCAATCATTGAATAGTTCTTCTCATATGCAACCAATGTTCTACTGATATAGTATATAGCTCTTTCCTTTTTGTTCTCATCATGTTGTACTAGCAATGCCCCCAATGATGTATCTATTGTAGAGACATATAAGATCAAAGGCTTCCCTGGAATGGGAGACATCAAGATAGGAGGATTTGATAGATACTTCTTGATATGATTAAAGTTGTTCTCACATTCTTCATTCCATGCAAAGGTCACACCTTTGTGTAATGTTTTTGTAAAAGGTTGTGATATGTCTGCTAGCTGTGATATGAATCTTCTGATAGATTGAACTCTTCCTTGCAATGTCCTCATTTGACTAATATTCTTTGGAGGTTGCATTTCCATGATAGCCTTTACTTTAGCTAGATCAACTTCAATGCCCTTCTTTGAGACTATGTATCCTAAGAGCTTTCCAGAAGTGACACCAAAAGCACACTTCTTAGGATTTAGTCTAAGACTAAATTTTTCCATTCTGTCTAGTATCTTGCTCAAGTCATTTAGATGTTTAGCTCTAATCATATATTTTGCTAGAGTATCATCAACATAATCTTCCATAGTCCTATGCATCATGTCATGGAAAATAGATGTCATGGCTCTTTGATATGTAGCATCAACATTTTTAAGCCCAAATGGCATGACATTCCAATATAAGGTGCCCCATGCACATGTGAAAGTAGTTCTCTTGATCCTTTGGAGCAATTTTTATTTGATTATATCCAAAAAAAACCATCCATTAAGGAATACATCTCAAAGCCCGTAGTCATGTCCACTATCATATCAATGTTAGGTAGTGGAAAATCATCCTTAAGGCATGCTCTATTTACATCTCTAAAATTTGTGCATACTCTGATTGATTTATCTAGTTTTGAAATAGGTACAATATTAGAGATCCACTCTACATAATCAATAACTCAGATGAATTCAGCTTTCAGGAGCTTCTCTAATTCAGCTTTCACCAAGAGTGCAACATGAGGATGCATCTTTCTCAATTTTTGCTTAACAGGTTTGACATTTGGAGCTATAGATAAATGATGCATTATAAGATTAGGATCCAACCTTGGCATATCTGAATATTTCCATGCAAAGTTGATCCTTTCTGTTAGGAATGTTGTAAATTTTTGCTTCTCTTCTTCTGATAAAGATTGTAATACATGAATGAACTGTGGTTCTTCTGTTGTTCCCAAGTTGATGGATTGAGTGGACTCAATTAGAACTGGAGATCTGTCCTATAAATGACTCAGAAGGACATCAAATATATCATCCTTAGGCACCTCAGAGAGGTTTTCACCTTTGAATACATCTTTTATTTTTACATTTCTAGGTTTTGAGACTACCACAAAGTGGTTTTCACCCTCAGAACTCTGTTTCTTTTTATTTTTATTCTTATTTTTCTAACTAAGATACTTGATGTCCGACTCTGTCATGCTAACACTCGGTTCACTGATGGAAGTACTCATAGGCTCAAATGCATTGAGGTAGAAAGCAAGGGCATAGTCATTCGGGAAGGTATAAATACCATGGCTCAGATTTGTGGAGGTTTGATCAATAAGGTCTGGATATTGGATAGTCAAAGTGGGGAAAGATTGGGAGATAGTGTTTATGGATATGGATCTATCATCATTGGTCCTAACCTGATGCTTGAGTTCAAAGGTGATATTACAACTTAAGACATTCAATTTGTGAATAGGCTCAGTGTCATTGTAGGAATCCAATTCAGCCATAGGTGGATCAGACTCGATAGGTTCATCATTTCATTCTAGACTTGCATTGGGTTCAAGTGCATATTGGTGAATAACATCAACATGTTTCTCTGTAATAAGCTCATCTTCTTCTGGAATGGCTCCCTATTCATAGTCATTAGATTCTTCATCTATGCCTCTAGGAAATCTAAGAACATGAGTAAAGTCAGGATGAATACCCCAAGAAGGGTTACCCTCAAATTCTGATTTGAATTCATACTCATGAGAATCTGTCTTAGAATAACTACCACCTTCCTCTTCTTGATTGTTTTTGAGATTAGCTGGTTCTTGTGTGGCAACTATCTCTTGATTGATAGTAGGTTCTTGTGTTTCTACTACATTAATTCTTTTGATTGGATCATATTTATCATCAAGAAGGTCTTTGATTTCTTTAGGAAAACACTCATAAGGGATAAGTTCAGAGCTGTTTGAATCACTATCTGATGGTTCAGTTTCTTCCTTCTTAAGAAGAGGTTCTCCTGGTGCGATATGCTCTATGACATGAGAATAATTACCTTTGAGGTGGAAGGGTTTATTTTTAAAGCCTAGGCCAATAGTATCTTTGTTTTCCCTACTAGTATGTGAAATAGGTGTTATAAGACCTTCTCCTCTGACTCCTAGAGGTCCATTACCTGAATATCCCATCTTAGCTATTAATTTATCTCTCGGACCATATACCTTAGAAGGGATTTTGGATAATTTAGAGTCACTAGTTTGAACAATTTGAGATTCAGGTTCATCTTTGTATAGCCATGCAAGCACAACTTCATCCTCTTCAAATTCTTTCTTGGAGACTTGTTCTGCTACAAAATTCCTTTTATATGCCTCAAGAGGTTCTTTAGAGTCTGGTTTGGACTATTTTAAAGATTGTCCATAAGACTTAGGTGAGATAGGTAGAGATGTCAAAGATAAGACTAGCTCTATAGTATATTCTCCCATACCATTTTCTTTGATATTGACCTCTTTTGCAAGATCTTCCATTTTAGATGTGGATGCTTCTTTTGTTGGCTCAATGGAAGATTCTCTATTATTAGGCACAAGTTTATCTACACTTTCCTTCAATGTATTGCAAGTGGTGGATATGTCTGTCGGAATAGTGACCTCTACTCCTTCATAAGGAAATTTTAAGCATTGGTGGAATGTAGAAGGAATAGCCTTCATCTCATGTATCCATGGTCTCCCTAGAAGAATGTTGTAAGCTAAAGGTAGATCAAGAACCTAACATATAGTATCTCAGATAATTGGACCTGCTCTGATAGGTAAGACAATGGTGCCTTTAGAAGATCTTTCTTGTTCATCATAGGCTTTTATAGTTATTTTCTTTCTAGGATCAATAGCCAATTTTGAAAATCCCAATTGTGTGACCAAGCTATAAGAACAAATGTTTAGGCCAGCGCCTCCATCTATCAACACATGTTTGACTCTATGGTTCTAGATCAAGACTTCTATATGCAAGGGATGGTTATGTGGGAGACTCAAGGAGTTGTCATCTTCCTCTGAAAAGGAGATATATTGTGGAGATGTAAGATTTCCAACCATAGTCTGGAACCTATCTAAATCAAGCTCATCAGGAACATTGGATCTGAGCAAAGCTTTGTCTAGAATAGCTCTGTGAGCTAGAGATATCCGAAGCAACTCAAACATTGAGATTTTTGCAGTAGTGTGTTGGAATTGTTGAACAATGATATAAGATGTGGGCCTCATATCTTTAGGATTGGAAGATTTAGAAACAACCTTCTATTTTGAAGCGGAAGAAAGATTGAAGGGCATCTTAGGGATATTTGATGAATCTCGGATTTGTCCATTCAGATGTGCCTGAGCTTGTGATCGAGTCATTGCATTAGCTAAAGTATGATCTCTATCTCTTCATACAATTGTGATGACATTGAAATGCTCAGAGAGACAAGGTTCAACCATATTGATAACAACATTATTTCCAGGGTAAGCATAATTGAGCTTTGCTCCCATATTAGGCTGAGAAGATGAAACTTCTTGACCATGTTTTGGAAATGGTTCTATGAATGTTGTATGATCATTATTTCTCTTATGATTGTCGATGGTGATGTCTCCTTTATCAATAAGATCTTGAACAGTATGTTTCAAGCATAAGCAGTGATTAGTTTTGTGACCTTTACCTTGATGGAAATCATAGAATTCATTCTCTCTCCACCATTTTGGTTTAGGATCTAGATTGGATTGTCTAATTTCAGGCAAAGAAATGATGTTATTAGCTATCAGAGTTCTCATAGCTGATTCTAAAGATTCTCCAAGAGGAGTGAACATTCATTTATTATCAGCAAACCACTTTTTATACTCTAGCTTCTTTTCAGATGGTTCAGACACCTTTTTCTCTAAGGCTTTGATTGCTTGGGTGCCAATAGTTAGATTAAAAGCAGGTGCCTTTAATGGGGCACAAATAGTATCGACAACACCATCTATGACAACACCTTTATTCTTGTTCCAGTTTTTGTTCTTATCTTTAGAACTGGATCCTGATTCATACTTGTCCTTTTGAAGTGTGATTTCTCCTTTTTTCACAAGTAATTTTTTTATTTTGATCGCATTGTCTACCATTTTATCAAAAGATGTATGATCTTGCATTTGTAAAGGATAGTTGATCTCTGGGATAAGATTATTGATGAAGATTTCTTGTTTCTCGGTTTCTAGAATAGGCCTTGCATATAGAGAGAATTTCTTCCTCCGTCTTTTGAGAAATGTCAAGAATGGTTTGCCTAGATATTCCTTGAGATTACAGATATCAATCATGGTGACTAGATGTTGAATGTTGTAGGAGTATTGCTGATAGAACAATTTGATCAACTCCTCAAAATTTTTGATAGTAGAAGGAAATCTAGAGAACCAATGAATGGTTGCTCCTCCCAGAGATCGAGGAAAGAGACGCATCAGATAGGTTGGTTCATGCATGAACTCCATAGATTATGTATAGAATTCTCTGACATGATCTTGAGGGTCAGAGTGCCCATCATACTTATTATATTTTGGCATCTCCACTCTTTTTTGGAATGGTGGCATGTACAAGACTTTATCAAATGGAAAAGGACATAGAGCCTCCATGGAGAACTCCTTGGGTTCCTTTTTTTTCTCAAGGTTATTAAGTTTGACTTGCATGGCATGCATCTATTTCATCATAGCTGTGAGTGGATTTTCTTCCTCATGTGTAATGATATCCTCAATATTAAATTTGGGAGGAAGTTTAGCTCCTTGATGAGCTAATTGTAAAAATTATGCTTCTCTATCTTCTTTCAAGAAATGCTTCATCATTCATTTGAAGTTATCATCATTTTGATATTGACCAATTTTTTTAGGTGTGGGTTCCTGATCTGCACCATGTTGAGATTAAGCTCTTTGAGAGCCAAAGTTTTTCCCTGCTTGAGACATGGTAGGAGTTTTCCCTGATAGATTAAGGATGAGTTTGTTGATTACCTTCGTGAGTTGATGAAGGAGGAACGTGGTGTGCCACTTTTCATCCTCTAGCCATGTTGTTAAGTGGAAGATTTTAATGTCACAGTCAGGTCTGGTCATGTTTGAGTCTAGCTCTAAGTCTTCCTTAGGATAGGAAGTCCTTGTCGGGTTTCCCTACTATTGTCTTATCTTTTTAAGCCTGGTGGGTTATTTGAGAGTCTCTTTATATTGGGTAGGTTATAGATCCCAACCCGGCAAGGAAAATGTGCTCTTATTTGTGATCTTTCTCAAACAGAGTGATGATTGGGAGTCATAAGCTTCAGATATTTACAAGAAATTAGAGAAAAGATTCCTCATATGAATGATCTATGACAGAGCCAGCATTGGACTATTTATAATTTCACTCCATAATAACAATATGTACAATCCAATTGATGAATAAATTGCACCTGAATACATTGATTTATATTAAACATCTACAGGCTAAAGGGGTCTTAGGAAGTGTTCTTAGATAATTGTAGAATGAGAAAAAACTTGGGACAGACAGAGATTGAATTATACCTAGGTTCTTTTGCAAAATGAGGTAGATTCCATGGTGTCAGTGATGAAGGTTGAGAAAGCACCACTAAAGTTATATGCTGACATTGGAGGTTTAGATGCTCAAATTCAAGAAGCAGTGGGGTTTCCTTTGACTTATCCTAAATTGTATGAAGACATTGGTATAAAGCCTCCAAAGGAAGTTATCCTTTATGGAGAACCTGGAACAGGGAAAAACTTTTCTAGCAGTGTATGACTACAAGGTGTTTCTTTATTATTAAACTAGTATACCTAAAATGTTACAAATTACCCAGTGCAAGTTATTGTTGATAAAGTCCTGGCTAACTATACTTCAGCAACATTTTTGTGTGTTGATTGGAAGTAAAATTATTATAAAAAAAAAATATATAGGAGATGGTTGATTGGATGAATTCACTGCTTGTAGTAATCAAAAGACATTTTTATATAATTATGGATGGCTCAGTAATGAATTTGAATTACCAGAGAATGGGGCTGAATTTCATAAAGATGAGCGACAGTAATAGTCTTATGTGATGCATCGAGTGTGATTGACTTTCAAATATTCTCATTGAGACTGCTCGAAGCATCCTCTAGAATGTATTATCACCTATATTGTGAGTCCACGTCTTGTTACAATTTCTAAACATAATTGGCACTATTCATATTGCCATAAAGAAAGAGTGAAAAGCATGCCACATGAACTACAATTTAGCACAGAGATCCAAAGTTGGAAAGCTTTACGGCTGCTCCAGAATAGTTTTCACACCACATTGGTGCTTTTTCTGTGAGTGTCTAAGTGATGAATTTGGCATGATATAAAGACATAGATCAGTGCTTTGAGTCTTAGCGATCCCATTAGTGAAGATGGAATGTGATTTGGAGTTGAAATTGTAAAGTTACAACAAGGCAGAAATTCACATTTTGTCTTCTCCACTGCAGGTTTCGCACTTACCTGGTGCAATTTCCACAAGGCATAATAAGTAATATTACCACCGAGTTTATAAAAAATAAATCTTGAAAGTGACAGTGATAATCATATAGAATATGTTGAGCACATTTCAAGTGGAGCTTAGTACTGTGCTGCTTGTGTTGGGTTAGAAAAGAGCGGTCGCATGATCGTATGGATTAAAAAAGTGTCATGCGATCATGCGACAAATGCAAAAGAGGGGGCCCACATAGGTTCAGTGGTCACATGATCGCAAGAGGTAAAAAAGTGTCATGCGATCATGTGACAAGGTGAAATGGAAGCCCAGGCATGTAAGAAAAGTTAATGACAGGAAAGACTAAATGGATGGTGCTCTGTTGGAATCCACGTGTGCCAATAGTAAAGTGGTCGCATGATCACAAAGAATAAAATAATGCCATGTGATCATGCGATAATGGATCTCAGGGCATATGTTCCTGAAGTCATCGTAAAAATGTAAAAGCACGAGATTGTATGGTCGTGACAGCGTAAAGGCACTTAAGTTGAAAATTTAAGCACATGCAGATTAGTGGGCCCTATTTCTTAGCGGGACCTGAGTTATGACATCAGATTGACGGTTCAAATCACCCAAAGTTTTGATCTGACGATGGTCGATATTTTGCGATGGAAAGATGCCCGAAAAATAACCAATGCGACATAGTGAGAACTTGTCGCGTGGTAGTGGGACCTGAGTTATCTAGCAATGGTGGACTTATCTACAGTGGAACAAAAAGAATAGATCCAATGGCCCTCGCACAGTCATGACCTCTACCAAATTCTATTGTGAAGTTGTGAGATGCATACACGTGGATCGGTAAAGCCCAACAGGGAAAGTAAGATCAATGGCTTAGATTCACCTGAGCTTCAAATCGGACAGTATAAATTCAAACCTGTGGCTTTTTAACAAATATTGATTTTCATAAATGGTGCTAATGATAGAATACCAGAAGATTAACGGTTCTCTCTCTGTGAAGATGATGTGTCTAATTGTTGAAGTTTTGGCTCTTCATTTCTAAGATGCATTGTAATGATGGTGACTGTTGGGGTGATTGTGACGAATGAACCTCATGGCTCAATGAACTATAAATGTAATTTTCTCTGATTGTAATAGGGTCAGCAAATTTGGGGTGTGAAGCTAATTGTAGAGACAATCAAGTCTAATACCATTTCTTTACTGTCCACTTGTATGTGATGTTGTTTCATTGCATCGAATTGAAAATGATGAATGAACAGAGTTTTGTTTCATTGTTTTCAGTTTGATTAATCAGTAAAATAATCAGAGAGTTATAACTGATTGTGAAATTGCATCAGCATACTTCAATTGCATTTCATAATTTGTATTTCATACTTCATTTTCATTATCATACTTTCATGATTTGCATCTCATACTATTATGTTATGGGAATCATAAGATTGTGAAGACCATTAACATAGCATCTCTACATTTAGATCCCTACCTGAGATTTCACTTGCCTAGGTAAAACTCGGTTTCCTCTGCTATTCTCTGGTTAAGAACATACCCTGCAGTAGGAATTAGGAATTAAAATATAATTCATTGAATATTAATCACATAGGGAGCTGTACCTTAATATAGAGGGAAGCTAGCTATTCTCAAAAATAGTTTCCCAACTGTTGTGTAAAGTTGTTCTTCATCACAAATTGGGAAAATTAAAGGAGGTTAAGAAGAAGAACAATCTATTTACCAATAGATTTTTGGTGACTCCGCTAGGGAGAGAAACAGTCGCATGATCAGAAAGCATGTCATGAGGAGATAGTGCTACCTCATGAAAATATTATTCCAGTACTTCAATAGAACTGAAACACTTGAGATAAAGTTACACAGAATTTAAAAAAAAGTAGAGTGTGAAGTACAATAGCACTAATAATCAGTCACTCTGGAGCAATCAAGATATCTAAGGAGTGATGGGGAACAAGGTGAGAAGGATCCAACTTTCCAGAATTTAGAAGCACTTGGATTTCCCTTGTTAGAAGTACCTCATCAGAAAGGTGGACGTCAGGCTAGAAGTAGGCCTTCATCACCACCAAAGGTAGTAAGTTCATTTTCCACAACTTTCCAAGTATTAACTTTACACGGGGTTGTTCCTCCACAAGTTATAAAATTTCCATAGTATCTTCTGCAAAATCAACCGAATATGGCTGCACCTTGGGCAGCTGCTACTGGGCCACTTAATTTTGTAATCTACCATCCTCTTCCTTTCAGTTCCTGGAAGAATTTACCTAAGTTTACAGGAGATGGGAAAGTTACTATAGATGAACATATAAAAGCATTCTTTGTAGTTATAAATATTTAGGAGTTAATCATGAAGATGTTGCAGTTAGATTATTTGTTGAAACTCTCACTGAAGTGGTTGCAGATTGGTTTTATCACTTGACTGATGGAGATATCACAAGTTGGAATGCCATGAGAAGAGTTTTTAAAGACCGTTTTAAAACTACTAAAGATGAGCATGCTCTGTTGGCTCAACTGACATCAGTGAAGAAACTACCTTCTATGAGCATGAGAGATTTTGTTGCCAGTTTCAACAAAATTACTAATAGAATTCCAGCAGCAAGTAGACCTACAGCAAGCAATTTAAAAACATTCTTCATCAGCGCTATGCCTCCTGAGATAAATTTTGAATTAAGGAGGTCTCATCCTCTAGATTTGGAGGTGGCTCAGAGGACTGTTGTAGAGTTGGAGGATGATATGATCTCTGCAGGAAGGTGGAAACGTGAAATTCAAAATAAAGCCAGCACCAGTGGAACTACTTCATCAGAAGAAATGATTCAGAAGTTATCCAATGAGATTATTGCTTTGAAAAGGCAGCTTCCAAAATTTAATAATCCATATCAAAGGAATTTTTTAGAGTAGGCTGGCGAGAGTAATAACAAACCTTTGCAATTGCCTGGATTATAGCAGAGGTTAGCAATAGAAGCTCCACCTAAAAAAGTGAATGGATGTGAGCTTCACTTGACTACTAATCATGACAGTGAAAATTGTCTAGATGTGATCAGTAGAATGCAGTTTTTGACTACCAATGGGCCCAATTCTCCCCTGTCCGGTGATGAGACTAAGTCATACTTGAATGGCGACTCTGAAAATTTATTTTTAGAGTATGAATCAGACTTAGAGAAGCAAGGAGGATGTTATGCCACCATTAATGGACACACCTATAACGTGCTTACTAGAGGACAAAAGGCAAAGGTGGTTGCTGATTCAAAAGATGCTCCAGCAAAACAAAGTTAGCCAGCATCCAAAACGCAAGACATTAATCAAAGAATGAAGACTTTGCAATCCAGTAAGGAGTGCAGCCCCTTTGATTTTATTAAGTTTTGTAAAGATTCAAAAATTTAGATTTCTGCCATTGATTATCTTAAGTCACATCCCAATGAGTTGAAAAGATTTATCGAGCATTGTAAAGATGAAAATGTTGAATTGAATCATGCTACAACCTCTGAATCAGAATATGATACATTAAATTCAAGTCTTTTCAATGAAGTTGAAAATTCTATTCTAGCCACTTCTCCTAGGCAAAAACCAGAACCGTTTTATGTTTCTTTGTTCATTAATGGGTGGAAGTTGAGCAATTGCATTATTGATTTTGGAGCTTCTAATAATGTAATGTTGTATATAGTGGCTAAAGCTCTAGGCTTAACACTCACTAAAGTCAATGGTAGATGTTACGCCATGGATGCCAAACAAGTGAGTTTGGTAGGACAAATCAAAGACATATAGGTTGCATTGGCAACATATCCAGAAAAGAGAATACTTCCAACCATTTTAGTTGCAGACATTCTTGTTAGTTATGGTTTGTTGTTGAGAAGAAGTTTTTGCAAGGATTTAGGTGGAGAGATCAAATTGGATTGGTCCCAGGCAATGATTCCCATTGGTAACAAGAGAGTGAAATTGGAACCTGAGGAGAAAGCTAAATTTACAGTTCAAAAATCAGATAATCCAAAGGCTCAAATTTTATATCAAGAGTTGGAGTTTGGAAATTACATGCTATATACAGAAAATGATGTTGTAGAAAATGAATTGGAAAAATTAGAATTTGAAAACTCTAAGAAAGATACACAAATCTAGACATTAGAATTTGATGGAAGTTGTTCATCATCTAGTTTTAGCGCAGGTATTGTTTTAATTCCTCCTGATGGTGAACCAGAGCCTTTAGCTTTCAAATTGGAATTTGGTAATACTAACAATTCTGCTGAGTATGAGGCATTGCTCCTTGGTATCATTGTGGTGAAAGAAAGAGGAGTAAAAGTATTGAAGGCCAGAGGTGATGCGAAATTAATTGTGTGACAAGTGAAAGGCCAATATTCAGTAAAGAATCATAAGTTGAAAATTTATCGGAATAGAGTTTGGGATGAAATTGAAGGATTAGATGTATTTTCTATTAAATCTGTCTCTAGAGAAATGAACATGAAAGCAGACTCTTTGGCTCTATCAGTGTCCCTGTTATTACCACATCCAGATTTTAAAGACAAAAAATATCAGATAGAAGTAATTTACAGACCGTCAATACCAGACAATATAGAAGACTGGCAGGTTTTTCCTGATGATAAAAGTTTGTAGATGTTTTTGGAAAATGTTGAAGGTCTTGATGAAGAAGACAAAAGTAATTATCAGAATGATTCTATGAAAAAAGAGAAACGGGAAGATCCAAAAGTCGTACAATTAAAAAGCAATATCATTCCACCTTATTTTGTGTCTCTGGAAAAACTCTTTAATAGACATGATACATATGTGAAGAAGAAGAGAGCAGAAAAAGGGCCTACTACAAGGGAATATGAAGGTGTAAATATTGGAACTAAAGTTAATCCCAAAATGATAAATCTTGGCAAATGTTGTACTTCAGAAGAGAAAGAAGAAGCAAAGAAATTGTTCCTTGAATATCAAGACATTTTCTCATGAATTTATGAGGATTTGAAGAGCTATATGGGCAGGAATTTCAAATATAAGATTCCCCTAAAACCTGATGCTGCACCTTTCCAGCAAAAATAGAGAAGTTACAATCCAAAGATAGCAGACGCTATTTACAGAGAGGTAGATAAGATGTTAAAAGCAAGAATTATCTATCCAATACATCATTCCATGTGGATTGCAAACATTGTACCTGTAAGAAAGAAAAATGGAGAAATAAGGATATGCATTGATTTCCGCAATTTGAACCAAGCTTCTTTGAAAGATAATTATGCATTACCTAATATGGATCACTTGTTACAGATAGTGGCTAGAGCTAAAATGATGTCCATGCTGGATGGCTTTTTCAGATACAATCAGATTGAAGTAGAAAAGAAAGATCAACATAAAACAGCCTTCACAACTCCTTGGGGTACCTTTGCGTATCACAAAATGCCATTTGGTTTAATTAACACCGGTGCTACTTTTTAGTGAGGTATGGATGCTCTATTTTCTGATATGAAGAACAAAATAATTGTGATTTACCTTGATGACTTAACGGTGTTTTCTAAGAAGAGGAAAGATCACATAGATGATTTGAAGAAAGTGCTACAGCGATGTAGGGAGGATGGTATATCTCTAAACCCAAAGAAATCAGTATTCTATGTAACGGAAGGAAAATTATTGGGCCATATTGTGTCACGGGAAGGAATAAGAATTGATCTGAAACATCTGAAAGCTATTCAAAGATTGAGCTTGCCTTCAAATAAGACTACTATTAAATCTTTCTTTGGCCAAGTTAATTTTCTTAGAAGATTTGTCCCTGATTTTTCAGAGATTACCAAATGTATTGTGGACATGATGAAAGGTAATGTTGTTTTTAAATGGAATGAGTAGGGAAAACAAGCTTTCAATGAAATTAAGGAAGCAATTGCTAATGCACTAGTCTTAAGTCATCCGAATTATAAAAAAGATTTCATTATATATTGCTACGCCTCAGAGCATACACTCTCTGCAATTTTGATGCAAGAGAATAAAGAAGAAATTCAGGTGCCAATAGCATTCATGAGTATACCTCTGAAGGAGCATGAATTAAAATACTCTCAATCAGAGAAACATGCGTATGCTGTAGTGAAAGCATTGAAGAATTTCCATTTTTATATATTGCATTCACATTCTCTAATTTTTGTGTCTGATATTGTTATGAAAAGTATTCTAATGCAACAAGATGTGGGCTGCAATAATAGAGGTTCATGGATTGTCAAAACTCAAGAGTATGATATTGAAATTAAGCCTACAAAATTAGTCAGAGGAAATGCATTATGTAAAGCTATAGTAGAGAATTTGGAGGAAGAAGAACCGGTAGCTAATCAACTGGTTTTAAATGTAAGTCTCCAGGATCCTTGGTTTGAAAATATTGCATACTTTTTAACTTATGGAGAATGTCCAGAAGGGTTGACAGCCAAACAAAGAAGAGATTTAAAATTAAAAGCTGCTAAATATGTGATTTGGGAAGATAAACTTTACAAGAGATCAATTGATGGCACGTTTTTGAGGTGTGTTGATAAGCAACAACAGGAGCGGCTGCTGAAAACTTTTCATGATGAGGCTTGTGGAGGACATTTTTCTTCTTCAGTTACAGCTTTTAAAATTCTGAGGCAATGTTATTACTGGCCTGGCATGTTTAGAGATGCATATCATTGGGTAGCTAAATGTGAAAAGTGCAGAATGTTTTCCGGCAAACCACAGTTAGTAGCACTTCCATTAAAGTCAGTTGTTATAGATGGTCCATTTCAGTAATGGGGCCTTGACTTCATAGGTCTAATAAATCTAGCATCTAGTGTAGGGCATTCTTACATAATTATAGCCACCGATTACTTCATGAAGTGGGTTGAAGCTAAAGCAACCAAGAAGACCACTTCTGAGGTAGTATGTGAATTCATAAAGGAGAATATTATGGTAAGGTTTGGAGTTCCTCATAAATTGGTGATGGATAATGTTG
Source organism: Chamaecyparis obtusa (assembly GCA_027943335.1). Lineage (NCBI taxonomy): Eukaryota > Viridiplantae > Streptophyta > Pinopsida > Cupressales > Cupressaceae > Chamaecyparis > Chamaecyparis obtusa. The sequence goes on along the minus strand of BSBK01004397.1, from coordinate 1,320,824 downwards.
CCTACTTTTCATCTATTGAAATTACTGATTTCTGCTTTGGGTTTGGTATCTCAATCAGTCATTCATCCGACTATTTCCCACAAGGAAATGGTCAAGCAGAATCAAGTAATAAGAACTTGATCAATATTGTTAAGAAATTGGTGTTAGACAACCATAAAAATTGGCACAAGAAGATACATGAAGCACTCTGGACTGATAGAGTGACTCCAAAGAGAGCAATTGGGATATCTCCATTTGAGCTAGTGTATGGAGTTGAGGCAAGCCTTCCACTACCACTGGAGTTGGCAACATGTAAGTTGAGGACAGTCATAGAAGATGATATTTATAAGGATGGTTTGGAGAAAAGAATCATGTATTTGAGAAAACTAGAAGAAGAAAGGGAAAGGATGGTGGACCATATCACTCAACATCAAATGAAGGTGAAGAACTTGTTTGATAAGAAAGCTAGGCCCCGTAAGTTCATGGTTGGTGATCATGCGTTGCTATGGGATAAGAGGAGAGCTCCAAAGGGAATGCACAGAAAGTTTGAAACATTATGGAAGGGTCCCTATACTATTCACCAGACATTTGAGAAGAATTCTTTCAAGCTGGCATATGCAGATGGAGAGGTACTTCCCTTGACCTACAATGGTCAAGATCTGAAGCTATATCAAATGATTAATTGAAAGTAGGTATCCCATGTTCTGTACTATAGCTTTGTTTTGTTCTAGTGTTTGTTTCCTAGTTCATTTTCCCCTCTTTCTTTTGTGTGCTTTAGTTTTCTTGTTGCTTTGCTATCCTGGTTCAATTTTGTTGTGCTGCTGCCTTTTTTTCCTTTTGCGAAACTAGAGATTCAAGATTCATTGCTTAAACATGGGAATGTTTAAGTCCCCAGTCAGAGCCAGTTGTTGCCCAACTTTTCATCTTGTAGCCATGTTGTTAAGTGGAAGATTTTAATGTCACAGTCAGGTCTGGTCATGTTTGAGTCTAGCTCTAAGTCTTCCTTAGGATAGGAAGTCCTTGTCGGGTTTCCCTGCTATTGTCTTATCTTTTTAAGCCAGGTGGGTAATTTGAGAGTCTCTTTATATTGGGTAGGTTATAGATCCCAACCCGGTAAGGAAAATGTGCTCTTATTGGTGATCTTTCTCAAGCAGAGTGATGATTGGGAGTCATAAGCTTTAGACATTTACAAGAAATCAGAGAAAAGATTCCTCATATGAATGATGTATGATAGAGTCAGCATTGGACTATTCATAATTTCACTCCATAATAATAGTATGTACAATCCAATTGACGAAGAAATTGCACCTGAATACATTGATTTATATTAAACATCTGTAGGCTAAAGGGGTTTCAGGAAGTGTTCTTAGATAATTGCAGAATGAGAAAAAACTTGGGACAGACAGAGATTGAATTATATCTAGGTTCTTTTGCAAAATGAGGTAGATTCCATGGTGTCAGTGATGAAGGTTGAGAAAGCACCACTAAATTTATATGCTGACATTAGAGGTTTAGATGCTCAAATTCAAGAAGCAGTGGGGTTTCCTTTGACTTATCCTAAATTGTATGAAGACATTGGTATAAAGCCTCCAAAGGAAGTTATCCTCTATGGAGAACCTGGAACAGGGAAAATCTCTTCTAGCAAAGTATGACTGTAGGGTGTTTCTTTATTATTAAACTGGTATACCTGAAATGTTACAAATTACCTAGTGCAAGTTATTGTTGATAAAGTCCTGGCTAACTATACTTTAGCAACATTTTTGTGTGTTGATTGGAAGTAAAATTATAAAAATATATATATATATCTAGGAGATGGTCAATTGGATGAATTCACTGCTTGTAGTAATCAAAAGACATTGTTATATAATTATGGATGGCTCAGTAATGAATTTGAATTACCAGAGAATGGGGCTGAATTTCATAAAGATGAGCAACAGTAATAGTCTTATGTGATGCGTCGAGTGTGATTGACTTTCAAATATTCTCATTGAGACTCCTCGAAGCATCCTCTAGAATATATTATCACCTATATTGTGATTCCATGTCTTGTTACAATTTCTAAACATAATTGGCACTATTCATATTGCCATAAAGCAAGAGTGAAAAGCATGCCTCATGAACTACAATTTAGCACAGAGATCCAAAGTTGGAAAGCTTTACAGCTGCTCCAGAATAGTTTTCACACCACATTGGTGCTTTTTCTGTGAGTTTCTAAGTGATGAATTTGGCATGATATAAAGACATAGATCAGTGCTTTGAGTCTTAGCGATCCCATTAGTGAAGATGGAATGCGATTTGGAGTTGAAATTGTAAAGTTATAGCAAGGCAGAAATTCACATTTTGTCTTCTCCACTGCAGGTTTCGCACTTACTTAGTGCGATTTCCGCAAGGCATGATAAGTAATATTACCGCCGAGTTTATAAAAAATAAATCTTGAAAGTGACAGTGATAATCATATAGAATATGTTGAGCACATTTCAAGTGGAGCTTAGTACTGTGCTACTTGTGTTGGGTTAGAAAAGAGTGGTCGCATGATCACATGGATTAAAAAAGTGTCATGCAATCATGTGACAAATGCAAAAGAGGGGGCCCACATAGGTTTAGTGGTGGCATGATCGCAAGAGGTAAAAAAGTGTCATGCGATCATGTGACAAGGTGAAATGGAAGCTCGGTCATGTAAGAAAAGTTAATGACAGGAAAGACTAAATGGATGGTGCTCTACTGGAATCCACGTGTGCCAATAGTAAAGTGGTCGCATGATCACAAAGAATAAAATAATGCTATGTGATCATGCAACAATGGATCTCTGGGCATACATTCCTGAAGTCATCGTAAAAATGTAAAAGTGTTAGATCGTATGGTCATGACAGCGTAAAGGCTCTTAATTTGAAAATTTAAGCACATGCAGATTAGTGGGCCCTATTTCTCAGTGGGACCTAAGTTATGACATTGGATCGACAGTTCAAATCACCCAAAGTTTCGATCCGACGATGGTCGATATTTCACAATGGAAAGATGCTTGAAAAATAACCAATGCGACATAGCGAGAACTTGTCGCGTGGCAATGGGACCCGAGTTATCTGGCAATGTGGACTTATCTATAGTGGAACAAAAAGAACAGATCCAACAACCCTCTCACAGTCGCGACCTCTGCCAAATTCTATTGCAAAGTTGCGAGATGCATACACATGGATTGGTAGAGCCCAACAAGGAAAGTAAGATCAATGGCTTAGATTCACCTGAGCTTCAAATCCGACGGTATAAATTCAAACCTGTGGCTTTTTAACAAATATTGATTTTCATAAATGGTGCTAATGATAGAATACCATAAGATTAACGGTTCTCTCTCTGCGAAGATGATGTGTCTAATTGCTTAAGTTTTGGCTCTTCATTTCTGAGATGCATTGTAATGATGGTGACTGTTGGGGTGATTGTGACGAATGAACTTCATGGCTCAGTGAACTATAAATGTAATTTTCTCTGATTGTAATAGGGTCGACAAATTTGGGGTGTGAAGCTGATTGCAGAGACAATCAAGTCTAATACCATTTATTTACTGTCCACTTGTATGTGATGTTGTTTCATTGCATCGAATTGAAAATGATGAATGAACAGAGTTTTGTTTCATTGTTTTCAGTTTGATTAATCAGTAAAATAATCAGAGAGTTATAACTAATTGTGAAATTGCATCAGCATACTTCAATTGCATTTCATAATTTGCATTTCATACTTCATTTGCATTATCATACTTTCATGATTTGCATCTCATACTATTATATTGTGGGAATCATAAGATTGTGAAGACCATTAACATAGCATCTCTGCATTTAGATCCCTGCTTGAGATTTCACTTGCCTAGGTGAAACTCAGTTTCCTCTGCTGTTCTCTAGTCAAGAACATACCCTGTAGTAGGAATTAGGAATTAAAACATAATTCATTGAATATTAATCACATAGGGAGTTGTACCTTAATACAGAGGGAAGCTAGCTATTCTCAGAAATAGTTTCCCAATTGTTGTAAAAAGTTGTTCTTCATCACAAAGTGGGAAAATTAAAGGAGGTTAAGAAGAAGAACAATCTGTTTATCAACAGAACGTAACCAATTTTTAATCAAAGGTTGCCTGCACCATCATCTTCGTAAAGACCAGAATTGTAGAGTTTCTCAAAAGTTGGACCTATGTGAGTAGACAAAGTTCTGGTGTTAAGTGCTTCTCCCGATTTCTTGTGAGAGGAAGCTCTAGTTTCCACCATTAACATTGGGTGAAGCAAAAGAATAAGATGAAGACAATTGATGAATGAATTGAATCAAGATGATCAGATGATGCAACCTTGTCAAGGTTTGATTGATTGAAGCATAGATTTGACTTAGATGAGGGATATTGTGCCCTGGATGTATGGGTAGATGCCCAAAAGATAGCGGACAAGATATCACAACACTTAGTCATTTTTGAAGATTGATTGAAGTTTGATACTTATGACAAGGTTTTGACACAAGATGATAAAGACTCAAATCGATTAAACAGAAGACTAAATCAGATTCAAAAGGCCACTTTAGGAAAATGATTGGATTCTTAGTAGTTTGTTGCTTTATTCCTGACATAGTGATTTGTTTGACAGATTCTGGAAATAGGTTGGAAAAGCTAGATATCTAGCAATTCTGACAACTTTCTGGCAATTTTTCAAAACTTCTCAAATGACTTTCTGTAGGTTCGTATGACAATGGGTATAGCATGAAATGGTAATTGACAAGCTCGTACGACAGTTGACAATAGGAAAATTGACTTTTGAAAATGACTAGTAGAAACACTCGTACGACAATATACCAATTACCATACGACAATCAAGGGGTAATGAAATGACTCTTGACCAAAAATCGTACGATTTTTGACTCGAGAAAGGAATTTCACTTCAATTTTTGCAAATATTTGGGTTTTCAGTTTCAGATTGTTTGCAAATTTCAATGTCTAGATTTGAGAATTGTAACAGATTTGTTCGTTTTCAGTAACCAGATAGATAAGCAATCACGCAAAATAGCAAGCAAGTGATTTCAAGCATGTCTGAAAATAATGAGTAAGGGAAAAAGCAACCTTACACATGAACAATCAAGTGACTTATTTTTGCTAATCCTTAGAAGTGCTAATTGTGTATGTTCCAAAAAAATTTGCAATAACACACATATTCCTAGAAAATGAAAATTTGGCCTCACTAAGGTTTTTAGTAATGGTTTGACTCTGCAACTTTTATGATCCAAGAGGGTGAACTCCAATCCAAGCGCACCGGGGTTTTGACATAGTCTGAGAATTTAATCAATCAGGATCTGCTAGGGAGATCTGACAGCCCAACAATGAACCACACCTGTGAAGATTTCTTCCACAAAGACATTTATATAGCGGCTGTCACTACCATGGTGAAAATGGCTATTACCGCTTGAGGTTCCATCAACGTGGTTGACCTAATGAAGGGAATGTCCACTATGGTTAACCCTCTGTAAAGGTGACTCACAAAAGATACCACATGGGGACTAGATGAGATTCAAGGATCTAGGTTTCTGGTACTATCCAAAAAGGAAGTAGAGCATAATCCCCTAGCCTCTTCACTTCACCAAAATAAAGCAGACAGATAAATCTGACATGCTAAGACTAAGATTATCTCACAAAGATCTATAATGTCAACTCCTTATGATCTATCAACCTCTCCGGAGAGAGAATACATCGATCAAAAGTTGAAGACACACGGATCTAGTAGAATGTGAGATGCCCTCAGTATCCTCCCTACCTACAAGGGTTCCTTCATTGAGAAGAGTTTTGTTGGAAACTCACTCTCTCAAGAGCCACAAATAGTGTTCATAGGGCCTATTTACTATGTGTAACAAAGATGTTGAAAGCAAATCTATGTTCATTTTTAGAGCCCAAATGAAATGTGTGATATGGAAAAGAAAGGCACTCAAGCTAGACATGCAATATGTTCATTTTAATCCAAATCGAAATGTTATTAGCTAAGAAGGTTACCTTAATTCCTTGCAACATGCTTAGTATATTTTGACCTATTTTTAGCAATTCTTGCACTTTTTCCAATCAAAAACCAGTGAGAATCAATCAAAAATAGAGAATTTCAATTGTTAGGGTTAGCTGTTAGTCGAAATTTGAAAACCAAATCTGACAAACTGCCTGAAAAAGTGAAATGACAATTGAAACCTAGCACAAAAACTCATATGATAATGGGTCACCTTACAAATGACAATCCAAAAACTCGTATGACACTAGGTATCAGATCACATGACAATCAAGCTTCTAGACGACAATGGATTTCTACTTGTGCGATCCTCAATCAAATCAACTGTCATACAACAGTGGGTATCTTTTGGTATGAGTTTCTGACAAAACTCATATGAAAATTGTATGGACAGAGAATAAAAATTGTAGTTTGGAATAGAAAAAGACAAGAAAATGATAGAAATTGATAAAATTTGAAGGGAAACCCATTTCAGAGCCCCACAGTGGGTGCCAAAAATGTGTGTGTGAATTTTGTACCTGATCTGTAGACACAACACTTCAGTAAAACATTAGAGGTTAGCTGAAATCAAAATCATGCAATAAATGAAAACTAAACTTGTATGGTGAAAATGTGACCACACTTCTATGAATCCTTACATGCAATAAAACTCAAGAATGAGCCCTCACAAATCGATCCATAGCTCTCTATGCATGGAGTTGCAAGATTTGTAAAATTGCTCTCAGCTAGAGCTATAAACTCATGACCTTGCTAGTCAACCACACAATGAGAGATTCCAAATCAAAGACAAGGGCAACAATGCCAATATCTCCAATGAAATCAATATGGATGCAATGTAATGCAAACTAATCTATGAGAATGAAAGATGCAAGCTATGCTATGAAAGGAAAATACTAGTGTTACAAATCCTCCTATTAAGCTATATGAAGCTAATCTATTGCATAAAGGAAATCTATACTAAAAATGCCATGATTATGCAACTATGATGTAAGAAAACAAGCTAAATGAAATGCAACAACAATGTCTTCAAAGCTTGAATGCAAGAATGTCTTCAAAGAGCTCCAAATGACCTAGAAAACCTGCAGCATAACATTAGCATAAAAACCTAAGATATGAAAATGAAGGAGAGAGCTCTCCTTTTATAAGAAATGAGATGAAAATAGACCATTGAGATTAAGAGGCAAAAGACTTAATCAACGGTGGAGAAAAATAGAAGCTTGATCCTTGTGCACAAATATCCTCCAATAGAAAAATAGCAGTTGACTTTTGTGTCCCACATAAGATAAAAAGTACTTTTTCCCTTTTTATAAAATAAGAATAATGCTTTATTTGTGCAACATAGGATAAGAAGAAAAGTGGTGATTTTTTATTTAAATAAAAGGGGAGAAAATTTCTTTTAATTAAATAAAAGTTTAGGATAAAATGATTTTATTATTTAATTAAAAGAGATTTTTAATTAATTAAAAGGGAGCATGTTCTCTTAATTAAATAAGATTTTTATTTTTTTTCTCTTTTAAATTAAATAAGGCTCAAACCTTAGGAAATATTGAATTGATTATGATTTGATCAAGGAAATTGATATAATTGATATTGTTGATATTTGAAAATATTGATTCAGAGATTTGACAAATTGTTGAATGGGGGCCCAAAGTCTAGGCGACCATTTTAGGGTGCATACATTTGCCCCTCTTTGACTAATGTGTGATCATTTTGGGAACACATGCAGTCAAAGAAGAATTGAAATGTGAGATAAATTTGGGATCACAAAACAACTCAGATGTGTGTTCATTTTGGGAACACATCAAGATAAAAATAAGCAAAAGCTGAAAGACAAGACCAACACCGTCGCTGCTAGGTGCAAATCAAGCCTTAGACAAAACTATCGTCGTCGCTGCTAGGCAATACTCAAGTCTGAAAAATAGGAGATAAAAATCTAAAGACAAAATCACCACCATCACTGCTAGGTGATAATCAAGTCTGAAAATAAGAATCTCAAGTTGAGCTGAATGATAACGTTGAATCAAAGATTAAAGCTGATAGGTACTGCCCCCTCGGAATCAAAATCGAAATCAGATAGAGGAGAACAACAAATTGATAAACCTGATCAAATCACAATAAATCATAATCAAAGGATGGAGCATGATAGGATAACCATCAAACAGTGAAGATATGCCCCAAGTTTATGAGGTTTGACTGAAAAAGATATAGGATAAAGATTAAGTCAAACCTCAAAGAGAGGAAGTGAAAGGGGTGAATGAAAGACTAGAAGTTTGGAAGACATAGAAAGGAAGAAATTCCATCAAAGATCAAAGAATTATGCCTCAAAAGGTCAGTCAACTGCGTAGAAGAATGAGAAAACTTGGAAACGCGACTCAGATTTTGATTTCGAGTCCAAAAATGGATAGAAAATGATGTGATATGAAAGACCAGAAATGAAAGATATGATCAAGAAGAATCAGAAAATGAGCACAGTTGACCAACTAGTCTGTAGATGATAAAAAGGAGAGCTCTCTCCATATGCAAGATGCAGAAACTAAACTATGATGAACCTAAGAATGCAAGCTACTATGAAAGTGGTTGACTTGCAAGGTCACAACACCAATAGACATCTAATTATCATCATCAAGCATTTGGTAACGTCGTAAGATCATACAATGCACACTAGCATAACTATGTGGATATGAATATGATCTTTATCAAATAGAAATGTGGAAATCCCACCTAGGCATCAAAGACATGGAGGTCAAGATGACTAATGCAGTGAGATTACCTAAGTTTGATATGGTGAGATTATGCTTCATCAAGACACATGAAAGTCAGGATAACTAGAAGCATGCACTCGCAAAACAGTCAAGGATAATACCTTGTCAATCCATAGTGTCAAGTAACACCAGCATAAATGCTCATGACAGTTAGGATCAACAAAATATACCCATAAGCAAATAAAGAAAGAAAACATGTTCTCATACCCTCAGTCTTCTAGCTGTGCATCATCAAAAACTTCTCAGGGAGAGACCACTCATCAAAGAAATCCTCATAGACAACACAAAGAAAAATAAAGTCAACATATCTCAACAAGTTGATTGTTTAAGTACGTGTGTGTTGGTCATAGAGTCAGACTCTGATCATCGCATCTGCAAATGAGAAATATTGCATCATACTTAGACTATTGGGTAAGACATCTGATAAGTGTTAAGAAACACTTGACACAAGGGTAGTGTTGAAAAACACTATTTGGGGTGGTGTTAAAAAACACCTGTTGTGAAAATGCCCCCAAGAGACAAATGCACCTAAAGGACCTATGCTAATAGTTATGCCCCCTAGACAAAGACAAAGACCAATTCCAGACCAAGTCAAATAAGGTCAAGGCATGATGGAGAAAGGCTCAATGTTGAGGACGCATGCTAAGAAATAGGGGTGCAAAAGGCCTCGAGTAGCACCTGTTTCTAGGTTTTCACCAAGGCACTTTTTCTATTTTTTTTTGTATTTTTTCAATTTTTTGATTTTTTTTTGTATTTTTTCAGGACTTTATATGCTTTTTAGGATTTTTTCAGCATCATATATGAATTTTTTTGGTATTTTTTTAGGATCAATAAGATATATACAAAGGATGCCCCCACACAAAAATAGGCATCAAGGATAGAACTTCTTGAGGTGCAAAACATTGATAGGATCAAGGAGCTGTTCTCCATCTTCATTCAATAGTAAATATGCACCTGTACCAAAAGCTGCTATAATAATGTATGGTCCAAGCCAATTAGGTTTGAACTTTCCCTTTTGTTATCTGTTTTATTGATTCTTAGGGTTCTCTCTCAAAACAAGATCACCTATCTGAAATTACCTAGGGCGAACCTTCTTGTTAAATGCCTTGGACATACGCTTCTGATATACTCTCATGTGATCAAAGGAAGCCTTACGCTTCTCATCTAGAAGTTCTAGTTTTTTTAACCTCATGGCACGGTAATCCTCATCTGTAATCAAACCTTTGAGTGAGACTCTAAGTGAAGGGATCTCTACTTCTAAAGGTAATACCGCTTCAACGCCATAGGTAAGGGAAAAAGGCATGGCTCCTGTAGGTGTGTGAATGCTTGTTCTGTAAGCCCATAGTGCTGGATTGATTTGCAAGTGCCAATCCCTACCATTCTTGTGCACTGTCCTATGAAGAATCTTAAGAATGGTTTTATTAGAGGCTTCTGCCTATCCATTTCCTTGTGGGAAGTAGATGGAGGACCAATGTTGCTTGATTTTAAACTTTTTGCATAAATGCTTTAGGTCCTTGTTCTTGAATTGTCCTCCATTATCAGTAATAAGCTCAGAAGGCACTCCAAATTGGCAAATAATATGATTCAGAATAAATAGGGAAACTATTTTGCCTAAGGCAACAGAATGAGGGACTGCCTCTACCCATTTTGTGAAATAATCAGTAGCTGTGATGATAAACTTATGTCCACCTAATGAGTTGGGGTGAATTTTCCCAACAAGGTCAAAGGCCCATCGCTGAAATGGCTAATGCGAAATAGAAGGAATTAGCTCCCTACCTGGAGCATGAATCAGGTTTCCATGTTTTTGACATTTCTCACAAGATTTAGAGAAAGCTACTGCATCAGTTTTCATTGTGGGCCAGTAATACCCCGCCCTAAGCAAACTTTGGTCCATGGCAAGACCATTAGAGTGTCCACCACAAATGCCCTCATGAATGTCAACTAACACTTGGTCAGATTCCTCCTTTTCCAAGCACCTAAGAAGTGTCCCATATAAACCTGTCCTATATAAATCACCAGAGATAAGGGTGTGGCGAGAGGCATTACAGATGAGGTTTCGACATTAAAAATAGTTGAAAGTGTCAGGGATGATGCCATCGCATAGATATGAATAGATAGCACCATAGCGGAAAGACTCATGTGTGACAAGGGTACAAATGACATTGCTTTTAGATGATTCAAATATGGGGTGGCATAGCTCTTCCACCAGGAATTCAAATCTAGATTCATGTTGTTCCAACTGTAGGAGTGAAGCTAATGTAGCCATAGCATCTACAACTTTGTTTTTTGCTCTAGGGATCTGTTGAAATGTCACAAAGATAAAGTAACATCTCAATGAATCAACCATCTTTTTATAAGGTATCAATTTATCATCTTTGGTTTGATACTCCTTATTGACTTGGTTGATAATTAATTGTGAATCCCCAAAGACATGCAACTCTGTTATGTTCCATTATATAGCTAGTTTCAATCAATTGGTTAATGCTTCATATTCTGCAATATTGTTTGTACATGGAATAAAAGTTTGTAGGATTTTGGTATATTATACCCATGAGGAGAAACAAACAATACTCCCACACCTGATCCATTTTGCATGTTGGAACCATCAAAGAACATCTTCCAAGTGCGAGTGGTCATGTATAGAATGTGTTCATTTGGGAACTCTACCTGAATAGGCACACTATCCTTAACTGGAAAATCAGCTAACTGATCAGCAATAGCTTGCCCTTTTATGGCCTTTCTCTCAATGTACTCTGTATCAAACTCAGATAAAACCATCATCCACTTAGCAAGTCTACCCATGAGGGCAGCCTTACTAAGCAAGTACTTAAGAGGATCAATTTTTGCAACCAAATGTATAGTATGAGCAAGCATATAGTGTCGCAACTTTTGGGAAGCAAACACTACTACAAGACAAGACTTCTCAATGTTATTATAATTGATCTCATAAGATACTAGAGTATGACTGATGTAGTATATGGCCCTTTCTTTCCTAGTGTCATCTAATTGAGCCAACAATGCCCCCAAGGAAGACTCTGTTACTGAAATGTACAAAATCAATGGTTTCCCTGGAATAGGAGGCATCAAAATTGGAGGATTAGCCAAATACTATTTTATTTGATCAAGGCTCTTTTGGCAATCCTCATTCCACACACATGTGACTCCCTTATGCAATGTTTTATTGAAAGGTTGTGCTCTATTTGCAAGTTGTGAAATAAACCTCTGTATAGATTGGAGTCATCCTTGAAGACTTCTCATTTGACTTATGTTCTTTGGAGGTGGCATATCTAAGATAGCTTGGACCTTTTCAGGATCAACCTCTATTCCTTTTGCTGAAATTATGAATCCTATAAGTTTACCTGAGGTAACTCCAAATGCACACTTTTTTGGATTCAATCTAAGTTGAAACTGTTCCATGCGATCTAGAATCACTTCCAAATCGTCAAGGTGTGTATCCCATTTCTAGATTTAGCCAAGGTATCATCCACATTATCTTCCATGTTCTTATGCATCATATCATGAAAAATTATGGTCATAGCTCATTGGTATGTTGCTCCTGCATTCTTTAGGCCAAATGGCATGATGTTCCAACAATAGGTTCCCCATGCACATGTGAAAGTTGTTTTCTCTTGATCTTCGGGAGCTATTTTTATCTGGTTATATCTGAAAAACCCATCCATTAAGGAGTATATCTCATAACTCGTCGTCATATCCACTATCATGTCTATGTTTGGGAGTGGAAAGTCATCCTTTGGGCATGCTTTGTTGAGGTCTCTAAAGTCTGCGCAAATGCGAATGGACCCATCATGTTTTGAAACTGGAACAATATTGGAGATCCACTCAGCATAGTCAATAGCTCGAATGAATCCTACGCAAAAGAGCTTTTCTAATTTAGCTTTAACAAGAAGAGCTATGTGAGGGTGCATTTTCCTCAACCTTTGTTTGATCGGTTTTATTCCTGGAGCTATAGATAGATGATGCATAATAAGATTAGTGTCAAGCCCTGGCATATCAGAATATGTCCAAGCAAAGTTGATTTTCTTCTTTTGCAAAAACTTTGTATATGCCTCTTTTTCTTCAAATAATAAAGACTGAGCTAGGTGCACTATTTGGGGAGCCTCTTCTGTATTCAAATTCACCAGTTGTGTGGGCTCAATGAGAACTGATGACCTATCTTGGAAGTAACTTGGCAAGTTATTAAGTACCCCATCCTTAGGCACCTTAAAGAGGTTTTCACCCTCAGATACGTCATTTATTTTTACTATTTTGGGTTTTGACACCGCCACAAAGTGGTTTTCACCATCAAAACCATCTTTCTTTTTTTCTTTTTCTTTTATTTTTAGACTGAGGTACTTAATATCAGGCTCCGTCATACTTGTTGTTGGTTCACTAGTGGAAGAGACTATGGGTTCAAGAGCATTTAGATAACAGGCAATTTCATATTCATTCTGAAAGTTTAAGAGCTGAGGCTCTTGGTAACGTTGAGACCAATCAATTAGGTGGAAATGAACAAGGGGTAGGTCAATGACTGGTTCAACATTGTGTATGTGGAAGGTGTTATCTCTGGTGACCATACAATTGGGATTCATCAAGTCTCCTTCTAAGATACCCGAATCAGGATTTGTCCTACCAAACAAAGCGTCATCCACTAAGGCAATTTGAGGAGTCCAATCCTCTAGTCCTACACTAGGCTCATTGGTCACATCGGGTTGAGTACTATAAGTATGGACAACCTCCATGTCAAAATCAACTGTTGCATCTAAAAGTGAGTCCCATTCGAACTCATGTGAGTATGTCTCTTAATCATTATTTGGGCCTCATGATGTAGAAGCCTCAAGGTTAGGAAAGGTTTCCCTTTCTCTAGCACTAGCATTCTTACTATCCATCGCAGCTAGGATAGCAACACTTTCCATTGTCAATCTAGCATTCATATAGTCACTATCCGTCACAGCTAGGATAGTAGGACTGTCAATTGTCAAATCTTTTGAATCTCCCCAAAGGAGATTTGTTGAAGGCACCCAATCATCAGACATGTCTTGCTGATTAGAGAGATTATGTGTGTAGTCTGAGTCATTGTCACTGTCCATCATAGCTAAGATAGGGACACTTTTATGTTTCTTATTTGCAAAACCTAAGCCAACTGTTGACTTATTCCTTCATCCAAAAAGGGCACGGTTAAGAGGTTCAACTTTAGCATCCAACCTATGACTAAGGGGACCATGTCCTGGATAACCCATATTCTTGACCAATGTATACCCTCTCCCATAAGCTTGAGGAGAAGGTGCAAAATCCTCATTATGTCAATATTTCTCCTCTCAGTAAATCCAGTCCCTAATGGCAACCTCTTCTTTTTCCTCTTGATTCAGAACTGAGGATTCTACAAACTTGTCGAACAATGTCATGGTTGAAGACGAGGGTTTCATATCTTGAGAAGGTTTGCCATAAGACCTAGGGGAAATTGGAAATTTTGTGAATGAATCAATTTTGTAATCCCCCATGCCAAGATCCATGGCTTTGAATTTGTCTTTGCATTGTTCAAATGTAGTATCAAAAGTGTCAGCCTCCCTATTCAAAGGAATGTGAGACCCTACTGAAATTGTGTTGACTGACAATGTGCTATCCCTGGGTATGCAAACTTCTACTCCATTGTAAGGGAACTTCACACACTAATGATAAGTAGATGGGACTGCTTGCATCTCATGTATCCAAGGTCTACCCAACAAAATATTGTAATCCAAAGGACCGACATCAACAATCTGAAACAAAATATCTTTCTCTACAGGACCAATTCAGATAGGAAGAACAGCCAATCCTTTAGAACTACGTTTTGCTTCATCATAAGCCTTGATAGTTATCTTCTTCCTTGTTTCAATGACTTCTTCTGAATAACCCAAGGCCTTCAATAAGCTCAAAGAACAAATATTAAGCCCAGCACCCCCATCTATCAACACACGCCTGACATGGGTCTTGTGGATCATAACCTCTATATGAAGGGCCAAATTATGTGGGTGGCTTAATGACTTGTCATCTTCTTCTGAGAATGTAAGGTAGTGAGGGCTAGCCAAGTGGTTGACCATATTCTAGAATTGATCTACATCTATATCATTAGGGACATTAGCCATTCGCAAGGCATCCTCAAGGACACGCTTATGCTTAGGGGACAATTCCAAAAGCTCAAAGATTGAAATCTCTGCTGGTGTATGTTGTAATTGGTCAACAAGATTATAATTCAACTCAGGACCAACAACAGATTTAGGAAGAATGCCTTTTGACACTAGCTGCTTAGACTTACTAGAGTTAGGACCTCTAATAACAATGGGAGCTTGAGATTGACTCCTAGTGATTGCATTGAGGGGTTCAGACATCCTTCATGAGTGAGGACCTCTTAGTACCACAACAGGTCCTTCATCAGGCATAGGATTTGAATCCACATCATATCCATAAGGGTCTTTCCCTCTCATCATGTTGACATTATCATCAACAACTTCAAGCATATTAATAACATTTTCAGCATTTGTGTAGGTGTAGTTGATAGCAGCCTTGCCGTTCTTGTTGTTAGAATTCTCTCCTTTCTCATATTTGGGCAAGGGTTCTTTAAAAGCTTTGTGATCTGCATTAGTGGTTAAACCATCAACTTGTAATCTTCTGCTTTCAATAAGATCTTGGACAATATGCTTAAGTTTAAAACAATTTTCTATATCATGTCCAATTCCATTGTGAAAGACACAGAAAGCCTTCTCATCCCACCAATGAGGTTTAGGATCTGGTATGTGGAACTTTGTAGGATCCTGAGGTTGTGCCAAATTATGAGCAATTAATATCTTAAAAATGTCTTCATAGAGTCCCCAAGTTTGGTAAATTGTCTCTTTTCTATTTTAGGTCTCCCTTGATACTTGGGTTTATTTTCTTATTGTGTTGAAGATGTTTGCAACTTCATGGCTTGGACTACATTAGAGAGATTAAGAACTCCTTCATTCTTAGGTTATGATGAGTCAACAACTCCATCATTGACAACTTGCTTATTCTTATTCCAATAGGAGTTCTTTTTGTCCTTATTACCATTATTATTGTTGTTTTGGCCATTGTTGTTATTAGTTGTTTTGGCCAAAATTTCTTGTTCTTTTAGGACATCCTCTATGCGACATGCCACTTCTACCATGGTATCAAAAGAATTAAATGAGATCTTCCTTACTTCATACCTTAATTCCGGTACCAATTTGCTCACAATGATGTCTATTCTTTCCTCCTCAGGAATTGTCCTAAGATACTTCGAGCACAAATGTCTCCATCTTTGTAGAAAGGTAACAAAAGGTTCTCCTTGATTTTGTTTGAGTTTGCACAAATCAAGCATGGTGACTGACCTTGATAAGTTGTAAGCAAAATGTTGAACAAATCTTTCCACAAGCTCTCTAAATGTGTTAACTGGAGGAGTAAGGTTAGTAAACCACTCCATGGCTTGACCCTTGAGACTCCTTCGGAATAATCTCATCAAGTAGGAGTCTTCATGGTGAAAAGAAAAGCTCATTATGTAGAACTGTCTAACATGGTCGTGAGGGTCACCAACGCCATCATATTTGTCATAGGTTGGAAACTCAACTTTCTTAGGAAACTCAACCAACACCACACTCTTGTCAATTGGGTTGGGACATATGGAGTCCAAATTAAATGTGCTCTTAGGAGCCCTCATCCTTTCTATATCCTTTTGAAGTTGTTTGATCACCTCATTAGTTGATGGATCTTGCTTCTTGACCTTTCGGTCCACATCAAAATTATATGGGACCTTAGCACCTTTATTGATGAGACTTTCTAGGAACTGATCCTTGTTTTATTCCACATACCTTTCTACATATGTTTGAAAGGATGGTTCTTGTTGCATGGTCATAAAATCTATATGATCAAAGTTGGCATAACTTCCTCCATGTTGTGAGCCATGATGTGCTCGTTGGGAGGGCTGCTTTGAAAGTCTAGGAGGTGACTGTCTCCTATGGTGATCATATCTTGAAGTCCTTCTACCTCTAGGACTTGGGGATCTTGAGGGCGTCCTTGACCTTCTTCTAGGACTTGGTGAGGGAGTAGATGGGGGTGAGTGGGTCCCACTATTAGTACCCCTCCCATTGAATCAGTTTTGGAGTTGTTGTGCATAGAGTCTATCTTCTTCTTCTTGAGCGACTCTTTTCCTTATGTCTAATAATGCACGTTCCTTTTCCTCTAATTGTCTAAATTTCTCCTTTTTAGCAACTTGTTCATCTAGATAGGCTTGCTTCTCCCTTTCAATGCTCTTCAATCTCATATTTACATATCAAGAGGTATCTCTAAGTGGAGAAGGTTGCCTTGACTGTCTGATTGCATTGGTTGCATTGATGTGGTGGTCACTAGACTCATTGCTTTGGTCTTCGTGTTGTGACCCTGAATCTGAGTGAGTTTGTTGGTGATGTCTCTCAACTCATTGGTGAGCATCAAGATACCTTGTGTTGATTGGGGGTGATCCAGGTGGACTAGCATATGCAGACCTAGCAGACATCATGTTACCCCTATGTCGTTGAAATGTGTCATCAAGAGTCTGGTTCATTGCTTCTCTTTGTTGTCGAGTGAAGGTGTAACTCATGTCCATACTTGATGAAATGGGTGCTAGAGAGGTACTCACTTCACTAGGATTACCTTTCGGATTAAAACAAATCTTAGATTCACTCTTAGGAGATTGATAAAAAAGGGGTCCCTTTCCCTTATGATGTTGATGAGTCTTAACTGGTGGTAACTGGCTAAAGACAACAGGGGGTCACTTCCCTTGATTGACTTGGTATCTTGTTGTAACTGACATGAAAGAAAGAGATTATTAATGATAGGGTGACCTCGCAAAGTGTCAACAGCAAACTAGGATAATCAAAGTTCTCTATTGTCCAAAATGAAATGAAAAGATAGAAATAAAGGGGCTTTACCAACACTGTCAAAGAGGTGCTAAAATCAAATAATGAATATCCTTGCACTTTTGAATCAGGAGGTTGGACTAGGCCAAAATATAATTGAAATTGATTAAATGAAAGTGATTTGGACAATAAGAGCACTAAAATTATTCAAGAATGTAGCTAACAATTCTAGAGATAAGCTTTCTCACCAAGAATAACCTTCTAACCTGACAACTATTTCCAAAGTAGCCTTGTAAACCAATTGATGCTATTCCTAGAGGGCAAAAACTAGAGATTTAAAGTCAAAACAAGTTTCTAATGTCAGGATAGAAAATCGAGCAAGCTATAAAAAATTTAGGTGTTTCAACTCAGGAATTCAGTTATTTTGTGGTTTAATCAGATGCATTAACAGATTTCCAACATTTTATCAAGCACATAAGACATCAATAAAGGATTTTAAGCAAGAAATTGTCTTCAAACAATGAGCAAGGGGCAAAGCAACCTTGCGCATGAACAAGTATAGTGACTTAGTATTTCTACTCCTTAAAGGTTCTACTTGTGTATGTTCTTGAAAATATTTTAGCAGGCACATAAAACACAACAACACCTTAACAAGTTGTCTACAAAGATATACATGGCTTTCTAAAAGGATTCATCGATATATGCAAGGTACGTGAGGCCCAAATCCATAGATGAGAAGAATCCAAAATCACACAGCCGGGGGGAGATGGTAACCCAAATCTCCTCCTTCACTTCTCAAAGGTATAAAGTTCTTTGAGGCTTAGCCAAGAGTGATATCAAACTCAATTCTCAAGAGAGGTGTCTTTTGATTCACCACCTGCTATTTATACTCCGTCAGAACATGGGAGTTAAAGTCATCCCTTGAGGTGGTGTGTCCCCAAGCAGGCCTTCTAAAAATAAAATTAAGTAATTCACTATCAAAAGTATTTAAAACACTAAAGGTGGAACACTTAACTCTTCAAGTAAATGTGAAGTGAGTCCAAAAGTGGAACATTTAACTCTTCAAGTGAATGTGAAGCGAGTCCAAAAGTGGAACATTTAACTCTTCAAGTGAATGTGAAGTGAGTCCAAAAGTGGAACATTTAACTCTTCAAGTGAATGTGAAGTGAGTCCACAAGGTGGAACATTTAACTCTTCACACAAACTCAAAGTGAGTCCAAAAGTGGAACATTTAACTCCTCACACAAACTCAAAGTGAGTCCAAAAGTGAAACATTTAACTTCTCACACAAACTCAAAGTGAGTCCACACCTTAGAAAACTAATGAGATCAAGAAAGCATAAAAAGGGGAAAACTTTATGGAACACTTAACGCTCTTTTCAAGTAGACCCCTCTCCTATGTATGAATGTTGACCTTGCATCCAAAGGGCGGTAATGAGGGGCGATTAGAAATAAGCGAGTCCAACACCCAATTTAGCTAACAAGATCAATCAAAAGTAATCTAAAGTTACTTATCAATACTACTCACAAATGACAAAGGGTTGAATCAATGGAATATTTAACTTTTCAAGCAAACATAGAGTGAGTCCACAAAGTGGTGCATTTAACTCCCTATGTAAACAAGGAATGAATCCATGTCCTCAATCACTCAATGAGATATTTGATATTGGAACCAAGAATTACTTAAGGTTTAAACACAACCATTCACTTATACAAACTTTTATGAAAGCAAATCTATGTTCATTCATTTCCCATTAAGAGCATCAAATTGAAATGTGTTCTATGAAAGCATGTAAACACTCAAGTCAAACACATGAGAGGTTCAATTTTAATCCCAAGATCCAAATCTTGTAGAGATGGAACAAAGTGCCTCAAGTCCAACGCTTTGTTTTAAGCATTTTCCATGAAAGCAAGAGCACCTTCAAATGAACAAGACAAGAAAATAAGCAAACAAGATATGCAATGTATATCCAACTTATGCAAACCCTAGGGTTAGATCTGAAAATCAATTATTAGGAGCAATGATAACCAGCAAATAATTCAAATGATAACTCATATCATGCATTGAACAATGAAAAATAAGTGCATACCCATCACAAAATTTAATTTTTTTTGCATTTGACCTAGTCAACAAGATCTAATTTTTACCACATGAATTCGGACCCTAAACCCAAAATGCAAAAAAGAGACCTCTATCAAAAAATAAAGAGCTTTCCAAAAATGTAAAAATTTTAGAAAAATCTCTTCATTTGTGCCCTAGAGACCCATTTTACCAAAACAGACCAGTTTTTATAAATTGACCAAATGAGCTATGATATGATTTCTAAATTAAAAACACAATGAATGGACCCCCTGTATAATTTCAAGACCTTTTCAGAAATGTAAATTTTTTTGAAAAATATGTTGATTTGCATCAAAAATCAATTTTTTATGAAAAACAAAAAAAATCATAAAAAATACAAATTACCTCCAAAAATTCTAACTTTTTTTTTGGAGCTTCTCTGGTATGTTACCAACCTAAAAAAAAAATTTCAGACCAAAACACCAAGCCGTTTGAGAAATATGATCAAATCTTTCAAATCTAAAGTTTTTTTTCTCTCCAAACAAATCTGCACAAGGGTTAGCTCCAAAAATAATCAAAACCAGCACGCAAAAGGTGGGTTGCCCCATGGTGGGTGCCAAAAATTTATGGTGAAAATGTGACCATGCTTCTATGAATCTTTACATGCAAGAAAACTCAAGAATGAGCTCTCACAAATCGATCCATAACTCTCTATGCATGGAGTTGCAAGATTTGTAAAATTGCTCTCAGCTAGAGCTATAAACTCATGACCTTGCTAGTCAACCACACAATGAGAGATTTCAAATCAAAGACAAGGGCAATAATGCCAATATCTCCAATGAAATCAATATGGATGCAATGTAATGCAAACTAATCTATGAGAATGAAAGATGCAAGCTATGCTATGAAAGGAAAATACAAGTGTTACAAATCCTCCTATTAAGCTATGTGAAGCTAATCTATTGCATAAAAGAAATTTGTACTAAAAATGTCATGATTATGCAACTATGATGTAAGAAAACAAGCTAAATGAAATGTAACAACAATGTCTTCAAAGCTTGAATGCAAGAATGTCTTCAAAGAGCTCCAAATGACCTAGAAAACCTACAGCATAACATTAGCATAAAAACTTAAGATATGAAAATGAAGGAGAGAGCTCTCCTTTTATAAGAAATGAGATGAAAATAGACTATTGAAATTAAGAGGCAAAAGACTTAATCAACGGTGGAGAAAAATAGAAGCTTGATCCTTGTGCACAAATATCCTCGAATAGGAAAATAGCAGTTGACTTTTGTGTCCCACATAAGACAAAAAGTATTTTTTCCCTTTTTATAAAATAAGAATAATGCTTTATTTGTGCAACATAGGATAAGAAGAAAAGTGGGGATTTTTTATTTAAATAAAAGGGCAGAAATTTTTTTTTAATTAAATAAAGGCTTAGAATAAAATGATTTTATTATTTAATTAAAAGAGATTTTTACTTAATTAAAAGAGAGCATGTTCTCTTAATTAAATAAGATTTTTATTTTTTTTCTCTTTTAAATTAAATAAGGCTCAAACCTTAAGAAATATTGAATTGATTATGATTTGATCAAGGAAATTGATATAATTGATATTATTGATATTTGAAAATATTGATTCAGGGATTTGACAAATTGCTGAATGGGGGCCCAAAGTCTAGGTGACCATTTTAGGGTGCATACAAAACTAACTAGGTGATTTACTGCCTTCTAGAAGGTGCGAGTATGTATTCTCAAATTATACTGAGATCAATGACCTTGACGACACCTAAACGAAGGATTTGAATGCAAAATCTAAATATGGAATGAATGCAAATTAATTTTTTTAATTTATTTTTCTATGCAATTTTGATAAAAAACTGGCTGTGAAACTATTCTAATATGAAAATTGATATGCTAAAATGATCTAACAATAATATTTTAAATGATATGGATACTATGTTAAACAATGAAAATCTCACAACAACTCAAATTCTCAAGATTGATTCTTCAGTCTCCAATTCAGTAGTGTGAGTGTGCAATTCGTGGATGGATCTCAATGAAGAGCTAAAGCCTTAATTTATAGAAATCTAGGGCTTTGGAGGTGCATGAAAAAAAAACTATAAATCACTCAAATAACTCAGGTTGATTTTTGAGTTATTTTTAAATAAAAGATAATTAACTCACAAAAACATGCAAAAGCAGAGTTTAACTCAAAATAGAGTTTAGATTTAATTGAAAATTGATAGTTGTTTGCTTTTGTGATTGTGCATGTTTTATTTATGAATTAATTTAATAATAAAGTGATTTACTTCCAACTTAACTAATTTTGAAAAATAAAACAATTGATTTATGGGTTAATCAATTATTTTTCAAACTTTTATTCAAAAATAATATTATTAAAAATTGACAACTTGCTTTAATTAATTAAATAAGAATTTAATCAATCATTCATAGGATTTTGGATTTATTGTCAAAATTAAATAATACAATTTAGGAATAAATGTAATTAAATTCAATTAAATAATTAAGTGACAAAATTAAATCTAATTAATTAAATATTTAGAATATTCAATTAATCAGACTTTAGGATAAATAGGATTTATCGCCAAATAATCATTAAATTAAAGATAATTATGATAATTAGGAATATTCCCCAATGCAGAATTTAGGATAATCAATTAAGATTCAATAATCTTCAGATGTGCCTTAGGTTAGGACTTCGATGTCAATTTCGTTTGATGTGTCGATATAGGAGGTTAATGAACTTATAGCCCATTTTTGGGGTATTACAGTAACCATGCACGCAGCCTATGGTAAAGGTCAAGTGGAGAGGTTGTGGAGGAGGGTGAAATAGGAATAGGATCAATAGAGATCTCATTCAAACAATTTTCATCCTCACTTCCATGTACCTCTTTAGGGAATCTATCCTCTTTTGCAATAAAATCATAATCAAAGTATTTAAAACAAAAATCATACATGTTGAACGTAAACTAATTCTACAAGCATGAAAAATGTAAATATTTTTGTAGTTTTTAAAGAAATTTTCTATTTTTTTGTATTTTTGAAATAGAAATGCAAGAGCATAAAAGAAATCTACTTTTTTATGCATGTAAAATCTAATATAAAATACAAATCTAACACCAAAAAGAAAGAGTTATTGTAAATGGGTTCACCAAAATGTAAGGTAGAAAATGAGGATGGTAGGTAGGGTTTTGGACAATGTACCTAATAGAGATCCTAAACCAATATTTACCACCAAGCATGTAAATTGAAATGATAAGTAATGTGAATCTAGAAATTCTTGAAATTAGATAAGATAAAGTACATACCTCATCATATAGTTGATCTGAAAATACCCATTTTTTGGTGTCTGTACTAGGTTTCGAGAAATTATGCAACCGAATCTAGGATAAGAAAATAGAGAGAGAAAACCCAAAAAGATTTTCCTTTTCTAAGAAAGCTCGACCTTGACCCTAAAATGTCGACCTTGACTTGCATAGCTCTGACAGAAATTCTATTCGTGAATCCCATAAGTTCATCGAAAAAAGTACTCAGATCTGCTCTACAAATCCTGAAATAGTGATTGTAGATATCTGAAAATGGTGTTTTGGGATGGCTATATATATTTTTGCCTTAGTCAAAGCCCCATCTTGGTGATCTCCACCTCCACGAATAGCCGAATGTAATAGAATATGTGTGTGTGTTGCTCATAAGAAGAGCTTTGAATGTGCAATGCCAAGATCTAATCCTCTAGATTGAAACCCTAGCATGAATTGAAATGAGAGAGCAATGCATAGATTTGAATATGATAAATAAATCATATCAATCCCCCAAGGCTAAAGTACTCCTACCAAACTCATAATTTGTAATTGCTACCTCGTGATTGTATCTTTGAATGCTCGAATGTTGAAAATGGTGGGTCAAGGAAGAAGGGATCTTTCTTGCTCCCAATGTATGTCCACAATAGCTTGTCACAAATGCTTTCTTGCATCAAGGCATCAACAATATCTTGATCTCCTATATCATCCTCTTGCAATCTTGCATCATTATCTCCACATAGCTTCTTGCTTGCTTGATCATGTGTCAAATGAAGGAAAAAGAGAGTCCTTATATAGAGATTTCAAGGCAAGGCTCCTCGGGCAATGTAAGGGCCCATAATTAAAATTTCACCTTGAATTATGGTCCAATCATAATAACCAACTAAGGAGGGAAAAGCATTAAATGAATCTTAAATAAAAACCCTTCCGCATTCGGATTTGGAGGCGTGACATTAATTTTGGGGCCTGCTGTGACCATAATTTGAAAAGGGGGACCAAAACCAAGGTTGAACTCAACCTTGAATAGGTCAGGGTTGACCTCGACCCTAACCCAAAGGTTCAGGCCCAGTCAACTTTGCAAACAGGGAAGTCCTATGGTCGGCCAGAGACTTGGAATGATAAGAAATCAGGGTAGAGTGCCAGAAAAGGGCACAAAGACCTAGAATGAAAGTGATGAGGGCTAGGAGGACCAATACCTAGATCCTGCCTAGAAAATAGAGCCATAGAAAAGGGAAATCAAGGAGAATCCTTGGGATCCTAACCCTAATTTCACCTAGAAATGAAGAATCAAGTGCAAATTTATCCTAAATGTAAATCTATCATGAAAAATGCACTAAATGAGGGTGCTAAACCTATCAAGATGGAAGTTCTTACATTTTAACATGATACACTTACTATGGTGTAAGGTAATTTATACTTTTTTTTTATGATGATGTGGGTTGCATTTCTTAGAGATAAATCTGAAGCATTTGATAAGTTCAATATTTACAAAGCAAAAGTTGAGAATGAATCAGGTCTAAAGATAAAATGCTTGAGGCCAGATAGAGGTGGAGAGTCTACATAAAAAATTTCAATGGTTACTACAAAGAACATGGGATATATAGACAAACTTCTACTCCTAGGACACCACAACAGAATGGGATAGTAGAGAGAAGAAATAGAACCATACTAGATGTAGCCAAGACAATGTTGCTTGAAGGTAATGTATCACATATGCATTGGAGAGAAGTAGTCAATACTATTGTCTACACTTTAAACAAAATTTAGATCAGAGAAGGTACTATTGGGATTGTTATGAGATTCCAAGAAGATCCTAAAGAGACTAATTTTGTTGTAGTTAAGAGGATATTCAAATATCTGAAAGGAACATTGGAATATGGTCTATGGTATGAAAAGTCTGATAATTTTACATTGCATACTTATATTGATGTTGATTGGGTAGGAAGTGTTGATGATAGGAAGAGAATGAGTGGTGGTGCAATTTTTTCTTGTTAATAGATTGGTTTCATGGTTAAGTAACAAGGACTCTATAGTTCATTCTACTGCTGAATCAAAATATGTAGTTTTTGCTATAAATTGTACATAGATTGTTTGGATGAAATAGATGCTAAAGAACATTGGAATAACCTTTCAAGATCTAGTGGTTATACATTGTGATAATACAAGCACAATGAACATGTAAAAGAATCCTATAATGCATTCAAAGTCTAAACATATTTCAATCAAGTATCACTTTTTGAGACACAAGGTTGAAGAAAAGGAAGTCAGATTGGAGTACATCAGTACAAAGGAGAAAATAATAGATATATTTACCAAACCTTTTCCAAAAGATACTATTTAATATCTCAGAGGTATGCTTGGGGTGAGAACCCCTCCTAGTGAGAACTAAATGATGTAGGAATGCATTAGTCCAGTATTTATCAAAGCTATATCATTCTCTGGACTTGATGCTTGGATGCACTCCTTAGGAGGAGTGATCGTAGAACATAACAAAGCATATATGGGTGATCAAGCACCTAGTTTTTTGTAGACATGAAGATTTGAAAAAAGATACACATTCTAGAGGTGAGATGAATAGAGAAAGAAAAGAGATATGGAACTTTCCATTGATGTCAAAGGGGGAGAGATTCGGGTGATAAACCCCTATTTCGTTAGGGGGAGTTGTGAAGAGGATATTGAGAAAGTTCTACTAAGAAGGATACTTTTGGGTTGATGGTGTTTCACATATGTTTCCATCAATGCCAAAGGGGGATATTGTTGGAATTTTTTTTGTTTGAGGTGTTGACATTCATATTTTTTTATTGATGTCAACATATGTTTCAGTTGGATGCATTAGAATTTTTAGAAAGATTGGTGCTCACAGGTACAAGAAAGATAGAAAGTTGTGTATCGACAGTGTATTGTGTTTCAGAATATGCAAGCACAAATTTATGTAGAGGGAAGTATGTACACCTTATATCTAAGTTTGTTGTATTTTATATTGTTGTTTGCATGAGTTATTGTTGTTTTGGTGAAGACTTGTTACAAAAAAGTGAGAGAGGATTATGACAAAGATGGCCTCTGAGTTTTTGGGATAACTTGGATGTAAGCATGAGTTATGGTATGAAAGCTTAAGGCATTACATAAGACACATAGTAGAACACTCTATGATATCCTTGGGTCGCTAGGATTGTGGAGATGTCAGATGTGGTGTGTGGACTTGCGAAGATCTATTTGGGGCTGACTAGAGGAGATAAAGTGTTCAGTGGATGGAGAGCATGGATTTTGGATCTTGGCATGTAAATGATGATTTGTATTTATTATTTATTTTTTTTAAGGTACCGTGTGCATCTTAGCAAGGGTCTATGTAATTTTTTGTGCATTGGGGAAGTCTTAACAAGTTGACCTAATTGCTTATTGTAACTTGTATAAAGGAAAGTCATTCCTTGTTGTAGGTGATGGAGGTATGGGAGATTGTGAGCATGTGGATGTGAGTTTTGCAGGATGTAAAGTAGTGATTATGTTTGTAATGTACTTCATTGGAACTGTATAGGCAAAGAAAGTTTCTATCAGTCAGTTCATTGTTATAAGTATGCTTTCATACTTTTCTTTGGATAGTGGATCCATAAGGTGGGTTTAACCTTCACATTCAGGTAGTGTGTTGGGGTAGTGAGCTCTTCATTTTATTCAACTCCTAATAGGGTTGAAGGGAATCCTAATAGGGTTTGTCCTTTAATAGGGACTTTGTACTGGGTGTAATAATCAGCTCCTAACATGGCTAGATCTCCTTACATAGATACTATATTTTTAGTACATTATTTGTGGGCATCATTCCCACTAGAGTTTTTCCCTTAACAGTGTTTTCCTTGACAACAAATACTTGTATTATGTTTTTGTTCTTGAAGTGTTCAAATTTGCATTAAGTAATTTGTGTATAAGGTTAAAGTTTAAATATTTGGCACACAAGTGATTCACCCCCCTCTCAATTGTGTTATTCCTAACATATATGACTACTCCTAATTTTAATGATATAGATAGGACTCAATTTTATAACACTCTTGCACAATAAAATGAAAGGGAGATATACTTAACAAATGTAGAAAGAGATATGTAAATACTCATCAATTTTATGCAAAATTAAATGAACTAGTTGAACATGAAACTAGTGAAGACCATATCAAACCGTCAAACATGAGGATCCAAGGCATAAAGGGGGAATATAATACCAAAATCAAAATGGAAATCTCATTCATCAGGTTCACTAAAAATATACACATGGTGACAAGGCAAGCAACATAAAGGGTAGATTACTCCTTTTCAAACTTGCACACTTCAAAGGAAGATGTCCTAATAGGCACAAGTAGGTGCTAAGAACCTAATGGGATGATGATCCTTCTCTAAATATATAAATCATGAAATGGAGAGAGGGAGAATGAATATGATAATGCAATGTAGAAGGATAATTAAGAAAATATAGACAAATTAGGAAATTACTGACTAATAAACAATTGCCAGAAATCATAAATGACCCGAAATGAGATCTAGACGACAGAATTGACATGTAGTATAAATTTGAGCTGAAAGTGTAGGGAACAAAATGGTTTTCTCTATGTTCCATGTGTTTTTGGCTAAATTTTTTGGGGAATCTCCGTTAAGTCCCCGACCCATCCACAAAAGTTATGACAATTGTACCTCTTATTCCTACACACAACAAATAATGGGAAAAAGGTTGGATAAAGGGGTTTGCCTCAATCAAACCTGTATTTAGGAATCAACCATAAAAATGAATTGAAATTGCATAAAGGAATGCATATAAAAAGGTAAATGTTTGATTCACCTTGATTCTATCTTCATGAACATATGTAGTAATGAATCATATTCATGAAGATACTTGAATGTTGTTTGAATTGTAGGTGTTGACCTTGGAATGTAGAAATGAATCAAGGATGCCCTCACAAATACATGTATCTATGAACACCACTCCTAGATCTTAAATGTTGTTGTGCTTGATAATTACTTTCTATGAGAGGAAAATGTATGTGGATAGGTAGAAAGGATATTCTTTCTTGATTGAGAACTCCTCTACTTGAACTTCATGGGAGAAAAGCTTGCTACATTAGAGAATATTTCCTTTAAAATATTGTGGTTAATTGAAGAAATGTTAGATCTTGCATGATCAACATTAGTTCCTGAATCCACCTTGATTTCCAAATGCTTGATTACAGATCTCATGATTGCTTGATGAAAACTTCATCTCAAAATGAGGAGAGATAGGGTGTCTATATACCTCTCAAATATTTTAAGATTTAAAATTAAGTCAGGTCGACCATGGGAGCTAAATTCTAATGAAAACACTGCTACGGGGCCCTAGTTCAAATTTGGGCCAATTTATGCCAGAACATAACATTTCAAAATTTTTTTCTTAAGAGAATATGATGATGTTAGAACTAGGTGTCATGATGATGAGGTAGATGTTAGGAATGGGAACACTAAGAAGGGGGGTGAATCAGTGTTCTATATTTTATTACTTTTTTTGATATCTTCAATCTTAACTTTATTGCTTAAGTACTGAACTAAATATCAATGCAAGTAAGATAAACAACCATAACACATAACACCAAATATGATTATGGGGAAACCAAAATAGGTAAAAATCCTGGTGGGAATTGACACCCACTAAGAACTGCACTAGTGTTTTATGATCCTTGTTAGAAGATCTTGCAACCATGTTAGGAGTTGATCTTTACAATGCTTTTAGTACAGTGACCTGGTCAAGGGTCGGACCCTGTTAGGAGTCTTTTACAATTAACCATGTTATGCATGAGGACACACTATCTGGGAGCACACTGCTCAAAGGGATGAAGGCTGCAACCTTCTGGAAATCAGATACACACTATATCTGCAAGGTGAACTATTGTTGTGACACTGCTTGTATGATCAGTTCCTTTTGTGCACTGATGCTTTAGCCTCTTATAAAGCACTACAACATCTTAACTACTCTTCACATACTCTAATCTTCTTCTACCAATCTCTATATCCAATTCCTCTTTTAATTACAAGGGCATTTGTCTTATTTATATTCGCATACAAAACTATTCATCAAGTCGGCCTATAATTAATTACATACAATGCTTCCAACTGTATTGGCTCAAGCGTGTTTACATATAATAATATTAACATGTCTATGACCTAAATACAATAGGCACATAGCCTTTACAAAATAATATTATGATTGCTAACCAAAATACCAACAATCGGCTCTATACTTTGTTATGTTATGCTGCTCACTGACTGTGTCACTTCAAATGGTTGTATCTTCATCATACTGACTCATCTAATCATGTTCTCTTAGAATTAGCATGATTACATACCAATAAGCTTATCTTCAAGGTCACATGTCATAAATCGGTCATACACACATGCGCTGATGCTTTGATCACCTAGTGCTCTGCTGACTGACGAGTCTTTCATACTTAACCAAATTTTGATGTTCTAATTGCTTGCGCTGACTCCATAACATCATATGACTTTGTTTCCATAATGAAAACACTAAATCATAGTCATATACATTAGTATAGTCAACTTGCCAACAATCTCCCCCTTTGTCATTAATGGCAACAAAGGAATATGGCCAAGTTACTAACTGTATCTTTTACAAAATTTTCTAACATATACTCTAACTTATATCTCCATTTTACTCCCCTTTACATCATATACATAGCTCCATATTCTCCTTTATATAATCTACTCCCCCTTTGACATTAATGATAAAGGTGCTCAAAAATATGTATCTACAAGTACTTACAAGGTGAGTACATCCAGATATGCAATCTTCAAGTTCTGGATCTCTTGCTGGCAAAATGTAGTTAGTGCATTGACTATTTGGAGATGGGCACACAAAGCATATTTCAACTTCTCCATCTTCTCTAGATCTGAATTAGGACCTTGATCATATGTCACCCTAGTGGCATCAATCTCCTTGATATTTTGATTTAAGACATCCAATGAGGGTGCAAGAGCATTTCTTAGCTGAGTTTGCCTTGCCCTTATCTTAGACATTTCTTTTTCTACCTTCTCTATCTTATCCACTTGTCATTGGTAAACATTGTTACACATATTTATATTTGTGGAGGGATCTTCCACTGATTTCCTTATTGCATCTATCATAGCTTCTGCTTCCTGAATTTTCTTGTAAAGATCTGCAGTCAGTTTGTCTTGGTTCGTACAATCTTCTATGATCTTTCTTCCCTTTATTGCAAAGTCTTTTAACAAAGCTTGACCAACCTTTAAAGAGCTAAGGTCAAGTGAAAAGTTCCCTACTATTTCATTCAATCTCTTCTTATGATATTTCTTTTTTGCCACCTTGGATGCAGATTCTTCAAGGCTAGAAAAGTTTTCTTTGAAACATGTCATAATGGAGCTGACATCATCTACTAAGTGTATGCTTGACACTTTCTTGTCTGCAGGTAATAATTTGTTCAAAATGTTGACTGATTCAACAAACAATGGATTCCTCATAACTTGTTTTTATTTTTCCTTCTCCATTGCAAGCACACCGATCTTAATTAAGTCTTCTTCTCCCCACAAGTCTAGACTAGTAGTGTCAGGAGTCAAACTTGACAACAATGATGCTGATGGAGTGAGAGGTGTGCTATTTATCACATCTATTTTTACTTTTATGGGTACTTCAATAGATGGCTTATTTGTTGGCTCATTTTCCTTCTCTTCTTCTCCTTTCTCCTCTTCTTCCTCTTGTCATGTCAAGTCCTTAATCTGAATTTCTTCTTGTTGCTTCAATGAATTATCACCACAAAGAATTTATGCTTCCTTAGTGCTCACAAATGCCTCTTCAAACTTATCCAAGTCCTTATCTATGGCTGCCATAGATATCTCAACATTATCTATCATTATTATGTCTTTCTTGACTTCAGGCATGGGCGCAGATACCATTGCCTCTGTGGGTGTTGTCACTATGGGCTTCGAGTCCCATGGACCTATCATAGGTGCATTTGTGACCTCAACTACTTTGGCTTGCTCAATAGATGCTTGGGTTGTGGGTGCAAATGTAGGTTGCATGAGTTGTTCTAGAAACACCTTCTCAAAGGATTTTTTTGTCTCCTTGGCAATCAATTCATAATCCTTATTCATAATGTAAGGTTCTCATCTTATTTCTAAGGTGCGGCTTTACTAAATCCATTAATAAGGCCTTCTCTTCAATTGAGCACACTGGTAGATTGTCATCCAATGTCTTTTCTCTGATTTTGAAGTCTTCTTCAGTAGCTTGTCTTTTCAAAGTATCCAAAATATCCCAAATCTTATCTGGAATCACTATCTTTAGTTCTAGCACAGTCTTCTTGAATTTGATCATATGTTTGATTAGCATATCATGGATCTCAGATTTGTCTATCTCATGATATCTATCATAATTTTTTTATATCTGGTCAATCCTACCTTCATCTATCACTTTGGATCTCAACACTTGTAAACTTGGTAGGAATCCTACCTCAGGAGGTGGTTGAACATTTTGGCCTCTATTTCTTGTGGCTCTTGCGGATGGATAACTAGAGACTATCTGCTTATTCCTCCTTGTTATCTTACTAGGCTCTAGTGGTGGAGTGGAATCACTAGGAGTGGGTGCAGGGGTGTTATCATATGTCTTCTTCTCCTTTTCTTTGGGATCATCTATTTTCTCAATTTTTATTTTCTTCTCCTTAGGGTCATCACTCTTCTCTATTTTGACATTAGAGGAGGGTGTGCTCTCAAGTTGCATAGAAATCTTGGCTTCCCTTGCCTTATCTAGGTCCGTGTGAGTCACACCATAAATCTTCAAAATCTCATAGGTGATTTTGGTGGATTTTCTCTTGGTTGCAGCACTATTTAGGACTGCATCTACTTGTTTAGTTTTCTCTTCATATGTGCCCCATCTTGGCTCATTGGGATCTTTGGGTGTTGACAATAAAACTTGTGCATAGGCTTCCAAAACCTGTTCTTCCACTTCATAGCCAAGTGGATGGATCCACTTAGTTCTGGGCTCCATTGTTTCCATGCATGTGATGTATATTTCTACCATGAAACAAATACTATCCTTATACTTCTGAACTATACTCTTAGGTATTCTATACCTTCTCTACATCTTTATCCTGAATGTTTTGAGTTCTAGTTCCATGAATTCTTTAAGGGTGCTCGCTGAGGATGCCTTGAAAGAAATCTAAGGCATAGTGGGAATGTAGTCTTGTCCAGATAAAGATCTGACACCTTACCAACTATATGGTAGTGCATATAGATAATCAGTGATCCAAATCTAAATATCTTACTCTTATCATGTTTTATTGCCTTGATATTATCCATGAATTGTGCGCACAAGATCTCACACAAGTTGAATTCATAATTCTCTTTCACTATCTTGATGGATGACAAAATAGTGGCTACAGACACACTATTGATCATGTTTGCATGATGAAACCTATAACCAAGAATCATAGCCATTAACTTGATTTCTTTCTCCTTAATTGGTTCTATGGCCATACTACGCTTGTCACTACGTGATTTACAAGCCTGCTCAACCAACTTTCTGGCATCCTTGCGAGTGGGAAGGATGGTGCCAGTCTTGGGTAATCTAGTCATCTCATGGATTAGGTATGAAGTGATGCGAACTAGAACTTCACCTATCCAGATTAGGTCATCATGAATTCTACTCAATAGGATCTTGATCCATTTGGATTCATAGAACTCTTAAGCTATAGCATACTCTATAATGGGGTTGCCTTCCAATTGTGCGAACTCATCAGTGAATGTCTTGTTTGGATTCATCATGGTTTCTAGGTGTGACCTTATTCTGTCCAAACCAACTAGTTCCTTCTTGCAATATATGTATGCGTGTATGTCTTCTACGTGCATAACACCCATTGGGGTTCTAGAAAAGGCTCCTTCTAGGTCATCTAGGGTGGATTTGAATGGATGCTTCTTAAATACATATCTTTTCCTTTCAGCAACATAAAAAATGATAGGAGTAGCCATAACTTACATGGTGAGTTGCTCAAATATGTCTGTAAGGGTTTCTAAATTGTTGCATCCAAACTAGGGCTTGCAATAATCTATCTTCCTTCTTCATTGATAAATCCAATTGCAATACTTCTCAACTCAACTGCTAGAACTCCTGTGATCTCCAAATGCTCAAACTTGATTGCAAGTGTGTGATCAATGAATCTCTGGTGACTATAAAGTATTTTTTGGCCATTAGTGCTTGCCGCATAAACATAGAATGCAACTGTGAATTTCATTTTGTTAGAAAGTAAAGTCCACCAAGATAACTGAGAGGGGGGGTGAATCAGTTATCAAATAATTATAAATTTTATCATCTTCAAAAACATTAAACCATTTAATCAATATAATTACCAACCATAGAAAGATATTCATACACAATAACACAATGACACAAGATATGTTGACTAGGGAACCTCTTGATCAAAGAGTAAACCCTGGTGGGAATGATGCCCACAAAAGATGCACTAATATGAATATTCCTTGTGAAAGGATGGACTCTGTTAGGATTCTTATGAAATACATTCAGTACATATGAATCCCTGTTAGGAGATTTTGAATCCCTGTTAAAAGATTCTAACCCTATTAAGAGTTATGGAAGACAGAAGGACCCACTGCCCAAACAGCTTCAGGGTAAGATCACTGAACACACTATCCAAATAATCTTTTTATTACTCAATAGAATAATATGTTACCTCTTCTTTGACTATGCCAAACCGCACTTACTATTACACCAGATCTCAATTTCAAATCTCTATACCTCACATGTCTTCCTTCACAAATTCGCTTTCATACTTAGCTCTTTTCTTCACTTCATGCATACAACATCACACACAACCACCACTACAATAAGGAAATACATTCCTTCCTTTATACCACACTCAAATAATTACAAATGAGTTGGCATACAATTACAACATAAAAGTTTCTACATGCTACATCAAAATTACACAAAATTGTCAGCTTCCAACTACAATAAATCTTCACTCGTGTGACCTCAAAGTTTGCATTGTCATCCACATCACTATCAATGTGTCTTCAACTTCCCTTTAGCTATGCAAAACTAGATTCTATCTCGATTAGGAGATATCATCCGATTTCCACAAACCGCTACTCAGGAACACTGCCTGAATACTGCTTCCACAAAAGTACTCATAACTTCCATGAATAAATGAATTATTGTCTGCACTCTTAACCATAGACATATAACATATAAGAGAGTATATCCTCACCATCACATATCTCCAACTACAATAACCCACGTGCGCTAATCCAAACTCTGTCTACTGCTTTGCAACTCTCCGGTAAATCACCGTGTTGACATCAATGACAATCATAGTCATGAATGCAACAACATCTGCTACAGAATGGCTGCCAAACATTTAGCATTCATTCCTAACACATTCTTTGTTTCTGTTATCAATCAGGTAGTGCGCTCTTGTATACTGCATCAAATAGTCTCCAAATAGTTGTAGTCTAAGACACATACTCTGAGAGTGAGTATACCAGCCGAGTAGGGGTCTAGAGCTAATCTAGCTCCCCCTATGACCATGATGGTCATTTAAACCATAAATAGGAGGTGTGTCCATTATGGATGCATCCTCAACTATTTCATCAACATTATCCTTCTTTTCTTCCTTCCAAATCAAGCTTGCACAAACTTGACTTCTCTTGCTTCATCCAAAAAACATCCTTCTAACTTTTAAGGGCTTCCCTATCTTTGCGCTTTTGTTCTGCAGAACCTAGAGATGTGTTTAGCCTTATTACATGAGTGACAAATGACTGGAGGCCTCATATTCCTCGGTGCATTGATGTGAGTTACTAATTTTCACTGTCTAGTTGTATGACCATTAAAATTGCATATCTGACATGTGATGTTCTAAGGACTTCTTACATTCTACTGTGGATGACTTCTTTGATTTTGTTGATTCTGATTTCTTTGATTTGATCTACAATTCATATCTCTATGACCAAACTTATTGCATGAATAACAATAGCCATTGAAAGGTCTTACTCTTTACAATCTCTTGCTATGTGACCTTTCTTGTTACAAGCATAACAAGTTTTGTTTACTGGCTTGTGCTCATCTTTAGGTGGTCCAGCTTCAACTTCTGTATGATTTCCTATCTTCTTAGCTTTTGTAGATTCTTTTGATGCTTTCTTTTTTGCTTGCATGTCATTGATATGATTTTGTGCTTCATTGAATCCAATACCGCTGGTATCTCCTTTAATCTTCTATGCATACAACTGTGACTCTATTAGATCCTTTCTTGTGTGCAACTTGTCAATGTGATTCTTTTCCTCAGTCAATTCAAATTCCATCTTTTTCTTGATGTTCTCTAACTCCAATATTTTCATGTTTGCTTGCCTTAGTTCTTCATCTAACTGCTTGTTTTCTTTGACCTGTTCTCCATAGGCTTCTTGATTGTTGATTAAATTTTCATCTAATTCTTCAATCTTATCTTTTAGAGACGTGTTTTCCTCATTCATCTTTTTGACCATTTTCCCTAAATCATTTGTAGAACAATCTTTCAAGTCTTTTCTTAGTTTCTTGATGAATGCTTTGGATTCAATAACTTCTAACTTCAGTTCTTCAAATTTTTTTTCTGATCTGTCAAGATCGTCAAGAGTTGCTTCAAGATTCTTTTTCAGATGTTTCACTTCTCCCTTATCCATGATCTCCTCAAGTGGTTAAAATTCTTTGCTAAGGACCAAAGCTTTGATACCAATTGTTAGGAATGGGAACACTAAGGGGGGGTGAATTAGTGTTCTATATTTTATTACTTTTTCTAATATCTTGAATCTTAACTTTATTGCTTAAGTACTGAACTGAATATCAATGAAAGTAAGATAAAAAAAACCATAACACATAACACCAAATATGATTATGGGGAAACCCAAATAGGTAAAAACCTCAGTGGGAATTGACACCCACTAAGAACTGCACTAGTGTTTTATGATCCTTGTTAGAAGATCTTGCAACTGTATTAGGAGTTGATCTTTACAATGCTTTTAGTACAGTGACCTAGTCAAGGGTCAGACCCTGTTAGGAGTCTTTTACAATTAACCCTATTAAGGGTGATGACACACTGTCCGGGAGCACACTGCTCAAAGGGGTGAAGGCTACAACCTTCTGGAAATCAGATACACACTACACTTGCAAGGTGAACTATTGTTGTGACACTACTTGTCTGATCAATTCCTTTTGTGCATTGATGCTTTAGCCTCTTGTAAAGCACTACAACATCTTAACTGCTCTTCGCATACTCTTCTCTACTTCTACCAATCTCTATATCTCATTCCTCTTTTAATTACAAGGGCACATGTCTTATTTATATGCGCATACAAAACTATTCATCAAGTCGGGCTATAATTAATTACATACAATGCTTCCAAATGTATTAGCTCAAGCATGTATATATATAATCATATTAACATGTCTATGACCTAAATAAAATAGGCACATAGCCTTTACAAAACAATATTATGATCGCTAACCAAAATACCAACAGTCGACTCTATACTCTATTTTGTTATGTCGCTCACTAACTGTGTCACTTCAACTGGTTGTATCTTCATCATACTGACTCATCTAATCATGTGCTCTTAGACTTATCATGACTACATACCAATAAGCTTATCTTTAAGAGCGCATGCCATAACTTGATCATACACACGTGCGTTGATGCTTTGTTCACTTGGTGCTCTTCTAACTGTCCAATCTTTCATACTTAAGCAAATTATGATGGTCTAACTGCTTGCGCTGACTCCATAACATCATATGACTTTGTTGCCATAATGACAACACTAAATCATAGTCATATACATCAGTATAGTCAACTTGCCAATAGTAGATGCATGAAAAGAAGAATTAGGTTGCAAGGATGAAGCATAATGAACATTAAATCTTGAAATCACAAAAATGGAATAAAATAAGCATCTAATTGTGGGTGCTAACTTTTTAGGATGGTACAATTTGAGATTAGTAAATCTCTTAGATTCCTAATAACAGACCTGACCTTAGAGTAAACCTCTTGATTTTTGAGAAATCCTTCAAAGCTTCTCAAGTTCTCCTTGAGAGATTGAATCTAGCCAAATTGAATAGTAAGAGAATATTTGTGTCCCACTATGGGAGGAGAATCTAGTGGAGAGTTTTTTGGAGTAGAATTCTTGGACCCAAATTTAAGATTATTATTATGTTACAATATTAGACCGGCAAAAAAATGTGATATAGAGAGGTTAATAGGATCCAAATTGCTGGTAAACATTATGCTTGGTCTAGTTGAACTATACTTATGTGGAGGAATATTGGGCCTCACAAATCTTCTTATGACAATTCCCAAAGCACTCTAAATCATGAAGCTCATAGAAGGGCCTCACAACATCCAAAAAGATTCTTTAAAGATAATTAGAGTTTGAAAATTGGTTCATTTAAGGTTCACCAAAATGTGGAAAGGGGAATTTTCTATCCTCAAGATTGATAGAATTCCTAATGAGTGAATTGACCCTCGTGCCACCTCACTTCTACTAGCACTCTAGTGAGATAAGGTGATCAAGACAACTTAATTGATAAAAGATGTATTTTAAGACTTTGACGAAAAGTAATGTGGAATAAAATAACTAAATTAACTAAACCACACTAATAGATACAAATATTTTGATTATTGGAAGAAGCTAATTGTTAGGACTAATTTCTAAGATCTACAAGCTTAGTGCCTCAAACACACATGCAAGTCTAAGACTACAACATAAATGCAAGATGTCTATATGGCATGTGTGCATCCTATATGATAGGGTACATAAAATTAGATATAAAATTGAGACACCAACTAAATTAACAGAAAGTAAACTAAGCTAGTAATAGTAAATGAATGTATATGATTATATAGTGGAAATAACATAAATGAAAAAGAATAAAGGAGAGGAATATGCTCATAGGGAAGAATGTAGAAGAATTCCATGATTTGTTCCTCTTCGTCAACAAAAACCTACACACACATATACAAAAAGGAAATTATTGGGGTTGTTTGGAGACTTACCTCTATCAAGTCCCTTATTTGGTGTTTCTACCTCCACATTAGCTAGCTAGATAGATAATCAATGATAGATAATAGAGAGACAATGGACAATGATAGATAATAAAACTAATAATACTATGATAAGGAGAATATGATATGCTAAATGAAATGTGGGACAAGTGACTCCCCTTAAAATCCATGAAGTTAGAGCTCAATGGAGTGAAAGAAATGTGACAATAGTGAAAAAGATGATATGTTGTGAAAACCAAGATGCTATAAAATAACTATCTCAAGATGCAAGAAAAATCTCAAATAAATATAGAAGTGTTGTAGAAGAGAACCAAATCGTGTGGGAGAAGCAAAATGTAGCCAAGAGAGACCAAATAAAGCTCAAAGATAGAGTTTAAAGAAATTTGAATGATTCTCGACATCAGTGTAAGGTGGTGAGAGACATTACATTGCAAGGGTGGCAGTTGTAATGTCTCAACAACTTATTGCATATTTGTAGATTTGCAAGAAAAACACACATTGCACAAACATCTCTACAAGGTGCATGCATCCCGTGTCAAAAAGACCATGTGGTCAAGAATCTTGGTAGAAAAAGACAAGTGATATGGAAGGATGTGGAGGCTTATGTGACATTTTTGTTTTTTAGCTAAGGTAGGAGCATCATATAATGTAAATTATGCAGGGTACAATTTTAAGACACTACAAAACCTTTTCCTTAACACCTTACGTAGAACATGGGCCAAATGCATTCATAATTAGCCAATTTCACCAATTTTTCTTCTTAGCCAGCCATTGAACCCTATTATCAAAAAGTTCCTTTAACCTTTAATATCCTTGACACACCCATACTTCATTGGTGATACCAAAATCTAATAAGTGAAATGGAAGAGGAGACTCATAGACACATGTGTCTTCTTTCCTTTCTCAATGTAGTGACTTCTTATTTAAATATGCCCTGCTAGCAAGCCTTTTTCCATGATCTCTCAAGGAGGCCTTTCTAAACTATTTTTTCTTATTTCCTAATCTCTCTATCTTCTATTTTGAGCAACTAAAAAACCAATTCCTTTAGATTTTCAGGAAAACATTGGATCATAGAGAAAGTTCATTAATTTGGTTAATTGAAAGCAAGTGCCACATGAGAAGGTTATTGATTTTATTTCAAGATATTAGTCTCTTTACTATCAAATATTGTATGTCTTAGATTAAAAAATCAAATTGGTGTTTAAGGGTAAACTACAATTGGTATTAAGGATGAAGTTTCTTTTAATGAAGAACATTTCTTTTCCTTTTTTTATGTATGATGTTATGTGACTATCAACAAATGTTGATATAGTACGAGGGATCTACCTCATCCTCTCATCCTAATTTCAATGGAGCTATGTCTTCCCCTAGAGGGTCAAATAAAAATAAAGTCATTTATAATCTTATAACTATATCTTAGACATCTCAAATAGATACACTCAAGTCACAACAAAATAGAGTTTATAAAAAATCTATCTGATTCATATGAAAATGTGTTATTTTATTAAAAGATAATCTAATAACCATTGTTGAAAAATGAATGCTCCTTGATAATAATCCAATCCCCACTTGGTATGATGTGCATGTGTTTGCCAATACCATCAAGTGCTAGGTCATGAAATCAAGCATTGTGTGAATCTTCAACACACCATTCAAAACCACATAGATAATGGTGTCATCCTTGGTGGTAAAAAGAAAGAAAAGAACTAGTGAATTGATAAGTAAAATAGACAACCGTAAATATACATAAAGCCCTTTCCTACTCATTCTTCAACTTCATAATTGAGTCTTCTTCTTATGGGCTTATGGGTTATGAGAATGCCAATATGGTGATTATAACTCCTATCTCTCCCACATACCATAAAATGAACTTCATGGAAATATATTTTACATCAAATAATTTATCTTTTAATGGAGAATATTTCCATTGTACATTCCTACTTAGATCAACCTAAACATAGTCACCAATTTTATGGTTTATCCTACCAATAGAGTTAATGTTATAATAGAAGGAACATTGTTCAACAATAGTCTCCATAGAAAGAAGTATGAGGAGTCTAAGGCTACCATTCATACTCATGAAAACCTTTCCCTACAACCTCTTGGTTCCATTTATTTGTTGATCCTTGTGGGACCCAAGATAATGGACACAATATTTGTTATAATTTTTAACCATCATTTGTTCAGATAAAGCCAAACATTCCTTCTCTAGTTCTCATGAACATGATAGCCTTAACTTTCCATAAGATTTTAAAATTTCCTCATGATGGCATTGTGCACACCATTATACACAAGATGCAAACCACTAGTGTCACATGGAGGTTTCTCAATTGGTCATTTCTAGATACCTTGGTAGGGATCATTTTACCCCATGTCGACTCTTTATATAATGTATATTATAGGTGCAAGATTTATGGTCAAATTTTTTATAGGAAAATGGTGTCTCAACCTTGCATTTTCATAAGGTAACTATTTATAGTAAGTTTATATTTGAGAAAAAAATGGTCTAAATTTTTATTTAAAGCTACAAATTAGCTAGATAAGCATGCTAGTAGAATTTCATTGAAAGATCATCCCTAGATTTTAAGCTATTAAAGTTTTTATTTTTTAAGTTGTTAAAGAAAGTTTAGAAGTCAATTTTGAAACCCTTGAAGGATTCTAAATATCTCTAAAGTATTTTTTATTAACGTAACATTTTATAGTTTGATAGAAATGCTACAATATTTTTGGTGCTTGAAACAGTTCGTCAATTATACACTTGGCTAAAAAGTTATGGCCTCCAAAAGTTGATCTCATGAAATAGGAAATAAAAAATTATGTTGGACACATAATTGAGCTGTAAAAAAAATTGAGCTACACATGTTGGTATACAATTTGACGTGCATCATAGGTCATCTTAGATTAGAGATAAGATGGGCATCACATTTTGGATGGTTTTAGACCATGATATTGCAATATTATTTGATGATTTCATGTATTGTATCTTTTATAATTAGGTGTGTGAGGTGATGTTTTTGTATTAGAATCTTATAGTTTTTGAGTTACCTATAGATATTTGGTTGATAATACTCATGTGAGAAGTTTTCTATGCAAGTATATTGTATTCTTTTAATTTATGAATAATATATTGGGTGGATTTGGAGTGTGGAGTTTTTATCCCCAAAGGGTTTTACGAACCTAAATCATTGTGTTTGTGGTATGCATACTAATTATGTTTATTTTTAAAAAGTTTTTGTAACTATTTTAAAGGTTTGAGAAAATTTTGCATAAAACTCCTCTCAAGGTTAGTGTAGAAAGTTGTTTTGCCACCTTAATTTTCTTACAAGTGGTATAAAAGCTTAATCACCTTTTATTTCAATTGTCGATTGTTGGATTTTTTGAGTTAATCTAGATTTGAGTGGAGCTTGTGTAGAAGATACTTTGTAATCTTATTGCAAGAATTTTTAGATAGAAAGCTTGTATAGGAGAATAGAGGTGGAGAATTTTTTTGGAAATAATTTTGAGATGTGAAAGTTGAAGATGGAAGATTTGTTAATACATCGACATCTATGGGATGATCTTAATGAGAGTGTTTTGAGACCTATAGCTATAACTAAGATTGATAAATATAATGTTATATACCGTAAAGCCAAGGGTCTAATCAAGTTGTTCTTGACAGACTCTATTCTAATCAATTTCCATAGGGAGACCTCTACAAGCAAACTATGAAAGGAGCTTGGTGATATGTATGAATCCAAATATTTTCTAGATAAGATTTTCTTGAGGAATAAAGTATATTTCTTGAGAATGGAAGAGGGTGGATGAATTATAGACTACCTAGAAGTATTCAGTATGTTGGTGGCTCGATTGGCATATTGTTGGTATATCAAGATGGATGAGGAGGAGAAATGTTAGATATTGCTTTTTTCTTTACCTGAATCATGGGATTCTATTATTGTGGCCATCGACAGTAGTCAAGTTATTTTGAAAACTAAAGATGTGGTGGGTTCTTTTCTTTCTTAAGATATGCGGAGGAAAGTATACATAGATGCGAAGGAGGCCATAATTATTCATGGAAGACCTAATGAAAAAGGAAAGAAGAATGAGAAGCACAATAAATCCAAGTCTGGGGGGATTCAAATCTCCTAAAAGTCCAAATTTATTTGCTAGAATTGTGGCAAGCCTGTATATATTTGTAAGGAATGCAAAGAAGAAAATAAGGTGAAATTTGGATCTAATTCTATGACCAAGAAGGAAAATGGTGATTCATTTATTGTGGCTTAGGAAACTCATGCAAGGAATGATGCATGTTTAATTGACTTATGTGCATTTTTAATATGACCTCTAGTAAAGATTAGTTTTTTGAATGTGAAAAATTTGATGGAGGTGTACTTACGTGATTATTATCATTTAGATATTATTGGTTGAGGTAAAGTTATAATTGGGTTTCCTCCCAGTAGAATACAAAAGATCAATGGTGTGTTATATATCCCTAGATTAAGACAAATTTGTTATTTGTGAGTGAACTAATAGATTCAAGTATGTAGATATTCTTTTATGATATATGATGTGAAGTGGAAAGAGGTGTTATGGTGATTTATATAGGTGTCAAATTTGACACATTGTATAAGCCAAATTCATATACTACTGAGTGTAGTAGTACTTCTATGAATACCAAATTTGTGGATAATTTTTTGGAAAAGGTGAATGTTTCATCTTTGGCAGGTGGTCATGGATTTTGGGTACCTAAGGTGCTTTTTATTTTTGGACAATGTTACTTGGAAATAAGACTATGTTATGGTATCAAAGAGTTGGCCACATTGGAGATAAGGGTCTAAAGACCAAAAAACCAAAAACCTTGTTGAAGGTTTGAATGATTGTAATCTTGATTTTAATTTCTATGAGCATTGTATTTATGAAAAAAATACTCCATTCAATTTTATTTGTGCTCTCATAAATCTTGTGGTGTGTTGGTTGTTATTGTTCCTTCCATTGGAAAATCTACATATTATATTTCATTTATTAATGACTATTGTAGAATGACATGACTATATTTTATAAAGAGTGAATTTAATATTTTAGTTAATTTAAATAATTTAAAGAAATAGTTGAATTGTAGACTAGAAAGAAAATAAAATGTTTGAGGACTAATAATGGTAGTGAAATTTGTTCTAATGATTTTGATAGATT
This sequence comes from Chamaecyparis obtusa, assembly GCA_027943335.1. NCBI lineage: Eukaryota > Viridiplantae > Streptophyta > Pinopsida > Cupressales > Cupressaceae > Chamaecyparis > Chamaecyparis obtusa. The sequence continues at coordinate 1,277,591 of BSBK01004397.1, read as the reverse complement.
CTATCAAGATTTTGCCATTCATAGTTAATAGACAACTCTGTATTCTCCATGGTGGAATGGAGTTGAAAAAAAGATGAATATGACACTAATGGAGAAGGCTAGGAGTATGTTGAGTGGTGCTAGCCTAGAACAAAATTTTTGGGTTGAGGCTATTGCCACTGCTTGCTACCTGATTAACAAATCTCATCCATCAACTCTTGTTGATAAAAAATCTATGGTGCCATGGTTGGGTCACGAGTCTTCATTGAGAAATATTACATTTTTTTGGTTGTGAGGCATATGCACATGTGCCAAAGGAGAAGTGAACAAGATCAAAGAAGAAGGATTTGAAATGTATCTTCATTAGATACAATTATGGTGTGAAATGATACAAGCTTTGGGACTCTATTGCTTAGAAGATGATACATAGTAGAAGTGTTATTTTTAGAGAAACTAACACTCATTTGGTTAGTTTATAACCCCCCAAAATAAATATAATATGTAATTCAACTTCCTTCTACACATAAAAAAGTTGAATCAAGACCCCTGGATATACAAGAAGTTGAGGAGAGCTCATTTAGCATTGAATCTTCATAATAGGAGAAAGAACATCCAACACAACTTGTTCAAAGGTCTACAATACATAGAAAACCACTTGGAAGGTATTCACCTAATGATTGGAAATGCATTTTCTCTTTAGATAGTAACAAAGATGAACATAGATCTACATAAAAGAGATTAGGTATGAATGATTTTGAATCCTTGAAGATAGCTATGGATGAAGAGATGACAACTTTGAAAAATAATGAAACATGAGATCTTGTACCATTGTTTGAAGTAAAAAAATATGTTGGTTGCAAAATGACGTTCAAGAAAAAGACTGGTTTAGATGGAGGTATTGGGGATTATAAAGCAAGGTTGGTTGCAATAGGATACTCTCAGGTTAAGGGTGTTGGTTATGGTAAGATATTCTCTCCAATTGCAAAAATGTCATCCATTAGATTTTTGATTTGTTCTGCTATCAATTATGATTTAGAGGCTGACTAAATGGATGTGTGAGATTTGATTTTATTCATGGTGATTTGAGGAAGATATTTATATATGACACATCTAGATTACTATGTGGTAAAAGATAAAAGTAATTTGGTTTGTAAATTGAAGAAATATTTGTATGACCTCAAATATAGTCCTAGGATGTGGTACCATAAATTTGAGGCATATATGTCAAGTTTGGGATTTGAGTGTTATAAATTAGATCAACATGTTTATTTAAATCTAATGATAATAATTTCATATACATTGTATTATATGTTATTCATTGGTAAAGGAAAATGTATGATTTTAGAACAAAAAAGTCTTAGTTTTTTGCTAAATTTGAAGTGGAAGATCTTGGTGTAGCTAAACACATTTTTGGGATGGAAATTGGAAGAGTTAGAGTGAATAGAAAGCTATGGCCAGTCCAAAATAATCATATGAACTTAGTTTTACAAAGGTTCAACATGCAAGATTCTAGACCATTATGTGTTCTTTTAATAGTTGGAACAAAATTATATTTAGATTATCCTACATCCCCATCAAAGATGGAAGACGTGAGTAGAGTACCTTACTAGAGTGCAATTGAAAGTTTGGTGTATGCTACAACTTGTACTAGACTAGACATTTTTTGAGTAGTGGGAGTTGTTTTGACATATATATGTGTGATTAAATATTGGTACTTAATTGAAATGCAACCAACACTCAATAAACCATTAACTCAAGAATTTAGCTACATGAGTTCAATTCAAATGAACCAACTAAACCCTCAAAAGCCGTTTATTGCTCCCTAGTTGAAGTGAGTTTAATCCTTTTGTAATGTTCATCAGATTGATATGAAGGATTAGTGACTCGACTACTCCAAAATAGAAGATTCAAATGCAATGCATAAACTAGAAATGAACTAGAATGCTAGATTAACAAATGTTAGAATGGAAGCAAACTAGATTAATAATGCAAGATTATACTAAGAAATGAACTAAACTAAAAATGCAAGATAGTTAAGAGCTAAGAGACTATGAACTCAAAATAGCAAGATTACCCTAGAATGCAAGAATGAAAATTACTAAGATGATTAAGATGGAACCCTTGAGCCAAGGAAGAGCTTCCTTTTAAAGGAATTGCCTCAAGAATGAAGGGTGGAGATTAAGAGGCAAAATATGTTACCTGTAGAGATGAGTGGTGAGATAGGTCAATCCATGTGAGAGGATCCAAGAGTTTTGATTGGCCAAGCTTGATGGAAGAATAAGACAAAATAGCAAATCCATGGAAGAATAAGACAAAATAGCAAATCCCCTTTTAATTGTCAATTAATCAAAGATTAAGTTGCACAAAGTGCTCTTTTTAATAAAAGTGCTAAGACTTTATATTAAAAGTAAGTTTTGACAATTAAAAGGTTTTTCAAGTTTAGAAATGATTTAATTTAATCATGCAAGGGGGATTATCAAGGTTGCTTACATAATTATGTCTAGTAAAATATGCCTTTGAGATTTAAAATTTGTTGTAAGGTAATTTGATCGAAATTAGGGGCTTAGGTTCCACTAGACAAATTTTAGTTGATTACAATATATATATATATATATATATATATATATAATCCCGACAAAGTTCATTGGGATGTAGTTAAAAGTTTTCAAATATTTGAAGGGTACATCAGGGTATTCTCTATGTTACCATGGTAACTTTATAGGAGATTTGGCTGAGTCAACACACTCCTCCTTTGAGAAGTGTATGTTTGATTCTCTAGAGGATATTCAACATTGTCAACTATCTTCACGCGATCACTAACATTCACTTCTCTAGAACCATTGGATGAATTATTGAGGAAACTTCATCCTTCGCTCTTGTTATAGGTGAGTTGTCTAGAACTCCTTTGGCCATTATGCCTATATGACCTTGACTCATTTCCCTTATAATGATCTAGATTTGGAGCCAAAGGCTTGTTAGATGTAATTGACTAGAGAGATATACTTCATGTATGTAGATTAGAGTTTCCATGATTGTTTGTGTTCTCTTGTGCTTGCTTGTTTATGTTTACTCTCTCTTGGATGACCAAATATACACTTGTAGGTACTTGGATACAAGGGGGAAAATATTTCGTCAATTCTTTTATTTGTATCATCATTTTATAGGAGCAACTAATGATAAAAGGATTAGCTACAATTTCTAGGGTATTGGTGGTACCATGATTTCTTTATAAAACTTTAAAAGGAAAATGGAAAAAATTCCTTTCACGATTTATCCCAAATTTCATTGGCAAGAAAACAAAACATCTACATGCCTTCTACTGATGCCACATGGATTAAAAACCCCTAAACTAGTAGGGAAAACATTTAATCCCACTAACAAGTATTGGAACCTTAAGGGAAAAAAATAGGGACTCTACTTTTGGAAGATAGGCTCTATTGAAAGGGTTAGAGTTCACTTGGTGATTTGATTATAACATAGAATAAAAAAATGTCAAGATTAGTATAAATAAATTATCTATACAAAACTTTTTCATCATTACATTTATTTCCTCATACACTATTAAACATAACCTTCAAAACTTAAATTTATTAATTGACCTTACTCTAACCAATTTTACTACAACTATCCACTTACTATTGCCTTTCAAACATTAAATCATACTTTATTAAAAATAAATAAATATATAAATATAAATAATTTAAAAGTTCATTATCTATTTAAATGACAAAAGATCTAACCCTTCCATTATCTCTATTTTAACTTCTAGTATTACATTTTATTCTAAATCTTTCTAAAATTTTAGTTGTGTTTTAGGCCTTCATAATCCTGTCTAATAATGATTTAATAACTGAAAACCTCATGAGACCAAATCCAAACTCTGTCGACAAATTATGTTTAAATCATTCAATCAGGTAAGGTGAAGTTCTTGACATCGTATCTCATATAGCTTTCAAATCGAACATCCGGAAGGAACAAAAATGACACCTATTATACCAAATTTCTAGTGGCTATGGTTACTCTTTCCACAGACTGAGAACAATGGCTACAGTTACCGTCGCAGGGCCATCCGCGTTATCATTTTGCAAGCCATCTTCCGCTTGCTATGGCCGGTATTCTTTATTACCTCATTCTCAGTCAACCCGAAAGTGGGCACCTTCTCTTTCACTCTTCAGAGATAGCAAACATGCAAAGAAACCATTTTACAGAAGTGGGCATTCTTTATTCATATGCTTGCATTCTAAATTCTTTTTGGGTCAGCCCTTGCTGCTCAATGCAGCTTACACAGGTAAGCAAAACTCCATATTTTATTCAAAAATCTGGCCCCTTCGATTGATATAAATGAACTTCTGAACTTTTTAAGTAGTCCGAGTTTCATTATTTGAGAAAAAAAAGACAAAAAAATTCTGTATTTCATTTATAAAGCTTTGCAAATTTAGTCGAAAATTTTAATTTTCTTTTTAAAAACACTATGTTTTATCCATAAAACCTTCAGTTTTAATCTTTTGTATTCTGTCAAAATCGTATAAAAATCCTTCATCATGCTTGAAGATCACTTCTGTCACTTTTGTTATGGTGTATGTGTTCACAGTCTTTTTCGAAGGTTACCCGAAATTATAAATCAAGCGGAGGCTTTCTTCTGCACCGTCAGATGGATTTTATAAAAATATTTATCGTCTTTTTTTATACCCGTCAGAATTTCTAGTTTCCTTAAGATTGTCTAAACAACAATCCTTTGGCACGGAGTTAGGCATTTTATGACGTACTGTAGTAATGCATGAAGATGTGGGTATACTTCATAAATGCTCATGCGGGTTTAGTTTTATAAATAAATTTAATTCTGTCAATTGAATTGAAGAATTTGAAGCTTTTTGATAGCGTCCACTTGGCTACACAGGCTATCGTGCATCCTTCTATTCGAAGGACTTAAGATAAGCTTGCACCCTTGTAGTGCAAATCTCCTGTGTATTTATGACTATGTGGGCCTGTCACGGGACTTAAGATGATATTATCTCTATTCCAAATAGAAGGAGAGGCCTGCAGGACTGGGTTTATAACTTTATATAATGTCTTCCAGGGGCCTTATTTTTGCATAGGGCCTTCCTCCATCATTGGTCCTGTCTTCGCATTGGGGCTTCTGGTGATGGATTTTCCGTCCGCATGGTTATTTGTAATGTTTGTGAGACAAGCCATTATTATCTTACACATTTTGAGACTTTATCTGCCTTGGGTTCAACCCCTCTTTCTAATTTCTAACTACTCTTTTATTTTCGTACTTTACAGTCAGCTTAAGTTTGCGGCATCTTTGAAGTTTCTTTTCTCTCCATATTATTTCTACTGGTTGTAATTTCAAATCCCATTAACCAAGTTTTGTAATTTTCAACATTAATAAAATTTCTTTCTTTCTTATTTCCACACTGATGGTAGTGCATGAAGAGTTTTTTGTTTATATTGTTTTGAACAAAAGGATATAACTCTTTTTTCCTGGATTGCAGGTTTCCGGAGGCAGGGAAGGCGGAGACTTGTCAAGGCCTCATTGTTTGGCGTAGGTGCACCTGAAGCTTTGGTCATTGGAGTTGTGGCTCTGCTTGTTTTTGGACCTAAGGGTCTCGCTGAGGTACTCAGTAATTCTCAATGGAGGGTTCTTAAGTAAGCATTCTTTTTTGTAACGTCCAGACTCCATGTTAAAGTCTAGCCCAATAACATGAAATTTCTGTTATATTTTTATGGTTTATAGTAGTTCATCAAGTTGCTGGGAAAAGATGTTTGAAATTTGAAGGATTGTCTATCAGGAGGATATGTTTATATAAAAAAGAAAGAAGGAAATAGCCACTGGTTACCAAAGAAGATTATAGTGAATTCTGCTAGTAGAACTATGCAATTGGGGATTCATCTATCCGCTACTTACCATATTATCCAGATGCCTACTCGGTGTGAGTTCAGTGCCATTGTAATGCCCCCTAATTGAAATTAACATGTTTCTGCCCAAAATTAACAATTCCAACAATATAATTTATTCTTTAACTATAACTTACTGAAGTAATCTCGTTTAACCATCAATAATTTAAGAGATAATATACAAGTATATAGATTAGTGAACAAGTATGTCATGATAGGTATTATAATTAACTAACCATCGTATAGCCAATTGTAGCTTAGTTCGGTAGGAAACTTGAAAGGGTACCAGTTAACTGCCCAACCCAACTAAGCCCGAGAGCACGCAATCATCCAACCATGGCAACTCACCTCTTATCCCTTAAGCGGCAGGAATACCTAACTATGACCAGTTCCATCCCTTGGGGTAATCTACTTGCCTCTCGGTTCACAATGGGCAGGAACACCTAACTATGACCAGTTTCATCCCTTGAGGTGGTCTATGTAGTTCAGGGGAGCCAGTAAACTGCATCTCCCTAACTTATGTCCTCTAACTCATATTTGATTGATTACAGGGTAATTATATATGAATATATAGATGATCTATTTACTTAATGAAATATAATTAAAGGAATACTCATATTAGAAACAAGGCCTATGGATAATGCACAAGTCTGTTGTTTTCTGTATAGCAATCAGATCTGCTGCTTATATTCAGATATATGTCTATGAAAAATCCTCTCTTCTTCCTTGATCAATTGATAACTAATGACTGATCTGCTCTTTATGAGCACTGATCCTAATTCAATTGTTTCCCCTGATTGTTTGATCAGGTTCTGCTCTTATTTGTCTTATATTCTGATTTTCTGATCACTGCTCATTTCATTGATGTTATATGATTAATTCCTTACTCTGCTGCGATTCGCAAATTAGCCTTGCCTTCTTTCCCTATATTTCTGCTCTAACTCAGTCCTTCATCTGTTTTGCCTTTTTATTTTCTCTTGATTATATTCAGAATCCTCCTTCCCTTTTTCCCCTCTTCCAATGAGGCTTCCTCAAATATCATCCCTCAAGGTGCAAAGGGTCATGTCCCTTAGTTGTTGAAGAGATGCCACCCTTTCCTTTGCAACCACTGCCCTTTAAGGTCACTGTCTTTTTATTAGCATAACTAGCTGCTGCTAGGGGATTAATATTACTAAAGGGAAGTGTTGATGTGAGTTTTGTTCCACTACAACATGTAGAATCAAACACTCAATGTTTCGGAGTGAAACACTAAATATTCAACTCTCTCTTGATATAAGGTCACTTCTTATGCTAAGCTTGCAAAGCAAGATCATAAGGTGACTTCAAGGTTCTTTTACTGTGGATACTTGCCCAGTTGAAATGATGTGATTGCTGGTTATCACTTAAGGGGACTTACGCCAGTTCATTCAAGAGTTGTCAACTTCTTGCACTTCTAATGATTTAGCCATACAATGTGCGATGAAAATATACTTTGATTTTCCAACATTCTACTTTTCAACTTAAATTTAAACTTAACTCCTATTGCTACTTCTACTTCTAAATATGAATGCAAGGAATGTGTGAATAGACTTGGACTCTACTAGATGTGATCTTGCCAGCGACTCCACCCACCTAGTGCAAGCTTCTACGGTAGACTTAAATGATTTTCAAATGAATACTTCCTCCTTAGTCCCATCAAATGGATGCAAACTAAAGGTTCAATACCAATTGAAGTTAGTGCTCTTGATCATTGGCTCACCACACAAGGCGCACTCACAATCAGTAAGAGGCTAGTGGCTCGGATTTGTTCGAGTCAAGCAAGTAAACATCCACTATTCATTGATTCAACTAAACTACTTAAAACAAATTCTATTCTAGAAACCTTGAAATGAAAATCTATTCTAAATGAGGGATGTAGATCACCATGCAATAATGCAAATTTAATCACAACAATTCACAATGCAATACACAACAATGAAAAGTAGAGCAAATTTGGCTTTATATTAGCAACAATTCTCAAACAACCTCCCTTTTACAAATGAGAGCAAATGGCCTTATATAGAGGCTCAAGTACAATGAGTGGCCAAGATTAAGAGGCAAAAAATCTGAAATCAAGGGCCCAAATTAATCCATTACAAACCCTAATTAGGGCAACCAAAAGTAGCCAATGAGAAAGAAGCACCACCAAAAGAATCAATGAGAAAATTCAAAACTTTGAGGACCAATAGGGAGGAAGGGAACTGCCTAGTCATCGAACAACTCATCATCCAGGATGTGCACCCCCTTCACCTTCTCTCTTTTAGCAAACTTGATGAACTTAAGCAAAATTTCTTTAAGTTCCTCCATGTCAATACTAGGAAGGCTGCCATGCTGCATCTCCATAATCTCTAACTGTTTCAGGTATGCACCCAATGTGTCATCCCAATCTGTAGTCTGCAATTGTGGATCATTAATAGGAAGCATAAGTGAGAGGAAACCATTCAAGTGACTCTCCTCAAGAGAATCTACACCTGTGAAATAATCTGATTCCAATTTCCCCATTAGCTCCTTCAAATCCAATTCGATGGAAGCATCAATATCAAGGCCAAGCAGCTCCTTGATTGCAGTTAGAATCCTTGAACATATCCCTAGGACAGGATCCTGAATGCTACCACACCGTGTGCACGCCTGCTCATAAGTAGTCTTCCTGGTAATCAAGAGGTACCAACGGCCAAAGTCATAAGCACTGCCCTTGTCAATCACTCCCCCTTGTACCGAGACTGATGTAGGGATAGCTCTCAATGCCTTGAGATGAGGAATGACCTTTTGTTTGATGGGTTGAAACTCCTCCCACATCTCCTCTAATCCCTGCATTTTATCCATAAGCATAGTGGTCATTTCATATATTCGAACCATTTTGACAAGGAAAGACTCTGCTAGCCCTCTGATATCCTCTGTCCATTTCCTTACCACGCCGCAAGCACAATGTGAGTCCCGAGAGGTAGGAACATAAGGAACAAGTGTTGCACTCTCCTGTCTGGATGGATTCACATATTTGTTTATTATTTCTTTCATCATCAAATTTTCTGTCTCAAGATCTTCCTTTTCTTTGATCAGTCTATCCATTCTTTCTTCTATAAAACTTGCATTCTCCCTCCATTCCTGAAACTCTTGATCTTAAGTTGTTGGCCCAATATCGAATGAAGAGATATGGTAATCATGGGGAGAAATCTCGTCCTCGTTCCTATCGCCAATGGGGGTAGCCAAATGTATAGTGCGGGAACCTGTCTCATCTCTAGTAATTTTGTGGACCTTCCTTGCTGGCCTAGATTCACCTGCTCTCCCTATCCTGTTAAGAAATGTGTCAATATCATCTATAGGGGGGATCTCTTCTACCCTTCTTCTCTTCTTCATGCTGTCTCTAGGCCAATCAGGAACTGTGGATAAATCCAAGCTACACTCTACCTGCTCATCTTCATCACACCCCTTAAGTGCTGAAATAAGGTCATCTTCCATCTCTTGAGCATTGGGATCAGATTGTCCCACATCATCTCCTAAATCAACTACCAAGTGCACCGTGGGGGAAGATGGCAATATCTCCATGTTCTGTTGTACCGAATGTGTGGATGAAGCTGCCTCTTGACCATCTTGGGCTAGGATCTCCGTATCACCACCCTGCTCTGAATCATTGTCCATGGTCTGTGTTCTTTCTTCCCTGGACGATGATGAACCAAGGATAAGAGTTGGAGTGGCCGGCCTTGGTCTTTTATCTCCGGATTCCGCACTAGCTGTCTTGTCACTTGATTCTCGAGGTGTTCCTATCTCCTTATCGTTCATCCTTTTAGTCAGCCCCGTAGCCTGAGCACGCAATCCTGAATTGCTAGTGGTTCCTTCATCACCCCTAGAGGAAGACTCTTCATTATGCATCCTTGTATAGGTGAAGGTGACACCTTGTTTCATCAACTTATTCATTTTCTTGTCCACCCACGCCCTCGATCTATCCACGATCACCCTCATTAGAATTCCCAAGTCTGAGAGTTCTTCCTTTAATGACCAATTAGGGGGTTCAACTGCCTTGTTCTTCTCATATTCATAATTGGGGTGGATAATGCACTCATCATCCTGGACCTGGTCAGGAATAGGGAAGACACCACACTTCCTCATGAAACTCAATGTCATTTTGGACCACATCTTCCTCCTCACTGACTCTTCATCCATGAGATTCATCCAATAATCTTCAATGTCTTCCTTGTGCTTGTACTTCACGCCTTTGTGAATTTGAATTCTCCAGAATGGATCAAAATCCTTCCTTGCCTTATATGTTCCAAGTTGATAAAATTGTATCTCCGCACTAGCTGTCCCGGCTGCCTGCAAGGATGGACAAGATTGAAGCATCTTCCCTAAGGTAATAGAGGAAGGCATTCTCTGTCTGTGCTTCTCCTTCTGCATGAGGTCAAATTTATGAGTGTTGTCTAACCACCTCCAATAGAACCATTCTATTCGTGGGATACTTGGGGAGTCTGTATGGTTCTGAGGAAAATCCCTGGATCCTGATATAGGTGAATGTAGGGAATTGGATATACCAATTTCCATATTGCTCTATCAATGCAATTGCATCCTTGGACAATCTCCTGTGTGTCTCCCCCTGCAAAGTGCGAGTGATACTCATCGTGAAGATGTCATTAATCCTCCTATAGCCTGCCTTCCTATGTAGCTACAACTCAGGATAACAATCATAGACCTTAAATTATCTTTCCCATTTCCAATTTCACCTTGACATATGAGGCCTAGATAGTACACAGTCCTTGCTAGTAGATAGATTATGTAGGAACTCATGTAGAACTGTCTTGTCCTTTTTAAATCTCTCAACTGTGCATCCAAGTTATCACTTATTATCCCTGCCCAATTGATCATTACTTCTCCCAAGACAATCTCTTCTATGAAGTAAAACATCCAAGGATTGAAGAAAGCGCCTTGAGGTGACCCCATTACCTTGTTTAGCATGAAAATCAAGTCACTATACTCCTCCTTGAAGTCCTCACTTGCCAACCTCTTTGGCAACTTGGAATGATGTCTTCTTGGCTCATGGATCCATTTTTTGTTAATGATGTCCATACATGCATCAAGTTTTGCATCAAATAGTCCTTTGGTCTCTTCCTTAGTTTGGACTTGCATTCCAGAGTGGTAGGGAATCCCGAAAGTCGCTCTTATTGCCTCCTCATTTAGAAATGCAAACACTTTTCCTTTGGCCCCGATGGTCCTGGTGTCTGGATCATAGTTCTTCGCACATTCCACCATGAGCTCGTTGCACTGGATGGCTGCAGGGAATCGCGCCTTGAGGTGACCCCATTACCTTGTTTAGCATGAAAATCAAGTCACTATACTCCTCCTTGAAGTCCTCACTTGCCAACCTCTTTGGCAACTTGGAATGATGTCTTCTTGGCTCATGGATCCATTTTTTGTTAATGATGTCCATACATGCATCAAGTTTTGCATCAAATAGTCCTTTGGTCTCTTCCTTAGTTTGGACTTGCATTCCAGAGTGGTAGGGAATCCCGAAAGTCGCTCTTATTGCCTCCTCATTTAGAAATGCAAACACTTTTCCTTTGGCCCCGATGGTCCTGGTGTCTGGATCATAGTTCTTCGCACATTCCACCATGAGCTCGTTGCACTGGATGGCTGCAGGGAATCCTGCTACTTGATAGAGTCCACAACTGACTGTATTAGCTGCTATCCTTGAAGGTAATTGATCCCTGTGTCCGTACATTCTTCTTCTTAGTCCTCTCATATTAAGGTGCTCCATATTTGTATCCGAAACTTTCCCCCATCTGGATGACATCAAAGACTCTGGATAAAAGCCTTTAGATAGTCTCTTAGTCAGCATCGTCCTCGCTGCAAATCCTTTTGGCTCTGTCATTCTTGTATGAAGCTCGAAGTTAGTAAGGATTAAAGACTTACGAAAAAATTTAAGTTTAGATTATAAAGTCCTTGAATTTATCCATGGATTAGATGACGACTTCCATACATTGTCTTAACGAACTAATTTAAGTTTAGATTATAAAGTCCTTGAATTTATCCATGGATTAGATGATGACTTATATACATTGTCTTAATGAATTAATCCAAAGAAAGAAACAGTTAAATGCAAGTAAGGATACCTTTATACTTAATCAATTTTACGAATTTCAACTTTAGGCCAGTCAAGATGACACCCTTAGATCAGTCCCAATAACTCATCCAATTCAATCCAAATCACAACCTAGGACCTCCATATGGTTTAGAAAACAAACAACAGGCCAAACATGACAGCAAACTAAATATCACTATCCCGAAAATTTCTGAAGACAGGGCATGGTAAGTCTGAGGACACTTCAAAAACCAGTCTTAATGCTTCATTATAATTACTTCAAATCATGATCCAAGTTCTTCACACGAACTAGGAATCAAAATGAAGGCCAATCATGACAACATATTTTCCCTACCCTTATGAAGACATTCAAACCACTAAAACAACTGAAGCTTACCTTTTTTCTGAATGATTTCGAACCTCTAACTTGGTCCCTTTTGTGCGAGAATGTCCCCTAAACACCCAACAATGATCCCTATAATGGTTTGGCAAGTTGACAAATTATGGGATTTTTTTCAAAAATCGCCCCTGTTTTGAGTGTTTTCAGACTTTAGTCTGAAGACAAATGATATTTCAGACTTTCAACTTGCCCTGAAACAAATCACCAATGCTCCTGCAAGGTCTGCAAACATTTTGAACCTTATTGTCACCCACAGCAAACTCAGACCTAAGCAAAACAAAAAAAAATCGATTTTCATGACAGTCCTTAGACTTATGCATATAACTTTCTTACCACAGCCTTTAAATGTCCGAAAATGGTTTGAAGAGCTTGGCAATTGGCAAGGGAAGACTCAGTAAGCAAATCTGGACAGCTTCGGCTTCCACATTATTTTCTATGAATTTCCTAAAAAATCGCCCCTGCCATGGAGTCTGCAGATGCTGGGCCTGAAATCACCTTGCTTTAGCCTTGGGATGCATGCAAAATGCAAGCAAAACGATGGGGACCGGTCTTGAAACAAATCTGGGAAGCTTTGGGTCCCAAGCTATTTTTTATGAATTTTTAAAGAAATCGCCAAGTTTGGAAATTTTCAGACTTTGGGCCTGCAACACCTTGATAATCAACCATGGATGGGTCTCCAAAAACATCAGAACATGCTCCCGTTAGATCTGCAATCACAGTGGACGGTTTGAAAGGTTGGATGAAACATGAGATTTGGCAAAATCGATTTTCTATGGAGGCACCTTCAGATTTAAATCTGCATACTTACATTCTCATGGCTTACCTCAAGCTTTAATCTCAGTCTCTGCTATATCAAAATGGCTGTCTTCTTTCCTTCTACCAAATCCTCAGCCCTTGTAAATTCGATTGACTTCAACTCCAACTATTTCGCTTCAGATTTTAGCCACTCCAACTCCAGCTCTTATAATTCTTGATGGTTTTATCATGGAGCTGCCAGCCTTTATAAAGGAGTCTTAGCTTTGCATTCACCCCACACAAGCAATGTGGGATAAAAGTAATGCCCCCTTCTAGAAGTTTCCAGATTTTCCTTTACTAGTTTTCCCATTAATTTTAATTAAATAATAAAAATCTGTGATAAAGGGAAATTCGACCCATGCTTGGACTGTTAAAATCTGCCTAAGTCCACAAGTTGTATGGACTTGCAACCATATCTCCTTGCCCACATGCACACCTTAGCCTTGGAGTGAGGACAAACACATTTCATACTAAGAAAAAATTCGAACTTGATTTGCCATCATAAAGGGGAAATTCGACCCAAGTATGCACAACTTCAGCACTTAAGAAAAATCCAACTTATTAGCCTTGAAGGGAAATTCGACCCTAGCTTGGACAAATCCCACACTTAGAAAATTTTCTCACATCTCAAACATGCAAAGGGGGAAATCGTGCCATGTTCGTACACTCTTGATACTTAGAAGAAATCCACTGCATGTTAGCCCTCAGGGGTAAAACGATCCATGCATGGACTGATTTGACACTCGGAAAAATTTGGAGTCCATACTTGCCATGTAGGGGAAAAACGACCCAGGCTTGGACTACTCCAACACTTAGAAAAAATTTCACTTTCCCCATCTAGTCCAAGGGAAAATCGACCCTAGTTTGGACAACTTCCAGACTTAGGAAAAAATTTAGCTTGTGCATTCAGTCTTGGGGGAAAATCGACCCCTGTCTGGACACCTTCCAGACTTAGAAAATTTTCAACACTAAAAGCTCGAATCAAGGGAAAAATGACCCCTGTCTGGACTCTTTCCAGACTTAGAAAATTTTCAAGCTCACCCTGGGGGAAAAATGACCCTAGTTTGGATTTTTCAAACACTTAGAAGATTTTCAAGCAGAATTCATCCAAAGTGGTGGAAATTCATTTTATGCTTGGATTTTAACCTCAATACTTAGAATTTTTCAGGAAAAAGGCCAATTAAAGAAGGGAAACTCATGTATAGTCTAGATTTTGATCAAAATATGAAGGGAAAATCATATATAGTTCAGATTTTGATCAAAATATGAAGGGAAATTCATGTATAGCTTGGATTTTGTGATTTTTATAAAGAAAATTGATTTTCTGTTAGGATTTTGGCCGTTTTGTACGTAAAAAATCAATTTTATAAGGGTTTTAAGGCCCTTATGCATGAGATATGCCTTTATATGGAATTTTGGACTAATTGGGTAGCCAAAATTTAAATACACTTAGAATTTTACGTTCAACCCAATTTAACATGACCTCGACAGACTTTATTTTTAATGTTCCCACTTTAAAATCACAACCTGACTACTTGATTTCTCCATTAACTCTCAGTCTTTTAAAGTTCGAAATTGCCCAATGCAATGCCAAAATTTGCCGAACCTAACAACTACGACCAAAAGAGGGGGTCCCCATTTGCAATGGGGTGATGGTGTGAAAAGGTCACAACAGGAAGCTGCTGATCGGCAATATTAATTACTCCTGTCATTTGTAATTGGGTTGGGCCCTCTCTTCGAACAACTGTTATTATTTATTTTATTATTTTGATTAGACTTATCTGTAAGGTTGGCCCCTTATATTGAATGATTATTTTGGTCAGCTTCCCTTGTAATTTGCTACTTGGGAAATGTTTTTTATTTTATGCTAGTCATCTGTTTTTATTAAATCTTAGTGCCTAAATGTATTTTGTGTATGAAGCCTGTGATTTGGATTAGTTTAAGGGCTGCTAACCTAAGTCTGGCGGGGTATGACAGTCTGCCTTTCCCAAGATTGCTTGTCCTTGAGCAATTTTAGGGTGGAATGGTCATAGAGAGAATGCTCAAAAGGATCCTAAAAAGACTTGGTTTATGCATTTTTTGCTTTAGGAGGATATATTTCAGAATTCACTTCCGCTGTGCCACTCTGATATTATCTCAGGTTAAAAATTGGAACTAGGGTGTATTTTGTCAACTTAACAACAAAACCAAGAATTAGAAATTGGCAAGGTCCGCAAGTCTTTAGTAAAGAAAATACTCAATCCTGAGAATTGATCGCTTGTGTTTGCAAAGAACCAATTTGGTTGACCCAACATTTCTTTGAGTCAAAGCAAGGGATGAGCTTCTCATATATTAAGATGAGATTTAGAAGCATGAACATCTAGAATATTGCATGAATTAAGAATGGAGCATGTATGCCTCATTTTTAATTTGAATGAAGAATATGGATCTAGAAACAGATATAAGTGCTCACTCATGGAATAACTTGCTGGAAACACAGCAAACTTAAGGCATGCAAACCCATGAAGTAATCATGCTGAAAACACCTCAAACATGTAGCAAACATACGAGTTCATAGAATATGCAAAGCATAGACATAAATATCCGTTAGGCATGTAGCATACACTTAAGCCATGAAGCATCCATGTAAGACACGTAATGCATACAAATACATGTAAGACATGAAGCATACGCATGTAGCATGAAGAATACACATGAATTTATGTTGGGTATCAATCTTGCATAGGAATACACATAAGGTGTGAATCATACACACGAATACATAATTCATGAATATTACACAAGGCTTGAAGTATACATGCTAGACATGTAAAGCATGAAGCAATACACATGAATACATGTTAGACATATAAGGCATGAAGCAATACATAAAGCCACAAAGCATACACGAGAAATGTTCCCATGGAGTAAACATGCTGATATCCATTAGGTGTGAAGCAAATACAAGGCATACATGTGAAGAGCTCGCATATAAAATACACATGGAGTAAGCAAACTTATATTAGACACAAAGTAGTTAAAGGCATAGACATAGAGAAATGCAATGTTGGCCTACTTGATTTTATTTTTAACCCACTTAAGAAGAGGGCTGAAGAGTTAATTAGACAGTGGTTAAAGTAGGTTTGTCTTTTAGGCTGACAAGATTATTGCTCTGATACCACTTGTAATGTCCCCAAATTGAAATTAACCTGTTTGTGCCCAAAATTAACAATTCCTACAATATAATTTATTCTTGAACAATAAGCTACTAATGTAAACTCATTTGACCATCAATAATTTAAGAGATAATATACAAGTACATAGATTAGTGGACAAGTATGTCATGATAGGCATTATAACTAACTATCTATCCTATAACGAATCATAGGATGGTTCGGTAGGAAACTTGAAAGGGTGCTAGTAAATTGCCCAACCCAATTAAGTCTGAGAGTGTGCAATAATCCAATCATGGCCACTCGCCTCTTATCCCACAAGTGGCAGGAACATCCAACTATGACCAGTTCCATCCCCTAGGGTAATCCACTCACCTTTCAGCCCATAAGGGGCAGGAACGTCCAACTATGACCTCTTCTATCCATTGGGGCGGTCTACTTAGCTTGGGGGAGCTGGTAAATTGTATCTCCCTAGCTTATGTCCTCCAACTTTGTAATATCCCAAATGGATATTTTTCCCGAAAACTTTCCAAATATATCTCATAAATACAAACAAACACTCGCATGCAAGATGATATTGATTCAACATAAATAACCAACAATATATTCCATTTAAATAACTCAGAAAATGTTATCGTATTATACAACAACAATACAATAACGACGCAACTACAAAGCAATCCAATTTGAAATACAAAATGCAACAACAAGATTGGATGATCAAGAACCCGTAAATACAATGGCGAACTCTGCCGTGAATCCGCCCCAGAGATGAACTGGGTTTCTGTCCAATCCACCGAGAAAGCTTGAAGGTTTTCGTCCTCAGGTTTCAGAACCAAAAGCTGAAGCTTCCTGGATTCTCCAAGATAAATAAATTCATAAAACTAAGCATATCCAAATGAGACTCCAAGCCTTCTTTTAAAGCTGCAACTGTGACTCTTTAGTTTCCCTTCTCTGTCTCTTCATATTCCCATTTTAAGTCACTTTTAAATAAATATAACCGTTAAGTCATAAAGTGACATAATAATAAAGTAAGGAATCTTCTGGCATTAAAACAGAGGACCAAACGAACTCAGAAGATGACGTGTGATAGCTTGTTGGAAAGCTCTCGACGAGACGCTCCAAGTCCAATATTGAAATGCCAAGAAAAATGAACTCTGCCGACTTACTATAAATAGTAAGTACCTGGAAACCCTGTGGAAATTGCTCTGATTGGCCTGAAACTAGAATTACCTAGGCCAAATACCCCACTGATCCCTGCAAAGCCTCGGTTAGCCCACTGGACCAAGATGAAATGGCTAACAACACAACTCAAAATAATGTGCTCGAAAAAGGGGACATTACAAATCATCCCTTCCCAAAGATTGCTTGCCCTCAAGCAATCTGTTTCTGCATATTGCGACCATAATACCTGGGTCCCATACCAACCTCAAGGGAGCTGCTCCACCAATCTGTCGTGAAAAACTGAAACAAAATATATGCCTCGACTTGTGAAGCCATTCACACAACAATAATGCATTAACCATTCTAATGCCGGGATCCCAAATCACCCCATGTGCTTGATCAGCCGAATCAATCTGCCCTGTGCTGCCATCATTTATGAGAAAAACCTCAATCCAACTGAGAACCTCACTCCAATTGAAATCACTAGCACCTCTAAGGTCAGATGAAGGGGGAAACCAAACATCATACCAATCAGCTCCCTGAATAATTACCAACCGTGAGAATGTCCCTCTTGGAGCCCACAAACAAAAGGGCCATCCATTTCCCCAGCTAACTGAAATATCCTGTAACTCCATGCCTGTATTGAGTGAATCACCCAAAATGTCCAACTGCCATAACACTGCCCCTCTGATCTGTAGCCCGAATTGGAAACTGTGCTGAAGAGGCAAACTATCAAGACTGTAGGACAAGGCTTCCTCCTGCAAGAAGGGAAGCGTACCCAACCAATCACTCATCCCACACCTATGCAGTAATTGGAAAAAAAAGTCCTCTGTAGGTGGGCTGAATGGAAAACAAAATGCATCCCATACAATGTGGCCAACATGTGATGCACTAACCAACTCCATTGGAAATTCTGAATCAGCATTAGGATTCCATAGTTGTCTCTCTATACTTGGAGCCATACAATGCACACCATTGTGTGAAAAATTCACACCAACAAGCATAATCATCATACCAAGCTCAATAACCCCGTACTGAATAAACTCTACCCAATTGTCATCATCATGCCCAAAATCTGTGGTGATAGAGTTACCATAGGTATTGGATGAATCAGTACGGTAATGTAGTGGAGTCACAACTGTGTGAAGAGGGGAATGAATCAAGGGATGCTCACCAACACGAGACATCTCTCCATCAATGAGAGGTAGTGCAAGGAAAGGCATATCACCCATCATGCAATAAGACATAACCGCCCATCCTAAATTGCTGATGTAGAAACCAAACTGCTCAACAATTGAGCTCACCCCGCTACTCCAATCTGGTGACCAAGACTTATCTCTAGTAACTGACCCTGGGTCCCAAATCCTGCAACTAATCTCATCCTCATCATGGAAGTAGGAAATAGTTTCCTCATGTAGCTTGAAAAGGGGATTATCAAATGTCAAATCAGCACCCATCTCAAACAAGGAATTATCAACCGCCTGAAAGTGATCTAACTCATAAAGAAACTCTGGGTGACCCAAAGATCTTTTGGGACAGCTATCCAAGTCATAAGTCTTTTGTATGCTATCAAGCTCTTGAATCACCTCCTGAAAGAATTCAGACCTTTCTTTGTCGTCCTATTCCCTGTACTGGCTAGAGACAACAATCTGATTTCTTGCCTCCTGTAGAGCAATACGTGTGTGTTCCAAAGTACCCTGGGTAACACTAAGCTCTCTATTGAGTTTATTAACCGCATCTTCCTTTTCCCTCAATTGCTCAACATAATTTCCAGCAACCTGCAACAGGAAGTCGCGGTCTAAAAGTAAACACAGATATTCTGATTTCCAATCGTCAAATGCTGTTTTGATCCCCTGTAAATCTGCAACCTGAGATCCAATCCTTATACCACCTTGTCCTTTCTCCTTCTGGGCGGCCCTGTAAAGATCCTCAATAATCTGGTGAGTGCTATCATGGTGAATAAGAGCTGCAATAATGGCATCATCACTGACTTTCAGCTGATTCTTCAAGGCATGCTTCTCATCATTGTTATTCTGGGATGTACTACAAAAGGGGTCATCCATATCAACATTATGCATGAGTGAGGTGCTGCTAAAAAAATCACACGATTCCTCCTTACATGAATCGCTAAAGGCTTCCAACTGGTTATCACAGCCTTTAACCATGAATTTGTCAAACTCAACCGCCAAGTCACCAAAGTAGAACTCTGAACACTCTTCACCATGTTTGGAAAGAGATGTATTCAAAACTATATTTTCTTTATCACTTGGCTGCAATTTATCTTCCCCCTGATTAATACTGCAAACATGCTCCTGTGACCAACCCTCTTGGCATATAAAACAAATCTGCCCTGTTCTCACTTGGTCTTTGTCCATTACCGGAGATTTTGCAACCTGTAAGTCTAATGATATTTGTTCATTTACAGTCAATAGATTCTTGAATCTTCTAGCTTGAAGCTTAATCAATTCAGCTGAGAGCTCACATGCCACGGTTGAGGACTTTAGTTCTCCTTTCCAGATTACCAACACATCTGATTGCAATTGTTTTTATATGTCGATATCCTCATCTAAAATCAAGGACATGATAGTCTTTATGCATGTCTTCACCTCATCTGGATGACGCTTCCTGAAATTACTTAGGAGGCACTGAAATAATTGTTGAACCATCTTATCACAATGGAGATTCAACATGTGACTGAAAATTCTAGTATTGGTCATTAATTCCAAGATTTTTGCCTACTTACCAAAGGTAGGATCTTTGTCATTTTTCAGTCCACCTAAATTGTCCACAATCAGCTATAAGACCTGTCTCCAAATGTGATCGATATAAGGAGTAATAGGGGCTGTAATCCAAGTGATCTCACTGAGACATGAGGCGACTACAAGCCTAACGTCTTTATGTGGATGATTCATAAACCTGCACTGAACCAAAGCAACCATCGAGGGATGCATAGCCCAATTGAAAAGCTTGCAATCAGATTGATCTATCCTAGATAGATACGAATTTATTTCATCTAATTTGGCAAGCATACCTCCCATAATTTTTTGCTCCTCCAATTGCCATCCAAGGCACCATAACTCATTTCCTATTTCAATTTCCTTTCGAATATCTCTTAGTTGCTCACCGTAAAATGTGTCATTGAATTCTTTCAAGAATACTGGACTTTCCAGGTTTTCCATTAAATGCACACTTACCTATTCAGCTGAGGGGCAAACTGGTGACCAATTTGTTATCAGAAGATATAATCTCTGCAAGCTAAGCCCTTGTAGTAATCTTCAAGTGGCTGCCCAGAATTTCTGATAACGATGCACAAAGACACAATCTGCAAGATGAAAAGGGTGACCAAGTATCTCTGCTCTTAGGAATCTGTATCCCAACATGTCAATGATCCACAGAACTGTTACACTGAAAAGCTACCCCCTGTTCTACTGTAATGATCCTTGCTAGGCTTCTTAACATTCTTCGAAATTAAACCACCCAGTTTGTTTGCAATAACTAGCTTCAGAATATACTTATGAACATTTGCCTGTGATACTGATAATGGAAACTATTCTGATAATGATTGTGCAAAAATCTGACTTTCAACAAATGATATTTCTTCTAACTTGGTACAAATAAATGTGTCTTTGTCACCAATCTAGTAGCAGCAATCTGAAAGTCAATTCCCAAAATGTGCTCAGAAAATTCCTCCAACTGCTCAACACAGAACAAATCCAATGCCTTGTTCGACCCCAGGAATGCATGAAGCTACAATTAACCCGGAATGATTGTCTTCAGAACATAAGGAAGCTACAATAATATTCAGAGAGGGCCGCATCTATGGAAATCCTGTGGACAACAGTATTCACAAGATAGAGTGGCTCATGTTCAAGGAGTTCGTGCCAATAGACAACCCTCTGTTCAATATGCAACCTTTGCAGAGAAACCTATTGCACTGGGTTGAACGTTCACAACTTTTGGGAAAGTGATGTCAAGCTCTAGAATCATTTATGGAATATCAAACTCAAAACTTAAATTGCTGAAACATATATTCCCAATAGAGCCTTAACCATCCATACAAATAACTATTTCTGGCTATTAGAACTAGACACCCAAATACTTAACCTGATAATGTTTGAAGCTTAGAACCCACTTCAGCTGGAAATAACACTACTAGAAAGCAAGTTTCGAAGAAGACTAGCAATTATCTAAGCCCGTGTGTTATTGGTTAGCTGAGTCTGTGAATATCTTCTCACGAATCTTCCCAAACTCCTCTTTAAACATTGGTCTTCATGCACGTTAAGTATTCGAATACATCCCTATGCGAACCACAATTCATATTTGCCAGTTTGCGGTTAATAATCTTGGAAAAAATGTTGTTTCCAGAAGATGTTGAAGGTCACTTTCGCTTCTATCTACTGTTGGCTCAACACTTTTCCTCTTCTCTATGCTCTATTCCGTGTATTGCACTATGCCAGACACCTTCTAACACCGTTGTTGATGAGCTCCCCATGCGCGGTTACTGAGATATCATCACCAATCATGACTACAGGGCCGATGACGCAGTCCTTAGGGCACGAAGCTCACAACCAGATATCCCGCGAGGAACTGCTGTGGTTGCATGTGACCACAGTCCCGTAGGCAAGGCACCTTTCCTCGCTCGCACTCCGTTTCTAGTAGACTCCCAGTGCGCGTAGGAAGACCAGCACGAGTTTGCTGTGGGTGGGGTTCTAGACTCCCACGCCTTGGAGTAATCATGGGTTGATTGTGATGCGTGGGTTGTATAATATACCTGAGGTTCCTTGTCTCGCGTGCAATCCAAAATTGAGTTGAATGTTTGTCGTCCAGTTCTTGGATGCTAGACGTTTCGAAACATGAACTGTATAAACCAATATCCTTCCTTCTTATTGCCGAGAATACTAGACCCAGCTTGCCATCCAAATACAGATAAAAACTGAAGATGCTTGAGACTGCAGATGGAAGAGTTCTTCTTTTACGGTTTTACCAATACATGAAGTAATATTGAATTCCTCAAATGCTGAGAATGTTATACAAAAATTGCCAGAGTACCAAATATTTCACAATACTGCCCTTGTCATCACAAGCTAGCAGGATTATAAACATGTCTTTGAATAAACTTTTTGAACAAACTCCACAGGATGGCAAGATTTTTAGCTCTGATACCACTGTAATATCTCAGATGGATATTTTCTTGAAAACTTTTCAAATATATCTTAGAAATACAAACAAACACTTGCATGCAAGATGATATTGATTCAACATAAATAACCAACAATATATTCCATTTAAATAACTTAGAAAATGTTATTGTATTATACAACAACAATACAATAATGATGCAACTACAAAGCAATCCAATCTGAAATACAGAATGCAACAACAAGATTGGATGATCAAGAACCTGTAAATACAATGGAGAACTCTGCTGTGAATCCGTCCCATAGATGAACTTGGTTTCCATCCAATCCACCGAGAAAGCCTGAAGGTTTCCGTCCTCAGGTTCCAGAACCGAAAGCTGAAGCTTCCTGGATTCTCCAAGAGAAATAAATTCATAAAACTAAGCATATCCAAATGAGACTCCAAGCCTTCTTTTAAAGCTGCAACTGTGACTTTTTAGTTTCCCTTCTCCGTCTCTTCATATTCCCACTTTAAGTCACTTTTAAATAAATATAACCATTAAGTCATAAAGTGACATAATAATAAAGTAAGGAATCTTCTGGCATGAAAACGGAGGACCCAATGAACTTGGAAGATGATGTGTGATAGCTTGCCGGAAAGCTCTCAGCGAGACGCTCCAAGTCCAATACTGAAATGCCAAGAAACCTGAACTTTGCCGACTTACTATAAATAGTAAGTACTTGGAAACCCTGTGGAAACTGCTCTGATTGGCCTGAAACTGGAATTACCTAGCCCAAATACCCCACTGATCCCTGCAAAGCCTCGGTTAGCCCACCAGACCAAGATGAAATGGCTAACGAATGTGCTTGAAAAAGGGGACATTACAAACTCACATATGATTGATTATAGGGTAATTATATAGATATGATCTATTTACTTAAAGAAATATAGTTAAAGGATTTCTCATATTAGGAAAAAGGCCTATGAATAATGCACAAGTTTTCCGTTTGCCTTATAGTAGTCTGATCTGCTGCTTATGTTCAGATATATATGTGTATGAGAAATCCTCTCTTCTTCCTTGATCGATTGATATTTAATGACTGATCTGCTCTTTATGAGCATTGATCCTAATTCGATTGTTTCGATTGTTTTCCCTGATTAGTTGATCAGGTTCTGCTCTTATTATTCTTATATTCTGATTTTTTGATCACTGCTCATTACATTGATGTTTTATGATTAATCCCTTACTCTGCTGTTTTCCTTAATTCCCAAATCAGACTTGCCTTCTTCCCCTGCTTTTCTTCTGTAACTCATCCCTTCATCTGTTCTGTCTTTTTATTTTCTCTCGATTATATTCAGAATCCCCCTTCCCCTTTTTTCCCCTCTTCCAATTAGGCTTCCTTAAATATCCCCCTTCATAGTGCAAAGGGTCATGTCCCTTAGTTGCTGAAGAGATGCCACCCTTTCTTTTGCAACTACTGCCCTTTTAATTCTACCCACTGCCCTTTAAGGTTGCTGTCTTTTTGTTAGCATAACTAGCCGCTGCTAGGGCCTTAATATTACTCAAAGGAAGCTGCCAACTAGCAATTATTATTTGTTTTATTATTTTTTTATAATGTCAGTCCCCTATATTGAATGATTGTTTTGTTCAGCCTCCCTTGTAATTCTCTACTTTGGGAATATTTTATATTTTATGCCAGTCGGCTGTCTTTATTAAATCTTAGTGCCTAAATTTATTTATTTATGAAGTCTGTGATTTGTATTAGTTTAAGGGCTGCTAAACCAAGTCTGGAGGGGTCATGACAGCCATGGTTCAATGAACTGAAAAATCATAAATTGCAGGAATTTCACAAAAATGAAACTTTTGCCCTTGCTCACGACAAAAACATTGTTCACAAATTTGTTATTTATGCTGAGAAATCAGGTTTCTTCAGCTCTAAACCTTGTCTGTGTGAGCTATTAGGAGAGAGAGAATTGTAAAATTCTTCACTTTGGATGAAGTTTTATTTGGCATTTTTGGTTTAGTGTAAGAAGACTCTTGGTGAGTCTCATAGGGTCTGCTGAGTCTCACCATTCTCAACTTGTCCTTGCTTTTGAGTCACCTGAACTTGTTTTCCTTGTCTTGGACTCGAACTTGGAAGACTTGCCTAGTTTGAGTCAAAACTTGATCTTCTTTGTAGGAAGAAATAGTATTTCATCCTTGAATTAAGAGACCAGGTTAGTGTTTTGGGATCCATTATAGCCTTTGGTAGGAAGGAGAGCTTGTGATTCGTAATATTTTTCCAGGAGTCATCAACTACCAAAGTTAGGATATTGCAAATTTCTGGAAGTAAATAACCACCTCACCAAAGTTCCAATATTTTTTTAATATTGAGAAAAGTGTACAAATATAGCTCAGTCGAGCGTTTGTTTGGTAGCATCATCAAAATTAGGAATGATATGCGAGTCATCTGATTATAAACTCCATTGACAACAAATCCAGCAATACTGAGGCAAAATCATATATAGTCTCAATATAAAAAGGTCCAAAGTTAAATGTTCTTTTTTTTGGCGTTGTTTTTGATCTCAATTCTCCTGTCCAGTAGAGCAATAGTTTCAGTTTGGTGGTCTTTAGTGGACTGGATCCTATATTCAACACAATATTGAGACCATTCATCCATATATAATCTGAAGGGAACAAGTGGATATGGTATACCGGCTTCATTATCACTATCAGAGGAAGAGTCTCAAGAAATGATAATGGAGGAGGAAGCAGGAGGTGCAGGATGCTCAGGAACAGCCATTTTAACCTGGTGTATATCTTGAACAAGCCAACCATCAAGATCATATTTCACCTCATTTGCGCCTCCAGTCCAGTATGGAGCAATACCCTTTGGTTTGAGAGGTGTTTGCCCGCTGGGGTAAACTTAGTATTGCACAGGCATAGTACAAGAAATATATTAAACATAGAATATATCAGAGAATAATAAATACTTTCATTAATCATTCCAACATATGAGTACATTTACATAATAATCCATAATAATCCTTCACCCGTAGGTGGTACATATTTATCTACCCGAAGGGGTGTGACCAAATGTCATCACCCGTTCCCAACTGTCGGCAACATAACTAACACCCATCGGCAAACTAACACTCGACGACAACATAAACTTTACAGCTAACATCATCCCCCCCAAAAAGAAAGTCGTCTCCGGCGACTCACAACAAAAGGGAGATGAAAGACACCACATAGAATAAGAAAATCACTGAGAAGGGGTGGAGGGGCATCCCTAAAAAAGTTGAAATGTTGCCCTCCCCATCAATGTTGCTTCCAGTAGGTCTTTTCCGTCACATCACATTCCTCCCGTGCCTGCACCAAACTTGTCTCCAAAACATACTTTTCAGCTGTAGCCTCCGCTAACTCTTGTTCAAACAATATTGTCTTCCGAGCCAATCTAACCTCGATAGCCACCTGTGCTGCCTTCTCCGCTTCCAACTCTGGGGTACGCTGAGCCAAGTGTTGCTCTACTGCCTTCAACCGGATGGTCAGCTCCTCCCGAGCTCTCTATGCATCCACCAAGACAGCCTCACATCCAACCAACACCTACTCCGATTCCCTCAAAGCGTAGTACCCCTCACGAAAGGCTTGCTCCAGTGCTCTCTCCACATTTGGCATATAGACACTCCATGCCTGTAGCAGCTCCGGGTCTCATCAACTGGTCACTCTCCCCAAAGGTTGATAATTGAACTAACTAGGGGTCTAGGGGGCAGCGCCCCCGCGGGCTCCTGGGGCTCTGCCCCAGGTGCGCACTGTGAACTGTTTTTTATTTGTCGTCGTTTTTTTTTAACAGAACCTTCCTCTCATTGCTGCCACTCCTTGCTGTCAATACCCTACACGTCTCCTTGATTTCTCTTAGCCGTACGAAAAATAGTCTTCACAACCTGTGACCGTACGGAGTGCAAACAATGATGCTATTTATTATCTCCTAATTGTACAGTCGTGGGATCTCGTGCTGCCGTACAGACGCGTGACTGATTGCTTCCTGGCATACGACGGTTTTTTCCTCTTTACCATACTGTGCTTCCTTCTACCGCACGGCTGCTTTATCTCTTTCCACCGTACGTCACTTATCTTCTAATGCTGATTTTTTCCGTACTGCGGTATGACAGGAATGCTTTTACTTCCTCCTTTCTGCCGTACACAACCTGTGTTTACTTCCTTCTGTTTCCACCGTACGACAGCTGTCTCCCGTCCATGCGGCACTGATGTTGACTCTTCCCGTACGGCTGTACGGTGCAATCACAATTTATGCACGTGATGTTACTTCCGTACGGTGGCCAAAGGATCTTAATCGACACTTTATTTCTTTTGCCGTACGGTGCCTGGGTAGTACAGTTATTAGATGCCGTATGGTCACATCGTCGTACGGTGCTTTCCTGTGCTTTTTGCCGTACGGCCATACGGTGCTTTTTTATTTTATTTTATTTTCCTTTTTTTTTCCACCGTACGGTCATGCAACTGGAGAAGGAACTGGCTTCTTTCATTGATAAACTTTTTCAAATCTTGTACACCAGCACCAACCTGCATACTAACTTGCAATACAACATTGGCAATAGTTATATCTCCAGAAAAGCCAATGATATACCTTTTGCTGTCTTGAAATAAGTCCTCATTTCCAGCATTCCAAAGAAACTGCACAATTTTGGAGGACACCATAAACCACAGCTTAGAAACAGTTTTACTTTTGACAATACAAGAGAACAACCCAAACAAAATGTCTAACCAGGTGATACTCTTGTTGACAAAGATCTTGATCCAAGGCAATAGGAAGGCATTCTGCATCCATGGAGCATATGGACATTAAAATAATCAACAATTTAGCCTACTCAACATTTCTACAAACGGTGCACAATTTATTGACTGTATGAAGGCACACAGTACCAACAGCCAGCCAGCCTATCAAGCAAAAGTCACCATCTAAGAAGGTTTTTGGTTCAATGCTAGAGGACTGAATATTAGGAGGGTATCCAACTCCCACACAGTATTGAGCTTGATAATGCCTTTTTAGTGAATGATAAAAGACAACATAATTGCATCGAATTAGCTCTTGTTAGTTTGATACCACCTCTCAAACTAATGTTTTCAAAGCGATCACCATTACCAGCTCCTAGTTTCAAAGCAAAGTTAACCCCAATAGAACATCAAATCAAAGAATATGTATTTTTAGTACTTTCCTAAAGACCACAAACCCCCTTAAGATCCTCCCAAGAGATAAACTCCTGATTACCCAATATCTGACCAGAGCTTTGTACACCTTCTGATCAAGCAAAACTAAAACCGAGATTGTATGCATTGTTACCTTACCATTCCAAACCCCAATTTTTGATCCAATCATGTGGATCATCCCACCGCTCAAGCACCATAGATTTATGTAAAGCCAGCTTGGAATTTGAAGCTAAGTAGTAGTATCAAGTCATTTTATCAAATTTACAAAATTCTCCAGCTGACAATAGGGAACAAGGCAGTATTATCAGCAAATTGCAGGTTCAATATTTGTTTTTGATCAGGAAGTTGTAAGCCTTTAACAAGTGGACTTAAAGCGTAGTATTTGAGAAGATCGTGCAGGGTATCAATAACATTGACAAACAAGGCAAGGGCAAGAGGGCATCCTGCCTGATAGACCATTGCAATTCAAAAACCTTAATAAGGGTGCCATTGTCACAAACTTCGGCGCAAACATCTTTGAAAAGAACTTCCACAATCTTTCAAAATTTCTGACCAAACCCCATAGCCTTCAAAACCAGCATAATAAATGACCATGCAGTTGTCATAGGTTTAAATTCAGTAAAACCATATAAGCATTCTAATCAGTCTTTTTTGCCCAACATCTAGAATATAACTACCGTCTGGAAAACCAGTTTGAGTAGAGAAATAACTTGAGGGAGAAATTTTTAAGTCTGACAGCAAGAATCTAATAAAACTGATTGAGTAAGTTTACGGGCCTCCAATTTTTGATTTAGGTGGAATCTCCTTTTGGCAACAACTTTATCACACCTATATTGATTTTCTTGCTTAATTAATGAGCCAATTGAAATAGCTTCATTATTAACTTCAAGGAGTATGGGAGAGAAACAATCTTTATTAACTTCATAGAACCTAGCAGGGAAACTATCCATAAATGGAGCTTTTCCCTCAACATTAATCGTTGAATCAAACATAAGAGCATTTGGAGTCCATTTTCCTGGGAACAATTTAAGCCACTATTTTCCTGGCCTCAAGGGCTTGATAATTTACTCTATCAGAAGAAAAAAGGTCTTTATAAACAATTGGAAAGCATTCTTGAGCTGATGACATTCATAAACTAACACCCCACCACACTTCAAAGCCCCAAATTTTCCTTTACACAGTTACCTTTCAAGAAATTGAAGAAAAAAATGGAACCTTTGTCCCCAAGCTTAAGCCAAATCATCCTTGACCTAATCTTGGACTCGTGCCTAAATAATTTTGAACACATCTCACTTGATGTTTCAAGGTCATATCTTCTTCTTGCAGGGCAGGCTCGTGGAGGATTTTTGCATGTTTATTTCCACTTTCCAAAGTTTCTCTTTATCTCTTCCATTGGAATCCATTCTGATTTTTGCTTTGTTCCTACCATACAGCTTCATTAAATTTTGTGTAGCTTCAATAGCAATGTTTTACTTCACAATCATAGAATTAGATCTGTTACTCACATCTGATAGTTTCCACAATGAAGCCAGACCATCAAAACATGCTTGATCCTTGAGGTGAGAGACATCAAGCTTATACAATCCTTTAAATTCAGGCTTCTTGACAGGGGCAGAATTTATATGGAACTCCATCTCAATAGGGTGACGATTAGAAAGGGTGGTGTTGATGTCAGTTTTGTACCACTACATAACATATAGCAATTGAATACTTGATATAGAATACCAAACACTCAACCGTCTCTTGAAAAGTAAATACTCATGAAGGACATGAGAAAACTCCAAGGTTCCTTACACCTGTGGATACTAACTCAGTTATATTAATGTGATTTGCTGGTTAATCACGTAGGCAGGCTTACATTGTTCATTCAAAGATAACTTGGTGGTACTTCGCTTGCTTGACTTGTTCTTTTCTCCTTGGTCACTTTCACTTTCAACTACTCCTACCACTAACTGCTTACTAGTCTACTACTACTCCTATGAATGAAGAAATTGGCAAATGGACGGGGATCCAACCAAATGAAAGCTCGCCTGCGGCGCTACCTCCATTGGTGCAATGATTCAAAGGGATACTCGTAGGATTTTCACACTAACACTTATCTTCCAACCCAACTTGAAGTACAAGTGGAAAGATGAAATGCAAGTAGAACTTGGGAGCG
Organism: Chamaecyparis obtusa; assembly: GCA_027943335.1. Taxonomy (NCBI): domain Eukaryota; kingdom Viridiplantae; phylum Streptophyta; class Pinopsida; order Cupressales; family Cupressaceae; genus Chamaecyparis; species Chamaecyparis obtusa. Next base: position 1,247,633 of record BSBK01004397.1, on the reverse strand, counting down.
ATTGGACTAGATTACCACACAAGGCTTCCTAACAAGCCGCTAGGATGCTAGTGGCCTAGTATATAGATCTTTATCAAACATTCACTAACATCACCATACAACTAGCCATCTACTTCTACTCTAACAACATGAAATGAAATCCTACTTTAATTTGAGAGATGAGAAGAAACATGCAATACACCAAAATGATCATGTATATCCACCATGCAAACCACAACAATGAATAGAGAACAATTTTGATAGTATTTTGACAACAATTCTCCAACATAACTCCCTTTACAAATGAGAACAAATGGCCTTATATAGAGGCTCAAAATTACAACGAGTGGCCAAGATTAAGAGGCAAAATCAAGGGCCAAGATTAAACCTTACAAACCCTAATTAGGGTTACCATCTTTCAACCAATTACATGAGGGCACCAACTTTGTGGGCCAATGAGAAAATTACAATAATCTGTCAACCAATGAGAACATAGGACACTTGGCATGATTTGATTGCATGCACATGAAATTGCCACCTCATCAACCTTATCTTATAAATTTATTTAATCTTTGAGATGAGGTGAAGCCTTGGATGCTTGAGCTCGTCCTTAGAAACTTTCTCATCACCACTTGAACTTGCTTGTACCTGATGTCCTGACCTTGAAAGGGTGAGGTCTCTATGCACTTGGGGTAATCTTGCCTTGGCCCCGGTGCCTTGCCTGGATGTGAACCTTCTTGCAATTTGAGAGCCTTGCTCTTGGCCACCGCCTTGAAATCAAACTTGACCTCTTTTAACCTTTCGTCTCGCTTTCCTCCTTCATTATCCCTGCCTTTCTTTAACCTTCCTGGTCTTCCCGAACCCTCCTACTCGAATTTGGTTTGCATGCACCCCCCTCTGCTTCAATACTCTTGGGTTCTGGGGGCACCTGCCTTGGCCCTTCCTCCTGCAAGGCCCACAATCCACCCATTACTTGATTTGAAATAATCATTAAGTTCATCAATTACCTCCTAGCTAGTTAGTGAGTTGGTTCGTTCACCGCCTAATTAAGCTATGTGGAGTTCATCTTACATTTGAAATTATGTGAATTGTTCATTAAGTCCATTTCTAATAGATAATTACAACTTAGTTTGTGTGTTGATCAATCTTACCATCCAAGTTATGATTGTTTTGTTTGTATCAATTTGTAGTCCATTCTTATCTTTCCTCTTAATGTGATTAAATCTAATTACTAGTTGTCTTTGTTTGATTTGCAATGAAAGAAAACAACTAACCAAGGAAAGAAGACTCACAACTCCACTCCACAGAGCCCACCATCGAGGGCAGAATCCTAAACATGGAGGGCCAACCACATAAAAAAAGTCCAAGTCCCAGTTCCTATTACATTGGTGTAATGTTCCAACACCTACCTCTTGACCTTTAGAACTTGCCTACTTAGCCTATTACAACTTATCAACAAAATGCATGACCTTCTTGGGTACTAGAACCCTCTCAAATCTAACCAAGCTAGCTTGCATGAATAACAAGCCTTGCCTAGTCTCAAATATCTTCAAATCTCTTCCAACCTGCAATGAAACTTGCTTCCTCGCTTGTACCTACAATGGAAATATGGAATGGAGGGTGGGGGTGAAGCGAATGTAAGTGAAAGATGGAGATGGAGGATGGAGCTATGAAAATGTGGTGGCAACCTGTCTCCTTATCCTTCTTGGCCAAGGGGGAGGAGCTCTCCATCAACTTGTCTCTCAATTGTATCATGTTCACTGTACCAATGTTGGTGTCCCTCACTTGCTTCAATTTCGAGAAGAAGGTGGTCTTGGCATCATGTCTTCCTTGTCTTACTTGGTATGCATTTCCCTTTGGCTCTTGCTTGCACTAGCATTCGCCATCCTAAACACTTATTTCTGCCCCTTCTTTCTACAGTGAGGTGGGACTACACTTATTTCTGCTCTTTCGCCTAGGGATGATCAAACATATTTCTACCTCGCCAATTCCTATCACACTACACTTATCTCTGCCTTTTCGCTTAGGGATGGACTGCCACTTATTTCTGCCTCTTCGTTACCTATGAGATGGACTACACTTATATCTCCCAACTTCTTTCCTAGGGGTGGGACTACCACTTATATCTCCCTTTCTCCAAATCCTAAACAGAAACTACACTTATATCTCCCAACTTCAAGCCCTAATGAGATGATGAGGTGATAGATGGATGATGCAAGAAGAAAATAGGGAAAATGTACCAAGCAAGAACAAGGAGAAAATCTGCTTTTTAGACCAGCCTTCACCCTCAAGCATGAAGATTCTCCTCTACACCAACAAATTCTCCTCCAAAGAAGAAGAAGACAACACCAAAAATGCACTCCTCCACCAAAAGAAGAAAGTCTCCCCTTGCTAAATGCACTCCTCCTTGCAAAATTTTGCTCTTTTGCTACTCCAAGAGCTTCTCCTTGGCTGCCAAGAGACAAGTGAGAAATGAATGAGAAAATGAGCAGACAAGCCCTCCCTTTATACTAATTTTTTGCCTCTTCAAATAGGGCCGATTTGCATTGGAGGGAAAATAAGATTAATTAAATTGCCAAACATATAACCCAAATTAAATGCATTAAATCACATAGCCTTGGGTATTTAATTTTAATTTAAAAATGGGCCAGCCTATTGCAAAAACAAAAATCTGTGCAATAGCATGTTAATTTTCTTTTAAAATGAAATTGGGCCACTAAAAAAAAAAGATCCATATGGGCCCCTAAACATTGAAATTAACCAAGCCATGGCCCCAAAAAATTAAATTAATTTAAGGAAAGGGCAGATTTAAATTAAGAGAGCCACTTGCATTGAATTGTGCAAAATTATGGGTTTAAATTAGCCAAATCCGAAATTATTAAAGGCCCAAAAATTGAAATTTTGAAAAAAGGTCATTTAGGCCTCTAATATAGCTTTTTAAACCTTCCCCATTGTGGACCCAATAACTTACCTTGAATTTCACACCTCTTAGGCATTAAAATACATTGAATTTAACACATAAAGGGACCCAAATTAAATTTCTAAATTACAAACACTCAGCCCAAAAATATGATTTTATTTATTTTAAAATTGCCAAATTAATGCATAAAAATCGCAAGTGGGGCTGGAATTGATGGCTGCCTTGGGTGATGAAAAATTTATGTTTGTTGTGCCCAATACCAAGCAAAAATAAAAAAATGGGAAGGGCTGCCAGCTGTAGCTTTTTTTCATTTTATAAATTTAGAATTTTTCCCAAGAAAAATTGATTTTAGCCCATTTAAGTCATAACAACACCATCCCAAAATCAAAATCTGCCAGCCAATTAAAATTCAAATAAATTTCAATTCCATTTCCAACTTTTATTTACTCTTTTTCCCCATTTAAAATTTCGAAAATTCCACTTGGCAATTTAAATTTTTATTATTTTTCAATTCAAAAATTATTTAGCAATTTAATTTCCATTTGGCAATTAATTTTTTTTTTTGCAATTTATCTCTATTTGGCAATTAATTTCAAATTTGGCCATTTAATTTTTTTTATTTAATTTCTATTTTCACCACCCAAAAATTTACAAGGTTTCCCCAAAAATATCCAAATTCACAATTAAATTTTGGAAAATGTTCAAGTCATGCAGTTATATCAATTTTCCAAAATTCATCCAAGTCTAAAAAAATATTGCAAATTTATCGTCCCAAAACCCCAGGGTTACTCCAAAACTCGCTAAGGCATCCGAATACCCAAATCTAGGAAAATTGCCAAGGCCCGCTCAAAAATTGGGGGGTCCCCAAATTCTTTGGGGTGATGGTGTTAAAACCTCACAACAGGTGGCAGCAACAACTTTGACCACATTAGAATCAATGTTAGGACTTAGGACGTAAACCAAAAAAACTTTTATCAACATAGAATCTATCAAGTCTTGAGTAAACTCTCTTGTTACCACATTGAAGGTTGGTCCAAGTGAACCATATTACTTCACTATTAATTTTACCTTTTGCCAATGGGTCAACAATATTCATTTCTTTTTAAACTAAGTTGCTGAATTGTAATCAGGTATGGGTATGGGTATGTGAGTGCGGTATGCCAGTATGGCAAAATTTTGGAGGGGGCTGGGATGTCTGTACAAAAATATATACAAATCACACACATATTAAAAAATATATAGCCTAAAAAGAGAATTAAGTTCAGAATTTCACAATCATGCATATACTTAACAAAATGACCATAAATATTACAAATTTAAAATACAATATACTAATTCAATATCAATTTGTAAAACTAAATGTCAAAAATAAATATTCATTTTTTATAAATATTATTAATAAATAAGCTTTTCTATATTTTTTAATAAATACGAAGCATTAATTAATTAATTTAATTTTTAAATAGATAAACTTTATTTATTTAATAAAATTTTGTTAGAGTCACTCAAGGACTCAAGCTCCCAAGATCACCTGCAACCAAAACTCCTTTGTACAAGAGAAAAAACCAAGGGCATAAGTTTGCAATAATGGATGCAAGATATGCAATAGATCAAACTGTGATCAATGCAATGTAATGTATTGAGATTACAAAGAGAACTCATTGGTTATATCAGCCAAGGTAAGACATAGGATTATACAAGATCACAATAAGTGTCTTAATTCTGACATGAGACAACAAATATTAAATGACCTAGGACACAAGAAGTAAATGGTGAAAGATAATATCTTATGACAACTAAGATTTCTTGAAAGATTCATAGGACTCGAGTAAACTTAACATGTAAATAGGACCTATTAGGTGAACTAGCTAGGTAAAACACCTTATTCACACCAACATGCTCCCTCAAGTGCAATTTAGGGAGTTGTACACAAATACAAATGATTCAAAGATGGTTCCTAGATGCTAGGCCATGTTAGGAACCCATGTACAAATTCAATGCAAGCTCTCACAAACGGAGAAAAAGAGAAAACCTAGTGGGATAAAGCTCCTTCCCAAGGGAGATGAACACAAAATGCTTTCAATGAAGAATGCGAAGGAAAGAACACATATGGTCAAGAAGTTCCCCCATAAGAGAGAAGAAGAAGAAGAGAGACAATGCAGCTCCCTCTCAATGTAGAGTCTCCTACAATGATGGTAGATGCTTGACAATGAATGCTGAAGATGATTCGATGTTTCCAAACAACATTCCTCCTTTTAGGAAGAAAGAAAATCAAGATTGTATGTAAGATGTCTGCCCATTCCTAAAAGGAAGATGAGGGATGAAAGATGATGATGTGTGATGTCTTTGAATCTTGCTCAAGTTTCTCCATGTTGAAACCGAAATTTGTCACAATAAAATTAGGTGTCCTAGGCCACACTGATGAAGAATCTAGAATCTGGTGAAGATGATTGTAGAACACAATCCAAAGACAAAGATGACTCCCCCAAATGTTGATCAAATTTTTCCACTCCAATGCCAAATAGTGACAAATGATGAGGTAGAGAAGGAACAAGAGAATCAAAGATTCTCCCTTACAACATCTGAAGAAGATGATGCAACTCCATGCGTAGTAACATCAAAGAAGAGATGGATATGCTCAATGGTGTCCTCCAGGTTTGCAAGAGAAGTCTCACAAAACAAATATGCAATGCTTGTCAAGTGATCATCCCAAGTAGCCATGTTTAGAAGACTATGAATATCCTGCTATATTGAATCACAAGAAACCAAACCTGTGGCTACACAAGTATTGTCACATGCAATAGTAGATGAAAGAGATGAGATCATAGTGCATGCCATTTGACTACACTTATCATTTCCAAATGCTGATGTGTCCTCACAAGATGTAGAAGTAAGAATTCTAGATGAACTTATTGATGCTGGTTAAGAAGAATTGGGCAAATCTATGTCATTGGTTGCAATTGATGAAGTTCATAAAGGAGTTTCAAATCATCAAGTTTTTTTCAGCAAGCATTCATCTACTTTATGCTTTTTCTTCCCACAATAATCTCACTTAACTTTCCATGGATTACAAGACACGATTACAACCAGCAAAAAGACACAGATTAGCCCCTTAAATTACTCAATCAAGAATTTTCCTAGCAATATATGATCTGACATTTTATGCTCAGTGTGATTATAGGTGCTAGATACAATCAACAAGCTAGACTTGAATTTAGTGCTTATAGATGCCAAATTTGGTCACAAGCTCAAACTACAATTTTCCACAGAATGAGATCAATCTGATCATATCACTACTAAGTACAGAAAAAATTATTCACTTCAAGAAAAAACTGCCCCAAAAGATGATATCGTAGGAGCAAGAACGGAGCCTCAGAAGTTCCCAAAACAAGAACATTTTAGAAACATCTGTGACGATATGCAATTTCTGAGAACACCAAGCACCAAAATAAAGAATGAATTACACCACTGTGAACAATGTCTGCAAGAAAATAAGATATCAGTTATCACATTGCTTTTTATAATATCCTCTTTGTTAAATATTATTCATTCTGACTCTGGATTTTGCAGGTTGCTCGAACATTGGGAAAATCTCTCCGTGCTTTTCAACCTACAATAAGAGAGCTTCAGGTTTGTAAGTACTTGTTATTGGTGAATGTGTTACAATTTTATTTGTACGCACAATTCTAATATAGCTCTGTAGTTAATTGCTTAAGCAAAATTAGAAAGAAACAAAAACTGCCAATTTTATTTGAAATTTTAAATATCACAACTCTTAAGGAAAGAGAAAAGATATTGGTCATGTTAGAAGTGCTTTTTATTTCCATTATCTCTATCCTTTATTTTTATGTGCTGTATGTTTACAAGTACTACATTAGAGGATTTTTGTTTTCAGGAAGTATCAAGGGAATTCAAGAACACACTAGAGCAAGAAATTGGACTTGATGAGCTACGGTCTCCTACTATCGACCCCTCCATGTCTGCTTCTCAAGTGATGGAACATGAGAAAATGGAACAAAGTAAATACAATCAGCTTGTATCTATTCACAGTATTTTATAAGAACATTTTTACTAGACTTCTTTATCACGTTAATGAATTCTTACCTTGAATGATTACCTTTTCCCAAAATAGATAAACAATCTAATGGTTATTTCTTTCTTACTTTTGACATATTAAATTTAATCACCTGTTGCCTTATCTTTCTCATGAATATGTAATCTTTTTAATGATTTTGATTTAATTACTTCTTCTGACATGGTAAAGGCCATGATATTCTAGTTCATTATTTGATAAATAAATAGTGGAAACATATGTATCTTATGAGCTTCATCATTTTTGTTTTCCTCAAATTACACCTGTAAATTCCTTCTGATTGAAAATTTGAAAAATGATGACACAGGTTTGATATAGACATCCTACAATTGTAACCAAGTCCTATGTGAATTAATTTTACAATGATTTAAGTAAGACACTTTCATATTATTTGCATATGGAAAAGAACAAATTCCTTTTGTATCTCCCCCAAGTACTTTTCAGTCAAACATTTAAAAGTATCATTTAGAGTTGACTTAGGTGTATGATTCTTGGGTTTATTAGCACATCCAAGTCTTCGGTTTGTATATGATACAATTTTATTGTTAAAATGGCCAAAGTGGGTTTAATTTTTGTAGATCCCAAGAAATATTTGATAGAAAAGGTTAAACTAAAATACTCTAGATCTATTATATATGTGAAAGCAATAGTAATTAGAGATTAGACTTAATTAAAGAAAGATACATAGGAGAGATTTTAGGATTGGAATAAAAAAGTTCATTAATATTTGCATTCTTATCCACTAGCTACACCTAAGCTATGACTATGCATATTTGATTAATTTTGATGAAACAGATCTATACATAATATGGAAAGACAAAGCTCATTAATATGTGTATTCTCATCTGCTAGCTACACCTAAGCTAGGATTGGAATGACAAAGCTCATTTATATGTGCACTGTCATCCACAAGCTACTCCTAAGCTATGCCTATGCATATTTAATTAAATTTGATGATACAGATGTATGCATAATATTATAAATCTGTGAAGGCCAAAGAACATTAAGGAAGCTGAAATGGTTCCACTTTTGTGTGACACTTCATCTTTTGATGGTTGAACTGAATGACCTCAAAATATAATGGTTGAATCATAGGGCTCCACCTTTCCTAGGACATAGGCTGACACTTTTGGCAATGAGCAGTCCCACGTGTTGTAAGTGGACCTTTGCAGTTTGGACTATAGGTGTCTAGTATCCCGACAAAGTCGCTGATGATGATTGTAATGTCCTCAACTAGGACCTTACTTAATTTGCTCTAGAATTTTCAATTAGGGTTTGGATTGCCCTTGGGAATGGCAATTTGTAATGTTTCATACTAGGAGGATGCCAATTCCGAATAATTATCATACGTTGTGATGCATTGAAATCATATTATATCAAGAATAATCTCTAATTCATAACATATACTTAAGCTCTAATTGCTTACTTCACTCCTAATCACAAACCTTAAGAAAGATGGTAGATTTACTGTGCTAGGATGCTTGCACAGTCTACAAGTGGATTCCCTCAAGGCTCTACCTATTTCGGGATCTTTCCACCATGTGACCAATTTACGCGCCTCTTCCTACGCACACTCCCTATCCCCTTAATAGTGATTAAGGATTTATTAAGGAACTGGTCAAGTATATGTCAATATTTTATATTCCAAAAAAATACAAAAAAAATATATGTCATAACTAATATATAATTTCTGATTTTATTATTACTAGTAGATATATGTAATATATCTAAATATTAGATTATTCTTATAATTGATTATATTGGATAATTCATAAATATACTCTAGAATATTTAGATATATACACTAGAACATTTTGATATATATAATTCAACTATATTTAAGATATATATTCTTCACATATATTGGAGCATTCATAATATATATAGACTGATATAATATAATTCTGATATCACTATTAAGTATTAACAGATATATACTATATATATATATATATATTAGACCCTAATAGGATTACTTAACCTTAATAGAAATTAGATATATCATTTGGAATGGTGTTGTTTGCTGACTATACCTACCCTTCCCTTCTTAAGTGTTCGATTATAATCTCATATCCCACTTCCTATTTTTATATATTTTACATAGCACTTTGGAAGGAGGCCTTTTAAGAAGAGATGTGTCTTTTCCATTGGATAAAACATATCCCATGGAGACATACCTCAGATTGCACTCTTCCAAAAATTATTTTCATCATCATGAATTCTTATGTAAAACAAATCATGCTTGTCTTTAAAACAACTTACCTTAATCACCCTCCTTATTCCCTTTATCGAGTTATTCACTTCTTAGATCAATGTTAATTTGTTACTAGTGTAAGTCGGCCTCCCTTCCATTGGACAACAGTTTTGTATATCGATTCATAAGCTGAAGTGTAACTTAATCCATGTGTGGCCATTTGGTCTGCGTATTCATAGAGATATTTATGTTCATCTTTTAACAAATTGTTATTTTAGATTAATATTAACGATGCTTGATACTTGGTTTTGATTGCTGTTTTCGGACATTACCCAATTGTATCTTAGTTTGTTACTGTCACTGTACTGTTTCCAGCACTGAGTATATATACTATATACGCTGACTGATATTTCCACCAAAACGAATTCGAACCCACCCCCCCAAAAAACTTGAACAAATTTTGAACCCGAATCTCGAACCCACATACAAACTTGAATCTGAACCGGTAACTTAGTATATTATTGGTTGATATATAAGAAATTAAATCCATACTTATATTCAAGTAATATATATATTTTGAACCAATTATATAATGTATTAAAAATATATTTATATTCTACACATATCAACTATGGCTCATGACAATGATTTTGTAAGGTTTGGTGCAAGCTTAGATGGCACCATGTCCAATCTACCCCCACTAGGGAAGTGTGTGACATTTATAGAGATGGATGGGTGATCTTGGAGATACTGCCTAAAGTGTCACAAACTATAAAACATGAGTTAGAATTATTGTAGGCCATAAGAATGGGTTAAATGACATCAATGAAGTTGTGTTTGAATTTTTAAAATCCACTGGGATTGCTAATCATGTAGCTTGTGCTTGAGTGGGGAGGAGCATTTTTGAATGAGGGTGGTAAGGAGTTTTCAACACATAGTCCAAGCAAAGCGTGGTGGGTGGGGTGGTCTCATATATTGCAAAGATAATTGTATGTTCTAAGCTGGTTGGAGCTCATGATGCTAGTCATCACAAATTAAAAAAGTTAAAAGGATTGCTCTTTTCTTCCCAAGTTTTTTACTTTCCTTTTTTGTCATTTTTTCAACAAAACCACTTCTTGGTGTATTTTTGTATTGTTTATACCTTATGCTAAGCTTGTAGGCAATTCATTTACTTAGGTGGGGTTATGCTTTCATTTTTGGGAGAGTGAGGTGTCAACTTATTCCTTAGGATAATTAATCTCTCTAATTTTAGAGAGTGAGCTGTCATTGCTGTCATCTTAATCTCCTTGTATTTTCTATTAATGCAACCTCAGTGTGTTTGTTGTACACACTTCATGAATGGAATAAATGAGATTTGTTCATTGCATTCTAAGTCCTTTTTAGAGTTTAGTTGTTTGAGCAACATTATTTGTAACTTAATCGATTGTTGTGTGATGTCGCCCTTGCGAGAAGCTCTTGTGGCTAAGGCATCCTCCGTCTCTTCCTAGAAGCCTATGAAAGACTCTGAACTATGGTTTAGGAAGACTAATCCATTCTCTGTTGCTCCTGACTCGTGCTGTCTCCCTAAGTCGCACTTGACTAATCCATTCTCTGTTGCTCCTGATTGGTGCTTTCTCCCCAAGTCGCGCTTGGATGGCTTTACCTTGGATGCCTTGTAGGAGAAATTTATGAAGAGGGAGGGCTCAAATGAAGGTTGGTGCCAACTTGACCATTGCAAGATTGGTTCTCATCAATGGATGACCACTTTGGGGGATCAACATATTCTTGGGTTGAAGGGACCGTGTTCTTGCATAGTAGGTTACAAAATCAGAAATCTTTTCAAAGAGGATGGAAGTACCCCTCACAACTTTGACTAGGGTTTTCAGCGAAATTTTGGGTGACAACCTACAGATCTTATGAAGAATGGTGGCAAACATCTTCCAAGATCACAATCTTCTTTTTTTGTGGCATAGCTTGCTAAGAATATCCAAAAGATAGAGTTGGGGGAGGAAGTTTTACAAGAGGTGAATGAAATGTGACATTTTTTGCCAAGCATGGATTGATTGGGAGATTTAGAGGCTATTGATTGATTTTGGCCGACTTACGGAATTCAAAAACTTGGTGTACCATTCTGACTAGTGATATTTAGATTTACCCATATGCACGGGGATTCTTGTCTTGGTTTTTGACAAAGTTAAGGATTGTTGCACTGTTTTGTGACTGCCAATGAGATCGTGACAAGCATTTGCTAATGTTGAAACCCTAGCACCCTTCATTTGATACAACTACTGAAGCTTTCTCTACAATTTCAATTTGGGTAAGATTACTAAATCTTCCTTTGTAGTGTTGGTTTGATTCATGTTTTGAAGCCTTGATAATTCTTTGGGGAAATTTCTGGGGATGGGGGTTCTACAGAGTACCTTCATACCACCTATGCTTGCATATTGGTTGATATTGACATAACCAAGGATCTCTTTGTTGAGATTTCTCTTAACACCAAGTATGGCAGTTGGAATCAGACTACGAGGATATTCGATCTCGATGCCTCATGTAGTAGCTCAATGTGTAAAGTGGAGGCATGACAACAAGGCTACTTGGTGGAAGGATGTCTCTGTTGGCTAAAAATTTTGTAAGCCGCTAAGACTACACTTTACAAAATTGTAACTTTAGGCAACGTCTCATGAGATTTCTCTCTCCTCTCAGCAATAGGGGAGGCTCCCTTCTTACCGTAGGTGGCTTCAACAGGAACTTAACTGAAATTACAAATTAGGGCGATTCTCTTAATCAATTCCTCTTTTTTCAGGAACGATTTACGTACAACTACTATCTAACTTAACAAAAAGTGCCTTATTGCTATGATAATACTGGTGACTTCGGAGTTGACGTAAGAACAATACCAGGGGCAGCAACTTTCTTTTTTATATTTTGTGAAACAAAAACAGGAACCCAAAGTCTCCTGCACTTGTCTCGTGAGAATTAAAGCAGAATAACCAGTAAGGCACAAAGTCTCTTACTGGATACTCTTAAATTTAATAAAAACACTTACAACTGAAGCCCAAAGTCTTCAGCTCTAAGTAATTGTAGCCACTATTAAACTATAACAATTTGCCCTCCTGCAGCACAAAGTCTTCAAAAGTTCAAATTGGCTCTGAATGCAATATGCAACTCAAAGTTTGCACAATTGAATTCAAATCCCTCTTGAGCAAAACTCTAAAACTCACAATCAATATCCAGAAAATGTTGTCACATAACACCTTGAATCAACACAGTTTGAAAGCAAGTTGCCCTTTTATTGAAAGCAATTCAAATTTACATCTAAGCTCAAAGTCTTAGAGTGTAGATACAAACTGGCAGAATTTTCTTGCCTTGCCAAAAGATGATTATTTACAATGAGCTCCCTCCTTTATATAGGAAAAGAGGAGAGAGAAAGGTGGAGAGAAAAGGGGAAAACCCTTAACCACCTTGACTTATTCCCTAACTAACTAACTAACTAATTTTGACTTTTTCAAAGTTGCATGCCTAATGCACTTGCAACCTGATTACATGTTACAACTTTGCACGTGATACTATCACATGCAATTACATATGTCAAATACAAATTACAAAGACATGATGAAAATATTCTAAGTGCCTGACAAGACACAACACCTATTACATCATCCGTCGTTTGTCTTCATGCTGCTACAGGATGCGTGATGGTTGGTATGCTCTAGTTTGGTGAAAGCATCTTGATATGGAACAAGAACCTACATCCTTAGTTGTCTTTTTAAGAAGTACATTTGTTTCTTTCCATCTCTGCCTTGAAAGAATTCTTTCTGATTGTAGTCTTTCAAACCTTTTTGGGGAGAAAGCTCCAATCTTCTTATCCAGCTTGTGTTCTAATTCTGATTCACTTGATTCCCTCGAAGTTGGATTTCTCTTAAGGGTGGCCTTTGAGCTCTCCTATGGGCTTCTCTTTCTCTTTGTATCCTTTCTCGTTCTTCACGTTCCAATCTTTCTCTAAGCCTCCTTTCAATTCTGTCTTTCTCTTTCAAATTCAATACCAACTTCCTCTTCTTCCTCCAAAATGGCCCGAGTAACTGAATAGTGTGCGTCGTCTTCCCTTTGATTCCAAATGAAAGCCCCTAAGTTTGAAATGATATCTTCTTGCCTTACATTTATATCCAAACGTGGTTGCACAACTGGATAGTTAGCATAGGAAGGCAACACCATCTTAGATCATTCTTTCTGTTTTTGTCTCTCTCGTCTTAACCTTTCTTGAATCTTCCTTTCAATCCTTTGGGCCTTTACTTCTTCCACTTCTGGTGTTGGCTAGAGATTCTCCTAACATAGCAATATGATATACCTGAGTAACTGTGACATGAAGATTCCACAAGGTAAGAACATCTTCAAGTGATGGATCCATTGCACTTTTTTGAATGCACAAGAAATGAGCTTGGGATATTGTATGTGGATGGAATACTTGTGAACAACTGAAGAACAAACGGATTTGAGTTTGTGTGGTGAGAAAAACCAAAACGGGTTTTTCAGAGGGTATTACATATGAATGAACAAGCATTAGGTGAGAAAATGAAGCATGGATGGGTCCATTGCACGATTTTTGATGTACAAATATGGATTTTGGAAGACTATGGACATGGCATATGGCTGGAAAACTTTAGGACAGTGAAGAGGTGAATGGATTTTAGCTCAAAAATGATAAGGAAGACCCAAATACGGGTTTCTTGGAGGTGTTTGCATGTGTGGACAGCGAGAATTATGAAGGGAAACATGTATGGAAATGAGTGGATATGAGTCTACTTAAAATGAATTGTTATGTTTTCATCATAAGCAAATGTGCAAGCAACCACCATCATGAATTTCAAGTCATGTGACAGCGATATAGCAAGCGCGAATGGAGTGCGTATAAGCATGAAAATGAGCTTTTTGATGCAAAAGCATGTTGCAAAGTGAGCTTGCTTTCCTTGATAATTTTACTCAATAACGGGGGTTTTAATCCCGATTGCATATATACAAGCAAGATGAAGCACTTGCATATGCAACTTGGAGAATGTAGACGGAAGAAGGATCATTAAAACAAACAAAACATGTAAATCTGAAATAGAAATGAAAACTTACGTGTTAATCAAAAACCAAAACATGAACTTGGAAAGAATTGTGGAAAAACTTTAAGGAAGAAAATTTTCCAAAATCTGAAATGAATCAATGGATTTTCGGATTTAGGAAAGATGGGATTTAAAAACTATATATAAATCTCTTTCCTAGTCTTTTTCCTTCGATTTTGGATAGTCAACATGCATATTCAGCCAAGTGGGAAAGAATGAGAGATAAAATGCCAAGAAACAGCAACTGTTTGACCATTTCTCTTGTATATGCAATGAGGAAGAAAAACGGCATCTAGGGCATAAATCCAACCGAAAATGGTAAAATAAATCCATAAAAATAACAAATAACTTACCAAGATCGGTTCATAGGCTGAGAAAATGATTGAGGATGCTCAAAACCCTTCTTCAATGAGACATTTTTGAAGGAAGAATAACTCTAAGCGGACTGTTTTGATCACATTACATATGCTGTGTATTACAAACAGCATATTTAATGCTCATAAAAATCAACGGCATGAAAGAAAAGCAGCCAAAACGTGCTTTGTAGATGCAAAGGCACATACACATGGTCTTCCAAAAACAACACCCAGAGCATAGCATTAAAAATGTTATTTTAGAATGGACTTTGCATCTTGTAAAACACATGTAGCCACTTCCAAAATCGACACCTCCAAAGGAAGAATAAAAACGTTGAATATGAGATGCTTTGCATATGTAATCTATCTCAAAAACGACGCCTAAGGAAAGAGTTTAAAAACGTTGTTTTGAAAAGCTATTACATATGTTATTCAACATATGTATCTCCTCCATAAATCAATGCCAAAGCTTAAAGGCTGGAAACATAAGTTTGAATTGCAAATACTCATATGTAAACACTCTCAAAATCAACGTCTTCAATAGACTATTAAGAACGTTATTTAAAAAGTGTCTTTCGCATAGTATTTCAACATATGCAATCACTCTGAAAATTGACGCCCTTGGTAATCATACTAAAAACGTTATTTTGGAATATATTTACACATGCAATCTCGTTTAAAAATGACACCTAGAAAGAAGTATTAAAAACGTTGTTTTTAATATGCATTTGCACACAAGAAAGTGTATGCAAAGCCCTCTAAATTCGACGTCATGGAAAAAGCATAACTAAAAGAAGTTAAGATCCACTTTTAAAATGAGTTTGCATAAGAGTTTAAAACATATGCAACCCATCTTAAATTCGACACCATGGGAAGATATTAAATAAAAGAGTGAATACGCACTTTTGAATTGCATATACATATCTTTCATAACATGACTTTCATAAAGAAAAAGCCACCTGGGGAGTTAAAATATGTTATTTTAAATATGCAATCGCATATAAGAACAACACTTGACAAGGATTAAATACATTCTTTAGAGATTCAACTGCATATGTTCCAAATACATAGAATATACATGCAGTCACTATTAAAAACAACGTATTTAATATGAAAAAGACTTAGAAATGAGTTTTAAAAAGTGTTTTGCACATTGATGATATGCAATGAAGAATAAAAACCACACCTTTTATACTTAAGTCTTTAATTTTGAATTAATTTAATATATAACTATAGTGTTTTAATGAAGTAACATGAAATTAGAAGATTTAAAGCTAATTTCACGAAAACATTAAAAACTATAGTCAAATCAACTCGAAATGAGTTGAAATTTGAAAATGAACTTTGAAATCCTTTTAATATATCAAATATAATTCGAACTCGTGCAATTGACTTTGAAAACCCCACCTTTTAAGAATTTTTAAAGAATATGCAGTCAGCCTGAAAAACCCCACTTTTTACATCATAACTTGAGTTGTACAACTCCATTTGATATCTAAGTTAGCTCGAAACGAGCTTATTTCAAAGGGCTATTGACTCAAGGGAAAATCAAGATAAAAAAATGCTAACAAGGAAGAGAAAAACAAAGAAAAGGACTTAAAGAACGCGTGAAATGTATGTTATAAAGAGTTTTTCAAGGATGACGAATTATCTTTATAATGCTTTATTCAAAACATTCAAATCATAGAGGATACACCTACGAATTGACAAGAAAATTGCGTAGGGTTGCCACAATTTTGTGATGTCGAAATTGAGGACAACACTCTCCCCTCACCATTACCTAGTAGAAAAAGAAGAGCTAAGTGTGGAAGGTAAAGATGGCATTCATGCCTATAAAAAGTCATCCAAAGATGGAATACATAAACGTTTACCGAGTACGTCACAGGCTACACCAAGGACTCTAATTGTTCCTTGTCCTACAAGGAATGATTAGGTTAAGATTGCTTGGTCACCATATAAGGGTATGGCTGGGAAAGAGGAGAGCTCAAAAATACTATCTCTGAAAGGTGAAGAAAAACGACAAGGAAACTTGATGGGGCTCAGGAAGATGGGGTCTCAAAAGGAATGGGCAATAGTGTAGAGAAAGAGGAAGAAAAATGAGGTTATTTTTAACATGCATCTTTGCTCTCATGACAAAGATGAGCATAATCCTAAATCTGCAATTAGAGTTTCTATTCTTGTTTGGCCCATTAATGGGATTGTTGGATCTTTGTGATCCTTGATGTTATTTTGTTGTTAGGTGGTATAATGGCCTGTGGGGTTTCATATGATCTTTGTAGTTATGAAGGGTTTTGCTCGTATATTTAGGTCGGTGTTGGGTGTCATACTATATTTTGGGGGCCATTAGGGCTCCTCGGATAGGCATTTGTGACAAGATGTAATCAATAGATAGGGTTCTACCACTTAGTAGCTATTAACTTACCAAAAAAAAACATTATTTGTAACTTAAAGTCATACTTAAAGTCATTTTTCTAGACAAAGATTTAACATAGTCATAAAAAATCTTACATGGTATTGGAGCAAGGTTGCCCATAAGCTAGTTCTCATTCCCATTTTGTAAGTGTTTTTTTGGGTGTTTGCAAGTGACCTTTGGCAAGTATTTGTTGCTTGAAATAATGTTGAAGCAAATCTAAGATTCACCTTTATGTCTGGGGGAGAGTTTTTGTTTCAAAACCCGTGGTAAGCAAGTTAACAAAGTTTTAAGGTTGTTGGTTATTTGTGTATAGTAAGGAAAAGGGGTACAATAAAATAGATAGGAGTAGTCCACCTTTTCCTAATGCACAATCGGAAGGAAGATGTCCCAATGGGCTCAAGTAGTACTTATATGCTAAGTGAGTGCAATGATCTTTCATGATAATCGTTTGGATGAGTTGGATTTGAGGGGATATGATTGGATGGTGCAAGATAGAAGGCTAAATAGGAAAAAATGATAAGTTTTAGCATACACAAACTGACAAAAAATTGATAGGAACTTGCAATGACTTGAAACAATAACCAAATAATAGTATTGACCTATAGTTTCAATTTGAAGTTGATTTGCAGGGTATAGATTGGTTTGGGCATTCTGTTCCCAGGTACATATTGCTTGAGTTGCTCTGTACCCTGTACTTTTGTCTAAAACATGCATGGACACTTTGTTGGATCCTGTGCTTTCCAAATCTGCAATAGTAGATTCACCATCTGTTTCTACACACAGAAAATGGGGAAATTTTGTGGGAAGGGGTTTGCCTTGGTCAAACCCTTGTTGAGGAATCAACCTTGAAATTGAAATAAAATTTGCGTGAAAGGAAAATATGTAAATGTAAAGGTAAATGTTAGATCTACCTTATAAATGTATAAACCTTCATAAACGAATATTGAGATCACACATATTTATGAAGATGCTTGTATGTTGCTTGAATTGTAGTTGTTGAACCTTGGAATGTAGAAAGGAATCAAGGATGCCTTCACAAATGCATAGATTTGCGAATACTCCTCATAGATCTTTCTATGTTATTATGCTTGATAGGCACTTGCTTTTAAGGATGAAAGGAAGAATGCATGTGGATGGTCAAAGGATCTTGCTTGATTGAGAACTCCTCTACTTGGCCATCATCGGATAGAAGCTTGCTACAATGGAGAAGATTGCCTTCAAAGATGCCTTGGATGCTTGGAGAATGTTAGATCTTGAATTCGCTTGCAAATTTGGAGAGGACATATGAGATCTTGATCTTGGTTCTTGAATTCTTGCTTGTGGATGTCCAAATGAGGAGAGATAGGCCACTTTTATACCTCTCACAACATTTCGGACTCAAAAATCGGAGGAGGCTGACGCAGGTTCTAATGTCCTGCTATAACACCACAATGGGCCACCCATTTGAATTTGGGCCCAAATCTCAGGGAATAGATCGCCTAGGGCATTTTGTAATTGAGGAAATTGGCCAAAATTTGAATGGGGAGTTGGGAAGGAGGAAAAGATGTTGGAAATGGAGGCGATGGGTTGCTGGATTATAGCGGCCTAATTGAGCATCTAATTATAGGTGCTTACAATTTAGGATGGTACCATCTATAATTTTTTGCATGTCACTTTAGTTGGAGGCATGTTGGAACAAATTTGAGCTCACCATTGCATTTGGAATGCCCAAAAACCTAAGGATCACTTGTCAAATCATTCAAATTGGACAACTTTGTTAGAAACTTCATTTCTTTGGTTTTTCCCAATAGACAACATATAGTTCAAGGAGAAAATAAAAATGGGTGTAGTGCTTGAGTACCATCATTATGTTGTCACTTCTCATGTAATTATCGCTTTCATTCAACTATCAACATTGACAATTGTGCTTGCACAATTGGTAAAATACTTGTTAGAATATTCTTTTACAACTTGTAAATAATCTATGCATCCACCGGTAGCTAAAATGTTTTGACAAAATATTCCACAATGTTGATATTTTGGCCTTTACGACAAATATTTAACAGCTTGGAAATTTCGATAAATATAAATAATAATATTAAATATTGGGAATATTTAATATTTATTGTTTATCATCAAAATCGATTTTATATGCTTGATTTGTTTAATTTAAATAATAATTGGAAAGGGCCCAAGTCGGCCACTTGAGGAAATATATTTATTATTTAAATTACTCAAGTCAGCCCCTTGAGATGGCTCTCTATTTGCATATAAATAGAGATCGATTCTTGGAGGAGATGATATAAAAAAAAATAACATATAATCTTCCTCCCAAGAATCAATCATTCTAGGCAGTGAACTGGAGCAGCAATTTGGAGCAGAGATTATATTCTTAGGAGCAGCAAATGCAAGGACCATTGGGCAGATCCGAGGATAATCACATCTACTCTATAAGGCGAATTAGAACAGTCATATACTAGCAGATCTTGGAGTGAATTCTAGGCAGCGAATTCACTCCAATCTAAGATCAGATTATCTTCGATATTGGTGAGTTGCAGAAGCTGCGATCCTTACCTAAGGGCTGAGACTTATTACGATATACATTCTAAGGGAGCGAGTTGATGCGAACTGTGCTGGAGCGATGTATATACTTGATCTATGCTTGATCTGAATGCAATATATTGCAAGGACTTGCAATACATTGCATATGTCAAATACATTGAAGAATCTGTCATCACTAAGATCGGATGTATCTAGGGACTGTATATAGGGCAGATTGGATTACTCTTACTGTGCAGATCGAAGCCAATCTGGATGTTGTCTTCATTCAGATTTGAGTGCTAGATCAGATTCAAGGAACAAGATTTTGAGGGCAGATTTGAAGGCATCATAAGTTCTCCAAATCCGGGTAACATCTCACCTTTCTTGTGTTTATTATTCTATATTCTGTGCTAGTTTTGATAGATTTCTATAGACTAATCATTCCTTGCTAGAATCTGAAATATACTAACATGGTATCAGAGCGTCGGTTGAGTAAAAGAGCCATTTCAGATTTAGGAATTTAGTCTAACTCTTTCAAAACTAAGATATACTATGACAACCGGGATTTGGTCTGAAATTGTAATGAGGGTTTTGATTTGCAATTGGTTGCCTTCTATGGGAAAACATATTAGTTCTCATTGGCTGAGAAGATATGGGTAGAACTCAAGGTTCTTGCATATTTTGAAATTTCAAATTGTCTTTCCTTATTGATCTAGAGGGAGTAGATCATCTTGAATTAAGTGCATGGCATGTATGATTCAGAGGGAGTATAATCATAGTCTCTAGTGTTGAAAACTCCTTTCTTATAGGATCATAGCTGGTAAGTGTCATAGCTAATACCTTGTATATCTAGCTGATTATCTGCTATTAGCACATCTAGATGGGATGCATACTTCACATGGTATTGCAACATATCTTCATATTGTTTGGCATATGATGTATGGGTACATTAACTGTTTCACATTGGTATACACATATTGGTTTTATGCATTTGCATTAGCATTATTGTGTAGGAAGCACACTTGGCATATTAACCTTACAACATTGACACATGTTGAGATTTTGGTTATAATATACCTTGGCATGTATGTGTGGAATTTTTATTATTTGTAGAGAATATGATTCTTCATTAATAGCTGATTGGATCAACTATTTGGAATGTTTGCTTAGCTGATTGACAACATACTTTGCCCAGGCATATGTTATCTTTTATGCTGTTAGAAAGGAACATTCACTGCAGATTGCTAGCCTTTTGATGTATAGGCTCATACATTGGCTTTATGTAACATTGGCTATATATTGGCATATATTTTGCATTGGTTGTCTTTTATTTATTGGTTGTTCCAATTAACCGATTGATCTCCTAGTGCATGTTATCTTCTCTTAAGGCATATTTTTAGATTGCCCTTCAATTATTGGTTAGATTCAAGAAACATACCTTGAGAGGGAGTTTTGATGTTGTTAGAGGGAGAAGATAGGATTATCTAGAAGGAGTAGGTCACCTTAATTATGGGTATGTGGTTTAAGAGGGAGTTCATTCATGGGCTCACTTAATTTTGTGTTATGAACTCCTTCCTTATGTCATGCTGATTACTTGCTATGGAAGCATACTTTGCATTGACATATTTCTGTTTTGTATGCATGGAGGCATACTTTATCTTAACACATGTTATACCTTACACTGTTATGGGAAAATACACAGCTGATTGTTAGTATAACTGATTAATTGTTCTCTTTATTGATGCATGTGTGCATACATTATTGGTTAATGAATGTTGGAACATTGGCATATGTTGTGTATGTTACAATTGGCATATTTTATGTATGTGTGGGAACATACATTATGATACTTAGAGATAATGTTGTTGTATGCATGGGAGCATATTTTATGAATATATGTTATCCTTTATATATGTCTTTCTATTGATCATATATATATGTATGGATGCACTTCTTTATAGAGGGAACTATATTGCATCTTGCTGTGATCACATTGCACCTGGTTATATGTTGGATAAATTTGGTTACTTTTAGGTGGTGAGACTTATGTGATTACTCTTATGCTTATGGCTAAGACTTGTCTATAGATGCTGGACGAATTATGTTGGTTCTATGAGAAAACTGCATTTGGATATTGGTTATTTGGCTACTTAATATGATTGTATGGAGCATATGTCATTTGAATACCTTAGCATATATGTATGAAGCATACTTTAGTGGATTATTGTGTATGAATGGATCATACTTTCTTTTATAGCTGAGTCTATATGTACTGATTATAGCTGAGACTATATTACATGTGGTTCTATGTGTGAACACATTTTCTTTACATTGAACTTAAATCTTATGATCATATTGGTTACTCTTATACTTATGTGGATTCATGAGATGAGATTTTGATTATGAGATACATTTGGTTGTGTCTTATTCATTTGGTTACATCTATGCATATGGCTAAGTTGTTTCTTATGAATTGGATACTTGGAGAATATCATGGATTTTATATTCCTCTCTTGGATCGGGGATCCACATTTAAGTATGTGGTGGACATCATGTACTTGATGTCTGGAGGCCATTGCTTCGAGTACTTGGTGAATATCATGGACTTGATATTCGTTAGACCAATGCTCGAGGATATCATGGATTTGATATCTCGTGGATCAGGGATCCACATCTGAGTAATTGGTGGACATCATGGACTTGATGTCGATAGGCCATTACTCCGAGCACTTGGTGAATATCATGGACTTGATATTCGTTAGACCAATGCCCTATACATCATGGACTTGATGTTGGTTTGATGTCATGGACTTGACATTTCTTGAGTCTTGGTGACTCGTAGATTTAGTTATCCACATATTAGTTGGTATACATCATGGATTTGATGATACCATGAATATCATGGACTTGATATTCTATTGGCTGAGTCAAGAGGACTCGTGGATTTAGTTATCCACAAATTGGATAGAAAACATCATGAATTTGATGATAACTTGTGTTTGGAAAGTATCATGGACTTGATACTACCTTGAATATCATGGACTTGATATTCAAAAGAGTCAAGGTGACTAGTGGATTTAGGAAATTCACAAATTGATTGGAAATTTGATATCATGGACTTGATATTCTTGGGTCATGGAGACCAGTGGATCTAGGAAATCCACATTTGGATAGTAAGCATCATATGATATGATGTTTCTCATATGAATATGAGATATGTGGTTGAGGAATAATGAAGAACATTTGTGTTCTCATTATATCTTGTAGATAGAGATCTACTATCATAGATGAGAGATCTATGACATCATTGGATAAGGAATCCATTTTTGTTATGTTTTATGCTTTGAGTAGTAGAGACTCATGGATCTAGGAAATCCACATCTGGTTGGTAAACATCTTGTGATTTGATTTTACCATGGAAAGATGATTTTCATATGTATATGAAACCTATGGTTGGTAATGATAATGAACATGTGTTCTTATCAAAATTGGTAGAATGGAGATCTACCTTCATAGATATGAGATCTATGAAATCCATTTTGGTTATGTTTTGTGATGAAGAATCCTTGAGTGGATCTTTGCCTCAAGTCCAAGAGGGAGTGTTGATATTTTGGCCTTTACGACAAATATCTAGCAACTTGGAAATTTCGATAAATATAAATAATAATATTAAATATTGGGAATATTTAATATTTATTGTTTATCATCAAAATCGATTTTATATGCTTGATTTGTTTCATTTAAATAATAATTGGAAAGGGCCCAAGTCGGCCCCTTGAGATGGCTCTCCATTTGCATATAAATAGAGATCGATTCTTGGAGGAGATGATATCAAAAAAACATAACATATAATCTTCCTCCCAAGAATCAATCATTCTAGGCAGCGAATTGGAGCAGCAATTTGGAGCAGAGATTATATTCTTAGGAGCAGCGAATGCAAGGACCATTGGGCAGATCCGAGGATAATCACATCTACTCTATAGGGCGAATTAGAACAGTCATATATTAGCAGATCTTGGAGTGAATTCCAGGCAGCGAATTCACTCCAATCTAGGATCAGATTATCTTCAATAGTGGTGAGTCGCAGAAACTGCGATCCTTACTTAAGGGCTGAGACTTATTGCGATATAGATTCTAAGGGAGCGAGTTGATGCAAACTGTGCTGGAGCGATGTATATACATGATCTATACTTGATCTGAATGCAATATATTGCAAGGACTTGCAATATATTGCATATGTCCAATACATTGAAGAATCTGTCATCACTAAGATTGGATGTATCTAGGGACTGTATATAGGGCAGATTGGATTACTCTTACTGTGCAGATCGAAGCCAATCTGGATGTTGTCTTCATTCAGATTTGAGTGCTAGATCAGATTTAAGGAACAAGATTTTGAGGGCAGATTTGAAGGCATCATAAGTTCTCCAAATCCGGGTAACATCTCACCTTTCTTGTGTTTATTATTCTATATCCTCTGCTAGTTTTGTTAGATTTCTATAGACTGATCATTCCTTGCTAGAATCTGAAATATACTAACACACAACTCTATGGAATATTCTTTGCAAAGTAGCACCTTGCTACCTATGAGGATTGTATAGCTAGTTAGCTGCACATCAACAGATACAACCCACTTAATTGGTCTGTATAACCCACAATAGTTGGCACATTAGCTCCAAGTTAGTAGTTTGTACATGCCATGTCAATAGATGCACAGCGTTGCATGTTGATGTCAATATGATGTCATGATAATGCCATCCCCTACTTGAGGAACTCCTTGCCTATGTGAATTTCTATTTTGATTAAACAACTAAACTTTGGAAGGGTGGTTATAGGCATTCTTGCTACCAAATTCTCTTATTAAGAGTAAGTGAGCTTGTCAATTTGAGCGCAATAAGGTCCTTTGGTACAGGTCTAATATGTTATGAGGATCTCATTGCCCTCCTTGTCTTTATAGTAACATGGACATATCTCTACCTATATTTAAAGATTTAAAGATTGACGAAGGCCAAACATCACAAAACCCAACCAAAGGCTAGACAATTCCTAACCTTCCTTTAGTTCAACTAAATGATAGATGCTCACCTTGAGTTTGACTAACAACTAGAGCTAGAGTCTTGGGAATTGGGTGGATCCAATGCTTCTATAGTTATGCGATGTTGTAAAAGAATGTGGATTTTGCTTCTATAGTTATGCAGTGTTGTAAAAGAATGTGGATGTTGCAGCCTAGTAATGTCCCAAATCCCAAGTATGAGGGTGTTTGAGTCACTTTCTAGCATTGGGCTGGATTTCAGATTTTTTTGTATTGTCATGCTTTCCTTTCATTCTCCATGTCCTCACTCTCCTAACCCTTTGCCTTTTGTGGCTTGCCATTACCTTAGTACTCTTTTTTCACATTCCTCAAGCCATGCTCTTTCTAGTGTTGGGTATCTCCTAGTCCCAATCCTCGTTCTTCTCATATTTGGTATCTATGAAACTTGATCCCCACTCCTCGATTCTTGAACAAAGGATTTCACCTATCACTACAACTAGGGATGCCATTAATGAGTCTTAATTTGAAAGTGATAAATTGGCGAGAAAATTTCAAATGCCTAGCAGCACACATGGGTCCTAGCCAGGTCTTGAAACTTAATAGAAGCTAGGGGAACTTTGTCAATTTGGTTCATCTTTGGTGAATTCATTGACACACCCTACTTCTAGTTCAAGCACTTGTGTTAAGCTACTGGATTTGAGGACAAAATGTCTAAGGTTCTAGAGATTAGTGGATGAAACCCCATTGCTTTCTTGGAGTTCCGAGGATGAAAACCATTTTGATTCCTAAATGTAGCTTTATAAAGTGGTTGCATTTGTACTTAAACGTGGAGACTTTCAACAGTTTGGAAGATTCTATCATTTGGTTATTTTAGAGTATATTTGTAAGCATTGTAGAAGCTGATCTTTGTAATCAGTTGAAGCAAAAATAAATTTGAATGAAATATTTAGTTCTACCTAGTATTACATGTACAAATCTATAATATTTGTCATGTGTATTTTATGTTTTTCCTTGCAATCTATTGCCAAAACATTTTGGTGGATTTTCTAAATTTAAGCCTTTATATGCAAAGTTATTAGAGCATTGATCTGACTAGCCTACAAGGTACAAAGAGCTGTTAATGATTTCTTATGAAGGGGAAATCAAGTGTTGTTTGATTATGATTTCTTGTTTGGTTATGTGCAACATGGAGTAAATCGAAGATATATTTGAAATTCTGGAGCAATGAAAGAATATGTACTACATATGTGATGGCCAACCCATAAACATATGTTGGGTGACCAATAATACATATATGCTGTCCGACCATGATATTATGGCATTTTATGTCTAAATGAAGGCCGGCCCCTTCATATGCTTAGCACCTCATTTTGAGAGGATTATAACGAATGAACATTAAATGCTTTATTCTGGTCAACTAATACCTAGTTCAGTGCCACCTTTGGGAGAATTATGTTTAGTTTTAAAACAATTTAATTTAATGCTTTATAGGACAACCCCAAGAGAATTCACCTCTTTTGATGCAGTAGACCACTCATAATGAGTGCTTATGAAATTTTATGTTTTGAAAGGATGCATGCAAATAAAGAGTTGTCTCCCTTTGCAAAACAATCCATCTCTTGATGAAGTCACCTCCCTTGGTGAAGGTATATAAAGATTTTTTTGGAATACATTGAAGTGTGTGTAGATAAAAGTATGTATTACTCATACACTAGCAGATTTGTGTGAGAAGATAGGTTGATCAAAAGCAGATGTTGTGAATACTTATAGCAGATCTAAGAGCATGTTCATAGCAGATTTTTGATCAGATTTAAAAGCAGAATTTAGAGCAGATATAATAGCAAAGATTATAGTAGATTTTTGGTCAGATTTATAAAGAAGAATTTAGAGCAGATATAAGAGTAAGATTATAGCAGATTTTTTATCAGATTTATAAACAGAGTTTACAGAAGATTTGACAGAAGATCTAAGGCAAATTTTGTGAAAAAGTTTGTGAGTAGCACTCATTAAAGGTGGAAGATTCAAGAAGGCATACAAGATTAGAGGAGATTGAATTGTTCGTCATCCGCTGTAGAAGCAACATTCATAAGGTGGAATTTTTGTTTGGAAGTTGGCGCTTCCTAAAAGGAAGATTTGTGTCTCTTGCTAAGTTGGTGCTAAGTAGTGTGGGTTGGTGCTTCCAATAGGTTGGTGTTTACAAATTATGGGGATTGGTGTCTCCGGTAGATTGGTGCCTACAAAACTTGTAAGAGAGTTTTATATAAATAATATTTTGTTGTGCTTTTCTCCTTTAAGAATATCCACGTAAATCATGTGTTCTTCTTGTGTTGCATAATTGTTGATCTTATGTGAATGATATCATGCAATTGATATTATTGTGGTTGTAAGTGTGAAAAAGTAAAGGATTGTCCTATACTAATGTTGAACACAACACAAGACTTGGGGGGAAGGGTTAATCAGTCTTGAACAAATCTTAAACTTTTTCTGCCATCATTGAAAGATAAATGCAATGAACACGGAAACACATGAACACCAGATTTTTACGTGGAAAACCCAATGTGGGAAAAACCACAGTGAAATTCACACTCACTATATGAATAAACTTGAATACAATATTTTAGGCCACAAGTCAAGGAAGCTCACAACTCTTGATTTGGACTTGTAGGGTAAGGCACACAACCTTAAAGTAAGATACCAAGGACTTGCAAGGCTGAGACACACAATCCTAGGGCAGGATACAGGACTGTAAAAGTTGCCACCAAAAGGACTCACTATCTTCTAGTAGATAGGGAATTGATGAATTGAAATATTGTAGGATCTCCTGATCATGTCAAACATGCACTTCCACAAAATCTGCCAATCTCTAATATTTACACATCTTCTCTTCCACATTCGCATCACATTGAATTCACATTCAATCCAACCTCAATCCATGCTTAACTCAAACATCCACATGCCTATATATATCAACTTGATCACCAAAAACTGCAATTAGGTCAATCACAGTAAAGATAAACAATATTTACAGAGTCGGCCGCCATGAGTACTTGTGCTCAATGCGGTCCACCTCAGGAGATAAAGGGGACCTAAATACATCATAACACGTCTCCCACAATCGATTCAAACAAAGTGCACATAACACAACATCCTCCATTAATGACATCAAATGTAACATGTAGCAAAACATTAACACACATTAACCTGTCGGCCCAAAAACATTTTTTAATGCGCATAACTTAACACAGATCTAAACATGGCACAATAAGACCCATAACAACCTTTTAAGTCAATCTCCAATGCATTTAGACTGAAAGATCATAATTTAATTAAGATAATCCACTGAGTCAACAAGAGACCAACACAAACAATGATGCTGACCAACATAACAACATATCTTCACTTGTGGCGCAAATTAACACCTAAATTTTGAACTAGAACATTGCACAAACCTTCTGAACATGTCAACCAAGCTGCACACCCAAAAACACTAATGCAGAGCAGTCTCCGGATCAATCCTAACAACCAACTTCACTGTCGGCATACAACAAATCATAACTTCAACCTCTAAACTATGGTGGACTTGAAAACATGATAGTGCTATATTCATAGACCAAAAACATTACAACCAGAATTGCAAGCCCTCAACTTATAATGTGGAGCAATGCAGAGCATTCTCCCATAAGGACTTCAAATACTCTTTCCTTCATATTCCATCTTCCCATACTATCACCTTCTGAAAACACCACATACTGACTTGATATCACCACCAGACATTAGAATATATGAGCATTCAAATTTGGACCTCTATTAGTTTCCACACATCAGACAACTCATTACTCCATTACATTGACACCAATGCAAGTAGTAGGTTGATATCAATGACAACATTGAACACAACTTGCTAACAATCTCCCCCTTTGTTATTGATGGCAATGCCAATGACAAACACATCTGATTTCTCTCTTAGTCATCACCATCAAGAAGTTTGATATCAATGACAACACAATGCAAACCGCCAACAATCTCCCCCTTCGTCATTGATGGCAACACTTGTGAATTTTCTGCACCTCTATATATTTCTCCCACTTTGACATCAAGAACAATGTGTAGCTTGGAAGACATGTTCAAAAGGTTCGTGTAGTGTTCTAGTTCAGAATCTAGGTGTTGGTTTTCTTCGCAAGTGAAGATATGTTGTTCTGTTGGTCGACATTGTCTATGTTGGTCTCTGG
The DNA here is from genome assembly GCA_027943335.1 of Chamaecyparis obtusa. Taxonomy (NCBI): domain Eukaryota; kingdom Viridiplantae; phylum Streptophyta; class Pinopsida; order Cupressales; family Cupressaceae; genus Chamaecyparis; species Chamaecyparis obtusa. Next base: position 1,218,813 of record BSBK01004397.1, on the reverse strand, counting down.
TCAACTCAATGGATTATCTTGATTGAATTATGATCTTTCTGTAATGACCCCTTTCTAGCTAGCCATGACATGACTTGTCGTTAGCCCGTTTCATCATGGTCCTGAGGGCTAACCAAGACTTTAGAGGGATCCTGAGATTATTTGGCCTTAAGTTAGCAGGGGCTCAGTGCTTTCACATTTTTAGTGATGGGACTTGGAACGTCTCATTGAGCTCTTTCCAACGAGCTATTATACATGGGGTTTCGAGTTCGTTCGGTATTTTATTTTAATGCTTAAAGATTTAAATAGTTTATAAAAAAAATTGACAAATATATCAAAGTACATTTTATTAAAGTCACTTTATTATTTAAAAGTACATTTTATTCATCAAGTGGGAAATGTTATTTTAAAAGGAAAAGTGATTTATCCCACGTTGGCAAGATGAAAGGGAAAGCTTATGGAAAAGTGTTTTAAAAGAGTGGAAGCATCGCATTTTCAGCATGCTTGGATATTCTGTGAATTTGGCGATTGTGGAGATTTTGCTTTTTGGGCTTGGAGGACACAAACCCTCTGTCCTATCAATCTTGATGCCGGTGAAAGACACTGTCTTGAGATTCATTTCAGAGAGTTGGAGACATTGTATTGAAGGAAATCAGTGAATTGCTATAGTGGTGTGAATAGTAATTCGCTACAATGACATGAATAGTGATTTTGCTACAGTAGCGTGAAAGTGGATTGCTACAGTAGCGTGAAGAATGGTCATGACTAGTGAGTTTTCTATGGTGTTTTGACAGCCCTAAAAGACATTATTGGAGTGATAAATTCTGCCCTTGTGCTTTGCAACGTATTTTCAGTCCCTTATATGTTTCAGTTGTTGCTGGTAATTTTTTGAGTGCTGCTAATGATTTCCAGTCTTTGTTGAAACCTAGTACTGTCACAGAGAACTGCAGATTGATTTAAGTTTTGGGGAGACATTGGAGGTGTTGTGTTTGGCTGCTTTCAGGGTGTTCAAATTGTTGAACACAACTCATATACCTATCATTGCTAACTGTTGTAATTAGAGGGGGTTTCTGTACTTGTAGATAAATATTGCTGAGTGTGCCAATTTGCTGAAAGCATTGCTGGGTGTGCCGTATTAGTCAAGGAGGGCTGTAGCAAAACTGAGACAGTGATTCCAGACAGCGTACCGGGTCTGCAACATGTATACTCCTGTTTACAATGATAAATAAAGTTCTGAAAATAAATCTGGTTTGTTTATTAGTAAGCAGCATTTGAAAACTCTTGAATGAATTTGCATTATTTACTTGCATTATATTGTTCAATCTGAAAATGTCTATGTTTGTTTAGCATCAGCAATAAACATCACTACATTGTAACTTGCAAAGATCTAAATAGAAAATTGGTTCAAAGGTTGCATGCAAACTGTTTCACAAAATTTCTAAGTGCTGAAAGATGAATCTTTAAGAGCAAGAAAGGAGTGGGACTTTATAGTGGTATCAGAGCTAAAAATCCTGCCATCCTGAAGGGTTTAATAAGAACAAGCAGTGACATGACTGATTGGAATGTGCATCTATCAACTCATCACTATAACTTAAGGAGAAACAGGGCATTATTAAATACAGGGCAAGAAGAACAGAGAAATTCGAAAGATCATATAGGCATAGGTGAACAAGTGTCAGGTAATATGGCTGAAAGACGGGATTCGGGAGAAGAAACATAATTTAATTTGCATAAGGCTACACAGCTGGAGCAGCGACAGGCATAACAAAGAATCCAGGAACAAAACCAGCACATGGATCTAATGGTGCAAATGATGGCTAGACAGATGGGAATTAATGTGAATATCAATGGAGGTAGTAACGGTGGAAACAATGGAGAGAATAATGGTGGAAATCATGAAGGGCATCATGGACAAAATGGAGGAAATGGAGGTGGACAAATGGCTGATAATTTTGGCCATGCAACTAGACTAGAGAAGACAGTGTGTTCGAGGCCTCTTATACCCACTTTTCCCCTAGAGTTCCTGTACAACCAGAGAATGTGTTAGAGTAATAAGTCGTTTTACTTATTAATTAAATCATGTTGATTTAATTACTAAGTCACTTATTATCTCTTTATTGCTTAAGCTAAATTGACATATAATAGTTAATTGCTTTATTAATTATTATAATGCAACCTAGGTTTCTCCATCCTTTTAGGGTTTCAAATCTCCTTCATAAGGATTGATATCCTTTGTATTCTTTACATGATTCAACACAATAATATTTCATTTTGATTGCTGCAACTTTTGTTTTTGTACATCAAGAATGTCTCCTCTCTCGTGGATCAATGCGTTTAGGCCTCTGTAGCTTCTTGCTTCTCTCTTTCTGTGACAGGTGTTTGCATGCAGGCATTCTTGGGAGTTGTGAGTTGTTTTCTCATCAACTCCAACATAGTATCAGAGCTTCAAATCTATTTGCCCTTGTCCTCTTCTTGAGAGATTTGATCATGTTCGTTAGATCTGTAGTTTTCGGGGGATTTTTTGTTGGATCTGGGGGGACCTCTTTTGCTGGTCACTTTGGGCTCAAACAGACCTCACCGTTGTGTTCAGAGTGCCCAAGAACCCCTAAATCCATATAAAATTTGTCCAATTTGGACAAAGTTGCATTCTATGGCAATTTTTTTTTGCACCAGGGCTGTTAGACTTTGACAGGCATCTCGTGGCAGTCACTATTTTTTGGAGCACTTTGGGCTCAAACGGACCTCATTGTTGAGCTCGCAGCATCCAAGAACCCTTGTTTCAATATAAAATTCATCCGATTTGGATAACGTTGCAGGGAGAGGCAAATTTTTTTTGCATACCAGGGCCATACGGCCTTGACACACTTCGAGGCATTATGCATGCAAAAAAATTTTTAAAATTTTTTTTGGGCGCATGCGGGTGTGCCACCTAGACGACACCCGTGCGCCACCCGGCAGCAGCTACGTGACCAACGTGGGAGGGTCGTGGTCACTGCTACGCGGGTCGCGGTCGTTGCACGCGGTGTCCATCGGTGACACCATGGTGACCGCCGGTGTCACCATGGCGGGCCGCAGTTACCACCGACGTAAGAGCCGTGCGGGTTGCAGTAACCACCGCGGTCATTATGCGGTTACCACCGATAACCGGAGGTTTAACCGCTAGAGCCAGCGCCACATGCAACGAGCTCGCGGTCACATGGAGCCACGAGGACCAAGGGCCATACTGTTCAACCCCTCAGCCGTAGCCCCCTGGTCATCCAGATGACCAGGGGCCCAAATATTTTGGCCCTAGGGACCTATTGGCTTTTTAGCCTCACAGTTTGCTAACGTCAACACTGCATCAACACATTTGGACACCATTTTGGGGCCTTCGTAGCAGCTTGTGGTTTTTAGCTCATAACTTGAGCATATGGTGTCGAAATCGGGCAACAAGATACCTTTGGAAAGCTTGTTTAGAGGTGGATCTTTCTGGCGTTTTGGATTTTGGAGTTTTGTCCTTCATTTTTAGCATCAGGAGTTCAAAGGTAGAGCTTATTTTTTTCTTTCCCGGGGGCGTAACTTGTGCATCGAGGCTCTATTTTTTGCAAACGAGATATTGTCGAAAAGCTCTTTCCAAGCTCTATCCAGATCTGGAGGTTTGAATTTCTGATTTCTTTTTTTTTATGGTATTGTTTTTTGTTGTCAAAGCCAGAGGTTCTTTCTTGCACTCTTGGAGCCATATCTTGCGCATCTGGACTTTGTTTTGGGCAAACTATATATCGTTGGAAAACTTGTTCTGTGAACTTTCCAGTGCTGTGAGTTATTTCTCCAAATTCTGCTCCAGGTATATTTTATTCAGTTTTTTGCATTTTTGCACTGTGGTGAATATCTTGGATGTTTCAGGTCCTGGGATCTCTTCCTTTTGTGGAATGGATCTTCTTTGGCTATTCTTTTGTTTCAGCAGCCTTTCGCTCTTCTTTGAACAATGTATACATCATTTGGTAGCATTCTTTTATGCACAGACAGATAAAGTGTCATTCTATTGCATGTATGGGATCTTGCACATGTTCGTGCTCTATGTACTTGCACTCCATTATAAAGTGTCAGGGGGGTTTGATGATTGCCTTTGTTTTCCATCTACTTTTGTCATGCGAGCATTCCTCCAATGACATTAGCCTCAGGTATCTCTATTTGTGTTTGTACTCTCTCTGCACCTTCGATGTTCCTGGTATCATGCAATTCATATTGGATGATCTTTTCAGTGTACCTATTACTCACTTGCCAATATTATGTGGGGTTTCTACTGTTGGTTCTATTGCTTCCTTGGTTCGATAGTGTGAGCTATCTATTTAGTATTTGATTCTATGTAATAGGCGGATGCAGTGGCTGGGTACCTATGCATTTCGGTGAGATGGATCATTTACCATATGGACACTCTTCTCTTTCTTATTTTTGGATGCACTCTTCCAGCTTTGATTGATCAGCTCTTCAGACTTTTGGTGTTTTTATGCCATCTGTATCTTTGAGTTTAGGTGTTTGCCTTTGTTTGCCGCCTGATTCGAGTAGTGTCATTTGAAGGCACTCGCTCAGATTATTGTATTTTGTATTTTTGACTTCAGTTGTTTGCCTTTGTTTGCCTCCTGATTCGAGTAGTGTCATATTTCAGTGGAGGATTTTTACATCAGTAGTTATTTCTTGATAGAGTTTGTAGCTTCTTGCTTCAGTGATGTTCTACATGCTCATCTTTGTTCCTATTTTCTGGAATATTCTCTAGTTTTGGAGGCTTCTTCAGTCCTTCAGACTGGTCTTCGTCTCTTTTTGGAGTAGAGTTTTTCCCATGTGGTTTTCTCTATTTCTCCTCTTTACAGAGACTCTATTTTGTACTTGGGTACCTGATCAGGCCTTTTGTTGCCAAGACCCATTTGATTTCAGTTTGTTTTTTCTAGGTTTTTAGCTTCTCCCAAAGTTGATCTTAAGGGGGGGTGTTAGAGTAATAAGTCATTTTACTTATTAATTAAATCATGTTGATTTACTTACTAAGTCATTATCTCTTTATTGCTTAAGCTAAACTTTGACATATAATAATTAATTACTTTATTAATTATTATAATGCAACCTAGGTTTCTCCACCCTTTTAGGGTTTCAAATCTCTTTTATAAGGATTGATCTCCTTTGTATTCTTTACGTCATTCAACACAATGATATTTCAATGTGATTGTTGCAACTTTTGTTTTTGCACATCAAGAATGTCTCCTCTCGTGGATCAATGCGTTCAGGCCTCTGTAGCTTCTTGCTTCTCTCTCTTTCTATGACACGTGTTTGCATGCAGGTGTTCTTGGGAGCTGTGAGTTGTTTTCTCATCAACTCCAACGGAATGAGCCTTAGATTACGAAATTACAGGCACAATTTCAGAGAGATTGGGAGGATGGAGGAGAAGAATTCTGGGCAGCTATCTCTTTCAGAGAATATATGGATGTAGGTTGAAGCATTTGCCTTGCATAGGTTGTAGGGTAGTACAACATAACGATCTATAGAAGAAAGTGAGCAAGCTCATATTGTCGTACTATGATGGTTCAGGGAAGACTACTACCGGAGCATGGGTGCGGAAGGTTGATACTTATTTTCATTTAAACCCAATGTGGTTTTCTCTATTTCTCCTCTTTACAGAGACTATTTTGTACTTGGGTACCTGATCAGGCCTTTTGTTGCCAGGACCCATTTGATTTCAGTTTGTTTTTCTAGGTTTTTAGCTTCTCCCAAAGTTGATCTTAAGGGGGGGTGTTAGAGTAATAAGTCGTTTTACTTGTTAATTAAATCATGTTGATTTAATTACTAAGTCATTATCTCTTTATTGCTTAAGCTAAACTTTGACATGTAATAATTAATTACTTTATTGATTATTATAATGCAACCTAGGTTTCTCCACCCTTTTAGGGTTTCAAATCTCTTTTATAAGGATTGATCTCCTTTGTATTCTTTACGTAATTTAACACTAATATTTCATTGTGATTGCTGCAACTTTTGTTTTTGCACATCAAGAATGTCTCCTCTCTCGAGGATCAATGCGTTCAGGCCTCTGTAGCTTCTTGCTTCTCTCTCTTTCTATGACGTGTTTGCATGCAGGTGTTCTAGGGAGCTGTGAGTTGTTTTCTCATCAACTCCAACAGAATGAGCCTCAGATTACGAAATTACAGGCACAATTTCAAAGAGATTGGGAGGATGGAGGAGAAGAATTCTGAGCAGCTATCTCTTTCAGAGAATATATGGATGTAGGCTGAAGCATTTGCCTTGCACAGGTTGTAGGGTAGTACAACATAACCCAATGCTGGAAGTGGAGGCCATTAAGTTTGCAGCGTTACATTTGGATGGCTTAGCACACAAGTGGCAGCATCATGGCATGGTCACTATGGACCATGATTAGATTACTTCCTATGTTCACAAAGAGTTTGATTGAGCGTTTTGACAAGGACCCAAAATTGCACTTTAAAGAGTTAGCTCAGCTTAAATAATGGGGCTTGGTTGATACCTTCATATCGGAGTTTCAGAGATTGTCAGTATTGGTTATAGATATTTCATAGAGGAGGTTGGATTTGATCATGGATGGGCTTGTAGAACCTCTGAAGGGCTAGATTAAGGGCTTCAATCCTGCCACATTACAGGAAGCCTATAAGATGGCTAGAGACATGGAACCCTCATCATCAAAAGACAAGTTTCATTCAAAAGGATTTCCATCTAAAAAGGACAAGGATAAGAAAAATTTCTAGAAGGATTCTCAGCATAAGAATGAAACAAAAAGGTTGGACAAGGAGCAATTAAATGGTCTTAGGAGGAGAAAACTATGTTTTCATTGTAGAGAGCCTTGGGATCCTGCACACAAGTGTTCAGTAAAAGAAAAAGCAATACAGATTGAGTATTTTTCAGCTGAGGAGTCAACATCGGAGGATGCAGAACATCAATTTGATTTTGGGGATAGCAATGAGGAGAAACCACCTGAAGAGGAATTAGGAGGTGGGAAAACTGTTGCACGTCTTTCAAGTGATGAGCAAGCAATAACCTTTAGGGTGAGACGTGTAATATAGGGGCAATGAGTTATTACATTGGTGGACATAGGGGCTACCCATAATTTTATCTCAGAGAGACTAGTCAAGAAGACAAGGCTTCAAACTGAGGGGCATGAGGGCTTTAGAGTTATAGTGGCTAGCGAACACAAGTTATAGAGCACTTGTATGATTAGTGATTTGCATATGCGGATGTGAGACTATGACATGGTGGGAAAATTTTATGTAGTCAACATGGAAGATTATGATGTTATTCTTGGCATGACCATAGATGGCAGACTATGACATGGTGGGAAAATTTTATGTTGTCAACATGGAAGATTATGATGTCATTCTTGGCATGACCTGGATGAAGTCTCTCCATAAACTCACTTTTTAACTTAGATAAAATGGAGTTGCATTTTGAGCACTGAGGTAGGAAAGTGGTACTTAGAGCCTTATCAGATGATAGACTTAAAGTGGTACCACTCAGGCGGATGGAGAGATTGGTATGATATGATCAAGTGTAGTGGGCAATAGAGATTTTGGCAATGTTAGAGGTCACTGAGCAACAAAAGAGTGAGTACCCTTTGCAGATTTAGGAATTGTTGACCAAACACGCCAAAGTGTTTGGAGATATACCACTAGGCAAACCACTGGATAGAGGAATTGAACATGTGATAGAGCACAAGGAGGGAGCTAAACCGATGATCATTACTCCCTACAGGCATCCAAAGAGGTATAAAGATGAGATTGAAAAGGCTCTCGAGGAGCTCCTCGAGATGGGGCACATTAGATCCAGTATGAGTCCATTTGCTTCAACAGTGGTTTTGGTTAAAAAGAATAATGAGACCTCTCAAATGTGCATAGATTATAGGGAATTAAATAAGAAGACCATCAAGAACAGATACCCGATTCCTCGCATAGATGAGCTCATAGATGAACTTCATGGAGCTTGCTACTTCTCTAAGATAGACTTGAGATTTGATTATGATCAGATTCAAGTCCAAGAGGATGTTGTAGAGAAGACAACATTTAGATGCCACTATGGGCATTTTGAGTTTCTAGTCATGCCTTTTGGCTTGACTAATGCGCCAACTACCTTTCAGTCTTGCATGAACAGAGTATTCAGAGAGCAGTTGAGGAGGTTTGTTTTGATATTCTTTGATGATATACTTATTCACAACAGGACTTGGGAGGAGCATCTGAAACATATTGATATTGTGTTGAGCATCCTAGATTGGGAGTCCCTACATGCTAAGATGTCAAAATGTGAATTTGGGATGGTTGAGTTGTTATACTTGAGACGCATTATCAGTGTTGAGGCTATTCATGTGGATTCAGACAAAATTTGAGCTGTTATGGATTGGCCGCCACCCAGGAGTCTTTCATAGCTCAAGGGTTTTACAGGTCTTTGTGGGTTCTACCGCCATTTTGTGAAGGGGTATTCATAGTCAACAACTCTCACAGATTTGACTTGGAAGGATGCATTTGAGTGGGCAGATAGAGCTCAATAGTATTTTGACAGGTTCAAGGAACCGATGAGCACTTGCCCAGTTTTAGCCATTCTAGATTTCAGTAGATCATTCAAGCTACACTGTGATGCCTTGGGAGAAGGTGTTGGGGCAGTCTTAATGCAAGATAAGCATCCTATTGCATTTGAGAGCAGGAAGTTGAGAGCTGCCGAGAGGAGTTACAACATATACAAGGAAATGTTAGCCATTATGCATGCCTTGGCTAAATTCAGACAGTATTTGGTGGGGAGCAAATTCACAGTTAAAACTAATTACAATAGTCTGAAACATTTCCCTGGGCAAAAGGATCTGAACGATAGGCAACAAAAGTGGGTTAGCAAATTACAAGCTTATGATTTTGATAGTCTTTGTCAAGGGGAAGAAAAACATTGTTGTTGATGCCCTATCTAGGAGATCTCATTTGAGTGCTTTGGGAGTGATAGCAGATGATTGGAGGGAGTTGATCTCAATAGAGTATGCGAAGGACACATGGGCCACTAGGATCATGGATGACACTATTCGAGATTATAGGTACACTATTGTAAGTGATTTGATCATTTACAAGCAGAGGATCTTCTTAGTGTCCGGGTTTGCTATTAAGTAGAAGATTTTGAGAGATTTCCATGACTCCCCTATGGTAGTACATCAAGGATACTTCAAAACTTATAGATAGGTTAGAGAGTGCTTCACTTGGAAGGGGCTTAAAATTGATGTGTTATGGTATGTGAGAGAGTGCCTAGTGTGGCAGCATAAGAAACATGAGCACTCATTTCTAGGTGGTTTGTTACATCCCCTAACCATTCCAGAGAGGAAGTCTGACAGTGTGTCGATGGATTTTATCACGGGCCTACCCAAGGTCCAAGGAAGGGGTTGCATCTATGTGGTGGACCGATTGACTAAATTTGTGCACTTCTTTGCCATTGCATCTGGTGCAGGAGCATCCTGGGTAGTTGGCAATCTTGTATCAACCAAAAATATGTTTGTGTTTAGTTTTGGATTTCTGTTGTATCTCGGTTGGAGACCTGAGATTCTCGGTCTCTTTGTGTTAGTTCTCAGTTGTAAGCTTGTTTGGCTTCACCGATGGAGCTCGATGGTTAGCAGTCACTTCAGTGGTGGTTCTCGGTTGGGAGTCTGCTTGGCTTCACCGACAGACTCGGTGACTCGGTGTATTTGTTGCTCGATTGAGGAGTTTGGTGCTCGGTTATCGACTAGGTCTTGATGTTATGTTAACCAAGTGGTATTGGCGCTCGATGCTCTTGCTGACCGATTTGATTGTTTGGATGAATCGGCTTGGCCGACTAGTGCATTTAATTTGGGTTGCGCTCCTCGAGTTATGGATTGACTGTTGGATGTGTGGGGACCTAAATCTGGTGTGTTGCATTCTTCTATGTGGATCTGATGACCGTTTGAAGGCCGAAATGAAGAATATATCTCATAAAGGCTATGTTGAGAGCCGACTGATGTTTTGTACTTAATTATTGTTGTAAAGATGACTTTTGGCTTAGTATTTAAGGAAGGTATGGGTAGTGTTTAGGGGGATAGGAAAAAAAGGGGAGTAGCAGAGGATAGTCTGATTTGAGAGCATAATTTAGTCAATTATTCTAAGTGTAGCAGAGCTAGTATTGTTTTGGAACAAGGAGATTTCTTGGAGGCTTGCGAGCTCAAGTTTAGATCTGCCTTTGTAGTCCAACCAGTTGCTGTTTTTGGTACAGATCTGGACTAGCTAGGGAAGTTGGATCATTGTTGTTTTGTTGTATTTTCTGATATAATTGGCCATAATCAGGAAGGCCTTGTTAATCGCTAGGGTTGCCGTTGCACCAAAAGATCGACCTGTTAATGCTCGATACATCCACTAGACTTATAGAAGACATAGGAGGTGGTTAAGCCATGTCATGAATCCCCAGGGGAGCGCTGGCCATTTTGCCAACAATCTCCCCCTTAGCGTTACCCGAGGGGATTCAAATCTGTGACCAAGATCTGATATCACTTGTAACTGCTAAGGTTGCCGTTGCACCAAAAGATCAACCTGTTAATGCTCGATACAACCACTAGACTTATAGAAGACACAGGAGGCGGTTAAGCCATGTCACAAATCTCGAGGGGAGCGCTGACCATTTTGCCAATAGGCCTTACAACCCGACATGTTGCTTGTAAGCTCGGTTATTGATGAATAAAAGTTGAATTTTCTATCAACTTTGAATTTTCTATCAAAGTTGAATTTTCTATCAATTTTGAATTGTTGTGTGTTCGTGTTTTCCGCTGTGACTTTGTTCGCTGCATGTTTGGATATCTCCTATGGGGATTCTCTGACCATGACTGCGTCAGCATCCACATATACAATGGTATAGGTAGCAAAGTTGTTTTTTAGGGAGATATTCATGCTGCATGGATTGCCATAGACTATTGTTAGTGATTGGGATGGCAAGCTCATGAGTCTCTTCTGGTAGGAGCTTTTCAAATTGTGTGGGACAAAGCTTACCGTGAGCACTACCTACCACCCTCAAACCGACGGTCAGACTGAAATAGTTAATAAATAGGTTGAAGGGTATTGTTGATGTCAGTTTTGTACCACTACATAACATATAGCAATTGAATACTTGATATAGCATACCAAACACTCAACCCTCTCTTGAAAAGTATATACTCATGAAGAACATGAGAATACTCCAAGGTTCCTTACACTTGTGGATACTAGCTCAATTATATTGATGTGATTTGCTAGTTAATCACGCAGGCGGGCTTACGTTGTTCATTCAAAGATAACTTGGTGGTATTTTGCTTGCTGGACTTGTTCTTTTCTCCTTGATCACTTTCACTTTCAACTACTCCTACCACTAACTGCTTACTGCTCTACTACTACTCCTATGAATGAAGAAATTAGCAAATGGACGGGATCCAACCAAATGAAAACTTGCCTGTGGCGCTACCTCCGTCAATGATTCAAAGGGATACTCTCAGAATTTTCACACTAACACCTATCTTCCAACCCAACTTGAAGTACAAGCAGAAAGATGAAATGCAAGTAGAACTTGGGAGCGATTGGACTAGATTACCACACAAGGCTTCCTAACAAGCCGCTAGGATGCTAGTGGCCTAGTATATAGATCCCTATCAAACATTCACTAACATCACCATACAACTAGCCATCTACTTCTACTCTAACAACATGAAATGAAATCCTACTTTAATTTGAGAGATGAGAAGAACCATGCAATACACCAAAATGATCATGTATATCCACCATGCAAACCACAACAATGAATAGAGAACAATTTTGATAGTATTTTGACAACAATTCTCCAACATAACCCCCTTTACAAATGAGAACAAATGGCCTTATGTAGAGGCTCAAAATTACGAATGGCCAAGATTAAGGGGCAAAATCAAGGGCCAAGATTAAACCTTACAAACCCTAATTGGGGTTACCATCTTTCAACCAATTACATGAGGGCACCAACTTTGTGGGCTAATTAGAAAATTACAATAATCTGTCAACCAATGAGAACATAGGACACTTGGCATGATTTGATTGCATGCACATGAAATTGCCACCTCATCAACCTTATCTTATAAATTTATTTAATCCTTGAGATGAGGTGAAGCCTTGGATGCTTGAGCTCGTCCTTAGAAACTTTCTCATCACCACTTGAACTTGCTTGTACCTGATGTCCTGACCCTGAAAGGGTGAGGTCTCTATGCACTTGGGGTAATCTTGCCTTGGCCTCGGTGGCTTGCTTGGATGTGAACCTCTTTGCAATTTGAGAGCCTTGCTCTTGGCCACCACCCTGAAATCGAACTTGACCTCTTTCAACCCTTCGTCTCTCTTTCCTCCTTCATTATCCTTGCCTTCCTTAACCTTCTTGGTCTTCTCTAACCTTCCTACTCGAATTTGGTTTGCATGCACCGACCTTTGCTTCGATACTCTTGGGTTCTAGGGGCACCTGCCTTGGCCATACCTCCTTGAGCGGCGCACAATCCACCCATCACTTGATTTGAAATAATCGTTAAGTTCATCAATTGCCTCCTAGGTAATGTTTTCCTCTTTGGTTAACCCCTGAATGTCCTCAACTGTTCGGACTGCCACAACCTCGCCCCTTGGTGTGAGTATCTGCCTCAACCATAGTGGTGTAGTGCATCTCCCCAAATCTGGATTTGGTTCGACTAGCAAAGCATCACCAACAACCTTGCAATCAAATAGAAGAGGTAGGACCCCATGTAGAATTGCTTTTGATTTTGCACTATCCTAAGTTGCAACTCTAAATTCTCACTTGTGATCCTAGCCCAATCAAACTTTCTTTTTCCATTCTCAATTCCTTCAATAAAATAATACATCCAAGGATCAAATTGTGTACCTTGAGCAGAGCCCATGACTCGGTTGAGAAGCCCAATAAGGTCGCCATACTCTGATTTGGAATTTGACCTGGTGAGCCTTGACGACTTGGTAACTCCTTTCTTGCCTTCCTGCAATCAATTCTCAACTGTACCATGTCCACTGTGCCAATGCTGGTTGCACTTGCTTCAAATTTGAGAAGAAGGAGGTCTTGGGCATCATGTCCTCCTTGTCTTTCTTGGTATACATTCCCCTTGGGTTCTTGCTTGCACTAGCATCTGCCATCCTAACCCTTATTTCTGCCTCATCTTTCTACAATGAAATGGGACTACACTTATCTCTGCCCCTCCAATCCTAGGGATGAAACTACCACTTATTTCTGCCTCTTCGATTCCTATCACACTACACTTATCTTTGCCTTTTCGCCTAGGGATGGAACTACCACTTATTTCTGCCTCTTCGAAAACTTATGAGATGGACTACACTTATATCTCCCAACTTCGTTTCTAGGGGGTGGGACTACCCCTTATATCTCATTTCTCCAAATCCTATGAATGAAAACTACACTTATATCTCCCAACTTCAAGCCCTAGATGAAATGATGAAGTGGTGGATGAATGATGCAAGCAAGAAATGGGAAAAAAATCAAGTAAGAACAAGGAAAAAATTTGCCTTACTAACCAGCCTTCGCCAACAAACTTGAAGCTCCTCTTTTACACCAAGCAAGCCCTCAATTCCACCAAAGAAGAAGAAGACACAAAATCTACAATCCCTTCACAAAAGTTACAGCTCCCAGATTTTTTGCAGCATCTCCCTTCAAAATCGCAGCCTCTTGTTTGATAATTTGCAACTTCTAAAATAGCAGCCTCTCTGCTAAAACTCGTAGCCCTGTCCTTCTCCAAAAAAATCGCAGCACTTTCAGATTTTTTGCAGGCTTTTCTAGATTTGCAGCCCCCCAAAAAAATTCACTCTTCCTCTACCAAATTCGCTGTCTTCACCTTGCTAATTTTGCTCCTCCTCCCTCTCCAAATTCACAGCTTCTGTTGCTCCAAGAGCTCCTCCTTGGCTGCCAAGAGACAAGTGAGAAATGAATGAGAAAATGAGGAGACAAGCCCTCCATTTATACCAATTTTTGCCTCCAAAAAAGCAGGGCCGACTTTCTAGGAGGGAAAAAAAATTAAATTAAAATTGCCATTTAAAACCCCAATTAAATGTAATTAAAATCAAACAGCCTTGGGTAATTAATTTTAATTTAAAATTGGGCCAGCCTAGTGCAAAAATTATGGGTTTAAATTAGCCAAATCCAAAATTATCATAGGCCCTAAAATTGAAATTTTGAAAAAAGGTCATGTATGATGCAGAGGTAATCACCCAATGATTCAAATCTGCATATCTTTTACAACATTAAAACATTCTCAAAGTTGGATAAAGCAACTAAACAATCACAAGAATAATTTATCTCCATTATGTCTAATAGAATCTGTATGTTCTCAACATATCATTCTGATTCAATTAAGACCCAAGTCCCTTAGTATCTTTACCACCATTCATGAAACAACTCGAACAAATAAACAAAAGATTATCAACACCTTTACCACTTTTTTTGTGTAAATTGATAAAGCACAAATCATATAAGAAAAGTTCCTTACTGTTATACTATCATATGGAAGCGGTTACCAAATAATGAACATCATGCCTCGGGTCACCTCTAGATTTGCAACACCTAAGATCAATTACTAAATATCAATCATGCTTTCAATAACATCTTGCCAACACCGGTCTCTATTTCATGACAGTTCGGACCTTGAACGGTCTGCAAGAATCCACAGTCGCCTACAAGGAAATAACCTGCAAACATATGGCTCTCGGCTTCCACCTTTTCAATGTTCAAATACTGAATACACATACAGGGATCTTCCTTGTCATTCGATCACCCTGTCAGTCACCTTTTTCCAATAACCATTTTGCAAATCGAAACCAGTGTGGGGTTTGATGGCGGTTCTTAAATACTGTTTAAGCATAACACACACATCAATTAACCACTAGTTCTTTACCAACTAGAGGACTCCCATCGCTTCCCAGTTCGTATTGTCATGTAACTCAAATCATAAATAAAACAGGCTTCCAATATCGGTTGCCGATAACAAACAACACCCGATACCAAGAACTAGATATCAAATCAAAACAACATCAAGTTTGAAACCAAACAATAAACAATAGGGATTTCAAATGCAACTTGATTCTGTGAAACACTTCGCCATAAACAAGACCAGTGATGTCCCCAAATCGGGATTGTAACAAAATCGGCACATAAAAAAAAGACAAACTCTTGATTTTCACTTATTAAACTAAGCACCGATGCATGTTACTGTTGAGTTCTTTCATCAGGGAACCGACACAAAGAAACCGTTCCATTCCTCCATCAAAGGAAACCGAAAATCATACATGGGAAGTGAAAACAAAAATGTCTTATACAGAAATCAAAACTTTCTTTCCATTATTCCATTTACGGTTACATCTTTCCTTTCATTTTTTGATACTAAACATTCTCTCCTACGCTGATACTCAAATCCTTCTCATACTACTACACTACCTTATCGGGTTTTTCATTACATTTATAAAGATCTTCAAAAAGAAGACCACCCGATAACCAACTCACATAACTACTTCTTGACTCTTTCTAATTCCTCTAACAGTTATCATTACGGACTAGAGTAAATTCTAATCACATTAAACAAACTATAAAAGATGTCGTGGAGTTGACAACAAAGTTGTCAACTTCACGATAACACAACATTTATTATAAAAACACTTAATTCTACGGGCCCACTACATTAATAAAAGAACTATTTAAACTAAAACCCAACCATTACATTATTAAAAATAAACATCTAAAATGCATGTAGAATCCAAGATATTCGAAATGATTGGAGTCTTGGGATGTGCCTGCATCAATGTAGGCCTCTAATATAGCTTTAAACCTTCCTCATTGTGGACCCAATAACTTACCTTGAATTTCACCCCTCTTAGGCCTTAAAATACATTGAATTTAACACACAAAGGGGCCCAAATTAAATGTCTAAATTACAAACACTTAGCCCAAAATCGAAATCTGCCAGCCAATTAAAATTCAAATAAATTCAATTTAATTTCCAACTTTCATTTACTCTTTTTCCCCATTTAAAATTTCGAAAATCCCACTTGGCAATTTAAATTTTTATTATTTTGCAATCAAAAAATCATTTAGCAATTTAATTTCCATTTGGCAGTTAGTTTTTTTTTTTGCAATTTATTATCTCCATTTGGCAATTAATTCAAATTTGGCAATTTAATTTTCATTAAAAAAAATTATTTTCACCACCAAAAATTTACAAGATTTTCCCAAAATATCCAGATCCACAATTATATTTTGAAAATGTTCAAGCTATACAATTACACCAATTTTCAAAATTCATCCAAGTCCAAAATTTGCAATTTTATCCCTCCAGATACCATTCTAACCATCAAAATAAAATGTTCTCATTGAATTTCATTTGGCATAGAGGCAAAATCAATTGTTTAGGAAAACTAAGTTTCCATGCAAGGTGAAAACAAGCAATACCCTCCTAGGCACTTCAAAAACATCCAAGGTGTACAATTGTCATTTCAAAATCTCTGGATCACTCCAAAACTCGCAAAGGCACCCAAATACTCCCGCATCTAGGAAATTGCCAAGGCCTGCTCGAAAATAATGAGGGGTCCCCAAATTCTTTGGGGCGATGGTGTGAAAACCTCACAACAGGTTTCTCTATAATAATAGAGTAGGGCAACATAAGGCTTGGGTGAAGTGGTTGCATCTCAGTGAATACTACTACAACACTACGTATCACAATGCTATTCAAATGACACCATTCATGGCCCTCTATGGGTATGATGCTCGTAGTTTTCTAGATTTGTTGTTTAGCGATAGCAAGGTGCCCAGGGCCAAAGGATCTTCTATAGGAGAATTAGGATATTATGAGATCTTTGAAGGAAAATATGCAGAAGGCTCAACAATAGAAACAGTAGGCAAATCGACACAGATTAGAACAGTCATTTGAGGTGGGTGATATGGTTTATCTCATGTTGTAGCCATATAGACAGTCCACTCTTAAGAGGAGTGGTGCATAAAAGTTGAAGCCACGATAATATGGGCCTTTCAAAGTGACCAGGAGAGTAGGGGAAGTGGCTTATGAGTTGGAGTTGCCAGCAGATAGTAAAATTCATAATGTATTCCATGTGTCATGCCTCAAAAAGGCATTAGGACACAATGTGGTGCCTTTAGCAAAGTCACCTCCTCTCGATGATGAGGGGAAGCTAGTTTTAGTTCCTGAGGCTATCTTGGATACTAGAGAGCGTACGCTTCAGAGAACTATCAGAGAGTACTTGGTGCGGTGGAAGAATTTGTCGATTGAGGATGCTACATGGGAGAGTGAGGACATCTTACAACATCCAAAGTTGAGATTGCTTGAGGGCAAGCAATTTCAAGGGGACGAACTGTAATGTCCCCTTTCTAACTAGTCATGACATGATTTTTCGTTAGCCCATTTCATCATGGTCCCGAAGGCTAACCATGACTTTAGAGGGATCTTGAGATTATTTGGCCTAGTCAAATTCAATTTCAGGCCAAATGGAGTTCATTTGATGGAGTTACGAAGGATCTTGCTATTTTTAGTAAGTTAGCATGGGCTCAGTGGTTTCACATTTTTAGTGATGGGACTTGGAATGTCTCGTCGAGCTCTTTCCAACGAGCTATTATACATGGGGTTCCAAGTTCGATTTGTATTTTATTTTTGTTAAGGTTTTCGGATCATTGCAAATGTAATAGCACTATCTCATTGTTATGTGTTTTCCAAATGCAAGAATCTCTTGAATTTATATTGAGAATTATCCAAGAAGAGACATGTCCCTTCATGGGACATGTCAATTCATTATTATGTAATTAATATAATGATAACTATGATTATATATATATATATATATAATATCTCTTGAGTATTATATTAATTTATCTAATATTTACCTAATAATAATATTTATTTTATCAATTTAACTATTTAGTTATTATGAGAATAATTATAATCTAACTTTATATATACATATATATCAATGTATATAGTAATATCAATTATTATATATATTGATATATATATGTATATATAATAAATCATTTCTCATAATAATCATATAGTCAATATTATTTATCTGACCGATGCTACAAATATCAACACTCCCTCTTAGCTAGGGAGGATAAATCAATCCAATGTCAACACTTATGACACTTGGCAACATCAATCATATGATGTAAGCAATAAAGGCATCATCCTCAAGATGTAGTCAATAGAAACATAGTCTCAATATGTGGATTTCCTCCATCAGCGATTCTATCCACAAGTTCTCAGGTGGATTGCCTCCATCGGCGATTCTATCCGCAAGTCTCAGGTGGATTGCCTCCATCAGCGATTCGATCCACAAGCTCTTGTGTGGATTGCCTTCATTGTCGATTCGATCCACAAACTCACGAGCTTAGGTGTGGATTGCCTCCATCAGCGATTCTATCCACAATCTCTTATGTGAATTGCCTCCATCGGCGATTCTAATCACAAACTCACGAGCTTTGGTGTGGATTGCCTCCATCGGCGATTCTATCCACAAGCTCTCATGTGAATTGCCTCCATCAGCGATTCTATTTACAAACTCACGAGCTTTGGTGTGGATTGCCTCCATCGGCGATTCTATCCTCAAGCTCTTGTGTGAATTGCCTCCATCGGCGATTCTATTCACAAACTCATGAGCTTTGGTGTAGATTGCCTCCATCGGCGATTCTATCCATAATTAAGATCACAAAAATATCTATCACAATAGAAAGTTATTGCAAGATCGTCACCTTCCAATAACTTTAACAAATACAAATGATAATCATTTGGAAGTCGTCACTTCCTCATGATTTACACAAGGGGCAGGCCCATTAAAAATATTCATGATTCATTAGTATAATAATCAATTATATAAAGTTTACCTCAGAAGTGTTTCACCTTCAATAGTGAACTCCCTCTCAATCAATATGATAAAGATTGTCACAAGTTGATTGAACCATTTGCTCCCTCTGAAGCTCAAGTTTATCAACTTCTTGACCTCTTTTGAAATGTTAGACTCCCTTTGCATCTAGTCTCAATCATCAATTTGTTTGCAAGCATCAAGTTCTTTCTCCCTTGAATGCAATTATCTTGTGCTTCTATCTTGAAGGTATGTTAGAGAGAGATTACAAATAGCTCACTAAACTATCTCGACTGTAAATACCAATGATAGAAGCATACAATATTTTACTAACCAATAGTATAGCATGAATTACAAACTCAAAAATTATGTGCATTAATAAAATATAAAATACTTATCTTTTATAAATTTCAAGTATTTCATTCGTTAGTTTGATCGGATCTCCCTTCAAGTGGTTAGGCTTTTAAAGAAGGAACCTCACTCTTTTACATATATATATATATTTTTTTTGCATATACCTGTACAAAATAGGTCATAACTTTTGAACCTGACATTTTCTTTCCAATCGCTCCGGTGAGATTTTTCTACATTTGTTTATCACAAACATATCCAAAACTTAGCGAAATCCAACGGTGCATTTGTGAGATATGGTCCTTGTACTAAGACTGTAATTTTCTGAGATAGTCACACATTCACCATTAACAAACTACTCTCTTACATTTGCAACTTGGCTCTGATACCATGTTAAGGTTTTAGGATCATTGCAAATGTAATAGCACTATCTCATTGTTATGTGTTTTTCAAATGCAACAATCTCTTGAATTTATATTGAGAATTATCCAAGAAGAGACATGTCCCTTCATGGGACATGTCTATTCATTATTATGTAATTAATATAATGATAACTAATAAATCATTTCTTATAATAATCATATAGTCAATATTATTTATCTGACCGATGCTACAAATATCAACAATTTTAATGCCTAAAGATTTAAATAGTTTATTAAATAAAGTGACAAATATATTGAAGTTCATTTTATTAAAGTCACTTTATTATTTAAAAGTACATTTTATTCATCAAGTGGGAAATGTTATTTTAAAGGGAAAAGTGATTTATCCCACATTGACAAGACGAAAGGGAAAGCTTATGGAAAAGTGTTTTAGAAGAGGGGAAGTGTCTCATTTTCAGCATACTTGGATATTGTATGAATTTGGCGATTGTGGAGATTTTTCTCTTTGGGCTTGGAGGATGCAAACCCTCTGTGCTATCAATCTTGATGCCATTGAAACATATGGTCTTGAGATTCATTTTGGAGAGTTGGAGACATTGTATTGAAGGAAATCAGTGAATTGCTATAGTGGCGTGAATAGTAATTCACTACAGTGACGTGAATAGTGATTTTGCTATAGTGATCATATTTTTAGTGATGGGACTTGGAATGTCTCGTTGAGCTCTTTCCAACGAGCTATTATACATGGGGTTCCGAGTTCGATTGCCCGAAGATTTAAATAGTTTATTAAATAAAGTGACAAATATATTAAAGTACATTTTATTAAAGTCACTTTATTATTTAAAAGTACATTTTATTGGAATAGTAGACCTGGCCTGTCATGGAGTGAAATTTTAGCTGGTTATGTTGAGTCTTTTGATCTGAAAACTAACACCTTTTGGTCTGTTCTTACTTGTGAGATTCTTTGGTTCTTATGGAAGGAACGAAATTGAGAGATTTTCCAGAAGAGAAGTAGACAACTTACTGAGTTTGGATGTAAACTCACCCATTTTCACATCATTTCACAGGTTGCTGCTGCTTTAGAGATATCCAGAGACAGGTTTATGATTCTTATGTGGGAAGGACAAATGCTGATTAACAAAGAGGACATAGTTTCATGTCAATACTTTTCCATTCACAAAGATATTCTCCGGCAGAGGGAGCTTGAGAACCTAAACCAGTTCATCAAAGACTTACACGTTGAAGATAGAAGGCTGTCGAGTCCAAGGACACATGGTTAAAGGATGAAAATTTTGCTAAATACCAGATAACTCGAGAACCATGTACCAGATTTGTTTAAGGGAAGAAAAATGTTGTCTCTTTTTGTATTAACAGTCATAGTTGACAAGATGTTATATCATGATAGACTTAGTGGTTTTTAATGTGGTAGTTGCAAACTGCTACCTATATGTGATGTAACCCAGTTTTTTGAACTATGTTAATACAAAAAAGTACATTTTATTCATTAAGTGGGAATGCTATTTTAAAGGGAAAAGTGATTTATCCCACATTGGCAAGATGAAAGGGAAAACTTATGGAGAAGTGTTTTAAAAGAGGGAAGAGTCTCATTTTCAGCATGCTTGGATATTGTGTGAATTTGGCGATTGTGGAGATTTTTCTCTTTGGGCTTGGAGGACACAAACCCTTTGTGCTATCAATCTTGATGCGGTTGAAAGACATGGTCTTGAGAATCGTTTTGGAGAGTTTGAGACATTGTATTGATGGAAATCAGTGAATTGCTACAGTGGCGTGAATAGTAATTCGCTACAGTGACGTGAATAGTGATTTCGCTACAGTAGCGTGAACAGTGGATTGCTACAGTAGTGTGAACATTGGTCATGACTAGTGAGTTTGCTATGGTGTTTTGACAGCCCTAAAAGACATTATTGGAGTGATAAATTCTGTCCTTGTGCTTTGCAATGCATTTTCAGTCCCTTATATGTTTCAGTAGTTGCTGGTAATTTTTTGAGTGCTGCTAATCATTTCCAGTCTTCGTTGAAACCTAGTACTGTCACAGAGAAGTGCAGATTGATTTAAGTTCTGGGTAGATATAGGTGTTGTGTTTGGCTGCTTGTAGGGGGTTCAATCTGCTGAACACAGCTCATATACCTATCATTGCTAACTGTTGTAATTAGAGGGGGAGCTGTACTTGTAGATAAATATTGCTGAGTGTGCTGTATTTTCTGAAAGCATTGCTGGGTGTGCCATATTAGTCAAGGAGGGCTGTAGCAAGACTGAGACAGTGATTCCGGACAGCATACCAGGTCTGCAACATGTATACTCCTGTTTGCAATAATAAATAAAGTTTTGAAAATAAATCTGGGTTGTTTATTAGTAATGAGCATTTGAAAACTCTTGAATGAATTTGCATTTACTTGCATTATATTGTTCAATATGAAAATGTCTAAGTTTGTTTAGCATCAGCAGTAAACAGCACTACATTGTAACTTGCAAAGATCTAAATAGAAAATTGGTTCAAAGATTGCATGCAAACTGTTTGACAAAATGTCGAAGTGCTGAAAGGTGAATCTTAAAGAGCAAGAAAGGGGTGGGATTCTACACTTTCGATCCAGATATGCATTGGAGGTCGAGTTAACAGGTTGTGGATCTTACTGTGCCATGTTTAGATCCGCATTGGAGAATGTTTTTGGGTGGACTGTTAATGTGCTTTAATGTTTTGCTGCACCTTACATTTGATGTTGTGAATGGAGGATGTTGTGTTGCATGTGCTTTGTTTAAATCAGTTGTGGGAGGCTTGTTATGATGTATTTAGGTCCCCTTTATGTCCTGGGGTGGATTGCATTGAGCACAAGTATTCATGGTGCCCAACTTTTTGTAAATATTGTTTATCTTTATTGTGGCAGACCTAGTTGAGGTTTTCGGTGATCGTTATAGGCATGCGGATGTTTAAGTTGAGCATGGATTGGGTATGGATTGAATGAGAATTGAATGTGATGCAAATGTGTAAGAGAGAATGTGTGAATATTAGAGATTGACAGAGTTTGTGGTAGTGGATGTTTGACATGATTAGGAGATCCTACATTATTTTAATTCGTCAATTCCCCATGCTTGCTAGAAGACAATGAGTCATTTTGGCAGCTTGTATAGTCTTGTATCTTACCTTGGGATTGTGCATCTCAATCTTGCAAGTCCTTTGTATTTTGCCCTAAGGTTGTGCGACTTAGCCCGCAAGTCCAAATAAGGAGACGTGAGCTTCCTTGGCCTGTGGCCTAAAATATTGTATTCAAGTTTACTCATATAGTGAGTGTGATTCTTGTGTGTTCATTGCATTATCTCTTGCTGATGGTTAGTTGGATAAAGATAATTGATAAGTGTTTGTGATAGGAAAAGTTCAAGATTTGTTCAAGATCGATTGATGCCCCCTCCACCCTCTTAGTCTTGTGGTGTGTTGAACATTTGGTACCAGAGCTAAGTTCCCCTTGAAGAAGCTTAACCGCTTGAGGAAGATCTAGGATGGCGGATCACATTGGTCACAAAGTACCAAAGTTTTATGGATCAAATTATGCCTTTCAGAAGGTGCTGATGGAATCATATTTGGACTCTATGCCATTTGGAATTTGGGATATTATGAAGAAAGGATACAATCCTTCAGTTGGTACTTCTACTCCGGATGAGATCAAGTTGCATGAAAGCAATGCAAAGGCCATAAATGCTATCATCAATGGTAAGTGATTTAGAGTTGTTGAAGGTCATTAATTGCACAACTGCAAAACAAGTTTGGAAAAAACTGAGTAGTCTCTATGAAGGGGACAAGAAGATCAAGCAAGTCAAGATGCAAAATTTAAAGAACAAACTTGAAACACTAAGGATGTTTGAAGATGAAAACATTGAAAGTTATCTACATCGAGTGAATGAATTTGTAAGTCCAATAAGAGGTATTGGTGGAACCATAGAAGATAATGGTTGGCATAGAGTTTTGAATGTTGGTTATGGCACAAGAGAATGAGACACATCAATTTTGAAAATGCGGTAAAGATCATTTCTTCTAAAGCTGTGAGAGATCTATCAAAGATTATTATGCCTACTAACATTGTGTGCGGAGAGTTTTAGATGGGAAAGTCAATAAGGAACAAGCTCAAGAACAAGGACTATTCTACCTCAAAACCATTGGAGCTAATTCGTATAGATGTGTCTGGACCTACAAGGACAAGACGATTAAATGGTGAAAGGTATTTTATGTTGCTCATTGATGATTATTCTAGAATGACATGGGTTACTTCCTTAAGAGAAAAATCAGAAGCTCTAGATAGATTTAAGATATTAAAAAATTCAGCTGAAAATCAAGTGGCTAAGACTAAGTGTTTGAGGTCTGATAGAGGTGGTAAGTGTTATACACTAAGTTTGCACCCTTGGTTCAAGCTCTCTTGGTCTTGATAACCTAGTATAACATGGGAATCATCTCTAGGTGTGGGACCTATGCTAACTGAGATGAGACCTCCAAGTTCTAGGCTGGTTCCTCTTGGATAATCACCTTAATTTGCTTCTTAACAGGAAAGTAAATCTTTGAGGGAAAAGGGATAGAAGGAATGCTGAAGGGAAATGACTGAAAGCAAACTACCTACTAGGTGATACACCGAAATGACATGAACACAATATATTGACCAAATTAGCATGAAAGATCTCAGATCTAATAGAACACAATCTTTCTAAACAGGCTTGCATCAGTGTTTCATAGAGGGGTCTGAACAAAAGACACAGACTGTGACTTGCAAGCAAATGTTCTCTTCAGCAAAAGGGCACAGGAATGAGATAGAATGACAGGGGGTTGAAGTATACCCACAAACTCATTCAAATCAAATCAGACACAATAGTACACAAATAAGCTGAAAGAAAGAAGGGCTTTGGAACTCCAAGATTTCTCTAACAAAGCTAGTATATTATACCCAATAAGAGAAATACAGACAAGGGAAAGACCTGAGGGCAGAACAAATGCCACGGAAAGCCTCTATTGAATCTGATAAATCAATGAAAGATTACAAACTGTAAGAGCCAGAGGGCAGAACGATTGCCACGGATAACTCCTAAGAAAGAAAACCTCTCTTTTACAATTGTAAACTCTAAGCTCTAAGAGCTCTAAAACTAATATATACACCTCCTTTATGCACGTAGGCAGGAGCAAAAAATCTAATTAAGGTTACATAGATTTTCATAGAATAATAGAAACCCTAACTCGGTCACCTCTGATCATAAATGCATCCTTGAAATATCTTGGCCAATCAGATATAGACTCTGTATGCAATTTCCATCACCATAACTGCCTCTGAGACGAGCTGCCTTGATCCATCTACCTCCCTGCAAGTCGGGTTCGCCATGAATGCCAAGATCAGATCTTCGCAGATATTTGAATTTTAAAATATAAACGGTCACAGGTGGCGCCAAGCTTTTCTTTATCAATGACTGGTATTTAAACTTCGATCTCTCTTTAAAACAGGGCCGTAGATCCTTCAATTTTACCCAAGCACCGCTTCTGTTCTTAACCCTAACTCTGCATTCACCTCAGGTTCTCTTTTCCCTTTAGTCGCTGAATCTCTTGACCTTTTTATTAACCCTGGCTTTGTCTACACACGACAAGCGTTGATCTTACTTTGATCTGACGGTAGTCGCTTAGTCTCTCAATATCTCCAACATATTCCCTCTCATTAGGAGATCACCCGATTGAAGGAAATCTCGCAATCGCTGGATGGAAAAGAATATTCTCTTTTTATTGAGCGATCACCCGACTGAGCTTAGAAACTTGGGCCCATCCTGCCACTTGTCACTCTTTCATTTGCTTTCAACTGCTTTGTCAGCTCTGACAACTGCCAACTATTCTGACATTAACTCAACCCCTCTTTAACCGCGGGAGATCTGGAGATTGGGCGACTGTGTATTCGCTAGTCCGCTGAAAGATTTACCTAACCATGAGTTACTCAGGAGACCTCCCAACTAAGGGCTTTGTAACTCAGCTTTAACCTTTGCCTTTAATCAAGCGATCACGCGACTATGCCTTCAATATCCAAGTCGCCTAATCATTTGGAATATTCTTTTTGTGCTAAGCGATTACCTGACTAAGGAAAATCTCATAATCGCTAGATGGATTGGAATATTCGGTCTGCTTCACACGACTAAGAGATTGAGCCATGAAGCTTGGGCCCGCCAGAGACACGTGGCACCTTATGATTTGTTATCGTCTGTCGTCCTGCCTTGCTGTCTGAACTAATTGTGCATTGACCTTGAGTTACCTTTTCTCTTAAATCTCCAAGTCGCTGGATGAAAACTTTGACCCTGGGTTTGTTAGGAGACCACGGGACTGAACCACAAGTCTCCAAGTCGCCAGATGAGTTAACTTAACTCATTACCTTTATGAGACCTCGTGACTGAAGAAAAATAAAGACCCGACATAAACCGTGGTCAGATCCAGAGACTTGGCGACCAACCCTTTCTGCATCCGGGCCCACTGGACACGTGGCACATTATCAATGCATTGCACTTTACCCTGAGTGGACCACCTCTCGACCATGATCAAATCTGGCGACCTCTCGACTGATTGAATCTCAAAGTTTCATGAACTTTTGATTGACCATGGTTAACTCTCTCGACTTCCCGACCGAAGGAAAATATTAACCCGACATTGACACAAAATCAAAACTGCAGTAAGGAAAATCACTTAGTCGCCAGATCTCCGAAAGAATTGCTGACCTTGGGTTTCATTGAGAGATTGCCCAACTAAAGAGAAATCGTTGAGTCGCTGAATGGAAATGGAATATTCCATACGATTAGGAGATTAAGAGATAAAAGGAAGTCGCGGGATCGGGAAAATAAAAGGAATATCATTTTGAGCTTAAGAGACTTCGTGACCAGCCAATCACAAAAAAGCGCACATGGAAATATAGAGACTTAAGTGACTGGAAAAGTAACAGCGAAATAGAACCGGACAAGGTTTTTTGGCCTCTAACGGTCACATTTTTAATTTAAATGGCTTATCAGACCAGAGAGCTTGAATCAATTTGCAGAGACCAGAGGAAAAGGTCGTAGACCTATGAAAATTTCTCAGGGTTTTCAACAGGTTTAAAAATGAAGACCTCTGGGTGGAGCCCAGCCTGTGGCCAAAATTGTATGGAACAGGAAATTTGGGTAACATTTTGGCGATTTCTGCTGGATGTCAGCCTGCTAGACATTAGATCAGTGTTCTCGAAACAATTCATTGGGCATGGAGTCATCTCTTGAGCATAAAACTTTCTTGAGATAGAGATAGACTGACGGAGGAAAAAACTGTGCTCGAGCACTTCTTGGAAAACAGGGAAACTAACCTAGAAAACAGGGACAGAAAGAAAGGAAACATATTTATAGAGATTTACAAGGAAGGATTGACCTCAAAACAAGGCTTCAAGTGGAATCCATTAACTGATATAGGCAAGGCATCTCCTCCAAGAGTTGATAGCTGAAAAACATTAGGCCCCTTGCACTCAGTGATGATGAATAGACCTCCCCAAAAGGAATCAAACTTTGTATGTCTGCCAGGTTTTGATCTGAATTCATCCCATTTGAGAACTACATCTCCAACTTTGAAGCTTCTGGCCCTGGTTCTTTTATCAAAACTTTTCTTTGTTTGTATCTAATGGAACTCCATATCTTTCATGGATTTATCTCTGAGTTCTTCTAACTCTATGAGCTGAGCACACCTGATTTGTAAGGGATCTCCTTCTTCAAATAGGACATATTGAGTGGCCAAGTCCAAAGCTGGCAATTCAGTTGAAATGGACAACTTAGCTTCTCTGCCATATACTAACACATAAGGAGAATTCCCAATGATCTTCTTTGGGGTAATCCTGTCCAACCATAAGGCAGATTTCAATTTAGTATGCCAATCCCTTTGGTTATCCTGCAGAGTCTTCTTGATTATCCTAATCAAGTTCTTATTAGTTGATTCTGCCAAACCATTGCCCTGAGGGTAGTAATTTGAACTTGTATTCAGTAAATGTCATTTCTGATTGCCCATTCTGAGACTTTAAGGCCTGTGAATGCCAATGCATTATCTGATATTATGGAATCTGGGGAGCCAAATCTATGAATTATGTCATCATAAAAACTTAAGACAACACTCTCATTTGATTCTTTCAATGCAACTGCTTCTGTCCATCTAGTGAAATAATTTGTTGTAGTGATTATCCACTTGTGGCCTGCACTAGATGGAGGATTAATCATGCCAATAAAGTCTATGCCCCATCTCATGAAAGGTTGTTCTGTTTTGATTGGCTGAAGGGGCAGAGCTGCAAGCCTTTCTTTTCTTGCAAACATGGCACATTTGACGCATTTTCTCACATAATCATGACTATCCTTAAAAATAGATGGCCAATAGTATCTGGCCCTCATGATTTTAAAAGCAGTAGTCCTAGGAGAAAAGTGACCTCCAGAAGGTCCATCATGAAACTCAAATAGGACAACAGCTATCTCTTCTGAATCAATACATCTCAAAAGGACACCATTGTGATCCTTTCTAAAAAGAACTTTATCTATCAGCACAAAGGGAAAAGATTGTAATCTATAATATCTTCTTCTTGCTGAATCT
Organism: Chamaecyparis obtusa; assembly: GCA_027943335.1. Classification (NCBI taxonomy): domain Eukaryota; kingdom Viridiplantae; phylum Streptophyta; class Pinopsida; order Cupressales; family Cupressaceae; genus Chamaecyparis; species Chamaecyparis obtusa. The sequence goes on along the minus strand of BSBK01004397.1, from coordinate 1,190,617 downwards.
AGGTCTGTAGGACATTGTCCCGTCTTCAAGTAATGAATCATGTTAGGCAACCAACCTGCTGCCTTGGCATATTCTTTTGTAGAATGCACGACCAGAGATGCATCTGTTTGCTCTGATTTCTTTGAACTTTCATCCTCTGCCAAATGAAGACCTCTTCCTTTAACTAGCTTGGTGGTTTGGATATCAATGTCATACTCCATCACTTTGGTAATCCAACCAGCTCTTTTCTCATTTAGGTCCTTGGAAAGCAAAAATTCTTTGACACTTGGATGAGTAACCTTCAAGTGTACCTTGCTATGGGTCAATAGATATCTGAACTTTTAAAGATTTTTTACTACAACAAGTACATGTTTTTCCACGAAAGAGTATATTTGTTCATACTCTTCTAAACCTTTGCTAAAGAAAGCAATAGGCTGCTCCAATCCATTCGAATTTTCTTGAGTCAACATAGCAGATATAGCATCATGACCTCCATAAGTATAAAGGATAAAATCCTTACTGAAATTTGGGTTTAATAGAGCAAGAGCTTCTGTCAAGGCTTCTTTGATAGCTTGGAAATTGACTTTCCTTTCTTTAGTCCAGTTGAACGCTGAACTCTTCTTTAACATGGCTGTCAAAGGCTTCAGTAAATCTGCAATATTAGGCAAGAAACGCCTAACAAAATTAATCCTTCCTATGAAAGATTGAAGGCTTTTCTTATGATGTGGCAAGCGTAGCTCTAGGATTGCTGCAATCCTTTCAGGGTCTACTGTGATTCCTTCCTTGGACACTATGTATCTTAACAATTTCCCCTCATGAACTACAAACACACATTTCTTGGGATTAAGAGATATTCCAAACTCTCTACACCTTTCAAAGATCTTCCTCAGATGTTTGATATGATCTGCTGCATGTTTGGAATAAACAGTTATGTCATTTAAGTAGACTAGTACAAACTTGTACATGAGGCTTTTAAAGGCCATATCCATTGCCTTTTGAAAAGTAGCACCTGCATTTGACAAACCAAAGGGCATCTTTTGATAAACCATGATTCCCCACTTGGTTGTAAATGCAGTCTTGTATTGGTCCCTTTCATTAACTAGGATCTGATTATATCCTGAATAGCCATCCAATAATGAAAATCTCTCGGACCCAGAGACACATTGCAAGATTTGTTCCATAGAGGGTAATGGATGGCGGTCTTTTAAAGAGGCTCTGTTGAGATCCCTGAAGTCAACACATAACCTCAACTCCCCATTTTTCTTCCTTACAGGAACAAGGTTGGAAACCCAACTAGTATGCTTGATGGGGTAGATGATACCACTTTCTATCAATTTGAGCACTTCTCTATGCATACGTGGCTCAAGCTTGGGATTAACAGGCCTTTGTTTTTGCCTTACTGGCTTGGCATTAGGCTCTAGTTCAATAGTGTGTTGAGCAAGGGCTGGATTAAAACTTTTAAGGTCTTCATATTGCCATGCAAACACATCATTGAATTCCTTAAATAATTGGGTGTAAGCTTGCTTTTCTAAATCAGTATTTACTTTTCCAAATTGTAAGCTTTTACCTGGTTCTAATTCTAATTCAACACAATGTTCTTGTTGAACTACCAGGCCAGCTTTGTTCTTCTTAACCTGATCATCCTTGTTAAAGACAGCTTCTAAGGTGACAAGACCTCTAGGCATCTTATTAGATCTAAGTTGTATCACTTGGTCACCATAGTTCTGCAATAGTCTATCTTGGTTATGTTATGAGAAGACATCCTCTTCAAACAAGAACTGCAGAATTTGCTCATCGTTGTCAAACACTTGCCAATTGATGTTGTTATCAGGAATAGAGGGTCTGACAATCACTTTAATGTGTTGTTGGGTCTCTTCCTTTGAAATACTATTAAGAATGTCATACTGAGATCCAACAGCGGGTAACCTATCTGCATTTTGATTTAGCTTCCTAGGGATGGCAACAATATTGAAAGCACAAAAGTCTTCAATTGTATCCCAAACTCTATGTTTATATGCTTTCATGGTGTCATTTTTTGTTGCACTTATCCCTCTCACTTGGCTGACTACTAACTCACTGTCACCATAAACTTTTAAGGCTTTGAGCCCTCTCTTCCTAGCCCACTCCAGTCCATTCACTAGACTTTCATACTCTGTAGTGTTGCTAGTGCAGGAGAAACTGAATCTGAAAGCTGTATAGTATCTTTCTCCTTTTGGGGACACTAGCATAGCACCACCACCAGAGCCATGTTTTCTTCTAGCACCATCAAAAAACAATTCCAAAACCTGATTACTCTGATTCTCTGAATCAGTGTCCTCTTTGAGAAGGTTTGGCTCTATGGATCCACTTTCTTGTATCAAATAGCTCCCCAAACCAGCATCCCAAATAACATTTTCTTGGGCCTCTGAAGCCTTTTCTGATTCTAGTTCATCTAGTAACATATCAGGGATATTTTCTATCTTAGTGTTTGCTTCTCTGATAATTGGGAAGTCATTGCTATCAAGTGCAAGGCAGTTTGTATTGATGGCATTGGACATATATGGTTCTATATGGTGAGCTGCCAATGATTCAGATTTAATGGTGACCTTGGTACCATATCTTGTGTGGAAGAGCTTGTGAGACCAGTCAGAAGAAAGGTAGCCTCCTATCTTGGCTGTAAACTCCCTTGACAAACATATAGCAAATAAAGCAGGGAGATCTATGATATATATATTGAGTAGGATGGAGAAATTGGGACTTGCATGGAGGATCAGACTGGTATCCTTAGCTACACCTATTGTATTGACTGAGGATCCATCAAGTTGTGTAACCTTCTTTTGGAAGGGTTCATATTTTAGTCCTAATTGGTTAGCCACCTTTTTGGGCATTACAGTACTAGTAGCTCCACTATCTACCATATAGTTATGTACTAAGGATTTTCCAATAATTAAAGATACATAAAAGGGAGGTGGTTTTAAGTTCCTACCTTGAATGGTATTTTCTTTGGGGCTGCTATTTGGAGCCTCCTTTTCTTGATCAACGTTGACCAACACTGGCTTTGTTGTATCATTTGTAGGCTGGGGAGCAGTCACTTCAATCATGGCTTTCTTCAAAATCTCAGGTTGTCCTGGAATAGCCAAAGAGTCCCACATAGACACAATAACATTCACCTTCTTCATGTTGTCTACAATGTTGAAAGGTGTCACAGTGTGTACTCTTTGTTGTGCTTTTACTATGATAGGCTCCATCAGAGCCTTCTTCAATATCTTAGGAGTAGACGGCTGCAGTGATTCTGCAGATGTAGTAGCTTTAATCCCAAAATCTTCTCGCTCCATGTCTGGGGCTCTTCTCTTTGACCTTGTGTTGGCAGCAATGGAAGATTCACCATTGACTCCATTGAAGTCTTGCTGCTCCAAATTGAAAAAAGCAGTCTCATCAGCTTGTGATTCTTGTTGAGGAATTGATCCACTGGAAGAGGCCTTTGATTGAGTCTGTGTGGCATTTTGAACCATTAGGGCTTGATTCATCCACCCATTTGAACATGAGGCTTGATTGTGAGGCTGATTACAAGGAAAGCACCATTCATTGTCCAAAGCCATGTTATTTTGACTAGGAACAACGTCCCTAACTAGATTTGCAGAATTAAGAGGTGCAGGGTTATATGGTTGGAATGGTCTTTGATTAAAATTTTGCTTTTGGTAAGCTCCTTGATAACCTCCTTGGTATGGTGGCCTTTTTTGCTGATAAGGCTGTCCTCGATTCTGATATTGTTGATTAGGACCTTGGCCTTATGGCTGAAAGGGGGGTTTGATTCCTTGCCCTTGTTTCTTTAGGTTTGTAACCTCTTTAGTTAAAGTCTGCAACAAATTTGTCATTTCTTGCTGACTATTCCTCATTTCTTGTAGTTCCTGAGAGAAACTTGCCTTTAACTCCTCACCACTAGTACTAGTCTGAGGTGCTAATATGGTGGGAATAGGGGTAAAAGGAGGTATTTGTAGAGATGCAATGGGCTGAAGGCTAGGAAAGATGGGCATGGGTGGCCGTCTTGCTATCATGCCTGCTTGGATTAAACAATTTTCAGCCCTGATAGCTATGTCAAAAGCTTGGGGTAGAGAGGTACCTCCCATAGATTGGATCATGACAGAGATCTGACTATTCAAGCTTTGCAAGAAGTATAAGAAAGCATGATCAACTGATGGCCTTACTGAGACTGGAATTCTATTCCATGTTTTGAGAAATCTATTGTTATAGTCTGTCATTTGCTCTTGAGGGTCTCTCTTTATAATTGTTAACTGCTCAACCAATGATAGGTTGTCCGATTTATCTTCAAAGTGTTTACTCAATGCATCCCCTAATCCATCCCATGAATTAATAGAACCAACAGCTAGAGTTCTAAACCACTCAAGAGCCTTACCCTTGAGGGAGGCTGCTAACAACTTAGTGGCCACATCTTCCTGAGTTATATTATGTATACTGCAGATAGTAGTCACATCTCTTATATGTTCACAAGCTGTTGTTTTTCCTTCACCTGTGAAATCAGGTAAGCTCTTCAATGCCACCAAGGGCACATCATGATGTTGAGCAAAGTTCAATGGACTCCCTTGGTTGAAGGGTGCAAAGGCAAACTGCCTAGCCATTGTAGGAGCTGAAATTTGCTGAATAGAAACTGAATGAGTTGGATTTGATGTTGGATTTGAATCCTCCTCTAAATCCCTAGTTAGAGATCTTCCTCTTCTTCTGAGATGAAAGGATAAAGGTCTCCTTTCTAAAGTATCAGGTGGTGTAGACTGTATTCTTCTTGGAGGGGATGTTCTCTGAGACAACCTTCCTCTATATTTTTTCTTTGAGGGAAGCTCTAAGAATTCAATGGGCTTTGAGCTCCTTGTCCCAATCCTTCTCATAAACTTTGAATAGGGTTAGCCTGAATCTTACACCAGTGGAGTCGCCAGATATACTTGAATATTAACCTCTCTAAGGTCTGTATTATGCAATCAGTATATTAGAGATAGCACAATCTTTTGAAGATAAACTTCTTTTCTAATAGTCAGAAATGTTATGCCCAAGGTGAGGTGTCTTTGAATCTAAGATTTTGAACTTATAGGAGCACCTTGAACATAAATCTGAACTTTTTAGTCCCACCGGGCATACCAGAATTGTTATACACTAAGTTTGCACCCTTGGTTCAAGCTCTCTTGGTCTTGATAACCTAGTATAACATGGGAATCATCTCCAGGTGTGGGACCTATGCTAACTGAGATGAGACCTCCAGGTTCTAGGCTAGTTCCTCTTGGATAATCACCTTAATTTGCTTCTTAACAGGAAAGTAAATCTTTGAGGGAAAAGGGATAGAAGGAATGCTTAAGGGAAATGACTGAAAGAAAACTACCTACTAGGTGATACATCGAAATCACATGAACACAATATATTGACCAAATTAGCATGAAAGATCTCAGATCTAATAGAACACAATCTTTCTAAACAGGCTTGCATCAATGTTTCATAGAGGGGTCTGAACAAAAGACACAGACTGTGACCTGCAAGCAAACGTTCTCTTCAGCAAAAGGGCACAGGAATGAGACAGAATGACAGGGGGTTGAAGTATACCCACAAACTCATTCAAATCAAATCAGACACAATAGTACACAAATAAGCTGAAAGAAAGAAGAGCTTTGGAACTCCAAGATTTCTCTAACAAAGCCAGTATATTATACCCAATAAGAGAAATACAGACAAGGGAAAGACCTGAGGGCAGAACAAATGCCACAGAAAGCCTCTATTGAATCTGATAAATCAATGAAAGATTACAAACTGTAAGAGCCAGAGGGCAGAACGATTGCCACGGATAACTCCTAAGAAAGAAAACCTCTCTTTTACAATTGTAAACTCTAAGCTCGAAGAGCTCTAAAACTAATATATACACCTCCTTTATGCACACAGGCAGGAGCAAAAAATCTAATTAGGGTTACATAGATTTTCATAGAATAATAGAAACCCTAACTCGGTCACCTCTGATCATAAATGCATCCTTGAAATATCTTGGCCGATCAGATATAGACTTTGTATGCAATTTCCATCACCATAACTGCCTCTGAGACGAGCCGCCTTGATCCATCTACCTCCCTGCAAGTCGGGTTCGCCATGAATGCCAAGATCAAATCTTCGCAGATATTTGAATTTTAAAATATAAACGGTCACAGGTGGCGCCAAGCTTTTCTTTATCAATGGCTCGTATTTAAACTTCGATCTCTATTTAAAACAGGGCCGTAGATCCTTCAATTTTACCCGAGCACCGCTTCTGTTCTTAACTCTAACTCTGCATTCACCTCAGGTTCTCTTTTCCCTTCAGTCGCTAAATCTCTTGACCTTTTTATTACCCTGGCTTTGTCTAGCGATCACACGACAAGCGTTGATCTTACTTTGATCTGACGGTAGTCGCTTAGTCTCTCAATATCTCCAGCATATTCCCTCTCATTAGGAGATCACCCGATTGAAGGAAATCTCGCAATCGTTGGATGGAAAAGAATATTCTCTTTTTACTGAGCAATCACCCGACTGAGCTTACAAACTTGGGCCCATCCTGCCACTTCTCACTCTTTCATTTGCTTTCGACTACTTTGTCAGCTCTGACAACCGCCAACTATTCTGACATTAACTCAACCTGTCTTTAACCGCAGGAGACCTGGAGATTGGGCGATTGTGTATTCGCTAGTCCGCTGAAAGATTTACCTAACCATGAGTTACTTAGGAGACCTCCTGACTAAGGGCTTTCTAACTCAGCTTTAACCTCTGTCTTTAATCAAGCGATCACGCGACTATGCCTTCGATCTCCAAGTCGCCTAATCATTTGGAATATTCTTTTTGTGCTAAGCGATTACCCGACTAAGGAAAATCTCATAATCGCTAGATGGATTGGAATATTCGGTTTGCTTCACGCGACTAAGAGACTGAGCCATGAAGCCTCGGCCCGCTAGAGACACGTGGCACCTTATGATTTGTTATCGTCTGTCATCCTGCCTTGCTGTCTGAACTAACTGTGCATTGACCTTGAGTTACCTTTTCTCTTAAATCTCCAAGTCGCTGGATGAAAACTTTGACCCTTGGTTTGTTAGGAGACCACGGGACTGAACCACAAGTCTCCAAGTCGCCAAATGAATTAACTTAACTCATTACCTTTATGAGACCTCGCAACTGAAGAAAAATAAAGACCCGACATAAACCGTGGTCAGATCCAGAGACTTGGCAACCAACCCTTTCTGCATCCGAACCCATTGGACACGTGGCACATTATCATTGCATTGCACTTTACCCTAAGTGGACCACCTTTCAACCATGGTCAAATCTGGCGACCTCCCGACTGAGTGAATCTCAAAGTCTCATGAACTTTTGACTGACCACGGTTAACTCTCGCGACTTCCCGACTGAAGGAAAATATTAACTCAGCATTGACACAAGTCATAACTGCAGTAAGGAAAATCACTTAGTCGCCAGATCTCCGGAAGAATTGCTGACCTTACGTTTCATTGAGAGATTGCCCGACTAAAGAGAAATCGCTGAGTCGCTGAATGGAAATGGAATATTCCATACGATCAGGAGATTAAGAGATAAAAGGAAGTCGCGGGATCGGGTAAATAAAAGGAATATTCTTTTGAGCTTAAGAGACTTTGCGACCAACAATCACGAAAAAGCGCACATGGAAATATAGAGACTTAAGTGACTGGAAAAGTAACAGCGAAATAGAACCAGACATAGGGTTTTTTGGCCTCTAACGGTCACATTTTTAAATTAAATGGCTTATCAGACCAGAGAGCTTGAATCAATTTGCAGAGACCAGAGGAAAAGGTCGTAGACCTATGAAAATTTCTCAGGGTTTTCAACAGGATTTAAAAATGAAGACCTCTGGATGGAGCCCAGCCTGTGGCCAAAATTGTATGGAACAGGAAATTTGGGTAACAGTAAGTTTACATCAAGTGAGTTTGATAGATTTTGTGAAGAACATGGAATTAGAAGACAATTATATACCCCTAGGACTTTGTAGCAAAATGGAGTTGTTGAAAGAAAAAATAGGATTGTTGTTGGGATTGCTAGGACTATGTTGAAGGATGCTTACCTGCCTAACATGTATTGGAGAGAGGTTGTGCATATTGCTATTTATCTTCTTAACAAAGTACAGGTGAAGAGTGAATCACACAAAGATACCTTATGAGGTTTGGTTCGGAAAGGCACCTATTGTCAAGTATTTTAGGATCTTCGACAACAAGTGCTGCATCAGAAGAGATGAAGAAAATCTTGGAAATTTTAATGCAAGATCAGATGAAGGAATTTTTTTGGGATATTCCACAAAGAGAAAATGATGAAGGGCCACACCACCCTTACCAACTCATAACTAAAAACATAACAACATGGAGATAAAGAGAAGACAAAATGCTTTACAAAACATATATTAATACTTGAAAATAACTACAACTTGAGAGATCTTACATCCTTAAAGCTTACAATCCAAGAGCTTACAACTTGAGAGCTTCTTCTCCAATATAAGATTCTATAACTTGAGAGCTTCCACAACTTTGAGAGCTTTCACTTGAAGAGCTTGAACTCCAAGAGCTTGCTTATGAATGCTCCTATGCCTTCTTTATATAGGCATTTCCCACCCAAGATATTACAACACAACCAATGTGGGATAAAAGATAGATACCACTACCTTGATACAAATATTAAATACCCACCCAATTAATATTAAGCACCACCATGTGGGCCAATTACAAAATTACATTGCCTTTGTGGGCAAATAAAAAAATATAAAAATATAACTACCTAGATACAAATATTAAATGCAAGAACTTTCTACAAATTTGTAAAATGCCACCTACACACCTCGATGAAATGATTTATTTTTATTTTTTATTTATCTTTTCCACCTATGCACCTTGGTAAATGAAATAACTTTTTCTTTTTTTTTCCTCTTTTTTTTTTTCTCTCTTTTTTTTTTTTTTTTTTTTTTTTCTCTCCTTTTTTTCTGTCTTTTTTTTTTTTTTTTTTTTTTTTTTCTCTTGTTATTTAAATAATTTTTTTATCATGCCCCATTTTATTTTGTGATGCAAGATGCTCCTGCATCAGACACCCAAGGTAGGAAAAATTTTGTGGATAGGAATTCACAAAATGAAGTAGCTGCTGCTGATATTATTTTTTTCTTCTCTTCCAACACCTTGCTGGAACAAGTATCTGCTGCCGATATATTTCCTTTTTCCTTCTTTTCCAACACCTAGTTGGAACAAGTATATGCTGCTGACAATGCTCCTCTGCAATCAACTTCGTCCATCTGTAACTCTCATTCTCCTCCAAACTTATAGGATCTAATGCACCTATAGTAAAATCTATAATTTCGTACAAATCTTCTATTGCATACCAAACATCACTTGTAATGTCCTTATATAAACCATCATCATTATCTTTCAAATCTATTTCAAAATTAGCATCCCATGATTCATAAAAATTTACCTCTTTCACATCTTCATCTTTGTTTTCTTCTTCCGTGACCTCAACAATGCATGTAACGGCTTCTTTCCTTTGACCTCCAATCAAGATGTTCCACTCTTCCTCAACTGCTACAATTTTTATTAATAAATCATCCTCTTCAATTACAGGTTCATGAATCTTTTCATTTGCATGCTCTACCTCTTCTTTTGTACCGCTTGCATGATACTCCATTGTAACTTCCTTCTTTCCTTCATCTAAAGAATTATCATCTCTTTGAATCACTTTTCTCTTTCTTAGCTTCGCTTCTAATTCAGCCACTTTCTTCTTCAAATCCAGTATCGCAACTCTTGTCTCCTCTTGATATCTCTCTCTAATCTTCTCAAGTCTAGGAATTCTAAGAATCCATCCAATCACAAAAGTCATCTTCTTCTTTCTCCTCTCCATACTCGCATCCTTTTAAGGAAAAATTCACCCAACCCAAGGTCCTGGTGCAAACTGCCTCACAGTCGGCGATCTGTCTACACACTCAAGAACTCCTGCTCTGATACCACTGATGAAGGGCCACACCACCCTTACCAACTCATAACTAAAAACATAACAACATGGAGATAAAGAGAAGACAAAATGCTTTACAAAACATATATTAATACTTGAAAATAACTACAACTTGAGAGATCTTACATCCTTAAAGCTTACAATCCAAGAGCTTACAACTTGAGAGCTTCTTCTCCAATATAAGATTCTATAACTTGAGAGCTTCCACAACTTTGAGAGCTTTCACTTGAAGAGCTTGAACTCCAAGAGCTTGCTTATGAATGCTCCTATGCCTTCTTTATATAGGCATTTCCCACCCAAGATATTACAACACAACCAATGTGGGATAAAAGATAGATACCACTACCTTGATACAAATATTAAATACCCACCCAATTAATATTAAGCACCACCATGTGGGCCAATTACAAAATTACATTGCCTTTGTGGGCAAATAAAAAAATATAAAAATATAACTACCTAGATACAAATATTAAATGCAAGAACTTTCTACAAATTTGTAAAATGCCACCTACACACCTCGATGAAATGATTTATTTTTATTTTTTATTTATCTTTTCCACCTATGCACCTTGGTAAATGAAATAACTTTTTCTTTTTTTCTTTTTTTTCTTTTTTTTTCCTCTTTTTTTTTTTTTTTCTCTTTTTTTTTTTTTTTTTTTTTTTTTTTCTCTCCTTTTTTTCTGTCTTTTTTTTTCTTTTTTTTTTTTTTAAAAATAATTTTTTTATCATGCCCCATTTTATTTTGTGATGCAAGATGCTCCTGCATCAGAAAAGCATATTGGTGCTACAACAAGAGACTGAAGAAGATTGTGGAGAGCATAAATGTTAGAGTGAGGAATGGGATCATGCTGCCCTGGAGCTTGAGATTGAGTTTGAATATGTTCTTGTTATTGCAATAGAAGAAAACAATGCTCCAGAAGACAAAGAAGGATTAGATGAAGAGGAAAAGGAACTAGAACAAGCAGCTAATGTGCGTGCAAAGTATGTGCAAAGACGTCATTCATAAAATCAGATTATTGGAGATAAAGACAAAGGAGTTCATATGAGGAGAAGACTTGCCAAGGCAAGTGAATGAGCAAAGCAACACCTAAATTCTGAACTGGAACACTGCATAGACCTTCTAAACATGTCCACCAAGCCACACACCTTGAAACACCAATGCAGAGCATTCTCCGAACCAGTAACCAATCCTGACAGCCAACCTCACTGTTAGCATATAACAAATCATAACTTCAACCTCTGAATTGCTAGGGACCTAAAAACATGATAGTGCAATATTCACATACCATAGACATTACAACCAAAGCCACAAGCCATCAACTTCTTATGTAGAGGAATGCAAAGCATTCTCCCATAAGGACTCCAAATACTCTTTCTTGCATATTTTAGCTTCCCATACTGTCACCTTCCGGAAAAATCACACATTGACTTGATATCGCCACCAGACATTAGAGTAACATCCGAACATTTAAATCTGGACCTCTATCAGCTTCGACACATCAAACAACACATCACTCTATCGGGCTGACATCAGTGCAAGCAATAGGTTGACACCAATGACAACACTAAACACATATTGCTAGCAATCTCCCCTTTTGTTGTTGATGGCAACATCAATGACAAACATAATTGATCTTTTTCTCTTAGTAATCAACATCAACAAGTTTGACGTCAATGACAACACAATGCAAACTGCCAACAGTTGATTCACTCCCCTTTCTCAGTATAAATGTGTGCTCATCAGATTGAAGGATTCAATGTTTTTGTTGCTGATGGATTCACTCTTCCATGCACCAAATGCTCCAACAACTCGACATAATCATGGAAGGTCATAAAGGATGCAAGTTCCCTATTGCATGGGTTTAGGAGAGATTAATGCGGTGTTCGATGTGCAATGGTCGCACTCCTTTTGTGGTTTTTGTAGAGCTACCAATCCATGAATCTTAAGTTTAAATTTAAAGGGAAAGATATAGTGCATAAGAGGGATTTCTTGTGGATCAACTTGGATGTTTATGGCTAACAAAATGGATGACGTTTTGTAAGGGACAAATTAATTGATTATGCCTACAAATTATCCATGGGTAAGCAATCCATTTAGCTTGTTGACATTTTGGAAAGCATAATAGGGTGTTTAGTGAGTTACCTCTAGGACTACCGCTTGATAGAGGATTCCATCATATCATAGAATTGGAACCAAGCTCTAAGCTTGTCATGACCATTCCATACCACCACCTAAGAATGTATGAGGAGGGAATGGGAAAGGATATAAAAGAGCTTTTGAATTTAGGTCACATTAGGCCTAGTTCTAATCCATTTACTCCATCTGTGGTTCTTCTAAAGAAAAAGGGTGCTACCATGTAGATCCATGTTGGATACAAATTTTTTAATAGGACCATCTATAGTAGACATTCTGTTCCCAGGATCAATGAGCTAATTGATGAATTGCATGGAGTTGTGTATTTTTTAAAGATTGATTGAGATTAGGGTACCATCACATTGAGGTATGCGGATGTGCACAAAACAAGCTTCAAATGTCATTTCACGCATTTTGAATTCTTGATCTTTTTTGACAAATACCTCAGTAGCCTATCCTGATTTTGATTTGGACTCGGATTCTGGGATTCGGCAAAAAGTTTTTTTTTTGGGCAGATTCTAGTACCGTGGGTATATATAATAGACATTTTCAATATATATGGATATGTATGTATGTATATTCATAGATTTATACATGTAACATGTCAATGTTCATTTATCATTGGTTCAAAACTTCAAACCTATAATAATAATAATAAGTTAGAATCGTGATTCCCATAAAATGATAAATCCATAATTGCCCATAAATCATAAATAAAATACCTCATATGATTATATCATATTCATACTTTGCAAAAGTCTCAAAATGTCATTACATGATGAAAATTTAAATTACAAGCCATATTTCATATTTAAAAATTAATATCCAAATTCATCATCATCTTCATAGGAATCAAGGTCAACATTTGGTTCCTCTTCAACTTCATTTAAGACTGAAGATATATTCTCTGATTAAAGCTAAAGAATATTAAAGATATAGAATAACAAAACTTTCTGGAAAGCATGTTCCATTATTTTCCATGGACTGTGGAGAAATCATGTCTATGATGCAAAAGGAAAGATGAAAATTTCAATAGAATTTGTTAGGTTGGGTGTGAAGGAGATTTGCTGGAAAGATTTTGTCAATAGACGCTGTGAGTATTAGAGGTAAACATGAATCCGACACTTTTGTTGAATTTTGCTTCCTACTTGTTCATTACAATGTTCTTCTCTGAGATCGTTGTACTTGTAGCTACTTCTCTCTGTTTTCTGGTACACATTTTTTTCAAACTGTCTGATTGCTGTTCCAAAAATGCCTCTCCATGCTATCGTTGAGTTATTTGCTTCTGAATTTCAATAGATTTTATACGAAGTGAATGTCTGATTATAGAGCAATTTATTGGTAGTGATCATTAAAGCTCTTTGAAGGCTGAAGTGGCCAACACATGCCCGGATTCCTCCGAATTCTCTGTGGATTCTGCTGTCAGAATCCACAGAGAATCCGGATTCCCATCCGAAATCCTGCCGGAATCTGGGCAGAATCAGAACCTGGATTGCACCTGAATCAGGATTTGGGCCATATTAGAGGGATCCGGTAACTTACACAAATACTATAGGTGCTTTCTAGTCATGCACAGATCATGTGTTCAGGGATCAATTAATAAAATTTGTTGTGTTTTTCTTTGATGACATTTTGATTCATAATGAAATTTGGGAAGATAATTTGAGGTAACACACAATGCCCTTGGTATATTGGAACAATAGATTATCTTTTGAAAAAATTCTAAGTGCGAGATTGAAGTACAATGACTCTGTAATTGGGCCATATCATTAGTGCTCAAGGTGTTCAGGTGGATAAATAAAAGATCCAAGCCATCTTGGATAGGTGTGTTCTTACCACATTGAGATAGTGAAGAGGATCTTTTGGCTTGTGCAGCTTCTATATGAGAGTTGTTAAAGGTTTTCATAGTTAGCAATACCCTTACTGATATGATAAAGGGAGGAGCTTTTTCTTGGATAGAAACAATTCATAGCCTTTGATAACTTAAAGAGATAAGGAGTTTATGTCCTATTCTTGATATCCCAAATTTCTCACATTCATTTGTTGTTGAATGTGTTGATTTAGGAGAGGGAATTGACTTGTCTTTGTACAAAAGGAGCATCCCATAGTGTTCGAAAGCAGGAAAGTGAAAGAATCAAAAGAAGATTCTCCGTCAATGACAAATAAGATGCTAGATACCATGCATGCTTTGGCCAAGTTTGATAGTATTTGGTTTGTGAAAGACTCGTGATGAAGACAGATCATAACAGCGTGAAGTTCTTCCATGACTAGCATGAACTGAATGATAGGTAACTAAATTGGGCATGTAAACTTTGAGCTTATAATTGACATAGAGCACATGAAAGGAAAAAAGAATGTAGGTGTTGACAATCTTTCTAGGATGCCTACCCTATCTTATACTAATTTTTGCTGATCAAAAGGTCTCTATTAGGGTAAAATATGTTAGAACTGCATTTGCTCTTCACCTCCTTGATGGGAATGTTAGAGAGGCTGGATTTGTAATAGTGGATGATCTTGTTCCCTATAAAAATAAAATCTTCCTAGTTTGTGATCTAAAAGGAAGGAGATCTTAAAGGGTTTTCATGATGCATTGCTAGTAGGGCACCTAGGATATTACAAGACCTACAAGCAAACTAGAGGGAGTTTGTCATGGAAGGGCCTATGGGAATGTTCTCAAACACATTAGAGAATACACAACTTGTCAACTAAACGAGAACATGTTTGTGCTAATTGTGTTTCTTCAGCCATTGCATATTCCAAATCAAATGTGAGAAAGCATTGCAATATCCTTGCTAAGTATTAAGGTCAATATTTTTTGCTATTTAAAATTTGGCATAAATACTTAACTAGAACCTTCAAAACCCTATATTGGATTACTGTTTATACTGTTAAGTTTTAGGATCATTGCAAATGTAATAGCACTCTCTCATTGTATGTGTTTTCCAAATGCAACAATCTCTTGCATTTATATTAAGAATGAGCCAAGAAGAGACATGTCCCTTCAAGGGGCATGTCTATTCATTATTATGTAATTAATATAATGACAATTATGATTATATACACACACACACACACATATATATATAATATCTCTTGAGTATTATATTAATTTATCTAATATTTACATAATAATAATAATTATTTTATCAATTTAACTATTTATTTATTATGAGAATAATTATAACCTAACTTTATATATACATATATATCAATGTATATAATAATATCATTATATATATTGATATATATATATATATGAATATATATAATAAATCATTTCTCATAAATCATATAGTCAATATTATTTATCTGACGGATGCTACAAACATCAACACTCCCTCTTAGCTAGGGAAGATAAAATGTAACTCACAATAAGTTCATAAATTGTGAGGGTTAGTTCCCAGGTGGATTGCCTCTATCGGCGATTCTATCCACAGTTCCCAGGTGGATTGCCTCCATCGGCGATTCGATCCACAAGCTCCTGTGTGGATTGCCTCCATCGGCGATTCTATCCACAACTCATGAGCTATGGTGTGGATTGCCTCTATCAGCGATTCGATCCACAAGCTCCTGTGTGGATTGCCTCCATCGGCGATTCTATCCACAACTCATGAGCTTCATAGTGGATTGCCTCTATCGGCGATTCTGTCCACAAGCTCCTGTGTGGATTGCCTCCATCGGCGATTCTATCCACAACTCGAGCTATGGTGTGGATTGTCTCTATCGGCGATTCTATCCACAAGCTCCTGTGCGGATTGCCTCCATCGGCGATTCTATCCACAAACTCATGAGCTTCATTATGGATTGCCTCCATCGGCGATTCTATCCACGAGTAAGATATTACCAAAGAAAAGTTATTGCAAGATCGTCACCTTCCAATAACTTTAACAAATACAAGTGATAATCATTTGGAAGTCGTCACTTCTTTATGATTTACACAGGGGGCAGGCCCATTAAGAACATTCATAATTCACAAGTATAATAATCAATTTTATATCAAGTTTACCTCATAAATGTTTCACCTTCAATAGTGAACTCCCTCTCAATCAATATGATCACTTGATTGTCACAAGTTGGCCGAACCATCTACTCCCTCTGAAGCTCAAGTTTATCAACTTCTTGACCTTTTTTGAAATATTAGACTCTCTTTGCATCTAGTCTCAATCATCAATTTGTTTTCAAGCATCAAGTTATTTCTTCCTTGAATGAAATTATCTTGTGCTTTTGTCCTGAAGGTATCTCAGAGAGAGATTACAAATAGCTCACTAAACTATATTATCCCAAAGAAATATTAAAGATAAAAGCATACAATATTTTCTATCCCAATATTATAGTATGATTTAAGAACTACATAAAAAAATTAATGAACATTAATGAACATGGAATACTCATCTCATGATTAATGTAATGATCCTTTTCTTATTTGTACTATAAAAAGTGTTTGAAGCTTTTAATCAAAGAACTCTCTTTGTTCAGAAATCTGCATAAACCTGTACACATTCGGTCATAACTTTTGAACCTGACATTTTCTTTCCAATCGCTCCGGTGAGATTCTTCTAAATTAGTTTATCACCAACATATCTCAAATTTAGAAAAATCCAACGGTCCATTTGTGAGATATGGTCCTCGTACTGAGACTATAATTTTCTGAAATAGTCACACATTCACCATTAACAAACTACTCTCTTACATTTGCAACTTGGCTTTGATACCATGTTAAGTTTTAGGATCATTGCAAATGTAATAGCACTCTCTCATTGTATGTGTTTTCCAAATGCAACAATCTCTTGCATTTATATTAAGAATGAGCCAAGAAGAGACATGTCCCTTCAAGGGGCATGTCTATTCATTATTATGTAATTAATATAATGACAATTATGATTACACACACACACACACATATATATATATAATATCTCGAGTATTATATTAATTTATCTAATATTTACATAATAATAATAATTATTATTTTATCAATTTAATTATTTATTTATTATGAGAATAATTATAACCTAACTTTATATATACATATATATCAATGTATATAATAATATCATTATATATATTGATATATATATATATATATGAATATATATAATAAATCATTTCTCATAAATCATACAGTCAATATTATTTATCTGACGGATGCTACAAACATCAACATATACAACCTTAATAACTCAATATTATGTTTTGAACTTTATCATTTAAAGCTAAAATAATGAGCCCTAATCGACCTACTTGACTCAAGCGATTCCTAGAAATTTATCTTACATTTATAAAAATAACAACCTACCATGAAATGATATTTGGATTCTCAAAGTGAAGAGATGGCAGCTTGGAATATATTGCTTAAGAAATACAGACTAGATTTGATCATGATTTTTCATTCTCAAAAATACCCAAATTTACAAAGTGGGTTCACAAACAAGATAAACTTGTAGAACCCTTCACTTGCAAGAAATGAGTTTAAAACCCCTTATGAACCATGACTATGGCAAGAACTGCAATTGAGAGTACTATAGTATGCCCTAATAAGCAAAATATTGGCTGCACAATTGTAATATAACCAGAAATACAATGGCTTAGTCCCAAAGCAACTTGTAAATCAAACCAACTTGATACTGTTTAAGACCTGACCCAATTAAGCTTGAACGTGGCCTTTAGGTTAGATAGTTCCTTAAGTTAAGGGGCTTTTGTTCCCTGATGTGAGATCTGTAGGGTTTTTTCCCTTTGATTTCCACATATCCACTGGGTTTTGTCCTCAAGTTTGGATGCTTGAACATGTATTCATTGCAATTTTTGGTTAGGATTTTTGTGATTTTTCCATGATTATCTTTAGTGAAGTTGCTTTTTCCTCAATACACCCAATAATGGCGTTGAAATATGCAACAATGACCTCAATCTTGATACTAGTATGCTGTAGGGGTTTCTTGCACTTATAAAGGATCATTTCATTTTGAATCGTGTCATTGTGTGCGGATATGTGCTTGTGAGGTGTGCAGGAATGTTCCCTGTTACCTGCAACCTAAGTTACCAGTTCGAGTTCGGTTCGAAGTTCGGGTTCGAAGAACCGGTTCGCAAGTTCGACAAAATTTTGAAAAGGGGTTTGGGTTCGGGTTCGAAAAAATATGTAAGATTTAAAAAAAAAATATATATATACATATTTATGAAGCCTAGAAGCATGAGTTAAAATTAGAATGTTACATAGTATCATAAAAACAACATTTAAACAACAAAAACACCATAAACTTATAATCATAGCATCATGAATCGTGATCATACCATCATATACTTCAAGTTCAACATCAAAGATTCAAAACATTAAAACTAAAATTATCATAACATCAAGTTCAACTGTTCAAGTATCATTGTTTCAAACTTTCAAGTTCAACTAATGAATTAAAAATGTATTAATCTTCATCTTCCTCTTCCTCTTCATCTTCATCTTCATCTTCAACATTAGTTGACTCAGCAATAGAGCTAAGGCCAATGGGATCAGCAGCAGCAACAATTGTCTCATCGATTGGTCACACTTCGGCATGCAGACACTCCATGCCTGCAGCAGCTCCGGGTCTCATCAACTGGTCACAGTCCCCAAAGGCTGATAACTGAACTGACTGGGGGTCTAGGGGGCAACGCCCCCAGCGGGGTTGAGGGGCAGCGCCCCCGCAGGGTCCTAGGGCAGAGCCCCAAGCGCGCTCCTTGGAACAAAAGTCCATGGAACACACCATTTTTGTGATTTTCTTCCAATCCCATACTCTTTCTGCCAACCGCTTATGTTTTCTTCACTACCTGCTTATGTCCTTCCCTTCGGTACCATACGTTATGCACTGTGAACTGTTTTTATTTGTCGTCGTTTTTTTTTAGAGAACAATAGTATTGCTGTCAAAATCTGATCTTTAATGGTCTTTTGCAATCAAAAAGAGCAGAGAAAAAAAAAATTAGCCTTTCATAACGAACTTGTAGGGTTCCGGATGCCAAAAAAAATTAAAATTTTGCAATTCTGTCACTTAAGTGACGTCCGAGAGGCGAAGTTCACCCAAGTTCGTTTTGAGTTAGCTGTTTTTTGCCATGGTCCGCCCGGGTTCGAAAGTCCGGACCACCAGTTCGAATGCCCGAACCCACAGGGGAATTGGACCCAAACTTCGTACCAGTTCGAACTTGGTCCAGTTCGGAGGGGCCAGGGGCGAACCCTGGTAACTAAGGTACTATTGCTGTCAAAATCTGATCTTTAATGGTCTCTTGCAATCAAAAAGAACAGAGAAAAAAAAAATTAGCCTTTCATAACCAACTTGTAGGGTTCCGGACGCCAAAAAAATTAAAATTTTGCAAATTTTGTCACTTAAGTGACGTTCGAGAGGCGAAGTTCGCCCAAGTTTGTTCAGAGTTAGCTGTTTTTTGCCATGGTCCGCCCGGGTTCGAAAGTCCGGACCACTAGTTCGAACTAGGTCCGAAAATCCGAACCCTGCCCGGACCCACAGGCGAACTGGACCCGAACTTCGTACCAGTTCAAACTTGGTCCAGTTCAAAGGGGCCAGGGGCGAACCCCGCTAACTAAGCCTGCAACCATCCTTGACACTTATGGCAATTGAAGGAGTCTTTTAGGTATGCCCGATTGGACGTCCACATGGATCCACTCCAAAGAATTAAATAACACTTTTGTACAAGAGAGGTTCCCTTGTGGAGTCATGTCATCATTCAATCTGTTAATGGCACTCTTGGCAGGTAGGGAGGTAGGTGGATGAAAACAGTGTAAAGAGGTGGGAATGTTGGAGTTTGGAGTTGGGGATATTTCATGACTTGTGCAACCAGTAAAAAGTCGGGGTTCAAGGGTGAGGCATGTCAGAGAGAAGTCCAACTTCCTAAAAATGACTGATGAAGGATCAGGGTTTAGTGGAGAGGCATGACGGTGTGGGAAACTCAAAAGTTCCAATGCAAGAGGGAATGAAGGTGAGGAATGATCGAAGGACATGAATAAATGGAGAAGTTTGAAACCCTGATGGAAGTAGAAAAGAAAGTGGACTTGGGAGGAAAGGTATGCAGGGAAGGAGAACTTTGCAACTTTGACAACTTACACACAGCAGATTTGCCATGCCTTTATTCTAAGGAACATTATTTATAAAGTGTGCATGATCTACAAGTTTACTCATTTTAGATTTTAGGAAAAGATTAAATAAGGATCTTCCCCTGCTAATTTGAGTTTAGCACATCTTAAGAACTCTTTTAGGCAATATGATAAACTTGCCTATTGGATAAGTGTATGTTTTTTGTATATGCTGGTCCATCAATATTTCATGTTTATATGTCAATAATTTAGGTTACTGATGTGCATGCAGGGTGTATTGATTTGTTCCTTAGCTGGGAATTTCTATAGCTTCCCTGATTTTATTGTGCAGATGGGCCTCCTGGGAGAAAGGCATACTCAACTGAAGACTATTTAAGAGTTACCGAAGATGAAATAAAAACATTAGTTCCAGAGGAGAAATTGAAAGTTTCAAGTATACATTTTCTTTGGCAGTATTGCTTTATTTATAACCAGATGGTTATGGTGGCATGATACTTGGCATTATTTATATTTACTTTTACATTATAGATTTTATTCATGATTTGTACTTTCTTTAAGCAGATATAATCTAATGTTTCTTGCTTATATGAATTTATTCGAACTTTGCAGCTGCAGAAAGCTCAGAGTTGGGTGGTAGTTCTTCAGCAACTATTTCTCCAAAGCAAAACAGCGAGGATGGGAAAGCGAATGATGAAAAGGTTGTATAAATGTAAGGTTTGTTAACTGCAGTCTATTACTGCTTCTGTTTCATGTAACATGTATTATGATGTTTGGTGGAACACTTACGATTCTTCTAGATCCCTTCTGTGATTGTACACTCAATTTTGAAGCTATTTCTTCACTGTCAGCCTTTGTTAATCTTGTAAGGTTTCTGTTATATGTCCGCCCAGGTTCCATATATTTCTGATTAAATTTTGTTTCTTTGGCCATTTCATGATCTAATCTGCAATTGAGTTATATTTTCTATTTATAGCTAATGTGGTTAAAAAATTGTGTTTGTTTTTCAAGAAAAAGACTCAAGAATGCAGGAAATAAGCGAGCATCTGTTTTTGTGGTATAAAATATATGGTGCCAGGAACTGCAATTTGATTCATCCACACAGTAGTTCCATTATTTTAGGAACTTTGAAATCCTTTGGTAATAGATAACCTGCAAATATGGTAATTATTAATACAGCTTTTCTGAAATAAGCTCTATAATTCAAATATATAGGATGCACAGATCTTAAGATGATTAGCAGGTAAGAATAGTAGTCTAATATGTCATAATCAAATCGTCACGATGGCACTCATTCATGGTTGTGGCAAGTGATTACTAGAATGTGATATGAGATGTGTGAGAAATAATGGTTAACAAAATAACATTCCCAATTGAAAAGCAGAATCATTCTTCAGCTATGGCCTATGAATGCAAGAAATATTGTAATCTCTATCTTAACTCTAGTAGCTTCTGTTTGGATTAATGAGAATGGAGGCTGTGCTGCATAAATTCATATTCTCTGGATCGAACTAAGGCCTCCATTGTTTGAGATTTGCATAAGATCATCACTTTGTGAGCCACATCAGAAGTATTATAGGTGTATGTTGAGTATGAGCCAGTAGATTTTTTATTTCTCATCTATGTGAATACAATGGATTAGACTGTGAAATCATTTTTTGTCTTAATGAATATTTATCAAAGAATTTTTAAAATGTAAAGAAATCATGCAATTTTTCTTGAATTTGTTTCTGCAACCTTAAAGAAATTCTGGCAAAATGTGGAGGATTAATTATATTCTAGCCATGCATGCATTGACTCATGGTATTGCTTGAGCGTGTTTCAAGTGAGTCCTGGGTGATGATGTGTGTAAAATATAGAGATGAGGCCCCTCATTTGTGGCCTCATTGATTTGGGATAAATTAAATCCAAAATTCATGTTTCAAAGTGTAATTCTGGCCACTTTGCTAAGGGCATTTTTAAAGAAATGTCATAAAAATTCACATACAAAGAAGACAAAAGATGATTAGGGATTTTTGTTGAAAAAGTAAATATATTTTTCCTATGGTTATGGGGGCTAAGAACCAGGACGCTAAAAATTAGGGAAACATTACTTTTAACAAGTTGCATCTTCTTAAAAGGAACGAGCTTTCTTATGTTTTGCATTTATATACTCTTCATCTTTGAGGATAATTATATCCAAGTTAAATGTTAAGATTTTATGAGGTGTAGTATATGACAAATTTTGTGGATAGTTTTAAGTTATAATTAGTTGTAAGAAGGCCTACTATTTGTATGCATTAGAGGTAAAAGATTTAAAAGAGATGGCATCTTCATTTTAAACTTGTTGCTTATTTTAAAGATGGCATCAATTTGGGGAGGGTAGGATCAAAATAAATTAAATTTTGAAATTTTTTGACTTCTTTGAGTTGGAGCATATTTGAGTTAAAAACATTATTTGGTCTAACAATATATCCTTAGAATTGAAGTAGAAAAGTCAGCTTGTAAGGAAGGAAGCTATTACACTAAAACTATTCAACATTGTGAAGAGGTTGGTAAGTAAAGGATTACAAAGACAAATCTTGCTTTTGATTGGGAAGTGTACCAAGGGAGGCAATGGTAAGATTATTTTAATGCATGGTAGATGTTGAGGAATTGCTTTTTGTCAAGATTATTGTGATGTAATGATAAGATGACAACCAATTATCCAGGTTAAAAGTGAAAAACCATAAGTTGATCTAAAAGGGAAATACATGAAAGCTGTAAAAGATTAATTAATTTCCTATAGCTTAAGGGTAATTGAAGCCCCCATTCCAACACAATTAAACCTTTTGTTCAATCATGAGAAATTACTTGTTAGGTAATGGAATTATACTCAATGGCATGGTCAAAAATGCGTAAGAGAACACCTTCGAGCATAAATAATAGGTAAATAATCTTGGGAGAGATTGGAATTAGTAGTCAATTCTAAATACAACACAAACATAAATGGTTTCTATGGATACTAATTGAAAAGTAATGAACTTTAACGAATCTTCATTGAGAAGAGAAAATGATGAAGGGTGCTCTCCTTAATGCCACAAACACATAACAGAAATAGAGAAGCAAATATGCGTCCCGCTCCTGTTCCCGCTTTGTTTCAAAATGCTGTTGTTCCTGCTCATGTCCATGCGGGTGCTCTGGGCTGTAATGTTGCTACTCTGGTTGCACGTTCTGTTGGAGCTTCTATTCATGTTCCTACAGTTGCGTTTGGTGGTGTGTCGCCAGCGGCCATCGTTCCTGGGCAGTCTTAGTCATTGCCTAGGTCTTCCCAGAAGCCCCTTTTAGGGTCTCATGTGGCTAAGAGGAGTTTTCCTGCTCCTGCAGTTGCGTCTAGTGGTGCGTTGCCTACGATTGTTTTTGGGTTGTCTCAGACGTTGTCAAGGTCTTCCCAAATGGCTCTTTCAGGGTCTCAAGTGGCTAAGGGGAGTTCAACGATTCCCTATGCTGATGTGGCTGCTTTTGAAGCATGTATCTATGGTCCTGCCTCTGCTGGGAGAGGGGGATCCCGTCCTTTAGTGCTACCAGTTTCTCTAAGTAACCCCATTGTGGTTAATCTTGATTCAGATACTATTGATGAGATCTTCAAAACCACGGAGGATTTCTCTTCTAGCGTTGCTATTTTTCATTTTAGGGGTTTCTAGCCCTCTCTTCTTGATCTACATGCTTAGGTATCCAAACATTGGGAGCCCATCATAACCGATACAGTTCAGATTTACCTTGTGGCAAGGGACTTTTTTATTGTGAAATTTGAAAATGCTACAGATAGGAATACTATTTTGTGTAACAGTTGTTTCTCTTGGGAGGAGCGGTTCCCCCTGATGGCCAAACCTTGATATCAGGGGTTTGATCCTCTTTCTGAATCCTTTAATAAAATACCCTTATGGGTAAGATTGTCGAATCTTCCCCTTCATCTTTGGCTGGATTCAGTTTTGGAGTCTGTGGGGGAGGCCATTGGGGATTTCCAGATGGTTGATTTAGATTTTTCTAATGTTTTTAAGATGACGTATGCTCCTATTCTTGTGGAGGTTGATGTATCTAAGGGGCTCCCTAAGAAGCTAACTTTGGCTTTTTCAAAGGGATCTTGGACCCATAATCTAGATTATGAGGGTATTCCATTAAGATGCAGGAAATGTCACAAGACTGGCCATCTTGCTACGCGGTGTTTGTCTGATAAGGTTAGATCGAAGAAATCGCCTTCTTGGTGGTTGGGGGTTTCTGACCATCGTTATACGGTTCAAAAAGTCTCCAAGGATGGGGGTGTGGCTACTTGCTCTCCTTAGACTGATCATACATTGGCTAATGCTACTGATGTTGTCTTTGATGCTATAGATGTTGTCTCTGATGCGGCTTTGGTTCAAAATGTTAATGATGCCCCTTTTGTTGCTTCTGTCTCTGGTTCAGCTGTCTTATCTCCTATTGTTGTGGGTTTTGATGCCCATGTTTTGCCTGGGAGGGTTTTGGGGGTTGGTTGTGGTGCTAACCCTGCCCCTTCTATGGATGTTGATGCTGCCTGCCCTTTAGTGGGCTCTTCAGGTTTATCTTTGGATTGGCAGAAGGCTGCTGAAAAGGTGGAGGATGGATGGACATCAGTTAAAGGAAAAAAAGTCAAATTCTCCAAACCTTCATTTGATATGTCTTTATGTTCTCATAAGGATGAGCCAAAATGTAAATCTTGATGGTCCTTTGTTGTGTTTAGCTGGGCTGGTTTTTGGTCCCTTTGATGGAAACTATGGTTAGTTCCTCTAGTTTGTTGGGTGGTGCTCCAAAGTTGTTTTATGGTCTTTCAATGTTCTATCTTTCTTTGCTCTTTGTACAAGGTTTCGGGTCCTTTCAAAACTTGTTTTTACTTAATCAAAACAAAGAAGCAACAATAATTTGCAAGAACATAAAATGGGCTTCTTATTATCTCTACAAGTGTGGAATTACAAATTTCAGAATTACAATATGCAAAACCACATGGGCATTTTCCTTACAATATTCTGTAAGATAGAGCCTCGAATAATCATTTAGAACTGCCCTAAAAAATACTACAGACCTTTCTTATATATGCAATTTTCCACTGCTTGAGAAGGTTCGAGAATTTTAGCTATTAAGGTGGACCACCCTTAAAATTATTTTATTTTTCATTTTTTTTACATTAGGGCCGACTCAAAATAATTACAAATTATATTTTTAGGTAGCCCAACTTCTGGAGGCCATAACTTTTTAACTGTAACTCTGTTTGGCTATTATAACCACTTTTCAGAAATGACAGGTTTTGATTTACAATGCCTGATTTGCATACAATCCAATCAACCGGAGTTCGACCTCGTTCCGGAGCCTCTAAGACCTTCAAAATTGAGCTCAAAGATTTTGTACCTAAAAACCTCAATAACTTCACCAATACAAATGATATAACAATGAAACTCAATTTGTAGATTGATATGACTAAGATGAACTTCCATCTGTGAAATCAGAACATTCCGAGCTCGTATGACCAACTTACTAAAAATAATAAGTTTTTATAAATAGTAGCTCCACACAAGATAACCCTTATTGAAAAGAAACTAGAAATATTTTTGAGTGATGCAAGATTGCCCTTACACCCAGGATGCTCCTGCATCAGGAAATGGCCTTAATTCCTTGAAGGTTGGTGAATATTAGTAACTAGTGAATGATTAGAGGTGGAATTTAGAAATTTGAGTGTTGTTGGATTTGATTAGTGATGAACCATTGGCGGTTCTAGCATAAACACTACTTTAAGGAGTTCCTAGAGTTGGTGCATGGAGTGACAATTTTAGATGGTGGGGTACGACAATTTGCAAGTCCTTAATGCTATTTGTATTTGCAACACATCACATTTGCTCCTAAAATGGGGATCCCCATTTTAAGCTTTTGCCTCATTTTGGCCTTCTATAACCATATGGTTAGTATAAGGAATGTAAGAAGTGTTACCCTTGTTGATTCCTCCAACTGATTACTAAAATCCTTCTAGAGAATTGTGAACTTCACATGCTTAAAGGCTCTAGGGCAATGACCAACAAATAGGAATAATATGAAAATTGTTTCCCTTGCACTTTAGGTTTATCTAAAACACAATTTGCTTCACAAATGAGGTATTGCAAATAATAGAAAGCTATCACTTCTTTAGCTCTAAGTTTTACAATAAACAACAAAATTGTGGCTCCAATCCTTGGATTAACTCATTTATTGGTCTTGAGAGCACATGATTTATCTATATTGAAAGGAAATTTGAAAGTAAAATAGACTTGTTTCTTTTCTAATTTAGAGCCAAGATATTTGACAAATAACTATCTAGGACATTAACATTTAAAAGTGTACAACATACATATGACAAATGATTGTTTATTATAGAGCTCACAATAACACCAACTTGCAATGATACCCATAATATGTGGTCTACCTATAATTCTTCTTTGAGATCCATAACATTCCACCCAAACCCTTATATTTTACTTGGAGCAATTTTAATCTTTTGTTTGAAAAATTGCAAAAAGTAAAACATACATATGGAAATACACAGAGATGAGATCAATAGAACTTGTATATTAATTTCAAATGCGGAGTAAAATAAACATGGAGACAACTGATACAAATGCTCCAAAACAATGTAGCTATTTTGATAAAGACTTTGTCATACAATATGTCATATAACAATTACCACTTTTCTGTTGTAACACCTAAGAAAAGACTTGACTAAGACTCATATCTCAAACTACTATCAAATGGCCTAGAATTCTCTTTTATAATAGTAAGGGAGCATCATGCTTAAGGGCATGTACAATTGTTATTATAGTAGGTAATTATTTGAAGTCACAAAACCAAAAGACAACTTAGAAGACGATAGGAGGACAAAAAACATCCTCGTTTGCTATTATTGGTAGTTGGTTAGTTATTTCTCTTGATGATCCTATTGATGTGCCCACACATCACTCAAAAAGGAATTTGATCTTCATGGAAGCAACTAGAACTTATTAAATCTATGTTTTGATGATGTAGCATTTGAAGCTCTTATCTGAAGATCAATTGAAACACAAATCAAATCTCTGCATGAACTTCATCTAGAAAAAAGTTTAGGAATTACGTGGTTAGAGATCTTGACAAAATGATC
Source organism: Chamaecyparis obtusa (assembly GCA_027943335.1). Lineage (NCBI taxonomy): Eukaryota > Viridiplantae > Streptophyta > Pinopsida > Cupressales > Cupressaceae > Chamaecyparis > Chamaecyparis obtusa. Next base: position 1,163,296 of record BSBK01004397.1, on the reverse strand, counting down.
TTGATGGTGAAAAATTGAAATGCAAATCAAATTTTTCATTTACTTTCCTAATTGCAATTTTAGAATTGAGCTGAGGGGAGATAACACTCTAATAAAAAAAACCAAAAATGGTTGACTTTGACAAGAATTTAGTCAAGTAGCTTGTAATATTTTTTTCACAATTTGTTGTAGACAACCTCATGCAACCACTTGAATCCAACAACTCGCTGATGGTTGGCCAAATGCTCCTGCCATGTGCTATCCAATGTTGCAGTAGCCTCCATGATGAATCTATCAAATCAATACTACAATATTATAATCCTACCGCAGGTAATTTTTAAACATTTGGAGGTCCACCTTATCCCTTAAATCAACAAATGAAAGGATTTTAGGAATCAATAAATCAAATTATGAATTCTACTAATTATAATACTTTATTTCTTGATTTGCATCAAGAATATATGGAATTGTCTAGTGATGATAGGTACAAGAGAATACAAGAATCCAACCTTGATCCAAACTAATGGCAAGAGGGTTGAGATGAGCTTTCCAACAAGTCTTCTCCTTTGCTATGCAACACCAAATTCTTCCAAGAACAAAACCAAAATTCTCACAAACTCTCAAGTCTCCAAAAAATTGGAGAGTGGGCAATTAGCCAACAATTTTCCCTCCATCTCCTTAAGAAGACAAACCCTCAACCTTCCAAAACATAAGAGGGAAAATTCGAATTCAAAATTCAAATGAAGAGTGGCTCTTCCAAATTCGTCACTTTTCAAAAGAGCATTTTTTGGAAGGGCAAAAATAGTCAAAAACCATCACAATAGTCAAAATTTGACCCCCAACATATGGCACCACTATGGGGTAGCCTATTTTTAACCTTCACTAACATAAATGGTCATTAAAAGCCACTCAAAAGACCACTCAAAGAATGAATCCGAAAATGAAAGAGAATCCCACTCATGGCCCCTAAAAATAGAGACCACTTACACACATTAAACACTTGGGCATGCCAACTCACAAGACGTGTCAATTGACACCACAAATAAATCACATTACACACAATTACACATGGCATGCCAAGTAGACTACATAATAAAGTAAAATAAACATAATACATCAATTACATTCATGCATCACTCTACAAAATTTACACTTTACAACGAGGTTAATTTCTCCCCTTGGAGATAACCTTGGCTTAATAGGATTTTACAAATATCCATCTTTGATTTCCTCCAAAATTTCCATGGTCTTACCTGCACACTTGACAAAGCATCAGTAGCTCATGAAATGTCAAATATCATATATATATGTAAATACAATACATCTAAAAATCACATTCTTAATCATCATAATTTCTAATTGCATTTCATAATAATTCCCATCATTTCAACATTGCATTTCTAAAGTGCATAAAGTCAAGAATAAAATGATACATGTTAATCCATCTAACATAATAGTCATGATCGTTTCTCCTAAATTTTCCTAACATGAATGTAACATCAAGATATCATATATAAATCAAAGATGTATCAATTACTATGCTCATGACCTAAGAAAGTAAAAGTCCTATATCATCATCACATAACATAAGTCATCACATAGTATCATAATATAATGTCTCTGTCACAATAGTCCAACATAATAAAATAAAGTGTCATGATGAGTCTAAAGATGTAAAATAATCTGCTATGAACTGATGTCACGGGGTGAGGCCTCACATCCCCCCCCCCCTAAGCATGAACTTCCTCCTGGAGTTCATAAAAAAGGTGGGGATACCGTGCCCTCATCTGTGTTGCGTCCTCCCATGAAGCCGTAACCTCATCATAGCAATCCCATTGGACCCTAACCTGGTCCAGCTCTCGACCTCAAAGGTCCAGCGTCCTGCGAGCCAAAATACGTATGGGCTCTAGCGCTAGCTGTTCGTCCGACTCCACCTGCAAAGCATCCCAGTCAATAATGTGAGTCTCATCATAGATATACTTCCTCAAAGAAGAAACATAAAATACATCGTGGATACCCGACAGGCTAGGTGGCAGAGCTAGTCGATATGCAACTGGGCCTATCCTCTCTAAGATCTCGAAAGGACCAACAAAATGAGGTGCGAGCTTAGAACCCTTTCCAAAAGGGATTGGGCTCTTATGCGGGTGCACTCTCAAGAAGACTCTGTCTCCAACCATGAAAACACGATCAGTCCTCTTCGCATCTGCATACTTCTTTTGTCTGTCCTGAGCCTCTCCAAGGCTCTGTTTGATCAAGTCTACCTGCTGCTCCATCTCCCTGACCAACTGCGGTCCCACTGCCACTCTATCCTTGATCCTATCCCAACTCAAAGGAGTCCTGCAAGGCCTTCCATACAAAGCCTGGTAAGGTGGCATACCCAAAGAAGAATGATGATCATTATTATATGCAAACTCCACCAAGTGCAAGTACTCCTCCCATCTGGTCTGGTGATCCATCACATACATACGAAGCATATACTCCAAAACCTGATTAACCCTCTCAGTCTGACCATTGTTCTCAGGGTGGTAAGCTGTGCTGAAGTTGAGCCTAGTGCCCAATGCTAACTGCAATTCCTCCAAAAGGATGATGTGAACAGAGAATCTCTGTTAGATATAATCTTACATGGAACGCCATGAAGTATGACAATATCCCGCAAGAATACCTGTGCCACTGTAGGTGCTGTAAAAGTAGTATGAACGGGTGAAAAGTGGGCTACCTTAGTCAACCTATCCACTGTCACCATAATAGCATCGTGGCACCGAGAAGACATAGGAAGACCAACAACAAAGTCCATGGATATAATATCCCACTTCCACTCGAGTACCTTGTGTGGCTAAAGAAGCCCACCTGGATGGCGGTGCTCTGCCTTAACTCTCTGGCACTCCAAACACCTAGCCACATTCTCTGCAATATGCAATCTCATACCCAGCCAATGGTATAGCTGCCTCAAATTTGCATGTAACTTCTTGACTCTGGGGTGCGTTGCATAAGGAGCTCTATGAGCTTCAAGCACAATTAAGTCACGCAACCCACCGAAAGAAGGTACATAAATACGTCCTTTATGACGGAGAAGGCCATTTGACTCTAGGGAATAATCTGAGAAATTCCCTTCAAGGGGTCTCTGTGACTGAACCATCTGACAAACCTCGGAATAGAATCCATCCTCAGGCAAGTGCTGCAAAATACGTCCTCTCAAATCTTTGCTAGAAGACATAGATGAAAGCTTGTGAGGTATCCTACTCAAGGCATCTGCAACCACATTCTCCTTACCCTTGATGTAGTGAACATCAAAATCGTACTCACAAAGGAACTCCATCCACCTCCGCTGCCTAGCATTGAGATTCGGCTGAGTGAAAATGTACTGCAAACTCTGGTGATCTGAGTGAAGCTCGAATCTATGTCCTAAAAGAAAATGCTGCCATCTAACCAATGCATGCACTACTGCTGCAAGCTCGAGGTCATGGGTAGCATAGTTGAGCTCATGAGTCTTGAGTTTCCTAGGCAATAGCTCGACCTCCCTGCATAAGAACTGCTCCTATACCATCCAATGATGCATCTGTGCAAACCATAAACTTTGCTGAAGGATCTGGCACTGCAAGAATAGGTGCACTCCTGAGTGCCCTCTTGAGCACCTAAAAAGCTCTTTCACACTTCTCCGTCCACTCAAACTTCTTCCCCTTTCTCTGGAGGGAAGTGATAGGGTGGGCCACTCTAGAGAATCCCTCGACAAAACGTCTATAGTAACCGACCAACCCCATGAAACTCCTAACCTTAGTCACACTGGTAGGTGCTGGCCAATCCATGATTTCTCTAATCTTAGATGGGTCAACAACAATCCCATCTCCCGATATGACATGACCCAGATAGTGAACCTCTAATTTGAAGAAAGCACACTTCGACAAATTGCCGAACAACTGATTGTCTCTTAAATAATGCAAGACCTGCCTCAAATGTTGTTCATGCTCCTACTCATCCCGAGAGTAGATCAAAATATCATCCAGGAATACTACTACAAACTTATCCAAGAAAGTGTGGAACACCCCATTCATGAGACTCATGAACACGGCTGGAGCATTCGTGAGTCCAAAGGGAACCACTGTGAACTCATAATGACCATAGTCAGTGCGGAAAGCAGTCTTGTGGATATCACTCTCCACAATCCTCAACTGATGGTATCCCAACTTCAAGTCAATCTTAGAAAATACACGAGCACCCTGAAGCTGATTAAATAAGTCATCAATCCTAGGAAGTGGATACCGATTCTTGATGGTCACCTTATTTAGCTATCGGTAATCCATACACAACCTAAGAGATCCATCCTTCTTAACAAAGATAACTAGTGCACCCCAAGGCGACACACTAGGATGGATGTGCCCTTTCTCCAAGAGCTCTTCTAATTGAATCTTGAGCTTGTTAAGCTCATTGGTGGTCATCCGGTATGGTGCTCGAGATATTGCCTCTACTCCTGGCACAAGATCAATATGAAAATCCACTGCTCTAGGAGGTGGCATACGAGGTAGCTCTGACATAAATACATCTGCAAACTCCTGCAAGATAGGATGGTCATTAAGAGAAGTTTCCTTCTCAACCTCCTCCTCTCGATCACTGATGGTGATGGCAAATAACTGACATCCCTTACGCATGCACCGCTTCAGCTGCATCGCAGAAATCACACGAAGAGATATAGGTCTCTGAACTCCTGAGATAATCGAAGGCACACCAAACTCATCTACACACTCAATCCTCTTCTATCTACAGTCCATCTTGGCATTGTGGGCATAAAGCCAATCCATGCCAAGGACAACATTGTAAGACCCAAGTGGTGTGATACGTAGGTCAGCTGTGGTGGTCATGTCACCAATCTGAAACTGACATCCTCTCACCAAGGAATTCACTGACACCCTAACACTCGAGGCTAACTCAACCTCCCAACTCACATCCTGCCTAGCTGCTACTAGCCTGCAACGCTCCACTACATATGGAGTAATAAAAGAATCAGTAGCTCCCGAGTAAAACAAAATAGAAATACTAGTACCTCCAATCATACCTGCGGCCTCAATAACCATGGCCTGATGGTCAGCCTGGTGGTTATCAACTATTTCAAACACTCAATGAGGTCTGCCCATTTCTCCCACCATAGGCTCTAAAGCTGCTGCTCTCTGACTACCTGCTAGACATCCTGATGGAAAATCCCTAGCAATGTGCCCCATAGCACCACAAGTGTAACATGGACCTCTAGCCTGTATCTGGATCTCCTGAGATCTGGACTGCTGATGTCCACCTGTCATGCTAGACCCACTGAATCCACCTTAGGAAGACTGATGAGTCTTAGCTGGTGGTGCGTACTGGGACTGAGATTTTTGATCTTGTCGAGGACCTTGTGAATTCCACTGCTTGGGCTTTGAGCCCTGCTGTTCCTGTGGAGGCCTTTGTTTTTGACTCTGCTGAGACTGGGGCTGTTGCTGAGGTGCTCTGTATGATCTTGATGAGTGTTTCTGATTCCCTTTCTAGTAGGATTTCTGGAAACCAGAAGTCTGTGGTGTGGAATTACGGTTATGTGACCGATTATGAATCTCCTCTGCAACCATGGCCCTCTCAACGGTATAGCGCAAGTCTCCTGGAGGTACCAATCGTACTCTGTCTGATATAGCATGGTTCAACCCTTTGATGAAGCGGTTGACCTGAAGTTTCTCATCCTTCATATAATCCACGTAGGGAAGGAGCTCGAGAAACTTGCTCTCGTATTGTGCCATAGTCATATTCCTCTACTGGAGGTCATGGAACTCATCTATGCGATGCTGTCTGAAATGCTCTGACATGTATCGGGCCTTGAATCTCTCAAGAAAAACCTCCCATGTAAGGGCGTCTAAATTCAAGTGATGTTTATATTCTTCCTGTCTCCACCAAGTAGAGGCATTACTTCTGAGCATATGTACTGCCAAACGTGCCTTCATGTTGCTCTCGTAAGGACACAACCCAAAGCAGCACTCAAGGCTCAAAAGCCATGCTTTTGCCTTTGTACCATATGTAGATCCTGAAAAGGGTTGTGGTTGAAGGCGTAGGAGCTCTCTGATCTGATCCCTTGTATCATGGGGTGCTCTGTGCACTATCTCAGGTGGTGGTGGTGGCTCTAGCATATGAACTGACTCATCCACTAAATGTGCCTACTCCTCAACTTGCCTGGAAGGAGGGCTCCTACTCCTCTCTCGGGCCTGATTCTCCTGACCTCCTAATGACAATTTGTCCATAATGATACCGACAAGATTCTGAAGGGCATTTAGAATATCTTGATTAGGGTTCAATGGCGGTCCAGGAGTTGGTTTTGGCTAGTCACCTACATCCTCTACTGGCTGCTCAACATCCACTGAAGCCTCACTAGTAGTCCTAGCATCTCACCCACGGCAACGACCTCTATGTGTAACTGGAGGCATCCTACACAAGTGAAAGACGATACATAAGTTGAAAACGCAAAGGGTTTAGGTTCCTAGAGTTGAAATTGTGCTCTGATACCAAAATGTCATGCCCAAAGATTAGGGAAAAGCACACACAACAATTTTTTTTTTTAAAGGACTCCTACTACAAGGTTACAATTGAAATTAAGATCGAAACCTCAACCTACACACCCAAATCTTAAGGGTATTTGAGGCATGTGTTGGCTTGCCGGCATACCCTAACTTGTCAGGTGCATTGGACCTGACATATCACTAACTAGAGTTAATCATTAATGGTCTACTAGGGTGCAATACACTAAGAATTTAGAGACCATTCATGCTTGATTAAATTAAGGGTCTAAAGAAAGAAACTAATTTTTAATAAAAGATCTAAGATAACTCAAAGACAACAAATATGAGAACAAAATCACAAATATTATTATTTCAATATTAATTTGTAAAGGGTTGGTAGCCTACTATGGTCCACTTAGGGATTAAAGTTAAATTAATCCCCTTAAGGAAATTAAAGAATTCGTAGAAATAAAAGTCCATAAAAAAAAGACTAAGACCCTTAAAATTAATAGCATCATTTACCAAATGGAAGTGCCATAATAAAATAATACAAACTCACATAAAGTTTCATTAAAAAGTGGAGCACCAACATATACATTCTAAAGGAAATAAGAGTGTTTACTAAAATGGAACTTATAAAAGAATAACAATATATATAAAATAAAATAATTAAATAAATAAAAGAGTTAATCTAGGAGGGATTTATCGCACGTTAAAAGATTTAATAATAAGAAAAGATTTTATAAGACGCCGAAAGAATCGATCCAAAACCCTAAAAGGAGGAAGGCTTAGGAACCTCCAAAGAGCGAACAAGCCAAAGGTTAGAAACCTAAATTCAAAAAAAAAATTAAGAAAAAGTCATCACTGAGGAATAGATAAAGCCCTACCGAAAAGGACGAGACATTATCAAACTAATCGAACCCTAGAGCTAGAGAAGGGAGGGGTTAATAGTGCGTGAAGCCAGAATTGACTCTTCACCAAGATTAGGGTTGGGCACAAGAAGTGACCCGGCCCGAACCCTAAGTTGGTTTCTCTCGGGCGTACCCATATTCTGCGTAGCCTCAGAGGCCTATCGACGACCTGCACAGGATGGCTTGGTAGCGGCGGCAAGGGAAAATGGAAGGCACGGGGCCTGGCCCTTTCGCATCACCTTAGGGACGTCGCCCTAGACCTAACTAACTTCGGCGGCAGCGATGGCACCGTGTGATGACAGGGAGGCTAAGGCACCACAAACGCTCTCGGTTCCAAGGAATATGGGGTATCTGTTAGCGGTGCTACCGCGATATTTGAGTTTATTAACCTTGTTTCTTCTACTTATTAATATATCATTTTGTATGTTTAGATTTCTTGGCACATCCGGTGACCAGATACCTTAGCATAAACTATACTTTAGGCGGTATAAGTTGTGCTGTTCACTCGGTACACAAGCATTGCTATTATTGTTTCAAAACAACCGTGTTGAAATCGCTCCACGGGTTTCAAAGAAAATTTATAGTAAAGTGACATTAGGAAGGGAACAGTAATGCAACGCATTACCCTGCGACAGTCTCGGTGATAACAAAATTTGCATAGGCTAGTAAACACAACGGCCACTAATCTATCATACTATTAGATGAGCGCTAATATACATAGAACTAGCAGTAACACTATTAACAAGAAATAGAAATGTATCTAGAACCTATAGTTTATGTGATTAGTGCATTAAGTAAACACTAATTATGTATATAATATTTTATATATATATATGTAGAGTGATGCATATATATATATAAGTCAGATAATATATTACATAGCCAGGTTAAAACTAAGGGACTGAAATAAATTTCATTTTTCATTATGAAATTTGTCCAGCATTAATCACTACAGCTCGATATGATTAGGAAGGTACACAGGGTATTAGTACATGTACATATAGTAAGATATATGTATATGTATTAATACGCTGTTACCACTATACAAAGAAAGGCATTAATACTTGTAGATTTATATCACACACACACACACACACACACACACAAACACACACATATATATATATATATATATATATAAAAGTGCATAAATAATATAATGACCAAGATAAATAAATAAAGACATGAAAACCATAAACAAAATCTGTGAGCAATCTATATTTAAATTGAACATATAGCCATATTCTCTTCAAAAAGAATAAAAGAACCATAGCCCATGCATTTTAAAATAAATCTCGTTCCATGCATAGTTTCATGCTAAATAAATTTCCTACATATTTTTTTTTTATATATCCTCAATATGAAATGAGGTTAGTTCTAAAACATATTAAGCTAACTTTTATGAACAATAATGTTAAGACATTTATTTCAATTGATGGCTTTTCATGAATTGAACTTTATTCTTTTCCTCCTTATTCACAAAAGAGGGAGATTAATTCTAAGTACATCTTGATGCTAACACACATATGATTAATAAAACTATCCTCCCATGCCAAGAATGAAATAATAAAATGTTTAATTTAATTGAAGAATTTACTCAAGATGGAAATAGATCTTTTCTTTAAGGAATAGCTTAGATAAACATGCGTAAGTAAACCTTTGAGTACACAATCATAGAGATAGCTTTTCACATTTCATATTCATTTCTACTAATTTCAGGCATCAACAATGAAATATTACTTCAAAATAAGGGGAAACATTACAATGTTCTCACACACACCTCAGCTCAAGAGATGGAAGAAATAACTTAATAACATATCTTTTACAAGTATATCACATGCTAGGTTTTCTAACATAGTAAATGAAGTAAAAATGTACATAACAATATGAACAAGAGGATAAAAGAATCCAACCTTGATCCAAGCTAATGGCAAGAGGGTTGAGATGAGCTTTCCAACAAGTCTTCTCCTTTGCTATGCAACACCAAATTCTTCCAAGAAATAAACCAAAATTCTCACAAACTCTCAAGTCTCCAAAAAATTGGAGAGTGGGCAATTAGCCAACAATTTTCCCTCCATCTCTTTAAGAAGACAAACCCTCAACCTTCCAAAATATAAGAGGGAAAATTCGAATTCAAAATTCAAATGAAGAGTGGCTCTTCCAAATTCGTCACTTTTCAAAAGAGCATCTTTTGGAAGGGCAAAAATAGTCAAAAACCATCACAATAGTCAAAATTTGACCCCCAACATATGGCACCACTATGGGGTAGCCTATTTTTAACCTCCACTAACATAAATGGTCATTAAAAGCCACTCAAAAGACCACTCAAAGAATGAATCCAAAAATGAAAGAGAATCCCACTCATGGCCCCTAAAAATAGAGGCCACTTACACACATTAAACACTTGGGCATGCCAACTCACAAGACATGTGTCAATTGACACCACAAATAAATCACATTACACACAATTACACATGGCATGCCAAGTAGACTACATAATAAAGTAAAATAAACATAATACAACAATTACATTCATGCATCCCTTTACAAAATTTACACTTTAGAACGAGGTTAATTTCTCCCCTTGGAGATAACCTTGGCTTAATAAGATTTTACAAATATCCATCTTTGATTTCCTCTAATTTCTTAATCATCATAATTTCTAACTGCATTTCATAATAATTTCCATCATTTCAACATTGCATTTCTAAAGTGCATAAAGTCAAGAATAAAATGATACATGTTAATCCATCTAACATAATAGTCATGATCGTTTCTCATAATTTTTCCTAACATGAATGTAACATCAAGATATCATATATAAATCAAAGATGTATCAATTACTATGCTCATGACCTAAGAAAGTAAAAGTCCTATATCTTCATCACATAACATAAGTCATCACATAGTATCATAATATAATGTCTCTGTCACAATAGTCCAACATAATAAAATAAACTGTCATCACGAGTGTAAAGATATAAAATAATTTGCTATGAACTGATGTTACAAGGTGAGGCCTCACATCCCCCCCCCTAGGCATGAACTTCCTCCTGGAGTTCATCAAAAAGGTGCAGATACTATGCCCTCATTTGTGCTGCGTCCTCCCATGAAGCCATAACCTCATCATAGCAATCCCACTGGAGCCTAACCTGGTCCAGCTCTCGACCTCGAAGGGCCAGCGTCCTACGAGCCAAAATACATATGGGCTCCAACGCTAGCTGTCCGTCCGACTCCACCTGTAAAGCATCCCAGCCAATAATGTGAGTCTCATCATAGATATACTTCCTCAAAGAAGAAACATCAAATACATCGTGGATACGCAACAGGCTAGGTGGCCGAGCTAGTCGATATGCAACTGGGCCTATCCTCTCTAAGATCTTGAAAGGACCAACAAAATAAGGTGTGAGCTTAGAACCCTTTCCAAAAGGGATTGGGCTCTTATGCGGGTGCACTCTAGAGAAGACTCTGTCTCCAACCATGAAAACACGATCAGTCCTCTTCGTATCCGCATACTTCTTCTATCTATCCTAAGCCTCTCCAAGCCGCTGTCTGATGAGGTCTACCTGCTCCTCCATCTCCCTAACTAACTATGGTCCCACTGCCACTCTATCCTCGATCCTATCCCAACTCAAAGGAGTCCTGTAAGGTCTACCATACAAAGCTTGATAAGGTGGCATACCCAAAGAAGAATGATGACCATTATTATATGCAAACTCCACCAAGTGCAAGTACTCCTCCCATCTGGTCTGGTGATCCATCACATACATACGAAGCATATCCTCCAACACGTGATTAACCCTCTCGGTCTGACCATTGTTCTCAGGGTGGTAAGCTTTGTTGAAGTTGAGCCTGGTGCCCAATGCTGACTGCAACTCCTCCAAAAGGATGATGTGAACAGAGAATCTTTGTCAGATATAATCTTACGTGGAACGCCATGAAGTCTAACAATATCCTACAAGAATACCTGTGCCACTGCAGGTGCTGTAAAAGTAGTACAAACGGGTGAAAAGTGGGCTACCTTAGGCAACCTATCCATTGTCACCATAACAGCATCGTGGCACCGAGAAGACATATGAAGACCAACAACAAAGTCCATGGATATAATATCGCACTTCCACTCGAGTACCTTGTGTGGCTAAAGAAACCCACCTAGATGGTGGTGCTCTGCCTTAACTCTCTGACACTCCAAGCACCTAGTCACATTTTTTGCAATATACAATCTCATACCCGGCCAATGGTAGAGCTGCCTCAAATCTGCATGTAACTTCTTGACTCCGAGGTGTGCTGCATAAGGAGCTCTATGACCCTCAAGCACAATGAAGTCACACAACCCACCGGAAGAAGGTACATAAATACATCCTCTATGACAGAGAAGGCCATCTGACTCTAGGGAATAATATGAGAACTTCCCTTCAAGCGGTCTCTGTGACTGAACCACCTGACAAACCTCAGAATAGAATCCATCTTGAGGCAAGTGCTGCAAAATATGTCCTCTCAAATCTATGCTAGAAGACATAGATGAAAGCTCGTGAGGTCTCCTACTTAAGGCATCTGCAACCACATTCTCCTTACTCTTGATGTAGTGAACATCAAAATCGTACTCACAAAGGAACTCCATCCACCTCCTCTGCCTAGCATTGAGATTTGGCTGAGTGAAAATGCACTGCAAACTCTGGTGATTTGAGTGAAGCTCAAATCTATGTCCTAAAAGAAAATGCCGCCATCTCACCAATGCATGCACTACTGCTACGAGCTCGAGGTTGTGGGTAGGATAGTTGAGCTTGTGAGTCTTGAGTTTCCTAGACTCATAGGCAATAGCTCGACCTCCCTCCATAAGAACCACTCCTATACCATCCAATGATGCATCTGTGCAAACCACAAACTCTGCTGAAGGATCTGGCACTGCAAGAATAGGTGCACTCGTGAGTGCCCTCTTGGGCTCCTGAAAAGCTCTCTCACACTTCTCCATCCACTCAAACTTCTTCCCCTTTCTCAGGAGGGAAGTGATAGGGTGGGCCACTCTAGAGAATCCCTTGACAAAATGTCTATAGTAACTGGCCAACACCATGAAACTCCTAACCTCGGTCACACTGGTCGGTGTTGGCCAATCCATAATTGCTCTAATCTTAGATGGGTCAACAACAATCCCATCTCTCGATATCACATGACCCAGATAGTGAACCTCTGATCTGAAGAAAGCACACTTCAACAAATTGCCAAACAATTGATTGTCCCTTAGACACTGCAAGGCCTGCCTCAAATGCTGTTCATGCTCCTACTCATCCTGAGAGTAGATCAAAATATCATCCAGGAATACTACTACAAACTTATCCAAGAAAGTGTGGAACACCCCATTCATGTGACTCATGAACATGGCTGGAGCATTCGTGAGTCCAAAGGAACCACTATGAACTCATAATGACCATAGTCAGTGCGGAAAGCAGTCTTGTGGATATCACTCTCCACAATCCTCAACTGATGGTATCCCAATTTCAAGTCAATCTTAGAAAATACACGAGCACCCTGAAGCTGATCAAATAAGTCATCAATCCTAGGAAGTGGATACCGATTCTTGATGGTCACCTTATTCAGTTGTCGGTAATCCATCCACAACCTAAGAGATCTATCCTTCTTAACAAAGATAACTGGTGCACCCCAAGGTGACACACTAGGACGGATGTGCCCTTTCTCCAAGAGCTCTTCTAATTGAATCTTTAGCTCATTAAGCTAATTAGTGGTCATCCGGTATGGTGCTCGAGATACCGGCTCTGCTCATGGCACAAGATCAATATGAAAATCCACCGCTCTAGGAGGTGGCATACTAGGTAGCTTTGATGAAAATACATCTGCAAACTCCTGCAAGATAGGATGGTCATTAAGAGAAGTTTCCTTCTCAACCTCCTCCTCTTGATCACTGATGGTGATGGCAAATAACTGACATCCCTTATGCATGCACCACTTCAGCTGCATCGCAAAATTCACACGAAGAGATATAGGTCTCTAAACTCCTGAGATAATCGAAGGCACACCAAACTCATCAACATACTCAATCCTCTTCTATAAATAGTCCATCTTGGCGGTGTGGGCATAAAGCCAATCCATGCCAAGGACAATATCATAAGACCCAAGGGGTGTGATATGTAGGTCAGCTGTGATGGTCATGTCACCAATCTGAAATTGACATCCTCTCACCAAGGAATTGAATGACACCCTAACACTCGAGGCTAACTCAACCTCTCAACTCACATCTTGCCTAGCTGCCACTAGCCTGCAATGCTCCACTACATATGGAGTAATAAAAGAATCGGTAGCTCCCGAGTCAAACAAAATAGAAATACTAGTACCTCCAATCATACCTACGGCCTCAATAACCATGGCCTGATGGTCAGCCTAGCGGTTATCAACCACTACAAACACTCGATGAGGTCTGCCCATGTCTCCCACCGTAGGCTCTGAAGCTGCTGCTCTCTAAGTACCTGTTGGATGTCCTGATGGACAATCCCTAGCAATGTGCCCCATAGCACCACAAGTGTAACATGGACCTCTAGCTTGTATCTGGATCCCCTGAGATGTGGATTGCTAATGTCCACCTGTCATGCTACACCCACTGAATCCACCTCTGGACGACTGATGAGTCTTAGCTGGTGGTGCGTACTATGATTGAGATTTAAGATCTTGTCGAGGACCCTGAGAATTCCACTGCTTGGGCTTTGAGCCCTACCGTCCTTGTGGAGGTCTCTATTTTTGACTCTGCTGAGACTACTGTTGTTGTTGTTGAGGTGCTTTTAATGATCCTGATGAGTGTTTCTGATTCCCTTTCTAGTAGGATTTCTGGAAACCAGAAGTCTGTGGTGTGGAATTATGGTTATGTGACCAATTATGAATCTCCTCTGCAACCATGGCTCTCTCAACGGTATAGTGCAAGTCTCCTGGAGGTACCAATCATACGCTATCTGATACAACATGGTTGAACCCTTTGATGAAGCGGTTGACCTGAAGTTTCTCATCCTTCATATAATCCATGTAGGGAAGGAGCTCGATAAACTTGCTCTCGTATTGTGCCACAGTCATATCCCTCTATTTTAGGTCATGGAACTCGTCTATGCGATGTTGTCTAAAATGCTCTGACATGTGTCGGGCCTTGAATCTCTCAAGAAAAACCTCCCATGTGAGGGTGTCTAAAGTCAAGTGATGTTTATATTCTTCCTGTCTCCACCAAGTAGAGGCATTACTTCTGAGCATATGTACTACCAAATGTGCCTTCAGGTTGCTCTCGTAAGGACGCAACCCAAAGCAGTGCTCAAGGGTCAATAGCCATGCTTCTGGCTCTATACCATATGTAGATCCTGAAAAGGGTTGTGGCTTAAGGCATAGGAGCTCTTTGATCTGATCCCCTGTATCACGGGGTGCTATGTGCACTCTCTCAAGTGGTGGTGGTGGCTCTAGCATATGAACTGACTCATCCTCTGAATCTGCCTGCTCCTCAACCTACCTGGAAGGAGGGCTCCTACTCCTCTCTGGGGCCTCATTCTACTGACCTCCTAATAGAAATCTATCCATAATAATACCAGCAAGATTCTAAAGGGCATTTAGAATATCCTGATTAGGGTTTGGTGGCGGTCCAGGAGGTGGTTCTGGCTCGTCACCTACATCCTCTGCTAGCTGCTCAACATCCACTGAAGCCTCACTAGTAGTCCTAGCATCTCACCCATGGCAACGACATCTACGTGTAACTGGAAGCATACTACATAAGTGAAAGATGAGACATAATTAAAAAATGCAAAGGGTTTAGGTTCCTAGAGTTGAAACTGTGCTTTGATACCAAAATGTCATGCCCAAAGATTAGGGAAAAACACACACAACAATTTTTTTTTTTAAAGGACTCCTGCTACAAGGTTACAACTAAAATTATGATTGAAACCTC
This sequence comes from Chamaecyparis obtusa, assembly GCA_027943335.1. Lineage (NCBI taxonomy): Eukaryota > Viridiplantae > Streptophyta > Pinopsida > Cupressales > Cupressaceae > Chamaecyparis > Chamaecyparis obtusa. Next base: position 1,147,976 of record BSBK01004397.1, on the reverse strand, counting down.
AACCTACACACCCAACTCTTAAGGGTATTTGAGGCATGCGTTGGCTTGCCGGCATACCGTAACTTGTCAGGTGCATTGGGCTTGACAGGTCACCAACTAGAGTTAATCATTAATGGTCTACTAGGGTGCAATACACTAAGAATTTAGAGACCATTCATGCTTGATTAAATTAAGGGTCTAAAGAAAGAAACTAATTTTTAATAAAAGATCTAAGATAACTCAAAGACAACAAATATGAGAACAAAATCATAAATATTATTATTTCAATATTAATTTGTAAAGGGTTGGTAGCCTACTACGGTCCACCTAGGGATTAAAGTTAAATTAATCCCCTTAAGGAAATTAAAGAATTTGTAGAAATAAAAGTCCATAAAAAAAAAGACTAGGACCCTTAAAATTAATACTATCATTTACCAAATGGAAGTTCCATAATTAAATAACACAAACTCACATAAAGTTTCATTAAAAAGTGGAGCACCAACATATACATTCTAAAGGAAACAAGAGTGTTTACGAAAATGGCCCTTATTAAGGAAGGACCATATAGATAAAATAAAATAATTAAATAAATAAAAGAGTTAATCTAGGAGGAGATAGACCCTAATAACCTAATAGATATGTAACAATTAAATCATACCCATTCCAACTCACACTCAACGCTTGAGAGAGATAAAACAAATAGGCCACAAAGGATTTACCGCACGTTAAAAGATTTAATAATAAGAAAAGATTTTATAAGACGCTGAAAGAATCGATCCAAAACCCTAAAAGGAGGAAGGCTTAGGAACCACCAAAGACCGAACAAGCCAAAGGTTAGAAACCTAAATTCAAAAAAAAATTTAAGAAAAATTCATCACTGAGGAATAGATAAAGCCCTACCGAAAAGGATGAGACATTATCGAACTAATCGAACCCTAGAGCTAGAGAAGGGAGGGGTTAATAGCGCGTGAAGCCAGCATTGACTCTTCACCAAGATTAGGGTTGGGCACAAGAAGTGACCCGGCGTGAACCCTAAGTTGGCTTCTCTCAGGCGTACCCATATTCCGCGTAGCCTCAGAGGTCTATCTACGGCCTGCACAGGATGGCTTGGTAGCGGCGGCAAGGGAAAATGGAAGGCAAGGGGCCTAGCCCTTTCGCATCACCTTAGGGACACCGCCCTAGACCTAACCGACTTCGGCAGCAACGATGGCACCGTGTGATGAAAAGGAGGCTAAGGCAGCACAAATGCTCTCGGTTCCAAGGAATATGGGGTATCTGTTAGTGGCACTACCACGATATTTGAGTTTATTAACCTTGTTTCTTCTAGTTATTAATATATCATTTTGTATGTTTAGATTTCTTGGCACATCCGGTGACCAGATACCTTAGCATAAACCATACTTTAGGCGGTATAAGCTGTGTTGTTCACTCGGTACACAAGCATTGCTATTATTGTTTCAAAACAACCGTGTTTAAATCGCTCCGCGGGTTTCAAAGTAAATTTATAGTAAAGTGAAATTAGGAAGGGAACAGTGATGCATCACAGTACCCTGCGATAGTCTCGGTGATAACAAGATTTGCATAGGCTAGTAAACACAACAGCCACTAATCTATCATACTATTAGATGAGCGCTAATATACATAGAACTAGCAGTAACACTATTAACAGGAAATAGAAATGTATCTAGAACCTACGGTTTATGTGATTAGTGCATTAAGTAAACACTAATTATGTATATAATATTTTATATATATATATATATATATATATATATATATATATATATATATATATATATATATATATATATATATCATCACTCTAGATATATATATATATATATATATATATATATATATATATATATATATATATATATATATATATATATATATATATATATATATATATATATATATATATATGTACGATAATATATTACATAGCCAGGTCAAAACTAAGGGACTGAAATAAATTTCATTTTTCATTATGAAATTTGTCCAGCATTAATCACTACAACTTGATATCACTAGGAAGGCACACAGGGTATTAGTACCTGTACATATAGTAAGATATATTTATATGTATTAATACGTTGTTACCACTATACAAAGAAAGGCATTAATACTTGTAGATTTATATCACATATATATATAAAAGTGCATAAATAATATAATGACCAAGATAAATAAATAAAGACATGAAAACCATAAACAAAATCTGTGAGCAATCTATATTTAAATTGAACATATAGCCATATTCTCTTCAAAAAGAATAAAAGAACCATAGCCCATGCATTTTAAAATAAATCTCGTTCCATGCATAGTTTCATGCTAAATAAATTTTCTACATATTTTTTTTTTATATATCCTCAATATGAAATGAGGTTAGTTCTAAAACATATTAAGCTAACTTTTATGAACAATAATGTTAAGACATTTATTTCAATTGATGGCTTTTCATGAATTGAACTTTATTCTTTTCCTCCTTATTCACAAAAGAGGGAGATTAATTCTAAGTACATCTTGATGCTAACACACATATGATTAATAAAACTATCCTCCCATGCCAAGAATGAAATAATAAAATGTTTAATTTAATTGAAGAATTTACTCAAGATGGAAATAGATCTTTTCTTTAAGGAATAGCTTAGATAAACATGCGTAAGTAAACCTTTGAGTACACAATCATAGAGATAGCTTTTCACATGTCATATTCGTTTCTACTAATTTCAAGCATCAACAATGAAATATTACTTCAAAATAAGGGGAAACATTACAATGTTCTCACACACACCTCAGTTCAAGAGATGGAAGAAATAACTTAATAACATATCTTTTACAAGTATATCACATACTAGGTTTTCTAACATAGTAAACGAAGTAAAAATGTACATAACAGTATGAACTAGAGGATACAAGAATCCAACCTTGATCTAAGCTAATGGCAAGAGGGTTGAGATGAGCTTTCCAACAAGTCTTCTCCTTTGCTATGCAACAACAAATTCTTCCAAGAACAAAACCAAAATTCTCACAAACTCTCAAGTCTCCAAAAAATTGGAGAGTGGGCAATTAGCCAACAATTTTCCCTCCATCTCCTTAAGAAGACAAACCCTCAACCTTCCAAAACATAAGAGGGAAAATTCGAATTCAAAATTCAAATGAAGAGTGGCTCTTCCAAATTCGTCACTTTTCAAAAGAGCATCTTTTGGAAGGGCAAAAATAGTCAAAAACTATCACAATAGTCAAAATTTGATCCCCAACATATGGCACCACTATGGGGTAGCCTATTTTTAACCTCCACTAACATAAATGGTCATTAAAAGCCACTCAAAGAATGAATCCGAAAATGAAAGAGAATCCCACTCATGGCCCCTAAAAATAGAGACCACTTACACACATTAAACACTTGGGCATGCCAACTCACAATACATGTGTCAATTGACACCACAAATAAATCACATTACACACAATTACACATGGCATGCCAAGTAGACTACATAATAAAGTAAAATAAACTTAATACAACAATTACATTCATGCATCACTTTACAAAATTTACACTTTACAATGAGGTTAATTTCTCCCCTTGGAGATAACCTTGGCTTAATAAGATTTTACAAATAGCCATCTTTGATTTCCTCCGAAATTTCCACGATCTTACCTGCACACTTGACAAAGCATCAGTAGCTCATGAAATGTCAAATATCATATATATATATATATATATATATATATATATATATATATATATATATATATATATATATATATATATATATATATATATATATATATATATATATATATATATATATATATATATATATATATGTAAATACAATACATCTAAAAATCACATTCTTAATCATCATAATTTCTAACTGCATTTCATAATAATTCCCATCATTTCAACATTGCATTTCTAAAGTGCATAAAGTCAAAAATAAAATGATACATGTTAATCCATCTAACATAATAGTCATGATCGTTTCTCATAATTTTTCCTAACATGAATGTAACATCAAGATATCATATATAAATCAAAGATGTATCAATTACTATGCTCATGACCTAAGAAAGTAAAAGTCCTATATCATCATCACATAGTATCATAATATAATGTCTCTATCACAATAGTCCAACATAATAAAATAAAGTGTCATCACGAGTCTAAAGATGTAAAATAATGTGCTATGAATTGATGTCACAAGGTGAGGCCTGACATCCCCCCCCTAGGCATGAACTTCCTCCTAGAGTTCATCAAAAAAGTGCGGATACTATGCCCTCATCTGTGCTGCGTCCTCCCATGAAGCCGTAACCTCATCATAGCAATCCCACTGGACCCTAACCTGGTCTAGCTCTCAACCTCGAAGGGCCAACATCCTGCGAGCCAAAATACATATGGGCTCCAACGCTAGCTGTCCATCCGACTCCACTTGTAAAGCATCCGAGTCAATAATGTGAGTCTCATCATAGATATACTTCCTCGAAGAAGAAACATGAAATACATCGTGGATATGCGACAGGCTAGGTGGCAGAGCTAGTCGATATGCAACTGGGCCTATCCTCTCTAAGATCTTGAAAGGACCAACAAAATAAGGTGCGAGCTTAGAACCCTTTCCAAAAGGGATTGGGCTCTTATGCGGGTGCACTCTCAAGAAGACTTTGTCTCCAACCATGAAAATAGGATCAATCCTCTTCGCATCCGCATACTTCTTCTATCTTTCTCGAGCCTCTCCAAGGTGTTGTCTGATCAAGTCTACCTGCTGCTCCATCTCCCTAACTAACTATGGTCCCACTGCCACTCTATCCTCGATCCTATCCCAACTCAAAGGAGTCCTGCAAGGTCTACCATACAAAGCTTGATAAGGTGGCATACCCAAAGAAGAATGATGACCATTATTATATGCAAACTCCACAAAATGCAAGTACTCCTCCCATCTGGTCTGGTGATCCATCACATACATACAAAGCATATCCTCCAACACCTGATTAACCCTCTCAGGCTGGTGATTGTTCTTAGGGTGGTAAGTTGTGCTGAAGTTGAGTAAGGTGCCCAATGCTGACTGCAACTCCTCCAAAAGGATGATGTGAACAGAGAATCTCTGTTAGATATAATCTTACAAGGAACGCCATGAAGTCTAACAATATCCTGCAAGAATACCTGTGCCACTGCAGGTGTTGTAAAAGTAGTACAAACGGGTGAAAAGTGGGCTACCTTAGTCAACCTATCCATTGTCACCATAACAACATCGTGGCGCCGAGAAGACATATGAAGACCAACAACAAAGTCCATGGATATAATATCCCACTTCCACTCTAATACCTCGTGTGGCTGAAGAAACCCACCTGGATGGTGGTGCTTTGCCTTAACTCTTTGACACTCCAAGCACCTAGTCACATTCTTTGCAATATGCAATCTCATACCCGGCCATTGGTATAGCTGCCTCAAATTTGCATGTAACTTCTTGACTCCAGGGTGCGCTGCATAAGGAGCTCTATGAGCGTCAAGCACAATGAAGTCACACAACCCACTGGAAGAAGGTACATAAATACGTCCTCTATGATGGAGAAGGCCATCTGACTCTAGGGAATAATCTGAGCACTTCCCTTCAAGCGGTCTCTATGACTGAACCATCTGACAAACCTCAGAATAGAATCCATCCTGAGGCAAGTGCTACAAAATACGTCCTCTCAAAATCTATGCTAGAAGACATAGATGAAAGCTCATGAGGTCTCCTAATTAAGGCATCTGCAACCACATTCTCCTTACTCTTGATGTAGTGAACATCAAAATCGTACTCACAAAGGAACTCCATCCACCTCCTCTGCCTAGCATTGAGATTTGGCTGAGTGAAAATGTACTGCAAACTCTGGTGATTTGAGTGAAGCTCAAATCTATGTCCTAAAAGAAAATGCCACCATCTCACCAATGCATGCACTACTACTAGGAGCTCGAGGTTGTGGGTAGGATAGTTGAGCTCGTGAGTCTTGAGTTTCCTAGACTCATAGGCAATAGCTCGACCTCCCTACATAAGAACCACTCCTATACCATCCAATGATGCATCTGTGCAAACCATAAACTCTGCTGAAGGATCTGGCACTGCAAGAATAGGTGCACTCGTGAGTGCCCTCTTGGGCTCCTGAAAAGCTCTCTCACACTTCTCCATCCACTCAAACTTCTTCCCCTTTCTTTGTAGGGAAGTGATAGGGTGGGCCACTCTAGAGAATCCCTCGACAAAATGTCTATAGTAACCGGCCAACCCTATGAAACTCCTAACCTCGGTCACACTGGTCGGTGCTGGCCAATCAATAATTGCTCTAATCTTAGATGGGTCAACAACAATCCCATCTCCCGATATCACATGACCCATATAGTGAACCTTTGATCTGAAGAAAGCACACTTCAACAAATTGCCAAACAATTGATTGTCCCTTAAACACTGCAAGACCTACCTCAAATGCTGTTCATGCTCTTGCTCATCCCGAGAGTAGATCAAAATATCATCCAGGAATACTACTACAAACTTATCCAAGAAAGTGTGAAACACCCCATTCATGAGACTCATGAACACGACTGGAGCATTCATGAGTCCAAAGGGAACCACTATGAACTCATAATGACCATAGTCAGTGCGGAAAGCAGTCTTGTGGATATCACTCTCCACAATCCTCAACTGATGGTATCCTGATTTCAAGTCAATCTTAGAAAATACACGAGCACCCTGAAGCTGATTAAATAAGTCATCAATCCTAGGAAGTGGATACCGATTCTTGATGGTCACCTTATTCAATTGTCGGTAATCCATCCACAACCTAAGAGATATGTCCTTCTTAACAAAGATAACTGGTGCACCCCAAGGCGACACACTAGGATGGATGTGCCCTTTCTCCAAGAGCTCTTCTAACTGAATCTTGAGCTCATTAAGCTGATTAGTGGTCATCCGGTATGGTGATTGAGATACTGGCTCTACTCGTGGCACAAGATCAATATGAAAATCCACCACTCTAGGAGGTGGCATACTAGGTAGCTCTGATGAAAATACATCTACAAACTCCTGTAAGATAGGATGGTCATTAAGAGAAGTTTCCTTCTCAACCTCCTCCTCTCGATCACTAATGGTGATGGCAAATAACTGACATCCCTTATGCATGCACCACTTCAGCTGCATCACAAAAATCACATGAAGAGATATAGGTCTCTAAACTCCTGAGATAATCGAAGGCACACCAAACTCATCTACACACTCAATCCTCTTCTATAAACAGTCCATCTTAGCATTGTGGGCATAAAGCCAATCCATGCCAAGGACAACATCGTAAGACCCAAGTGGTGTGATACGTAGGTGAGCTATGATGGTCATGTCACCAATCTGAAACTAACATCCTCTTACCAAGGAATTGACTGACACCCTAACACCCGAGGCTAACTCAACCTCCCAACTCACATCCTGCCTAGCTGCCACTAGCCTGCAATGCTCCACTACATATGGAGTAATAAAAGAATCGGTAGCTCCCGAGTCAAACAAAATAGAAATACTAGTACCTCCAATCATACCTACGGCCTCAATAACCGTGGCCTGATGGTCAGCCTGGCGGTTATCAACCACTACAAACACTCGATGAGGTCTGCCCATTTCTCCCACCATAGGCTCTAAAGCTGCTGCTCTCTGACTACCTGCTGGATGTCTTGATGGACAATCCCTAGCAATGTGCCCCATAGCACCACAAGTGTAACATGGACCTCTAGCCTATATCTGGATCCCCTGAGATGTGGATTGCTGATGTCCACCTGTCATGCTAGACCCACTGAATCCACCTCTAGAAGACTGATGAGTCTTAGCTGGTGGTGCGTACTATGACTGAGATTTAAGATCTTGTCAAGGACCCTGTGAATTCCACTGCTTGGGCTTTGAGCCTTTCTGTCCCTGTGGAGGTCTCTATTTTTTATTCTGCTGAGACTACTACTGCTGTTGCTGAGGTGCTCTGTATGATCTTGATGAGTGTTTCTGATTCCCTTTCTAGTAGGATTTCTGGAAACTAGAAGTCTGTGGTGTGGAATTATGGTTATGTGACCGATTATGAATCTCCTCTGCAACCATGGCTCTCTCAATGGTATAGTGCAAGTCTCCTAGAGGTACCAATCGTACTCTATCTGATATAGCATGGTTCAACCCTTTGATGAAGCGGTTGACCTGAAGTTTCTCATCCTTCATATAATCCATGTAGGGAAGGAGCTCGAGAAACTTGCTCTCGTATTGTGCCACAATCATATTCCTCTATTGGAGGTCATGGAACTCATCTATGCAACGTTGTCTGAAATGCTCTGACATGTATCGGGCCTTGAATCTCTCAAGAAAAACCTCCCATGTGAGGGTGTCTAAAGTCAAGTGATGTTTATATTCTTCCCGTCTCCACCAAGTAGAGGCATTACTTCTGAGCATATGTACTACCAAATGTGCCTTCAGGTTGCTCTCATAAGGACGCAACCCAAAGCAGTGCGCAAGGCTCAAAAGCAATGCTTCTGGCTCTGTACCATATGTAGATCCTAAAAAGGGTTGTGGTTGAAGGCATAGGAGCTCTCTGATCTGATCCCCTGTATCATGGGGTGCTATGTGCACTGGCTCAGGTGGTGGTGGTGGTGGTGGTGGCTGTAGCATATGAACTGACTCATCCTCAAAATTTGCCTGCTCCTCAACCTCCGTAGAAGGAGGGCTCCTACTCCTCTCTAGGGCCTCATTCTGCTGACCTCCTAATGGCAATCTGTCCAAAATGATACCGACAAGATTCAAAAGGGCATTTAGAATATCCTGATTAGGGTTTGGTGGTGGTCCAAGAGGTGGTTCTGGCTCGTCACCTACATCCTCTACTTGCTGCTCAACATCCACTGAAGCCTCACTAGTAGTCCTAGCATCTCGCCCACGGCAACGACCTCTACGTGTAACTGGAGGCATACTACACAAATGAAAGATGAGACATAAGTAAAAAATACAAAGGGTTTATGTTCCTAGAGTTGAAACTGTGCTCTAGTACCCAAATGTCATGCCCAAAGATTAGGGCAAAACACACACAACAATTTTTTTTTTTTAAAGGACTCCTGCTACAAGGTTACAACTGAAATTATGATTGAAACCTCAACCTACACACCCAACTCTTAAGGGTATTTGAGGCATGCATTGGCTTGCCAGCATACCGTAACTTGTCAGGTGCATTGGGCTTGACAGGTCACCAACTAGAGTTAATCATTAATGGTCTACTAGGGTGCAATACACTAAGAATTTAGAGACCATTCATGCTTGATTAAATTAAGGGTCTAAAGAAAGAAACTAATTTTTAATAAAAGATCTAAGATAACTCAAAGACAACAAATATGAGAACAAAATCACAAATATTATTATTTCAATATTAATTTGTAAAGGGTTGGTAGCTTACTACGGTCCACCTAGAGATTAAAGTTAAATTAATCCCCTTAAGGAAATTAAAGAATTTGTAGAAATAAAAGTCCATAAAAAAAAAGACTAGGACCCTTAAAATTAATACTATCATTTACCAAATGGAAGTGCCATAATTAAATAACACAAACTCACATAAAGTTTCATTAAAAAGTGGAGCACCAACATATACATTCTAAAGGAAATAAGAGTGTTTACTAAAATGGCCCTTATAAAGGAATGACCATATAGATAAAATAAAATAATTAAATAAATAAAAGAGTTAATCTAGGAGGAGATAGACCCTAATAACCTAATAGATATGTAACAATTAAATCATACCCATTCCAACTCACACTCAACGCTTGAGAGATAAAACAAATAGGCCACAAAGGATTTACCACATGTTAAAAGATTTAATAATAAGAAAAGATTTTATAAGATGTCGAAAGAATCGATCCAAAACCCTAAAAGGAGGAAGGCTTAGGAACCTCCAAAGAGTGAACAAGCCAAAGGTTAGAAACCTAAATTCAAAAAAAAAATTAAGAAAAAGTCATCACTGAGGAATAGATAAAGCCCTACTGAAAAGGACGAGACATTATTGAACTAATCAAACCCTAGAGCTAGAGAAGGGAGGGGTTAATAGCGCATGAAGCCAGCTTTGACTCTTCACCGAGATTAGGGTTGGGCACAAGAAGTGACCCAGCCCGAACCCTAAGTTGGCTTCTCTCGGGCGTACCCATATTCTGCGTAGCCTCAGAGGTCTATCGACGACGACCTGCACAAGATGGCTTGGTAGCGGCGGCAAGGGAAAATGGAAGGCAAGGGTCCTGGCCCTTTCGCATCACCTTAGGGATGCCACCCTAGACCTAACCGACTTCGGTGGCAGCGATGGCACCATGTGATGACAAGGAGGCTAAGGCGCCACAAACTCTCTCGGTTCCAAGGAATATGGGGTATCTGTTAGCGGTGCTACCACGATATTTGAGTTTATTAACCTTGTTTCTTCCACTTATTAATATATCATTTTGTATGTTTAGATTTCTTGGCACATCCGGTGACCAGATACCTTAGCATAAACTATACTTTAGGCGGTATAAGCTGTGCTGTTCACTTGGTACACAAGCATTGCTATTACTGTTTCAAAATAACCGTGTTGAAATCGCTCTGCGGGTTTCAAATAAAATTTATAGTAAGGGAACAGTAATGCAGCGCATTACCCTGCGACAGTCTCGGTGATAACAAGATTTGCATAGGCTAGTAAACACAATGGCCACTAATCTATTATACTATTAGATGAGTGCTAATATACATAGAACTAGCAGTAACACTATTAACAGGAAATAGAAATGTCTAGAACCTACGGTTTATGTGATTAGTGCATTAGGTAAACACTAATTATGTATATAATATTATATATATATATGTTAGATAATATATTACATAGCCAGGTTAAAACTAAGGTACTGAAATAAATTTCATTTTTCATTATGAAATTTGTCCAGCATTAATCACTACAGATTGATATGATTAGGAATTACACAGGGTATTAGTACATGTACATATAGTAAGATATATGTATATGTATTAATATGCTGTTACCAAGTAGATATACAAAGAAAGGCATTAATACTTGTAGATTTATATCACATGTATATATAAAAGTGCATAAATAATATAATGACCAAGATAAATAAATAAAGACATGAAAATCATAAACAAAATCTGTGAGCAATCTATATTTAAATTGAACATATAGTCATATTCTCTTCAAAAAGAATAAAAGAACCATAGCCCATGGATTTTAAAATAAATCTCATTCCATGCATAGTTTCATTCTAAATAAATTTCCTACTTATATTTTTTTTAGATATCCTCAATATGAAATAAGGTTAGTTCTAAAATATATTAAGCTAACTTTTATACACAATATTGTTAAGACATTTATTTCAATTGATAGCTTTTCATGAATTGAACTTTATTATTTTCCTGCTTATTCACAAAAGAGGGAGATTAATTCTAAGTACATCTTGATGCTAACACACATATGATTAAGAAAACTATCCTCCCATGCCAAGAACGAAATAATAAAATGTTTAATTTAATTGAAGAATTTACTCAAGATGGAAATAGATCTTTTCTTTAAGGAATAGCTTAGATAAACATGCGTAAGTAAACCTTTGAGTACACAATCATAGAGATAGCTTTTCACAGTTCATATTCGTTTCTACTAATTTCAGGCATCAATAATGAAATATTACTTCAAAATAAGGGGAAACATTACAATGTTATCACACACACCTCAGCGCAAGAGATGGAAGAAATAGCTTAATAACATATCTTTTACAAGTATATCACATACTAGGCTTTCTAACATAGTAAAAGAAGTAAAAATGTACATAACAATATGAACAAGAGAATACAAGAATCCAACCTTGATCCAAGCTAATGGCAAGAGGGTTGAGATGAGCTTTCCAACAAGTCTTCTCCTTTGCAATGCAACACCAAATTCTTCCAAGAACAAAACCAAAATTCTCACAAACTCTCAAGTCTCCAAAAAATTGGAGAGTGGGCAATTAGCCAACAATTTTCCCTCCATCTCCTTAAGAAGACAAACCCTCGACCTTCCAAAACATAAGAGGGAAAATTTGAATTCAAAATTCAAATGAAGAGTGGCTCTTCCAAATTCGTCACTTTTCAAAAGAGCATCTTTGGGAAGGGAAAAAATAGTCAAAAACCATCACAATAGTCAAAATTTGACCCCCAACTTATGGCACCACTATGGGGTAGCCTATTTTTAACCTCCACTAACATAAATGGTCATTAAAAGCCACTCAAAAGACCACTCAAAGAATGAATCCAAAAATGAAAGAGAATCCCACTCATGGCCCCTAAAAATAGAGACCACTTACACGCATTAAACACTTGGGCATGCCAACTCACAAGACGTGTCAATTGACACCACAAATAAATCACATTAAACACAATTACACATGGCATGCCAAGTAGACTACATAATAAAGTAAAATAAAGATAATACAACAATTGCATTCATGCATCACTTTACAAAATTTACACTTTACAACAAGGTTAATTTCTCCCCTTGGAGATAACCTTTACTTAACAAGATTTTACAAATATCCATCTTTGATTTCCCCCGAAATTTCCATGGTCTTACCTGCACACTTGACAAAGCATCAGTAGCTCATGAAATGTCAAATATCATATATATATGTAAATACAATACATCTAAAAATCACATTCTTAATCATCATAATTTCTAACTGCATTTCATAATAATTCCCATCATTTCAACATTGCATTTCTAAAGTGCATAAAGTCAAGAATAAAATGATACATGTTAATCCATCTAACATAATAGTCATGATCATTTTTCTTAAATTTTCCTAACATGAATGTAACATCAAGATATCATAAATAAATCAAAGATGTATCAATTACTATGCTCATGACCTAAGAAAGTAAAAGTCCTATATCATCATCACATAACATAAGTCATCACATAGTATCATAATATAATGTCTCTGTCACAATAGTCCAACATAATAAAATAAAGTGTCATCATGAGTCTAAAGATGTAAAATAATCTGCTATGAACTGATGTCACGGGGTGAGGCCTCACAAACATCTTATGATCTCTCGCATTTGATATTTTCATCTTGGTATAATGTTTAATTATACAATTTTATTAGCTATCAATATATAAATAATATGTGATATGTGACTTCCGATAGTAAGTTGAGTTCAAGGGGGGAAGGATGTAATACCCTTCTTCATTAATTGATTAATAATATTAATAATTTAATATAATTTAATTATTTTTTAATTAAATATAATTCATCTAAATAATACATCAACTCAAGTATTACATGAAATCCTTATACATAGCTCAATCTACATATATTTTAGACTAAATCAAATAGAGAACATAGACCTATTAGCAATGACATACATGAAATTGAAGAGCTATGACAGAATAAACAAAACTATCACTCCATCACACTACAGAATTGGAGTGAAAGCTAACTAGTTGAAAAAGTATGAGGGTAAATGTTTAGCATGAAAAGTCTAAAAAGAATCAAAGCCATGAGATCTAGCCCAAAGGACCATCTAGCCAAACAATATTCTTGTCCCAGGTAGGAGGGAGAACTACCTCCTCAACTAGCACATCTTTGGGTGCTCGAGGTGTTACTCTCTTTGCCACTATTTGTGAGGTTTGTCCTCCAGCTCTTTCTCTCTCCTCTGGATCAACCCTTAAGCTCTTAAGTGTTGTCTCAAAAGTGGATCTTTCCTCTATCCTCTATGACCAAGAATACCTATTGCAGGTGTACCATGTGAAAATCTTGATATTACCATCTAGTAGTAACTTTGTAAATTATCTTCAATTGTCTTGATTGTAAGTATAACCCACAAGACAACATTATATATTATAAGTCTACTGAGAAACTCAGTATGCTCTCTAGATTTGCTACAAAAATATTATCATTCCTAAGCTTCTAGATTGTTCATAGCACCTCATTAGAAAAGATTGATCAAAAGATATTGTTTTCTTTCTCAAATTAGGGACCCAACCATTAATCACCTCCCACATACTAATATTATCATTAATAAGGATGCAAAATAAATTCCAGATCTCTTTTGCTAGCATACAGTCCAAAAAGATGTGTTTAACTATTTTAGGTACTCTATTGAATGGGAGTCTCATGATGAGTAGCTTCTAAAGGAAATATTTCTTTTTGGGCTCAACAGGTCTTCCCCAAAAACCAAAAAGAGAATTATGCCAAAAGGAGGAATCAAGCTGTAGGCTCCAACAACCATTAAGATGCATGAGAATATCACCATGTTAGTAAGGACATAATAAATAGATTTATCTTTGAGACAGTTAAGGGGGGTTCCATTAGTCCAAGTAAAATGAGAGGGATTACCCAAACAAGAAACACATAATTTGGGAAGGGCTAATGCAGATTATGCCTTCTTGGGCACATAATATGTCCTCCAATGTGATGGAGGGATGCCAAAGTTGGAAGAGCTCGCTCCAAGTTAAAAAATGTCCATCTTTCACAATATCTTCCATACTCTAATCCCCTTTCGAATCCAACACCTTGCAGAGCACCCTTGAAGAGCCAAGGGTTTACCATTATGTTGGAGGTTCCACCAAATGGATCTGTCCCCTCATATTTCATTTTCATTTTCAATGATGTTATTGTTAGCATATTGTGCCTTACTATCTCCCATGCTTTCCATATGGACTTAATTATAATGGATTCATGAGGTTTAACTATAAATTTACTAGCAATTATATCACAAAGTGGAATCCCTTCCCAACTTGTACTTAGTTTAGGTACAAATTTAGAGATAATATTTCTTATCAATATTTTCCATGGTTCCTTGCCATCCAAGACTCTAAAAATCCATTTTTCAGCCAAAGAGACACCCTATATTTTGAGGTCCTTCAAACTAAGACCTCCTTTACTTTTTCTCTTGGTACACCAATCTCATCTTACATGATTTTTCCTATTGCCTTTCCCATTAGACTGGAGAAAGGTTCTATAACATACAAAATGGTGAGCAACCCAATAGGATAGGAGACTCACCAAAATTGAGTGGATTTTGTATGTTATATTCAGGAAGAGACCAAGACTTTGAAACAAAGGAAACCTAATTAGCACAAGATAGAGTGCCAATTCATGATATTCTTAATACATGGGGTCTTGGGTTTTTTCTTCCTTTCCGTAAGAGAAGGATTCATAAATGATATGCACTTTGATTTATGAAAGTAAGTGTTATAAAATGTAAAAGAGGGAAATATACTCACCTTGAGGGCTATTAGAAAACACAATTTCAAATCTAATAATGAGCTATTAGATGGTATCAAGAACTAAAATTGAGATGCATCTAAAACCCGAAAGCCAGAAACTACAAATTGTGAAATTCTTGTGGTCTCAGGAATATTTAGACTTCCTTGGTATAGGTTGACTTTGGGTATGGGTCAACCTCAACCTATACCTAAGAGGCTAAAAATTGAAAATCATTGATATGTGTTGATAATTGCAACTCCAGGTCTTCCAAATCTGATCCCAAAAATTTGAAAGTCCGCAAATCTGTTCCTACACACAAGAAAATGGGAATTTGTTGTTGGGGAGGGGCTTGCCTTGGTCAAGCCCTTGTTTATTAAATTAACCTTGAATTGAAATAAAATAAATACTAGCATGTAGTAAAGATTAGATCTAACAATGGAACATATCATACCATGTTGATGCAATTGAACTAAGTATGTGATCAAGTATGTTGATACAATAGCTTTGACTCAATACAAAAACCAAAAGGAAATAATGTAAGATAAAACCTCATGTAGTGAATGCTTGTAATTTGCGTCAATATGGGATTAAAGAAGATGAAGACTTGAATGGATGTAGATTTCCTTTGATGGCCAACTCCTTTGTCTCCAATGAAGAAAGAAGCTAGATGTATGGAATAAAATGCATGAATTCTTGATGAATGAATGCCTTGAAATGAATGCTTTCTTTCTTCCTTGAACTCCTTGAATGCACCTTGGACTTGAAAGATTACAAAAGGTTGTAAATAGCTTGCACAATTTTGGTCTCTCCATTTATATTCATGTATGTAGATGATCAAATGAATGAAAAATGCCTCCTTTTATAGAAATTCAGGGTTCAAATTTGTGAAGGCCAATAAAGAAAAGTGGGAAAAGGAAATAGCTTGCATCGGACATCGGAGACAATCTAAATTAAAAACCTAGGGTATAGGTCAAGTTTAGCCTATACATGAGGGTGAAACAATAAAGATAAAACTTCAAAATCTTGAGAGGTATTGAGGGTGTCAAGGGAAATATGGTGAAATCAAGTATAAATGCATTCATTTTCTAGGAGATTGCTAAAATGGGGCCTAATAGGTCCTTGAGCTTCCAAATTAATGGGTGCTAACTTTTGGGATGATACATGTTCTAATTTGCCTATGAATATGATTGAATTAATAATCATGAAACAACCAAGCCAACGTATAGTAAATGTTATAGGACAAGAAGATTTTTTGCAGACCTGCACTCTACTAGCCAAGGAAAGGAACTACCTATTCCACTTACTCAACTTCCTATTAATTTTATATTTAATCCAGCTCCACATCTCTTTGAGATTTGGAGATATGGAAAACAGATTCTCCACATCAGAGGATACTTGTCAAACTAGATTGGGGGCTAGTTTTCCCACTCTAGCATGATTGACATAGGGAGAGATATCTTTCTACTTGAAGTTTCATAGAATATATCCATTTTTTCATGTATTCCTTCAAATTATCTTCAACCAATTTGAGAAGGATATTCACATCGTCGAAAAATTATATGTTGGATAATTCCACTTGATTTGGTAGAATAATGCCTTTCACTCTAGGGGAGAGGATTTTTTCCCTCATAAGATAGAACATTACATTTTCTCCAACAATAAAAAGGGAAGGTGCCAATGGACATCCATGTTTGATAGATATGGAGAGGTCAAATCTCTCATACCTACTCCCATTGACCTCTACTACAACCTTAGCATCCTTCATCAAGGTACTAACCATCTAACCAAATTGTTTAGGAAAGGCAAAACTATCCAACATCATAGAATGAATTACCATTCTATCCTATCATAATCCTTTTCAAAATCTATCAATAACATAGAAAACTTTTGACTATATTGTTTGACCCATTCTATTGCCTCCCAGCATGTGAGTAGATTCTCTACGATAACCTTCCTTTCACAAATCCTATTTGTGTAGGACTGACTATCCTAGGACTTAATTATTGTTTGATTATGTTATAAGGTAATATTAATTATCATTAATTTATTATTAACATTTATTTAATAATATGACATTGAGCTCTTTTCTTATAGGAATTAATTATTTTATGTGTTATCAAATCAAAAAGTCTTATAACATTAATCAAATAATTTATTTATTTTATTTTGTTGAGAGTTACCCATGCATGCCCTTTCTTTTTCCTTTGAAGGAGATGAAGAGTTTTTTCATGTTTATTTGTTGGGGAGTTTGGATTTTAGGAGGGGATTTTTGGTGTGTGTCACTTTTGGGGAAAAAAATGTGTTGAGAAATTAGTAGTAATCTTGGAGAATAAGATCATTATTACAGATTGTGGATTTAAAGTGATCAATTTGGAGAAGGTGAGAGATTTGGTTGTGAGATTTTGAGTTAAACTCTCTTTTCTAATTTGTGCTCATAGTTTGAGGGTATGTATCTAGTTATTTTTGAATTCTATGTTTATAACTTTGTAACACATTAATAATCATGTCTACATTCTCATGGTCTCTAATATGCTATATTTGTATGAGTGTTTTCCCCGAATTTGGTTGCGACCATTAGTGTCCATGACTGATACTTATCTCTATTTGGTTATGTCATCCGAACCCTTCTTTCTCTACAAAACAAGCTTGATTTGCATCCTTACATATTGTTTGGTTAGTCATCTTGCAATTTCGGTATATTGTATCATTACACTCTTCTTGAGCATTAACTTGGGTATCTTGTTGTGTTGTGGCATTAGTTTTGACTCATCCACAAAATAGTTCATGGTGAAGAATGATTTCTATGTTTTAACTTTCCTTGGATTATGTATCATCATTGGTTTGTTGTGTGGTTTTATCTTAGAATGGATTTATTTTCTTATTTGCAAATTTTTATGATGGCCATGCCATGGTCATAGGCTTTAATCTCTCCTTACCATGATAATTCTAGCTCTATTTTCTAGTGTCAATTTTCTTCTAATGTTTTGGCAATGATTCATTTTAAGCCTTTGAATCTATCCATGGAACCGCTTCTTATTTATATGCATATATGTACATTTAGGTTGATCTACAAAGAACATCATTTGTAACTTTTGGTTTTGATTTTTTATTTATTTTAGTATTGAATTTCTGCAACACGTTTGGTTGTTTTATTTTCTTAGATGTAGTAGACACAACCTAGAGTAATGTCATTTCTTTCTAGTGCATGTTCATGTGTCATAATCATTAAATTACATTGGTGTTCCATGTGTTGCATTGTCTTCTTTTAGTTTCACGTTCATTGGATTACTTTGGTGTTCACATAAGATTGTACAAGTATGAAGAGATAATGCATTTCTATATGTGCATAGTAGATGATAAAAAATTTATAATTCTAATAATCCTTTTTGTTAAAAATATATATGATATCATTATTTAAATGTTGAGAGGTACTAAGTTTAGATTTCAATTTGTGGCTCCTTATGCTTGAAGTGCCAATAGTTTGGAGTTGGGGTTTGATATTGGGTTTTTCTTTATAGTTACTAGAGGCAATTATTGAATATTGTTTTTTCATTTTTATTTTTTTGAGTGGGTGCATTATTTTATAATGTTGGCACTTAATATAGTCATTGTGCTATTGAGTTATATTATTAGTTTGAGAACAATTATTGCAAATTTTAATGTATTTATGTTTCATGGCGTTCATTGGTGTTTAATTGCTAACTTGGATCCTTATGTTGTATGAGATTAGATTATTATGGTATGTGTTATGGATCATTTGAATAAGGCATTCAATAAAAGGAGTTCATTCTTTTGTTACGAGTTCTTTATCATTTTGAAATATAGTGAGGCTATTGGATATATTGATGCAATTGGATCCTAATGTTGATTATAAGATTATTATGTTTTGATGTTTTCAATCTTATTGGGAAGGTTTTTCTAGAGTATTGCTAGGAGAGTGGCTGGCAATGGGGTTAGAGGCCCTAAGTAGTTGTCATGATAACCCATTGTGGAGTTGTAATTGAGTGATAACATTATAAAATGAACTAGGCTAGGATAGACATTAATCAATATAATTATGTTTCCTCACCCATGGCCATGAGAAATCATGTGTGGAACATGGATGGGTT
Organism: Chamaecyparis obtusa; assembly: GCA_027943335.1. NCBI lineage: Eukaryota > Viridiplantae > Streptophyta > Pinopsida > Cupressales > Cupressaceae > Chamaecyparis > Chamaecyparis obtusa. Next base: position 1,128,635 of record BSBK01004397.1, on the reverse strand, counting down.
GGAGAAGGAAAATTTACATGTGTGGCTTTGTGTGTAGCATTGAGATGGAAAATTGGTTTCCTTTTCCTCATAAAAGGTTGTCGGTTCCACATGGGCTCTCACCTAGGGATGGGGTCTATAGAGAGACTACTAGGATAACCCAAGATTGTTGGGAGATATGTGATGACACTTTATTGCACATGCCTTAGAATTCCCTTCAGTTTTCCTTGTGGTTCACCTATAGTATCTTGTGCTATTCATGTTGGTGTCTCAGATTTTGTACCCCTTATGTCCAATTTTGGTTTCTCTTTGTGATGTTCTTGTTATGTAATGTAGTCTTGTCTTGTGTTTTCTTGTGTGGTGTGAGCCCTTATGTCTATCCTCTAGTTCAGAGGGGTGGGTCTTAGGGTTCCATGTGGTTTGGTGGTGTTAGTTCCTAAAAATATTTACACTACAAAATACCAACCAAGTCAATCTTGCAATTTCCTATGGAGAAGCCAAGTCCAATAATCAAAAATCTCAAAGGCTTGGACAAACCAACAATGATCTAGTAAACCCTTTTTCACTTTAGGATTTGCAAAACCAAAGTGGGTAGACCTTTAATGCCCTCAAAACACAACATTAAACTCACAAATGGTAGTAATATTAAGCCAAGACATCTCACAAAGAGCTCAACAAAAATTTAAGGAAATACTGAATGTGGGATAGAAATTCATTGATCTAAAACTTAAAGTGAAGTATGAGATAAGAACAACAAAACCACAAACATATAAAAAAGTAAAGATATTCTAATTTAATCATTTTTGCAGCAAGGACCATAGGAAGTTGAACAACAAACATGTAAAAACCCACCAAGCTAAGATCAGTTCCTCATCCCATTGGCTAATATAGTCATAAAAAATACATCATATAATAGAGTTTCAACAATATCATATGATCTAAGAACATTGCCTTACAACATTCTTTAACTGTAATCCTAACCAAACCTACTTATCAAAATATTTACACAAGCCCAACAAATATGTGTTAGATATACAAGACACTAAGAGAGGGGGTGAATAAGTGTTGATAAGAAATGAAATAATTCAACCAATAAATTGATTATGCTTTTAAACAACTTCCATACAATCACACATGCAATTGTGACTATGCAATAGAAGTAAAACAAAATTAAACATCCACAAATCATAACACATAACACCACAAATTTTATCGTGGAAACCCTTGTTAGAGGGTAAAAATCACGATGGGGATGGTGTCCACTAATCTCTTCAACTGCAGTAAAAAAATATTTTCCCTATTAGGATCTTACAATACCTAGTTAGGGGTTCACCCTATTAGAATTGAATAGTAACCTGTTAGAAGTACAAAAATACTTGCTAAGGTCTACCTCGCTAGAGGATTTAAAAATACAACTAAGAAGTCACCTTATTAAAGGTTTAAAATAAGACCTGTTAAAGTCCATCATGTTAAAGGATTTAATTTTCTACAATTGTTAGGAATATAACAATAACTTGATCTGTAAATGTAGCAACTCCTTTACTTGATTAGATCCTTTGTAATCTCTGAATGTTGGCGCAATACACTACCTCAATCTTTGATCGCAACACCTAGATTCATGATCGTAACCCTAAATTGAAAGATTTAGCCCACCTTTATATTGATGTTTATAAGTTGACTAAGACTTAGAAAACATTTTACAAGTTGGCCCACTAGATTGACCAAACTCAAAAAATTACGCCAATCATACCTTACATGTCGGCCCAAAATATATTAACAAAAATATATTGACATGTTAGCACATAAATCAACCACCTTGATCATTTGATCAATAAGAACCAATCAGTAGCACAACTGGCTCACACTAACTCACCCAAAACATTGCGGTAATGGCTACGGTTAGAGAACTGTCCTTTTTTGTCCTTGGTAAGCAACCAAGAATGATTGCACCTCCAAAAGGGTCTAATTTGATCACTACTCAAAACATTCTCTGACACTGTCTTCTTGTTCACTGGTCAAAACACTTGGTATAATCTATCTTTTCCTATTCATCCTGTCAATTGGTATCATCAATTCTCATAGAGTTGATAGAGTTTCCATCAAGGACAAACTCCAACACATAAACTTTGCAATTTAACTCCAAAAATACATCATAATGCCAACAATCTCCCTCTTTGGCATTGATGACAAGACTTAGTGAAAATTATCATACATAAACTACTCTCCCTTATCTTAATGTTCAGTACACTGATCACTCCCCCTTTGACAACAATTGAAAAGGTACATAACAAAATGTCAAAAATAGAATTATCTTGCCGAACATAGTCTGTCAAAAAAACTTTTAAAATTATTTTTGGCCAAATCCAAAGAATCTTTCCATGACTTTTGTAAGTGTTTTGTGGCTTGAATCTGACCATGTAGCATAGAAGCTAACTCCTCCAGAGATTCAAGTACACTCATATCTGGTGATTCAAGTAATACCTCTAAATCTCTAACATTTTATTGCATAACATCCACTGAAGGTACGTGACAACTTATCCTTATACAAGAAAATCTTTTTGAAATGCCTCCTGTCTACTTTGCAACTCCCACTTATGCCCGTTCTACTGTAGTAGTGAATGGTTCCTATCTGTTGGCTCCAGCTAGATTTGGTGCTGCAGTTGCTGGTTTGCGATCTCCCACCCGTTCTACAGCCGCCACTCCTACTATGGATGTGGTAGTAGGATCATGCCCGTTGGGTCTTGTAGACCTCCTAAGCCCTATCTCCTTGGCTCCTACAGGCGTCGGTGTCACTGTTGATGTTGTTGTTTCCTACGCCGCTGTTGTGGCTGTAGATACCAAAATGGGCTCCTCTGTTGCCTCCAAGGATCCCCATTTGCTGGCATCTACGGAAGCTTCTCTAGATATCCTTTTTGTGGAGGCTCTCTTACAGGGTCTTGATGCCCTCACATCTTCTGGTTCGGCTCAAGTGCCTACACCTTGTCCTTCCATGAGGAAGTATGCTTGTAGTGCCTTCCCGCTATGCAGAAAAATTATCATTGAATTGGAGGAGGAGACTATATCAAAGATCGATGTTGTTGCCTCTGATTTCTCTTCTCATGGTTTGATTTGTAGATTCAAGGGTCACTGGCCTAGCTTGCCAGATCTGCATTCATGGATTACAAAGCATTGGGAGCCCCTTATCTTTGGTAAAATCCATGTTTTTCCTATGGCTGGGGGTTTTTTGTTGCAAAATTTGAAAATGTAGTGGATAGAAAGACTATCCTTTGTGAAAATTTCTTTAGTTGGGATGACCGCTTCATATTGATGTTGAAACCTTGGCATCCTAACTTCTCCCCATCTTCTGAAGAGTTTCATAAAATGCCCATCTGGATTAGACTACCTAATCTTCCCCTCCACCTCTGGGCTGATTCTCTTCTCGAAACTGTGGGGGATGCTTTAGGTGATTTTATCTTGGTAGATGAGAAATCTTTTGATTTGCTTCGTTCAACTTTTGCCCCCATCCTGGTGGATTTAGATACTTCAAAAGGTCTTCCTGCTGAGTTCAAACTCTTTACCCCTGGTGGCCGATGTTGGATTCAATATTTGGATTTATACAAAGGCCTCCCCTTCAGATGTAGAAGGTGCTTCAAGATAGGTCATCTTTCAGATCAATGCAAGCTTCAGAAATTTAAAAAGACTTCTACCTGGTGGCATGGTGTCTCTTCTTAGCACTACACGGTGGAGAAGGTGTCCTCTCACTAGATTTTTTCACAAGTGGTGGAGCAGGTTAGCCCTGTGTCTTCTCCTCTTCCTCCCATCTCTAATGTTGGAGCTGAGAGTGTTGTTGTCCCTCCTTCATCTTGTGCGAGGGTTCCCCCAATGTTTGTGGTGTCCTCCCTAGTTGTTGGAGTTGACTCTGTTCCTCTTGGTTCTTTAGCAAGGTCTGCCTCTGGTAGTATCCCTACTAGTCCTTCTATAGGCTCTGTCCCTCTCCCTAGCCCTGGCTCTCCGCTTGCTACCTTAGGGCAGGATTCTGCCCCCTCTGGGGGCTTTGTTTCTTCTAGTTTGGACTCATTGGTTTGGTAGAAATCTTCTGCAATGATTGAAGATGGATGGATCAAGGTAAAAGGAAAACATTCTAAGCAATCTTCGCCCTCTTTCAACATGACCCTTCGATCCCATCAAAAGGGGGCTACAGGAAAATCCTAAATTTCTGGGATTTTCTTTTGGCTGGGTTCTCTTGGGGCTTTCCCAAGTTGTCTATTCCAGGTTGTGGGAGCCTATTGGAAAAACCCTCATATAGGTCTTGACCCATATCATCTAAGTGGGTTGTCCTTGAATATCTTTCATGACCTTCTTGTAAAGGGTTTCAAGTCCCTTCAAAACTTGTTTTCCAATATCAAAAACATCCACTAAAGGTATCAAATAAGTTTGCAACTCTAAAAATGTAGATATTCGCTTATCTTTCTCAGCTTGTAAAGCCTTCAACTTATGATTTATAACCTTCACTTATGACCCATAAGTGGTAGCATAATGTGAAATAGGAAGAAAGTTATCAATCAAATATTTAAGCTCCTATTGAGATTTCATTCTCTTTAGCTCCAAATCATGTGTAAACATAGAAAAATATGAAACTTTGGTAAATAACTTACCAATCTCCTTCAAAGTTTATTTTATCTGGTCCACATGAACTGCAAGTTTCACTTTATCTGCTACAATGGATTTAATTAACTTATCAGTTCTCTTCTTCGCATAATTCATTTGAGCTCTCTTCTTAGCAGCTTCCTCCAAACTTGTAACTTCCTCAGTAATAGCATCGATCAAAGTATCTAACTGCTCAATTGGTGAATCATTAGGATCATAGTCAACTTTAGATACAATATCTACAAGAATATCCCTAGTAGACAAAAGTATTTGTTCTTACTTCTTTTCTTCTCTAAGCTTATCCCTTTTGGCTTTCATCTTAAGTATTTCAGACATTCTCATAAGTTCACTGGGACTCATCTTGGAAACATTAATAGGTCCTTGAATGACCTCAACATCGTCATCTCCAAGTTCTTCTATAATTTCTTCCTCAAGAATAGACATTGACCTTCTTTGCTTCTTTTGACTTGAACTTGCACCTAGATCCAATTTCATTTTTACTAATTGTACTGCAACATTAGCTTCTTGAAATTCAATTTTATTTGAAATATACTATTGGTTGTAACAACTTCATCTTCCAACAAAGATGTAATTTTAGTAGTTACACCAGGTGTATCAATCTCTGTTGATTGATCCTTTTGAGTTTCAACTCTTCCTTGTACATCTTCTACTTCAATAATAGGAACTTATTGAGGGGTCTTAGAAGGCATATCACCGATAATTTATTCAATTACTTGATTAGTTGTGACAAACTCATCTATTGTTACCTCTTCATTGATAGGTTATTTGGGCTTATTGTTCCTCTTCATCATCATCTACCAGTTCATCTTATTTCTCCAATTGCTTCTTTATGGTGTTTCTCCATAAACCGTCTAAGATTCACTTATTAGTATTCTGCATACTCTACTCCTTGTTTTGAATTTTGGATTTAGAAATGTAATTGTACCCTTCACAAATTTAACTAGAAATTCAAGTCCCAGTTCTACCAGAGCTTGTTCCAAAATTTCTTTATCTTCTTTGGGACCATATTTACATCTAGCATCAATCTTCTTGAATAATGATTCAACTATCATTTTCTATAGTTCACTAGGCCCTTAGCAAAATTTGTGCATGTTGCATATAATAGATTCTTCAATCTTTTTCTTATCCTCATCATAAAAATTTTCATACCATCTAGTTGCCTTAGTGACACTTCCATATTCTCTAGTTTCTTCAGCTATGCTATTTGTTGTATTAGATCTCCTTGTCACCGATTTGACTAATTTTTCAATTGGCATACCAACAGCCTTTGACTGGACCTTAATTTAGATTGGTATTTATTTGATATAGTATTGGATTCTTCTTCCTCTGCTATATCTTTCTTACCATTTCCTTTTAAATTCTTATATCCATGGTTTGTTTGTTTCTTTCTCTTATAAGTCCTCTGCTAAGTTACATGTGATTTTACCTTTTCCTTTTCTTCAAGATATGATGTTTTCTTCTTTGATTGTGCTCTATTAACATGGGAAGGTATCTCCATTTTCATCATTGAACTCCTAGTTTGTCTTCTTATTAACTTACCAGTTGTTGAAGATGCAACCTCTACATCTTCAATAGTAGTACTAGAATTACTAGCTTCACCACTTACAATTTTTTTCCTACTCTTATCCATCATCTCCTTAGTAATGCCACTCTTCTTGGCTAGGTCATCCACTCTTTCCTCACTCTTATTTCTTTTACCGAACTTGGGAGTACTTGCATCAATCGGTTTAGACAATAAATTATCAGCATGAAGTGATACAATATCACCATCTAATTCATATCCCATCAGTAAAACCAAAGATGTTCTTGGCTTTACCACCTGCATAAAACATGTATTTGTACTCACAATGAAATATATGTCTTCTTTATACTATTCCACTATACCGTTCAAGATCCTTTCCCTCTCATACATTTATTTCTGAAAGTCTTTAAAATAACCCCACATGACACTAGTAAATTTATTTCCTAACATCATTATGCACTCATTAATCTTCACTACTACCAATTTATTGATTGACCATTGAATATTACCAATACCAAGGAAATGATTTTGCAACTAGAAAAATATACATACCAATACATAACCATACTTGAAAACTTTCTTTTTGTCCTTCTTTATCCACTCCATATGGACAAATAATTCAATCCCCATGACCTCACATAGGTCATACTATACATTATCCTTCACTATCTAGTTTGCAGCATGAATTCCTCCATTGTGTACGCTATTCAATCGGCTCAATTGATATACCTTGTAACCGATTATCATAGATGAAAACTTGACCTCTATGTCTTCAATATCATTGATCATCATGGCCCTCTGATATTTTCTTGACTTAGTCAAATGAGTAAACACATCTACCAATATCATCCTTATAATAGGTAAACTGTCGGTTGCACATAAACCAATTATTACATGAATGAATTCCTTAGTAATCTTATGTGGCCTCTCCAACTAGATAAACTGATCATGAATTCATCTCAATACATATCTGATCCACTCAGTCTCAAAAACATCAGGTAGGTTGACAATATAGGTAAAAAATTTGTCAGTCAAGTGTTTGTGTTCATCATTCAATCCAGATTTATTACATAGTTCGGTATATGCATTGAATATAGAATTTGAACCTAGATCTTCAACCTTGCAGTGGATATATTATCTTATATCTTTAGCCAATAATACACCATGAGGTATTGAATAAAAAGAACCTATCAAATCATTATCTACCATGTCATTCATAGGATGTAATTTGAAAATAGGCCTTTGTTCCTCAGTAATTTCAACCAACACTGGAGTGCCCATAGTGCTAAAATTGATTTTCTTGACGAAACACAGGATAGAATTTTCACAAAATAGATAAGTACCTCTTTTCTCATCGGTTGGGGTTCTACAAACACAACTTCAATCTTAACACAAGATCACAACTATCAATCACAATCACTTAAATCATCTTTCACTCGCTCAAAAATGCACAACTCAATTCGTGGAAAGAAAAGTGAGAAATGACTTTCACTTTGCAACTTTTATAATGTTACATTCATAAGAAATAGTCAAATAGTATCTTTTACCATTTGCAACCAGATAGAACATCAAACAATAACTTTTCCATAAGAATCATTATGTGGTCGCACAAAATCATATGAAATACAAGATTCTTCAACAAATTCATCTGAAAACATCAATAGGCATCTAAATATACTAATCAAAATTACCACGCAGACATCTTTGGGGATCAATTAGAGATCTTCCTTTATTTTCTCCCCCTAAGTCAATAGCATTGACTTAGTAAGATGAGTAAGTCTTCACATTACCTAGTGTTGTGGATTTATTTTTAAATTTAGAATAATTGAGTACACCTTTCTTATCCCATTTGTGTTTCATTTGATTTATGATTTCGTCAACATCTACAATCTTCTTGCCTTTATCAATATCATGCTTATTCACCATTTTAAGTTCACTTTCCTTCTTCTTAACTCTGCAAGATCTAGCAAAATGTCCAATCTTATTCCAATAGTAACACACCATACCAGTTTGTCTCCATGGTCCAACATTTCCTCTACCAGTTCTAATCCTATAATTAACTGTTGTATGCCCATAATTGTGGCAGATAGAAAAGGTAACATCCAATCGGTTTCCTTAAATAGTAGGTCTCAACTGATTGGGGTTGTATGGCCTCTAATTATTGATTCTTGTCCTACACTCATTAGCCTTATGCCATACTTGTTATGATGATAGAAATTTCCATGAAAAATATTAGATCTAGCATTGTATCCTTCATATCTACTATATAAATTTCTAGATCTAGCAATAGGTGCATTAGGTCTATTAGGTCCAATAGGTTTAGACCTACATACATTATCAATATGTCCTTGTGACAATTGAAACATACCGGTCTATAATCCCTCTTACCAAATTTATTGTTGTTCAACCTAGGTGCTGACTTGTCTTCTTTTGCATCAATCTTCTTGGTACCAAATGACTCACTGACTTCAAAATTTAAAAACCCTAAACCTTGTTTTCCATTTTTCTCCTTTGGTTTGAGAGTTTTTCATCCAGTTTAGCAGAACTCTTATTGAACTTATCCAAAAGATCTATGGCTTCTTTTAGTTCTCCTTTCAAATTTTCATTTTCTCTTAGGATATTGATATTTTCTAAGCTTGTATCATGTAGTTGTTCATTCAAAAGAGTAACTTCTTGTTTAGATCTGAGTTCTTCCATGTTTTCTTTTAAGGTATCATCTTTGGCTTCAAGAGCATATTTTGCAACCTTCTTAGCTTCATAAACCATTCTCTTAGCTTCAATCTCCTAACCCATTCTAATTCCAAAATTCTCCAACACTTTCTGCATGTTTTTCCTCTCTTGCTTTAGCTTGTCAATCTCCTTATGAATATCCTTGTTGTCCTTAAGTAACTGCTCATTATCTTGAGATGAGGCTTCTAGGGCTACTTTAGATTCCTTAGATCTAGTTTTTTCAGATGGGTGTTCAATTAGGTCTTGACTATCATTCAGCTATGGAACCAGTTCTTGTCTATTAGTCCTAGATTTCTTCAACTACTCTTTAATTTTCTCAATCATGTCTTCAACATATACAAGATTTCCTCTATAGGATTCCATGTTTTCCTCAAGTAATTATCCCAAGTTATTAGGATTATTTAAGGAAACTATGCTCTGATACCAATTGTTATATATAGAAGACACTGAGAGGGGAGGGGTGAATTAGTGTTAACAAGAAATGAAATAATCCAACCAATAAATTGATTATATGTTTAAACAACTTTCATACAATCACACATACAATTGTAACTATGCAATAGAAGTAAAACCAAATTAAGCATCCACAAAGCATAACACATAGCACCACAAATTCTATCATGGAAACCCTTATTAGAGGGTGAAAACCATGGTGGGGATGGTACCCACGAATCTCTTCAATTGTAGTAAAATGATTTTCCCTATTAGAAGCTTACAATACCCTGTTAGGGGTTCACCTTATTAGAAGTGACTAGTACCCTCTTAGAAGTACCAAAAGACCTGCTAAGATATACCTGGATAGAGGATTTAAAACTCCAACTAAGAAGCCACCATGTTAAAGGATTTAATAGTAAGACTTGTTAAAGTCCACCTTGTTAAAGGATTTAATTTGTTGCAACTATTAGAAATACAACAATAACTTGATCTATAAATGTAGAAACTCCTTTGGTTGATCATATCCTTTGTAATATTTGAATGTTGGCGCACTACACTAACTTTATCTCTAATCGCAACACCTTAATTCACAATTGCAACCCTAAATCAAATGATAAAATGATTTAGTCCACCTTTATACTAATGTTCTTAAGTCAGTTAAGACTTAGAAAATATTTTACAAGTTGGCCCACTAGATTGACCAAACTCAGAAAACTACACCAATCATCCCTAACATGTTAGCCCAAAATATATTAACAAAAATATATTGACATTTCGACCCATAAATCAACTATCTTGATCATCTAATCAACAAGAACCAATCAGTAGCACAATTGATTCACACTAAACACATCACCAAAATGCCAACTCATCCAAAACATTGAGTTAATGGTTGCAGTTGTAGAAATGTACTTTTCTAAACTTGATAAACCACTTGGAATGATCACACCTCAAAAAGTGTCCTCTAACTCAATAGCTACTCAAGAAATTCTCTGACATTTTCTTCATATTCATCTTGTCAATTGATATCATCAATTCTCATAGAGTTGATAGAGTTTCCATCAATTAAAAACTCCAAATCATCAAACTCTACAATCACACTCCAAAAATCCATCATAATGTGAACAATCTGCAACTTCTATCAAGCATTTAATTGACCCATTAGAGAAAAGCATGAAAGAAAATCACATATCTCACAACAAGACACTAAATGAGAATAACTCTTTATTTTATTCCATTTAAAACTTGATTAATTTTCACATTGGAGAGATCTAAATCAATATTATATCTCTATAAAAATTCTCTTTTATCTCTGATATACAAAAATTATACAACCTACAGACTCAAAACCTACAAAATACTTTGACCTAGATTCATTAAAACTTTCTCTAAGGAAAGTTTACAATGTTGCTCATGTTGGAAGTGGTGATAGTTCTGAGAGGGGGGATGAATTAGAATACAATGATTTTTTAAGAAGTTAAATCATATGAATACTTTAAAATCTTTAAATTAACAAGCTTACAAACTGTAGAAAAGGAAATCACTGTAAAAGTAGTCAACTCATAGAAAAGAGACAAGATTTTTGAGCCGAGTGGGAAACCCTCAAAACCTTACAGTTTTTTCACCAGGAGAAAAACCACTCTAGCAGAACCTGTAAACTTTATTGAGCAATAACCCACCTTTTACAATAGAAGCTACAATTGCTTGGGCTATAGCCCTTCACTTCTCTTTTACAAATGTATTTCAATCAAAACCATTTATATACATAACTGTATGTTGTAGACGTTGCATACACCTTATGTATATAAACCTTTGTAAGATCTTTCTTTCAATACTTTTATGAATTTCATATACAAGAGAAAACCCTCTTTTTCAATCTTATATTTTCATAGGGATCTTCCTTTTAAATAGAACCATACAAAATAAGATTTCATATGAACAGTTACAACTATCAATGAAATTGATTTCAATATCAGTTTTGAAAACAAATTGATTTTTGATAACCAAAATATCTTTTTGATAAAACCTTTTGAACTTTTTGAATCGGTAAAGTCTGAGACAGTTTAAGAAACTAAATTTCCTCAACTGTCAGTGTAACTAATAACAACAACCATATGCCGAATAAATTGCAAATACTGCAGAGAAGAACTAAGTGAAACATTCTCCTTCAACTTTCGAATGCCGAGAAGGAAATCATTGAAATAGAGAAGGATCTATAGACAGATCTTCTCGAAACCAAAAATTGATTTTCTCAACACAAAATTTCCTCAATAGCAAGCATCAACTGCTAGAGAAAAACTAGTAACCTTGGCGAGTCCAAAACATACCTATAACATGAGAACATATGACTTCGACATTCTTGCCAAAGCAAATAGCCAATGATGCCAAAAAGAAACCTCTTAGAATCAAAGAACGTGTGTTGCCAGTGAGAGACCACATAAAACATTTTAAAACATGCAGAAAAGAGCGTATATTAGTCAAAATAGTTTGAAGAATATACAGTAAGAAATAATTCATAAAAGAACTTCTGTTGTATTGCCAAAAAACCATAAGTATTACTGAAATAAAAATGATATCAACTTGTTTCATGCATGTAGGAGAACAACATACTGAAAAACCAAAACCTAAAGCCAAATGCATGCTACGGAAAGAGAAAACTTTCATCCATGGTGGCACCCTCAATTAGGGCTTGAATAAACAAAATGAACTCATTCGAAAGCAAGACTTTTAACCAAAAAACATAATCATGTTTCAAATCCACCACACAAGATAAACACGTGGCTCAACACAAACCAAGTGTCATTAACCTGGAGTCAATGAAAAGCATGATGCCAACCCAAGGTAACTTTATGCCCACATGACTATAGGACAAGCGTACAACCACCTCAGCGGTACAACTGTCATTTACAACATCCTCATTTACGACCACTTCAAGTTGTATTTTGCATGAAGGACAAATAAGGAGCTAACAAACTCCCCCATTTATCCTTGAGGAAAAATCATTTGTGTTGTGTCAAGTATCAAGATATGGCATGCCTCAAAATCATATGCTTGCATCATTTGTGCTATGTCAAACATCAAGATGGATATTGCATAAAAAGCTAGCATGATAGCCCTGTAAAACTGAACTGAACAAAATATCTTGTATAATAGATCCTATAGAATATATCCAGTAATTGCATAAAAACTAGCATGATAGCCCTATAAGAATTGAACTGAACAAAATATCCTTTATAATAGATCCTGTAGAATATATCTTGCAACCTTGATATACTGAATTGAACAAATTCTTCTCTTGTTTGCATTAAGGACAAAAACACTCAAAACAAATGCTAGGAAACATCAGAGACGACTGTGAATAGGAGCAGCAACCTATTACAGACTCCCTCAAAATAAGAAACTTAGTGTAGCAAGAAGTGAGAGACAACTCCCAACTGAGTTCAGAGCTGTTCAAAAGAAGCCCGAGGAAGAGCTTTAGTAAATATATCAGCCACTTGTGCCTGAGTAGGAACATAAACCAACTGGAACTCATTTGCAAGTACATGCTCACGCAAAAAATGAAGTTTGATAGCAACATGTTTGGTGAGAGAATGCATGACTAGATTTTTACTTAACTGAATGGCACTCATATTATCACACACGATAGAAATAGGCTTAGGTATCTGTATACCGAGATCAGATAACTGATAATTCATCCAAATTAACTGAGTACAATAGGCTGTAGCAGCAACATATTCAGACTCACAAGTAGATAAAGTAACACAGTCTATTTTTTTACTATGCCAGGCAACCAAATGATTACCTAAGAAAAATGCAGCACCTCTAGTGCTCTTTTTATCTTCGGAGCCACCCCAATCCACATTTGTATATCCAAGCAAAGTGAAAAGATCATTATGTGGATACCATAAACCAAAGTCAAGAGTACCTTGAATATACTTAAAAATATGATTAACAACATTAAGATGAGACTGTTTAGGAGCATATTGAAACCGAGACACCAGGAAAAATGGTTGCATTAGATTTGGTCTAGATGCTGTAAGATATAACAAATTGACAATCATGGATCTATATGAAGTTTGATCTACTGGAGGTGAATCATCATCTTTAACTAGTTTGCACCCTATTTCCATAGGCATGTTGATGGGTCTACAATCAATCATGTTAAATTTCTTCAACATTTCTTTGGCATATTTTGTTTGAGACAAGAATAAGCCATGCTCAAGCTGTGTCACTTGTAAACCAAGAAAGAATGTTAGTTCATCTGAAAGAGACATTTCAAATTTAGATTCCATGATGTTGGAAAAGTGTTTTGACAACTCATCATTGGTAGAGCCAAAAATAGTATCATCCACATAGACTTTCATTGCTAAAATATCACCATTAACAATTTTAATATATAAAGTGTTGTCTACACTACCACGAGTAAAACCATTTGTAGTAAGATGCTTATCTAGCCTGGAATACCAAGCTCGAGGAGATTGTTTTAAGCCATATAGTGCCTTTTTAAGATGATATACATAATCAGGTTTATCAGAAGATTAAAACCCTTATGGTTGTTCCATATAGACTTCTTCTTCAAGATAGCCATTTAAAAAAGTAGTTTTATCATCCATTTGATAAATAGTGAACTTTTTGTAACTAGCATATGCAAGAAAGATTCTAATGGATTCTAATCTTGCAACTGGTGCAAAAGTTTCACCAAAATCAATACCTTCCTGTTGAGCATAACCCTTACAAATCTGGCTTTATTCCTTATTACTTTTCCATCTTCATTTATTTTATTCCAAAAAATCCATTTCCCACCTATAACATTCTTGTTGTCAGGTCTAGGAACAAGTTCCAATGTTTGATTTTTCTCAATTTGATTTATTTCATCTTCCATAGCATTCATCCAACAAAGATCTGTCAATGCTTTAGTTACAATTTTTGGTTCAAAATCTGATAACAAGCAAAAATGTTCTGCAATATGAGCATGCTTATCAATTTTTGCCTCTCTTCTAGTTAGAATTCCTCCCTTTATATCTCCAATGATTTGAGACTCAAGATGTCTTTGTGCTATAATTCTAGATAGACTCTTTAAAGAGATTTTTTATTCTTGAGGAATTGAACAATTTTCTTGATCAATTTGATCAGAAAGTTCTTGACTATCATCATTTGACTCATAATGATCACAAGAAACATGTTCTCTTCTTTGTAAAGATTCTTTCTTCAACACAGTTTTTAGTTTTTTTGATCAATAAAGAGCTTTCATCAAAAATCACATTTATAGCTTCAATGACTTTATTCAGTCTTTTATTATAGCATTTGAAGGCTTTACTTTGTGTAGAGTATCCCAAAAAGATACCCTCATTAGACCTAGAATTAAGTTGTCTAACAAATCATTGTCCTTTTTAATAAAGCATTTAGAGCCAAAATTTTTAAAATTCTTAACATTAGCAGTTCTTCCATGCCAAAGTTCATAAGGAGTATATGTTGTTCTTACTCTGATTTGAGCCTTGTTTAGAATATATACAGCTGTATGAACAACTTCCTTCTAGAATTTATTAGGTAGTTTGGCTTCACTCAACATTGTCCTAGCCATTTCTTTAATAGTTCTATTTTTCCTTTCCACAACACCATTTTGTTGTGGTGTATGAGTAGTTGAAAGCTGCCTCTTAATGCCATGTTTTTCACAATGCTCTATGAACTCTTGGGAGGTGAATTCTCCACCTCTGTCAGACCGTAAACATTTCAATTTTAGAACAGTTTCCCTTTCAACCATTTTCTTGAATATTTTGAAGCGTTCAAAAGCTTCAGATTTATGTTTCAAAAAAGTTACCTAGACCATCCTTGAATAATCATCTACAAATAGCATGAAATATCTTTCCCCATTTAGGGATGGAGTTTTAGTTGGACCACAAAGATCAGTGTGTACAATCTCTAGAGGTTTATTAGATAAGTACTCTTTGGTTTTGAAAGACATTCTAGTTTGTTTACCTTTAACACACTCTTCACAAACTTTAGTTGGTTTGCTAATTAGGGGTAAGTCTCTAACCTTTTTGTTCTTGTTGATCCTAGAAAGATTATCAAAATTTAAGTGTCCCAATCTCTTATGCCATAACTAGTTTTCTTCCACTTGACTTACAAGACAAGTATTAATTAGTGATGACTCTTGAACAGTAGAATCAATTAGATTATAAAGATTTCCTCCTGTTCTTAAACCACAGGCAATAACTTTGTTCTTCTCACTCTCGATAGAACATCCTTTAGCATTAAAATAAATGGAATATCCACTATCACAAATCTGACTTACACTTAGAAGGTTGTGTTTTAGACCTTCTACATAATAAACATCATGAATGGGTGTATTTGTATTGAGAATTATTGAGCCACGACCTATGATATATGCACCTGAGTTGTCTCCAAACCGAACAAACCCTCCATCAAAATCTTCTAAGGTTTTAAACTTGCTTTTACAGGAAGTCATATGATGTGAATAGCCGCTATCCAAAACCCAAGTAGTAGGTTTATGGGAAAATAAGGTTGTTTCAACAATCAGGGACTTTTCAATAGGTTTCCATACTTGTTTGGGCTTTAAATGAAGTTTACACTGATTAGAAAAGTGTCCATAATGAAAACACTTAAAACATCTGATTAGTTTCTTGAAACCATACCCATGTTTGTTCACCTTACAGTTAAATGCCTTATGACCAAAAAGATTGTACTTGAAACAATAACCTTTAAAAAAATAACTTGAGCCCTGCTTTGAAGATTTTCCTTTTTCAACTAACTTAACATTTAAGTCAGCTTGTTCAATCTGATTTTGTAATAAAATCAGTTTCTTTTCTTTTTCAACAAGAGACTATTTTTTATTCTCAATAAGCTGATTTTCTTTTCTAAATCAGTTTGTAATATTTTATTTTCTTTTTCAAAATCTAATATTAATTTCTTTTGCCTCTTTAGTTCTCTCAAAGAACAAAGAAGTTCCTTTTCAAGATCAATGTCTTCATCTGAATTAGATGAGGATTCTAATGTACTAGATTCCAGTTTAGGAACGTTTATTATTTCAGAAATGAATAATGTTTCTCCTTCTTCTCCGTAATCATTTGATTCTTCATTTGAGTCCTCTTTTGACAAGAGACTCTTTTTTTAAAGTTCTTGAATCTCTGATTCTGATTCCAGGGTTTCCTTTTAGAAACCTTTTCAGCTTTCTCATCATTATCATCTTGATCAGAATAAGGACATTTTGTAGCAAAGTGTCCTAATTGACCACAACTAAAATACTTAGGTTTTCCTTGATATTTCTTTCTCATTTTTCTGACTAACAACGCTTCTAGAGCATCTGTTAAATCTGTATCACTTTCATCTTGTTTCTTAGCCTTAAAGGTTATTTCTTTTGATGTGGAACCAGCTTGGCTATTAATTCTCATTTCATATGTAGTCAAGGTTCCTTGCAACTGATGTAAAATCATTTTATAAAAATGTTTCTTTTCTTCTAAGGTAGAGATCTTTGTTTCAAATTTAGGTAGAATAGTTCTAACCACCTTTGAAATAATGTTATGTTCTTCAATTATCTCTCCTAATCCCCTTCTAGCATTTACTACTTCATCAATTCATAAAAAATAAGCAGCTATGCTTTCATCCTCATTCATCTTCAAATTATCAAACTGAGTTTTTAAAGTTATCAATTTTGATTCCTTAACTTTCTCATCACCTTGATAAATGGTTTCCAATTTTCCCCAGATATCATTAGCAGATAGACAGTACATGACTTTAACAAACACATCTTTAGTAAGACTACATAGAATAGAAATTTTTTCTCTTTTATCAAGTTCAAATTTGGTTTTATCATTAGGATCTATGGGTATAACTTTAGGAACAGTATAATTTGTTGCTACAACCTCCCACATATTAATATCTAAAGAATTTATGAATGCTTCCATCCTTACTCTCCAAAAAACATAATCACTACCATCAAATAATGGGGCTTTGCTAAGAGAAGCTCCCTCAGCCTATGCCATTTACTTCCAAACTACCCCTGGATTATCCCTATAGGCAGACCTAGGAAGGGACCCTATGCTCTGATACCACTTGTTGGAAGTGGTGATAGTTTAGAGAGGAG
Organism: Chamaecyparis obtusa; assembly: GCA_027943335.1. Lineage (NCBI taxonomy): Eukaryota > Viridiplantae > Streptophyta > Pinopsida > Cupressales > Cupressaceae > Chamaecyparis > Chamaecyparis obtusa. The sequence continues at coordinate 1,111,221 of BSBK01004397.1, read as the reverse complement.
GCTGAATTAGAATACAATGATTTTTTAAGAAGTTCAACCATATGAATAATTTAAAATCTGAAAGAATTGATCAGACTCAATTCTACACAACCCAAGAAACTCTGTTTGCCAATAACCTGTTACAAGAGAAGAAAAAATGGAGACAGAAGAATAGTGCTCTCAAATGTGAAAAATGCATAAGAGATAATGAAAAAGTACATTGCTCAACCTTATAAAAGGTGAGATAGAAACCCTAAAGGAAAAATCTAGGTTGCACATTATTAATTAATAATTAATTAATAATGCACCTAAATGAAGCTTAAGTAACTAGAGTAATAGAAACTTATATAATTAAATCAATATGATTTAATTAATAAGCATAAATGAATAATACTCTAACACCCCCCCTTAAGCTGAAAGCAGGGAGTAAGCTTACCTAGCAAAGCTATGAAAGCAAAAAAAAATAAAAATAAAAATGGGTCCCGACAACAAGGCCAGATCAGGTACCCAGTACAAGGAAATCTCTATAAACCGGAGTAAAGCAGAAAACCCAGTGGGAAAAAATCCTCTCCAAAAAGAGATGTAAAAGCAAGCAAAGACAAAAAGAATGACTTCAAGAGACTCTCTCAAAGCCATAAGTACAATGCATGCTACCAACCCCCCCGTGAGAGAGGGTCAAGGCTCCAAAGCCCCCCCGAAATGAAAGAACCCCTGGATCAATGAACAAACCACTGTGACTCCAATGCAGAGGAGTGAAAGTTAGTGGACATTGTAGAGGGAACCTCGAAAGTTGAGGTGTCACTGGAAGGCCGAGCTGATGCTCAAAGGAGTAGACACGAGGATCCTGAAAGGGAATCCCCAATGTAAGTGGTATGACAGGTGTGCTAACATTGTCATCAAAGAGGATATGAATGTCCTCTATAGAATCCTCAACAACTGCACCTGGTGGCTCGATGAATGGAGCTGGAGGATCAGGCAATGCTGAAGAAGAACCATGCTGAATAGAAAAGAGCTCAACAGGAGGTGGCAGGGTAGTCACAACAGTAGTCTCAGGAACCACATAGAGGTTCAAGCGACTTGACTATACCACATGATGCTCTCTTAAAGGAGGAGAGTCATGCTCTGGCAAAGGTGGACCAAAGTGTGAAAAGGAGTAGAGATGGGTGGAAAGATCAACTGTCCCTATAGCAACAATACCTCCTATCATACTATCCTGGATGAAAACTGAATCTGGAGTGAACTCAACTACCTTCCCTGACCCACTGTGAGTAATCTGATAAACTGAGAGAAGGTTTGTAGATAGAGATGGAACATACAACACATCATTGAATGTGCCATCCTGAATGCATACAATGCCTTTCCCACAAACTGTCATAATAGTGTTATTCCCAATGATAATATGGGGAATAGGAGAAGCCTCAAAAGAAGAGAAGATCTCCCGAGAAGATTCCATATGGTGAGAAGCACCTGAATCCAGTATCCAAGGGACCTATGAAGGGGATGCGACAGAAGCCCGTAATGCATGACCCTTTCCAAGATCTTGTCTAGCTGTAGAATAGATAGTGGAAGACTGATAAGCAAACCCTTGTGAGCCAAAAGAGGATGGAGAGGAAAGATTGCTCTTCTAAAGAAGAGCTTGCAAATTCACTATTTGTTTCTCGTAACCATCAAACTTCTTCTGATAGCAAAGTGACTCATCATGTGCTCCCTTCTGACAATAGGAACATGTAGGTCTCTCAATCTTCTATTTCTCCTTCTTAGAAGAAGATGGTGGGCCAGTAGAGTGCTGAGAAGAGGAATCTAATATCTACTTCGGCTTCTGTGTACTTTGAGGTGGCTTGGCAAGAAATGCCTGTGACTATGAACCTGTAAGAGAATCCATCTGAGTGAGCTTGGATTCCTCACGAGTCAACCGGTCACAAAATGTCTCGAAAGAGGGCATAACATGTTGTGCACCTAGTGCATCCATAGTGGAGTAGAAAGTAGAACAGAAAATCTAAAAGTTTCCCCAAAGCTTAGAAAGAATCAAATAAATGCACTTTGTATCTGTCTTGTTCTTCCCACATCCCTGTAAAATCGAACGGAGAGATTTGAACTTCATCAAAAAGTCCTCAATGGTGGGAAAAGAATCAGGTACCAATGAAGTCAACTCTACCTCAATCTGTAGTGCCCTGAACTCATTCACGATGCCAAAAAGATTCTAAAACTTATCCCAAATGGCTTGAGGAGTAAGGCATCCATCAAGGTGAAAAAGTAGACTATCTGAAACATGTAGTGACATCAAACCCATGGCTTCATCCATCTTGTTCCTGTGCTGCATGACCTCAAATGGTCGAGTCAACTGAGGCTGTACTGGATCCAAACAAGACCATAACCCCTGTGATCGAAGAAGCCATGTCATACGAGCCTTCCACACATGGTAATTGTGTGGAGTGAGAAGCTCAACAGATGTTGTGTTTGCCATAGTGCCCTGTGCTCTGACTAATTTTTTTTTATTATGTTTTCTTTCAGAACTAGATAGAAGATGCAAAAGGGGTTTTTGTTTTATGTGATATAGTGTTTTGATATTCTAAGATAAATGATAGAAAAGAAAGAAATAACACCCCCCACAATTGATAAAACCCAATTCCTAGTACAATATTGAAAGCATGAATAGACAGAAAGAGCTAGAATGATTCAAATTAAAACTTGTGTACCTGGTAAAAAATTTGATGAAATAGGCTAATGATCTAGATAGAGCATTCCAATACCTTTCCAACGCCTATTCATTTGCTCAAAATAGAGATTGGATGCACTAGATACAGCTCCCCGAGTGTAGAAAAGAACCTATGACTTTGAAGCTAAAAAATAGCATCAAAATGACTGATTCAAAAACTCAAACCTCTAGAATCACGTAGAGCTCAGAAAGAGCTTTCCGGTGATATCTCGTTTGGCAATTTTTGACCTTGTATGCTCAAGTTCTGAGCAAAAAATGAACAAGTACTTTGAAAAGGAGCTCGCTAGAAAAAACCAGTCATGGCAAAAAATTTGATGGCTGTTTGCCCATCACATGACACTTTGATGATGTCATCACTGACTGGGCACTGATGTGGTGGTTGATTGGGTGCTGACGTCACTAGTTGACTGTGCGCTGATGTGGCAGCTGACTGGTTGTTGATTGGGTGTTGATGTGGCACCTCAAAATGCGTGCCCAAAATTGCAAAAAAAATTTTGCATGTGCAAATTGCCAAAAATTTTGTTAAATTTGGCGGATCTCCAAAAATCATGCCAAAAGAAGCAGATCTCACCAAAATACCACCAAATGTGGCGGAGGAAAAAAAACAAATTTTTTTAATTAAAAAAATGCCAAAAAAGGCATGCATACCCCTCTGTGTGTGCAGGCATACCCTATTGACGCAGGCTATACAACCTACCTGCGCAGGCATACTAGCCCCAACAAAAGGTCAAATCAACTTTTTAAAGTTGATAAAAACTTTTTTCAATGCATGAAACAACTTTTTTAAAAAGTTGTAATAAAATTTGCAAATTAACATTTTTTTAAATTTTTATGCAAATTTATTTAAAATAATAAAAAATGTTTGCATGTTTTTCAAAAACATTTACCTCGAAATGTGTGCTAATGGTCCAAGGGTTAAATTTTTTTACAGATTGCTCCGGTAATCAAAATAGGTCAAATTTTATATCAAAATTCACCGGATCTATTCTCTGAATCTATTGGTGAGGTCTATTTTTGCCCAAGATGCCTCCAACAAAAATGTATCCCCAGATCCAACCAAATTTTTTTTTGAAAGATCAAACCCTTGAAGCTCAAGAAAATTTTTCAAATCAAAAACAAGCAGCCACAGATCTGAGCTCTGATACCATGAAAGAATTGATCAAACTCAATTCTACACAACCCAAGAAACTCTGTTTGCCAATAACCTGTTACAAGAGAAGAAAAAATGGAGACAGAAGAATAGTGCTCTCAAATGTGAAAAATGCATAAGAGATAATGAAAAAGTACATTGCTCAACCTTATTAAAGGTGAGATAGAAACCCTAAAGGAAAAAGCTAGGTTGCACATTATTAATTAATAATTAATTAATAATGCACCTAAATGAAGCTTAAGTAACTAGAGTAATAGAAACTTATATAATTAAATCAATATGATTTAATTAATAAGCATAAATGAATAATACTCTAACAAAATCTTTAAATACAAGCTTACAAACTGTAGAAAAGGAAATCACTGTAAAAGTAGTCAACTCACAGAAAAGAGAATATTTTTGAGTTGAGTGGGGAACCCTCAAAACCTTACGATTTTTTTACAGGGAGAAAAACCACTCCAGTAGAACCTGTAAAATTTATTGAGCAATAACCCACCTTTTACAACAGTAGCTACAACTGCTTGGGCTATATCCCTTCATTTCTCTTTTACAAATGTATTTCAATCAAAACTATTTATATACATAACTATCTGCTGCAGACATTGCATACACCTTATGTATATAAACCTTTGTAAGATCTTTCTTTCAATACTTTTATTAATTTCATATACAAGAGAAAACCCTCTTTTTCAATCTTATATTTTCACAGGGATCTTCCTTTTAAATAGAACCATACAAAATAAGCTTTCATATGAACAGTTACAACTATCAATGAAACTGATTTCAATATCAGTTTTGAAAATAAATTAATTTTTGATAACCAAAAAATATTTTCAATAAAACCTTCTGAACTTTTCGAATCGGTAAAGTCTGAGACAGTTTAAGAAACTAAATTTCCTCAACTGTCAGTGTAACTAATAACAACAACCATATGACAAATAAATTGCAAATACTGCAGAGAAGAACTAAGTGAAACATTCTCCTTCAACTTTTGAATACCGAGAAGGAAATCATTGAAACAAAGAAGGATCTATAAACAAATCTTCTCGAAACCAAAAATTGATTTCCTCAACACAAAATTTCCTCAACAGAAAGCATTAACTACCAGAGAAAAACTAGCAACCTTGGTGAGTCCAAAACATACCTATAGCATGAGAACACATGACTTCGACATTCTTGCCAAAGAAAATAGCCAATGATGCCAAAAAGAAATCTGATAGACTCAAAGAACATGTGTTGCCAGTGAGAGACCGTATAAAACATTTCAAAACACAACAAAGAGCATGTATTAGTCAAAATAGTTTGAAGAATATACAGTAAGAAATAATTCATAAAAGAACTTGTACTATGTTGCCAAAAAACCATAAGTATTACTGAAATAAAAATGATATCAACCTGTTCTGTGCATGCAAGAGAGCAACATACTAAAAACCCAAAAGCTAAAGCCAAATTCATGTTACAGAAAGAGAAAAATTTCATCCATGGTGGTGCCCTCAGTTAGGGATTGAATAAACTTGCATACACCTTATGTATATAAACCTTTGTAAGATCTTTCTTTCAATACTTTTATTAATTTCATATACAAGAGAAAACCCTCTTTTTCAATCTTATATTTTCATAGGGATCTTCCTTTTAAATAGAACCATACAAAATAAGCTTTCATATGAACAGTTACAACTATCAATGAAATTGATTTCAATATCAGTTTTGAAAATAAATTAATTTTTGACAACCAAAAAATCTTTTCAATAAAACCTTCTGAACTTTTTGAATCCGTAAAGTCTGAGATAGTTTAAGAAATTGAATTTTTGCAACTGTCAGTGTAACTAATAACAACAACCATATGACAAATAAATTGCAAATACTACAGAGAAGAACTAAGTGAAACATTCTCCTTCAACTTTTGAATACCGAGAAGGAAATCATTGAAACAGAGAAGGATCTATAAATAAATCTTCTCGAAACCAAAAATTGATTTCCTCAACACAAAATTTCCTCAACAGAAAGCATCATCTGCCAGAGAAAAACTAGCAACCTTGGCGAGTCCAAAACATACCTATAGCATGAGAACACATGACTTCAACATTCTTGCCAAAGAAAACAACCATGATGCCAAAAAGAAATCTCATAGAATCAAAGAACGTGTGTTGCCAGTGAGAGACCGCATAAAACATTTCAAAACACAACAAAGAGCATGTATTAGTCAAAATAGTTTGAAGAATATATAGTAAGAAATAATTCATAAAAGAAATTCTACTGTGTTGCTAAAAAACCATAAGTATTATTGAAATAAAAATGATATCAACCTGTTTCATGCATGCAGGAGAACAACATACTGAAAACCCAAAAGCTAAAGCCAAATACATGTTATAGAAAGAGAAAAATTTCATCCATGGCAATGCCCTCAGTTAGGGATTGAATAAATGAAATTAACTCATTCGAAAGCAAGACTTTTAACCAAAAACATAATCATGTTTCAAATCCACCACACAAGCTAAACACGTGGCTCAACACAAACCAAGTGTCATCAACTTGGAGTCAACAAAAACCATGATGCAGACCCAAGGTAAATTTATGCCCACTTGACTGTAGGACAAGTGTACAACCACCTCAACAGTGTAGCTTTCATTTACAACATCCTCATTTATGGCCACTGCAAGTGGTATTTTTTATGAAGGAAAAATAAGGAGCCAACAACTCATACCCACAAAAAATTACTATTGGAAACAAAGAAACTAGAACCACTCCAAAACTTGGAACCCCTCACAAATGTCCTTGAATTCCCTTTTATAGAAGGGAGAAAACAAGCTTTAGGATATAAAACACCTATCACCAGCTCATTGGACTGCATGACACAAAATTACAAAACACCTCACTAGAAAAGACAAATTTTTTTGTCTCTATCGAAACACTCCTTATGATCCCATCTTGCTATCAACAAATTTTTTTTGATCTTCTCAATAATTTGTCTTTATAAGAATATTTCTAGAAAGGTATGTCACTCGCTAACACACCAACTGAAAAAGGAGAAAACCATAGTGTCTCCTTTGGGAGTAACAAACACTAGAGTCATGCCAATATCACTCATTGGTAGGTGCAACACATGAGAACCAAAAATAGAATGACCTAAGAGAACCTCCTCCAAATACATCCTGGGATTTCTAAAAACCTACACAAAAAGAGAGATTCAAGATCTCAAGGTCTCTTCATCCTCTTCATCAGCCAAACAATTTGTGTATTACAACCAAAAGGAGATAAAAGAGCATACACCTTGTAGATTTTGAGTTTGTAGCACAATTTAGCTTTTAATGTCCCTTTGGCTACCAACCCTCTTTTTAATGTCCCTTTGGCTACTGCATGTATCACCTCCTGCAACTAATCCCAAAATTCCTCCTGCATCTATATCCAGAGATACTCCTTATCCCCAACAATATCCATTTTCAGCTAGTACTTGAAAAAGTGAACCATGGAAATGTTATATAAAACATCCAAATCTCAATACACTCTAATCACAGACGTACTTGATAATGATGAACTACAACTGATTGAGAACTTCATTAAAGAACTACAAGTGATTAGAGATCACCTAACACTGAAGTGTTATGTAAGATAATTAAATCAGTTTTATGTTGTCATTGATGTCAATTAGTTTTGATAGTACTTATCATGGTAGTTACAAATATCTAACACATCTGTAGAAGAGAAGAGAAAGATGAACAACCAAGATATCTACATTGAGGAAGATGGATAGGATAGATGAGGATAAGGAATACTTTTGGTAACTTATTGATGAGTCTATGACTTCATATTGTTGACTTGATTATGTTACATTAATCTATTATGAAGTTGGAAGCAATTTGTTACAAAGCAGTGTGGTCAGTTAATGAATCATTCTAGTATACATTGAGTAGTGTAGTGTATACCAAGCACAGTATAAACTAAGCTTGTGTTCACCAATGCATTCCTTTACTAACCGAGTATGGACAAAAGAACTAAATGATCAGTTTAGCCAATGGAAGTTGATGAGCTGTAAAGTGTATGACTACAAGGCTGGAGATAAATTTTGTTACGAAGATCAACGACTGACAAAATTCAAGAAAGATCTAAAGGATGGAAACAAAACGTGTTATTGACACATCAGCCAAGGAAGGTTTAAGCGGCAAAATGAACGAAGGAGAATAAGTGGAAAAATTTGATGGATGAGAAGAAAATGGTTTACATGTCTATTTAAGAGACTAGGGTTTCATTATGAAACTTATGTCAGAAGAAGGAGATTGCATAATTATTGCATGAATAGAGCTTCATGCATGCCTGATCAGTCTGGTTAAGGAGAACTGAACTATAGAGATTACCGAGTGTTAGAAAGCTATAACTGAGAGACAATAAGTCATTGATTATTGTTGAAACAGATTTGATATATTGATAAGAGGATTTGAATGAGCATAATATAGATTTGAACATCTACAATAGAAGTTGTATTGTAATCAGATCACCTACTGTTACAATTTAACCATTGTAATCAGATAAATCTCTTAACTGAGTGGACTTGAAAGTCTTGTAATGTCATTCATAGAGTGTACATTTTTTATCCTGTCAACCCCATAGTGAATGTTGGTTGGATGATAATGGTTAGTGTTAAATCCTCTAATAAGGTCACACCTTACATTCTATTTTGTAACCTTTAACAGGGTTGGGTCTTCACTGACCTCACTTCAAAAGAGTGAACAATTTTTGGGTTGCCGGTTCCAGGTAGTTTTTCCCTTAATAGGGTTTCCACATTAAATATCTTATGTTATGTGTTCATTGTGGTGATTTTTTGATTGTCATACTTTACATATTGCATATTGGATTTGATCGGTAATCACTATAAGTTATTAACTGGTAATCGGTAAAAGCACAGATAGTTTACTATCTTATGTTACCGAGTTGCAGAAGTTTGTGTAAATTATTTTTGGATATACATTTTGTATTTGGGACTGTGGATAATTGATTCACCCCCCTCTCAATTATTCTAACAGATAATGTCCCATGGATGTTTGAAGAGTTGTTTGTGTGCAGAAGTAAACCAACATAGTAGCACCAGAACCGGCTATTGTTCCTTTGAAGCATCAAGATCTTATGAATTTTCAAACTACAAGAGATTTTTTGATCCATGTGCATATCTTATCAAAATATTCATTTACAGATGTCCCTTCACAACCTTGTCTATTTTCTACCAACCTACTCTGAAGGGCGCAATCAAAACAACAAAAGAGCCAACACTTCATATTTTTGTCATTATCATTGAGATGAAAACTAGTTGTTAATGTCATCGAAGTACACCTTCCCAGCTTCTGACTGACACAATCAAATATACAAAACCACCAAACTTCCCTTCGCCAACTTGCCAATATTTCATGTTACATTTACTAACTGTCTTGACGTAGTGATCATTATCATCTCGACACCAACATTCACTTCCGACATAAAATGACCACCAAAACTTGGAAAATAACTACTAACCACATCACTAATCACCAACAATCCATGTGAGCTATCAACCAATGTGATTTGTGGGTCCCACTACCCACCACATGGTAGCCCCCAATTTGTCTATATATCTAGCTATGCACCACCTAAGCATCCTGATCATCACCACATCATCCTACTCTAACAGTTGGTCCTACCATGTGTCACAACATTTTGATCCTATGTAGTTTCTCTCTCCTTTCCATCCTGATTGTGAGATCATAGGCACTTGCCACATATCTCAAAACTTGTGCCAAGTAGCACATTATGATTCACCCTTTATTTACCATGTGTCACCCTTTCATGATCCTATGCTAACATCTCCCTTGAACCTACTAGTATGGAAAGATCACAAAAATTTCCCATCTATCCTCCTTGGACCCACCATCCATTTCAACCACATGTGCCACGTGTCAGCCCATCACAATCCCGCCATCTAACTTAGCCTCTGCACTTGGATTACGGGATCGTGGGATAACGCCACGTGTCATCCTAGACCCACACTATGCTTTCTTCTATGTTCTACAAGGATCTTCCTGATTTATCCCTGGATCACCAACTCATCTTTCCACATCATATAAATCATTGTCATGTTGGCCCAATTAGTCAAAATGTACTAAGTCACCTCCAAGTCATCTCAGCAAGTCGGGTTACCCCAAGTGCATGTATTCCTCCTTGCAAAAATGTGTGATGCCTTAATGATGACTTACCATTTGAGCATGACAACATAAAAATACCTTTGAATTCCCCCACCTATTGAATGTGGGATAAAACCCTAACTTCCCTTTTGTTGGAAAACCATGACCTGCACATTTCTGGGCACCTGCAAATGTGAAAACCTTGCAAAAATAAAAATGACCATTGTCGCCCCTCTTCCATTCAAAATGTCACCACAATTTACTGATTTCACCTTCTTGAAATCAAAAAACAAATAACCCCACCCCCACCCCCCCCGCGTTTGTGCCTCTAGCTGCACTTTCATGGAAGTGTGAATGCCAAAACAAGGCACTCACTAAGTGCACAAAGGACACCTTCATAAAATTTTCATAGTGGTAATCTTAGGAGTACCAATAGTGGCTCCATCTAAGGATTTATGCCTCTTGTAGGCATAACAAGATCTCAGATCTCTGGGTACAACAAACCACACCATCTTTCACTGAGCTTATTCTTCTACAAACAAAAATCAGACTTAATTTTCATTTGGCGGCCCTGCTGGACACCAAAAAGGAGACACTGATACTTCCCTTTATCAAAAGTTTGATTCTCATCAACATATGTGACCAGCACTCTAAAAACACCATTACATACCCATTGTCCATATACATATGCATACATGGGTTGAAAAGTAGTTTTATGTATAAAACTTCCCATGTCCTTCCAATCACACCCCACATAGTCATACTTAAGAAAGTATACATAACTGTTTATCAAATCTTGAGGTGGAAAGGAAATGAAACATTCATCAAGTAATGCATCAACATATAACAAACAATAATCACCATTCATTACCACATACTCATTTGACTGAAAAGAAATTAAAACCTCTGATTAAACTTCATGCATACCTTCAACTTCGCATGCTAGTTAAACCAACAAGATATTTAGTTCCTTGATGACTTCCTCATACAATAGATTAGAAACCAAATGAAAACTTCCCTCATAAACATTGTGAAAAAGGACAGGTTGATCTATATCATCATGTTCATCAAATAATACATTAACATCTTCATTAAACCTATAGTCCATATCAATGTTATAATCCTCTCCATCATAAGAAGAAATATCTGAATCTGAACATGAACACTCTCCAACACTAAAATCCTCATGACATGAAGGCTCATTGTCATGATCGTCACTTTCTTCTTCAGCAAAGTCACCACATGAGGATGATTCATATAAGAGTGAATTGACATCATCAACACTCTGAATACTTGCATCATCATTATCTAATGCATAGACTTATTCATCTTCTTCATACAAGATACATGACCCTTCTAAAACATAGAACATCTGATCAACATCACATGTAGCCTCCATAATGGAACTATTGCATATTTCTAATGCATGGGAAGGTGATTGAGACATTTAATATTTTTAATCACTATGTTATTGAATGGGCACTCATACTATTGTCATCTATGTATCTTCATTGATGTCAACATATGTTTCTGTGAGGAAAATAGAATGGTTATCAGAGTGTACAGACACTGTACAAATGTTTTAGATGTTGTGAAGACATATGAGAGTTTAGGAGGGTGTTGTGAACTTATATCCAATATCACATCATGTAATGTTTCATATTGGATGAGTTATAGATGTTTTGGTGAAGACAGGTCACTAGACTATAACAGTGAGAAATGCCAGAGTTAGTCTCTGTGTTTCTGGTATATCTTCCAGATGATATGCATTCAAGGTATGTGAGCTTGAGGTATGAAAAAAATGATACTGAAGGATGTTCATTGGTCATTGAAAGGTACAAAATGCTTGGTGATGTCATTTGTGGCGTGTGTTCTAGAGAAACTTATTTGGAAGCTGACTTGGGAGATGTAACATGTGTTATGCTTGGTGAACATGAATAAAGGATATCAGTCCTTAATTGTTGTAAAATAATAATTGTATACTTGTTTTAGATACCATGTGTATCTTAGCAAGGGTTTATGTAATTGTTTGTAATTAACAAAGCCTCATGGGCTAACCTATTCATGAGAATTGTAATAAGGTATAAATGAAAGGTCTTTTCTTTGGAAAATATACGGATGTGAAGAAGGTGATATAGAGAGGTTTTAAAAGTTGTGAGCTTGAGTCTGTTGTATGTAGAGTAGAGGTTTGTTGGTGGACTTCATTGGAACTGATCAAGCAAAGATAGTTGTTGCCATAATAGTTCAAAAGATTGTGTATTTCTTCATATACACTTGTTGTCAGGAATGGGAACACTGAGAGGGGGGGGGGGGGGTGAATCAGTGTTCACTATATTTTATCCATTCACTTAATCTTTAAACTAAACTTAAATACTTAAGTACTGATTATATATTGATGGTCTCTAACTCTTTGGCAACCATAGTGGGTACTTGTGATGTAGGCGCAGTAGATGGATACATGTGCCTATTCATAAAGACCTTCTCAAAGGCTTTCTCTATTTCCTTTGCAACTAATTCATAGTTCTTGTCCATTATGTGTAGGGTCCTTTACTTAGTTCTAAGATGTGGCTTCACAAAGTCTAACAACAAGGATTTCTCTTCTAGAGAACATACAGGAAGGGTTTCATCGAGAATCTTTTCTCTTATCCTTAGATCCTCTTCAATAGCTTATCTCTTTTGGAATTCCAAGATGTTCCATACATTATTAGGGATCATAGTCTTTAGTTCTAAGATTGTCTTCTTAAACTTAAACACATGTTTGAAAATCATTCCATGTATCTCTGATTTGTCAATCTCACTATATTTTTCATAGAACTTTCCTACTTGATCAAATCTCCCTTCATCAATGATTCTTGTGCTTAACACACTCAGACTAGGTTGGAAACTTACTTCAAGAGGAGCTTGAGTGTTCCTTCCATTTCTTGTTACTCGTGAGGATGGATGACCAATGCTAATTTATTTCTTCCTCTTAGGCATTGCCTTATACTTAGGAGGAGGAGTAAGGTCAATGGTTTCCTTGGGCATAGAAGGAATAACATCATATTTCTCAACTTTTACCTTCTTCAACTTAGGGTCATCATATTCTGACTTTGCTATTGTTGCGCTCTCAATTTCCAAATAAATTTTCTCTTCCCTTGCTTTGTCTAGGTCTACTTGAGACACTCCATGAATTCTCAAGATCTCTAAGGTAACCTTGGCAACCTTTCTTTTAGTTGCTGCATTGTTCAAGACTGCATCAACTTCTTTTGTTTTCTCTTCATAGGTTCCCCATCTTGGCTCATTAGGGTCTTTAGGGGCTAAAAGAAATACTTGTGCATATGCTTCTAAGACTTGTTCATAAACTTTATATCCAAGTTGATGAATCCACTTTGTCGTAGGTTTAACGGCCTCCATGCAAGTTGTGTCAGTCTCAACCATAAAACAAATAGTATCCTTGTACTTTTCAACTATCTTCTCTAGAATTTTGAATCTCATTTGCATCTTAGCCCTGAATGTCTTTAACTCCAATGTCATGTAATCTCTTAGAGTGCTCTCTATATATGCCTTGAAGGATATCTGTGGCATGGTGCGAATAGTCTTGTGAAGGTATAAATCTAACACCTTTCCAACAATATGGAAGTACATATAAATTATCAAAGACCCAAATTTGAATATCTTGGTCTTATCATGCTTGATTGCCTTAATGTTATCAATTAGTTGTGCACGTAGGATCTTGCACAAGTTAAACTCTCCATTTTCTTTTACAAGTCTTATAGTTGCAAGAATTGTGGCTGCAGACACACTGTTCACCCTTCTAGTGTGTTGGAACCTATAACCTAGTATCATGGACATCAATTTGATGTCATCTTGCTCAATAGGTTATATGGTCATTCTATGCCTATCACTTCTTGACTTGTAGGTTTTCTCAACAAGTTTCCTAACATCTTTTCTGGCTAGAAGAACGATGCCTATTTTTGACAGGCCTGTTATCTCATGAATTAGGTCACCGGTAATTCTAACCAACACTTCACCTATCCAAAATAGGTCATCATGGATCCTTCTATGTAGAATTTTGATCCATTCTAATTCATAGAACTCATATGCCATAGCATACTCCACTATAGGGTGATTATTCCACTGCGCATACTCATCCATGAAGGTTTTGTCTGGTTTCAACATCGTTTCCATGTGCACTCTTAATCTATCCAATCCCATTGATTCTTTCTTATAGTAAATGTATGCCCTAATGTCCTCGACATGCATAATGCCCATAGGCATGTGGGAGAATGCCCCTTCTAGGTCATCAAGTGTTGATTTAAACATATGCCTCTTATATATATATATATATATATATATATATATATATATATATATATATATATATATATATATATATATATATATATATATATATATATATATATATATATATATATATATATATATATATATATATTCTTCTCTACAACATCAAATACTATAGGAGTAGCCATCACTTACTTGTATAATGCTTTCTCAAAGGTTTCCAAGAGATTCTAAATCAGCATGACGAACTAGGGTTTCTGCAACTAATCAAATGCACATCAAGTCACTTGATGAATCAAACTGCAATCCTTCTCAATCAACTACTAGGGCTCTTCTTCTCTCCAATTGCTTTGAATTTGAATGCAATGAGAGATTTACAAACATCTATGTACTTTAAAGTAGAAATCTATCATTAATGCTTGTCACGTAAACCAGGCTATCACTTGAAAATTTCTATCTTTCATTCTATGAATAATCAACAAGTGCGCTCTTTCACCTAGGTTCTACTAGTATCCAAAAGGATAAATCCAAAGGTGCATACTCTGAGAGTGAGTATACCAGTTGCGCAGGGGTTTAGAGCTAAATTAGCTCCCCCTATGACCCTAAGGGCCATTCATCTAGATGTAGAGGGTGCGTCCACTTTGGATGCATCCAATACATTCTCATCAACCTTGTCCTTCTTTGCTTCTAACCAAATCAAGCTCGCATCTTCTAAAGCTTTCACAAAATTGACTTCTCCTTTGGGATCCAAAACTGGTTCTTCAAGATTTTTAGGGGTTTCTTGACCTTGCGTCCTTATCTACAAAACTTTGAGATGTGTCCAACCTTGTTACAAGAGTGACAAATGGCTGGAGGCCTTATATTCCTTGGTGCATTGACATGAGTCACCATTTTACATTGTCTAGCTGAGTGACCATTATAGTTACATATCTAACATGTAACATTCTAAGAACTTGTTACATTTGGCTGATTCTGATTTCTTTGATTGTGTTGAGTCCTATTCTTTTGACTATTCTTGCAATTCATAGGTCTATGACCAAATTTATTGCATGAATAACAGTAACCATTGAAAACTTACCTCTGTATAGTTCCTTGCTATATGTCCACGCTTGTTACATGCATAACAAGTGTGGTCTACTAGCTTGCACTCATTCTTAGGTGGTTCAATATGATCCTTAGTCTAACTTCCAGTCTCCTTAGCATCTAAGGTGCCTTTTGGTGCTTTTATTCTTGCTCGCATGTTGTCAATCTGATTTTTTATTTCATTGTATCCAATGCAACTAGTATCTCCTTTAGCTCTTCTTGCATACAACTGAGATTCTATCAAATCAGAATTGGAGTGTAATTTATCAATGTGATTCTTAGCCTCTTTCAATTCAGATTTGAAGCTTTCTTTGTTGTTCCTTAGCTCCAAGATTTCCATGTTTATCTACCTCAATTCTTCATTCAGTTGAAGGTTTTCTTTGATATGTTCTTCATAGACTTCCTGATTGTTAATTAGCTTATCATCAAACTCTTCAAGCTATTATTTCAAGGAAGCATTTTCTTCATTCATCTTCTTGATCATTATCCCTAATTCACTGGTAGAACATTCTTTCAAATCCTTTCTTAGCCTTTTGATGACTATTTGAGCATCACTGAGTTTTTCCTTTAGTTCTTCAATTTCTTTTTGGGATCTATCCAGATCTTCAAGAGCAACATCTAGATTTCTTTTTAGATGTTTCATTTATGCTTTGTTTGTGATCTCCACAAGTGGTTAAATTTCTTTTTGGAGGACCAAATCTCTGATACCAATTGTTAGGAATGGGAACACTGAGAGGGGGGGGGGGGGGGTGAATCAGTGTTCATTGTATTTTATCTTTTCACTTAATCTTTAAATTGAACTTAAATACTTAAGTACTGAAATGAACATCTACATAAATATGAAATCAACACATAACACCAATACGGTTACAAGGAAACCAAAATAGGTAAAAAGCCCGGTGGGAATTGACACCCACTAATATTCTGTACTAGTGTTTTATGATCCTTGTTAGAAGATCCTTAACCCTGTTAAGAGTTGCTTTATAATGTATTAAGTATAGTAGACCTTGTCAAGGGTTGGACCCTGTTAGGAGTCTTTTACAATAAACCCTGTTAGTGGTGTGGGCACACTTTCCTAGAGCTCACTGCTCAAGTGGTGAAGGCTACAACCTTCTGATCTTAGATACACACTATATCTGCAAGATGAACTATTACTGTGACACTGCTTGTCTATTCAGTTCCTTTGATGCACTAATGCTTTGACCTCTTGCAAAGATCTAATGAATCTTATAGACTCTTTACACACTTCTTCTCTGCTTATCACAACTCTATATCAACTTCTATACTAATTACAATGGGCACATCTCATATTTCTATGCGCATACAAAACAAATAACTAGGTCGGCCCTTAAACTGATTACATACAACGCTTCCAATTGAATTGGCTCAAGCGTGTTTACAAAAAAACATATTTACATGTTGAAAACCTAATTACAATAGGTGCATAGCCTTTAAAACATTAGAATATAACTGCAAATCAAAATGCTAACAGTTGGTTACTTACTTTGTTCTTCTCTGGCACACAGTGGCTGTGTAACTTCAACTGTCTGTAACTTTGTCATACTTTCATATCTGATCATGTGCTCATAGACTAAGCATTAATATAGTCTAACCAACTTATCTTCTAGGATGCATAATATAACTCAGTCATACGCATGTGCGCTAATGCTCTAAGCTTCGGTACTCTGTACATTGTCCAGTCTTCAACACATAACTGATTTATGATCTTCTCATCAAGTGCGCTGACTCCAAACTATTATATGAATTTGTTTCCATAATGAAAACACTATACTAAGTCATATACACTAGTATAGCCAACTTTCCAACAATCTCCCCCTTTGTCATTGATGGCAATAAAGGAATATGGCCAAGTTGCTAGTTGTTCCTTAATACAAACAACTTTTATCTTATATCTCCCTATACATATCTTTATATCTTGTATCTCCTTTTATATATCTATAACCATATTCTTTGCATACTCCCCCTTTGACATAAATGACAAAGGTGTATCAAAACTGTATCTACAAATACTTACTGTGATAGAACATCTGGATATGCTATCTGCAGGTTTTGGATCTCCTTCTTCCAAAATGTGATTAGTGAATTTACAATCTATAGATGGGTGCATAATGCATACTGTAGCTTCTCCATCTTCTCCAAATCTATGCTAGGACCTTGATCATATGTCACCATGGTGGCATTTATCTCCTTGATATTTTGATTAAGTATGTCTAATGAGGGTGCAAGAGCATTCCTTAGCTAAGTCTACCTAGCCCTTATCTTAGACATCTCATTTTCTGCCTACTCAATCTTATCTATCTGTCCTTGTAGACATTATTGCACATGTTCATATCAACTGATGGATCTTCCACTGATTTCCTTATGCTGTCTATCATAGCTTCAACCTCTTGTATCTTTTTGTACAAATCACTAGTCAGCTTGTCTTGGTTCATACAATCAACAATAATCCTTCTGCCCTTTGCTACAAACTCCTTCAAGGATGCTTGACTAGTCTTTAGTGAGCTCAGATCAAGTGCATAGTTGCTAACCAATTCACTGAGTGCATAGGATACAAGGAGTGGATTTCTCATCACTTGTTTCTCCTCAGCTTTCTCCATAGCTAAGATGCTGAACTTTATTAGGTCTTCTTCTCCCCATGAATCCAAACTATTTGTGTCAGGTGTCAAACTTGACAACAATGTTGCTGAGGGAGTGATAGGAGTGCTATCCATCACTTCTTGTTTTACCTTGATCACTTCAACTGATGGTTCATCTTTTTGCTCACTTCCTTTTACCTCTTCTTCTCCCTTTTTTTTTCAGCTTCTTTTTCTTTTTCTTCTTCATTTTCATATGTTATATCCTAAATCAATACTTCTTGTTTATTGGGAGGAGTGTTACTACATAAGTTCTCAGCCTCTTGAGTTCTTACAAATGCCTCTTCAAACTTTTCCAAATCCATATCTATGGCCGCCATAGTAAATTTTACATTGTCAATGAAGATTGAATCATCCTTAGGTGTCTTTGTCATGGGCATAGTCTTCTCTGCCTCTGTGGATGTATCAACTGCATGCGCTGAATCCTGTGGACTTGTAGATTGTACATTGATGGTCTCTGACTCTTTGGAAACCATAGTGGGTACTTGTGCTTTAGGCATAGTAGATGGATAAATGTTCCTATTCATAAAGACCTTCTCAAAGGCTTTCTCTATTTCCTTTGCAACTAATTCATAGTTCTTGTCCATTATGTGCAGGGTCTTTGACTTATTTCTAAGATGTGGCTTCACCAAGTCTAACAACAAGGATTTCTCCTCTAGAGTACATACAGGAAGGGTTTCATCTAGAATATTTTCTCTTATCCTTAGATCCTCTTCAATAGCCTATGTCTTTTGGAATTCTAAGATATTCCATACATTATGAGGGATCATAGTCTTTAGTTCTAAGACTGTCTTCTTAAACTTCAACATGTATTTGACAATCATTCCATGTATCTTTGATTTGTCAATCTCACTGTATTTTTCATAGAACTTTCCTACTTGATCAATTCTCCCTTCATCAATGATTCTTGTGCTTAATACACTTAGACTAGGTTTGAAACTTACTTCAGGAGGAGCTTGAGTGTTCCTTTTGTTTCTTGTTACTCGTGAGGATGGATGACCAATGGTAATTTCTTTCTTCCTCTTAGGAATTGCCTTATACTTGTAATACCCCAAAAATGGGCTATAGGTTCATTAACCTCCTATATTGACACATCGAACAAAATCAACATCAAAGTCCTAACCAAAGGCACATATACACATCATCGAATCCTAATTGATTATCTTAAATTTTGCATCGGGGAATATTCCTAGCAATATTCCTAATTATCTTAATTATCTTTAATTTAATGATTATTTGGCAATAAATCACATTTATCCTAAGTTTGATTAATTGAATATTTTCATATTTAATTAATTGGATTTAATCTTGCCACTTAATTGTGTAATTAAATTTAATTCTATCTATTATTAATTATATTATTTAATTTTGACAATAAATCCAATATCTTATGAATAATTGATTAAATTTTTATTTAATTAATTAAAGCAAGTTGTCATTATTTAATAATATAGTTTTTAATAAAAGTTTGATTAAATAATTGATTAACCCATAAATCAATTATTTATTTTCAAAAATCAGTTAAGTTGAGCATAAATCACTTTATTTATTTAATTAATTCATAATTATTATGCACATTCAAAAGAAACAGTTAAACTCCAAATTAGAAAATCAATGCAAAGTGTTGACTTTTTAGAACTCAACATCCTTTTGGAGTTCAAAAAGCTGATCTAAACTCTAATTTGAGTTAAAAAGCTATTTTTGCATGATTTGCATGTTTTTGTGAATTAAATTATCTTTATTATCAGATAACTCAAAAATCAAGCTGAGTTAATCTGAGTGATTTATGGCTTTCTTCCATGCACCTCCAAAGCCCTGGATTTCTATAAAAACAAGGCTCAACTCTTCATAATTCATCTCTCAAATTTGCATCCATAGGATCTCATATTTTTGCATCCTTGTGTTGTCGAATTGGAGGACAAAGAATCAAAGCTTATTGCGAATCAAGGCTATTGTGAGATCAATTTCATTTGCATTCATATCATATTAGTTTTCATTTGTTAGATCATTTAGCATATCATTTATCATTCTTATTGCATAGAAAATATAAAAAATATAGATTAATTGCATTCATATTTCATATCAGTTTGCATCCAAATCATTCATTTAGGTGTCATCTAGGTCACTGATCTCGATAACAATCTGAGAACATCAATCTCGCACCTACTAGAAGGTAGTAAATCACTTGGTTAAATTAGATTTTAATTTTGCACAATTTTGATTATAGCTAACCTCTAATGTTTTACTGAAGTGTTGTGTCTACAGATTAGGTACAATTTTCACACACACATTTCTAGCGCCCATAATGGGGACCTGAAACGGGTTTCCAATTCAATTCTATCAATTTCTATCTTTTTCTCCTCAGTTTCTGTGCAAAAATATGATTTTTATTTTTTGTTTGTACAATCTTCGTACGAGTTTCTGAAAAAAGTCCTATGAGTTTGAACCCACTGTCATATGAAAGTTGACCGAGTATGATTTCATTAGGCACCCACTATCATTTGGAAGTTGGATTATCATTTCATCAGATACCCAGTGTCGTACGAGTTTCTAGACTGTCATCTGGGAGCATACCGACTGTCGTACAAGTTTCTTACTGTCGTCTGGTAATAGACCCACTATCGTACAAGTTTAGGCATTAGATTTCAATTGTCATTTCATTTTTGTAGGCAGTTTGTCAGATTTGATTTTCAGATTTTGACTAATAGCTAATCTTAACAGTTGGAATTCTTTATTTTTGATTGACTCTTGCTAGTTTTGATTGGAAAAAGTGTAAAGTTTGCTAGAATCAGGTAAAAATCTACTAAGCGCGTTGCGAGGATCTCAAGTATTCCACTTGTGCTGATAATATTTCAATTTGGGGCTTAAAATAAATCTCTCGTGTGTCTAGCTTGGGTGATTCTTTTCATGCTTTTGTTTTACACACTTGCATAATTGATACTAGGTTGTGACCCCTTAAGGATTCATTAAGTAGTCTCAAATACTTGTTATTGATCTTGATTGCTATCTTGGGTTATTGGACTTGCTAATCCGCTGGCCCCTCATTCTGCCCCGTGGTTGCAATCTCAGCGCCATAAAGGGGAGGGGTCTACAAGAGAGAAGCGTTAATTGTTCCACTTGGCAACCCATTTATGCTTTTAGGAACTCACTTGTTTTCTAAGTTGGGGACTCATTTTCAGCTTGTGTGAGGTGTTAAGTGTTCCACCTTGTGGACTCATCTCATATTCACTCTAAGTGTTAAGTGTTCCTCTTTTTTCTTTTTGGGTAATTTTGGTAGATTTGCTTTTGGAAACATACATCTGTGCTCACATAGTAATTAGGCCCTATGAACACTTCATGATTCTTGAGAGATTGGATTCCCAGCGAAATCCTTCTTGACGATAGAATCCTTGTAGGTAGGGAGGATACTTAGTGCATTTCACATTCAACTTGGTTAGTGTGTCTTCTCTTATTGATCGATACATTCTCTCCCAGGAGAGGTTGATAGATCACGTGGGGTTGACATCACGAGATTTGGTGAATCAAAATTGGTTAGTGTGCCTTCTCTTATTGATTGATACATTCTCTACCTGGAGAGGTTGATAGATCACGTGGATTTGACATCATAGACCTTGGTGAAGCAAAACTTTGTCTTAGCGTGTCGGATTAATCTGCTTGCTTTGTTTGGGTTAAAAGTGAAAAGGTGTCAAAAACCTTAGATCTGGAGCCAAGTCCCCTTGTGGTATACTATTGTGAGTCACCTTTAGAGAGGGTTAACCGTAGTGGATAATCCCTTCATAGGGAAAACTACATTGATGGAACCTCAAGCAGTAATAGCCATTTTCGCTATGGTAGTGACAACCGCTATATAAATGTCCTTGTGGAAGAAATGTCCACAGGTATGGTTCATTGTTGGGTTGTCAGATCTCCCTAGTAGCTCTTGAAGATTAAGTTCTCAGATTGTGTCAAAACCTTGGTGC
The DNA here is from genome assembly GCA_027943335.1 of Chamaecyparis obtusa. Taxonomy (NCBI): domain Eukaryota; kingdom Viridiplantae; phylum Streptophyta; class Pinopsida; order Cupressales; family Cupressaceae; genus Chamaecyparis; species Chamaecyparis obtusa. Next base: position 1,089,250 of record BSBK01004397.1, on the reverse strand, counting down.
GTCGGGATTGGAGTTCACCCCTTTGGATCATAAAAGTTGCAGAGTCAAACCATTACTAAAAACTCTAGCAAGGCCAAATTTTCATTTTATAGGGTATAGGTGCGTTATTGAAAAACATTTTTGGAACATACACAATTAGCACTTCTGAGGATTAGAATGAATAAGTCACTTGATTGTTCATGCGCTAGGTTGCTTTTGCCCTTGTTCATTATTTTCAGACATGCTTGAAATCACATGCTTGCTATTTTGCATGCTTGTTTATCTATCTGGTTATTGAAAATGGACAAATCTGTTACAATCCTCAAATTTGGACATTGAAATTTGCAAACAATCCGAATCTGCAAACTCAAAATTTTGCAAAAATTGACGTAAAATCCTTTCTGGAGTCAAAAATCATTTCAGGAAGTCAAAAGTCATACAAGTTTTTCCAAGTGTCGTTTCATTACAACCCATCTGTCATATGATTGAGTACCCAGTGTCGTACGAGTTTCCATGCCAGCAAATTCTCAAAGTCAAAATCTTGCAACTGTCGTATGAGATTTTCAATTGTCGTTTCATTGATACCCAACTGTCGTATGATAACCAACCCAGTGTCGTACAAGTTTTGATGCCAAAAAATTCTAAGAGTCAAAATCTTGCTTGCAATTATCGTGCAAGTTTTTCAACTATCATTTCATTGCCTACCCACTATTGTACGAGTCTGCAGAGTGTCGTTTGGGAAAATTTAGAAAAAGTGTCAGAAAGTTGTCAGAATTGCCAGATATTTAGCTTTTTCAGCCTAATTTCAAAATTTGTCGAATGAATCACTATGTCAGGAATAGAGTAGTAGCTATTAAGAATCCAATCATTTTCCTAAAGTGTCCTTTTGAATTCGATTCAGCCTTCTATTTAATCGATTTGAGTCTTTATCATGTCGTGTCAAAACCTTGTCATAACTATCAATCTTCAATCAATCATCAAAATGACTAAGTGTTGTGATATCTTGTCCGCTATCTTTTGGGAACCTACCCATACATCCAGGGCACAGTATCCTTCATCCACATCTAATCAAATCTTCAAATCAATCAAACCTTGACAAGGTTGCATCATTTGATCATCTTGATTCAATTCATTCTTCGGTTATCTGGATCTTATTCTTTTGTTTCACTTGAGGTGAATGGTGGAGACTAGAGCTTCCTCTCACAAGAAATATATCACCACTCTCTAAAGTCCAACTCTTGAGTAACTCATCAATTCTAGTCTTTACGAGGACGATGGTCTTGGCAAGTATCGATTGAAATCTGGTTACATACCTCCTCCATCAACTCACGGAGGTACTCAACATACCCCCCATCAATCTAATCTAAGGAGTCCACACTCTCCTACCATGTCTCAAGCAGGGACAAATTTTGGCTCTCAAAGAGCTTAATCTCAACATGGTGTAGATCAGGAATCCACACCTGAAGAAATTGCTCAATATCAAAATGATGATAACTTCAAAGGAATGATGAAGCATTTCTTGAAAGAAGATAGAGAAGCATACTTTTTACAATTAGCTCATCAAGGAGCTAAACTTCCTTCCAACTTTAATGTTGAAGACATCATTACACATGAGGAAGAGAATCCACTCATAGCTATGATGAAGCAGATGCATGCTATACAAGTTGAACTTAACAATCTCAAGAAAGAGAAGGAACCTAAAGAGTTCTCCATGGAGGCTCTATGTCCTTTTCCATTTGACAAAGACTTGTATATGCCACCATTTCCAAAAAGAGTGGAAATGCCAAAGTATGACAAGTGTGATGGACACTCTGATCCTCAAGATCATGTCAAAGAATTTTGTATGCAATCAATGGATTTCATGCATGAACCGACCTATCTAATGCGTCTCTTCCCTCGATCTCTAGGGGGAGCAACCATCCATTGGTTCTCTAGATTGCGTTCTACTATCAAAACTTTTGAGGAGTTGATCAAATTGTTTTATCAACAATACTCCTACAATATTCAGCACCTGGTCACCATGATCAATATCTGTAATCTCAAGCAATATCCAGGGGAACCATTCCTAACATTTCTCAAGAGATGGAGGAAGAAGTTCTTTCTATATGCCAAACCTATTCCAAAAATAGAAAAACTAGAAATCTTCATCAATAACCTTGTTCCAGAAATCAATTATCCTTTACAAATGCAAGATCATACATCTTTTGATAAGATGGTGGATAATGCTATCAAAATCAAAAAAGTGCTTGTAAAGAAAGGAGAAATCACACTTCAAAAAGACAAGTATGAATCTGGATCCAGTTCTAAAGACAAGAAGAAAAATTGGAACAAGAACAAAGGCATCATCACAGATGGCATTGTGGACACTATTCGTGCCCCATCAAAGGCACTCACCTACAATCTCACTCTTGGTACTCAAGCCATTAAAGCTTTAGAGAAAAAGTCTTCTCAACCATCTCAAAGGAAGCTAGAATACAAAAGATGGGATAAACATAAAAAATTTACTCCTCTAGGAGAGTCTTTAGAATCAGCTATGAAAACTCTACTGGCTGATAACATCATCTCTTTACCACCAATCTGACCAAATGATCAGGACCCCAAACTGAAATGGTGGAGAGAAAATGAATTCTATGATTTCCATTAGAGTAAAGGTCACAAAACTAGTGGTTGCTACCACTTGAAGCATACCATTCAAGATCTGATCGATAGTGGAGACATCAAAATTAACAATCCCAAGAGCAATAATGATCATACAACATTCAAAGAACCATTTCTAAAACATGGTCAAGAAGTTTCAACTTCTCAGCCTAATATGGGGGCAAAAGTCAACTATGCCTACCCTGGAAATAATGCTGTCATCAATATGGTTGAACCATGGCTCCCTAAAAGTTGCAATGTCATCACAATTGTACGAAGAGACAGAGATCATTCCTCAGCTAACACAATTACTTGATCACAAGCTCAAATGCATCTAAAAGGACAAATTCCAGATTCATCAAATGTCCCTAAGGTGCCCTTCAATCTTTCATCTGCTTCTAAATAGAAGGCTGCTTCCAAATCTTCCAATCCAAAGGATACAAGGCCTATGTCTTATAGCATTGTTCAACAACTCCAACACACTAATGCAAAAATCTCCATGTTTTAGTTGCTTTGAATATCTCCAGCTCATAGAGCCATTCTTGATAAAGCTTTGCTCGGTTCCAATGTTCCTAATGACCTTGATTTAGATAGGTTCCAAACTATGGTTGGATATCTTACATCTCCGCAATATATCTCCTTTTCAGAGGAAGATGACAACTCCTTGAGTCACCCACATAATCAGCCTTTGCATATAGAAGTCTTGATCTAGAACCGTAGAGTCAAACATGTGTTGATAGATGGGGGCGTTGGCCTAAACATTTGTTCTTACAGCTTGATCACACAATTGGGATTTTCATAATTGGCTATTGATCCTAGAAAGAAAATAACTATCAAGGCCTATGATGAACAAGAAAGATCTTCTAAAGGCACCATTGTCTTACCTATCAGAGTGGGTCCAGCTATCAAAGATACCATCTGTCAAGTGCTTGATCTACCTTTGGCCTACAACATCCTTCTAGGGAGACCATGGATACATGAAATGCAAGCTATTCCTTCTACATACCATCAATGTTTGAAGTTTCCTTATGAAGGAGTAGAGGTTACTATCCCCGCGGATCTGAATACAACTTGCAACACCTTGAAGGAAAGTGCATATAAGCTTGTGCCTAATAATAGAGAATCTCCCATTGAACCAACTAAAGAAGCATCCACATCTAAAATGGAAGATCTTGCCAAAGAGGTTAATATCAAAGAAAATAGTATGGGAGAATATACTATTGAGCTAGTCTTATCTTTGACATCTCTTCCTATCTCGCCTAAGTCTTATGGGCAATCTTTGAAACAATCCAAAATAGACTCTAAAGAACCTCTGAAATCATATAAAAATAATTTTGTAGCAGAACAAGTATCCAAGCAAGATTTTGAAGAGGATGAAGCTGTGCTATCATGGCTCTACAAAGACGAACCTGAATCTCAAGTTGTTCAAACTGGTGACTCTGCAGTATCCAAACTCCCTTCCAAGTCATATGGTCTAGGAGATAAATTAATAGCTAAGATGGGATATTCAAGTCAAGGTCCTCTAAGAGTCAGAGGAAAAGGTCTTGAGGTACCTCTCCCACATACTAGTAGAGAAAATAAAAACAAAGTTGGCTTAGGATTTACGAAGAAACCCTATCACCTCAAAGGTAATTGCTCTCATGTCATAGAGTAGATCACACCAGGGGAACCTCTTCTTAAGAAAGAAGAAACATAACCATCAGATAGTGATTCAGATAGTTCAGAACTCATCCCCTATGAAAAATTGCCTAAAGAGATCAAAGACCTTCTTGATGATAAAGATGATCCTATCAAGAGGATTAATGTAGTAGAAACACAAGAACCTACTATCAATCAAGTGATAGTTGCAACACAAGAACTAGCTAATCTCAAAAATAATCAAGAAGAGGGAAGTGGTAGTGATTCTGAGACAAATTCTCATGAGTATGAATATAAATCAAAATTTGAGGGTAACCCTTCTTGGGGTATTCACCCCGACTTTACTCATGTTCTAAGATTTCCTAGAGATCCTAAATCAGAAGCTAAATCAAATGACTACAAATGGGGAGCCATTCTAGAACCAGATGAAGATGAGCTTATTATAGAGAAACATGTTGATGTTATTCACCAATATGTACCTAATCCCAATGTGAGTCTAGAGAGAAATGATGAACCTATCGAGTCTGATCCACCTATAGCTGAATTCAACTCCCACGATGACATTGAGCCTATTCATGAATTGAATGTCTTAAGTTGTAGTATCACCTTTGAACTTGAGCATCAGGTTAGGAACAATGATGACAAATCCATATCATAAACACTATTTCCCAATCTTTCCCTACTTTGACTATCCAATATCTAGAACTTATTGATCAAACCTCCACAAATCTGAGCTATGGTATTTATACCTTCCCAAATGACTATGCCCTTGCTTGCTACCTCAATGTAGTTAAGCCTATGAGTACTTCCATCAGTGAACCGAGCATCAGCATGACCGTGTCAGACATCAAATATCTTAGTCATAAAAATAAGAATAAAAAGAAAAAGAAAAAGAGTTCTGAGGGTGAAAACCACTTTGTGGCAGTCTCAAAACCTACAAAAGTAAAAATAAAAGATGTATCCAAAGGTGAAAACCTCTCTGAGGCACCTAAGGATGAGATATTTGATGTCCTTCCAAGTCATTTATAGGATAGATGTCCAGTTCTAATTGAGCCCACTCAATCCATCAATTTGGGTACAACAGAGGAACCACAATTGGTACATGTAGCACAATCATTATCAGAAGAAGAGAAGCAAAAATTTACAACATTCCTAATAGAGAAGAAGATCAACTTTGCGTGGAAATATTCAGATATGCCAAGATTGGATCCTAATCTTATAATGCATCATTTATCTATTGCTCCAAATGTCAAACCTGTCAAGCAAAATTTGAGAAAGATGCATCCTCACGTTGCACTCTTGGTAAAAGCTGAATTAGAGAAGCTCCTAAATGTTGGATTCATCTGAGTTATTGACTATGCAGAGTGGATCTCTAATATTGTACCTATTTCTAAACCAGATGGGTCAATCAGAGTGTGCACAGACTTTAGAGATGTGAATAGAGCATGCCCTAAGGATGATTTTCCACTACCTAACATTGATATGATAGTGGACATGACTACGGGTTTTGAGATATATTCTTAATGGATGGTTTCTCTGGATATAACCAAATAAAAATTACTCCAGAGGACCAAGAGAAAACTGCTTTCACATGTGCATGAGGCACCTTCTGTTGGAATGTCATGCCATTTGGGCTTAAAAATGTTGGTGCTACATATCAAAGAGCAATGACATCTATTTTCCATGACATGATGCATCGAACTATGAAAGATTACATTGATGATACTTTAGCAAAATCTATGATCAGAACTAAACATCTAAAGGACTTGAGCATGATCCTAGACAGAATGGAAAAGTTTAGTCTCTGACTAAATCCTAAGAAGTGTGCTTTTGGTGTCACTTCTGGAAAGCTCTTAGGATACATAGTTTCAAAGAAGGGCATTGAAGTTGATCTGGCTAAAGTCAAGGCTATAATAGAGATGCAACCTCCCACAAATATCAATCAAATGAGGACGTTGCAAGGAAGAGTTCAATCTATCAAAAGATTCATATCACAGCTAGCGAACATATCACAGCCTTTTACAAAAACATTACATAAATGTGTGACCTTTGCATGGAATGAAGAATGTGAGAACAAATTTAACCATATCAAGAAGTATCTATCAAATCTACCTATCTTGATGCCTCCTATTCATGGGAAGCCATTGATCTTATATGTCTCCACAACAGCCACATCACTGGGGGCATTGCTAGCGCAACATGATGAAGAGAAAAAGGAAAGAGCCATTTATTATATAAGCAAAACATTGGTGGCGTATGAAAAGAACTATTCTATGATTGAGAAAGCTTGTCTCCCTGTGATCTTTGCATCACAAAAATTGAGACACTATATGTTAGCTCATACCACGCATCTAGTAGCAAAAATTGATCCACTAAAATACCTACTAAGCAAGGCTGCCCTCACAGGTAGACTGGCTAAATGGGTCATGCTTCTAAGCGAATTTGACATTGATTATGTTGAAAGAAAAGCTATAAAAGGTCAAGTTATTGCTAATCAACTAGCAGATGCACCCATGTTTGATGACACACCAATGCAAATGGAATTTCTAGACTCCTCTATTATGCACCTATCTTCTAGAGAATGGCAATTGTTCTTTGATGGCTCCTATACACATAATGGATTTGGAGCAGGCATATTGTTCATAAATCCTCAAGGATACTCCATCCCAAAAGCATTTAGACTAAAGTTCCCCTGCACAAACAATATTGCAAAATATGAAGCCCTTTTGAATGGTATGAAAATAGCAATTGAATGGAGAGTAACAGAGCTACACATTCATGGAGACTCTCAACTTGTTATTCATCAAATCAATGATGTGTACCAAACTAAAGATGGAAAGCTCATTCCTTACAAGAAAATGGTAGATGATCTTAAGAAATATTTCATATCTATCACATTTGAGCAAATTCCTAGAATGGAGAACAAGGCTGCCGATGTAATGGCAACACTATCTACTTTATTACAGCAGCCTGAACATGAGCTACGCTATGAGTTCTTGGTGGAAGCACTATCTTATCCTGCATATGACTCCCCTAAAACCTGCATGATTTGCACTGTTGTTGGTCATGATTCATCCAGATACAAAGACCTATTTTCCTATCTCCAAGACCAAATCATCCCCGATACCTTCAACCGTCATGAAAAGAGATACCTTATCCATAATGCCTCCCGATATGTCATCATTGGTAATGATCTATACAAATGAGGTCTAGATGGTATGCTACTTATATGTTTAGAATGTGAAGAGTCTCAACGTGCATTAGAGGAAGTCCATGATGGTATTTGTGGGTCACACTCAAATGGTTTAACACTAGCTCAAAAATTATTAGGGCTGGGTACTATTGGCCTGAAATGGAGAAAGAGGCTATCAAATTTGCTAAGAATTGTCAAAAGTGCCAAGGCATGGAAACTTAATTCATGCTCCAGGGAGGGATCTAATCCCCTTTACAACACAATGGCCTTTCCATCAATGGGCTTTTGATCTTATCAGGATGATTCATCCTCATTCTTCTAACGGACATACCTATATAATCACAGCCACAAATTATTTTACCAAATGGGTAGAAGTAGTCCCTTTGACACAAGAAACGAGAAAGTAGATATCGATGTTCATCTTAAACTATATCATATGCAGATATGGGATCCCTCATTCCATAATCACAGATAATGGTGGGCAATTCAGGAATAAAGATCTAGATGATCTATGTGCCAAATTCAAGATCACCCAACATTGGTCTTCTATCTACTATCCACAAGGGAATGGCCAAGCAGAGGCTTCCAACAAAAATCTATTGAAGATCTTGCATAGAACAGTAAACAAAACTGGTAGAGACTGGCATCTCATGATTAATCTAGCTCTATGGGCCTATAGAACAAGTATCAGAATGCCTACAGTGGCTACACCTTTCACTTTAGTTTATGGGTCTGAGGCGGTACTACCTATTGAGGTTGAAATCCCATCACTAAGAATCAGAATACATGGTCTAGTAACTGATGATGACTACAGAGTGTCTAGGTTGCAAGAACTTGAACTACTAGATGAGTGTAGACAAGCAGCATATGATCATCTCAGAGTATATCAGAAGAGAATGTCTAGAGGCTACAACAAGAAAGTCAGACACAGAGAATTTCAGGTTGGCGATCTAGTTTTGAGAGAGAATCCTAAAAATCAATCACATCGAGAATGCAAGGGGAAGTTCGAACCCAATTGGTTGGGTCCCTTTGTAATCACTACTACTTTTGGCTCTGGTGCCTTTCAACTCTCAATGACTGAAGGAGAACAGCTCTGAGAACCAATCAACATTCTCCATCTGAAGAAATTCTATGCCTAGGGCATTCAGTCTATGGTAAAATGTCTTAAAAAAATTATAAAAATTAGAAAAAATCCTGAAAAAATGAACATCTTGGTGAAAACCTAGCAATAGGCACCTTGATGATTCACAAAAAAAATAAAAAAATATCAAAAGTACAAAAAAATTTTAAAAAAATGAAAAAAAAAAATGAGAAAAAAAAGTGCCTTGGTGAAAACTTGGAAACAGGCACCTTGGTAGCAAAAATAGAATCTCTGCCAAGATGGTGAAAACTCGGCAAACAGGTGCCACTTGTTTCAAAATGCTCCATCTATCAGCGCAATCTTGGTCTTTCCCAACTTTCAGTTTTGCTTTAGTTTGTACATATCTCCCGGTTTGTTTTTGCATTTCCAGTTTTCAATAAGTCAGTTTGTACACCACTCAGCTCAAGCATCTGTATCGTATCAATGCTTAACACTTGGGGGTAATCAATGTCATATCCTATGGTCTCCCATTTATCTTAGATGTGTCATATCCACTTAGAGTCCTTTGAAGCTTCATGTGAGTCAGACAGTCAGTCTTGTCTCAAGAAAGGATTTTGCATCTACAACAATGCAATCAACATCAAACAACAAACTGAAAACAATCTATGCTTTTTTTACATGCTTTTATCTCTTTGTATGCTTACTGATTCACATTGAGATTTTTGCATATTGTGTCCCTTTGAGCTCTTCGATGATGTCCTTTATAGGATTTAGAGAGTGATGACTGGGGGCATAATCTTTTCTTTGTTTTCTGCTTGTATGTGAAAATCTAACAACTTTGGAAATTCTGGATTGAAATGTTGTCCAACTGTAAGAGCCTCTATCTCGAATTGGATGGCCATGCGTACCTCGACCATTGATACCCAAAAAATTCAAGGAAGTTTGATCTCACTATTGTCTTTTTGAGTAAGTTCTTTCTCCTACTGTGAAACACGATCTTACCTAAGGATGTGAACAATAAAGGGTCACTACAGGTAATTCACATTGGATTTAGAATGATCTCTTGGCTGTTTGATGTGTTTGTCATGCAAGGCGTATTCAGGTCATCATGACGTTTATGTTTTGATGCTTATACAAATTGCTATATCAAAATGGACATGATATTTAGGTCATCCTGGTGTTTGTGCCTTGGTGCTTATATCTAATCCGACATTCTGAAAATAAAATCAATATTCATATATCCATGGTTGTTGACCAGTGGGTGTTGTATTGATTCTTGCACATACAAATTGATATTCATATGTCTATGGTTTCATAGCTAGTGGGCATTGTATTGATTTATCCAGTTACCTAAAAGTTCAATGATGATAACAAATCGACATATGATCAGTGACTAGGTCCTAGGTCTTAAGTTGCATTTCATTTTGCATGTCTCTTTGCATTTTGCATGTTTGCATATCTCACAACTATTTGGAAACACTTCAAAGCTTAAACAATTCTTCATAACAATTCTTCACATCTAATGAGAGCTGAGTCTCACTCGAAGGTCTCTTCATCAAACCGCAAGCAGTAACCCTCCGGGGTTAAACATCCTTTTGACATAAGACTGAGTACTTGTCTTCATCAACCTGCAAAAACATGTCATGTGTATCATTTACATCTCATATCATTACCATTTGTTGCATTAATTTCCATCCACTGCATAAAGCATAAATCATACATACATCTTCATAATCAATTACATTTTCATAACATCCATACATATGATAGAAATCATTGCATTGCATTGATCCATACATACATTCTACACTACTCATAGCATAAGCATCACATGATATCATCATAAAATTGAAACATGACAAGTACAAATGAAGTCACAATCAAATTATCGATCTCATATATATCAAAAATCTCAAAATGTGTCAGGGGTGCACTACTGGCACAATGTACAAAAGAATGAGCTCCAGAAAGCTATCAGAATCAAAATAGTATATCAGTGATAAAAAAGAAAAAAGTATATCAAAACATAAGCACAGGAATCAACTATCAGCACACTCCTCAGTATCTGGTGGAGGAGGTGGTGGTGCATCTAGTATGACCTCTACTCTCAGTGCCCTAGCTCCCTCTGAGGCTGCCATGTACTCGGAATACATCGGTACTCTTTGCACAACAGGGACAGCAACATAGTATGCAGACACATAGTAGGAAGCCCGTGAGATCTGATGGGTCACCTTAGTTTGTAATCTTTGAACCTTTGAGTGAAACTCTGCACAGAGCTCTATGCGCTACCTATCTGCCTCTCGATATCTCTCCTCCCACCTAGCACTCTGTACCTTCAGGTCTCAGACTTGAGCTTTGAGACGTCTGATGATCTCTAATGAAGTAAGAGGAATAGTAGGATTGGCCTCAGCTGCTAGCATCTCTGTGTCCTATGGCTGCTTTGGCTGCTGCTCAGTAGTCTCTGCCCTGTGTGCCTTACAGTGTCTAACCTCAGCTCCCAGATCAAAAGTGGTATCTACCTGCGAAGGATCTATCTCACCACCCACAAACTGCTTAGTGGCTAAAACCTCATCTACAGACCCAACATTTCCCAAAGTACCCCTCTCACCCCTGCTCTATCTCTGTGAACTTGTAGATGTACCTGCTATAGAAGTAGGAGGATGAGGGGGTCTCATGTGTCCTACTAGTCTTTGTGTTGGAGCAATGGCCCTCTGTCTAGGTGGTGTCAGATGTACAACCTGTGGTTTGTGTCTTGGTCTCATGGGTGCTCCTATCACATCCATCACCTCCTCCATGGAGGGTATCAACTCAGTAGGATCCAAGAATCTAGGAATGGGATGATCAGCTGACCAAGCAATGTATCCATCTGTGACCCCTGCATCAACAACCTATGGATGATAGTCCCAATCTCACCTTATGATATGACTGTACTCATCTGCGCATAAGGAATATGTAAGTCGAGCTGTCCATCCAAGACCGATCTCACCAACAATGCGTGCATATGCAGTATACTCCTGTGGGGCATCCTATTTGCATCCATACTGATGCCACACTCTGGTAATCAAGAATCTCTCCAACATAGTGGGAGATCGGCCAATAAGTACTCAGCTCTGAAAAAGAAAGTTGTACTGCTCCCTCATAGTGGGCCAGGCCTCTATCTGCAAATGGGGTCTCCAATGCACAAAGGTCATATCATCTAAGCACTATCTAAAATACTCAGTATGACCCATATGGACCTGTGTGACATAACTAGCATAAGTATATATCACTGGTTCCTGTGGCTTCCACTGTGTCTAGAAAACTGATCTCAGCACTAGGATATGCTCCCATGCCCATATCTATAATACAAGAGCTCCAGAAGTGAAGCTCTTGCAATCCTGATACACAACCTCGTGCATCTCTAAAAACATGTGGGCCAATAGGCACTGACCCCAAGCAAGATCAGTAGGCATGGCCATAAGAAGGGCTACCATCGGAGCCCATCCCATCAAAAAGCCATTCTACTAATGGCCTGGCATGATGAGCTCCCCAATCATACCAACAATAATGCACTCTAAACGGTGTGTCTGACCATATCTCTATACAAGGGTCTCCCAGGAAATGGACCCCGTCAACTGTGTATCATCACCAAACAGATGCCTAAAGGCATGAAGACCAGTCTAGCTGGAACTCACATACTCAGGATGCCAACTGCTATGGAATGGAATGTGAAGTATCATATAAATATCCTCTGGAGTCACAGTCATCTCTCCAGTCGGTAAGTGAAAAGTCTAGGTCTCTGAGTGAAACCTCTCAATCAATGTAGTCAATAGGCCATGGTTTACCCTAATATCAGGTAAATGAATGAGGAACTCGAATCCATAGGCAGCAAGGTGAACCCTCAGCAGGTCAGGAAGTGAGACACACAGTCTCTGTGTTGCTGGGTAAGAATGATGAATATGTACATCTGGATACGTGACCTAAATCATGCAGAAACAGGGTATTTTTATCAGAAATCAAGTTCAAAATCAGGCTAATAATACAAAAATGGAACTGTTTGATATGTCAGAAGGGGGGTCAAAGTGTCCGCAATCAGGAAGAAGGACTAGAAAAGTTAGATTTTTGACCTAAGTATGAATTTTTAACTCTCTATTTTTCAAACGACATTCCCAATTGGCTCCGAAAGTCATACGACATTCCATAGTATACCAAACGATAATCCATGGTTGTATGACACTGCACCCGGGATCATATGAGTTTTGAGGGACCTGATGAAATGTCATACGACACAGGGGTCCCTCTCATACGACACTTGGGTATACTTGAAATGATAATGTGCATTCAAATGAAATGTCGTACGAGTCTGGTATGGGACTCGTATGAGTTTTCACACATGCAAAAATTAACAAAGCAAAATGCGTATGAAGAAAATTAAAAAATGCTATGAAACATGAAAAAATTTTATTTTCAGAGGGGCACAGAGGTCCACCTACCCGATGTCCATATTGTCAGGGTCTCTGGTATCTCCGGCTGCGCTCAAATCGATGCGAACTCATAGGAACCTTTAGATCTCATTGTTCTACCATTTTCTTGCTCAGAGGGCTCTACACAATCTCCAAAGTCAAATGGTTGAAATGAATTGACTATAGTTTCATTAACCTCCTATATCAACACATCGAACAAAATCGACATCAAAGTCCTAACCAAAGGCACATATACACATCATCGAATCCTAATTGATTATCTTAAATTCTGCATTGGGAAATATTCCTAGCAATATTCCTAATTATCTTAATTATCTTTAATTTAATGATTATTTGGCAATAAATCACATTTATCCTAAGTTTGATTAATTGAATATTTTCATATTTAATTAATTGGATTTAATCTTGCCACTTAATTGTGTAATTAAATTTAATTCTATCTATTATTAATTGTATTATTTAATTTTGACAATAAATCCAATATCTTATGAATAATTGATTAAATTTTTATTTAATTAATTAAAGCAAGTTGTCATTATTTAATAATATAGTTTTTAATAAAATTTTGATTAAATAATTGATTAACCCATAAATTAATTATTTATTTTCAAAAATCAATTAAGTTGAGCATAAATCACTTTATTTATTTAATTAATTCATAATTATTATGCGCGTTCAAAAGAAACAGTTAAACTCCAAATTAGAAAATCAATGTACAGTGTTGACTTTTTAGAACTCAACATCCTTTTGGAGTTCAAAAAGCTGATCTAAACTCTAATTTGAGTTAAAAAGCTATTTTTGCATGATTTGCATGTTTTTGTGAATTAAATTATCTTTATTATCAGATAACTCAAAAATCAAGCTGAGTTAATCTGAGTGATTTATGGCTTTCTTCCATGCACCTCCAAAGCCCTGGATTTCTATAAAAACAAGGCTCAGCTCTTCATAACTCATCTCTCAAATTTGCATCCCCAGGATCTCATATTTTTGCATCCTCGCGCTGTCGAATTGGAGGACAAAGAATCAAAGCTTATTCCGAATCAAGGCTATTGTGAGATCAATTTCATTTGCATTCATATCATATTAGTTTTCATTTGTTAGATCATTTAGCATATCATTTATCATTCTTATTGCATAGAAAATATAAAAAATATAGATTAATTGCATTCATTTTTCATATCAGTTTTGCATCCAAATCCTTCATTTAGGTGTCATCTAGGTCACTGATCTTGATAACAATCTGAGAACATCAATCTCGCACCTACTAGAAGGTAGTAAATCACTTGGTTAAATTAGATTTCAATTTTGCATGATTTTGATTATAGTTAACCTCTAATGTTTTACTGAAGTGTTGTGTCTACAGATCAGGTACAATTTTCACACACACAATACTCAACAAGAGCAGTAAGGTCAATGGTTTCCTTGGGCGCAGAAGGAATAACATTAGATTTCTCAACTTTTACCTTCTTCAACTTAGGGTCATCGAATTCTGACTTTGCTATTGTTGCGCTCTCAATTTCCAAAGAAATCTTCTCTTCCCTTGCTTTGTCTAGGTCTGCTTGAGACACTCCATGAATTCTCAAGATCTCTAAGGTAACCTTGGCAACCTATCTTTTAGTTGCTGCACTATTCAAGACTGCATCAACTTCTTTTTTTGTCTCTTCATAGGTTCCCCATCTTGGCTCATTAGGGTCTTTAGGGGCTAAAAGCAATACTTGTGCATATGCTTCCAAGACTTGTTCATCAACTTCATATCCAAGTGGATGAATCCACTTTGACCTTGGTTTAATAGCCTCCATGCAAGTTGTTTCAGTCTCAACCATAAAACAAATAGTATCCTTGTACTTTTCCACTATCTTCTCTTGAATTCTGAATCTCATTTGCATCTTAGCCCTGAATGTCTTTAACTCTAGTGTCATGTAATCTCTTATAGTTCTCTCAGTAGATGACTTGAAGGATATCTGTGGCATGGTGGGAATAGTCTTGTGAAGGTATAAATCTGACACCTTTCGAATAATATGGAAGTATATATAAATTATCAAAGACCCAAATCTGAATATCTTGGTCTTATCATGCTTGACTGCCTTAATGTTATCAATTAGTTGTGCACGCAAGATCTCACACAAGTTGAACTCTCCATTTTCTTTTACAAGTCTTATAGCTACAAGAATTGTGGCCACATGCACATTGTTCACCCTGCTAGTGTGTTGGAACATGTAACCTAGTATCATGGACATCAATTTGATGTCATCTTGCTCAATAGGCTCTATGGTCATTTTGCACCTATCACTTCTTAACTTGTAGGTTAGCGTAACAAGTTTCCTCACATCTTTTTCAGCTGGAAGAACGACGCCTATTTTTGAGAGGCTTGTTATCTCATGAATTAGGTCACTAGTAATTCTGACTGACACTTCACCTATCCAAAATAGGTCATCATGAATCCTGCTTAGTAGAATTTCAATCCATTCTAATTCATAGAACTCGTATGTCGTAGCATACTCCACTATAGGGTGATTATTCCACTACACGTACTCATCCATGAAGGTTTTGTCTAGTTTCAATATAGTTTCCATGTGCGCTCTTAATTTGTCCAATCCTACTGGTTCTTTCTTACAGTAAATGTATGCCCTAATGTCCTCGACATGCATAACGCCCATAGGCATGCGAGAGAATGCCCCTTCTAGGTCGTCAAGTGTTGATTTAAACAAATGCCTCTTAAACACATATATTTTCTTCTCTACAACATCAAATACTATAGGAGTAGCCATCACTTACTTGTATAACACTTTCTCAAAGGTTTGCAAGAGATTCTAAATTGACACGACGAACTAGGGTTTCCACAACCAATCAAATGCACAACAAGTCACTTGATGAATCAAACTGCAATCCTTCTCAATCAACTGCTAGGGCTCTTCTCTCCAATCGCTCTGAATTTGAATGCAATGAGAGATTTACAAACATCTGTGTACTTTAAAGTAGAAAATTTTCCATTAATTCTTGTCGCATAAACTAGGTTCACTTGAAAATTTCTATCTTTCATTATGTGAATGATCAGCTAGTGTGCTCTTGCACCTAGGTTCTACTAGTCTCCAAAAGCTTAAGTCCAAAGGTGCATACTCTAAGAGTGAGTATACCAGCCGCGCAGGGGTTTAGAGCTAAATTAGCTCCCCCTATGACCCTAATGGCCATTCATCCAAATGTAGAGGGTGCATCCATTGTGGATGAATCCAATACATTCTCATCAACCTTGTCCTTCTTTTCTTCTAACCAAATCAAGCTCACATCTTCTAAAGCTTTCACAAAATTGAATTCTCCTTTGGGATCCAAAACTAGTTCTTCGAGCTTTTTAGGGCTTTCCTGACCTTGCATCCTTGATCTGCAAAACTTTGAGATGTGTCCAACCTTGTTACAAGAGTGACAAATGACTGGAGGCCTTATATTCCTCAGTGCATTGACATGAGTCACCATTTTACATTGTCTAGCTGAGTGACCATTATAGTTACATATATGACATGTAAAATTTTGAGAACTTCTTACATTTGACTGATTCTGATTCCTTTGATTGTGTTGAGTCCTATTCTTCTGACTAGTCTTGCAATTCATAGCTATATGACCAAATTTATTGCATGAATAACAAAAACCATTGAAAGGTCTTACCTTTGTACATTTCCTTGCTATATGTCCATGCTTGTTACATGCATAACAGCGTGGTCTACTAGCTTGCACTCATTCTTAGGTGGTTTAATATGATCCTTAGTTTGACTTCCAGTCTCCTTAGCATCTGAGGTGCCTTTTGGTGCTTTTATTCTTGCTCGCATGTTGTCAATCTAATTTTTTGCTTCATTGTATCCAATGCAACTAGTATCTCCTTTAGCTCTTCTTGCATACAACTGAGATTCTATCAAATCAAAACTGGAGTGTAATTTATCAATGTGATTCTTAGCCTCTTTCAATTCAGATTTGAAGCTTTCTTTGTTGTTCTTTAGCTCCAAGATTTCCATGTTTATCTGCCTCAATTCTTCATTCAGTTGAAGGTTTTCTTTGATATGTTCTCCATAGACTTCCTGATTGTTAATCAGCTTATCATCAAACTCTTCAAGCTATTCTTTCAAGGATGCATTTTCTTCATTCATCTTCTTGATCATTATCCCTAATTCACTGGTAGAACATTCTTTCAAATCCTTTCTTAGCCTTTTGATGACTATTTGAGCATCACTGAGTTTTTCCTTTAGTTCTTCAATTTCTTTTTCGGATCTATCTAGGTCTTCAAGAGCAGCTTCTAGATTTCTTTTTAGATGTTTCATTTCTACTTTGTCTGTGATCTCCACAAGTGGTTAAACTTCTTTTCTGAGGACCAGAGCTCTGATACCAATTGTTAGAAATGGGAAAACTGAGAGGTGGGGTGAATTAGTGTTCACAGTATTTTATCTTTTCACTTAATCTTTAAATCGAACTTAAATACTTAAGTACTAAAATGAACATCCACATAAACATGAAATCAACACATAACACCAATACGGTTAGAGGGAAACCAAAATAGGTAAAAATGTAGAAAATGAGAAATACAGATTCAACTTCCAAGACCAATGTGCATGCAAGATACCTATTACAAAGAATGAAGCAAAAGATGGAAAAAGTTGAAACCCTTCTATGCTCAAAATGGGAGAGTGAAAAATGTATTCAAAAGAGTGTAAAACAATAATTACAAGTTCAACCTTAAAAGGTGAATGAAACCTTAAAGAGAAGAAAAGCTAGGTTGCACATTATAATTAATAAAGATATTAATTATAATGCACCTAAGAGATAGCTTAAGTAAACAGAGTAATAAATAACTTAATTAATTAAACTGAAGTGATCTAATTAATAAGTGTAAAATATTAAGCGAAGCTCAGAATGTAAGCTAACCTAGCACATTTATGAAAGTAGGAAATGGGTCCTGGCAACAAGGCCTAATCAGGTACCCAATACAAGGAAATCTCTGTAAACTAGAGACAAAGGAGAAAACTCAATGGGAAAAACTCCTCTCCAAAAAGATATATAAAAATAAGCAAAGGACCAAAAAAAATGACTTCAAGAGACTCTCTCAAAGCCATAAGTAGAATGTGTGCTTCCAACCCCCCCATGAGAGAGGATCCAAGCTCCAAAGCCCCTCTGGAATGAAAGAACCACTGGATCAATGAACAAACCACTATGACTCCAATGCAGAGGAGTAAAAGTCAGTGGACACTGAAGTGGTAACCTCGAAAGATGAGGTGTCACTGGAAGACTGAGCTGATGCTCAAAGGAGTAAACATGAGGATCTTGAAAGGGAATCCCCAATGTAGGTGGTGCGATAGGTGTACTGACACAATCATGAAAGAGGAGAGGAATGTACTCTATAGAATCCTCAACAACTGCACCTAGTGGCTTGATGAATGGAGTTGGAGGGTCTAGCAGTGCTGAAATAGAGTCCTGCTGAAGAGAGGAAACTGCAACAAGATGTGGTGAGGCAATCATAGAAGTGGTCTCGGGAGAAACACAGAGGTTCAAGTGACCTTCTTGCCCCACATGATGCTCTCACGTAAAAGGAGAGCAGTGCTCCGATAATGGAGATGGTGGACCAAAGTGTGAGAAGGTTTAGAGATGGGTGGAATGATCAATTGTCCCTATAGCAACAATGCCTCATGTCGCACTATCTCGGATGAAGACTAAATCTATCGTGAACTCAATTGTCTTCCCTAACCCACTAAGTGTAATATGATAAATCGAGAGAAGGTTTGCAGATAGAGAGGGAACATACAATACATCATTGAATGTTCCATCTTGAATTCCTACATAACCTTTCCCACAGACTGTCATAATAGTGTTATTCCCCATGAGAATGTGAGGAATAGGAGAAGCCTCACAAGAAGAGAAGATCTTCGAAGAAGATGTCATATTGTGAGAAGCACCTAAATCTACTATCCAAGGGACCTGTGAAGGGGATACAACAGATGCCCATAATGTGTGGCCTTGTCCAAAATCTTGTCCAAATGTCGAAGATGTGGCAGAAGACTGAAAAGTAGACCCCTGTGAGGTAGAAGAGGATGGAGAGGAAATAGTGCTCTTCTGAAGAAGAGCTTGCAAATCCACAATCTGTTTCTCATAACCATCAAATCTCTTCTGAAAACAATGTGACTCATCATGAGGTCCCTTCTGACAATAGGAACATGTAGGGCTCTCAATCTTCTGTTTCTCCTTCTTAGAAGAAGATGGTGGGCCAGTAGAGTGTTGAGAAGAGGAATCATATATCTACTTAGGCTTCTACTTCTGTGTATCTTGAGGTGTCTTGGAAAGAAATGCCTATGACTGTGAACTTGTAAGTGAATCCATCTGATTGAGCTTGGAGTGCTCATGAGTCAACCTGTCACAGAAAGTCTCAAAGAAGGGCATAACATGTTGTGCACCCAGTACATCCATAGTGGAGTAGAAGGTAGAAGTGAAAATATGATAAGGGCTACAAAGCTTTGAGAGTATCAAAAAGATACACTCATCATCTAACTTCATCTTTCCAGCAACCTGTAAAATAGAGCGAAGAGACTTGAACTTCATCAAGAAGTCCTCAATGCTAGTGAATGATTCAGGTACCAAGGAGGTGAACTCTGCATCTATCTGGAGAACCCTGAACTCATTCATTATGCCAAACAAGGTGGAAAACTTGTTCCACATAGCCCTGGGTGTGGTCAAACCATCCAGGTGGAATAGCAACCCATCTGAAATATTTGGTGTAATGAGGCTCATTGCCTCATCCATCCTATTTTTCTGCATAAGAGCCTCATAAGGCCTCTGTAGAATTGGTTGAGCCTCATCGAGGCATGACCATAGCCCTTTTTCTATAAGCAATCTGGTCATCTGTCCTTTCTAAGTGTGGTAGTTGTGTGGTGTCAGCCAGGCCATAGAGGGGTCCAACATTGAGAGAAGAAGTAGACGGAAGTAGAAGGGTCTTCTCTGAAGTAAATTATAGAAAGGAAAATGTACCCCCCCACAATGTATAATTCTATCCCCTGTATAGCAAAGAAATAACCATAGAAAGCACAAAGAACTAGAAGAAAACCTAGATGCCAGATGCAGAGATGGAGGAAACAAATACCTCTACTTTGGTGCCAAAAAAAGGGAACTCAAACGGCTAAATCAGCAAATCAAACCAGTACCATTGTCTCTAGCTTAGAAAGAGATTTTCGATGATATTTCATTTTTTGAAAATGGACACCATATGCAAAAGATACGGCCAAAAAACCAACTGCCCCTCTGAAAAATAGCTCTTTGAAAAAACCAGTGATGGGAAAAAATTTGATGGCCGTATGACCATCAAATGACTGCCAACCAGAAAAAAAATGTTGGTCTCTGGAAAAAAAATTTGGTCATCAAAAAAATTTGAAATTTTGACAGAAAGTGACATCAGCACTAGATTGCTAATGTCACCTATTAGGTGGCTGGTGGGCGGAGAGAGAGCGGTGCTTGGCAGGCAGAGGTGGCAGCTAGGTGGTGTTGTGTTGGTGGTGGCGGTCAGGTGGTAGAGTAGTGGTGCACAGCTGGGGGCTGAGCGCAGGCTGAGCTGCGGTGGTGCATTGGCTGCGCCACGGTGGTGCGTTGGCTGCACATTGGCAGCACCCAAGAGAAGCCCTAAACGACATTTTTAAAAGATTTAAAAAAAAAAAATTCTCAGTTTTCAAGCCCGTACGACCCTAATAGGCCACAAAATTTCTTCCAAATGCCCCGAATGCCAAATAGGTTGAGTTAAATATGAAAATAGGGGTTTTTGGGCCTTCTGAACACAACTATGAGGTCATTTTTTGCCCAAAGTGCTCCAAAAAAAAGAGACCCACCAGATCCAATAAAAAAAATAAAAAAATGCTTGATCCATAGCTTCAAAAGAACTCGAACAAGCAGTAGCCGAATGGCTCTCATACCATGTAGAAACTAAGAAATATAGATTCAACTTCCAAGACCAATCTGCATGCAAGATACCTATTACAAAGAACGAAGCAAAAGATGGAAAAAGCTGAAACCCTTCTGTGCTCAAAATGAGAGAGCGAAAAATGTATTCAAAAGTGTAAAACAATAATTACAAGTTCGACCTTGAAAGGTGAATGAAACCCTAAAGGGAAGAAAAGCTAGGTTTCACATTATAATTAATAAAGATATTAATTATAATGCACCTAAGAGATAGCTTAAGTAAATAGAGTAATAACTAACTTAATTAATTAAACCAAAGTGATCTAATTAATAAGTGTAAAATATAATTACTCTAACAAAAAACTCCGGTGGGAATTGACACCCACTAATATTCTATACTAGTGTTTTATGATCCTTGTTAGAAGATCCTTAACCCTGTCAGGAGTTTCTTTATAATGTATTAAGTATAGTAGACCTTGTCAAGGGTTAGACCCTGTTAGGAGTCTTTTAAAATAAACTCTGTTAGGGGTGTGGATGCACTGTCCTAGAGCTCATTGCTCAAGTGGTGAAGGCTACAACCTTCTGATCTTAGATACACACTATATCTGTAGGATGAACTATTACCGTGACACTGCTTGTCTGATCAGTTCCTTTGATGCGCTGATGCTTTGACCTCTTGCAAAGCTCTAATATATCTTATAGACTCTTTGCACACTTCTACTCTACTTATCATAACTCTATATCAACTTTCATACTAATTATAATGGGTGCATCTCATATTTATATGCGCATACAAAACAAATAACTAGGTCGGCCCTTAAACCGATTACATACAACACTTCCAATTGAATTGGCTCAAGCATGTTTACAAACTAACATATTTACATGTTGGAAACCTAATTACAATAGGCACATAGCCTTTACAACATTAGAATATAACCGCAAATCAAAATGCTAACAGTCGGTTGCTTACTTTGTTCTTCTCTAGCACACACTGGCTGTGTAACTTCAACTATCTATAACATTGTCATACTTGCATATCTGATCATGTGCTCATAGATTAAGCATGAATATAGTCTAACCAACTTATCTTTTGTACATTGTCTAGTCTTCAACACTTAACTGATTTTTGATCTTCTCATCAAGTGTGATGACTCTAAACTATTATATGACTTTGTTTCCATAATGAAAACACTATATTAAGTCATATACACTAGTATAGCTGACTTGCCAACACTTGTGTTGTGAACAATGAGTTCTGAAGGTGGATTTAACCTTCTTTGGGTAGTGAGCCTTAGGCAGTGAGCCCTCCCTTTCTTCTTGACTCCTAACAGGGTCTGCCCTCTAACAATGACTATGTACTGTAATGTTTCAATAAGCTCCTAACAGGGCTATATCTTCTAAAAAGGATAACTATACTCTCAATACATCATTTGTGGGTGCTAATTCCCACCAGGGTTTTTACCTTTAACAAGGTCTCCTCGAGACCAAAATATTATGTTATTGTGTTGGGATTTATTGTGTTCATTGGATCTGATATTGTTTCTTCGTAAAGTTTAAAGTTTAATAATCTTCCAGACAACTGATTGACTCCCCCTCTCAGTTGTATTGTGGATTTTTATTCCTAAAAATTGGTATCAGAGCTATTGGTCCTTAGAGAGAAAGCTTAACAACTTGAGGTGATTCTAGATATGGCATACTATAGGAAGGACAGTCCGAAATTTGATCCTGAAAACTTTGACAGTGGGAAGAACAAAATGTGAACTCACCTATTTTGTTTGGGGATTGACTATTGGTTGATTACAAGGAACAAGGTGGCTATAAAGATCGAAGATGAATTGACAACAGCTACTGAGGATGAAAAGAAGATATTTTCACTTAACATGATTGCAAGAGAAGCACTGATCAACACACTCTCTGAAGGAGAGTTTATTGAAGTTAAAGACTTGGATTTGACATACCTGATTTGGGAAAGATTAGAAGCACTATATGAGGGAGACAAGTATACCAAACAAGCGAAGTTAAAAAATTGGAAGACAAAGATGGAGAAGCTACCAATGAATGAGGATAAAAGAATTAGGGCTTATGTTCAAAGGGTTACAGAAGCTTTATTTGGAATCAGAAACTATGAAGGCACTTATGATGAAGACAAAGTTATTGCAAAGATCCTTAGATCATTGACACATGCTTATAAGTTAAGACTATCTATTCAAGAAACTATACCTCTAACTCCAAACTTTAACAGAGAGATGTTGATTGCAAAGCTAACTATTTTTGAAGCTGCTAAACTAGGAGAATCTATACCTAAAGTTGAATCTTCATTTAAGGCATCTTCACACAAGAAATTGTCTACACTTTTGAGCACCAGCAATGAAGACCTAAAAGAAGAGCTTGGTGAGTATGCTGAGGAATGGGAACAAATAATGGTAGAAGAAATAAAGATGGATGAACTTGTTGCACTAATTGCTAGAAGAGAAAAGAGAGGTGAGGGAAAATTTGAAGGCAAGTTACCCTTGAAATGTTTTTCATGCAATAAGATAGGTCATTTTGCATCTAGATGTCCTACAAGAGTTCCTAATTACAAACCTAATTTTTCCAAGATTAAAAGGGACAAAGAATGTTAATGCTAGTAAAGGCATTTTTGATGATGATGATTTGGATTATGAAGAGATTGGATTTGTTGCTATTAGAGATGAGCCAATGCATGAGGAAAATGTTTTAGTATCTCATGTTGACAAGAAAACTGAATGGATAATAGACAATGGTTGTTCTCATCATGTGGTTGGAGATAAAAATAAGTTTGTTAAATTATTAAAGTATGATGGTGGTGTTGTGAGGTTTGGAGACAATCTTCCTAAATATATCATAGGAGTGGGATCTATTACTCTAGATGGAAAGACTAATATAGATAATGTATTTCTTGTTGAAGGATTGAAACATAACTTGTTGAGTGTTGGTCAGTTAATGGATAAAGAGATTCATTTAAGTTTTGTTAATGGTAAATGTTTTATCAAAAGTAAGGCAAGTAAGCTGATTGCAACCATTACAAAATCCAGAGGTAATGTATTTGAATTAAATACATCTGGAGCCTCTTGTTTTGTTGCAAAGGTTGATGACAGTTGGTTATGGCATAAGAGATTTTGTCATGTTAATTTTGATAACATTGTAAACACAAGTATGACTAATGTAGTGAGAGATCTACCAAAGATTGTGAAACCATCTAACACAGTTTGCAGAGAGTGTGTCATGGGAAAACTTACTAGAAGCAGTTACAAAAGAAAAGTGTATACATCAAAAGAGAAGTTGGAGCTGGTACACACAAACCTATGTCAACCTACAAGGACAAAATTATACTATGGTGAAAAGTATTTCATAATTTTTATTGATGACTTTTCTAGAATGATGTGGGTCACTTATTTAAAAGAAAAATCAGAAGCATTTGATAAATTCAAGTTGTTCAAAGAAAAAGTAGAGAATGAATTAGGTTTAAAAATTAAGTGTTTAAGGTCAAATAGAGGTGGAGAGTTTACTTCAGACTTATTCAATTCATACTGCAAAGAGCATGGAATAAAGAGATAGACATCTACTCCTAGGACTCCACAACAGAATGGGATAGTAGAGAGAAGGAACATGACTATACTTGATGTTGCTAGGACAATGTTTCTTGAAGAAAATGTATCTCATGTACATTGGAGAGAGGTTGTTGGAAAAAAAATTTATACATTGAACAAAATTCAAATCATAGAAGGTACAAGTAAGGCTCCTTATGAATTATGGTTTGATCATACTCCTACTGTAAAATATTTCAAAATATTTGGTAGTAAGTGTTATATCAAGAGAGATGATGAGATAGGAAAGTTTGATGATAGAAGTGATGAAGGAATTTTTCTTGGTTACTCTGTTAAGAGAAAGACTTACAAATGTTTCAATTTGAAATTGAGGAAGATGATTGAAAGTAACAATGTAAGAATAGATGAAAAGTTTCAGATAGAAGAAAGAATGTATGACAGTAATCAGATTATAGAAGCTACTACTATTGCAGAAGGAGAAGAACTTGTTGAGGCAGAAATTAAAAAAGAGGCTTGTGATGTTGTCACAAGTGAGGCTACTGAGGTTCCTAAAACACCAAGGTATGTAAAGAATAACCATCCTAAAATCAAATTATTGGCAATACCAATCAAGGAGTACTAACTAGATCAAAGATTAGAGAAGAAATTTGTTTGATTTCTCAAGTTGAACCAAAAACTACAAATGAAGCATGTAGAGATGAATCTTGGTTAAATGCTATGAAGGAAGAGTTAAGTCAAATAAAGAAGAATGACACTTGGGAATTGGTTCCTAGACCTAAAAATAAAAATGTAATAGGAACAAAATGGGTTTTTAGAAACAAAATGAATGAAGAAGGAATTGTTGTAAAAAAATAAAGCAATACTAGTATGTAAAGGATATTCACAGCAAGAAGGCATAGACTTTGAAGAAATATTTGCTCTTGTTTCTAGAATAGAGGCAGTAAAATTGTTCTTGGCTTATGCTGCACATAAGAAATTCAAGGTGTATCAAATGGATGTGAAATATGCATTTTTGAATGGGGATCTTGAAGAAGTATATATAGAACAACCTAATGGATTCCCTCTATGAGAAGATAGAGACATGGTGTGAAAATTGAAGAAACCTTTGTATGGGCTGAAGCAAGCTCCAAGGGCTTGGTATGAAAGGTTAGACAAGTACCTACTTTGGCTTGGATTCAAAAAAGTTAATGCAGATGGTAATTTGTATTTAAGAACTAGTGAAGATGGAATCTTGATAATAGAAGTCTTTGTTGATGATATTATCTTTGAAGGTAATGATGATCTATGTAAGAAATTTTATAAGAAAATGGAAAGTGAATTTGAGATGTCCATGATAGGTGAAATGAAATTCTTTCTTGGATTACAAATAACTCAGAATGAGAATGGTATCTTTATTTATCATACTAAGTATCTCAAAGAAATGCTAAAGAAGTTTGGAATGGAAGACTGTAAACCAGTAGGAACACCCATGATGACTGGTAATAAGCTAATAATTAATGATGAATCAAAGAATTTTTTTCAAACCTTGTACAGATCAATGGTTGGAGGATTACAATATCTAACCCACACCAGACTAGACATTGCTAATGATGTTGGAATTGTGGCTAGATATCAGGCAAAACCCAAAGAAACACACCTAGCTGCTGTGAAAAGGATATTGAGATATCTGAAAGGAACCATAGACTATGGCTTAAGGTATGATAGAAATGATGGCTTTGAAATTCATTCTTATATTGATGCTAATTGGGCAAGAAATATTGATGATAGAAAGAGTACTAGTGCTGTTACATTTTTCCTTGGGAAAAAGTTGGTTTCTTGGCCAAGTAAGAAACAAGATTGTATAGCACAATCTACTATTGAATTAGAGTATGTTGCTACTTCCATAATTGCACTCAAATTATTTGGATGAAACAAATGCTGGTAGATATTGGAATAACTTATGATGAGCCTATGGTTATCCATTGTGATAACACCAGTATAGTGAATATCTCATAGAATTTGGTGATGCACTCTAAAACTAAACATATTTCTATCAAGTATCACTTCTTGAGGGACAAGGTGGCAGAAAAGGAAATAAAATTAGAATATATTAGTACAAAAAAGAAGATTGCAGACATCTTCACAAAGCCACTGCCAGAAGATACCTTTGAATATCTCAGAGGTATGTTGGGGGTACAAGCCCCTCCTAGTCAGAATTAAATGATGTAGAGATGCATCAGTCCAGAGGTTTTCAGAGCCTTATCATAATATGGGCTAGATGTAGGGATCTACTCTTCAGGGGGAGTGATCGTGGAAGAAAGGTGTTGGAAAGTAGTTGATGACTCATGGCACCCATTTCCATTGTTGTTAAAGGGGGAGTGTTGCTATGAGAAAATCCCTACTATATGGGTAGACTGTTTGGTTGCAGAACTTTAGATTGATATAACTTTGGGATGATGGATTTTCCATATGTTGACATCAATGCCAAAGGGAGAGATTATTGGATATTTCTAATGCATGGGGAGGTGATTGAGACATTTGATATGTTTAATCACTACGTTACTAAATGGGTACTCATAATGTTGTCATCTATGTTTTGTAACTGATGTCAACATATGTTTTTGTGAGGAAAAAATGCTAGTTATCAAAGTGTGTGGACACTGTACGCATGTTTCAGATGTTGTGAAGACAGATGAGAGTTCAGGAGGGTCTTGTGATCTTATATCCAAGATTGCATCATGTAATGTTTCATATTGGATGAGTTACAAATGTTTTGGTGAAGATTGGTCACTGGACTGTAACAGTGAGAAATGCCAGAGTTAGTCTCCATGTTTTAGGTATATCTTCCAAATGATATGCATTCAAGGTATGCAAGCTTGAGGGATGACAAACAAGGTACTAAAGGATGTTCACTAGTTAGCATAAGGTATGGAATCTTGGTGACATCATCTATGGCGTGTGTTCTGGATAAGACTTATTTTGAAGCTGACTTGGGAGATGTAGCATGTGTTATGCTTAGCGAACATGAATTAAGGATGTTGATCTAATTTTTGTAATGTAATAATTGTAAACTTGTTTTAGATACCGTGTATATCTTAGCAAGGTTTTATGTAATTGTTTGTAATTAGGAAAGCCTCATGGGATGACCTGTTCACGAGAATTGTAATAAGGTATAAATGAAAGGTCTTTTCTTTGGAAAATATATGGATGTGAAGAAGGTGATATATAGGAGGTTGTAAAAGATGTGAGTTTGTGTTTGTTGTATGTAGAGCAGAGGTTTGTTGGTGGACTTCATTAGAACTGATCAAGCAAAGACAGTTGTTTCCATAACAGTTTAAAAGGTTGTGTATTTCTTCATATATACTTGTGTTGCAAACAATAAGTTCTGAAGGTGGATTTAACCTTCTTTGGGCAGGGAGCCTTGGGAAGTGATCCTTCCCTTTCTTCTTGACTCCTAACAAGGTCTATCCTCTAGCAAGACTATGTACTGTAATGTTTCAATAAGCTCCTAATAGGGCTATATCTTCTAACAAGGATAATTATACTCTCAGTACATCATTTGTGGATGCTAATTCCCACCGGGGTTTTTACCTTTAACAGGGTTTCTTTGAGACCAAAATATTGTGTTATTGTGTTGGAATTTATTGTGTTCATTGGATTTGATATTGTTGCTTCTTAAAGTTTAAAGTTTAATAATCTTCCATACAACTGATTCACCCCCCTCTCAGTTGTATTGTGGATTGTTATTCCTAACAAGAATAACAAACAGTTCCATCACATGGTGTGAAATATGAAATGACTTTTATCTCTTCTTCAAAATAATTACACAATTTCTCACCAACCTTTTCATTATTAATATGAGGAATAACTATTGTTGGCAAACACTTCTCTATCACACATTATTTTGAATTAGAATTAAATACATGGTTAATATGATCAACATGAACATAAATATTCTGAGATTTATTTCCATATCTCACTTCACCAACATCTCCATTTAATTGTTTGCAACAACGAACACTGATAGATAGAAAATCCCTTGGGATTCCATAATTTATGTTATTCTCAATATCCATTTCTATCATAAAATCCAGATGCAAGGTTTTGGGCTCTGTCTCTTAACAAGAAACTCATCTTTTCATCAAAAGTCCTCAAATAAATAACTAGACACACAACATCATTAGGCTATATCTGATTGGTATATCACCCAACACTCTTACAAATTTAAGAATAAAAAAAAGGAATCATCTCATCTTCTTCTTTTTGAATCTCCATGAAAGTCTTTATTATTGTATGAGGATCAATCCTTTCACCAAATTGTTCTATGAAAGTTGAACTTAACTCTTCCCATAAAGAAATAGAACATACTGGAAAAAAAGAAAACCAATCCTTGAGATCTCCTTTCAAGGTCTAAACAAAAAGCTTCATGAAAACATCCTCCTCATCAATCTCAAAGTCACCCACCATATCAGCAAACTCTTGTAAGTGCTTACTTGTTGATTATGATCCTTTCCCATTAAACTTTGGTATGTATTTCCTAACCTTGGTAGGAACAATATTTGGGAAACCTTTAATACCATCAAAACATAATGCCATATATCTTTCCATAGGGAAAAAACTCCCAAGACCTAATATGGTTTTCCTACTATGTGAAATCATATATGGATTTTTACATTTACATTTAAACCATACCCATCCATATAATTTTTAGATCTAAAACTTGTAGTAGAAAATATATTTCCCTATCATGAAATATAACTTAACATACTTCAAAACTTAAATGCATAAGCTGAAACATCTCAAAAGTATGTAAACTCTCACTACCATTCCTCATTTAGTGTTGAAAACACCTAATAAGGAAAATTTCTTTACAACATGATTTTCATGGAGAACACTTGCTCATGAAAATCAAAATACCTGGATATGTTGAAGTGGTTGCAAATCGGCTAGTTGGCTGGAAAAATTTGTAGATCTAAAGCTTGCTTCGCACCTTCACTAAATTCTTTTCTAGAGTCACCACCTCATGGAAAAGGATAAATATTTGGAACAGCTGAAACTTATTTTCAACTCACACCCTCTTATAAAGTAGCAACAATGTAACAACACCTCCACATCCAATAACATGACATCATATGTATTCCTTCCTTGACTAGGTACTTCATCATAAGAGCTCAAATATGATTTCTCTCTACTGAAATTCCTTCACTTCTTTACTACAATAATGCAACTGATGCAAACAAAGGTCTCAGAGTTGCCACTCACAACAAAGTGAGACAATATGAAAAATATTAAAACATGGACAGATCTAGATAGACTTACATTGAAAGATGAAAAACAAATCCCATGCAACATTTATGAGAATTGACTCTCTTGACAAAGATTTGGAAATGTTTATGGTAAACACTTGACTCTAAAACAAAAACATGGCCTGGGACTAATTCAACAAAACAAGGAGCATGCTCACTATAAATTTTGCTATATATAACAAGTTATAACCTATTTCCTAGTATAGTCACCATTTTGTTGGTAGCTCAAATGGGTTAAATCAGTTGGGTAATATGATTTACAAATTGAAATACTAGAGACTCTTAGACAAATTTCAACAAGACTTTTACATGTTCATACCTAGTAGAGTCACCATTTTGTTGGTTCTTCAAAAGATCTACTCTACAAAATAGAAACAAAAGTTGATCTTGAAATTTCCTATGGAGAAGCCAACTTGAATAATCATAAATCTCAGAGGCTTGGACAAACTAACAAGGATCTAGTAAACCCTTTTGCACTTTAGGCTCTACAAAACCAAGGCAAGTATACCTTTAATACCCTCAAAACACAACATTAAACTCACAAATGACATTAATATTAAGTAGATGCATCTCACAAAGATCTCAACAAAAATTTAAGGAAATATTGAATGTGGGCTAGACATTCATTGATCTACAAATTAAAGTGGAGCATGAGATAAGAATAATACAACAACAAACATATAGAAAAGTAAAGATATTATGATTTAATCATTTTTTGCATCGAGGACCATAGGAAGCTAAACACCAAACATGTAAAAAACCACCAAAGCTAAGATTAAGGCCTCATCCCATGGGTATCAGAGTCATTAGAAATACAACATCATATAACAAAGTTTTGACAATAGCATATGGTCTGAGAACACTATCTTACAACATTCTTTAACAATAATCCCAACCCAACCTACTTATCAAAATCTCTACACATGCCCAACAAATATGCTCTTATATCCATCTTCTCTTCTATCCAAAAAAAATTTGTTGCCTCCAACTTCTCTTCTATCCATCCATCTACTTCCAGTGCTTTCTTCTTCATGACCTAAAGCACTTCCATATTACCTTGTGGGAGCTGCATTCCTGAGGTGGAGGCCTCTAATGTTAGAGAAGAGAGGGGGGATGGTAACTCCATTAAGAGCTTCCAGAGATTTGAATGGGATGTCTGAAGCTCTATCTTCTTTTGGTACTCTCTTTTTTACTTCTTGTGGATGATCTGACTTGTATCATCAAGGAGGTCCATCTCTCCTTTTTAGTTTCATTAGCTCATGATAATCTCTGTTACTATATAATCTTTTGTAGATGCTTTTGATTCTACCATGTTCTCAAGTGGGGCTGCTACTGTTGTCACCACATTTCCATCTAGGCCCCTTCAAGTTGTATAAAGGGTGTGGGATTTCTTCAACCTTCTTGGTGCTTGTTTGTCTGCCAACATGTTTGCTAGTGAAAGAGGAGCGGATTCTTCTATTGTTCTTTTCCTCCTTTGGGATTCAAATAGCCACTGAGGTGGGCCTTGTGTGTCACTTGTTGTTATTTCTAGGATGATTTTATCTCTTGTGAGAATTTTCTCTGGTTCCTCTACAACTACATCCTTGGTTTTATCGCTAGAGTTATTCTCAACATTATCTTCCACCCTGACATTATCTTAGGGTGTATCTTCTATGGGTGGAGTGGCCGGAGGTTCTTGTTCAATGTGAACTTCCTGATCTCAAAATTATAAAGGTGTCTCTTCTTCACCCATATTAATGGGCAATGCGCCTTGAGTATCTATTTGAGATGGAGGGGCGGTCTTTGAGGGTATGATTGTTCCTGAAGGTTCAGTTTTCTTAGAGGTCAATGGTTGTTCCTCTACCTCTATTTTTTCTTCCCTTTTCTTTTCTTCCTCTACTTTACTGACAGTTTCCTCCTACTTTTTTTGTTTGGTGGCTTCCTTCGCTAGAAGGTGAGCATCCTCAGTGATCTTTTTTTCTTCCTCCTCTTTCTATCAGAGCTCCTTTGCCTGCTCTCGAGCACTCCTCCATGTTTCTTCAATCTCGTCAGCCTCCTAGAGAATATCGTCATCTGATTCTGGGACTTCTTTGATGATTCTTTCTTGTTTTGTCGCATGGTGCATACTTCATTGTTCATCAATGTGGAAGAAATCATTGAAATTTATTTGAGAGATCTTTGATGGATCTTTTAGAGCATTATCTCTTTTAGGAGTGGTGGGGACTTTGTAGACCTCAACCTCTTTTTCAAGTTTCGATCATGGGTCTGGAGAGGGCCAATGAGATTTCTATTTCTTCCTCCTTTTGAGGGGGCTCCGATAATATTTATTTATACTTCATCCTCTCCTTCCATAATTGGCCTACCAAATGAGGTAGCCATTTAAGATGTAGGGACACCTGAGGCTTGGGAGCCTAAGGGAACAACTCTAAGGCCAAAAGTCACATTAGACTTTTCCGCTTCTTGTAATTTTTGGGACCTCTCTACTTATTCATCCAATTATCCCATTAGAGACTCAGGTTTCAGGTTAGAGAACTGGGATGACTTGCTGACCTTTTTATTTTTGTGGGCTTGAGTTTTCCCCCTTGTTTGGGGTCCAAAAATAGTTTCCCTCTTTGAATATGTATCCAAGCAAACACTCTTCAAGAAAGCTTTATCAAAATAAGTGTGACTCTGCTCAATCATTGTTTTAGTTATTGCTTCAAACTTAACCTTTGAAGTGTCCCAATCTATCAGAGGGAGACCTTACTTGTCAAATCTAGCTTCTTTAAACTCAGGGTCTTCAAGTGACCCTCTATTTGAATATTTTGGAGGGAATGATTGGAGGCCCAAACGGTCCATCATACCCTTTGACATCCTTACATATTTCCTATCTTAGACCTCAAAATTGTCTTGACAGTCCTCCCAAAAATCTTCCATATGTGGTTCATGGGGTTGAGATCCCTCGGACATTTCTTTCTCAAGGTGGCCACGTGGATCATAGTTGTGACATCTAAGTGAAAGTTTTCCTAAGTGAAAAATGTTCAACTCATTGTCATCTTCCTTCGCGGTGATGAGAAAGAAGGTATATTTTTTTGTAGGTGACAAAGAAAGAAACCTAGGAAATCTTCTTTGTCACCAATAGGACGTGTACCTCAAGAATTCACTAGTAAAATTCTAGCAAAACAACTTTATCTCCACAATGATTTGGTAGCAAAAATGGGTTTCCTATGAACCCGGTGACCTGAATGTAGGTGAATTGTGAAAATTGGATGAAATAACATCCTCATGGGGTGATCATGGTCATTGCCTCTAGAGACAACCTGAAACCTACATCCTCAGTCAAATCATAGTTGTGATGTCTGAGTGAAATTTTTCCTAAGTGAAAATTGTTTAACTCATTATCAACTTCCTTGGCTGTGACAAGGGAGAAGGTATAATTTCTGTAGGTGACAAAGAAAGAAATTGAGGAAATCTTCTTTATCGCTAATAGGGCATGTACCTCAAGAATTTTCTGACAAAATTTTAGCAAAATAACTTTATCTCTCCAATGCTTTGGTAGCAAAAATGGGTTTCCTATGAGCTCGGTGACCTGAATGTAGGTGAATTGTGAAAATTGGATGAAATAACATCCCCATGGGGTGATAATAGCCATTTCCTCTAGAGACAACCTGAAACCTACATCCCCAGCCAAATCCTTCATTTTATTATATACAAAGGCATCATTGGCCCTGCAAAATTTTTGGAAACATTCATCCCACCAGATCTGGGGACAATGATCCCATTGGGGGGAATCTCCCATTTGTGTTCCAAGGACACTAACTATGTCTAGTCCCCGAATTCTTTTGTGTTGTCGAGCTAGTGACCACAAGATAAAAGAGGTCATGTAAAATTTGTTACCTCCTTCCACCCTCCTCATGTGTGCATTTAGGTGGTTGGAGAAAATAAAAAACCCAATCAAAATGCTTCTTGTTGCTGGTCATGCTATATAAGAAATAGTACATCCATGGAGAGAATTCTCAAGCATGAGGTTCTCTGAAGACCTAACATAAATATATGATTCCTGCCTGAATTGGGACTTTGAAATTAGCACGAGGAATATCCATATTCATTTTTTTATAATCCTCATGGGGAGTTTGTAACCATTCTATGTTCATGTGGCATCAGGCAACATTTTGTGTTGCTTCGAGCTATGCTAGAGAAGAATCCCTAGTCATGATGACTACACCCTTGAAGAAAGGGATCCTCTAAAGTGTGGTAATAGTATCCTAGTCTAAGGAGGAAATGAGCATCCCAGAGGATAGCATGATAGATCGAATGGCCACATTGTAGTTCTTGACCATGAACAATATTAATTCTGGAGCCTGCACAGAGTGCGAGGAGCATGGAGATTGTAAGATCTTGGAGGCGGATATATTAACTAACAATGGGTCATTGGACCATTTCAATTGATATAATATTTGTTGCAAACTTTTTAATTTGGCCTAGGTGTCAAAATCCATATCTAAAACTTCTCAAAGCATGGTTTCAATCTAGGACCCATGAACTATCCCATCTTTCTTATATTTCATTACCAACAGGAGCTTTTCCAAGGCCCTTTCTGCTTTTGATTTCTTTGTCAAGCTAGCGGATGAACTCGAGAGATCCGAACTTCTAGGAATGGATCCTGGTGCTGCCATCTTTTCAACTTATTGCCTACAAGACCGGACGACCATTAGAATGATATAAATGACATAAAGTGTTTTAGCAAAGGTCTGGGCTTCGAAGATCCAGACACTTTGATCCTGAGATGACATAAAGTAAAATAACCAGTTGATATGACATTTTACTTTAATGACATGTCATTTCTAAGTTTGATGCATGTATGCCCACACGTGTAGAGTTACGATGTTTTAATTAATCGTTAGCATGACACAAGTGACATTAATGGCCAACTAGGATGAATTTGAATGTGAATTCATGGGAAGCCAGTGCCATCATTAAGGAAAACATGACGAGGGATGAATTTGCAACTTTTGAGAGTTGGGCACCCTGCCACCTCAACTTGAATTGATGACCATAGTGATCTCTATAAATTGGTGTGTCCCACCCTAATGGTGGCACACCAGTTATAGTGACTGGTCCTAGAATCCATAACTAGCTATTGCTCAAACATGGTCTAACAGACCTCATAAAGAGTTAAAATGTGCAATTAGTAACATGCTCAACATTTACAACTTTTGCATGGCATGACCTAAAAGAGAAGAACTTGTCCACATGACCACACCAAGAAGAGGCAAAAAGATACACCAGTTCCTACAAAAGAACCCATACTACATTTTTATAATGGCCCGCCTTATATTACACTAATATTCTTGGATGAACTTTACACCCAACATCTTGTACACCGACCTGACTTCACAAGAGATGAGACTTACATGGCTATGTATAGAGAACATGGATATAATACTACTAACAAGTATTTACACAAAGATTTTACAAAAAATTACAAAAGGACAACAACTATTTATGATTTTACATCTTTACATTATTTTATACTAATTTACACAAATTTACATTATTTTATGGGGATTAGACAAGCCAAAAGAGATGAGAAAAGATAAACAAACCAAAATTCACAAAACCACCAGAACTCCACACCAACCCTATTTACAGGGTGGAGATATGGGGCAACACAAAGAAAAAGAAGGAAAAGAGAACGAGAGCAAAACAAAAAACAAAAATAGAAAGAAAAATGTAACAAAGTAGAAATTGAAGAGGGCCTAAATAAAATGAGAAAACACTGAAGATGATGAGGACATTCACCCACTTTCTTTCTAAGAGGCTCAAATTACTTTCCCAAACACAAGAACGAATCCTATTGCTTGTGAAAACTAGCTCTGAAAACTTGGGCTCAAGAAAACAATTTGCACTTCATAGCTTTATCAGTTAAAGGATAATTGTGCTTTGGGTAATTGTAAAAATGAAGGGTAAAAGACCTTTTATAATGCCTAAAAGAGATCATTAATTACTGGTTGGAATCTTGAGGCAGGTAGGTCCGAAACCCCAAACCCGAAGACACCTGACATCCACTTCTTCAAATGACAACCTAAGCAATGACACTAGAACCCTGAAGTCTATAATCCTGAGTGACAGATAAAACACTCTGGGACATAAGATCCTGGAGAAACAAAAGATGAAAGGTGACAAAAAAAAGGTAAACAAGGAACAAAAGGCAACAAAAAGGGGGGGACCTGACATTCTGCCACAAAATGTAGTGATGGGTATGAAGGGCATAAAAAATGGTAACTCGATGGGACAAATACCTTATGCATTTGAGAACTCCTAAATCTACCTATGGAGTAGACTAGGGTCTTACCTTCATTCAAAGAACTCATCTATGTGATTTTGGGTTTTAGAGAATCTAACTCACTGTGATCTAGATAATTAGTCTTGTCAATCTGTGAGGTGTGTTCTTTGAAATAGATGCACCATATGGTTTCTAAAAGAAACAGAGAAATCATACTTGAACCAGATAGGCCTAATGCTTTTTATAAGTTATCGTGCAATCTGGGTTCCAAGATTTCATCCTCTATTATTTTTGAGATAGTGAAGGCATTACTAGTTTCACCAAAGTCTTCAAGTTTAACTTTTTGCTATGGCAGTACTTCTTTCACCTTTCCATCTATTTTACTTTCTTAGGAGGAGGATCCCTGGCCCAAGATAACATTTTGAGATTTTATGTGCAGTCTGTTGGGAGTATAATTGATCTATTCTTAGGTTACTTTGTGGCCTTTTCTCTTGTCTTTTCCAATCTTAGCTGGATATTTTCTTTTAGCTTGCTACAATCATGGATGTACTCAAATTTGATGAAGATTCACTACCACCTTACATCATACCTCTGAAATTAGTTCAAATGAAAATAGGACCAAGCGTCACCTAGGCGATGGACTCAGGACTACTAAGATGCGTAAGTCAAGTCTCCCAATAAATAGAAGTATGTTATGCAAATAATTCCCACCTACAAGAAGGGAGAATATCAAAGTTTGGAACAAACTAAAATAAACATAGGGAAAAGAAACAAAAGACAAAAGAAATAGATGATTCGAAACCAGATTTTACAAGGAAATCACACCATGGAAGAGGGTTCCTAAACTATTTACAAGCTTTGTACATATGATACAACAAAAAGGGCGGAAAGCCTCTTCCTTCGCCTCACTCGAAATAGTGTTTGAGGAATTTTCCATTGAAAGGCAACGAGATAGCTTCTCCTATTAAGGAACTGAGGCAGTATGTGTTGGCCCCATAGATTTTAGATATTTGATATGACCCAAGCCAAAGCCTCTAGAATTTGGTATGTTTTCCTCTCTTTTCTCATGCCTTGTCCCATATGAGATCTAAGTCTGAGATCTAAAAAGCCTTGTACTTATCTCTTTTGTCAAACCAACATTTGACCACTGCTTGGTGTTTCACAAAATGTTTGAGGGTGTTGTCTCTCTATTCTTCTAAATAGACTAAGTTTACGAGGTGAACCTCCACAATGTTATCCCTCGTATCTTATTCCTTCATGAAATGTAGTACCAAAATAAGTAAGTTTACCAAGAATACTAGATTTTGGCCATAGACCAAATAGAAAGATGAAGTCCCCAAGGTGGCCTTGATCCAGATGCAGTCTTCCCAAAGGGTGATCCTAAGCTTGCCAATTTTGAGGATGTATTTCAAGCAAGTGTTGAATGTTGAGGTTTTAGGATCATTGCAAATGTAATAGCACTATCTCATTGTATATATTTTCCAAATGCAACAATCTCTTGCATTTATATTAAGAATGAGCCAAGAAGAGACATGTCCCTTATGTCTATTCATTATTATGTAATTAATATAATGACATGTCTCTTATATAATGACATGTCCCTTATGTCTATTCAATTTAACTATTTAGTTATTATGAGAATAATTATAATCTAACTTTGTATATACATATATATCAATGTATATAGTAATATCAATTATTATATATATTGATCTATATATGTATATATATGATAAATCATTTCTCATAATAATCATATAGTCAATATTATTTATCTGAGCGATGCTACAAACATCAACACTCCCTCTTAGCTAGGGAGGATAAATCAATTCAATGTCAACACTTATGACACTTGACAACATCAATCATATGATGTAAGCAATAAAGGCATCATCCTCATGATATAATCAATAGAATCCTAGTCTCAATATGTGGATTGCCTCCATAGGCAATTCTATCCACAATCTCTGAGATGGATTGCCTCCATCGGTGATTCTATCCATAATCTCTCAGGTGGATTGCCTCCATCGATAATTCGATCCACAAGCTCTCATGTGGATTGCCTCCATCGGTGATTCGATCCACAAACTCATGAGCTTTGGTGTGGATTGCCTCCATCAGTGATTCTATCCACAAGCTCTTGTGTGAATTGCCTCCATCGGCGATTCTATTCACAAACTCATGAGCTTTGGTGTGGATTGCCTCCATCGGTGATTCTATCCACAAGCTCTCATGTGAATTGCCTCCATCGATGATTCTATTCACAAACTCATGAGCTTTGGTTTGGATTGCCTCCATCAGCAATTCTATCCACAAGTTCTATCTATTATGATCAGTTTCATCCATCATAATAGAAGGTCAAGTTATTGTAAGATCGTCACCTTACAATAACTTTTACAAATACAAGTGATAATCATTTGGAAGTTGTCACTTCCTCATGATTTACACAGGGAGAAAGCCCATTAAAAAAATTCATAATTCATAAGTATAATAATCAATTATATCAAGTTTACCTCATAAATGTTTCACCTTCAATAGTGAACTCCCTCTCAATCAATATGATCAAGATTATCACAGGTTGACTGAACCATCTACTCCCTCTGAAGCTCAAGTTTATCAACTTCTTGACCTCTTTTGAAATATTAGACTCTCTTTGCATCTAGTCTCAATCATTAATTTGTTTTCAAGCATCAATTTATTTCTCCCTTGAATGAAATTATCTTGTGCTTTTTTCCTGAAGGTATGTCAGAGAGAGATTACAAATAGCTCACTAAACTATATTATCCCAAAGAAATATTAATGATGAAAGCATACAATATTTTCTATCCCAATGTTATAGTATGATTTAATAACTACATAAAAATAATTTATGAACATTAATCAACATGGAATACTCATCTCTTGATTAATGTAATGATCCTTTTCTTATTTGCACTATAAAAAGTGATTGTAGCTTTTAATCAAAGAACTCTCTTTGTTCAGAAATCTGCATAGACCTATACACATTCAGTCATAAATTTTGAACCTGACATTTTGTTTCCAATCCCTCCAGTGAGATTCTTCTAAATTTGTTTCTCACCAACATATCTCAAATTCAAAAAAATCCAACGGTGCATTTGTGAGATATGGTCCTCGTACTGAGACTGTAATTTTTTGAGATAGTCACACATTCACCATTAACAAACTACTCTCTTACATTTGCAACTTGGCTCTGATACCATGTTGAGGTTTTAGGATCATTGCAAATGTAATAGCACTATCTCATTGTATATGTTTTCCAAATGCAACAATCTCTTGCATTTATATTAAGAATGAGCCAAGAAGAGACATGTCTATTCATTATTATGTAATTAATATAATGACAATTATGATTTTATATATATATATATATATATATATATATATATATATATATATATATCTTGAGTATTATATTAATTTCTCTAATATTTACATAGTAATAATAATATATATTTCATCAATTTAACTATTTAGTTATTATGAGAATAATTATAATCTAACTTTGTATATACATATATATCAATGTATATAGTAATATCAATTATTATATATATTGATCTATATATGTACATATATAATAAATCATTTCTCATAATAATCATATAGTCAGTATTATTTATCTGAGCGATGGTACAAACATCAACATTTAATGACCTATAGGAGGTTCTTATTTGTTGAATCTGCTACACCATTACCCTGTGGATAATAGTTGCTTGAGAATTTGAGGGTCCAACTCTTCTTTACTCTTGTGAACCTCACCCATTCTGAATATTTAAAATTTGATGAGCATAAAACCAACAAACCCCTTAATATAAAATAATCATTTTCCCAATTGAATCTTTCTTGTACTATCCTGTTCCAACTACCAAGTGATTGGAGGCTAGGAGATTTCATTCTCTAGTAAACCTCTTCAAGTGAAGTTGGTCAATACTCCAGTACCTGGTGAAAGCTCTCTCCCTATTGGTGAGGTCATCACAAAGTCACGTCAACAAATCTTTATGCTCCCATCTTGTTTTCAACTAAAAATTCTAATTTTCTCAATAATTTATCTTTATAGGAATATTTGCAGAAAGGTATGAAACTACCTGATGAACAAAATGAAAAAAGAGGAAACCAGAGTGTCTACTTCGGGAGTAACAAATAGAAAGTTGTGCCAATATCACTTATTGGTAGGTGCAACACAAGAGAAACAAAAATGAAAGGACCTCAAAGAACCTCCTCCAAAGACATCATGAGATTTCTGAAACCTGCTCAAAAAGAGAGAACCAAGATCTCAAGGTCTCTTTGTCCTCTTCTTCAACCAAACAACCTATGTATTATAACCAAAAGGAGACAAAAGAGTGTAAACCTTGTGGATTTTGAGTTTGTAGCACAATTTAACTTTTAATGTCCCTTTGGCTACTGTGTGTATCACCTCCTTCAACTA
This sequence comes from Chamaecyparis obtusa, assembly GCA_027943335.1. NCBI lineage: Eukaryota > Viridiplantae > Streptophyta > Pinopsida > Cupressales > Cupressaceae > Chamaecyparis > Chamaecyparis obtusa. The sequence continues at coordinate 1,048,800 of BSBK01004397.1, read as the reverse complement.
ATACCAAAATTTCTCCTGCATTTGTATCCAAAGATACTCCTTATCTTCAACAATATCTATTTTTAGCCTATACTTGACAAAGTGATCCATGAAAATGTTATATATAACATTCAAATCCTAATACACTCTAATCACAGATGTACTTGATAATCTCTCATGGATGTTTGAAGAGATGTTTGTGTAAAAAAGTAAACCAATAGAGCAACATCGGAACCTGCTATTATTCCTTTGAAGCATCAAGGTCTTCTAAATTTTCAAACTGCAAGAGATTTTTTGATCTATGTGCATATCTTATCAAATAATTCATTTATAGGCTTCCCTTCACAACCTTGTCTATTTTTTTCCAACCTACTCTAAAAGGCGCAACCAAAACAATAAAAGAACCAACACTTCATATTTCTTTTGTTATCCCTAAGATGATAATTGGTTGTTAATGTCATCAATGTACACCTACCCAACTTGTGACTGACACAATCAGATATACAAAACCACCAAACTTACCTTCTCCAACCTACTAGTATTTCTTGTTACATTTAATAACTTTCTCAACCTAGCAATCATTGTCATCTTGACCCCAACATTCATTTCTAATAGAAAATGACCACCGAAACCTGACAAATAACTGCTAACCGCATTACTAATCACCAAAAATCCATGTGAGCTATTTATTAATGCCATTTGTGGGTCCCACTACCCACCACATGGCAGCCCCTAATTTATATGTATGCCCACCTATGCACCACCTCAACATCCTGATCATCACCACATCATCCTTCTCTAACAGTTGGTCCTACCATATGTCACAAGGTCATGATCTTGTGTAGTTTCTCTCTCCTTGTCAGTCTGATTACAAGATTATGGATGCTCGCCATGTGTCTCAAAACTTGTGCTAAGTAGATCATTTTACTTTGCCCTTTATCTACCACATATCACCCTTTCATGATCCCATGTTGGCATCACCCTTGAGCCTACTAGGTTGGAGGGATCACAAAAATTTCCCATCTATCATCTCTGGGCCCACCATACATTTTAACCACTTTCACCATATTTTGGCTTGTTATGATCCCACCATCTAAATAAGCCTCCACCACCTAGATCACAGGATCACAGGATAACACCATGTGTCATCCTAAAACTACACTATGCTTCATTCTATGTGCCATGTAGAGCTTTCTAATTTGTCCCTGGATCACCAACTCATCTCGCCATGCCATCTGAATCATTGTCATGTCGGCCCGATCAGTCAAAATTTACTAAGTCACCTCCAAGTCATCTCGACAAGTAGGGTTACCTCGTACACAAGCATTCTTCCTTGCCAAAAGGTGGTATGCCTTATTGGCAACTTACTATTTGAGCATGGCAATATAAAAATACCTTTGAATGTCGGGATGCCTGTTGAATGTGGGATACAAACCCTAAATTCCCTCTTGGTAGTAAACCATGACTTGCACATTTTTTCACATATGCAAATGTCAAATCCATACAAAAATAATAATAATAATAATAATAATAAAATGACCAATGTCAGCCCTCTTCCATTTGAAACGTCCCCACAATTTTATTGATTTCACCTACTTGAAATCACAAAACGAAGAACCCCTCCCACCCTCGCTTGTGTGCCTCTAGCTTCACTTTCATGGAAGTTTGAATTCCAAAACAAGACACTCACTAAGTGCAAAAAGGACACCTTTATAAAATTTTCACGGTGGTAATCTCAGGAAATTGTGAGTACCAACAAGTGGTAAATATTTTTTTCCCATTGAGGTTCCTTCTTTTGTTCATGAGCACATTGGATGGATCTTGCATCTTGATTTTACTTTCATTAAAAATTCATGAGAAATGATTATTCTTGTACCTTTGTACATGTTATGTATATTGGAACAATGACATCGTAAATGTATACCTTTTTTAAATGTATTATAAACATGTATCAATGATTTATTGGGATGTAATATTCAAAGTTGGATAGATTGATGTTGGTTCCGACTATCATTACACACTTGTATATCATCATGTTATGGAATAGACACATATGGATTTAAGGATTAAAATAAATTAGGTAGTGTTATTAATATTGTGTATTAATTCATCATGGTTTAATTGATTTAGTTATATGATTATCCTTGCTTACTATCTACGCCAGGGAACCTAAGAAGAAATGGTGTAATGTTTTGATGTTTAGCGCTTATGCATGTTAGTATATAATCATTTGATTGGTTGTCATTATGTGTATCATTATGTTAAAATGTAATTTTTTGTTTCTAAAAAAAATTCTACCATATTCTTTAGTCAATTTATGTTGTCCTCTCGAGTTCCTTGGCAAGAAATTACAACTTATCTCTCTTCAATTTGATGTCAAATATTCATTTCCAAGTATTTCATCCCAAGCAACCTCTTTCTATTATTTCTCTTGTCTCTTTTCTTCTTCTCTATATTATAATATATCCCCTACCAAAATTCTTGTAATCTTATATGGTTGAAGGGATGGATCCTAATTAAGGGGTCGTGACTCTTTGAAACACCTTTTTTTTAAATATTTTTTTCATTAACAACATCTCATTAGTTAATTATTTTAATTATTCATTCAAGTTCATCTAACCTTATACTTATACTATCTAAATCTTTTAAATATCCTCTCTTATGGATAAGACCTTCAAAGTTTTTAAGAATTTTGGAAATCTATCATCTAATTTGATCTTTTTGTTTGATAAATACACTTTATTTTTAGGGCTTTTAGAGAGTTGTGGTAGGTTAGGATCCTCCTTGCTACCACATTCACATAGAAAACCCTTCTAGATCTTCCATAATCATAAAATTTCTTCTCCAAATTGGTTAATAGTTGTCCTTCTCTATCCCAATATGAGTTTTATCCTTTTGTAGTCTTCTCATCATCTTTCTTGTTTTCTTTTCTTTCTCTTCAGTAAAACCCACATTAGCATACTCAATAACACCCTCATTGGCATGCTCAAATCCTCATTCTCTCTACAATTTCCATTCTCTTTTTGTGTCTTACCACTCTTCCAATCACTTATGTTTGTTGTCATTCCTTGCCATTTAGGTTGACCATTGTCATTGTTATTATTAATGTAATTCACTCCTTATTTTTTCTTATATTTTTTCAGTCTCCTTTTGCCACAAATATTTATGTTTTTGGATTATATTACTCATGTACTCTTCCTCATAGTAGTTGTCTAGTAAGTCTTTTATTGGTCACATCTCTTCAAGGATCCATTTTGGAACTCCTCTTCCTTTCCATTCCCCATCCCCTTGGTGCCTAACCCCCCCTCACAAGATAGACATCAAGATGACAATATTACAAACTTTCATATCATTTTCATCATGTCATTTCCTCCTTTATTTAGTTTGTAGTTTTTGAAAATATTGAAAATTTCCTAGTTCTCCTTAGTAAGACCCAACCAATGTCTAAAGAATGGCAAAAATGTTAGCAAGAAATTTGTGGGACACAAACACAAGTTCTAAGCCCCAATAACTTTATCAATGTTGTAGTTTATAGCATGGGCCCAATCCTATTAAGGGAACATAGAATTAGGTCTAGATATGAAATTAACTAGTTAACATATTATTAAGAACATACCACAACACATCATGTAGAGAACCCAAAAGTATGTGTATGTGTATTATTTATATGAATTCAATACATCATAGACATCCTTATATAAACTTATATCCTTATTTCCATTCATATCATATCTTATCATCTATTTTATTTGTATATCATATATCTCTCTAATATCTCTATTTTATCCTTCTTTTTTCGTGATTACATTTAAAAATATATTTATAACTTTATCTAATCTTCACATAAATAATCACATTTCATCTAGGCAATTTATGTCAATTTTTCATCGTTGATTAAATATGTGAATTAATTGTGGTTGTTACTTTGAATTAGTAGATGAAGTAGAAAAAATGTTTGCAAGTTTATAGAATTGTGTGATAATTTTTTAACTTATTGATGTTTAGCATATTTAGAAGAAATACATAATAATTAAATTAAAACTCTATGAATGAATACGATTTTTATGTAACTTTTATAATTAGTGTAAATTTTTAAGATTTTCTTTTATGGACATATTGTTGGGTGAATTCACAATTGTTTAATCCCATGTGTTTATTGTAAATTAGTTTAAATCAAAATTTTAAATGACCTAACATTTATTATATTTTCTAAAATAATATTTATTTAAATAGTCATCAATGATGGGGAACCACTAATATTTTGAACTAGCATTCATTTCCCTATTCTATTTATGACGTTGAAAGACATTTTCTACAATGACAACATAGATTAAATGAGTTTGTGTACATACTTTTTTTTTGGGCAATTACAAAAATATGACAGAGTAGAAAATGAAACATATGCAAGTGGACTTAACTTGTAATGCATGGAAGTGAAAAGAAATTCACTTGTATATTTAAATGGAATGATAAGGAATTAATGCATGTATATTTCAACATGCATTTGAACATGTATAATAGATGCATTTTCAAAAAAAAAAATGTGATTATCATTTTGTTTATTAAATATAATGAAATCTCGATACATTTTAGTTCAATGGATTATAGACCACTATCAAAATGTTACCCATATGTTATCCATAGTAGAGAAGTTGTTGTTAACAAAGTATGAAACACAAGGTACATCATATAAAGCATCAAAAGGTACAACATATACAAGTATATCCCATCTACAAAACATCCCCTCTACACAACATTTTTGATACCAAACATAGTACAACATACTAACATAATTAACACTAGCATCATCTAAAGGATCGTCATCATCAACGAAGGTTAACTCCAATTTCCTTGAACCATGCAGCCCAAGGTAATGGTCCATCCAACCATTTAAGAATTGTTATCTCTATTGATACTAGGTTGGGAACCACTTCACCTCTTAATGCTACCACTGAAAGGGGGATTGTTGCCTTAGGTTCAAGATTAACCAGCATTGTTCCTGTTGAAACTTCCTGCTCAAAACCTTGTATCTTTGGTCCCCTCCTTGTTTGATCTTCCATATCTACCATTAAATTGTCTAAGCCAATCTCCAAAGGGGTTTATCTTTTATCCTCCTTGACTAGATGTCCCTATGAGAAATCTCCCAAGTGAATACTCTCACTATGCCATCTTGCAGTAAATTTTCAAATGTCTTTGGAGAGCCTCATTATAATAGAAACCTGCTAATCAATATCATACGTTATGAATCTCCTAAGAGACTCAGTAAGTACTCTAGTATGACCATTAAAAAAATCATTATTCCTAGATTTTCAAAGAAACTAAATAACTTCACTACATAGGATAGACAAAAATAGATTAGAATCTTTCTTCAAGTTACCGATCTACCCCATAATAACCTCCCAAAGACTAATATTTGAACCAATAGAAAGCCCAAACATATTTCACACTTCCTTGGAAAACAAACAATCAAATAAGATGTGATTAATAGTTTCAAGGAGCCTACATAAAGAACACAAATTAAGATCCCCATCAAACTTGAAAATAGGTAATTTAAGCAAGAGCAAACTCTAAATGAAACACCTCTTTTTAGGATCAATAGGTCTACTCCAAATGCTTCTATGCATGGTACTCCACGAGGAGGGGTCTAGAACAACATTCCAATAGGAGGAAAGATAGGAAATGATGTCCATATTATCCTCAAGGAGAGAGTAGATGGTCTTGTCCTTAACCATAGGAAGGAGAGAGCCATCTAGGTAGGAAAAAAAAGTGTATCTATCAAGAATAAAGATGCATGGCATAGTAAGAGATAAAGAAGCACATGCATCTCTTAGGATGGAAATAATTTTCTAATGGGTAGAGGGAATTCCAAACTCAAAATAAAGATCATTCCAATAAATCAATTGCCCATCTCTAATAATATCATTGAATATCTTGATTCCTTTATTGGCCCACCATCTAGCCAAACATCCTTGCAAGAGAGAAATTTTATTGTCTTTATGTTTGAGGTTCCACCATATGGACCTTTCACCAAAGATTTATTATCTATTATCTATAATTTCATTCTAAGAAATGTGTTTCCTTACCACATCCCATGCTTTCTAGATGGATTTAAAAATAACCAATCTAGAGGGTCTAATAGAAAATTACCCAACAATGATATCACAAAAGGGGAGATCAACCCAAGAAGGGATTTATTTAGGAAAAAACTTAGAGGTATTATATCTAATAAGAAATTTCCAAGGCTCCTTCCCTTGCAAGGCCTTGAAAACCCACTTAGCTACAAGAGAGATTCCTTGTAATATGAGATCCTTAAAACCCAAACCCACCTTACATTTTCTCATAGTGCACCAAGCCTACTTCCTAGTATGCCTCTTTCTGTTATCTCTTCCATTCGACCAAAGGAATTCCATTGTGTTATTTTGAATATGATTAAACAAACATATATAAGAATAATAAATATTGTAGGAGGATAGATTTTTTTGGTAGACTTGTACTCTACCCACCAATAGGCAAGAATTGTTTATTCCTTCTCTTCAATTTATTATCAATTTTCTCTTGAATCCATGACCACATTTATTTGAGGTTGGTTTTGATGGTAAACACAATCCCCAAGTGTCTTACCTAATGGTATGGTCTTCCACATAAAATTGGGTACTTGTTAAACTAATTGGGTGAGTTTTCATTTCATCCAAGCATGAAATAGGCAAAGAACTTTTACTCCCAAAGGTAGCACCAAAGAGATCCATATTTCTCATCAATGCCTCCACATTTTATTCTTCTATGGAAATTAGTATTATTGTATCATTAAAAAATTGAATATTAGATAGATCTTCTTGTTTAGGAAGAGTGATGCATTTCACTTTAGGAAAGAGTTGATTTCCCCTCATTAAATAGTACATTGCATCAGTAACAAGCACAAAAATAGAAGGCATAAGGGGGCATCCCTACCTGATGGATCTAGAAAAATAAAATTCTTTAGACCTCACTCCATTAACTTCCACCATTGTTTTGGAATCCTTCATAAGCGTGTTAAAAATATGAAAAAATTGCTTAGGGAAGCCCAGGTCATAAAGCGTCATGTGTATGAAGTTCCACTCTATATGGTCATATGCTTTCTCAAATTCAATCAGCAACATGGAGGCATATTTATTGGATTCTTTCACCCAGTTTAGTGCCTCCCAATGGGTGCAAATGTTCTCCAACATATATCTCCCCTTTACAAAGATGGTTTGAGTGGAATTGGCAACTTTGGGAAGGACATTTTCCACCCTTTTAGCCAAAATTTTAGCAAGAATTTTGTAAGATACATTAAGAAGTGTTATAGGCCTCCAATTTTTAATGAGAGTCTTGTCTCCATCCTTAGGGATAAGCTTAATAAGACCAATATTAATCTTATCCCCAATATTTTCCTCCTCTAGAGCTTCATTAAATATCTTCAATAGTTCTTCTCCAATCCATGCTATATTTTTCTTATAGAACTCCACAGCTAGCCCATCGGGACCAGGAGTCTTATCATTGCTAAAATCCAAACTAGCCCTATTTATCTCTTATATTGTAATCTCTTTACTAATATTACAAGTGTACATGCATTCTAATTTGTTTGGGATGATGCTACAAATCTTAGCTATAGCAACTTCCTTTTCATACTTATTATCTTCTAATTTAAAGAGGTTTCCATAGAAGTTTTTGAAGGCATTTAAGATTTCCATATGATCAGTGATGTTCTTATAATTTTCCCATATGCTCTCTATGTTTTCCTTGGCTTCCTTGCACTTGAGGATCCAAAAATAATAATTTGGATCCTTTATCCCCATGCTCAAGCCAATTTAATCTGGCCCTCATCTTAAGGTCCATAATTTTGACATTTTGCACCCTTCTCAATGCATGATTGACATCACAGAGGGCATCTTTAGCATCCTTGTTAGAAAGATCTACTTGTAATATTTCTTCAAATTTATGTAAAATATTATGCAAATTAGTCTACATTCTCCTCATATCTTTGGATTTCTTTCTTCCCACTATCTGAAAATGTCCCTTGGACAACTAGCAACATTCCAATTCCATCTTTCCCTAGCACCATTTAGGGTTTTGTTCTCTTTGTTAAGGAGCGGGAAATGATACCAATTTCTTGTAACCACATCATCATCTTGAAGCATCCTAGAGTTCAAGAAAAAATCCTCCCTTTTACCCCCATGGACTTCTTGGGGGTTACTTGATGCAATTATAGCATGTATTGGATGATGGTCAAACATAGTACAAGGGTTCACCTTGACACAACCTTCAGTACCATCTCTTTTAAATTTAAATTTAAATTTGTTTTCACAAAATCTATCCAATCTATAATATTTCAATTAGATCCTCGTTGAGAATTGCACCATGTATACCACATACATTTAAACTCATTTTTTCCCCTACCGTAGGATCAAATAACCTCAACTTATTAACTATTCTACTTCAGAAAATCTCTCTTCACCTTTGCATTCAACCTTAGATCCTCCTACTTTGTATGAAGGTCATTCAACCATGTTGACATCCCCACCAAGGATCCAAGGTATCTCATCCAACTGGGTCATCCACTTCCACAAATCAATTCTCTCCTGATAGTTATTGGAAGCATACATAAAATTGATTCCCACCTCCTTGTCATTCTCCCTTAAAATGATCTAGACCACTTTGTTACAAGGTGAGCATCCCCATTTGACTACCTACCTACTCCACTTATAACTTAATAAAATAGTTTCTCTACCCTTTCCCTTAGGATGGTTAGTTTTCAAGTATACAACATCTCTCCATATACATTTAAAGTTGATTTCTAGAGAAAACTAAACCACTTTCAGCTCTTACAATAGAAAAATAGAAATGAAATCTTAAGAACATTTTGACCACATACTTTCTATCAAGGAATTCCAACCCTTAGATGTTCCAAGTAATACAGTTTAACTCCATGGGCATGATTTAGGTTTTAGATTCTATTAGAGCTTGGAAGGACTGGTAACACTTAAGGAGTTTCCCTATAGATCCTCTTGTAGTTGTCTTAGATGCAATGGCCCTATTAGGCCTGCACCTTTTTTTCTTAAGGATAAATATATGTTTTGAACTATTTGAGGAAGTATTATCTCTCCTAGCTCTCTTCTTTCTTTTAGGTCCCATTTTTCTCTTAGATTTCAAATTTGATAGCCTCAATCAAGTCTTTAGTCAGGTTAGGCCTATCGAGCACAAGTGTCCAAGCACTAACATTTCCCTTCTCCTTGGTACATCTACCTCATTCCCTACAATATTAGGTACAAACCCACCAACATGGTTGGAGAGGTGACCATCCATGGTATCACCCTTCCTCTAGTTACTAATCAAGGAGGAGGGGATAACCTCACTCTCAGACACATGGGGAGGTTGATTATCACATATATTCTTATTGAAAGGTTGAGCATTGATCTCCTCTTTCTTAGGAGCAACACCAAGGGTGGTACCATGACATGGATCCTCTTTACTCACAATCATGGTCTCATCCCTAGTAGGGAGGGTATTTTGAGATGGTTGTTCATTAGAAACATTATGGTTAATACTATTTTTCTTGTTCACTTGCTCAGGATTGATATGAGCTCCAATCCTTTTCCTATTTTCATAGATCTTTATTTTATCCAAGACCAACTATTGTGATTTTCGTGTCATGCATTTTTTAGAGCTCCCTTGTCCCTCAGGTGCCCGAGCATTGGCAAGGGAAGGGATAGTAGTAGCAGCATTAGCATGAAAGGAAACCTAAATAGTAGAGTGTGGGTTATCAAGCTCTTCAACAAATGAGATGGGATATTTTAAGGTGAGGATAGAACAAGGAGGGGAGATCTCTTCATTAGAGGGAGGAGAAACTAGGCTAGGGTTAGCTGGACAAGCCCCAACAGAGGGGGTGAGGGGCTTTCAACCACTATAGACTTACCAGTAGTAGAACAATAATTCCCTTTGGGATCATACTTAGGCATATTATCCTCGTGATGCCTAGAACCAACAACATTCTTATTATTCCTTAGTAGATATCAATTTTTCCTTAGGTCGCCCTCTTTTCCACAAAGAAAGTAGATGTTTAGACCCACCAAAAAATCAATTTGACATTCAAAGTGTTCCTCACCTAGCTCAATGCTTATATGTTGTAGGAAATAAGTCCCAAGCTTAACACCAATCAAAAGACAAGCATCCATATTGGCAAAATAGATGTAGACTCATCCATATGCTTCTAATATTTGGGGTATCCATTTCCAAAGAAGGCGTGAGACATTTTGAACAATTATCCACCTAGGGCAAGATAATGCTACAATTTTTTGGTTGTTGGCTTCAAGGGTCCACTTAATAGCCATAAAGAAACCACTTCTAATAGACCAAAACTCCTTTTTTAACACTTCCTTTTGACTACTAGCCTCATTGAAGAATATAATAAATAGGCCTCTTTGAATCATGCAGGAAAATAAATATTTAAACCCCTAGTTTCCTAATCCACACTGATTGGAATCATTTATTCATGTAAGTACTAGAAGACATTTTAGAGAGATCAAGAACAAAAATAAAATTTGCAACCTCCTTAAGCCTAGTCCTCTCTTTTCTTAATTCCTTAGCCATTTTAGAATTAGGAATAATGAACAAGGTCATGTTAGTAGAACACTCACCATGGGTCCTCCATCATTAATTCAAGGTTGAGATGCACCTTTGGAAACAACAAACTTAGCCTTAGATGCAAACTTTTGGCCTCCTTCAAGCACAATTTCCTTAAAAAATTTGTATCCAACATCACCAGACACACCACCTGAGTTATTTCCCATAAAATGACACAATAAGTTGGAAAAAGAAATAGGAAAGAGGTTGACCCTTTTCCCAGAATGAGCATATGCTCGCACGCCTGAAAGGCCTCCTCAAAATGCTCTAAGAAACCTTAAGTTTTGTAATGCAAGAATTTTTTAAGTGAGATTCTATTAATCAAATATATTTGAGCCTCTGATTCTCAATAAATTATTTTTTGCAAGGAAAATATCTATGTAATCATGATTGTGTTGTAAGACTATCTATGGGTAACCACTTTGCAAAATAATGACTATCATAAATACATGGAAGTAATCAAAGCATATATGATCATAGAATGTTGTTACCATCTCTTTGTGGCCTTGGTAATTTTAGTGGTTTCCTTGGTAAGTTTTAGTAGTCACTTGTTGTATTGTATTTCTTTGCTAAGAATTGCCAAAAATGCAATCATCTGACTTAATGAAATTAGGAGCAAATCATATGTCCAAGGTTTGATTTTTTCATTACAGAAGATCCACCTTAACAATAAGGAAAAATAGTAGGTTTGAGAGATTATTAGGAGTGTACAACAAGTGAAATGAAGCATTTTCATAAGCTTGAATGACAATGTATAAGAAAATTTCCAAATTTGACCATTTTCTATTCATGTATTAAATGTTCTCTTGAAATTATTTCTCAATTATGTTGATGGTTTGTGAGTCACTAATCATGCAAAAATTATTGAGAGCATTTTTTTGTTTTAACATCACTGAAATACATGAAAGAAAGTCAATATGCAATTTAAGAAGAAATTAGATTTCTATTGTTTTCTCTTCTTGATGATTTTCAAGAAGCAACTTGGGCATTTGTTGCACAAAGAGAACTTGACAGTCTCTTCCTTTCTCATTGATATCCACAATGGAAAGGAGAATGTACTGAGAGTGTTTGTAGGTTTTCCTTTACAACATGCATATACACTAATGTTTATTGTGTTTTCTTTAATTTTCTTGAGACAAATATTTCAAATGTTATCCAATTATCTATTGTACTTGTAATCACCTGAAAATGGACAAAGACAATTTAATGATAAATCAAGTCAAATCAAAACAAATTTAGGATAAAATTGAATCAATTGAATCACAATGCATAATTAGCCAATCAAAATTACAATCAAGTCTTAATTCGAGATAAATCAAAATTGAGAGCATTTTAATCAAATGCAATCAAATCAAAATGCAATTAAATTCATTAATTGTATAGTCTTGGATTAAATCAAATTCAACCCATTCAAGGGGTACATGGCTAAAAAAATCAATTTAAATCAATTAATAAATCCTAATTTCCCTCAACAACCACAAAGGGAGGAAATTCAATCAACCAATAAGATTTGAGGAAAGGCATTCACATGGATCAAGCCAAATTCAATCTCAATCACTCAAAGTGAAAGAGGATCTTGTCCATTGATCTTGTCTACTTGTCCCAAGCTTTGAGGACACAAAATTTGCATTGTCTTCAAAGGGTGGAACCAAAGACTCAACCAAGGCTTAATCATGATCAACTACACTACACCCCCTACCATTGGGAAAATCTATAAAAGGAAGACCAATATCATCATAATTAATAACCACACATCTGAGAATTGCATTAAACCTCTTGCAATTTGAGCTTAGAAAGGTAATCTAGATTTAATTGAGCATTTGGAATTGAACAATTAGCTTTAGCTTTAATCATTTATCTTTCTCATTCGAGGACTATCATTAATGGGAGCTTGCTAAGAGCTTTGCATTAACATTTCTTAGTTAGAGAACCATAGGATGCTTAATTGTCAATTTCTAGCTTAAATAGATCGATATCTTATGGTTTATTTAGTTTTTATCTCATTTATTGTCAATACTAATCCTATGAAGATACTTTCCCTAGTATACAAAATGGTGCCCACCTTGGGGCAGAATGCTTCACTTTGTTAAACGCTCGAAATTATATCCTTTTTTTTTCAAATTTGCATGTGTTTAACTCTCAGATTTTTTAGGAAATGACACTTTTGACAGGTTAAATGGTTCTTTTACAAGATTAAACGATGCTTTCAAGCACTGTTCCGATGCTTCTGTGATGAATTTGTGCACCTTTGCACTGATCCAGAATGCTTTTGATCTTTCTGTTCTCTGTTTATCATTCTTTCTGCACTTTTGCACAGACTGACAACACATTTCTCCTGACTATTGAGTGCTTTCAATCTTTTACTGAGTGCTTTTACCTTGTTTTTACTGCCTTTAATCAATTTTGTAGTGCTTCTGTTAAATAATTGTGCACTTTTACATTTTCTGACAGACTTAAAGCAGTGTTTATAATCTAATTAACAATGCTTTCAAGCAGTAAAATAGCACTTTTAACTATTTCAAGAGTGCTTTTGCATGAATTGTTAATCTGATTAATCTAACTGTGGTAAAATGATTTATTTTATTCTGCAGGATGTTTGATCACAAAAAGGTGAGGAAACCAAAGAGCAAGTTCAACCAAGAAGGCAAGGCTTTGACTAGAAGAATCAAGAAGGAAAACTTTTCTCACATCAAATCAGTTCTTGAGGAGTCACAAGAAGAATAAAATCAGGTATATGAGAACTATCTCAAAATTGTAGAAGCTTACAAAGCAAAATTCATTTCACTTAATTGGATTTTCTCTCCTTAGTTCAATTTTTTCTCAAAATTTGTAAATAAGGTTTTAATATTCAATACATAAACTTTGCTTCTTCAAATTTGGTTTGGTTTCCCTCATTGTGATTGTTTGTGTTGACTAACTTGCTGGTGGAAAAATGCATTTGGAAAGGAGAGCTATTGCCAAGGTAATGATAAAAATGATAAAAATCACTAAAAAATGCTCCTAACTTTTGTTAGCTACAAGGAAAGGTAAGCCTCAAACTAGTGAATATTTTCCCTTAAATTGTGGCATTGGTGCATTTCAAAATCTAGAAATTACAAAATCGCCTCTCTTTGTTTGGAAAGTTTAGCATTTAGGCCTATGCTCTTCACTTCTTCTAGTGAATCAAAATGCCAAAGGTGTTGAACTTTTTTATTAAGAAGACAGGTTGAGGAATCAAGCACATAAGATCAAATCCCCTTGTTTGTGGAAGAGAGTAGAAATACTCAAATCTCTATAGTTAGTGGGTGAAAGAAATTGAACATTGCTTATTGTGTTTGGGAAATTAAGGAAAATTTAGGGATATGCTCTTCACCTTTTGGTGAACCAAATTCCCAAAAACTTGTTCTTAACTCTATTTCCTTGCTTTACATGAACATGCTAGAACATTAGTGGGCTCACCTCCTAAGAATTTTCCTTAATGAGGCCAATGAGAGGGACAACCCAAAGTGGGATACGCTTGCTTTTGCTGCGAGAATCCAACCCACTATAAAACAAAACCCATGCATCCTTAATGGGGTGTGTGACAAAAAGATTTTATATTTTTCAAACTTCCTCGAGTAGTCCTCATGGATTGCACAAAAATCTGACATACTGGTGGTGGGAAGCCCCTTAAAATACTTGGGGGATGAAAGTTTAAGATCCATTTTGAACAGAATCCATACTAAATCCTTGATCAATTAGCAAGCCTACCTCATTAGAGCTATTTAAAAGCCAAAATTGATCTTAGGTAGATTGCTTGGATGGATTTCTTGTGACAATTGATAAAATTATTGTATTGTGCTTGAAGGTCTATGATTACAAAATGAAAATATCCATTAAGATCCAAAAATCAATTAACAATAAAGATTCAAAAGAATATTCTAATCATAAGAATTCAAGAAATGGAAAAAGAAATGGAAACATTATCCAACCAATTCTCATTAAGAACATTGTTTCCTTACCTCTATGATCAAGAAAAACATCATGAACACCATATCTTTGATAATTCAAAATTTGATAAAAAAGAATATCATGAAAACCCTATATTTGATCAAAAATATCCTAATGATAAACCAATATTTGATGAAGAACCTATTTCAAAATATCAAGAGAATCTCATCTTTGATCAAGGAAATCAAGAGGAATTAGTCTCATCTCAACAATATTCATCATATGACAACTCTTTGGGAAACACAAATACATCCAAATATCCTTGGGATAGATCATTTACTCCTTTTGGAATTTCATACGAATCAGCTTTGGAAAAACTCCTTGAAAATGATCTCATCACGTTGCCTCAAATCACTTCATGTGGTTTTATCTTTTTGAGCAACTATTGTGCATATCATAGACATAATGAGCATGAAACTTCAAATTGCATGGATTTGAAGCATAAAATCCAAAATCTTATTGATGATGACATAATTGAAATTGAAAATCCTAATGACTCATCTAATGAAGATACTTTTCTCAAGAAAGATCAAACTTATGAGCACATGTCTAGTAGTGGTCCTCCTATAGCTTTCACCTATTCCACCATTCCTCCATTTCATATAGAATCAAATCTATCCAATATTCCTCCATCAATCAAAGATCCAAAAAAAATTCATAATGACTATGTATACCCTCAAGGGCTACCTCTAAAAGAGATCCAAGCTAACCTACATCTCACTACAAACTTCTTTCATGCTTCAAAGGATATAGACTCCAAGCCTTCATGTGCTACAATTCCTATCATTCCTATTTCAAATGAACCTTCATTAGCTATTCAAGAATCCCATGTGAACATTCAAAATCCTACGTTGTCCTTAGAAGTGGCTCCATGTCAAGAGACTTATCAGAAGTGCAAAGAAAAAAGTCTTATTAAGGATCAAGATCAAGACAATATCCCTTCTTATCCTATAGTTGACCAAAGTCCCATATCCAAAGATTCCCATGATGAGCCCTTCATACCCTTCCATTTCTTTCAAGAAGATACCCTTCCATCTCAAACACCCCATATTCCTTCACCTCCTATATCATACCCATCTCCTAAGAAAGATCAAGGTATTCCTTCCATCTCTAATGAAATTATTGAAAATCAAAAGAAAATTATTTTTCCTAGGCTATCAGAGGATCCTTGTCAAGATCAAAGTACCCCAACATCTACTTTTCATAAGCCTCCATATCAAACCTTAAAATTATCCCATTATTCCTAATTCATTGCATAAGAATAAATACCCTCAAGCTTCAACTGCTCCTATCAAAGTCACTCCTATCAAAGCTACACATAAGCCTATTGGTACAAAGATAAATCTGAAAGACAAAAGCCTTGGCCACACATCTCACAATAAAGATGTTGATATCCCTCCCACATCCCATTTACCTCCATTTGTCCATAATCATATTCCTTATACATCCTCCAAATCTATCCTTGGTCCCTATATCCAAAACTTGAAACCTTATACGTCCTCCAAATCTCTATTGGGCCCTTACATTCCTCCATAAACGTTTCCTACCATCCCTATCCCACCATCCCCTTGCCTTACCATGTATCAAGATCAACAAATACATACATACTTGAGAAAACAAGTACCCATCCATGTTAATCCTCCATATCAGACCATCCATATAAACCAGCCATATCTACCTTATTCATCCACCAATCCCAAGTCCTTTGGAAGAAATTTGAATGTGCAACATAAAAATAAAAAATCCAAGAATCCATTTATGTATGAAGAAAACCATGTCCCATCTAATCGATATGTGAATGCAAGAAAAAAAGAAATATTCAAGAGACCACAAAGGTCCATCAAGAAAAAAGAAAAATGAAAGAAAATGTGGGTTCATAAATCGATCATTGAAGAAATGCATTCTAAAGCATTCGAAAAGAAAGAAAAATCAAAGAAAGTGTGGATTCTCAAGTCACTTTTGAAGGACTTACACATGAAAGAGAAATCAAAGTTGACATTCAAGCTTCCAAAGGATTCCACTCCACATTCTCCCAAACACATTCCATCTCATCCATCCATTTTGAGTCCTTGTATCCCAAGATCCGTATCCTCCCTTACATCAAAGTCCCAAGCTATTTCACCCATTTATCCTCCATTATTCCTATTATACACTAAGTTTTGCACCCTTTTCAAGCTCTCTTGGTCTTGATAACCTAGTATAACATGGGAATCATCTCCAGGTTGTGGGACCTATGCTAACTGAGATGAGACCTCCAGGTTCTAAGTGACACACCTCTTGGATGATCACCTTGCCTTGCTTTTTAACAAGAAAGTAAACTCTTGAAGGAAAAGGGATAGAAGGAATGCATGAAAGGGAAATGACTGAAAGAAAAACTACCTACTAGGCGATACACCAAAATGATGGTATGAATCACAGTATAATGAATGAAATCAGTGCACAAACTTAGGTCTAGGAGATCACAACTTACTAAATAGGTTTGCATGAATATTTCATAGAAGGGCCTACAATAGAAAGAGGCTATTTAGGGAAAGAGAAAATTTCACAAACAATAGCATTCCTAATAAATTCAGACAATAATCTATAACTTGCAAACAAACATTCACATCTGCAACTAGGTATAGGAATGAGACAGATTGACAGGGGGTTGAAGTATACCCACAAGGTTATTCAAATCAGATCATCCATAGAAATACACATGAATTGCAAAAAGAAAGAGGGATTAGGAACCCTAAGATATCACTAAAAGCATACATATACTTGATTTAATGAGAGAAACTTAGACAAGAAAAACATAGGGACAGAAAGAATGTCACAAATTGCCTTTGCAATATCTAAGAATCAATGAAAGATTACAGACTGTAGAAGCCAAGGGGTAGGACAAATGCCACATATAACTCCTAAGAAATAAAACCTCTCTTGGAACCAATTCTGAAGAAACTTTCTAGAGAATTTTGAACCTCTGTAAATGACCTTGGGAATCCTTTTATGATAACAAGGATTGCTACAAGCTTAGGATCATTTAGGACATAATTATGACAACATTGCCAACCATTGCAGCATGAATTTAGGAAAATATTTATTACCAAAATGACAAGAGAGCAATCCTAACTAAAAACAAGAAATATTAGAGACAAATATGATATCTATTACATTCTAGAAACCCTAGCAATCAAACTGCAAATCAGGGTATGATCTTATTATCTCTGTGACAAGCACGTCATTTACAAATATCTCAGCTACCTCTACACACCAGGAAATAAATTCTATGACAACTTGGTCCAAGACACCAATGCCGCATCCAGAAGGAAATCCTCTGCAAAATATCAAAAACATGACAACTAAAAGATCAAATCATATTCGGCCTCAACCACCACAAAGTTCAATCAATTCTCAACTGCAAACTTGCATATTATGGTTTGTGAAAAAAAATAAGATCGCACACACTTTGACACACTATCTCCTTTACTTTTTGAAAAACCTTGAATCTTAAATTCAAAACCGACCGATAATGGTTAATTTATTAAGTTTAAAACATAGCCGTCGATCCATCTTTTTTTTCCAACAGATTGGGCGGTCCTTAAAATTGCCATAACTATCAACAAGCCAACAAGACACATCACAGTCTATCGGCCAATGAGAAATGCGCATGTCGGCACAACCTGGCAACTGGACCCACTTGTTTGAAGCAATGTGTTGTAAGGAAGATCGATGGTTGTCACATGATCGCAAGGAACAAGATTAAGCTTTATGAACATGCGAAAACCATCCAATTAAAAGGAGATTAACCCTCTTAATCAGATGCTGAAACATTAGAAAAATTAACCACTTAGGACTTTTTAAGAAATTGGGCCCACCATGGCAAATGACAATTGGTCACAGGTTGCGCGGATAGGAAATGTTGATGTCAATGAAGAGCTACGAAGATGTGAAGAAGTAGAAAACATCTTAGGTTTTACACTTAGAAAATTTTTTTAAGCCCTGTGACATAAAAAAAAAACATTTTCTGTAAACCTTGAAACTTGAATATCTCCCAAGTTTTTGCAATTAAGCATATGTGATCAGAACTAGAGCTTGGTGACATCATGAAAAATCTAAGGCTAAGGGTGCAACCCATGAAACTTTGTAGATTTTGCATGCAAGATGAAACAAGTTGTAGGCAGGATGGGACAACTCAGAGTATAAAAGTTTGCAAAGAACACAACCGAGACCAGAAAAAAAAAGTTCACCCTCACAAGATGGGCTCAACCATTGTGGGAGCCTCATTTCACTCTACCTGTGGCCAAAATTTTTATGATAGGAAATTTTGGGTAACATTTTGGCAATTTTTGCTGGATGTCAGCCTGCTAGACATGGAAACCAGTGACCTTGATGCAATCCATTGGACATAGGAGTCATCTCTTGAACACAAAAAACTCTCTTGACAAAGAGAAAGATGAAGGGAGGAACAAGACTGTGCATGAGCACTTCTTTGAAAGTGGGAAAGACTAAACTAGAAAGTGATGCAGTGCAAGGTAGGAGGATCCCCGATGGAGATGTCCTAGCCCCCAGCAAATAACCACACACAAGAATATAATAACAATACAGAGATATAGATCCACACAATGTCAATACTCATAATAGAATCATTATATTTTCATCCAACATGCCCGGCTGTAAGGCCTTCCGGGTTACGGCCAAATACAATGCAATTACAATAGAAACTCCACAAGATCTCACAAGATCCAAACCAAACCCTAGCTAGCCCAGATCCACACACTGGTAGGAACCCCCAAGGAAGATCTAAACTTGTGCTCGCAAGCCCACCAAGCAATCTCCTTGTTTCCCAAGCCGCAGCTACTAGCTCTCCTCAAAACTCGCTCCACATCCACCTCCTCTTCTCCAAGATGGATGAATGATTGAATGCCTCAAGAGTTCCCCCACAACCCCTACTTATACCAATCTAAGCCACAGGTCGGCCCTGAAAATAAATTAAATACAAATACCGAAATTAAATGCCACAAGTCGGCCAACAACAACAATTAAATGCCCAAAATAGATGTCTTAGTAAAATCACAATATCTCCTAGCTCCGGATGAATTAGAACTCGTGCTTCGAACCGTAGGTAAAAATATAGGCCCTCTTCAATCCTTGAAATTTTTAGCCTCTAACTCTTTGTGGAAAATTACTTATATAGCCTGAAATAGGCACCAAATTCCTAAGCAAGACCGAGCTCCATCTAGGCCATGCTGAGCAACCAAGACCATGCCAAGTTCCATAACCAATTACCAAAGACCCAAGTAGGTCTATCCAACTCTACCAAACCCCTCACATATGAAAATAAGTCCAAAAAACTCCATCAAATCTCCCAAACATGCAGGATAGCCAACTACCCTGGGATGCTCCTGCATCAGACTCCCCAGGTGTGAAAAGAAGTATGCCTCATACTTTGATGCCAGATGAAATATTTGCAACCATCTTCATCTTCACCAAAGGCTTCCACTCCAACAGGGACCATAGAACCAACATGCAAATCACCCAAATCTGCATCCATCTGTCAACCACTAGAATCTCAACCATCCAATCAACATGCTCACTCCCAGGAACAAACTAAACATAGTGCCTCACCAATATTCTCTGTAGCTGATCACTACCAACAACAATAATATCCTCAAACATGAAATCCATGTTACCAAAATGTAAGCTCAAATCCACAATAGGAGCAACATGTAAATCCTCAACCATGTCAACCACCAACAGGTCCACATCAGGAACATACAGATCCATAGTATCATGTAGATCCTCAACCACATCAACAACTAGTGAATCCACACCAGAAACATCCATATCAACAACATATGGATCATCACCCTTAGCAACCTGATTATCCACGACCAAGTGCTCCACAATTTCCATGTCAGACTCAACCAACTGATCATGAAAACCAATCTCAATCACAGCATCAACAAGGTTAGGAAGCTCCATAGAAACATCCACAAGTTTCTCCGCAGGTTCTGCATCAGCCTCCACACACTGATCAACAAAACCAACTTCCAGCTCAACCTTTCTATGCCCTCTTCTCTCTCGAACAAGTCTTCTAACCGGCCAGACAACTCGCTTTCTGATCGGTAGACTCCAGCTCCATGGTTTGAAGATCTCTCGAACACTCTTATGAAATTTATCCAGAGATGGATCACTCTCAACCATCCCTTCCTTAACTTGATTAGTCCATCTAGCTTCCAACCGAGCACAAGTCTTTGAAATATTCCTCTCCACCACATCATGGAGTTTTGCAATCATCTCAGGGTCCAATCTTCTTAGAGCCATCTTCTAAGATCTGACGCAAACCCTCTGTAGCAAATCACCAACTAGATCCAACCTTCAACCAGGTCCTAGTGCAAAATGCCTCACATTCGGCGCTCTGTCCACACACTCAGGAACAACCTTCACTCTAAAAAACTCCACCCAAGGTCCTGGTGTAAACTGCCTCACATTCGACGCTCTTTCCACACACTCAGGAACAATTGTGCTTTGATACCACTTGATGCAGTGCAAGGTAGGAGGATCCCCGATGGAGATGTCCTAGCCCCCAGCAAATAACCACACACAAGAATATAATAATAATACAGAGATATAGATCCACACAATGTCAATACTCATAATAGAATCATTATATTTTCATCCAACATGCCCGGCTGTAAGGCCTTCCGGGTTATGGCCAAATACAATACAATTACAATAGAAACTCCACAAGATCTCGCAAGATCCAAACCAAACCCTAGCTAGCCCAGATCCACACACTGGTAGGAACCCCCAAGGAAGATCTAAACTTGTGCTCCCAAGCCCACCAAGCAATCTCCTTGTTTCCCAAGCCGCAGCTACTAGCTCTCCTCAAAAATCGCTCCACATCCACCTCCTCTTCTCCAAGATGGATGAATGATTGAATGCCTCAAGAGTTCCCCCACAACCCCTACTTATACTAATCTAAGCCACAGGTCGGCCCTGAAAATAAATTAAATACAAATACCGAAATTAAATGCCACAAGTCGGCCAACAACAACAATTAAATGCCCAAAATAGATGTCTTAGTAAAATCACAATATCTCCTTGCTCCGAATGAATTAGAACTCGTGCTTCGAACCGTAGGTAGAAATATAGGCCCTCTTCAATCCTTGAAATTTGTAGCCTCTAACTCTTTGTGGAAAATTACTTATATAGCTTGAAATAGGCACCAAATTCCTAAGCAAGACCGAGCTCCATCTAGGCCATGCTGAGCAACCAAGACCATGCCAAGTTCCATAACCAATTACCAAAGACCCAAGTAGGTCTATCCAACTCTACCAAACCCCTCACATATGAAAATAAGTCCACAAAACTCCATCAAATCTCCCAAACATGCAGGATAGCCAACTACCCTGGGATGTTCCTGCATCAGACTCCCCAGGTGCGAAAAGAAGTATGCCTCATACTTTGATGCCAGATGAAATATTTGCAACCATCTTCATCTTCACCAATGGCTTCCACTCCAACAGGGACCATAGAACCAACATGCAAATCACCCAAATCTACATCCATCTGTCAACCACTAGAATCTCAACCATCCAATCAACATGCTCACTCCCAGGAACAAACTGAAGATAGTGCCTCACCAATATTCTCTGTAGCTGATCACTACCAACAACAACAATATCCTCAAACATGAAATCCATGTTACCAACATGTAAGCTCAAATCCACAATAGGAGCAACATGTAAATCCTCAACCATGTCAACCACCAATAGGTCCACATCAGGAACATACAGATCCATAGTATCATGTAGATCCTCAACCACATCAACAACTAGTGAATCCACACCAGCAACATCCATATCAAAAACATATGGATCATCACCCTTAGCAACCTGATTATCCACGACCAAGTGCTCCACAATTTCCATGTCAGACTCAACCAACTGATCATGAAAACCAATCTCAATCACAACATCAACAAGGTTAGGAAGCTCCATAGAAACATCCACAAGTTTCTCCGCAGGTTCTGCATCAGCCTCCACACACTGATCAACAAAACCAACTTCCAGCTCAACCTTTCTATGCCCTCTTCTCTCTCGAACAAGTCTTCTAACCGGCCAGACAACTCACTTTCTGATTGGTAGACTCCAGCTCCATGGTTTGAAGATCTCTCAAACTCTCTTATGAAATTTATCCAGAGATGGATCACTCTCAACCATCCCTTCCTTAACTTGATTAGTCCATCTAGCTTCCAACCGAGCACAAGTCTTTGAAATATTCCTCTCCACCACATCATGGAGTTTTGCAATCATCTCAGGGTCCAATCTTCTTAGAGCCATCTTCTAAGATTTGACACAAACCCTCTGTAGCAAATCACCAACTAGATCCAACCTTCAACCAGGTCCTAGTGCAAAATGCCTCACATTCGGTGCTCTGTCCACACACTCAGGAACAACCTTCACTCTAAAAAACTCCACCCAAGGTCCTGGTGTAAACTGCCTCACATTCGACGCTCTGTCCACACACTCAGGAACAACTGTGCTCTAGTACCACTTGATGCAGTGCAAGGTAGGAGGATCCCCGATGGAGATGTCCTAGCCCCCAGCAAATAACCACACACAAGAATATAATAACAATACAGAGATATAGATCCACACAATGTCAATACTCATAATAGAATCATTATATTTTCATCCAACATGCCCGGCTGTAAGGCCTTCCGGGTTACGGCCAAATACAATGCAATTACAATAGAAAATCCACAAGATCTCGCAAGATCCAAACAAAACCCTAGCTAGCCCAGATCCACACACTGGTAGGAACCCCCAAGGAAGATCTAAACTTGTGCTCGCAAGCCCACCAAGCAATCTCCTTGTTTCCCAAGCCGCAGCTACTAGCTCTCCTCAAAACTCGCTCCACATCCACCTCCTCTTCTCCAAGATGGATGAATGATTGAATGCCTCAAGAGTTCCCCCACAACCCCTACTTATACCAATCTAAGCCACAGGTCGGCCCTGAAAATAAATTAAATACAAATACCGAAATTAAATGCCACAAGTCGGCCAACAACAACAATTAAATGCCCAAAATAGATGTCTTAGTAAAATCACAATATCTCCTAGCTCCAAATGAATTAGAACTTGTTCTTTGAACCGTAGGTAGAAATATAGGCCCTCTTCAATCCTTGAAATTTGTAGCCTCTAACTCTTTGTGAAAAATTACTTATATAGCCTGAAATAGGCACCAAATTCCTAAGCAAGACCGAGCTCCATCTAGGCCATGCTGAGCAACCAAGACCATGCCAAGTTCCATAACCAATTACCAAAGACCCAAGTATGTCTATCCAACTCTACCAAACCCCTCACATATGAAAATAAGTCCAAAAAACTCCATCAAATCTCCCAAACATGCAGGATAGCCAACTACCCTGGGATGCTCCTGCATCAGACTCCCCAGGTGCGAAAAGAAGTATGCCTCATACTTTGATGCCAGATGAAATATTTGCAACCATCTTCATCTTCACCAAAGGCTTCCACTCCAACAGGGACCATAGAACCAACATGCAAATCACCCAAATCTGCATCCATCTGTCAACCACTAGAATCTCAACCATCCAATCAACATGCTCACTCCCAGGAACAAACTGAAAATAGTGCCTCACCAATATTCTCTGTAGCTGATCACTACCAACAACAACAATATCCTCAAACATGAAATCCATGTTACCAAAATGTAAGATCAAATCCACAATAGGAGCAACATGTAAATCCTCAACCATGTCAACCACCAACAGTTCCACATCAGGAACATACAGATCCATAGTATCATGTAGATCCTCAACCACATCAACAACTAGTGAATCCACACCAGCAACATCCATATCAACAACATATGGATCATCACCCTTAGCAACCTGATTATCCACGACCAAGTGCTCCACAATTTCCATGTCAGACTCAACCAACTGATCATGAAAACCAATCTCAATCACAGCATCAACAAGGTTAGGAAGCTCCATAGAAACATCCACAAGTTTCTCCGCAGGTTCTGCATCAGCCTCCACACACTGATCAACAAAACCAACTTCCAGCTCAACCTTTCTATGCCCTCTTCTCTCTCGAACAAGTCTTCTAACCAGCCAGACAACTCACTTTCTGATTGGTAGACTCCAGCTCCATGGTTTGAAGATCTCTTGAACTCTCTTATGAAATTTATCTAGAGATGGATCACTCTCAACCATCCCTTCCTTAACTTGATTAGTCCATCTAGCTTCCAACCGAGCACAAGTCTTTGAAATATTCCTCTCCACCACATCATGGAGTTTTGCAATCATCTCAGGGTCCAATCTTCTTAGAGCCATCTTCTAAGATCTGACGCAAACCCTCTGTAGCAAATCACCAACTAGATCCAACCTTCAACCAGGTCCTAGTGCAAACTACCTCACATTCGGTGCTCTGTCCACACACTCAGGAACAACCTTCACTCTAAAAAACTCCACCCAAGGTTCTGGTGTAAACTGCCTCACATTCGGCGCTCTATCCACACACTCAGGAACAACTGTGCTCTGATACCACTTGATGCAGTGCAAGGTAGGAGGATCCCCGATGGAGATGTCCTAGCCCCCAACAAATAACCACACACAAGAATATAATAACAATACAGAGGTATAGATCCACACAATGTCAATACTCATAATAGAATCATTATATTTTCAGCCAACATGCCCGGCTGTAAGGCCTTCCGGGTTACGGCCAAATACAATGCAATTACAATAGAAACTCCACAAGATCTCGCAAGATCCAAACCAAACCCTAGCTAGCCCAGATCCACACACTGGTAGGAACCCCCAAGGAAGATCTAAACTTGTGCTCCCAAGCCCACCAAGCAATCTCCTTGTTTCCCAAGCCGCAGCTACTAGCTCTCCTCAAAACTCGCTCCACATCCACCTCCTCTTCTCCAAGATGGATGAATGATTGAATGCCTCAAGAGTTCCCCCACAACCCCTACTTATACCAATCTAAGCCACAGGTCGGCCCTGAAAATAAATTAAATACAAATACCGAAATTAAATGCCACAAGTCGGCCAACAACAACAATTAAATGCCCAAAATAGATGTCTTAGTAAAATCACAATATCTCCTAGCTCCGGATGAATTAGAACTCATGCTTTGAACCATAGGTAGAAATATAGGCCCTCTTCAATCCGTGAAATTTTTAGCCTCTAACTCTTTGTGGAAAATTACTTATATAGCCTAAAATAGGCACCAAATTCCTAAGCAAGACCGAGCTCCATCTAGGCCATGCTGAGCAACCAAGACCATGCCAAGTTCCATAACCAATTACCAAAGACCCAAGTATTTCTATCCAACTCTACCAAACCCCTCACACATGAAAATAAGTCCACAAAACTCCATCAAATCTCCCAAACATGCAGGATAGCCAACTACCCTGGGATGCTCCTGCATCAGAAAGTAGGGATATAAAACTAGGAAAACTAATATAGAGATCTATAAGGAAGGACTAACTTCAAAACAAGGCTTCAAGTGGAATCCATTAACTGATATTGGCAAGGCATCTCCTTCAATAGTAGACAAATGGAAAGCATTATATCCCTTGCATTTTGTGATAACAAATGGTCCACCCTAGAAGGATTCAAACTTTGTATGTCTACTAGGCTTTGATCTGAACTCATCCCATTTGAGAACTACATCTCCAACTTTGAAGTTTCTAGCCCTAGCTCTTTTATC
Organism: Chamaecyparis obtusa; assembly: GCA_027943335.1. Classification (NCBI taxonomy): domain Eukaryota; kingdom Viridiplantae; phylum Streptophyta; class Pinopsida; order Cupressales; family Cupressaceae; genus Chamaecyparis; species Chamaecyparis obtusa. The sequence goes on along the minus strand of BSBK01004397.1, from coordinate 1,022,479 downwards.
AAAACTTTTCTTCATTTGTACCTGATGGAACTCCATATCTTTCATGGATTTATCTCTAAGTTCCTCTAACTCCATAAGTTGAGCATATATGATTTGTAAGGAGTCTCCTCCTTCGAATAAGACATATTGAGTGGCCAAGTCTAAAGCTAGTAATTCAATTGAAATGGACAACTTAGCTTCTCTGCCATATACTAACATGTAAGGAGAATTCCCAATGATCTTCTTTGGGGTTATCCTGTCTAACCATAAGGCAGATTTTAATTTGGTATGCCAATCTCTTTAGTTATCTTGTAGGGTTTTCTTGATTATCCTAATCAAGTTCTTGTTAGTTGATTCTACCAAACCGTTTCCCTGAGGGTAGTAATTTGAACTTGTATTCAGATAAATTTCATTTTTGATTGCCCATTCTGAGACTTTAAGGCTTGTAAATGCCAATGCATTATTTGATATTATGGAGTATGGAGTGCCAAATCTATGAACTATATCGTCATAAAAACTTAAGACAACACTCTCATTTGCTTCTTTCAAGGCAACTACCTTTGTCCATCTAGTGAAATAATCAGTTGTAGTGATTATCCACTTGTGGCCTGCAGTAGATGGAGGATTAATCATGCCAATGAAATCAATGCCCCATCTCATGAAAGGTTGCTCTGTCCTGATTGGCTAAAGGGGAAAAGCTACAAGCCTTTCTTTGCCTACAAACATGGCACATTTGATGCATTTTCTCATGTAATCATGACTATCCTTGAAGATAGATGGCCAATAGTATCTAACCCTCATGATTTTAAAAGTAGTAGTCCTAGGAGAGAAGTGACCTCTAGAAGGTCCATCATGAAATTCAAAAAGGACATCAACTACCTTTTCTGAATCAATGCATCTTAAAAGGACACCATTGTGATCCTTTCTGAAAATAATTTCATCTATCAGCACAAAGGGAACATATTGTAATCTATAATACCTCCTTTTTGCTAAATCTAGGTCTGTAGGACAAGGTCTTATCCTTGAGTAATGAATCATGTTAGGAAACCAATCGGCTGCCTTAGCATGCTCTTCTATAGAATGCACAACCAGAGATGCATCTATTTTCTCTGATTTTTTTGAACTTTCACCCTCTATCAAATGCTCACAAAGACCTCTTCCTCTAACTAGCTTAGTGGTTTGGATATCAATGTCATACTCCATCACTTTGGTAATCCAACCAGCTCTCTTTTCATTTAGGTCCTTGGAGAGAAAAAATTCTTTGACACTTGGATGAGCAACTTTCAAGTGTACCTTGCTATGCATTAATAGATATCTAAACTTTTTAAGTCTTTTTACCACAGTAAGTACATGTTTTTCCACAAAAGAGTATCTATGTTCATACTCTTCTAAACCTTTGCTAAAGAAAGCAATAGGTTGCTCCAATCCTTCAGAATTTTCTTGGGTCAAGATTGCAGATATGACATCGTGACCTCCATAAGCATAAAGGATAAAATCCTTACTGAAATTTGGGTTTAACAGAGCAGGAGCTTCTGTCAAAGCTTCTTTGATAGCCTAGAAATTGAATTTCCCTTCTTTAGTCCAGTTGAAGACTAAACTCTTCTTTAACGTGGTTGTTAAGGGCTTCAGTAAATCTGCAATATTGGGAAAGAAACACCTAATAAAGTTAATCCTTCCTATGAAAGATTGAAGGCTTTTCTTGTGATGTGGCAAGGGTAGCTCTAGGATGGTTGCAATCCTTTTGGGGTCAACTGTGATTCCTTTCTTAGATACTATATATCCTAACAATTTCGCCTCATGAACTGTAAACACACATTTCTTGGGATTAAGAGATATCCCAAACTCTCTACACCTTTCAAAAATCTTCCTTAGATGTTTGATATGATTTTCTGCATGTTTGGAATAGATAGTTATGTCATCTAAATAGACCAATACAAACTTGTACTTGAGGTTTTTAAAGGCCATATCCATTGCCTTTTGAAAAGTAGCACTTGCATTTGACAAACCAAAGGGCATCTTTTGATATGCCATTGTTCCCCACTTGGTTGTGAATGCAATCTTGTATTGGTCCTCTTTATTAACTAGGATCTAATTATATCCTAAATAGCCATCTAATGATGAAAATCTCTCAGATCTAGAGACACATTGCAAGATTTGTTTTATAGAGGGTAATGGATGGATGTCTTGTAAAGAAGCCCTATTAAGATCCTGAAAGTCAACACATAACCTCAACTCCCCATTCTTCTTCCTTACTGGAACAAGGTTGGAAACCCAAATAGTATGCTTACTGGGGTAGATGATACCACTTTCTATTAATTTGAGCACTTCTCTATGCATAAGTGGTTCAAGCTTGGGGTTAACAGGCCTTTGCTTTTTCCTTACTGGTTTGGCATTGGGCTCTAGCTCAATAGTGTGTTGAGAAAGGGTTGGATTAAAACCTTTAAGGTCTTCATATTGCTATGCAAATACATCACTTAATTCTTTAAACAATTGGGTGTAAGCCTGTCTTTCTGAATCAGTATTTACTTTTCCAAATTGTAAGCTTTTACCTGGTTCCAACTCCAATTCAACACAATGTTCTTATTGAACCACTAGGCCAACTTTGTTCTTCTTAACTTGATCATCTTTGTTGAACATAGCTTCTAAGGTGACAAGACCTCTAGGCATCTTATTAGAACTAAGTTGTATCACTTTATCACCATAGTTCTACAATAGTCTATCCTAGTTATACTCTGAGAAGATGTCCTCTTCAAACAAGAACTACATAATTTTCTCATCATTGTCAAACACTTTCCAATTGACATTGTTATCAGGAACCAAAGGTTTGATAACTACTTTAATGTGTTGTTGGTCTCCTTCTTTTGAAACACTATCAGGAATGTCATACTGAGACCCAACGGTAGCTAATCTGTTTCCTTTTTATTTAATTTCCTAGGGATGGCAACAATGTTGAAAGCATGGAAATCTTCAATTGCATCCCAAACTCTATGTTTGTATGCTTTCATGGTGTCATTTTTGGTTGCACTTGCCCCTCTCACTTGGCTGACTACTAACTCACTGTCACCATAAACTTTTAGGGCTTTGACCCCTTTCTTCCTAGCCCACTCCAGTCCATTTACTAGGCTTTCATACTCTGCAGTGTTTCTAGTGCAGGAGAAACTAAATTTGAAAGTTGTATAGTATCTTTCTCCTTTTGGGGACACTAGCATAGCACCACCACCAGAGCCATGTCTGCTTCTAGCACCATCAAAAAACAATTCCCAAACCTGATTGCTCTGATCTTCTGAATCAATGTCCTCTTTGAAAAGGTTTGGCTCTATGGATCCACTTTCTTGTATCAAATAGCTTCCCAAACCAGCATCCCAAATAACATTTTCTAGGGCCTCTGAGGCCTTTTCTGATTCTAGTTCATCTAGTAAAATGTTAGGGATATTTTCTATCTTAGTTTTTGTTTCTCTAATAATTGGGAAGTCATTGCTACCAAGTGTAAAGCAATTTGCATTGGTCATATTGGGCACATATGGTTCTATATGGTGTGTTGCCAATGATTCAGATTTAATGGTGACCTTGGTCCCATATCTTGTGTGGAAAAGCATGTGAGACCAGTCAGAAGAAAGATAGCTCCTATCTTGGCTGTAAACTCCCTCGACAGACATATGGAAAATAAAGCAGGGAGATCTATGATATATATATCAAGTAGGATGGAGAAATTAGGACTTGCATGGAGGATTAGACTGGTATCCTTGGCTACACCTACTATATTGACAAAGGATCCATCAAGTTGTGTAACCTTCTTTTGGAAGGGTTCATATTTAAGTCCTAATTGGCCAGCCACCTTTTTTGGCATTACAGTACTAGTAGCTCCACTATCTACCATACAGTTATGTACTAAGGATTTTCCAATGATTAAAAATACATAAAAGGGAGGTGGCTTTAATTTCCTACCTTGCAGGGGATTTCCTTTGGAGTTGCTACTTGGAGCCTCCTTTTCTAGATCAGTGTTGACCAACACTAGCTTTTTTGCATCATTTGTAGGCTGAGGAGCTGTCACTTCACCCATGGCCCTCCTCAAAATCTCAGGTTGCCCTGGAATAGCCAAAGAGTCCCACATAGACATAGTAATGTTCACCCTCTTAATGTTGTCTACAATGTTGAAAGGTGTCACAGTGTGTACTCTTTGTTGTGCTTTTACTATGATAGGCTCCACCTCTTTGGAAGGTTGGCCTTCTTTGATAGGAATGATGGGAGCCTTCTTCAATATGGTAGGAGCATATGGATGCAATGATTGTGTAGTTGTAGTGGCTTTAATCCCAGAATCTACTCACTCCATGTCCTGGGAACTTCTCTTTGACCTTGTGTTGACAACAATGGAAGATTCACCATTGACTCAATTGGAGTCTTGCTGCTCCCAATTGAAAAGAGAAGTCTCATCAGTTTGTGCTTCTTGTTGAGGAGTTGATCCACTAGGAGGGGCCTCTGATTGAGCATATGAGGCATTCTGAAACATTAGGGCCCAATTCATCCATCCATTTGAACATGTAGCCTGATTATAAGGAAAGCACCATTCATTGTCCAAAGCCATGTTATTTTGACTAGGAACCACATCCCTGACTGGATTTGCAAAATTAAGGGGAGTTGGATTATAGGGTTGGAATGGTCTTTGATTAAATTTTTGCCTTTGTCCCTGATAACCTCCTTGGTATGGTGGCCTATTCTGCTGATAGGACTATCCTTGATTTTGATATTGTAGATTGGGACCTTAAGCTTGTGCCTGGAATAGTGGTCTGATTCCTTGCCCTTGCTTCTTTAGGTTTTTCACCTCTTTAGTTAAAGTCAATAGTAGATTTGTCATTTCTTGCTTACTACTTTGCTGACTATTCCTCATTTCTTGCAGCTCTTGAGAGAAACTTTCCTTTGACTCCTCACTACTAGTACTAGCCTGAGGTGCTAATATGGTGGGAATAGGGGTAAAAGGAAGTACTTGTAGAGGTGCAATGGGCTGTAGGTTGGGAAAGATGGGCATGGGTGGCCTTCGTGCTATCATGCCTACTTGGATTAAACAATTTTCAGCCCTTACAGCTACATCAAAAGCTTGGGGTAAAGAGGTACCTCCCATAGATTGGATCATGACAGAGATCTAGTTATTCAAGCTTTGCAAGAAATATAAGAAAGCATGATCGACTAATGATTGGAATCCTATTTCATGTCTTGAGAAATCTATTGTTGTAGTCTATCATTTGCTCTTGAGAATCTCTCTTTATGGTTGTTAGCTTCTCAACCAAGGATAAGTTGTCTGATTTGTCTTCAAAGTGTCTACTTAATGCATCCCCTAATCCATCCCATGAATTAATAGAACCAACAGCTAGAGTTCTAAACCACTCAAGAGCCTTAACTTTGAGAGAGGTTGCTAACAACTTAGTGGCCACATCCTCCTGAGTTATATTGTGTATACTATAGATAGTGGTCACATCTCTTATATTTTCAAAAGTTGTTGTTTGTCCTTCACCTATGAAATTAGGTAGGCTCTTTAGTGCCACCATGGGAACATCATGATGTTGAGCGAAGTTCAATGGACTTCCTTGGTTGAAAGGTGCAAAGGCAAACTGTCGAGCCATTGTAGGGGCTGAAATTTTTTGAGTAGCAATTGAATGGGTTGTATTTGATGTTGGGTATGAATCCTCTTCTAAATCCCTAGTTAGAGATCTTCCTCTTCTTCTGAGATGAGAGGGAAAAGATCTTGTCTTTGAAGTATCAGGTGGTGTAGATTGTACTCTCCTTGTAGGGGATGTCCTCTGAGTTGATCTCCCTCTATATTTTCTTTTTGGGGGTAGCTCTGAGAATTCGGTGGGATTTGAGCTCCTTGTCTCAATCTTTCTCATAAACTTTGAACAAGGCTACCCCTAAATCTTTACACCAGTGGAGTCACCAAATATACTTGATAATTAACCTCTCTAAGGTCTATGTTATGCAATCAGTATATCAAAGATAGAATAATATTTGTAGATAAACTTCTTTATGATGTCCCACTGGGCGTGCCAAAAATGTTATACACTAATTTTTGCACCCTTTTCAAGCTCTCTTGGTCTTGATAACCTAGTATAACATGGGAATCATCTCCAATTTGTGGGACCTATGCTAACTAAGATGAGACCTCCAGGTTCTAGGCTGGTTCCTCTTGGATAATCACCTTTCTTTTTTTTTTAACAAGAAAGTAAACTCTTGAAGGAAAAGGGATAGAAGGAATGCATGAAAGGGAAATGACTAAAAGAAAAACTACCTACTAGGTGATACACCGAAATGATGGTATGAATCATAGTATAATGAATGAAATCAGTGCATAAACTTAGGTCTAGGAGATCACAACTTACTAAATAGGTTTGCATGAATATTTCATAGAAGGGCCTACAATAGAAAGAGGCTATTTAGGGAAAGAGAAAATTTCACAAACAATAGCATTCCTAAGAAATTTAGACAACAATCTATTACTTGCAAACAAACATTCACCTCTGCAACTAGGTATAGGAATGAGACAGATTGACAAGGGGTTGAAGTATACCCACAAGGTCATTCAAATCAGATCATCCATAGAAATACACATGAATTGCAAAAATAAAGAGGGATCAGGAACCCTAATATATCACTAAAAGCATACATATACTTGATTCAATAAGAGAAACTTAGACAAGAAAAACATAGGGACAAAAAGAATGTCACAAATTGCCTTTGCAATATCTAAGAATCAATAAAAGATTATAGACTGTAGAAGCCAAGGGGCAGGATAAATGCCACATATAACTCCTAAGAAAGAAAACCTCTCTTGAAACCAATTCTGAAGAAACTTTCTAGAGAATTTTGAACCTCTATAAATGACCTTGGGAATCATTTTATAATAACAAGGACTGCTACAAGCTTAGGATCATTTAGGACATAATTAGGACAACATTGCCAACCACTGCAGCATGAATTTAGGAAACTATTTATTACCAAAATGACAAGTGAGTAATCCTAATTAAAAACAAGAAATATTAGAGACAAATCTGATATCTATTACATTCTAGAAACCCTAGCAGTCAAACTGCAAATCAGGGTATGATCTTATTATCCCTGTGACAAGCATGTCATTTACAAATATCTTAGCTACCTCTGCACACCAAGAAACAAATTCTGTGACAACTTGGTCCAAGACACCAATGCCGCATCCAGAATGAAACCCTCTTCAAAATATTAAACACATGATAGCCAAAAGACTAAATCATATTTGGCCTCAACCACCATAGAGTTGAATCAATTCTCAACTACAAACTTGCATATTATGGTCCATGAAAAAAATAAGATCACACACGCTCTGACACACTATCTCCTTTACTTTCTGAAAAACCTTGAATCTTAAATTCAAAACCGACCGACAATGGTTAATTTATTAAGTTTAAAACATAGCCGTCGATCCATTTTTTTTTTCTGCAGATCGGGCGGTCCTTAAAATTGCCACAATAGTCAACAAGCCAACAAGACACATCATAGTATCTCGACCAATGAGAAATGCACATGTCGACACAACCTGGCAACTAGACCCACTTGTTTGAAGCATTTCATTGTAAGGAAGATCAACGATTGTCGCATGATCGCAAGGAACAAGATTAAGCTTTACGAATATGCGACAACTATCTGATTAAAAGGAGATTAACCCTCTTAATCAAACATTGAAACATTATAAAAATTAACCACTTAGGACTTTTTAAGAAACTAGGCCCACCATGGTAGATGACAATTGGTCACAGGTTGCGCGGATAGGAAATGTTGATGTCAACGAAGAGCTGCGAAGATGCGAAGAAGTAGAAAACATCCTGGGTTTTACACTTAGACAATTTTTTGAAGCCCTGGGACATTAAAAAAAAACATTTTCTGTAAACCTTGAAACTCGAATATCTCCCAGGTTTTTGCAATTAATCATATGTGATCAGAACTGGAGCTTGGTGATGTCATGAACCATCTAAGGCTAAGGGTGCAACTCATGAAACTTTTTAGATTTCATGTGCAAGATGAAACAAGTTACAGGTAGGATGGGACAACTCAAAGCATAAAAGTTTGTAGAGAACACAATCGAGACTAGAAAAAAAGGTCACCCTCACAAGCTGGGCTCAACCCTTATGGGAGCCTCATTTCACTCCACTTGTGACCAAAATTTGTATGATAGGAAATTTTGGGTAACAATTCCACTACCCTTCAAGGTGTGTATTGATGTTGATCTTGATAATACTTCTTATCCTCCTATTCATTATCTTTCCATTCCCTTTTTCACACCCACACATGGAAAGACTTACTATCCTCTCATTCATTATCCTTCCATTTCCATTATCCAATCCATTTCATAAATCTTTAGCCACCCTTTACCTTATCCACCATATCAACATCTTTGAGCATACCTTTCTACGGCCTTGGCCCACCATATCATGCCTTTTCAAGGAGTATCAAAAGAGCATGAGGCTTGAGTCCCTCCAAAAGCAAAAAAAAAAATTGAAGAAAAAAAAGAAAGAAAAAAAGAAGAAAAATAAAAGAAAAGAAATTCATCCTATGGTGAAAACCACTTCTTTTGGCATCTAGGACAAGTACCATGATGAAAACCTGGCGAATAGGTGTCATGTGTAATTCTTCTCTCTTGCACTCTACACTTGGGGGCAATTTTCATCCATCATATCCTCCATCTTTCTACCATTGATCTCACTTGCATCTATACTCCATCTTTCACCTTTTATCTTGACAAGGTTGAACATATCCATGAGCATTAAGTATCTTGACATGAGTTATCCTATTCATTAGCCTATTCACTTGTTGCCTTCATGCTACCTTCTCATGATCTTGCTTATCCTAAAGTCACCTTCATTATTCCTAAGAATCCTTCCCATGATCTCAAACCATTCGCTCATAGCCTTCACCACCCCTTTATCTTGATTGTGTGATCCTATCCACATTGATCACTTGATCTTGATCCAAATGAAGAATAAAAGAAAAGAAAAAAATGTTAGAAAAAGTCTCTTGATATGTCCACTCCTTTGGACCATTGTCATGACACCAGGTCATTATTCCATATGTTATCTAACATCACATCATTGGCCTGTATTGAGATATTATTTTTCCCTAGCTTGGATAATCTTGAGGAGATGGTCCTATGGGTAACACACTTGCTTCATCCATCATTGCCTATTCATTGGTGAATCATCAGTTTGCAAATCCATCTTTCATGTCCTATACCTTATTAGACATTGGGGACAAATTCAATGTGATCTTGTTTGAGAACTAGTGATTTCTAAAAAAATCCAAAAACATAAAAAATCTCTAAAATTCAAAAACATAAAAAAATCTCTAAAATTCAAAAACATAAAAAAAACTTTAAAAAATAAAAATAAAATAAAAAATCTCTAAAAATCCAAAAAAATCAGAAATCTCTAAAAAGCTAAAAATCTAAAAATTGCAAATCTTAAGTAAACACTCAAAAGTTGCATTGCCCAACAAAACACTATCTTTTCCAAATCAAACTGGGGGCACCAATCCAAATTCAATGAGCTTAGCAAAGCAAACATCAAATTGGCTCAAATCATTGCATCAAAATTGGAAAATTGCTACGCTTGAACTTCATGATCTATATCACATTTCAAACATCCAAACACTTGATCTAATAAAAAAACATTTGACAAATCAAATCAAAATCTAAAAAGCTTAATCAAATCAGATCAAAATCTAAAAAGCTTAAACATAACTAAGGATCAAAGTGGATGAAGTTTTTTGTAGTGCCTACAACCAAGGTTCAAGTCTCCACAAGGTCACTCTCTACTATGGTTCTTAATTGAGAGTTGTTGACTTTGACCTTTGGTGAAATAGTGGGGCTTCTTGCTTGTAGTGCTTACAACCAAGGGTTAAATATTCTTTGAATTAATCATGTTAGGTCTTGAATTAGAAATAATGAGATTATTATTACACTATTAATCAAGGTCTGCTATGAAGAAAATTTGCATTCAGCGAAAGCTTTCTTTACAGAGAAGGCAGATGCAAGTAGGGCTTGCTCATCATCAGTGAATCTTTGAGAATGCTCATGCCCACAGTAATGCGTGTTCCTCTAGAAACCCTGATTCTAAATTCAATAGCGCGGAAGAGGATTTTTCCAGCTATTGTTTTAACTGTTGGACTTATGACCATAAGCATAAGGATTGTAGGAGGCCGGATGTGCATCATTTGCATCCCACATATGAGCATCTCGATGGTATTATTGCTAAACAATGGGCTAAAAGCCTTGTGGAATCTCAGAAGGATCATTTTGTGGTTGAAGAAGCTGCCTCGGCCGCCTTTAAAATTTCAGAGCCTCAAAATGAAGAGTTTGATAACAAGGATAAAAATCTGAGGAAGTCTCTACTATATGATACTCATCTAGCTAGGGTTTCAGACTTTGAAAGTCCAAAAGGTAAAGGGTTTGTGAACCACAACAAGAAATCAGAGTATAAGGTATTCTCTGTCAAGTCACTAAATGAACAATTTGCCCTATTTGCAAAGACCAAATATGCTAAATTGGGGAAGTTTAGAGATGGATCTACAAGAGCTGAGTATGCTCCGCATCAATGAAACCAAGAGCATAGGAAAATTGGATCGGTACCTTTTCAAGCACCTTCAGCTCACATATTGAATCAATCAGCCTCATGGTCAGAAGTAAGAAGAAGGAGGGATCACCCCAGGGATACAAAGGCTCTGGCGTCCAAGATTACTCTGACTAAGAACTCTGACGATCCTGTATCTACGACGGGGGGAGGGGGATTTCCAGGAGCTAAGTTGTCCTCCACGGTAGAAAAAGTGAGTAGCGCAGAATGGCATGTGGTTAAAGGTAGGTATTCGGAGAAATCTAACCCTAAAAAGTGCAATAGCAATTTATTAATTTTGGAAAATTCCTTTGAATTGTTAAATAAGACCCAGACCCCATGCAAAATGATACAACAAACTAGTAGGGTTTTGGAAGGGGAAAGGGATGTATGGAAGGAACCGTAAATTAATTATGAATCCTCACAACCAAATATGGAAAATTCATCCTTTCCCCCTATCAAAACCATAGGGCATAAACAGTCAAAGGGATTTTTCAATTGTGAATCTATACACAAATCAACGAATGCCTACAGCCCTCCTCATCACAGGAGGAGAAATGAGAAATCAAGGAAAAGGAAATACCTTATCCCAGCTAAAAGTAATAATGATATTACCCCTGCTCTGTCAAAGTCTTCTAAGAAGGTGTATTCTCCGCCTCATAGGCGTTCTATAAAAAATGATAAAAAGCTTTCATTAGAATGTGGAAATTATGACCAAAATCATATTAGAATGACAGTGGATGGAAGTTGTATTTTGCAAAACTAGAATTCCTTTGCAGATAGAGGCTTCCTTTGCAAATGGATGGGAATAGGGGCTCACATTGAAGACATAATAGAAGGTCTAACATCCACAATCCCATTTGAGGTAAGTATTACTATCATGGCTAATAACTTCCTTTTTGTAGATTGCTTATCCAGCAGCCTTAAAGAGAAAATATTAGGAGTAGGTTCCTTTAAATACAGAAACATACCCTTTTATGTATGCAATTGGTTTCCTTTGTTTAACCCTATAAATGTAATGGATTTCATGGTAGAAAAAGCAGTTTTACTAAGAAATTTACCACTAGAATGTAATCATATTGAGATTCTCAAAAGCATAGGAAATAAGATTGGTGATTTTAAAAGAATTGTTAAAACTAAACATAATCAAACAGAGGCTATCCTAATAGTTAATTTAAATTATCACAAGAAGTATATCCCCCCCCCTTAAGCTTAGTTTTAACTCAAATTCCATATTTATAAATCCAATGATGCTGGAAGACTATGTAGAAGACCCGGAGATAGATAACGGATTGTATACTTACAATCAAAAGCATAGTAAAGAAACACTATTATATCCAGATAATAATATAAAGGTAAATTTCTTAAAGGATAAAGGAGGTTTTCTTCTTAGGAACTCTGCAAAGGAAAGCATAGAAGTGCCATACTCTCATCTAAATGTAATATCCACTCCGATAGAGACTAGAAAATATTTTGACATCCTACTATCTCCTTCACCTACTAAGAAGTTGGACAATGATATCAACAAAAGTTGTGTAATAGCTAGCTTGAAAAACAAGCTGGAATCAGAAAATAAAAATCATAATTTACCTAAAAAGGGTTCCAATAATACCATCAAAGATCAGTTAGACGTGGAACTTACAGATCAGAGCTCCTCGCAGGATAAGGATAAAATTGAAATGATTGAACCAGAGGAAGATTTCAGTAATGTCTAGCCTTTGAAACATTGTTTAGACTCAATAGCCTCTAAAGAGAATGTAGAAAAAATTAAAGAAGATAATCAGAATATAAAGCTAGGAGACACTCTTACAGATGAACTTTTGGATATGTTCATGGATGAGATTTGCGATCGCGAGGAATTGAAATATAAAAAAGATACTATAATCAATCTAATACAGAATATTATCCGAGACGATAATGAGAAAGTGGATTTTATGTCCACTCAACATACTTATCCCACTATCCCTGTAAAGGAAGCCTCAGACAATACCCCCTCCGGTCACTTTGGCATGGTATCAAATCAATTAGATTTAGAAAATAAAGAGCAAAAAGATGACAAACCTGTTTCAGGAAATACAACTATAGTGCAAGAGGAAAGTAAGGATATTTGCAAATCCAGGACTGTGGCCCCTTGCATGACAGCTAAGAATACTCATAAAAATGGGGAGAATCATGCATTCTCTATTCCATTAGAGTTGGAAACACTAAACCTGAACCTTTCAGAAGATATAATTGAATCATATGGAAAGGAGCTTATAGATAAGGAAACAACTCAAGTTCAGATGGAAATAGAGTAGAATAGTTCAGACCAGCAGGACAACCCCATCATTAATTCAAATAAAAACTTTACATTGGTTAAGGACTCTATTGAGGGTCTCTTTGGAATTACTAATAAGGAGAGGTAATTGGGAATAGCAATGAATAGAGGAAGCCTAAGTTCCCCTAATATTAACAGAATTAAGAAGAAAAGAGGTAGGAAATCAGCAGTTGAATTAAGAACAATGGATGGTAGTGCGGGCAATCAATAAAAGATAGTTGAAATTTTGCACACAGGGAAGGGGAAGTACCTTCCCCAACAGAAATGAAAGTCACTACTTGGAATGTTAGGGGATTAAATGCCCCTAACAAACAGAGATTAATTAAGAGATATCTAAAAAATTTTGAGTCCGAAATAATATTATTACAGGAAACCAAACTCAACAAGGAGGAAAGTACTAAAGTAAGTAAGAAACATGGCATTTGGAAATCAGAATTCGTAACTTCTACAGGACATTTAGGGGGGTTAGCAGTATTGTGGGACCCCCGTAAAGTTGTAGGCATACCAATTTCTAATAATAGTAATTGGATGGCTTTATAAGTTAAAAGTCTAAAGTCTAATTTGAAATTCTACCTAATCAATGTATATGGACCAATTTTCAACGAAGATAAAAGGAGGGTTTGGCATGAGATTCACCTTTTCTTAAATGATGCATCAGAATACCCTTTCTTGATTGGAGGAGATTTTAATGCCATCTTAGCTCCTGAAGAAAAATTTGGAGGTACACATTATGTATCTCAAGCTCACAAGGATTTTCGCAACTGGGTTATGGATAATCATCTAATTAGCATAGACACAAATAATAGAATATATACTTGGAATAATAGAAGAGCAGGTTTTAGTTACATCACTGAAAAGTTGGATAGGTTTTTTATTAGGACTAATACGAAAAACTTTAATCAGCTTTCTATTATAGAAATCCTTCCAGAGGCTAGATCAGATCATTTCCCAATTAGGCTTTCTATTATAGAAGACACTAAACCAACAAGAAATCCATTCAAATTTGAGTTTATGTGGTTCCAAAACTTAGAGTTCATTAATCTATTAGAGGACTGGTGGAAACAGATATCGGTTAAAGGATCCAAAATGTACTGCTTAGTAGCTAAATTAAAAATCATTAAAAATAAAGCATTGGAATGGAATAAGAACAATTTCAACAACATTTTTGCAGAAAAAATTTAGTTAGAACAAGAGCTCGCTGACCTTAATAATTTAGTAATAGAACATGGGATGAATGATCAAAGTTATTATAAGGAGAAGGAGTTAATTTCTAAATACAATGCCATCCTCCTTAAGGAAGAGATTTTTTGGAAACAGAAATCTAGAGAGACTTGGCTCTAGGAAGGAGATAGTAATACAAAATTCTTCCACAACACCACCAATTTTAAAAGAAGCATTAATAGAATTTCCAAAATTAAGAATCATGAGGTAGATCTCATTGAGGAACCTAATCAAATATTGGAAATCTTCATGCAATTCTATCAATCCCTTCTTAACAACATAGAAGGTACTGATCTAAGAGCACAAAAAGAAATGCTTAAAACTATTCCCAAGGTACTTACAAAAGCAGATAATAAGATGATTAATGACAAACTATCCCTTGAGGAGGTGAAAACAGCGGTCTTTCAGTTACATCCGGATAAAGCCCTGGGCCCAGATGGGTTCCAAGTAGGATTCTTCCAAAAATGCTGGCACTTTGTTGGTGAGGAGGTATGGCAAGCAATAGAAGCAACGAGAAATTTGGGATCATTATTAAATGAAATAAACAATAGCTTCTTTGCATTAATCCCAAAGAAAAATGAGAGCACGGAGCCAAGGGATTTTAGACCTATATCCCTGTGTAATACAATCTATAAGATACTTTCTAAGTGATTAGCAAATAGGCTTAAATCTCTCCTTCCCAATATTATATCGGAAGAACAGACAGGGTTCGTAGCAAATAGATCGATCTTGGATGGAATTATTATAGCATAGGAAGTAGTTCATACTGCCCAAATAACAAAGGATCCTAGTATGCTTATTAAGCTAGACATCCAAAAAGCATATGATAAAGTAGATTGGAGATTTTTGTGCAAATGTATGGAAGCATTTGGATTTTCCAGACAATGGATTAATCTCATTTTTAACTATATCTCCACACCTAAAATCTTGATTTTAATCAATGGAACACCAGAAGGTTTTTTTAGTATATCTAGAGGCATAAGACAAGGAGATCCAATATCCCCTTTCCTCTACATCATTATGGCATAAGAGTTAGGTAGATCTATCACTAAGAAATAGATGGAAGGCAAAATCATAGGATTGAAGGCTTCAGAAAACATTCCAAATATTACACACCAGCAGTTTGCGGATGATACAATTTTACCCGACCAAGCTAACAGGAAAGAAGCTAGAGCATTTAAGGACATCTTAAACATGTATATGAAAGCTTCAGGTCAAGGGGTCAATCCCTCCAAATCGGAAGTCTTCTTTATTAACACCTCCCCGAAGGTAGAATCAGAGATATGTAATATTATGGGATACAAGATTGGGAAATTTTCATGCAAATATCTAGGTATTGACCTAGATAAAGGCATCCAATCTTCCAAACTGTGGCAACAAGTTATCACTAAAGTACAAAATAAGAAGAGTTCTTGGAAAGGAAGATGGTTAACGAAAGTAGGTAGGGTGACTATGATAAAATCAGTCCTTTCTGCCATACCTACGTATCATATGTCCGTACTCCCCCTCCCTATTAGTATCAAAAAATACTTAGATAAAATGCTTAGAGACTTTTACTGGCAAGGTCCATCAGAAGACAAAAAACTTGCTCTCATTAAATGGGACACCTTATGTAAACCAATCTCGAAGGGGGGTCTAGGCATCAAAAATCTCCTATGGAAAAATCAAGCTCTTGGAGCTAACTTATCTGGAGAATGTATAAGGAATCTAGTAGCAAATGGGCATCCATACTACTTCATAAATATATCCTTGATGTGAACCCCATTAATATCTTCAAATCTCGCACTCTTGTCAAAGGCTCCCAAATTTGGAACTTTATTAAAGAATGTAGAGGCATTATAAGCAAAGGTCTAACATGGGATATAGGTTTAGGAGATCAAGCACTTTTCTGGGATGATTCATGGGCAGGTCATCCCCCCCTAGACACTCTAGGATTCTCACTAGATTTTATGGAAGAATGTAAAAGAGTTAAAGGCATTTATCTTAAAGATTATCTATGTAAAAAAGAAGGTTATGAATGGATTAATTTAGAAGAAATTGGCCTTGTATGGCATGAAAAATAGATCCTTTTCACAATTCTAAAAGATAGAGAAGTTTCACTCAAAAATAGACCAGATATCTTAATTTGGGCTAAATCAAATAAAGGAAACTATTCAGTTAAAGAGGGTTACAATTCTATTATTTGGGAGATGAATATGGATAGCTTAGATATTCCACTAAATCTATGCTGGCACAAATCTTGCCTCCCCAAAGCTGGCATTTTTCTTTGGGTAGCTCTGCAAAACATAATTCTTACAGTGGATATATTTAATAAATTGGGTTTTGAAGGGCCATCTAGGTGCCCCCTATGTGAGAATCATTATGAGGATGTTAATCTCATTCTCCTTAATTTCCCTTATACTCAGAACTGCTAGAATTGGCTTCATCAAAGCCTAGGTTGGAAGTCAGCTCTTCATTCTAATCTAGTCAGCCACCTCAAAGCTTGGCCTTCTCTCTTTAAAGACAATTTATATAAGGATATATGGTTCATTTCTCCATCTATAGTAGCAAGGGAAATCTGCAAAGAAAGAAATAGAAGGATCTTCACAGATCAGAAATTATCATGGAATACAATCACCAACAAGATAGAAGCTTCAATAGTAGAAATCATTAACAGTAAGCTCAGAGACAAACTGAGTTATGAGGAGTCCTTTAAAAGCTAGGACAACAAAATTAGAAGCAAGTGGCCTAAATTAGATATTCCCCCCCTTTATGGCAAAGGGGGACCCAAAAGGAAGAGTGACAGAGCCTCCTGCAAATGGATCCCTCCGAAAGAAGGATGGTATAAACTCAACTTTGATGGGGCATCTAGAGGGAACCTTGGAGTTGTTGGCATTGGGGGGATTATCCGAAATGGGAAGTCAGAAGTTATTGCTAAGTTCTCAAGGCCTATCAATCCCACCACTAACAACATGGCCGAATGCATAGCGGCACTAGAGGGTCTAAAGCTATGTAAGAATCTTAAAATCTCCAAATTAATAATTGAAGGTGATTCTCAAATTATAGTAAATGCCATTCGTACCAAAAAAACACCCAATTGGATCTTAAATTCTAAAATAGAAGAGATTAATTTAGTGATGGAGAGCTTCACCAAACTTGAAATTAGGCATACATACAGAGAAGGTAATATAGAGGTAGCTATGTTAGCTAATCTTGGAGCTGATGGAGTCATAACCTAGATTTATCATTCTAAGACGACATGTAAGAATAAATATATATTAGGCAATGGACAAGATTAGGCATTTGTGATTTAATTTTAATAAGGATTTTCAATTAAAATACCATTTGATCATTAGAAATGTAGAGGCTTAAAGTCGGTACATATAAAATTAATCAACATTTGCAATCCTCATTTATTCTTAAATAGGTTTGGTCAGATAAGGACCTTTCTAGGACAAATTCAACAAATATTTACTATTTAGCTCTCCCCATTCCTAGTGCATTCTATGTGTAAGATTAGTGGTTAATATTGTATATAATTTAACTATATAATACATGCTACTTATTATCTGCCTACTTATCCCCTCCCTTTCTCTCAACCACCCCTCTTGAGGAGAGCATGATGTCTAGGAAGGGTTAGTTATGGTTCTTTTTGCTTTAGTGTTTTAGATCCTTTTTCACCATCCTAACTAGATTCATCCTTATCTAATTTTTGTTTTGGTCTAGGAAACTTTGGTTCGGGTTTATTTCGTAGGAGAAACCAATGATAAATCATTATGTCTAGTCTAGACTTCTTTAAGGATTTCTAGAAGACTCGCCGTAATAAGTTGTAGCTCAATAGAAATTATCTATAGTAAGTTGAGAGTTTCCTTAAGTCTTTAAGGCCCCAGTATGTTATAAAGAGTGCAGTGTGGAGATTAGGAAATTCCCTAGGAACTAAACCTTATGGCTTATCAATAGCCCTTTAATCTTGATTTTGTACTCATTACATCATTAGTAGAAGATATAGAGGTATGATTTTAAAATACTCCTGGTGCTCCGTATCTAAGATCAAAGCCTTTGGATACGAGGCCTCTGGTGGCAAGTTTTAGTATCAGTAACTTAGAGTAATGATGATGGGGACAAGGACCTGAAACACTGAAGGCTCGATGGGCAGTGTCTTTATAATCATGATAGATTAAGCCACCTTTCTAATTCATGATTAATGAGAACTCATTACGAGTTAGCTCTCCCTCTCCCTTTATACTTCATAATTATTTGGATATACATATGTATTAAGCTTCCATATGTAAAGTACTTGAAGATTCGCATGAGGAAGACTCTGGGGACATCCAGAAGGCTCGTAGCTACACTTTATATTCAAGACAATAGCTAGAAGTGGATAATAGGCACAATATGGAGACTAGGATCAGTACTTTCCAAACTAACAGTGATCGAGCAATGGCATTTAGGGGTTGTATTTGCCCTGAGAGGTGGACCCAAATCCTCAATCCACTTCCAGATTCCACTAGAAGAGCTATAGAGAAATCCTTTAGTGATCAACACTTTGATAGCTCCTTTACGTACAAAACTAACGGGAGTGTGGTAGGGTTGTTCATAGCTCTGGCCATCTTTGCCGACAAAAAAAGAGAAGACATAATCAGTGTGGCAAAGGAAATCTTCATCAAAGAACATTTAGGAGGTCTAGATAAGATGGTCTACTATGTAGATAATGAGCTCATAGTCCTGTATCCAGAAGTTACCATGAAGATAGATTTATTAGAGTTAGATAGGATTCCTCAATCCCAAAGAATTGCTATGTTAGCATTTAAGGATGAAGAGAGTTTTGATGAACATTGGCTGGAAATGGCCAGAAACCTGAACTACTTATTTAGGGAAGTGCTGGATGAAACTCAGGACATTAGCTGGCACCTCAAATACTGGAGGATGGAAGGTTTCACCCTACCAGAAGCATTGGATGATATTTCTCCCCCAAACATCCATATTATGGCGCCAGAAATCACCAGGTGCACAAAGAAGCATAGGAAAGGCTCTGAAGACATAGAAAGTATTATTGTGATGATCAAAGGGAAGAATGCATGGAAGCTGATGTCCATTCAAAAGAATACAGTAGAGTCCTAATTCCTATAGGATAGTTATTAGCCATTTACTTTTGTTTTGGGTCAAGTGGCTTTAAGCTAAGTATTAGACTTTCTCAGGACTTATAGATAAAGAGTATTCTCTTAGAATTAATGAAACAAAAAAGACATAAGCATTTATTTTGTGATTATATAAGGTGAAGGAAATCGGATTGTCAGTATTCTATACTTTATACTCTGTTAATATAATACTTTGATATTATAATAGTTTACTCATAGTGTTTCGATATCAAGCTTGGAGAGTATTCCTGTTTTGGTAGAATAGTTAGGAACTGCTATTAACTCCCTTGAATATACTATTTATGCACTGTTTCTACATGCCCATTTTGTTAGATAAGAAGTATAAATGGTTTTCGTAGATAGTAAGTAGAATCTGTATGATCTAAAATAAATGAATTCAAAAGGTTGTGGCTCAATTTAAGACTTTACAATGATAGCTTTTAATATTACTATCATGCTATCCCCAGTTCATCTAAGTCAGGTCACTATATAATCTAAACTGGTAATAGGCTCTCCTAAGGATCTTTACTAAGTAACTTTGACTATCATACTACCAGATGGTAACTAGAAAAGGTTGAGCCCCAGATGGATCCTAGGTCAGAAGTGGATATGTAGAATTAGAGGAGCAAAAATATAGTACATTCTGTATTCTTATGTCTAAAAAGATTAGCTTTGTTCCTTGAGCTCTTAATTACTATTTAATGTAAAAAGTATTTTTAGATATATTATTGTCTTGCTATCTTTTATTCACCTGGTGTTATGCATAGGTGTTTCTTCTAGATTTTTAAGCTGGAAACCAGTCAATACTAATTGCGAGTACTTCAGATTTCTTTAGCAAACTCTTCATTTCTTAAATAACTTACAAGTTAAATCGTTCGGTATTCGACTATATGTGGATCATCTGCAATGGGTGGGTCATTTTGACGATCTCCTAGTTGACTTCTGGAACAAGCAGATCGGATTTAGAATGATATTTAAATCACTGTACTAACCTTTGTATAGAAAAGGTAAGGATGGATTAAAAAGATATAGATCTTTGTATTTATTGTGATAAATCTCTCAGGCTCTGTAACCTCCACATTATTTGCATAGAATTTTTGCATAATGATGAAAGTTTGACCTGGTATAGAAATTTCACCTTAAACAGCGAAACAAGCATCCTAGTAATCTTGCTATAAGAGGAAGATAATTACATCTTATGAATTTACTAAGATGGATTGGATATATATATATATATATATATATATATATATATATATATATATATATATATATATATATATATATATATATATATATATATATATATATATATATATATATATATATATATATATATATATATATATATATATATATATATATATATATATATATATATATATATATATATATATATTTCTTAATTGATATATATGTATCTATTAAATTCACCAAATTTTCTCAAAATGAGATTGGATTAAATTTTTTGAGTTTAATATATATATATATATATATATATATATATATATATATATATATATATATATATATATATATATATATATATATATATATATATATATATATATATATATATATATATATATATATATATATATATATATATATATATATATATATATGCGATCATTATTTGGCATTAACAATCTATGGTATGTGATTGACTAGAGCAGTAACTTCTATTCAAACAATTTTATAAAAAGGTAGAGGCCTACAATGAATTCCTCCATAACTCTTCGTGCTGATAGCTAGCCAGGCATGACATGGCATTAGTATAGTTTAGAGGAAGCTTCTGAGTCCTGTTGAATTCTCCCCTTTAAAGGTTATGATTAATGAATGTTAACATTTGGTAGGAAACAACACTCTTAATCAATAAGGATTAGTAATCACAAAGGTAAATTTGTCTCTTGTATTTCTGACAGTAGGATATGAATAGCAAGACACAATTTAATTCTTGTCTTGATGCTGGTTAACCTTTGTTTCTAGAGGATTTTTGTTTTGTTTTTACAGGTAGGACCATCATTCGGATGCTATATACCCATTCTCGACAAAGTAAGAGGATCAGATGTCATGTTTTAAGAGTATAAATGTTTCAGTCCTTATCATAATGTCAAGCACTGTATATTAACTAGCTTATGTCTCTCAAAGTTAAACAATATCGTGTCTTTTTGGGACGTATATTGTCCATGAAAATATGTACAAATCTTGATAATTATCAAGCCATGGGTATGCCTATGGAAATCATGTACCTTAACAAATCTTGACAATTGTCGAGTCGTGGGTATGCCCACGTATTTTTGTATTAGGATAGGACCTATGGTCCTGGGCAAGGTTGGAGGTTTTCTCAACCCCACTCTTTCCTACTAGCGCCTGCACTGAGCAGGGTCACATTGTAAAACATGTATTTATATTAATAAAAAGCTTATAGGGTCTCAGCCTTTTACCAATCAAAAAAAAAAAAAAAGTGGATGAAGTTTTTGAAATATAGATCTACAAACAAAAAAAAATGTTCAAAGTGATTACTTGATTGGTGAAATAATGTCTTTTTAGCAAATTGATGATGTTTGACTAGATTAGCAATGATGAAGACATTATATTTTCTTGATTTCTTCTTGAGTGCTTTCCATGTTGATTCATAGTAGTATGCAAATCCGTCTAATGACATGATCATCAAAGAATCATTGAGGACATTTGTATATGAAAGGGATCAATTCTTTGATTGTTTACTTGCAATATTAAAATTCAAGGAAAGAGGTATTCATATCATCATGGTTGAACCAGTGAGGATTGTACCAATTTCGTGTTCCAATAGCTCGATGATGAAAATAAGCTTCCAAATTCTAAATAATGACAGTTAGTTGTATACATCTTAGATTAAATGCATTTAATGTATTTGCCTTTCTTAGCTCAAAAACTATTTTGCAAGAAGAAAGTTGAAGGGGGTAGAGTTATCATCATCAAAAGACCAAATCAAGATACATCAAATGATCAATGATATCATCAATGGTACATCATCAAATGTCTATCGATATCATCAAAGTCCTTATCAACATCATCAAATGTCTATCCATATAGTCAAAGTCTTGATCAACATCATCAATGTCTGAAATATCCATCATAAAAAATCCTTCTCAATTTGATCATCAAAGGTACATCAACACCATCAAAAAAGGAAATGTCTGATCTATCAAATCATTCATGCTCTATCAAGGAAATCATTAATAATCAATCATGTTGATCAACTAGGGGCAACATAACTCTATCCATCACCGATATCTATACTTGCACCTACACCAATGGATGACCCTTCTCTTCTACCAATCCTTAATTTTGCATCATGAGTATATCCAATCAACTCTGTATCACAAAAATATCTAATCATGTCATATCAAATATCAATCAGTCAAATCATCCAAGTGATCATCTAACGTCAATCAAGTTATCCTATCATCCATTTGCTCATCTTGAGCACATAAAATCTCCTAACTCTAGATCTTGAGGAAGGAAAATCATTATTTTGTCTCTCTAGATCGTGAGAGCAAAATATCAACCCATCAACTTATCCTATTAGATTGACATCAACATCAACCAAGTGATTCTGAATGACATCAAACAATACCAAACCATTGTCAACTTATCTAGAGCATCAACATCTTATCAATCAAATATTTTCTCTTCAAATTCTCTCATGATCAGGGCATTGCCAAATTTCTATATCGGGAAACAAATCAAAATTTCCCATTCTCAACCAAACTAGCCACACTCATTTCCATTCATTTCCCGAAGGGGCATACCATTGGATAATCAACATCAGCAACATCAACAAGAATCGAGAGACCAATCATCAAATCAAAGTGAAATCTTTTATCAGGAAATTTTTTGTAATCAATTGAATGGGGCATCACATCGAATCAAGTGTCATATCAGAATCCTTCAACAAATCAAACATCATATTGAGGATTGATCATCAGAACTACATCAATTGAGAGTATCATATCAATCAAAATCTGCATCAATCTCATATCAGACATCAAAGATCAACCATCGAAAGACATCAAACGAACATCAGAGAATCGACCATCAATGAATCAGGACCTATCATCAAGCAAGATCAAAGTATTCTTTGAATTGACATGCTTTGCACGTCAACTCAAAGAGGGGCATTTGTAATCACCTTAAAATGGACAAAGACAATTTAATGATAAATCAAGTCAAATCAAAGCAAATTCAAGAAAAAATTGAATCAATTGAATCAAAATGCATAATTAGCCAATCAAAATTAAAATAAGTCTTAATTCGAGATAAATCAAAATTGAGAGCATTTTAATCAAATGCAATCAAATCAAAATGCAATTAAATTCATTAATTATATAGTCTTGGATTAAATCAAATTCGACCCATTCAAGGGGTACATGACTAAACAAATCAATTTAAATCAATTAATAAATCCTAATTTCCCTCAACAACCACAAAGGGAGGAAATTCAATCAACCAATAGGATTTGAGGAAAGACATTAATATGGATCAAACCAAATTCAATCTCAATCACTCAAAGTGAAAGAGGATCTTGTCCATTGATGTTGTCTACTTGTCCAAAGCTTTAAGGACACAAAATTTGCATTGTCTTCAAAGGGTGGAACCAAAGACTCAACCAAGGCTTAATCATGATCAACTACACTACACCCCCTACTATTGGGAAAATCTATAAAAGGAAGACCAAAATCATCATAATTAATAACCACACATCTAAGAATTGCATTGAACCTCTTGCAATTTGAGCTTAGAAATGCAATCTAGATTTAATTGAGCATTTGGAATTGAAAAATTAGCTTTAGCTTTAATCATTTATCTTTCTCATTCTAGGACTGACATTAATGGGAGCTTTCTGAGAGCTTTGCATTAACATTTCTTAGTTAGAGAACCATATGATGCTTAATTGTCAATTTCTAGCTTAAATAGATTGCTATCTTGTGGTTTATTTAGTTTTTATCTCATTTATTGTCAATACTAATCCTATGAAGATACTTTCCCTAGTATACAGTACTTTTATGTGAAAAATTATGTCTCATGAAGAACACATTTCATAGGAAATATTTTAAAATTTGATATCTATCTTTTATTTTACTTATATTTTTTAAAATATAGATATGCTTGTATTTATTTAGATGGAGATATATAGATGTGCTAGTATTTATTTAGATGGAGATAAGAACTCTATTTGGTCTTCATATAAAGAAACATGTTTCTTTTAGCTAGTTTGTTGCATTTTGTCATCATTCAAAAAATACGTTGATTAAGTGCAATTGTTATGCTTGAGTTAGTAGATGATGTTGAAACATAATAGCTTTTGAACTCTATGGAATGGTATAGTAATTTCAAACTTATTGATGATTACCAAATATAGATGAAATGCATAATAAATGAGAGAACTATTTGCATGGTATGTATTTCTTCATGATCATTTTGATCCTATGTGCTTGTATAAAACATGTTTCCATTAAAACATATTAAATAAATAATATTATAGGCCTATATTGGCTCAAAAAATGTATTATAGCTTTAAGCATGTAACATGACATTCCCTTCTATTTTTTTCATGTTAGACAAATGTAGGAGTGCATAATAGAAAAGTTCTACAACTATTATTTATTCACAAGTGTAAGAGAGTGATTGAATTATTTTAACCATTTAGTCTATTCATTTAATCATCAAACGATGAGAAATTTTCAAGAAGATAACATATCATTTTTTCCAGTAATCAAAAAGTGAATGTGGGTGAGGAGAGAGGTTTCTTGTACTAATAATTCTATTTTTAAGAATTGCGTGTACATATGTACAAAATGGTTGCTAAACATATTTTTAATTTCATGAAAAAACTTAATAGAAGACATTAATGGATTCTTATGTTATTTTGAGGATATCTTGTATAGTTTTATTTTTGTAAAAAATAAATTATTTGATTTTATGATAGATTTCGTAGTAGATAACATCTTTGATTTGATTTGATTATAAGAATGTATATTTATCTTACCTTAAATTCTATAAATTCTAGCAAAGCCCTAACCATCTTTGATTCGAGTGAAAATCTCCTCTCAAGAGTGTATACATAAGCCCTCACACTACCTTATTCTCATAAACACCTAGGGAAAACCACTACTCACATTGCACAACAAGATATGCACATTATTTCTAATCTAATATATTTCATATTTATATTGTTTAATTAATTATATGATTGCATACCTTCCTTTGTAGCTTTCTAGTCTACACCAGAGTTGAGAAGCCTATCTTGGAGATAAGTCTCTTCACTATGATGAGATCTTTGACTTTTGACTTTATCACAAAAGAATGTCTCAATTTTTCTTTTTCTTTTTCCCTACAAGAAAGTCTTTTTAATTTTTGGTGTAAATATTTTGTATAGGTGAACACAAGTATGAAGGTGCAAGGATGTTGCTTGATAGAGATGTTTATAGTCTATGTATTGAGCCCAACTTCAATTAGACTTTAATGATGGATTTTCTTATTATGCTTGAACAAGTCTCCTTGATGACACTAACCTTCCTTATGAGGTTCACACAAAGGATGCAACTCCTACACCAACCTTCTTTGTTACCTAATACTACAAGAGAGACATTTTTCTTTAAATTTTCTATTACTTCACCTATCCTAACAATTACTTGTTGCCTATAGTTTGATTGATTTATGAATCATTCTTACCTTTAATATTCTTTGATGTTGTAATAATATTATTTTCAATTTTAATATTCTTTAAAAATATTGAATGTGATTATTTAAATTTTTGGTGTCAATTGATGATCTTAGCATTAACATACTATTTTTTTACATTTCTTTTATTTATCCATTTCATGTTACTATACCAATCATGATAAAAACATACTAGACGATGTACACAATTTTCCAAAAGTTGTTTCATCTCTTTACACTCTACTTAAGCATAGCATCACATTCTTTAATGTTTGATTAGTTAATAATACTTTTACACTTCAACCTTCTTAAAAGTTGGTAATTAATGAAGTTCCTAAATATTAAATGAACTAACATTCACTAACTGAACTTAAATTAGTGATAGTGTAAAGGTGTAGATTCACTCTTAAGAGCTTAGAGTATATGCACACCATCAAGTATAAGAGTTATTTGAACCATTTTAAATAAAGTTTTTTTTTGTTAATTTATGATAAAGAATATATTTGTTTCTACTAGAAGATATAGATATATCAATGAGAATATTAGGTAGATTTGACACTCAAACTTAGAAGCTACTTGTGGCTAGTGAGATTTTTCACCATGAAGTCACTTACTCTTTCAAATAAAAAAAAATTCAATTGGGAAGTCTATTATCATCTTAACAAACCCTTTAAGATACATTCCTAATCAGATCAATATGATACTATATTCAAATTTGAAATATAATATAATTTGACTCTAACAAATTTTAGATAAGCTATAAATTTAATTATGACAAAGAGTTTTTAACTGTATGTGCATTTCTGGATTTGATTGTGTGAGATTTTTGGTATCAATGTTTTGGATCACACTCCGTGATCCATCATCAGGAAGAGAGAGTGCAAGAATTGTAAAACAGAAGTTTCGTGATCCGTCATCAGGAAAAGAGACTTCTGTTCTGTTTTACAATTCTTGCACTCTCTCTTCCCGATGGTGGATCACTAAGTGCGATTCGAAATGTTGATACCAAAAATCTCACACAATCAAATCCAGAAATGCACATACAGTTATAATGAATTGTGGAAATCTGCTATTATTAAAAGAGTTTTTAATTTTAATCATTTTTTATTATTTTATAAATTATTTTATTAATTCTTGTAAATAATAAATCTTATATCTTATATAATTTACAATATAATTCAAAAATTAATTGTACAAAAAATTTGTCTCTAACATAAATTTCTTATATCATTTACAATATAATTCAAAAATTAATTCTACAAAATTTGTCTCTAACAGAAATTTCTTACAATAGATAAAAAAAGAAAAGAAAAATCAGCATGTCCATTGAACCTCTATATCTGACCGAAGTATTTAGGAGTCTCTCTTATAACTCTCTTGAATGTGTTTCTTACACAAAACCTACTAAATTCTTGCTAAATTCGGAGCAAATCCCAATTCGAAAAATTACCCACCGTGTATATCCATTTCTATACCTTCAGAGAGATTGAATAATCGCTGATTTTACATTGCACTCCCCTGTGAAAGATGTAGGGTTACCCTTAAGCTGGCTTTGTTGCATTCCACGTTTGTAGCATAGTGACCATTCATTTGCCATCGTTGATTTGTTTTGGATCATGAAATCATTGGAGTATGAAGTACTATCCTCCACCCATTCTCGCATAGGTCCGAACAACATCCTAATCAAAATGAAATGTTAGCCCAAACGATCAAAAACAATAAGGCCCAAATAATCCATTGCAGCTGTGGCAGAGCAAGGAGGGCCTGAAGGATTTTGTAGGGTTTAGGGTTCTCATTTAATAAAATTAAGTAAATAATGGCTGAAACTGTCAAGGTTGCGAAGTGCTTCTCTCGCAGCAATTTACAGAATAATAATGGCCTTGGCCGTAATTGTTTGCAGAATAACGGTGGCGTCGGCCACAAGCATAATGGTAGCAGAAGACTAACCAAAAAGGGTTTTGTAGTAAATTCCTTTCGTAGTTTGAAGAGTTTAGCAAGTTTTCCTTTACCCTCATCATCATCGTCAATACAGAGGACAGGACTCAATCTTAGCCAGTTGCCTCAGAAGGCCTCTGTCTCAAATGTCTCGAAAAGAATGCCCATCGTGTGCATGGCTGCAGATGGTGGTCAGTATAGCAAGTTATTAAATCATTTTTTTTTCAAGTGCAATTCCTTTCTATTCTAAATTGGCTTGAATTTGTTCCAAGTTTCTGGATATATGCTGCAAACCTATTTGATTTTGTTCCAACAAATTTAATAAGAAATACTTTCAGCCCATAGTTAACAGCCAGGGATGCCTCCCTTTTACACTTTACAGCCATAAGGGAAGAGATACTTCCACCCACAGTTGCCAGCGATAGAGGAAGAAAGGTGTCACTGTACTATGAAATATTGCTTTGCTTCTTCCCAGTTTTGAGGTCCAGCATATTTGTTGATGTCTTCTAAACTATAAAAGACCTAATTTTTGTTTTCAATAGTAATGTTCAATACAGATAAAGATTGACACAATGTCCCATGTATTCATAGGGGAAAAGGAATTCCAATGGGTAGTTAGGGAAGGAAATTTCTGGATAAGTTGATTTGCTAGATTTGACAATTATCATTTTGATTTTATCAACATGTGCCACCAAACTGGTCGTGTTACAACTTGTTTGAAGCACCTTTAACTGCTGCTATTGGATGATATTTTCTTGTTTTTTTTGTTATTAATTTCAATTAAACTATTTAGCAATTCTTGTTTTCAATTATGGTTATAGGAATGTTTTTAGTAGCGAAAACATTGTCTACTCTTCAATTCTTCCCTATCTGTTTAGTTGGTGCAGAAATGGGGCAAGTTTACTGCTAGGGAGTGTATTTCTCTAGAGGGTAAAGGTGTTGATGTACGTGATTAGGAGATGGGGACGCAAGAAGCCTATTTTCTGGGTCCCTGACAACCTTCCCCATGCAATTTCGCACAAGTAGACAATCCGCTCAATGATTCTGAGTAAAACTTGAACCTTTTTTTTGGGATTTGGAAGGGTGCATGCTTTGGTTGTCTTCTGAAATCAGATAGCCAGGATTGGAGTAGCTTAGTTTAATTCTTGCGGCACACTATGATAAT
Organism: Chamaecyparis obtusa; assembly: GCA_027943335.1. Classification (NCBI taxonomy): domain Eukaryota; kingdom Viridiplantae; phylum Streptophyta; class Pinopsida; order Cupressales; family Cupressaceae; genus Chamaecyparis; species Chamaecyparis obtusa. Next base: position 993,415 of record BSBK01004397.1, on the reverse strand, counting down.
CTTGTGCCCTTATTGCTTTGTGTGACTATTTTAAAAACCGATTACTCTGCACACCAGACTTGCTATGTTGGGTTCTGACGGTCCATTTTACACATATAATTCTTTAAGCTGTGAATGACTTCCAAGTTTTTCTGGCAATTGCGTTTCACTGTATTGTGCTTCTTGTTGAAAATACTCCTAAATTTGCACACACAAATTATACTATATGCACAGGATTAGATTCCTTGTCTTTAGCTTAGCTGCCATGCCTGGGGGGTTCCTATAACGGGCAGCTTGTGCCAATTTTTCTTATCAGTTGAATAATGGATAACATTTACTTTTACTCAGGACCATCATTTGCCTTTAGAAACCCTGTTACGTTGCAGTTTCAGCCTAGGGTTTTTCTTTGTTATGTAGCCCATTTGTGAATAATTTATACTTATAAAAATTGTTATTGACTTAAGAATATCTGTTACATTGTAGTTTGAACATTTTGCAGTGTTTGTTTTGTTAACGGTTCAGTGTTTGTTTTGTTTACAAATGGCATACTTTGGTCTGTGATGGTAGCTTTTTCCTGTTAACTATTTTTTGCAAACAGTTTTGAGTGTTCTTACGTAGTCTCTGTTTTGATTTCATCAGAGCGTGAGGTGCCACTCTCAGATTATAGAAACATTGGAATTATGGCCCACATAGATGCAGGAAAAACTACCACCACAGAGAGGATATTATTTTACACAGGCAAAAATTACAAGATTGGGGAGGTTCATGAAGGGACTGCCACGATGGATTGGATGGAGCAGGAGCAAGAAAGAGGCATAACAATCACTTCTGCTGCAACAACAGCTATGTGGGATAGTCATCGTATAAACATTATTGATACTCCTGGTCATGTGGACTTTACTTTGGAAGTGGAGCGTGCTCTTAGGGTGCTTGATGGGACTATTTGTTTGTTTGACAGTGTGGCTGGTGTGGAGCCACAGTCAGAGACTGTATGGAGACAAGCAGATAGGTATGGAGTTCCCAGGATTTGCTTTGTTAATAAAATGGATAGACTTGGAGCAAACTTTTTCAGGACTAGAGATATGATAATAACAAATCTAGGAGCAAAACCTCTTGTTCTGCAAATCCCAATTGGGGCAGAGGATAGCTTTCAAGGAGTTGTTGATTTGATCCGAATGAAAGCGATAGTATGGTCAGGGGAAGAACTAGGTGCAAAGTTCAGCTACGAGGACATTCCAGCTGATCTAAAAGATTTGGCCTTGGAGTATAGGAATCAAATGATTGAAACTATAGTCGAACTTGATGATGGAGCGATGGAGAAATATCTCGAGGGAGAGGAGCTTGATGAGAAAACAATCAAGAAATTGATCAGAATGGGCACAATATCCATTAAATTTGTTCCAGTTCTGTGTGGTTCAGCTTTTAAGAACAAGGGTGTGCAGCCTTTATTAGATGCTGTCGTGGATTATTTGCCTTCTCCTCTTGACTTACCGCCAGTGAAGGGGACAGATGTTGAGGATCCAGAGGTGATCCTAGAAAGACTCCCAAGTGATGACGAACCATTTGCAGGACTTGCTTTCAAAATTATGGCAGATCCATTTGTGGGGTCTCTTACATTTGTACGAGTTTACTCTGGCAAGCTAAGTTCTGCATCTTATGTTCTTAATTCCAACAAAGGAAAGAGAGAGAGAATTGGAAGATTATTGCAAATGCATGCAAATAGCCGTGAGGAAGTCAAGGCTGCTGTGGCAGGTGACATTGTAGCACTTGCTGGCTTGAAGGAGACTATAACTGGAGAGACACTTTGTGATGCAGATAAACCCATTGTGCTGGAGAGGATGAACTTTCCTGATCCTGTAATTAAGGTTGCAATTGAACCTAAAACAAAAGCTGATGTGGATAAGATGTCCATGGGTCTTATCAAACTTGCTCAGGAAGATCCTTCTTTCCACTTCTCAAGAGATGAAGAGGGCAACCAAACTGTAATAGAAGGAATGGGAGAGTTGCATCTGGAAATCATTGTTGATCGTTTGAAGAGAGAGTTCAAGGCATGTGTTTTTCCTACTTTTCAAAACATTACCAAATAATTTTGTTTTTTGATTTCGCTTCCCCAGAATATATTACAACTGTATATCTTGTGTTTTTTCAGGTTGCGGCTAATGTGGGTGCACCTCAAGTGAACTATCGAGAAAGCATCTCAAAGACAGCAGAAGTTAAATATGTGCATAAGAAACAATCAGGTGGTCAAGGTCAGTTTGCAGACATAACTGTAAGATTTGAACCTATTGAAGCTGGTGGTGGATACGAATTCAAGAGTGCAATTAAAGGTGGAGTTGTGCCTAAGGAGTATATACCAGGTGTAATGAAGGGATTAGAAGAGTGTATGAGCAATGGTGTTCTGGCAGGCTTCCCTGTTGTTGATGTGCGGGCTATCCTTGTAGATGGTTCGTATCATGATGTGGACTCTAGTGTACTAGCATTCCAGCTTGCAGCTCGTGGGGCTTTCAGGGAAGGAATCAGAAAGGCAGGTCCAAAGTTGCTGGAACCCATAATGAAAGTAGAAGTTGTGACACCTGAGGAGCATTTAGGAGATGTTATTGGTGATCTCAATTCAAGGCGTGGTCAGATCCACAGCTTTGGTGATAAGCCTGGAGGACTTAAGGTATGCCATTTTGTAGCCATGATATCATTAAATAAGAGCATTAAATTTTATGTATGTTGTACGCATTTGAGAAATTATAACTTAGTGTATGACTGAATATATTTTCTTCAACATGGCATTGCATTGGAGAAGCATGCTAATATTTACAGGGATGCAGGTTGTTGATGCAGTGGTGCCACTGGCAGAGATGTTTCAGTATGTGAGTACACTCCGTAGCATGACCAAAGGCCGTGCATCTTATACCATGCAACTTGATAAGTTTGATGTGGTACCTCAGCATATTCAAACTCAGCTTTCCACTAAGTCGGAACAGGTTGCTGCATGATGCTTGGGCAAAAGCTTATGAAATTGTATTATTAGCTGGATGTCCAAGCAATCAACGGGCCGTAAAATGTTAAATGTATCTAACGCATGAAAATACTATCATCTTGTCTATCTGTTTCATTCATTGGTAAATTGTAGAAAAACACCATCGGCACTTGTTGATGTGAGAGATCAAAGCCCAAATATTCACTACAAGAGTACAACAGTTCAAATCCTAATTTATTTGCATGTGTTGCTATACCTTCGAAGTTATGAAACATTGAAAAGTGACGTGGCATATTAGTTGGTTGCAAAAGCTAGGTATGCACTTGGCACACATAAATGGGCCTTAAAATGTTAAATATAAATTTCTGAGAAGATGGACAAGTCAATGCCTAAGTCAACCAGGATATTTTCACACCTGCAATTCCAGTCCCAGAAACAACGTAGTCAGCACACTATAGGCATGCATATAAGCCTATCTCTTAAGTCAGAAGTAATTGCTACATGGTAGAATTCAAATAAGAGATTTACATTTGGTTAGGGACAGCACCTCTTGGAAGTTTCAACTCAATTCTCAGATTATTCAATTCAACCAACAAAATTCTCTATCCAAAGATAGATTACATGTAAGCATTGTGCGCATCATTGTCAACTTTCATAAAATGTACCATAGGAACTCTCTTAAGCATCCTAGGACTAGTGTATGTTGCAGAAAACAGTACCATAATTGAATGGCAATCATCCCAGAGATAAATCATAATGGGTACAATTGCAAGTCAATTTTTCGAGCAAAAATGTATAATATTTCCACTGCCTTATTTGAGTGAGACAAAAGAATTGGTATCTATATTAATACTTTATGCAGTGTTCCATATGAAGATACCCTCAGGGGTCTGAGTGACACACCCAGTGACCCAGATATTACTGGGACTTGAATGAGACATCCCCTTTTTTCAAGACCTAACAGCCTGATTCATTTAGCACTAAAAAATAAAAAATTTAAGAAGCTACTTTGAAGGAAAAAATTGCTAAAAAACTAAAGGGGAAGGAGTATCATTGCAAATGCAGCACATTGTATTTATTTTAAAAAATTTCTTCTGCTTTTAATTTGTTTTTAAGTTATTTTAATAGCTGCAACGCCACCATCTCCCTGCCGTACCCAAAATTTGGGTAGTATTTTGCTGTCCCCCAATTCTTGTCTCCGCATCACAGCATCCCCTTGCCCCTGAAACTCAGAGAAACACTGTACTGTACATAGTTGAAAATTAGCAAATATATTTGTCAACAAAACAGTGCGCTCTTAATATTCATCCGTCTTTCTTGAAATCTTCTCATAGCCCCCTCAAAATATGAAACACATTATTTGATGGGAATCTTCAATTGGACTGTACATATCGCAACTATATAAAGTGACTAGCAATAACACGATCTTGAGAATAGGAACATATAGGAGCCTTATGTTGGGTCCCTCTCAATCAGAAACTGACTGATTTTTTTAGCTAATTACTATCTAAAAATGAATGAATATTTCAAAATGAAACTTGGATCACTCAAAGATATAACACGAAGGACAACCATTCTGTGCTTTTATGATGAAGAAAGTAAAATATGTTGTATGGTTTATCCGTGAAATTGTAAATTGCCCCTTACAGAAGTTGTTAATCAACTGTCTTTGGTATCAATTGAAGGGTTGTAAAACATTTTAAATCACTGTTTTTAAAAAGAATATGGATTTCAAATACAATTATGTGCAACGTAAAATCAAAAAGCACAACCTGTACGAAAAATTATTTGAAGAATTCATGGGAGGAATAAGATAACAAGATTTGACTAAATTATTAAGTCATATTATAATGATATTAAAGGCAGCTCCTGCGATTGTAACTAATTCAGCCATGCAATTCAGCCAACTACAGAGCAATATGGGGTCAACAAATTTTTACGATTTAATTCATATTGCCAAAATCACAAATGTATAGACAGCTATTACACGAAATGCTAGAAAATTGGAGAGTATAATGACAAACTAAAATAAAAATTGACAAAAATATCTTTTGTGATGAATTTCTCAGGAGCTAAACTAAGTTTTCCATATCCATGAGGTGATGCAGTAATTTTCTGCAAAACATAGGAAAACGTTCACAAGAATCAATAAATGATAGTGAATTGAAGGAGCTTATGAATATGGAGTAGTTGTAAATACTACTTCAAGCAAGAAGAATTCCGTCGATGATATTCGAAATTGAAATAGACTTGCTCGAAGCGTGTAAAAATTACAATACACACATCACGGAATAATTAGCTATAAACACAGACATTGCACAGAAACAAAGGGAACGCAGATCCTTTTATCAATTATTATATGTAATATACAATGTCTCCACATATCACAGATATTGTAACTACATGGAGAGAACCCTTTTCGTACCCAGCTTAAAAAATCAAATCAATTGACAAGATATACTTTGATGATATACAAAATTGAATTGGATTCATGGGAAATACATGCAAATCACTATGCAAATGTCACATAATGCTTATTAACAAAAATACAAATTGTACACAAGCGTAGAGAATTTAAACGCTTTTATTATTATCATACCCTCTGTCAAATATATCATTAACTCTGTAGACAAATAGAAGTGCCTCTGTCAATACATGGCAAAGAAGTAGAAATCGCATGGTCACAGCAAGTGTGTTGGTTGGACATAAGGTTGTATCTGTAACTAAATATGACTAAATAAGAACTTATAAGGCGTACAATCATTACTCATGATAAAATCATTACCTTAATTTATCAGTTCACATATATGATATTTTCATTTATAGATATCAATGTAATAACTGATAGGCATAAGAAATGTTATTAAAATGAGAATTGATGTCCAGCAGCAATGGCTGTAGAAGAAGAGACATTGGCTGCAAAGTTGAGGATGGATGTCTTGGGGAATGCGTATTCTCTTGGTCCAGCTATAGCTAATGTATAAGCTTAGGTTATGGCCTTACATATGTGTTTATTCTCCAATTCCATCTGCTCATAGGATTGTCAAACTTATTAAATGTCTCAAGGGTTTTGGTTTTATTTTCAGGTCATACATGTGAAACCTAAATGGCCAATTCAGCGCTTATAATGTAACTGCTGAACCTTTCCAAGGCAGAGCAGATGTAACGGTTTAGTAATTGATGGGCTCCCACTATCCATCGGTTGCGTGATTTTCTTAGCTGTTTGTGTGCTCCTTTTTGGGGGTGGCAGCTGTTAGTTCAAACAGTTGCTAAATCTTCTTTTTGAGGGGAAGTTTTTGATCTTTTTAATTATGCGGATACATAGGGCGTGAGGACTAGTTTTTCTTGGAATGCGTAGAAACTGCAGACTTTGGAAGTTGTAGAATTTTTGGATTTTGAAATATAAAATATTTCTCAAGTTTTGTTATCTGTGTTCGTTCATGGTTTTCTCTTATTATAGAATTTATTTTATATTTTTGTTTGATTAGTTGGTTTAGCTGTTTGTTCTGTCTTCAGCAGCAAGGGGATTTTATTTCGGAGTTGAGAAAAGCTACTTTTGGAGACTCGCATGCAGAGGCCAAGGATCTAATCTTCATCAGTTTTTGCTATCAGAGCAATCCATGATAGCCCAAAGAAGAGTTTGCGTCAATTGGGGGAGAAAGGGCAGGAGGAATGCAGGCCCTCAAAGGAACACTGGTGAATTGTCTCGAAGAGTAGAGACCCTTGATAATTGAAATTGAACGAGTCTAAAGAGGAACCATAGAAGTTGGTGAATGCTACTACGATATCAGGTCCTATGGAGAGGCTTATTGGGGCATTTACAAAACAGAGTTTTGAGATAAATGTTGATATTTCTGATTTTAAAGTATTTATAGATTGGTTCCAAGAATTGGAGTACTTTGAGATGGAAGATAGAGACAAAGATGATCCAAAAAAGAAAACATTCTTGCTTCCAAGTTGAAATTGCATGCAGTCCTATGGTGAGAAAATGTAGAGAGTCCAAAAATAAGACAACGAAAAAATAAAAATCGACTTTGGCCTAAGATGTTGAAACATTTGAAAGCCCGATTTTGCCCTTGGATCACCAATAAAAATTGTTTAAAGAATTTCAAAATTTAAAGCAAATGGATCAAAACAATTTATGAGGCTTCAAATTCAAAAGGATATCGAAGAAGTGAAGGACAAGTGGCAACCTGGTGTCTAAATGGACTTAATTTTCAATTTCAAGAAGGGATTGCATTGGGAAAGTGTTGATATTTTTCAGATTCTACTTAGGATTACTTCAATCTAGAGGTCTAACAGAACTAAGCACATGATGCAATACGATAGATTGAGAGATAGTACCCGGATTGAGGTGCTGTATTAGTATCACATATCTGATATGCGAACTGTTTTGCACGAATTCTGATCACATATTTCGCTCCTTAATGTACTGCTGTTAGGGCAGAGAGGTCTCTGCACTTTAGACAGAAATTCACAGCTTCCTGATGAATAAATTTGCTGCCTTTATATTTTCACTGCAGCCCTAGGTAATTTCGCAGTTGCCCTGCTACATTAGATGATCCTTGAGAGGAAGAACACGTTATGTCTTTGGTGTCTTTCTCCCAAGAATCAGTCTCATATATATAGGAGCCAAAGGAGATTTCCCAATAGGGGCCGACTTGGATAATTCTTCCAAGAGGGCCGACTCTTGGGCCCAACCAAACAATTCATTGCAAAATCGAATTTCCTTTTAAACAATAGATATTAAATATATAATATATTTAATATCATTATTTACCTATCGAAATATATCTGCAATTAATTTAATCTTTTGTTTGGCATAAGTGATATTTGTTATAAAGGCCATAATATCAACACTCCCTCTTAGACTTGAGGCAAATATCAACTCAATGGTCTCCCTCTATCAACCCTTGATAGAGATGCCAAAGACATAAACAACATGAAATCCATATCCAAAAGAATCATAGATCTCATATCTATGATAGGCAGAACACATGTTCTTACATCATTTCCAACCATAGATTTCATATCCATATGAAAATCATGGTAACAAGATGTTTACCAACCGGATGTGGATTTCCTAAATCCACGAGTCTCTAAGATTCAAATAAATGGATTCCTAATCCAATGAAGCCATAGATCTCTCATCTATGATAGTAGATCTCTATCTACAAGGTATAATGAGAACACAATTGTTCTTCTTAACCATATATCTCATATTCATATGAGAAACATCATATCATATGATGCTTACCATCCAAATGTGGATCTCCTAGATCCTCTGGTCTCCAAGACCCAAGAATATCAGTCCATGATATAAGCAATATCAAGTTCATGATATCAAATTTCTAATTAATTTGTGAATTTCCTAAATCCACTAGTCACCTTGACTATTTTGAATATCAAGTCCATGATATTCAAGGTAGTATCAAGTCCATGATACTTTCCAAACACAAGTTATCATCAAATCCAATTTGTGAATAACTTAGATCCTTGAGTCCTCTTGACTTAGCCAATAGAATACCAAGTCCATGATATTCATGGTATCATCAAGTCCATGATGTATACCATCCAAATTGTGGATAACTAAATCCACGAGTCACCGAGACTCAAGGGATGCCAAATTCATGACATCATACCAACATCAAGTCCATGATGTTTTACTATCCAGATGTGACTATCCAGATGTGAATTTCTTAGATCCACGAGTCCCATGACTCAAGAGTTTAGAATATCAACTCTATGATATTCATGGTATCATCAAGTCCATGATGTTACCAAATACTCAATTGTGGATCCCTGATCCATGAGTCTCCAAGACTCAAAGGATATCAACTCCATGATATCCAGAGCATTGGTCTAACGAATATCAAGTCCATGATATTCACCAAATGCTTGGAGCAATAATCTTTTGACATCAAATCCATGATGTCTCACCAATTGCTTGACAATGAATCCCTGATCCAAAAGATATCAAATCCATGATATCCTCAAGCATTGGTCTAACGAATATCAAATCCATGATATTCACCAAGTGCTCAGAGCAATGGTCTTTTGACATCAAATCCATGATGTCTCACCAATTGCTCGGAGTAATGGACTTTTGACATCAAATCCATGGTGTCTCACCAATTACTTGGAGTAATGGACTTTTTACATCAAACCATGATGTCTCACCAATTACTTGGAGTAATGGACTTTTGACATCAAATCCATGATGTCTCACCAATTACTCAGCAATGGATCCCTGATCCATGATATTCATAAGAAACAAGTTAGCCAAATGCATAGATGTAATCTCATAAACACAATCTTATCTTACAATTTTGATCATATACACAAATCTTATCTCATGAACAAGCATAAGAGTAACAACTATGATCAAATAAAATGTTCACACATAGAACCATATAATCTTAGTCATATGAAGGAAAGTATGATCCATTCATACATAATATTAAAGTATGACGTATGCCCCATACAATCATATTAAGCAGCTTTCTCATAGAACCAACATAATTTATCCAACATCTATGCATAAGAGTAATCACATAAGTCTTCTTTACATAAAGATAACCAACATCTAACCAGATGTAATGTGAACACAACAAGATGCAATATAGTTCTCTTTAAAAAGAAGTGCATCCATATAATGAATGCTCCCATGCATACAATAATATTACTTCTAAATGTATGCCTATTCTAACATATGCCAATGTAAGAATGTTTCAACATTCATCATCTAATAATGTATGCACCTATGCATAGTAAGTAAGCAATTGTGATTTCCATAACAGAGCATATGAGTCAAAGAAGATATACAAATCAATGTCAACATATTCCAATGCTAACATAAACCAAGAGATGTATTTACTCATATAGTTTCCTATTCTGAAAGGAAATGTGACTACATATGAACACAACCTAAGCAAGGCAGAAATATAACATATCCCAGTGTGAGGTATACTCCATAGCCACAATGTATGATCCTATAAAATATGTCAAATATGCCAATAACTATGCTGAATAGATAATTATGTATGTTTCCCTCATATGCTAGAATGCATCCATTTACATAATGTGAAGTATGTTCCTCATATATTTAGTTATGCTAATTAGGCATCCTTAACCAGTTGATAAAAAATTAACAAGTAATGTTGATAATACCAATGAGGTAAATACCTACCCATACATGAAATCAACAAGACATAAGAAAGGAGATTACCATTCACACCAGTGAGCCCATGATTAAACTCCCTCTTAAACCATATATCTACAATTAAGATACCCAGGAAACATGATACTTAAGGAGACTTACTCCCTCTAGATGGTCTTATCTTCATCCTTACATGCTAAGGTATGCAATAGGTAAATCAGGTATCCTGCTTACATACATGCTGAAGTATACAATGTGCAGTAGTTCTCTCATAGAACAAGCATAAATCAGTAAGGAAGGCATACTTAAATTAATCCAAATAGGTAGCTCTTTATGTTACCACGGCTTTAACTAAGACACAACCTGATTATATCATTTGTCCAATGCCAATGTAAAAATCAACACAAGCCAATGTTGTCAGTATACAAAAGTACTTCCTTCACATTCATAAGCAGTTAAGCAGTTATGTATGTCATAATTATAGACTTAGTCATAACAGTGAGGAAGGATATTCTATCATAAGCCAAGTGTTATGAAACAACCAATATGTAAATATAGCATATGTAAGTGCTATGCAAATGTCAATGACCCAGTCAATATGTTAAATTCAAATGTTTAATGAATCAATCATATGATGCTAATGAACTAGTTAATGATCCAATAAGCCATGATGATCTTACACATGTAAGAGGGATAGGAAAGTGAGCCCATGATCAAACTCCCTCTTAATCTAGATTCCCTTCAAGGTATTCAACCTTAATGCAAGATTTAGCCCTACTTTCATATTTACAACCAATTTAAGCCAAACCCCCGGTTGCCTTAGTTTTGAAATAGTTAGATTGAAATTCCTAAATCTAAAATGGAACTTTTCTTCTACCGTAGCTCTAATACCATGTTGATATTTTTCAGATTCTACTTAGGATTACTTCAATCTAGAGGTCTAACAGAACTAAGCACATGATGCAATAAGATAGATTCAGAGATAGTACCCAGATTGAGGTGTTGTATTAGTATCACATATATGATACGTGAACTATTTTGCATGAATTTTGATCACATATTTCATTCCTTAATGTACCGTTGTTGGGGCAAAGAGGTCTCTGCACTTTAGATAGAAATTCGCAGATTCTTGATGAATAAATTCACTACCTTTATATTTTCATTGTAGCCCTAGGTAATTTCGCAGTTGCCCTGCTACATTAGATGATCCTTGAGAGGAAGAACACGTCATGTCTTTGATGTCTTTCTCCCAAGAATCGGTCTCATATATATAGGAGCCAAAGGAGATTTCCCAATAGGGGCCGACTTGGATAATTCTTCCAAGAGGGCCGACTCTTGGGCCCAACCAAACAATTCATTGCAAAATCAAATTTCCTTGTAAACAATAGATATTAAATATATAATATATTTAATATCATTATTTACCTATCGAAATATATCTGCAATTAATTTAATCTTTTGTTTGGCGTAAGTGATATTTGTCATAAAGGCCATAATATCAACAAAAAGTGAGGCATATGAATATGCCTTGAAGGGAAACTAAATCATAAAAACAAAATAATGCGTAAAAGAGGTGAAAACTATCAAAGCAAAGGGGAAGAAGCTTCCTTAGAACCTACCATGAGTAAAGAGCTAGAAGAAGGTAAGAATGTGAAGATTGACTTTAGAGGAAGGGCAAGCTTTAGAGTTAGAGGATGTGGACAACCACCATCAGGAGATTGAAAGCCATTGCAGTTCATCACAAGGCTATAGATTGCCCTCAAAATCCCAAAAAGTGTGATGGAGCTTAAGAAGAAGAAAAACCTTGGTTAGAAGAAGTTAAGGCTGAATCAAGAGAGAACCTAATGCTGAGAAGAACCTTAATATTTGGGGACATGGAAACTCCTGAAATTGATTGGAAAAGAAAATTTGTCTTCCAAACAAAATGCAAATGTAAGGACAAGAAGGTATGCAAGGTGATCATAAATGGTGGATCTACTAATAATTAGGTGAATATAGAAATGGTTGACAAATTTCAACTTGTGAGATGGAAAGCTTTCTATTTTAAGCTAAATATACTTCAACTATGTCGTATCTACCCAAACATGAGACAGGATTGAGAAAGCTTTCTAGGTGAGGATGCCCAAGATGCACTGCCTAAGAAAATAAGAAGTTGGTTTAAACGCTCAAGCTTTCACACATATGAGATAAATGCAAAGCCAATTTGCAGTGTGAGAGATACAATAAAATGAAAAAGTTGAGTTCACTGGTAAGTTATAGGATTTTCATATCAAATATATTTATATTTAATATCTTATATTCAAGATAAATATACTAAATGTGTCAATATTTAGTATATCTTATTTTTCAATCAAATATAAGACTTATTCATAGGATTCACATATTCTCTTTTAGAAAACTTCTTCAAATAACTTTCCTAAATTATAATTAATTTGTTTTAAGAACTCAATATAAATATATTCATACCACTAATGTATTAACCCATTTAACAAACTTAATTATTTATAGATATTATTTTATGCATCCTATAATGTAATATTTCTAACACCTATGTGAACCCTAATCACCAACAAGCCATTCAAATTATGGTATGTGAGTAATTGAATAAGGCTGTGGCTATATTTTTTTATAAATGTAGTTATCAGAAAAAATGATTCATGTTCCTATTATCGAGTTTTCTTTTAACCATGGAACTTTGATCACGTCCACTAAAAACCAGAGGAACAATCTGCCTCTAATTCTATATTTTGCTGGTCCAGGCAAGCTGGCCCTTGCACTGATTGTATTTGCTTTGTTCATTACTAAAGTGTAACTATATAGGCATAGAAACAAATGATATACTTTGTTCTACAAATTGTCTAAGTGACTACTTGTGCTCTCCTTATTACATATGCATTGGTTGCTCATGCAACTTATAAGACTTATGATTATTAGTATAAATCTAATCTCCCATGGGGTCGTCAATATTACTATCTTAAGGAGGAATTGGGATTGGAGATGGGGGATGGTGAACACTAGTAATATTTGTAGCTTGTCAGGCTAGGATTTGCAATAGAATGGAAATGATAGAAAATTATATATATTATTCCATATAAAAAGAAGAATACATAAATATGAGAAGGCAATGATGTAATAGTTAAAACTGTCTTACAAGAACTGCCCAAACTTAAAAATAAATAAATAAATAAACTAATGCTAATAAATCCCTATGATAATACATTAAATCCCTCTTTAATTTGAAGGGTTTAAACCAAGCATTCCTTTCAAAAAAAATTTTTCCTTGCCAAATGCTTTGGTAAGAATATTTGTAAGTTGATTGGCAGTGGAGCAATATTTGAGTTGTACACTACCATCATTCACATGTTGGATCATTTGAAACTTGGTGTTGATGTGTTTGGTTTAATTGGATTTTTAGCCATTTTCTATTGCAATTTGTTTGTCAACAAAAAGTGGTGTGAATGAAATTTGTTATTCCTATACATCTTTAAGAAGTCTTTGAAGCCGTAAGATTTTCTGAGTTCTCTCAGAGGGTGCCATATATTTGGCTGCAACAGAGGTTTGGGATGGTATTGGTTGCTTCTTAGATTTACAAGAAATGACTGCAGACTCAAGATGCATTAAGAAACTAGATGTAGATTTTTCATCTTCCAAGTCACCTACATAAGCTGAATTTGAATATCCACACAAATAAATTTGTGTTGCTTTGGAGTATTTGAGCCATAATTTTGAGTGTCTCATAGATATCGAAGAACTCATTTGGCTGCTAACCAATGAGTTTCTCTAGGTTGTTGCATGAGTCTAAAGAGAACTCCAAGATAAAAAGAAATATCTAGACAAGTAGTTGCAACATAAATTAGACTACCAACAAACTACCTATATGTAGTTGCATCAACCAATACGATAGAGTCATTTGATGTGAGCTTCAAATTTTCCTCCATAGGAGTACAAGGTGGCTTGCAATCATCATTCCAAACTTATTGAGAAGTTCACCAATATTTTTTTTTTGGATGATGAAGATATACTTGGGTTTTTGAATCACCTCAATACCCAAATAGTAACGAAGATGACCCAAATCATTCATTTCAAACTCTTGCTTCAACTTGTCTTTCATATATTGAATATAATCCTCATTATTACTAGTCATAAATAAATCATCCACATAAACAACAAGATAGACAACAATGTCATCAACATTTTTAATAGATAGAGTTGATCATCAAATTCAAAATACTTGAAATTCAACTTCAAGAGATGCTCAGTTTTTTTTTTTCATGCTAGGCTTGGGAGGCTTATTTTAAACCATACAATGATTTTACAAGCTTGCAAACTTGGTGTTCCTTACCATGGACTGCATAGCCTTTAGGTTGAGCCATCTTTGAGATCATCATGCTGCAACTTTGATGTCCATTTGATGACTTTTCACCCATCTTGTGTTGCAAGGGTCAACAAAGCACATATGGAAATCGATTTCACTGTAGGTGCAAAAGTTTCATCATAGCATATGCCCTCTTTTTAAGCATAACCTTTTATAATCTTTACATTTGTTTCTAAAGATCCACTTGCAACCTTTATATTTGTTTCTAAAGATACACTTGCAACCAATAGGTTTACAACCAACTCCCAAGTGCCATTTTTTAAAAGAGCATCATACTCATTTTGCATAGCTTGCCTCCACATTGTAATATCTTCAACTTCTTTGTAGGAAGTCATTTTTGAGCCCATGCTGAGATTGAATTCATCAATAGACTCCAAGTTATCATCAACATTGGATTGAGCATGTTGCCTTGCTCAGTAAGAACTTCTTGGGTATGTTTTACCTATTTCATGGGTCTTAAAATATTTCAAAATTTGTTGGGCTTGTTTGGCCCACTTGTGAGAAGTTTGTGTTAATCCAAAGGTGTTTCCATTTCTTGACTATAAGCTTCACCAGTGGCAATGAGTTGGATCCCCCCACCCCCCCCAAAGTGGAAAATATCACAAGGATTTTCAAAGGAGAAAATTTGGAAAATTTATCAAGTCGTTTTAACTAGAATAGTCAATATTTGCATCATTTTTATACAAAATACAACATTATATACAATTAACAATTTCTTGTTAAATTCATCATACAACCATAGGCTTTGGAAGATTTAAAATAGCCAAGAAAAATGCATTTATAACTTCAATGATACAACTTTTTTTCCTTGGGAATCAAATCAAAGCAAGTGGAGCGAAATATTCGAAGATGCCAGAAGATGGAGGATAACTAAATCAAACTTCATATGGAGTGGCTTGGTGAAGAGAAAATGAAAGGGATCTATTTCAAACATAAATTATTTTTGATTAAGGTAACAATAGGTTTTGAAGGGACCCCGAAACCCTATACAATACTAGAACTTAAGATAAAACTATAAGAGTTCCATAAATACAATGGTCCAGCCAAAAAAAAAAGTCCAGACACCCCAAACCCATCACAAGAAACACTGCCAAAGAAAGAAGACCAGCAAAAAGCCCCCAGCCAGCCAAGAAAGAATATTGCCAGCAAACAAAGGGAAGCAACCCAAGATAAAATCTAAGATTTTCCATTACCTCCCTTCTTCTGGGAGCGGAGAGTCATATCAAATTGTAGAGAGGACTTTTTATGATATTTACCAATAACTAGGGTCTACCCCTCCTCTACCAAAGAAGCCTTCTCCTACCAGTCTTGAGAGGAAGCTCTCAAGAGAGAAGTAGTAGAAGAAGTCTGGACATAACCAACAAAGGGACATTTCAAACATAAATTGTTGTTCTTATTATTTTTTCCCAAAAATGTAATGTGATTTCTTTGAACTATAACATTGCTCGAACCATACTCGTGATAGTTCTATTCATTTATCAACAACATTATTTTGTTGAGGAGTACTTGAAATAGTGAGATGATGTCGAATCCCAATTTGATGAAGATAATCCTAAAAAAATAGGGAAGTAAATTATCCACCATTTTCTATTTGAAGAGTACCAATTTGAGATTGTGCTTGATTTTCAATCATAACCTAACACTTATTATAAGTTTCAAAAGCTTTTGATTTTTTCTGCAAGAAATAAATTTAAGTCATATAGGTAGCTATAATCACCAATGATCAACATAAAATACTCACATCCTCCAATAGAAGTAATAGGTAAAGACCCCATAAATCAAAATGATTGAGTTACAATTTTTTATGTGCTTTCCAAGTGGGGAGCAATGGAAAGAGTCTCTATGTATGTCTTCATTAAAGAAATATAGTATTGGTTGGCATGAAAAAGGCCTTCTAATGAGCCCTATCAAACCCTTGCCACTATAATCTAAGAGACTTGGTGAGAAGCATGCACACATGTCAATCCTAAGATCCAAAATTGCACACCATGTTTGAATGAGAAGGGACACATTTAATAGTGTGTGATAGTGACTAGAGACCATGGATTTGATGCTTTTAATCAACTTGAATGGGTTAGCTGAGTTAGTGGTAGAGGGACCAATACATACATGTTCAAAAGAGCATAAAGTAAAGTTTAGTGAAAGCATTAAAGGATATAAACTTAGAGAAAAGTATAATGACAATACCCTAGGATAATAGGAAAGAAATATTCATGACAACAAGGAAGAATAAAGAAAAGTTTGCATCCCTTGTGATGATGTGGAGGCATGCATGTTGCTCATGTCATCAAGGAAAGTTTCTAAGTATGGATATTATGAAAGAGGTGGGCTATTGAGAATATAATATTGCCATATATTTTTGCCACTTCTATAAGCCTTTTAGTTTCCTATACCATTTCAAATCATGCTTCATCCATGTTTTCCATGGTGGAATTCACTATCATGATGATATGATAAAGAGAAATGAGCAAATTTCAGAAGTTCAACAACTTCAAGTTTAGAAGATATTATTTTGATTGAATAATGAAAGGAGGTTGTCATGAATGTGTCAAGCATGAAAGAAAAAATATATCAAAGGTATAATGCAAGGTTTGTAAACATACATAATATGTTTAGGGACCTCTCTTAAACCTTTCTTAAAACCAAATCTCTTCCAAATCTATGTCGAAGTTGTAAAAGATATTGTCTCATGAAGTGTGCAAATATGACTATTCTTGTAGGTATAAATGTGGTGTTGAGTCATTGAGGATTTGTATCATTGTATTTCTTATTAAAAAACTATCTAAAACCTTCCAAGTTATACTCCCACTTCAGATACTTTGGATACTTATACTATCTTGAGAGACTTATTCTCATAATGTGAGGACTATTAAGAAGGAAAATAGGGAAATATTTGAATTAAAAAATGAGCTATAAATTTCATTCCACAGGCTTGTGGTAAAGGAAAAGAGGCTTTCAGTGTGAAGGAGCAATCCAAAGTAAAATAATGATGACAATTCTAGTCTTGGCATGGAGAAATAGTTAAGTAGCAACAAAGGAAAGTCACATGAAATGCATGAAGAGAAGCAAGTAATAAGATGAAGATATACTTGTGTTTCATAGACCAAGTAGAAATTGGGATTGTCAAGAATAAAAAACATGAAGGTATCATGAGTAGTGATCTCGAAGGATACTATGACCTTATGAAGGTCATATTCATCTCAACATAGTCATATCAAGTGCGCTAATAACATACTGGTCAAATGGTTATAAACATAGAGAAAATCATCAAATGAGGATATCATGAAGATCAAACCATGGTAGTTTATGAAAGGCATGAAGAAGATACATGATAGGTCTCTTGATAGTCCAAACCTCAAGGCACAATCCCAAGGTAAAAGCATTAGAAGGAGAAAGAAAACCTTGTAATAGTTATGAGACCACTTTTGATAGTGGGTGTAAATAGAGAAAAAAATGACAATAAATTTTTGTATGGTGAACGCTTTAGATAAGACCAAATACTTTTATGCAAGATAAAGATACCAAATAATACCAAAACTTTCATAAAGTCATTTTCACAGGAAAATAGTGTTGAAAGTGGGAAGGAGAAGATTTTATTTTGATGAATTTTTAGGTCTTAGAGGCTATCAAATGTTTTAACAATTGCAAATTAGGGTATCTTGACTATTGTAAATATCAAGGCCTTACTAAAAACTTGTGAGCTTAAGTCATTGAGGGAAGTGACTGTACAATCACCAATGAGAAATATATCATGACGGGAGCTAAATGATGCCAAAGAAATATAATATGGGCATATTCATATTCTTGAAATACTCTGATCTTGCACATATAAAAGAAGATAATACTTTTAAATCACAGTGACAGTGAGGGAAGTTTTAGAAGACATAGTGACACTAAGGTAAGTTTGTGGTGATGAAATATTGAGTGGTATTCGGCCATGTTTGGAGGATGTTATTGAATTATAGTGGATAAATCTAGTAATACATGTCATTCAATAGAATATTTTCAAGTGACAAAGCCTAGAAATCTAGAAGACCAAGTATAACAATAATGGACAATGATAAGGTTGCTAATAATGACTTTCTAGTTGGTTTCCTAGGAATTAATCTTATTAGTTTGAAGTTTTTGTGTTCTATTAGACATGACCAATTAATTTTAAATGTTGGAAGGATTTGCATAATATCTAGGAAGTTGAAATGTTGTATCCTCTCCTAGAGTTACTGTTAGATCAAAATTTTAAATGGGATAGGAAATTAAATGCACTTTAATTTTTATTTTGTCTTGTGGTGGAAGATAGTCACTTCAATTTAGTGTTAACCACACCTAAAGGAGTGAGGATGATAGTGAGAACTTAGGAATAAGATAGTTGCACACAATTTGACAATGGTCTTTAAAGAGAAGCATAGTAAAGCTTGTGGACAATCTTGTAAAAGAGGACCAATTTCATAAGAAGACAATGGTATAAGAAGGGGATATATCTTATAACATTTGATAGAGATAAAGAATCAAGTTAAATCAAGGAATCAAATGGCCTTAAGGCCATGGGAGAAAGATGACAAGTGTTGAAAAGGTAAAATCCAGATGTTAGAGGACCTCTAAAATAGAAACAA
The DNA here is from genome assembly GCA_027943335.1 of Chamaecyparis obtusa. Classification (NCBI taxonomy): domain Eukaryota; kingdom Viridiplantae; phylum Streptophyta; class Pinopsida; order Cupressales; family Cupressaceae; genus Chamaecyparis; species Chamaecyparis obtusa. The sequence continues at coordinate 974,321 of BSBK01004397.1, read as the reverse complement.
ATTAGTTGGATGGCCAAGGCTGTTTAACCCAACAAAACAATGTTACATTTGTCATGTTTTTCAACACATGTTCCTAAGTTGTAGTATGTTGTTGCATAGCTATAAAACATAGCTTAGGACTCATTTTTAGGGAGATTTCTTACTCTTTAGACAAGTATTCCAATCTAAAGTGAGGTTCTTCCTTTTTTATTTTTTGTATTGTTTTTTATTACTACAAAAACATGTTTTGAAGGGACCCAAAACCCTTTACAAAGAGATTACAAAAGATAAGACATTAAAGTCCCCCAGAAAAAGAAACCAGACAAAACAAAACAACACCAGCCCCCACCGAGAAAATAGACAACCAAAATCTAGTAGAGAACCACTAACTTAAACAAGAGAAAAAAAAAGTTAACTAAGATTCTTCAAGGTCGCTGCCACCTCTTCATCGAATTAGCTCATTTTTAGAGAAGACTTATTAAGCTCCAAAATGTCCTAAGGTGAAGTAGAAACCATCTTCTTCATGCTTGCTCTGGTTATTTTTTGTGGACCTTGAGAGTCACCAACAACCACCTCACCTTCTTGATCAAGGTTAATAATAGCCTTATCCTTGTGAAAGTCTCCAACTTAGCATCAGGTTTCTCATACTCTTTGTAGAAAACTTCATGTTGTTGCGATTGTGCTCTAGAATATTCTTGAGGGTGATATTGATTTATCCACCTTTTGGTTCAGATTATCCATCTTTTCTTCTAGTAGCTCTCTGGCCTTTCCTTCCACCTCCATAGAATCCATCACCAACCTTTTCTCATCAAAGGTCCAAAAAGCATATGAGTGATCAGAAGCAAGGGCCATATGGGGCTCTTTGGACCTACCATTTGATTACAAATCCTCCACTTTATATGCTAAGGCACGATATTATAGGTCAAGACTTATTATCTCATGGAAGACCCATCTCATCACCTTGAAAGTATTCAAGCATGTATTGTTTTTATAACACCTTTTCTCAATAAAATTAAGTTATTTTACCTACTCAGCTGTGTTTTCTTGTGTGAAACTTTATGATTGATATATATTCTTGTGATTTTTCTTCAAATCTTCTAGTGTATACCTCATTTTCAGCACCTTTAAATAGAAAATTGCATGATACTTGTAGGTCATGAGCTAAGTATGAATGTAAACAACTTCTATTTGTGGAAAAAGTCTCTTTTCCTTCTAATACTATAAAAGAATTCAACCTTCTTATGAAATACTGATGCATAAACATGTAAAACTATGAGTTGTGTAACCAACCATTAGACAATAGTTATAGGTCTAAACATTATTTTTGTGCATCACCGTAGAAGCTTTAAGTTTATATTTCAAGTTATTATGTATCCTTTTCCTTAGTGAAATTTTAGGTGAGTACCAAGAGGATCCAACCTAATCTGGAGACTCATTCTCACTACAAGTTCCACAACCCAAGAATGATCCCATGTTTCAACAAGTTGCTAAGTTGATAGCTCAGAAATGGTGTAAACTTAATTGAAAACTGATAGAACATTCCATAAAATTATTTTCTACTTTCATATTAAAATTTTTATCTAGAGATCGAATTGTGCTCATGGAAAGACTCATATAGTGCATAGTCTTATATAAAAAAGGAATGTGGTTTACAACATCGGTATCTAATTTTTTTTAATAGTATTAGATGTTTAATTATTTCATTTTCTAACCCTCATATATTTTTTTAATATTCAAAATCAGATCCTAAAGTTGCAACAATAATCCTATAAATAGAGAAAAACTTTGAGCAATTTGTGATGTACCATGCAGGAGTGTCTCCACAACTCCAAGGTAAAGAGATATTTTTTTTCCAAAATTAGTATTCACTATTGCAAAGGATGTGTTTTCTATTTTAAGCATCCTATATTCTTCATAAATAAAATTTATATTTTTAAGAAAGGTTACAAATATTTGGGACTAGTTTTCTTAGTGACAATACATGTATACAATTTTAGAAAGTAGTTGATAAGATGAGGATATTAATTTTTTTTTTCTCGGTAATAGATTATTATATCAGATATCCAAAAGAAATTGACATAGCATGTTGTCTTTAATTTACTATTTCGTATAAAAAATTGGAGTGATTCCCTTCTGAAAGCATCCACCTACATACTAACCCCAAATCCTATGAATAAATACTATTAACAGTACTTATAATTCATAGTATCTTCCTACAAAATGGGATATTCCTACACCTTCTAACTCAAAACACTAATGAAAAATTAGATTCAACTAATATAGTCTTAACATACAAAAAGAGCGAAGGAGCTCACACAAACCCGCCCTACCAATCCCCTTTCTTCTTCACATTCTTTGCCTTGTGTAATTCTACAACCATCGAGGAAACCTCTGGAATAAACATGCCACCATCCTTGGACCCACCCTCCTTCCTTGAGCAACAACCCCTCTCTTCTTTAGCTTTTTCCTCCTCCTTCCCCGTCCACTTTCCCTGATCGATTCCTCTACCTTTTTCTCACACACATAATCCTTGAGAAGCTCCCATCTGCCATGGGATTCGTTAATCCTAATCTCATTATGCACAGTGGCATTCCAAACCAAGAATGGTTGGAAAGCACCCCTCTAACTATCAACCATCCTTCATAACCCTAAAACCAAATACAAGCTCTACAAATGCCAACATCTATACCATACCACCCATCCACTCTGGTTTCACCATTGCCCTCATTATCCACAAATATTCTTCTCATGTCCCCAAATAAAGGGACCAAGAAAATACTTCTGAGGAAATATCAACATTAACCTTGTATCTATAATATGTTGTTATGAATTATTCACCCAAAAGGGCATCTAGTATATGTAGAAATTTAGGCTCCTTATATTTGAAAATCCCTCCAAGTCTCCGCTTGGATATATTCCTGCACAAAGGCCATTGTTGGTGAACCATCTTCAAAGTAAAATTGGATTCCATCACTTCCTCAACCCTGTTCCTTCACCTTGGCTCTTCTACAACCATGGAATCAATATCATAATGAGATTGGGGCATAATAATAACCCTCACCCTACTTATGTAGAAGTATCAGAGCCCTTAATGATATTTCCACATAACTAATAATTCCTAGGACATCCCACTCACTTGGCATTAATGCCATCCATCCTTTAGTGCCAGCTCAACGTCACCTCCATCATTAATATATGGGATGCAAAGAACGCTACTTCACGTGAGTGAAATAGGCCTTACTCAACCAAGGAATAAATAATATAAAATTCAAAATTTTGAAATTGAATACAATTTTAACAATTTTGCCTTTATTTATGTACTCCTATTTTAATATATAGTCAAGATTCGTGCCTCATTAATCCTTTTTCTAGTCTAACCAATCACCCTTCACTGATCTAAAATATTCCATGATCTCTTTGTCATCTATGTCTTCCAGCCTAATTCCAACCTTTGATATTACATCCACTTTAGAATTACCCTCCCTCCTCACATAAGTTATACTTTAATTCTCAAATTCATCTAACATAGCTCTAATTATCTTTACACACTTATTTAGATTCTATGCTTGAGAAGATCCATTTGATAATGCTAGGACTATTACCATAGAATCTCCCTCCAGGTGTAGGTTTCTAATTTTGAAACCTTTCACCTTCTAAACTACTAGTAGAGCTACTTGAAACTCAACCTCATTATTCATTCCCTCTATCAACCTCTTAGCCCCTAAATCCAATGTATTTCCTTCCCAATCTCTGATAATGTAACCTACACCACTAGGACCAAGATTTCCCTTCAATGCCCTACCAAAATTAGTGTTTGTCCATCCCTACTTGTATCGGGTCCATTTCATAGAAAGGACATTATTGTTGGAAGGATTATCGCTTGTAGTCCCTTGAAAAATCATGAATTTGAAGTAAGGCCAACTTTCTTGTAGCTTCCTATCGAATAAAGAAAATGGAATCTTGGCCAAATTCACTTGTGTTGTTGAACTATTGACAAGTTCAAAAATTGCTATTTCCAACTTAGACAAAAACATAGGCAAAGGTTCATACGTTTCTTGAAAATCTCTTCTATTGTGCTCCTTCCAGATATCCCATAATACTGTAGAAGGGCATATATGTCATACTCCAACAAATATTGACTTATGTAAACCAACTCTGACCCCATTCATGTATCCTATTAGGAATATAGATTTTCTAATTCAATCTTGTTATTACAAATTTCTAGGATTAGTGCACAAAATCACAATTCAAATTGAGGTGATCAACTAATTTTGTAGCTTTATCATACATAAACCATTTAAATGGGCCAAAAAAACCTAGCTTCATCAGTCTCTCCCCAATTAGGACTCTTCCTCTAAAGGCTAACCATGTGAATTCTCACTCTTTAGGAAGCACAAACCCATTCCAACAAAGCCTCCTTGGCCAGTCATCTAATCTTCCTTCATTCTCAACTATAGTGTAACCTATCTTGATTGAATATTCCCCATTTTTAGAACTAAACCAAATGATGCCATCCTCTTGCCTATCATCACTATAGGCCTCTCAACAAAAATATATATTTAGAAAATATTTGTCTACTTCATCTGCCTGCAATTCATCTGCACTTTTCTATTTGCAGTCTATCCCTACACCATCTCTACATTCTTCCACATAATCTCTCAACTGTGCACCCCATTTCAGAGTAGTGGCATCTCTAAGTGCCTCTACATTTCCCCTTTCACTTAATAATGCTTTCATGTCCCAAGAATATTCCCAAAAACTCATCTTTCTTCCATCCCCAATCAGCCAAGTAATGTTATATGTTATCAATCTTTGACAATCCATTAAGAAGTTCCATAAAGTTGAACCATGCATAGGGTCTGTAATGGTTAACATTTTAAATTTTTCATTGACATCTAGATATTTGGCCCCATAAAATTTAGACACATTTGAGATCTAGATTGCAAACCATACACAAGATCATATTAGCACCCATGGTTGTATTCGGTAATTTCCAACTCCTAATACCTGCCCCCCACCCCCTGCCTCCTTTAGTTTTGACACCTATTCCCATGTCAAAAGTGGGATCTTACCTAATCTTTCATCCCATTCTATAAGAACCCCCTCATCCTTTTCTCAATTGTCCTTATAACCTTAGGTGGAATATTCAAACATGCCATAGAGAATAAAAGAATTGTAGATATAATAGTTTTAAGCATTAGTATCTGGCCTGCAAGAGTAAGACACTTTCTCTTCCACCCCTCCATATTCCCAAAATAATTATCAATGATACTATTCCATAACCGTATTTTATTTGGGCCACCAAATAAAGGAATTCCCAAAAAATTACCTAGAAAAGAATCTTGCTTGACTTTAAAGATCTTCAAAATCCCCCTCTAGATATCCACTCTTGCGTTGAAGAAAAAGATCTTAGATTTACCCTAATTAATCTCCCAACCTAAAGTAGCGGTGTGCTTGTCTAATACTAATTTAATCACTTGATCTTTCCTCAATGTTTCCTCTCCTATTATGAACATATCATCAACAAATTAGAGGTGAGAGGAGGGCTCAACTCCCCGTGCAATATAAACTTTCCATATTCGTTCCCCTTTACATTTCTGAATCAACCTTCTGAGAGATTTTCACCATGATGATGAAAATAAAAGGGGATAATGGATCACCTTGCCTCAATCCCCTTGTCATTTGAAAAAATACATAGGGGCTTCTATTAACCAAAATGGAGGCTTTGGGAGTCACAATCAGACCCAAAATCCAATTGAACCATTTTTCACAAAAACTAAATATTTCTAACACTCTAATCAGAAATGACTTGTCAACTCTATAATATGTATTTATTATGTTGATATTCAAAAACATCATACTTTTATTACTTACTCTAATTGAATGAATGGCCTCATGAGAAATTACCATGCCTTAAAAATTAGACCTTCTTGGAGTAAAACCACTTTACTCCTTCAAGATAATTTTACTGAAAACCTTCTTTAGCCTATTGGATACAACCTTTGACACTATCTTATAAATTGAGTTGCACAGATAAATCAACCTATAGTCTTCAAAGGACTCAGGATTATCCTTTTTTGGTACCAGTGCAATCATGGTATTATTGACATCTTTCAACATAAATCCTTTATCCCAAGTCTCCTCAACCACTTCCCATAACTCTTGCTTTATAACATCCCAAAAATTTTGGTAAAAAGAGGATTGGAACCCACCCAGTCCCAGAGCTTTATCCCCTTCCAATCCAAAGACCTTTGCCTTCAACTCCTTCAAATTCACCTTTGTCATCAATACCTCATTATCTACCTCTAAAATTATACTAGGGATGACGCGAAGGATCTCGTCACCATAGTTGAATCACTATTAGACCACAACCTTTTGAAGAAATAAATTTCTTCCTTGTTGATGTCCTCCATATCAATCAAATTTTTACTCTAAGGATTTGTAATTGAACCAATTTGATTAATAGATCTCCTAGATTTGGCTGAACAACAAAATAATTTTATGTTGTGATTCCCATATTTTAGCTAGTTCTCCCTACATTTTTGACACCAATAAATTTCCTCCCTTATAAGTATCTCTATGTATCAGGCTTGAAGATCACATTCATTCTGAAAATCTACTACACCCATTCCATCTTTAGTCACCTTACTATTTAAAGCTTCCAGCTATCCCTCCAACACCCTTTTCTCTTCAAAGATATCCATAAAGTGTTGTCTATTCCATGCCTTGAGGTTGCCTTTAATATACTATAATTTATTAAAGAATATAAATATTTTGTTACCCATTTTATGAGGTGCATTAACCCACCAATCTAAAATCATTTGGAGAAACCCTTCCCTTCTAAACCATATTTTCTCAAATTTGAATGGACACCCTAATGGGACTGAATCTCTACGAAAGTTAGGAATTATCATGTAATGATTAAACCCTGAGAAAGGAACTATAATAGATTCAAAAACCATTGCAGATAAATCCCACATCCCAGATACAAAGAAACAGTCAAGTTTCTCTCTAATACACGTAAAGCCATGTCTCCAGTTTGTCCATGTAAAGGCTCCTTGTGTTTTAATTTCACATAATCTATTATTTGATATAAAGGAGTGGAAGTCCCTTTAAACCCTGCTAAGACCACCTCTCCCTCCTATTTTCTCATTCATTTCCAAATTAGCATTAAAATCTATACCTAAAATAAAGGTATCATTACTTCCATTCACTAGAACTGTTGCAATTTCATTCCACACCCCCCTTTTTCTGAACTACCTAATGACCCATACATATTAATCAGAAAAATAATTTGCTGGAGATGAAAAAGGCTTACCCTTACCAATTTCCAATGTGTGTTGGAAGATTTTTGAGCATGTCAGAGTTTTGGATTTGGGTGTGTTGACTAATGTTTTTTCATTGATGTCAACATAATTGTTGTTGTCTTAGCCAGTGTGTTCAGGATGTTCGATTAAGTGGATTTTAATTGTTTAGATGCTATACTGAATATATTGAGATGTGGTGGCAAGGTAATGTTCTTAGATGTCTTTAGATCATCTACAAAGGTTCACAGTGGTTGGTTTAATAATTTGAGTAAGATGTGATCAAGTTTCTAGTCTTTGGTGTCATAGTGTTCCTATGAATAGTGGTTGTGTATTTGATTCGGTATGACTTTGATGTGATGTTTCAAAGGTTGTGAATTTGGTTATTGTATGATCCCTTATCATTGTAATCATATATGGTGTTGTTCATGATTCAAAGTATAACAAGCTATCTTTTGTTATTTCTAAGTTTGATATTTTAGTGTTCTTATTGATCAAAGTTAAAGATGAGTTTGGATTTTGTATTAGAGATGATGAGAAGGTTTTGGATGGTTTTCATGTTGCTTTTTGGTGTTCTTGGATCATGTGATGATCTTTTTGTTGGTTTGCATTGGTTGTGGTGATTAGATTTATTTCTTTAGTATCACATTGTTGTTCTTGGTGATGCATTGGTGATGGTATAGCGTGTTCAAAGATGACTATTTGGGTCATATCTAAGTATTAGCTGACTTGCTGTGGATCGCATTCAGGATTGATCATAATGTTTATATATTTTATTATATTAGATCATAGTCAACCTAGTGGTTGATTATTCTTGTAATCAGTATAAATGAGAGATCATTTTATAATTGATGTGTGTGAGAGAAAGGGTTGTGTATATGTATTCTGCACTTAAGGCATAGTTTGTAGTTCCTTGGAACTATATTGGCATATGCGATGATATTTGTCAGTTCGGTTGTAAGGAATGTATGTCCACCCCTTTGTAATTGAATTTAGATCAGTGAACCTGATTAAGGGATAGATATGAGATTCTATTGTGAGCAATGAGCTTTGGGTAGTGAGCCTACAGATTGGGATGTAAGCCTATGGTTGCAAGTGCATCCTTTATTCTCTGCTATTCTCTTAACCAGGTAGTACTTTTAATAGAGTACACTCATCTAGTGGGTTTGAATACCATAGAGGTCTTCCCTTAACCAGTGTTCATCGAGAACAAATCTTATGTTTTGTGTTTTGTGGTGTGGATCTTCTATTATTAATTATCTTTCAGATCTAAGTGGCTAAAGTGAGATTAATGTAATTAGGTATACACAACTAATTCACCCCCCTCTCTATTGTGATTTCCTCCTTTTGGGCCTAACAATTGGTATTAGAGCTAAGTACTTTTGAAGAAGATTGAATGCTTGAAGGAGATCCATTATGGAAAGTATAAGAAGAGAGGGGTGGTCCCACAATAGTGAGTCCCACTTTTTGGCCAACTTTGACATAGAGATCAACATTCTAAGAAAAAACTTCACTTTCGAACACTTGTTGCCACAAAACTATTAGGAATTTGAAGATGACGTAAACTAGAATCTTTTAGAATTTTCTTTCTAGTTTCTAAATTTTTTTTTTAAACAAAAACCATTTAAATTTATCTTTCCTTCTCCTTCGAAAAGTGGTTTGCGTGAAAAAACTATGTTTTTAAGGAGTTACTGTCACTTGGATCAGCATAATTTTTTTTAAAATATGATAATGATGTAATTCTTTCGAGATTATATTTGTAACTTCAATATCTAAAGGATGCAATTGGTTTTATTCATTTTGGGTCAATACTTCATAGTTTATTAAATTCTAAAGTGACAGAACTGTAATTTAGACATAAGGTCACTTGGATCGCTCTAACTTGATCTATGTATATCAAAATTAATTTTTTCTTTTTTTCATAGAAAGGTAACACAAATACGCTTTTCCTACATATTTTTTATAATTTACTATTTTTCCCGAAGTATTGAAGATACAGGTTGTTGAATGACCAAACAACCTATGTTTAGTTAAAGTAATATTTAAAAGTGATAATGAACTCAATATGTATTAAAATTATATTCGTTAGAAAGCTTGTTCTGAATAGCATCGTTTGACATCACATTTTGAAAAAACCATCTTGTTTGGTCCTTGTTACAGGCCTTGAAAGATCATTTTTTTGAAGTTCACTCATTTTCTGAGGGCAAAATTTCAGTTTTGGGGTCTTTGCACGAAGCCTCCCAAATGAAAATTCTGACAAAAAATACCTCGCCGGATTTTTTGCCTAGGCACTTTGTGTGAAGTGTATACTTCAAGCGAAGTTGGTAAGTGTGTTTATTTTGTAAAAAAATTTAGAATGGTATAAAACTAAAATATTTTGTTTGTATTTTATACCGAATTGCAATTAATAAATTCACATTTTCTATTATTGAAGGCATTTTTTGCAGGAGGCTTGCTGTTTCTATTTTTTCAAAGACATAATTTTGTAGAGGAAAAATATTAGATTAAAGTATTTTTTGAAGAATAAAATTTTTGTTGACGATCTTGTGGAAGACATTTTTTGGAGTTTGAAGAAATGGGGAACAAGAAGGGAAGACAAAGTAAATCTTCTAGAAAAAGGTCACTCGGTACTGAACAAAGAAATTATGAAGCTACATTGACATATTATCATAAAACTAAAGAAGCTGAAAGACAAGTTGAAGTAGGAGGGTCAAGTCAAGTCGAAGAATTGCACATTGAAGAAGGGTCGAAATCACTCCCTACGGAAGCTCAAACAATTGATGTTGGAGAAGGGTCAAGATCACGTGCTCCTACTGGTATGGATGAAATTTTAAATTTAGCTCAAACTGTAAAGAGAAATATTAATTATAGAAACTTAGATCATTTCTTACAATGGATGTGGAGAATTTGAGATCGCTTGCTAATGTTCAACCCTTAAGTCTTGCTAAGAAGAGATCAATGAATATGATAGCAAGAGAAATATTGGGTAAATTTGATAATTTTGAAACACTTGAACAAGCTCAATTGCTTTCAGTTGTACTTATAAACAAAAAGTTGGAAGGGGCATTAAAATTATTGGGTATAGACACATCATCAAAGAAGAGAAAAGTTGTTGACATGCAAACTGATATGATTGAAAATCTTAGGAAAGGTTCGAACCAGCTAGGGAAGTGATCTCAAACTAAAGATAAGACCATTACAATAAAATTTATGTTGACATCCATTGTAGGTAATACTATGGGATGAAAAAGACAAATATCTTCAGTTTCATCTTAGTTTGGTTTTAATAGGAAAACAATATCATGATATGTTAATAGGAGAATACTTTTGGATGATAGAACCTTGGAAGGCAATTGGGAAATCATGTGTAGAGCTCCTCATTTTGATAGGATTGATGACGGAATAAAAAATTTGGTCACATCATTTTGGAATGATAATACACGTTCTTCATCAAACACTAGAGATGTTATCAGACATAGAATTTTAGCTAATCAACATGAATATGATACGAAACCTTGGTTGGACACAACACAACATGAAATGTATGTGTCATTTTTTAGTTCTAATCCTAATATAAAGATTGGGCAAACATTTTTTGAAAGATTGAAGCCATATTATATTAGGATAAACAAAGTGTTTGAAACTTGTTATTGTTGTTATCATATTGAATTTGATCTCCACTATCAGGTTTTTCGAAAGTTTATAGAAGACACTTATGGTTTTGAAAATGCTCCTCCTACTAGACAAAGTGAGTTCATCTCATCCATTTTATGTGACAAAAAAGATGATGTAGCTAGATAAATAAATTGCATAAAAGGGATATGTCAAACATGTGCTGATTTGTCTCTTTTTCCTTTGAAAAATGAAAATATTGATGTAACAAAGATGGTAAATTACAAGAGTTACACATATGTAAAGAATGAAACAAAATTTGGGAAATAATCCAAAAGGTTAGAATATGTTGAAGAGGAGATAAATGTTGGAGTATTTATGGAAAAATTTAAAAAAATGATTCAACCCTACATTCATCATGCATTTTTTGCAAAGTGGCAAGCACAACAATTCCAAACACTGAGAGATAATTTCCCACTTGGAACTATTGTATCAGTTGTTGATTTTGCAGAAAATTATTCTTTTGTTCATCAAAAGGCAATTCAGTCAGAATACTTTTATGGTACATGTGTGTTATCGACACACACAATTAGATTTGGATGGTATTTAGAGCACATTTGAAGCACAGGTCATCAAGAAGGAATATCATTTTTATATAAGTGATAGAGAGCATGACATTCATTATGTAGAACACTGCTTCAAGATTTTTTTTACAAATTTGAAAGAAAGAGGTATACAAATTGATAAACATTATGTTTGGTCAAATGGATGTGCTACACAATTCAAATCATCAAGACCATTTTATGCACTATGTAGATATCATCGTAATGAAAACATACCACATGTCTGGAGAATTTTGAGAGTGGACATGGAAAAGGTGAACATGATGGTGTCAGAGCTTGCATCAAACATGCTATACAGAAGTATCAAATGAATTAAAAGGGAGTGCATATAAAAAATGCACATGATGTGGTTGAATGGTGCAGGACATATTTCACACCAAATGAGAATGACACGTCATCAGGATTGACTCAGGTGGTGCCATATAGAAAATTTTGGGAGATAAAAAGTATGCACACATTTTTAAATTATTTGAAAGTGTTTAAAATTTTTATGATATTTTTTATTCAAATTATATTTATATAAAATGTATTATATATGCATTTGTTTAGGTGTGGATAGAAAAATTATGCATGGTTTCAATAGGATAGAAAAGACATGATCTTTGCATTCAGTTATGAGTACAAATTGTCACAATTGGATGTTGAACACTAGGGACTACTCATGCTTTTGTTGTCACTGCATTGCTAACAATTAGGAGGAATGTATCAATCAAGACCGTGGATATGTAGGCACATGGAATCTAGTGCCACTAGTTGTTACTGATACAATTGATAGGGATGAAGATGAACTTTGAGGATGTCCCTTTGATTTCTACTGATTACGATCATATCTCAGGATTGGTCAAAATTGGTAAGTATATATATTTAACATTATATGGCACATTGAGTTGCATGTATAGATAGATAGATAGATCTATAGATTGAACTAAGTAAATTTTAAGATCTCACACATGTATATATAAATTTACTGTGTAGGAGATATCTTAGCAGTGATTGTTGACGTGGAAATGTAGAAGGAGTTGGTTATTATTTACTGCGTTGTACTGCAGAGAGGATGAAGTTACTTGAACTTGAAGAAAGTGATGGAATGTTGTTCCCCATAGGTTTGTATATGGTTTACATCAATATATTGAACTCAATTTGTAAATTTTAAATTTCAACCTTTTAACAAATTTCAAATTGATTTGTTTAAATTTATATATTGTTAATATTTGTGACCTGTAGGTTCAATTATTTTAGAGGGAACATATTTCAAGAAAATCAAAGTAATTCAACATGGTATTCACTTTTTTGATTACGAACCAGACAATAAGGTGTTTCAATATAGTCACCTAGTAGTTGCCACATCCATTTGTCTTCATACTGTTAAATCTCAACATGGACGTCATAAGTGGAGACTAGATAGTGAGGATCATGAGAGAATATTACATGTTCTCCATGAAAGGTCCGAACCACTTGAGTTGGTCTAAAAAGTATAATATGTATACTTATTTCTTGTGTTAGGACCTACTTGATATCTCTGGATTAAATTTCATTATACTTTGTTTATATATTTAAACATATGATGGACTATAATTTCTTGATATATGATGGACCTATTTAATGGTTCAATGGTTTTAAAATATAAAATTTTATATGTATACTTTGATTATTCAATGATTTTTATAGATTGCATATTAGTTAAAGATTTTATGTATGCTTTGATTATTCAATGATTTTTATGATACTTTTTATGATGCTTATGATTTCTAGATCCCCTGAAGACCTCCCCTTAAGACACTAAAAAATGATGAAATTAGTTAGATTACTTACGACGTGTGTTAGTTCTAGAATTAGTTACATGTATTAACTAGTTATTTTTTATGATATTAATTCTAGATCCCCTTAAGACCTCCCCTTAAGACACTAAAAAATGATGAAATTAGTTATATTACTTATGACATGTGTTAGTTCTAGAATTAGTTAGAATAGTTATTATCCATTACTTACATGTATTAACTAGTTATTTTTTATGATATTAATTCTAGATCCCCTTAAGACCTCCCCTTAAGACACTAAAAATGATGAAATTAGTTAGATTACTTATGACATGTGTTAGTTCTAGAATTAGTTAGAATAGTTATTGTCCATTAGTTACATGTATTAACTAGTTATTTTTTATGATATTAATTCTAGATCCCCTTAAGAGCTCCCCTTACGATTGCTTATTAGTTAAAAATCCCCTTAATACACTAAAAAATGATGAAATTAGTTAGATTGCTTATCATATCTAATCAAATCATACCATCTAATCATATCATCTAATCAAATAAAACCATGTAATCAAATCATGTAATCAAATTATATATCATCAAATAAAATCATCTAATCAAATCAAATAATATCATATCATCTAATCAAATAAAACAATCTAATCAAATCATATATCATCAAATAAAATCCTCTAATCAAATAATCTAATCAAATCATATCATCTAATAAAATAAAACCATCTAATCAAATCATATATCATCAAATAAAATTCATCTAATCAAATCATCAAATCAAATCAAATAATATTATCTAATAATATCATCTAATCAAATATATGTCTTGAATCATATGTCTCTAATAAAATATATGTCTTGAATCAAATATAAGTACATCTAATCAAATATATATGTCTCTAATCAAATATATGTCTCGAATCATAAATTGAAAATATCAAACATATACTAATGACATATATAATGAGTCTCAATAAAAGATATGTGCAACATGTCCTAAACTAGGGAGTCATCTAGGCGCATGCGAATAGAGTGACCCTTTGAGCGACTGCCACAAGCATCCTCTGGCTGTGAGACAACAATTGATCCCTGTGAATATAAATGCATGTATATAATAATAATCTAAAATAATTAAAATATTATAAATGCATGTTTAAACTTACATATTTTTAAAACTTACCTGACCACTACTAGGTGTCACATCTACTGAATTGCTCCTATGAAAAGAATCCTCTGGCTGTAAAGTAGCGACTAGCACCTGCAAATTTAGTGTACAATAGTTGGTTATATACATGTGCATAGTATATATATTATGTAAAGTACTTAAAATATATAAATACATGTGTACACATGCATGCTTAAACATATATATATCTAAAACTTACATGACCACTAGTAGGTATCACATCAAATAGATCTCTCATATGAAGATGCTCTGAGCCCACACTAGAGGTAACATGCTTTGCTAACTGTGCCTACAAAATATTGTACACATGTCTACAATTAATTGTTCACTAAAAATCCTAAGAAAAAAGAAAAGAAAATTTTATATGTACCTGGGTCTCAGGAGCAGGAGGATCATCAGTGCACTACACCATCGTATCATCAACTAAACCTACATCACCCACACCACCTAAGGTCCTAAACCTCTCTAGTAATGAGGAGTGTAGGGGTGACACTAGTTGGGAGGGGAGTGATGTAGAGCCTGAACCATCTGGATGCAATAACATATCCATAAATGACCCAACATTAGTGCCAATGTCCACCTGACCCAACCCACACAACTGCTCATCAAAAGTGTCTAGGCCCTCAGTGGTGATGCATACATCTCCAACTTGTATACCTGGCTCTGTAGTTGTAGAGTGATCTATGGGTGTAGAGCGCTCTGCACTATGTTGTGCCTGACTAGTAGATGGTGTGTCCTGTGCCGGTGGAGCTACAAGACCCCGTGCAAGCCCAATGAAATCCCTGACTAAATGTATTGGGATCCTGTGCATGTTAGCAATATGAGAATAGGCCTACATGAGATCCTCCAAAAAGTAAAGGGCCATATCTAAATGACTATGATGACCCGACAATGCTCGTATCTCTCTAGGTATAGGAAGACCTACAACTCTATATGTCTCATTAGTCACACCTACAATAGTACTAGATGAAACCTCAGAAGATGATTTGGCTCTACTCGGTCTAGTCAAAATGTATCTACCCATTGAATCTAAAGTGATGGATGTGGCTGCAAAAGCAATCTATCCTATACTATCCACTACTCCCCTCTGAGAAGCAATGACGACTCTATCTATAGTAGTAGCCATCGTTGGTGCCACTGTCAGAGGCTTGTGCCCAACTAGCTATCTATGAGGTTGTACAACTTGATCAGCCCTATGATACTAATCATGGTTTGCAACCCTACCAAGCTCCTGACCATAATATGCTAGAAGATCTAAATAGTTGACCCTGAGTCCCAAATGGAACTCAACGTACAACTGTTGTGTAAAATATAATGGAATCGGGTTGTTATTTGGATAACAACCATGTGCTGCAATAAACTGAGGGTATATCATACATGCAATTTGAGGAATCACACACCAAGTGACCTGATATGCCCTCACAGTGGTCCTCCCATCATAATGTGGGAAAACCTCTCATTTGATGATTTCCTTGGGGACAAGGCTCTAAACCGTCGCCAAGGAAACATCGCTTGAGACCTCGGCCCTCAACTCTCAAAAAATGGTCTCAACTACCTGAGGTGTGATGGAGGAGTGAGACCTCAATCTGGTAGTCATAGTTTCCAAACTGGTCAATATAGTAGCACAAGTATCTCTATATATACCATCTGCTGAAGACGTACGGATAGAGTCTCTAAGTTGAGCCAACTCTGTGTCAGCAATATGAAAAATGGTTTTCATATCAGGAGTCTGAGGTGCATCCCGAGCAGCCATCTAGATACATAACATGTGAACGCTAAGTGTTAATAATTAAGTACTTGATTACATGTTATAAGTGCATGTAAAATAGAAACAAATATCTAAATATATAAAATTATAGGTCCTATTAGGTCACATAAGTGGTCTTATTAGGTCTTAAGGGTCCTATGATGTACTAATTGGTATTAATAGGTCCTATTACATCACATAAGTGGTCTTATTTAGGTCTTAAGGATCCTAATATGTACTAAATGATATTAACGGGTCCTATTATGTCACATAAGTGGTCTTATTAGGTCTTAAGGGGTCGTAGATAACATAAGAGGTCCTAAGGGGTCCTAAGGGATCTAGATAAGAGTCCTAGAATATTAATGGGTCGTAGGTGCAATAAGTGGTCCTAGAGTGTCTTAAGGGGTCATGGGTAACATAAGAGGTCATAAGCTATAGATAAGGGTCTTAGAGTGTCTTAAGGGGTCATGGGTAACATAAGAGGTCCTAAGGTATAGATAAGAGTCCTAGAGTGTCTTAGGGGGTTGTGGGTAACATAATATGTCATAAGCTATAGATAAGGGTCCTAGAGTGTCTTAAGGGGTTGTGGGTAACATAAGAGGTCCTAAGATATAGATAAGAGTCCTAGAGTGTCTTAAGGGGTCATGGGTAACAAAAAGGTCCTAATGGGTCCTAGGTTACATTAGTGGATCCTCATATGTATTAATTGAATTTAAGATACATAAATGTGTCATAGGACAACCTAAGATATGTTAATGGGTCTTTAGGATCCAAATGGGTCATATATGTCTTAAAATGTCGTAAGGGATGTATAATGGTCCAATAATATTAATGGTTCATAGATGTAATAAGTAGTCTAAGTGGTCCTAGGACATCCTAAGATTCTTTAATGGGTCTTGGGGGTCCTAAGGTTTCATATTTGTTTTAAGATTTCATAAGGGATCCAAATAAGAGTACTAGAATGTTAATGAGTCGTAGTGCAATAAGTGGTCCTAGAGTGTCTTAAGGGGTCGTGGGTAACATAAGAGGTCCTAAGGTATAGATAATGGTCCTAGAGTGTCTTAAGAAGTCGTAGGTAACATAAGAGGTCCAAAGGGATCCAGATAAGAGTCCTAGAATGTTAATGGGTCATAGGTTTAATAAGTGGTCCTAGAGTGTCTTAAGGGGTTGTAGGTAACAATGGGTCCTAGATGTGTCTTAACATAATGTAAGGGATGGATAAGGGTCAAGTAGAGTGTCTTAAGGGGTTAGGGGTAACATAAGAGGTCCTAAGGGGTCCTAGGTTACATTAGTGGATCCTCATATGATATTAATTGAATCTAAGATACATAAATGTGTCCTAGGAAAAACTAAGATATGTTAATGGGTCTTGATGATCTGAATGGGTCATTTATGTCTTAAAATGTCATAAGGGATGTATAATGGTCCAACAATGTTAATGGGTCGTAGATGTGATAAGTGGTCTAAGGGATCTTAGGTTACATTAATTGATACTAGTATGTCTTAAGGGTTCTTGTGCGCAACGATGGGTTCACATATGTATTAACAGAAGCTAAGACAAATGAATGTGTCCTAGGACATTTTAAGATATAATAATGGGTCGTATGGGTCCTAAGGGGTCCTATGTGTCTTAAGATGTCATAAGCAATATGCAATTGTCCTAGAATGTCTTAAGGGGTTGTAGGCCTCATAATAGGTCCTAGGAGATCATAGGTTACATTAATTCATCCTAGAATATGTCTTAAGGAGCCTTGAGGGAAACAATGAGTCCTTGTATGTATTAATGGAACCTAACATGTACATCAATGGGTAAGAGGACATCCTAATATGTATTATAAGATCTTGAGATTCCTAAGGGATCCTAAGTGTCTTAATATGTCGTAAGGGAGGAATAAGGGTCCTAGAAACTTACTGTACTACAATTTTTTAATGTTTTCTAACATACTACTAGATCATTTTAAAAAATTTAACTATATTTTTCTAAGATTTCTACAAACTAAAAATTATTTAAAATAAATAACTAACTAATATTTACTAAATTTACTAAAAATGTGTGTACATGTGTGTGAGAGAGAGATTCCTAATATTTACAACTTTAAACTTGAAATTTAAAACAAATATTCTTAATAATTTGTATAAGATCTTAATGTTTTCTAATATTTTCTAACATTTCTACTACGATTTCTAATGTTTTGTTAATATTTTCTAATAGTTGCTAACAAACTACTACGATTTTCTACCATTTTCTAACATATTCTAATATTTATACTATGATTTTTAATATTTCTATCATTTTCTAATATTTAATTACAATTTTCTAACATTCTACTATCAATTTCTAACATATTAGATAATATTTAACTACAATATTCTAACATTTCTACAAATAAAAAATAATTTAAAACAAATAACTAACTAAATAAATATAAAACATATAATTTACAATAAAAAATGAGAAAAATGCATGTACCTGATACTGCTAACAATCTGAAGATGTCAAAAAACTCGGGAGGTGCTGACATGCCGATGTGCCAAGGTGCTTCGCTCCAAGGCCTGGGGTCCGCAAAATCCAATAGTGACAATGACAAATAAAAAACAAATGCCAGAAATATATAATGAAATCTAGCCCAAAGGGGCTTCGTGCGAAGGGGGGTCTCCGTGTGAAGCCCCTTGTCTAGCATACTCCATGCAAAGTGGGTCCACCACTTTGCTCGAAGTAACAACTTCGCACAAAGACTCTAAAATTTTAATTTTTGCCACAATGCCAATTTTGTTCATCCCCAAAAGTGGGACACAACTTTGTGGGATCACCTAGAGAGTCTGAAGTTTGATGGAAATAATTACCTAATTTAGAAGGATCAGACAAATACCTACCTGATATGCATGGGAGCAGGAGATGAATATTGGCAAGTCACTCAGAATCCTTAAACCATTTCAAATGACCTAAAAAATGCTATTACAGATGAGAAAAATAAATTCAAGGAGAACATGTTAGCATGAGAAGCACTGATTAATGCCTTATCAGATTTAGAATATTCACACATTTATGGATTGAGGACTGCATATGAGGTATGGAAAAAATTAGAAACTATTTATGAAGGTAATACTTATGTTAAGCAAGATAAGTTATAGGGATTGAAAGCTAGATATGAAGACATGAAAATGAGTGAAGGCGAGATTGCCTCAGTTTATTTAAAAAGAGTGAATGATCTGGTCTGTGAAATCAGATGTGCTAGAGGAACCTTGATAGATAATGAAGTTGTTAACAAGATTCTAAGATCTTTTCCTACATGTTACAATGAGAAGGTTTCTGCTATTGAATAATTGAGAACTATAAGACCCATTTCAAGAGAAGCTTTGGCTATAAGACTTTGTGCCTATGAGATGACTACACTCAGTAAGGAACTTCTGAAGGTTGAAACTGCATTCAAAGAAAGTACATGACCAAGTATGACCAAGGAGAAATATCTACAAAGATGAAATTCAAACACTATACTAAGGACTGGGAAGAGATCATGGAAGAATAAAGGAAGATTGATGCACTTGAAGCCTTGATTGCAAGAAGACTACCCAAGGGCTCTAGTAATTATGAAGGAAAACTAGCTTTAAAATATTTCAACTGTAATAAGATTGGTCATATTGTGTCTAGATGTCCGAACAAAAATTACAAGGATACTAGAGATAAATCTAAGAAATATTATTCTAAAGGTCATAAAAGTCTTTATGTTGTTGAAGAAGGTGTGACTGATGATGAGTCTATTGCTAATGAGGAAGAAATTCATTTATTTCTATTAAAGAGGAAAATCCTAATGAAGAAAAGACATTAGTCTCAAGATTTGTTAAAAGAGATGAATGAGTTATTGATAGTAGATGCTCACATCATATGACTGGTGATAAAGATAAGTTTGTGAGGCTTGAAGACTATGATAGAGGTATGGTTAGATTCGGTAACAATGGTCCTTGCTTGATTAAAGGGAAAAGAGCTATTAGTCTTGTTAGAGTAAAGTATTAATTTAATTATGTTAATTAAATTAACTTTACTCCCTTCTTAAGATTTTACTTTATGCACATGCATTAGTTATTTTATAAATAAAACATGCATGCATTAGTCATTTAATAATTAGATTAATTATTACATGTGCTTTTTCCTCTTAGGGTTTTCCCTTTTAGGTTTCTGATCTCCTTTTATAAGGATTGATCCATTATATATTTTAATCAGTTTTCATTTAGGAAATATATTCTTCATATTTTCAGAGTCAAACCCTTGCCCTCTTCTTATCTCTACCTCCTTGTGATATGTTTTTGTATGCAGGTGTTCTTCGAGTTTTGTGGATTTTTTATTTCTCAAATCCTTCATGGTATCAAAGCCTAGTCTACTACAACTTGTTCTTGTTTGAAGGAATCAAAGATAAGAGGATCAACTGGTTCAAATTAGGGCCTTTTTAGGTATAATTTTTTTTATTGAAATTAGGGGGTGACTTTTTTTGGTGCACTTTTAGCTCAAACAGACCTCACCGTTGAGCTCACAATGCCCCAAAACCCCTTTTTTGATATAAAATATGTCCAATTTGGACAAAGTTGTAGGTGTTAGGATTAACAAGGTAGAAATAACAATTACATGCAAATATAACCAATATCATAAAACAATAAACCACACAGAAGAGAACACAATACACAAAGATTTAACATGGTTCACCCAATCCCTAGGCTATGTCCACCAACAGTGAGTCCAATATTATTATTATCCAGTGATTACAATCCGTAATCCCTTACAGCTCAATTTCACCGCAAGTACTAAAATCATACATTATGAAATCCCTAACCCTAAGCCATATTATACAATATTTTGCTGCTTTAGGGTTAGAATGAGTTACAATCATGTTGGCCCAAAAATAGCTGAAAATATGTCAGGAGGAAAAGTGTACAGTACTTTCTTGGATAGTACTTTCCTGATTAGTGACCACAAGCTAATAGTAGGGAGGGGCAAATTGTTTTTTTTCCCTAGGGTCGTACGACAGTGCACGCACCCTGAGGCAAAAAATTGCACAAATTTTGATTTTTTTTAGAAAAACAATTGAAAAAAGGCATTTCTCACACACAGCTCGCACACCACCTACACTCCACCACCACCGGTGGGCCACCCGCAATGGTAACCGTGCGGTAATCGTTGAGATCACCGCAACAGTCACCGTCAGGATTTTGCACCGATAACTGCCACGGTTTACCGCGATGGCTAACCACCACTGGTTAAACTACCAATAACTACTAGCCCCAAGCCCAACAGTCAGTCATGTGCTGCGGCCAAGGGCTTAGACACAAGCCCCTCCAAAAAAAATTGGTATATGTTTTTTTTCTTCTAGAGCCCCTTGCACTGAAATTGGCATAACTGGAGCTCCAACCACCATTTTTTGGCAAACAAGATATCACTAGAAAGCTGGTTCTAAGCCCAACGCTCTCATTAGGTTTAATTTGTATTTTCCCTCCAAATTTGTTACTATTTATGCTATCAAATCCAGATGATCATATCTGCATTCAAGGGGGCCTAATTTGCTCAAATTAGCTCCATTTTTTTATCTGAAAGAAGCATCAGAAAGATCTTCTTGAGCACTATCTATATCTATGCCAGATTGTATTAGAATTTTTTCAAGGTATATATGTTTTAGATTTGAAGCCTTTATGTTTTTTTTTCTTGTATAAGAAAATCTTTTTAGCTTCTAGGGTTTAGTTATTTGCATTGTGGGGGTGTTTTTCTTTCTTGTTTCTATCATTTACTTCTATAAGCTAGATATACATCAAAACAAAACCCCTTCTAAAAAATATGGCCGAGACCTCTTCTTATCTATAACTTCTAACTCCACATAATTATCACACATGGAAAACCCTGATGACACGACTTCTCCATTCAAAAGGGTTGTGGTCTTGTTTAGATGCAGTACAAATAGTATTCACAAGGCCCTTTGAGGTCATGCAACATAGGAACAAGATGGCTGAGGCTATGGGGTTGATTTCTTTAAAGGTTTCAGATAGTTTGCAATTTCATCTTGATTGGTGCAATACCTCTCAAGAGACGTGGGCTAAATTTGAGACCTTATTTGGTACCATAAATGAGTTTAGAGAACTTTAGGTTGAGGTAGAGATTAGCTCCCTTGTACCTATTTATTTTCCCTCCATTGAGGACTTCCTGATTAAGTTCAAATAGTAGAGATCTTTGTTACATGAATGTGGAAAGAAAAAGATAGATAAAGAGTGCATTTATCTGATTCTGTCTAAGCTTCGGGGAAAATTTTAGATTTTATCTTCTACCTTCCTCTCTACCATAGATGCTTTGGGACCTAGATTCACCATGACAACTTTTGAGGTGTTCTATGATCGCTTGACTAGAGAGCAGACCAAACTTACCCATTGGGACTCTCTAAGGATGAAAGAACTAAGCATTGGTTTCCCAACCATCCAAGGGAAAGAAGAAGAAAAAGTCCAAGCCCAAAACAAATTTACCTGGAACTGAGAATTCCTCCAAGCCACCTCCAAAATAAGATCCAAAGAAATTCACTTTGAAAGGAAAAACTTCCAAGTCTGGAGAGTCTTCCTCCAAGACTACAAAGGACATAGGTGATCCTTGCCATTTTTGTGGCAAGGAAGGGCATCCAGTTTCCAGGTGTTGGAAATGACTTGAGGCTCTATAAGAAGCCATGAAACAACATAGTATTGCTTCTCTGAAGCCTCCACCTTCTCCATCATGGAAATGACACACTCTTTATGCTTTATCTTTTTCTTCCACTACCTCATGGATCATTGATTTAGGTGCTTCACACCATATGTCACACTTACTTGGATTGTTACCTCACTTTCTCAAAGTGTTACTACATAGATTAAAGTTGGTGACTCAACACTAATTTCAATTGCAGGTTCTAGAAATGTTTCATTGGATGGTGGTTCTCTACAAGATGTTCTTTTGGTTCCATCCATTTCTATGATCCTCCTATTTGTTTATCAGATTTGTCATTTTGGCTTTAGTAAGGTAGTTGAGTTCTCACAACATGATGTGGTTATTCAAGGCCTCCATGATCCTGATTTGGTTGTTTCTATTGAGGGTGTTGATTCAGAGACTCACTTATACATGTTTGATGGCTTTGAGAGCTCTGATTCTACTGGTTTTTCTCTTGTTTCTCATGTAGACATAGTGAACAAGCTTTGGCATGAGCATTTTGGCCATGTCAACTGCATATATCTATATCAGATGAGTACACAGGAGATAGTGATTGGGCTACCTCATATCTCTTGTACTGATGGTGTTTGTTGCGGTTGCATTATTAGAAAATATCACAAAGATCCCTTTCTAATAGGTAGATCCTCACATGCTCTAGCACCTTTGGAGTTGATACACAATGATCTTATGCCATTTTCTACTCCTTTTTCTGGTGCTTGATATGTACTCACCTTCATAGATGATTTCTCTAGATGAAAATGGGTGTACTTCTTGAAGTACAAGTCTGATGTCTTTGACTCATTTCAAATCTTTAAGACATTTCTAGAGAAGTAATCTAGTCTTTCTATCAAGTGTATACACACTAAAAATGGGGGGAATATGTGTATCAACCTTTCAAATATTTTTGTACTAAGCATGGTTTACAACATTAGCTCACAGTTCCTCATACCCCTCAATAGAATGGGACTGCAAAGAGAAAGAACTTAACATTACTAGAGATGACCAGTTTTATGCTACAGTCTTGAGCTATGAGTGCTTCTTTTTTGACTGAGGCTACCAATTGTGCCAACTATATTCATAACCAGATGCCTCACAAGGAATTATGACATTTAACTCCTGGAGAGACTTGGACTCATGTCAAGCCTGATGTTTCTACATTCTGAGTTTTTGGTAGTGAGGCTTGGGCATTTATTCTAGCTGCTCAGAGGAAATCCATGGAGAGGAAAATCTGACCACTCATATTTGTTGGCTACTGTGAGGATGTGAAGGCATATAGGTTATTTGATCTCAATTCCAAAGAAGTCTTGTTTTGGTGAGATGTTTAGTTTGATGAGCGCTATCGTCAAATGGATCCTCCATGATCAACTTATTCTTCCCAACCCACTGCTTCCTCTTCTCCTCTACAAGATTATATATCCTCTGAGGAATATTTTGATGATGATCCACCTTCCACACCTCCACCAGATGTTCAACACATGCCCAAGTGGGCTCATGATACTATTGATGTAGCTGGACCTTTGGCAAGAGATCCTTCAAATACTCATCGCACTTGTGCTCAGACATCTGGTACTAGTTTATTGAGTCATGCTATTTCAGATGATCCTCAGATGTTTTTAGAGGTGACAAGTTAGCCTAAGTGGGATACAAATATGGATGAGGAGTACTCTTCTTTGATCAGTAATCACACTTGGGATCTTTGTCCTCTTTCGGAAGGAAGGAAGTTGGTTCGGTGAAAGTGGGTGTACCATACAAAGTTTGCTGCCGATGGTTCTTTTGATAGGTGTAAGGAACATCTTGTTATGAAGTGTTTTTCATAGGTGGAGGGTATCAATTACTCTGAGACCTTTTCTCCTATTGCCAAGATGAATTCTATATTCCTTATACTCTCTCTTGTACCTTCTCAGGGATGGACAATATATCAAATGGATGTAAAGAGTGTCTTTTTACATGGATACCTACAGGAGGAAATCTATATGGAGAAGCCTTAGGGTTTTGTGTAGGAGTCTTCTATGGTGTGAAGACTTTGGAGGTCTCTATATGGTCTCAAACAAGCCCCTAGGGCTTAGTATGAGAAGATGGATTCTTTTTTGCTTGTGTCACACTTCACACGTTGTCATTCTGATCCTACAATACAGTTCAATGTCATGGGGATGATCTATTGATACTTGTGCTATATGTTGATGATCTCATCATTACAAGGAGCTCATCCTCTATGATTCAGAATGTTCAACACGCATTGAGAGAGAAGTTTGAGATGACAGATCTTGTACTTCTGCACTATTTTTTGGGCCTACAGGTTATTCAGTATTCAGATGGGATTTCCATACTCCAATAGAAGTATGATCTTAATATGCTTCAGAGGTTCAACATGCTTGATTGCAAGCCTTTTCCCACACCTTTTCAGTCGGGTGTTGTTTTATCTACCACTTGCTCTACTTCTACAGTGGATTCCACATTATACAAACAACTAGTGGGTAGTTTTTTGTACTTGACACACACTCATCCTGATATTTCCTTTATAATTGGTCTTATCTCTATATTCTCACATGATCCTCATGAGATTCATTGGAAAGAAAAAACATATCTTGACATACATTCAGGGTACTAAATTTTATGGCATTCACTATACATCATGGGATCCTCACATTGTTGGTTACACAGACTCAGATTGGGTTGGTGATACTACTGATTGGAGGTATACTTCTGGCTTTATTTTCTTTCTTGGTTCTAGTCCTATCACATGGTCATTCAAGAAGTAGACAACTCATGCATTATCATCTACAGAGGTAAAGTACCGAGCAACTGTGCTAGCTAGTAAGGAGGTTTTATTGCTTTGACATTTGATGAAAGATTTTGGTTTTCCTCGTGATATTCCTACTATTATTTGGTGTGACAATAAAAGTGCTATACATATTTCCCACAACCCAGTTGAGCATCAGTGGAACAAGAACATTTAGCTTCATATGAATTTCATCAAGCATTTGATTTAGGATGGATCTCTGAGTTTGGATTACATTCCCACTACTGAGAAGGTTGTTGACATCTTCACTAAACCTTTTACAACACTGTGATATCTTCAACTACATTCTATGCTTGGGGTGAAGGAAGTTATCGTTATGGGATGTCAGTGATGAGGACTTCCTTCCTTCTATTTCTATCTCTTCTTGGAGTAGGGTTTTTTCCCATGTGGTTTTCTCTATTTCTCTATTTTACAGAGATTTGGTTGTGTTGGGTACCTCATCAGGCCATGTTGCCGAGACCCATTTTTTTCTTTCAATACTATAGTTTCCTTTGCCCTCTTCTTGCATTGTTCGTAACTCCATTGTTTCTCATCTTAGGGGGGGTGTTAGAGTAAAGTATTAATTTAATTATGTTAATTAAATTAACTTTACTCCCTTCTTAAGATTTCACTTTATGCACATGCATTAGTTGTTTTATAATTAAAACTTGCATGCATTAGTCATTTAATAATTAAATTAATTATTACATGCACTTTTTCCTCTTAGGTTTTTCCCTTTTAGTTTTTTGATCTCCTTTTATAAGGATTGATCCATTGTATATTTCACATCGGTTTTCATTGAGGAAATATATTCTTCATATTTTCAGAGTCAAACCCTTGCCCTTTTCTTGTCTTTACCTCCTTGTGACAGGTTGTTGTATGCAGGCATTCTTCAAGATTTGTGGATTTTTATTACTCAAATCCTTCAACTCTCAATGGTAAAAATAGTACTGATGATGTATTGTATGTTGAAGGAATAAGTCATAACTTGTTGAGTGTTGGAAATATATTGGATAAAGGTTAAGAATTGGAATTCATGGATGGAATTTGAAAAATCATTGGAAGTATAGGAAATATTATTGCATGAGGTGCACAAAATGTTGGTAATCTATTTTATTTAAGGACTATTGAGAATAAATGTTTAGTTGCTAAGTTTTATGACAGTTGGTTATGGCATAGAAGACTTTTTCATGTGGAATTTGATAATATGGTGAAGATTAGCACTACTCATTATTACCACCTTTTCTTGCTCATCATTTATTGGCTTCCGTGGTTTTCTTTCTTTTGAGTTATGTGAAGTAAGTGACATGTGTTGCAAAGTCAGTCTTCCTATTGAACTACAAATCTTGAACTATTTTAGTTCAAAGTTCAAGGTTCAACCGTCGGATGTAAATTGTAACAAGCCTTGGGTGGTAGCCAATCCATGTCTTTTATGATGCTTCATTTATTTGTAAATGTACTAAGGGGAAGTGCTTCAATTTCAAGCATTTAGATTGAGTTCAAGTTTTTATTCCAAAGGATAATGACATATTGAACCTGAATTTTGAACCTTCTTAGTTCAAAGTTCAAAGTTCAATGGCATAATGATTCATGTTCACTCAGTTCAAAGTTCAAAGCTCAATGATAGGATGATTCGTGTTCACACAGTTCAAAAGTATAGGTTCATTTTCAAAAGTTAAAATTGTAGAGTTTGTGGCTCATAAGTTTTAATTCCAAAAGTGAGTGATATATTTTATATGGCGGGCATACAATCAAAAGCTTTGGTTAACAAAGTTCTACATAATAATCTTTCAACTAATGAATTGTAGTCACTTAAAAAATGCAGCTTTAGTGAGAGAGATCTCAGATGCAATCATTGTTTTCAAGCAATAAGATATGGGGTACAAGAATTTTATGAAAGATAGTTTTATGCTTCCTCTAAGGTCATCAATCAACCATTTTGAGACAGTCTCAAGGAAGAATTACAAACTATGAATGTGCAGCCATGCACTTACAACTTGTATCAAGTTGGATTTCATGGCAGTTTTACATACCCAAAATTAGTAATTAATAACTTTTTATTGGGATCTCATCTTTGAAATCGCTCCAGTCAAAATTTAGATAACTAGGTTTCGGACCACATATCCAAAATTTAGCTCGATCCAATGGTGGAATAAAACATTATGCCCCCCGCACAAAGACCCATTTTTTTTGCCAGAAATATTTTCATCCGCCCAACATTAAAATGTTTTAATTTTTGGTTTGACATATTCAAATGCCACTTGCCCAATTATCATTTAATATGTTAAGATATATATTTATAAACTTTAAATCAATAGTTTATAAAGATATCATGTTCTAAAAAAAAGAAAAACTTTGGGAATGAATGGAAAATATTTTTAGAATCAGTTACGGGATAAAATTTAAAAGTTATGGGAAGTGAAAGAATAGGGTGAAAGTATCCAAGAAATAGTTATTGAAATGGTTGTGGGGCTGAAGATTATTTAGAGGAATTTTTTTATGAAGTAGGGGTTCTTCTTTTCCAGCAGTCAGTTGGCAATAGGGAGAGGGAGAACATTTTCTGAATTCTATATTTACAATAGAGGATTGAAGGAGAAGTTATATTTCATTTTTGTTTTTGTAGAGATGGTCTTTTTGTGCAAACATACGATCATTAGTTGGTCATTATATTAAGCATCTAAGAATAAAATAGATTTTGTATATCTAAATTTGTAGGTTTTGGTGTATGATTTTCTGATTGAAATAAATATGTTGGTGATTCTAGTCATTCTTAGATGTTGTTTTGCCTCTCTTTTCTAGAATTATAAATGTAGTACAAGATGTTAAATTCTCCTTTACTTATTTATTTTAGGAAGATTAGATGAGTGATCTGTTGGTCATTCATTCATTTCTTTGCAAGCTTTTAAATCTATTAATCGCATTTTTCCCATGTTGATGGGTAAATGTTAGGCTGCCTTTGTGTCTTCTGGTTAAAGACATATCTAGTTGTTTAATTCAGTGTAAATCTCAATAGGGAGTTGTACCTCTCAATTCAAAGGAAGATGATTGTACACACAAAATTAGTGCACTTCTATGAATCCTTACAATCAAGAACACTCAAGAATGAGGTCTCAAAAATTAATCCATAGCTCTTTATGTATGGAGTTGCAAAATTTAAAATTGCTCTCAGCTAGAGCTAATAAACTTAATGACCTTGCTAGTCAACCACACAATGAGAGATTCAAGTGAAGACAAGGGAAAGGATGTCAATATCTCCAAGAATCAAATGAGATGCAATGCAAAGCAAGCTATATGAGTATGCAAATTACTCTATGAAAGTGCAAGTACAAATTATGCTATGAAAGGAAAGTACAAAGGATTACAACCTTCCTAATTAAACTATGTGAGATTAATCTATAGCATAAATAAAGTCTATACTAAGAATGCCATGATTATGCAACTATGAAAGTAAGAAAGAAAGCTAAATGAAATGCAACAACAATGTCTTCAAAGCTTGAATGCAAAAATGTCTTCAAAGAGCTCCAAATGACCTAGAAAACCTGCAACATAACATTAGCATAAAAGAGATTGATATGAAAAATGAGGAAGAGAGCTCTTCTTTTATAGGAAATGAGGAGAAATGGACCATGGAGATTAAGAGGCAAAAGTCTTAATCAAGGGTGGAGCTTGAAAGAGGAGCAATCCATGTGCACAAATATCCTCCAATGAGAAAATAAGAGTTGACTTTTGTGTCCATTGTAATACCCCAAAAATGGGCTATATGTTCATTAACCTCCTATATCGACACATCAAATGAAATCGACATCAAAGTCCTAACCAAAGGCACATCAACAAATCATCGAATCTTAATTGATTATCTTAAATTCTGCATCGGGGAATATTCCTAGTAATATTCCTAATCATCATAATTATCTTTGATTTAATGATTATTTGGTGATAAATCCTATTTATCCTAAAGTTTAATTAATTGAATATTCTCAATATTTAATTAATTAAGTTTAGTTCTGCCACTTAATTATTTAATTCAATTTAATTATATTTATTCCTAAGTATTATTATTTAAATTTTACAATACATCAAGATTCCTATCATTAATTGATTAAATTCTTATTTAATTAATTAAAGCAAGTTGTCATATTTGATGATATTATTTTTGAATAAAAGTTTGATTAACCCATAAATCAATTATTTTATTTTTCAAAATCAGTTAAGTTAGAAATAAATCACTTTATTATTAAATTAATTCATAAATAAAACATGCACAATCACAAAAGCAGACAACTATCAATTATCAATTAAAACTAAACTCTATTTTGAGTTAAAACTTTGCTTTTGCATGTTTTTGTGAGTTAACTATCTTTTATTTAAATATAACTCAAAAATCAACTTGAGTTATTTGAGTGATTTATGACTTTTTTTCATGCACCTCCAAAGCCCTGGATTTTTATAAATTAAGGCTTTAGCTCTTCACAAATCATCTCTCAAATCCACAATACTTGTATAATCACGTTGGAGAATTGAAATTGGAAGAATCAAAGCTTCTTGCGAATCAACATTGTTGTGAGATCAATCTTGTTTTTACATTCATTTTAACTTCATATTGTATATTATTGTTAGATCATTTAGCATATCATAACATATTAGTTTTTACATATCATAGATTCATATCAAGTTTTTATCATTCTTATTGCATCTAAAAAAAAAAAAAAAATATAGATTAATTGCATTCATATTCCATATCCATCTTTTGCATTCAAATCTTTCATTTAGGTGTCATCAAGGTCACTGATCTTGATAACAATCTGAGAACATCATACTCGCACCTATTAGAAGGCAGTAAATCGCCTGGTTAGTTTAGCTTTCAATTCATTGCACGATTTCATTTTTGCTAACCTCTAATGTTTTACTGAAGTGTTGTGTCTATAGATCAGGTACAATTTTCACACACACATTTCTGGTGCCCACCATGGGGCAACCCACCTTTACATGCTAGTTTTGATTTTTTTTGGGGAGCTAAAACCCTAAAGTTTCAAAGATTTAATTTTATCTCCCAAACGGCTTAGTTTTTTGCTCTAAATTATTTTTTGTAGATTGGAAACATATCAAAGAACGTACAGTAAAATACTTAGAATTTTCTTAGATGTTTTGAATTTTTAATAATTTTTTCTTGAAATTCTAAAAAAAATTAATATCTGACGCAAATCAACATATTTTTCAAAATTTTTTATATTTTCAGAAATCTCTTTAAATTCTACAGGGGGTCCATTATTTGTGTTTTAAATTTGGATGCAATATAATAGCTCAAATAGTCAATTTACAAAAACTAGTCTATTTTGATAAAACAGGTCTCTAGGACACAAATGAAGAGATTTTTCTAAAATTTTTACATTTTTGGAAAAATCTCTATTTTTTAGTAGGGTTCTCTATTTTAAATTTCTATTTTTGTGGCCAAAATCATAAAAAAAAAATTAGATCTTGTTGACTAGGTCAAATGCACCCAAAAAAATAAAGTTTTGTGATGGGTATGCACTTATTTTTTTTACATGGTTCAATGAATGATATGAGTTGTAATTTGGGTTAATTGCTGATAATAATTTATTTTTAGAGCTTACCCTATGGTTTTCATAAGTTGAATATATGTTGCATATCTTGTTTGCTTGTTGGAGAGTTCGCAACTTGCTTGCATGGAAAAGCTCAACAAGAATTGCTAAAAATCAGGTAAAATCTACTAAGTGCATTGCAAGGATCCCAGGTATTTTCCTTCATCTAATAAAATTTTGATTTGGACTTAAAATAAATCTCTTATGTGTTTGGCTTGTGTGCATCTTTTCATGCTTTTGTCTATTTCTACACACTTGCATAATTGATACTAGGTTGTGACCCCTTAAGGATTCATTAAGTAGTCTTAGATACTTGTGATTGATCTTGATTTCTATCTTGGGTTATTGGACTTGCTAATCCACCAACCCCTCATTCCACCCCGTGGTTGCAAGGTCAGTGCCACATTAAAGGGGAGGGGTCAACAAGACAGAAGCGTTAAGTGTTCCACTTGGCAACCCATTTATGCTTTTAGGAACTCACTTGTTTTCTAAGTTGGGGACTCATTTTCATCTTGTGTGAGGTGTTAAGTGTTCCACCTTGTGGACTCATCTCATATTCACTTTAAGCGTTAAGTGTTCCTCTTTCTTCTTTTTGGGTACTTTTGGTAGATTTGCTTTTTGGAAACATACATCTGTGCTCACATAGTAATTAGGCCCTATGAACACTATTCATGATTCTTGAGAGATTAGATTCCCAATGAAAGCCTTGTTGATGATAGAATCTTTGTAGGTAGGGAGGATACTTAGTGCATTTCACATTCAACTTGGTTAGTGCATCTTCTCTTATTGATCGATACATTCTCTCCTAGGAGAGGTTGATAGATCACGTGGGGTTGACATCACAAGCTTTGGTGAATCAAAATTGGTTAGTGCACCTTCTCTTATTGATCGATACATTCTATCCTCAGAGAGGTTGATAGATCACATGGAGTTGACATCATAGACCTTGGTGAAGCAAAATTTTGTCTTAGCGTGTCAGATTTATCTGTCTACTTTGTTTGGGTTAAAAGTGAAAAGGCGTCAAAAACCTTAGATTTGGAGCCAAGTCTCCTTATGGTACAATACTATGAGTCATCTTTAGAGAGGGTTAACCATAGTGGACATTCCCTTCATAGGGAAAACTACATTGACAGAACCTCAAGCGGTAATAGCCATTTTTGCCGTGGTAGTGACAACTGCTATATAAATGTCCTTGTGGAAGAAATCTTCATAGGTGTGGTTCATTGTTGGGTTGTCAGATCTCCCTAGCAGCTCCTGAAGATTAAGTTCTCAGACTGTGTCAAAACCCTGGTGCACCGGGATTGGAGTTCACCCCTTTGGATCATAAAAGTTGTAGAGTCAAACCATTACTAAAAACCCTAGCGAGGCCAAATTTTCATTTTCTAGGGTATACATGCGTTATTGCAAAACATTTTGGAACATACACAATTAGTGCTTCAGAGGATTAGAATGAATAAAATCACTTGATTGTTCATGCACAGGTTGCTTTTGCCCTTGTTCATTATTTTCAGACATGCTTGAAATCACTTGCTTGCTATTTTGCGTGCTTGTTTATCTATCTGGTTACTGGAAATGAACAAATCTATTACAATCCTCAAATCTAGACATTGAAATTTGCAAACAATCTGAAACTGAAAACCCTAAATTTGCAAAATTTGAAGTGAAATTCTTTTCTGGAGTCAAAAGTCATCTCAGGAGGTCAGAAAGTCATACGAGTTTCTATCAAGTGTTGTTTCATTACTGCCCATCTGTTGTATGATAGAGAACTCAGTGTCGTACGAGTTTTTCTGCCAGTCAAATTCAAAAATTCAAATCCTGCTAGCAACTGTCGTGCAAGTTTTTCAACTGTCGTATGAGCTTTTCAACTATCATTTCATAGTATACCCACTGGCGTATGAGTCTGTAGAGTGTCATTTGGGAAATTTTAAAAAGTTGTCAGAAAATGTTCAAAATTGCCAAATACTTAGCTTTTTCAGCCTAGTTCCAGAATTTGTTGAACAAATCACTGTGTCAGGAATAGAGCAGTAGCTATTGAGAATTAGTACACATGTCTCAAAGAATCAGTACATATGAGGAAAAAATTCTAATCACAGCTATGATGAAGTAGATGCAAGCTATGCAAGTCAAAGTTAACAAACTTGAGAAAGAAAAGGAACCTAAAGAGTTCTCCATGGAAGCTCTATGTCCTTTTCCATTTGATAAAGACTTATACATGTCACCATGCCCCCGGACAGAATTTGAGCAATGTGATAATCCTTATGATACCTCTTCCACAGAGAGTGACCCATCCATCTTTGGAGACTATGATGACTATGATGATGGACAATATAATGATACCTATGACACCTCTGTTCCTAAGAGTCCTCCTCATCGTGTGTTCCTGCTTACTAGAAATGGGATGTCACATTGGATAGATCATGATGGTGATCCATATGATTCTGATTTTGAAAAAGACTTTGATGATTTTTGTGAACAATACCTTGATTATGATCCATCTACTACTACTGAGGACTATAAAATGAATCGTGCTAGCTTGAAGCATCAATACTACAAGGATCTCTCCTCTAAGAACTCTCATGTTGAAAATAAAGATTACACTCTCAAGAAAGATCATGTTAATGCTGAACCTTTGTCTTGTGATGGTTCCCTTCCATCCCCTACTTTCTCCAATAACCATACACTTCCTAAAGCTTCTGAGTTTTTCAAATCTTTCACAAATCCTTCATCCAATGAAAGTCCTGATACTTTTCATACGATTCCCTATAGTTATCCTCAAGGGCTACCCCTTGAAGAAACTCAAGCTAACCTTCACTTGGCTATGAATACTTTCAATAATTCTAAACCTAAAGAGCCTAAGCCTTCATATGCTATAATTCCTACTTTAGCTAGTCCTCCACCATCTCTTCCAAATTCTTTCATACAATCCCAACATGCTTCCTTGTCCTTAGAAGTGGCTCCATGTCAAGAGGACTCCAAAAATGATAAAGAAAAGAACATAAAGAAAGATCAAGATCAAGAACCCTCCATGTCATCTAATCCTTTTCATGATCTCTCTTATCCATTTCATGGTCTTTTGATCCTGCACACCTTTTTTCATGCATTCCACCATGTCTTAAGTCTTTTCCTAAGCAAGATCAAGCTACTACTTACACTGTTGAGCTTATTGACAATCAAAATAGCCTTACTACACTTGTGCTTTCTGAATATGATACTTCCATTAAGGTTGGTAAAAATGGTGTTGTTACTTCCAATGTTAAGCCTATTGAAAATCAAGAGAAAAATTATGTGCTTATGCTATCCAAAGATCCTTGTCAAAATCAAAGTCTTCCATCTTCTTATTCTACCATTCCATGTTCACTTCCACTTTCTACTCTTCCTAAGTCTTTGCAAGCTTTGAACAATCCTATCAAAGAAGATGCTCATATTCAAGATGTCCATGATTCTATTAAAAATTCTAATGCTCACTCTAAAGATGCTGATATCTTTGATTGTCATATAGATGTTGATGAACTTATTGATTATCCTTTTGTGTCTTCCACTTCCATCCTTGGACCTCTTCCACCACCACAAAGGGCTTCATGTCTTCCTTCCATCTTGGGTCCTTATGTCCCTTCACTTTCCCCTCCTAACTCTCCTAATTCGCCATCCATCTTGGGTCCTTACATCCCTTCATCTCCCATCTTTCCTCAAGATCAACATAGATGCATACCCTTGAATCCTTTTCATCCCCCCACCCATTTAAACCAGTCATATCTTCCTTCTTCCACAAGTCCCAAGTTCTTTGGAAGTAACTCAAATGTTCAATACAAGAAAAAGAAGCAATACAAGAATCCATCAAAAAAAGATCACCATGTCTCCTCTAAACAACATGGATTCATAAAGTCAAAAGAGATATCTAAGATGAAAACTACAAGACAAGTATGGGTTCCAAAATCCATCATTAAAAATATTCTCTCCAAATTCCAAAAAGAAATGAAAAGCCTATGGCTATATGGATTCCAAAGTCTCTCTTGAAAGAGTTTTGTGTTGAGCAAAAAGTGAAGTTGACATTCAAGCTTCCAAAGACTTCCACTTCATCTTCTTCCAAAAGCATTCCTCCATTCCATGTGCCTAAACCACAACCTCTGCTATCCATTCACCATATTCCTTCATGTATTCCTTTATTCATGATTCCTCCATCCTCTCACCACCCTTCAAGGTATGTGTTGATGTCGAGCTTGTCTTCCTTTCCATCTACCCTTTCACAATCCTTCCATTCATTATCCTTCTACCTTCTATCCTTTTTCCTCATTTGCCTATTCCTCCTATCTTCCAACCTCACTTGCTTTACATAAAATCTCATCCTCCATTTTCTCTTCCATCTCCCTTTCCCTATTAGTATCTTTGAGCATATCATTTTGAATCCTTGGTGTATCATGGTTTATCCTTTCAAGGAGCATTATCTAAAGAGCTTGCCTTCTAAAAAAAAATAAAAAACATTGAAAATGTGCCATGGTGAAAACCTGGAAACAGGCGCCTTGGTAGCAAAAGTAAACATAAAAAATTTTATCCTATGGTGAAAATCACTCCCTTGTGGTGCCTTGGATAAGTACCATGATGAAAACCTGGCAATCAAGCATCATGCGTAGTTCTTCTACATCTTTCATCCATTCCATCTTCGCTCTTTGATCTTGACAATGTTGATCTATACATGAACATTTGGCTATCTTGTGAGCTATCTTACGATGATCTTGCTTTCATTCCTTTCATGTTTAGCCTTCATGTCTATCTTCCTCCATTCATTTTCTCCTATCGCTATCCTTTTCTCCTTTGGTCTTGATCTAAGAAAAAAAGAAAGAAAGAGTAAAATATGGTGCTATGAAGCCTCTTGACATGTCTACTCCTTTGGACTGCATCCTTTCCTTCTTTTGCATTACGCTATTATGACTTATCCTATGATGACTTTTCATTCCTTGTCAAAATGTGCTTTACATGACAATTTTCCCTAGCTTGGGTATTCTTGAGGAGTTTTCCCTTGAGGATTTCTCCCCTTCATTCTCTTTCATTCTCTTGTCTTCCATCTCTTCCACTAGCTTGTCAATCCCTCTTGTTCTCCACCTTGCTAGACATTGAGACTAAATGATATGATCTTGCTTGGGAGTTTGCAATGGAAAAAGATTCTATCAAGTATACCGAGTATCCAAACAAGTATAAGAACAAGTACCAAAACCAATATTGAAAAAAGTATCAAAACTAGTATCATAACAAGTATTAGAACTAGTATCAGAACTAGTATCATAACAAGTATCAGAACTCCCACTAGGGCTACACCTTTTGCTTTAGTTTATGGGTTTGAATTGGTACTACCTATTGAGGTTGAAATCCCATCACTAAGAATCAGAATGCATGGTCTAGTAACTGATGATGACTACAGAGTGTTTAGGTTGCAAGAACTTGAACTACTAGATGAGCATAGACAAGTAGCGTATGATCATCTCAGAGTATATCAGAAGAGAATGTCTAAAGGCTACAGCAAGAAAGTCAGACACAGAGAATTTCAGGTTGGTGATCTAGTCTTGAGAGAAAATCCTAAAAATCAATCCCATCGAGAACGCAAGGGGAAGTTTGAACCCAATTGGCTGGGTCCATTTGTAATCACTGCTACTTTTGGCTTTGGTGCCTATCAACTCTCAATGACTAAAGGAGAACAGCTCTGAGAACCAATCAACATTCTTCATCTGAAGAAATTCTACACTTAAGGCATTTAGTCTATGGTAAAATGTCTTGAAAAAATCATAAAAAATAGAAAAAGTCCTAAAAAAATGAACATCTTGGTGAAAACCTAGCAATAGGCACCTTGATGATTCACAAAAAAATAGAAAATATCAAAAATTTAAAAAAATTAAAAAATGAAAAAAAAAAATGAGAAAAAGAAAAAGTGCCTTGGTGAAAACTTGGAAACAGGCACCTTGGTAGAAAAAATAGAATCTTTTCCAAGATGGTGAAAACCCGACAAATAGGTGTCACTTGTTTCAAAATGCTCCATCTATCAGTGCAATCTTGGTCTTTCCTAGCTTTCAGTCTTGCTTTATTTTGTACATATCTCCCGGTTTGTTTCTACATTTCCAGTTTTCAATAAGTCAGTCTGTACGCTAATCAGCTCAAGCATCTGTATCCTATCAATGTTCAAACTTGGGGGCAATCAATGTCATATCCTGTGGCCTCCAATGTATCTTAGATGTATCATATCCAGTCAGAGTCCTTTGAAGCTTCATTTGAGTCAGTCAGTCAGTCTTGTCTCCAAAAAAGATTTTGCATCTACAACAACGCAATCAAACATCAAATGCAAACTAAAAACAATCTATGCTTTTCATGCTTTTATCTCCTTGTATGCTTACTGATTTGCATTGAGATTTTTGCATATTGTGTCCCTTCGAGCTCTTCGATGATGTCCTTTATAGGATTTAGAGAGTGATGACTAGGGGCATAATCTTTTCTTTATCTTCTGCTTGTATGTGAAAATCTAACGTCTTTGGAAATTCTGGATTGAAATGGTGTCCGACTGTAAGAGCCTCTAGTTCGAATTGGATGGCCATGCGTACCTTGACCATTGATACCCAGAAAATTCAAGGAAGTTTGATCTCACTATTATCTTTTTGAGTAAGTTCTTTCTCCTACTATGAAATGCGATCTTACCTAAGGATGTGAACAATAAAGGGTCACTACGGGTAATTCACATTGGATTTAGAATGATCTCTTGACTATTTGATGTGTATGTTAAATGCAAATTGCTATATCAAAATGGACATGATACTTAGGTCATCTTGGCACTTGTGCCTTGGTGCTTGTATATAATTTGACATTCTGAAAATAAAATCAATATTCATATATCCATGGTTGTTGACCAGTGGGTGTTGTATTGATTCTTGTGCATACAAATCGATATTCATATGTCTATGGTTTCATAGCTCATGGGCATTGTATTGATTTATCCAGTTACCTAAAAGTTCAATGATGATAACAAATCGACACATGATCAGTGACTAGGTCCTAGGTCTTAGGTTGCATTTCATATTGCATGTTTCTTTACATTTTGCATGTTTGCATGATCTCACAATGGCTAAATGAACTTCAATGCTTAAATGATTCTTCAAATTGTCTCTTCAAATCTAACAAGAGATGAATCCCACATGAAGGTTCCTCCAATGAAATAGCAAGTAGAATCCATTTTCAGGATCAAAATCAAAATTTAAAATCATTCATATTATTAACTACTTGCGTAATCAACCTTCAATAATAGTAGAAATCCATTTTTCAACTTAATTGATTATCTTCCATCAAACTATCAAAATTTTAGCCATGGTCAACTCATGGTCAAACCTAGTTAGACTTGGTCTCCAGGACCTCCAAACGATGCAAAACGCATTCTCGGATGTGTATAACCACTTTTCAAATCAATTAACATGCTTCTAAACCATTTAACATTGACTTTTATTGTCAGATTTTGATTTTAATCCCGAAGGGGGCATGGTATTGCACATCATTCAAGTTTGTAAAAATTCTATCAATCTTTCCTTAGTAATCAAGACAACAACCATGTCTAGTTGTTGAATCATGAAAAGTCCTCATTGCTTGGGGCAAATCTATCATCACTTGGGGCATATCAAATTCGTCAATCCATATCAATCTGGTATCCTCCTAATCTTGTAATCTGTATAAACTTTTTGCAACCATCGGTTCATCAGTGTTATTTCCTTGGTTCTTCAGTAACTGAAGGGGTTAGATGTGATACCTACGTCGTGGTTCTGCTAAGACAATCGAGTCTAGAATCAGTCACTCACTTCTTTGCAATCCTAAGGTTCAAAATCATGCATTTCGACACTCTTTCGCAATCATTGGTTCATCGCTGCTATAGTGAACATTATCTTTGGTCATTCAAGACCTAATATCTTCAAATCTTTCAATCATCATATCAATTTCGAATCAGTTTCATATCTTTATCATACACAGACTATCTTTGAACCACTGCGCTTCGCACAGTAATTCAAAGAGGGGCAAAATGTAATACCCCAAAAATAGGCTATATGTTCATTAACCTCCTATATCGACACATCAAATGAAATCGACATCAAAGTCCTAACCAAAGGGACATCAACACATCATCAAATCCTAATTGATTATCTTAAATTATGCATCGGGGAATATTCCTAGTAATATTCTTAATCATCATAATTATCTTTGATTTAATAATTATTTGGCGATAAATCTTATTTATCCTAAAGTTTAATTAATTGAATATTCTCAATATTTAATTAATTAAGTTCAATTCTGCCACTTAATTATTTAATTAAATTTAATTATATTTATTCCTAAGTATTATTATTTAAATTTGACAATACATCAAGATTCCTATCATTAATTGATTAAATTCTTATTTAATTAATTAAAGCAAGTTGTCATATTTGATGATATTATTTTTGAATAAAAGTTTGATTAAATAATTGATTAACCCATAAATCAATTATTTTATTTTTAAAAATCAGTTAAGTTGGAAATAAATCATTTTATTATTAAATTAATTCATAAATAAAACATGCACAATCACAAAAGCAGACAACTATCAATTATCAATTAAAACTAAACTCTATTTTGAGTTAAAACTTTTCTTTTGCATGTTTTTGTGAGTTAACTATCTTTTATTTAAATATAACTCAAAAATCAACCTGAGTTATTTGAGTGATTTATGGCTTTTTTTCATGCACCTCCAAAGCCCTGGATTTCTATAAATTAAAGCTTTAGCTCTTCACAAATCATCTCTCAAATCCACAAGAATTGCATAATCACGCTGGAGAATTGAAATTGGAAGAATCAAAGCTTCTTGCGAATCAACATTGTTGTGAGATCAATCTTGTTTTAACATTTATTTTAGCTTCATATTGCATATTATTGTTAGATCATTTAGCATATCATAGCATATCAGTTTTTACATATCATAGATTCATATCAAGTTTTTATCATTCTTATTGCATCTTAAAAAAAAAAGAAGTTATAGATTAATTGCATTCATATTCCATATCCATCTTTTGCATTCAAATCCTTCATTTAGGTGTCATCAAGGTCACTGATCTCGATAACAATCTGAGAACATCATACTCACACCTATTAGAAGGCAGTAAATCGCCTGGTTAGTTAAGCTTTCAATTCATTGCATAATTTCATTTTTGCTAACCTCTAATATTTTACTGAAGAATTTGTGTCTACAGATCAGGTACAATTTTTACACACACATCCATATGAGACAAAAAGTGCTTTTCTTCTTTTTATAAAATAAGAATAATGCTTTATTTGTGCAACTTAGGATAAGAGGAAAAGTGGGGGCTTTTTTAATTTATTAAAAGGGGAGGAAATATTCCTTTTAATCAAATAAAGACTTAGGATAAAATGGTTAGCCCAAGGAATAATAAAAAATGATAAAATAGGATTTGATCAAGGAAATTGATATAATTGCAAAATGCTAATTTTTGAAAATATTGATTTAGGGATTTGATAAATTGTTGAATGGGGGCCCAAAGTCTAGGCGACCATTTTAGGGTACATACATTTGCCCCTCTTTGACTAATGTGGGATCATTTCGAGAACACATGCAGTCAAAGAAGTTGAAATGTGAGTTCATTTTGGGATCACAAAACAACTCAAACGTGTGTTCATTTTGGGAACACGCCAGGACAAAGATAAGCAAAAAGCTGAAAGACAAGACCAACACCATCGCTGCTAGGTGCAAAATCAAGCCTTAGACAAAACTATCGCCATCACTGCTAGGCAATAATCAAGTCTAAAAAATAGGAGATAAAAATTGAAAGACAAAATCACCACCGTCGCTGCTAGGTGATAATCAAGTTTAAAAATAAGAATCTCAAGCTGAGCTGAATGATAAAGCTGAATCAAAGATTAAAGCTTGATAGGTACTACCCCCTCAGAAAAGAAATTGAAATCAAGTAGAGGAGAACAGGAAATTGATAAACTTGATCAAATCATAATGAAATCATAATCAAAGAATAGGACAATAGGATAACCATTAGGCAGTGAAGACATGCCCCAGGTTGACTAGGTTTGACTAGAAAAGATATAGGATAAAAATTAAGTCAAACCTTAGAGAAATGAAGTGAGTGATAATGAATGATAAACTAGGAGTTTGAAAGAGATGGGGGTAAAGAAATGAAGATGCCCCAACAAAGATCGAAGGATCAGGCCTCAAATGATCAGCCAACTACGTAGATGAGGGTGAAATTTTAAAATGTGATTTTGACTATCAAGATGACCTCAAATTTCAATTTTGAGTTCGAAAATGGATCCAAGACGTCGAAATTAGCTAGAGGTGCAATTTTTGAACAATTTCGAGGTGTTTTGAAAATTGGTCAAAAAGTCAAAATGCTATAAAAGGGGCAAAAGTGTCATTTTCAAAATCATTTGTCATTTAGCCATTTGAGAATTTTGAGAGCTTAGAGAGAGAAAATGGCCCAACAAGCAGTTATTCCCATCCACAGGCATCGGTTTGAGTGCGGTCAGTTGCACAACCGGCCTCCACACTATGCTGCCCCAGTGAGTTTTCAGAAAACTTCACTTTTTTGTGTCATTAATGAGAATTTAAGATATTTAGCACATTTTTTTCAAGAATTTTCAAATTTCAAATTTTAAGAACCAGGTGATATATTGTGTGATACTTTATAAGTATCACGCCCTTTAGAGAGAA
Organism: Chamaecyparis obtusa; assembly: GCA_027943335.1. Taxonomy (NCBI): domain Eukaryota; kingdom Viridiplantae; phylum Streptophyta; class Pinopsida; order Cupressales; family Cupressaceae; genus Chamaecyparis; species Chamaecyparis obtusa. The sequence goes on along the minus strand of BSBK01004397.1, from coordinate 932,290 downwards.
ACATCACGCGATACTTCGTGGGTCGCAAGTGTATCGCATGCGCTTGAAAACCAATATCACACGATGACTGGCAAACTATCACACGATACCTAGCAAAGTATCGCATGACCAAAGGTATATCATACTACTATAGGAAGAAGTATCGTGCGATACTTGTTCCAAAAGCAATGTCGCCTGAATTAAAAATTTGATATTTTTAAGTATTTTTGAGCAAAAAAATGACATGGGTCCAGACAATTTTTTTGTTGTATATGTCTTGTATTGATTTTTAGACATTCATCATGATATGTACTGACATCTAGCTTGGTTTAATGGTTTACAGGAGCACTTTCTGGTGTTACTCATCAAAGCACCGAAGGTGGTGGGACTGAGATGCGTCCGAGATCTAGATGATCTAGGCGAGGCTAACATCCGAGCGATGGGATTTCGATACTTATTGCGGTTCCCATATATCCAGGCTAATCACGGTCTACTGAAAGCCTTGGCTAAGTGATGGCATAGTGAGCATAACACCTTTAACTTGCCCAATGGAGAGGCATCCATCACATTAGAGGAAGTCTACAAGATTCTCAGAGTACTATGCCATGGCGAGCCAGTGAGTATAATCATGCTTAAAGATGTAATCATTTAAGTGTAATATTTCCATATGATGAAAACTAACATGACTATTTGCTAGCACATGTATACTATGATCAGGATGCCACTAAGGGCCGACATGCTATCTAGAGCATATTTTGGGATGTCACTATCATTGATAGACACATTAGCTGGGAGCGACTGATGGATGATTTTGGCAGAGACTTCCCAGTGCCGTGCATTGTTGCTTCCATCATCTCACAGGCCCTGATGACTAATTGTAGTCAGAAGGGATTCCCTCTTGGATGGGGTAGACTACTGGTTGACTTGGTAGGAAGACCTCGGCGTAGGGCATGGGGACCTACCATACTTGCAGAGATGTATCATGAGTTACACAAGATCATCTATAGGGACAGTTGAACATGGGCTTGCGGTGCCATCTTGGCACAAGTGTGGGCTTGGGAGCACATCACTGTGGTGTGCCCTAGGGTTCAGCTGAGAGAGTGGAGATACTTGTACATATATAGGTATAAAGGATTTATATCATATGCCCATACTAGGGATGTGACATACTATAGACGGATCTTGGATGAGATGACCTCCTTCATATGGAGGCCATACAGGGAGGTTGAGTCTTGGAGTGATGCAGAGGATGAGCTGAGTTACATGCTATGTAGCTAGACATTAGTAGGATGACATGCTGAGATAGTTGAGAGATTCTGCATTACTTGGGTATGGTGATAGTTCAGGCAGCAATAGAGGGTCTTGATAGAGACCACCACTTACGCAAGGGCTAGGGATGAGGAGGGACATGGATGGCTACCCATGTTAGATCATCAGCTGGCCATTGCAGAGATAGATGGCATCAGGAGGGAGCCTTGGGAGTACCTTCCTGATATGGTTAATGTGGGAGCTAATGTAGCATATAGGGCTGAGTGGTGGAGGGCACCATTCTCTCATTTCATAGTTCTTGATGTACAGCCGGCAGCTCAGGGTGGGGATGGGGATGACGAAGGAGATGGAGGGGATGAAGGGAGAGGGAGAGGGAGAAGGAGGGTGCTAGAGAGAGGTGAGGGATCTAGATCAGGTGGCCAAAAATGGTCATGGGGTCAGAGATCAGTGACTCCTGAGGATGAGGTGAGACCAGCTCACCGACCAGCAGAGGTACAATAGGATCAGCTTGCAGGAGGAGAGGACCTGAGAGCTAGGATATAGGCTCTGGAGGCTGAGATACAATAGCTCAAGATTACTATAGCAGTTAGAGAGTAGTAGCTCACTGATCAGTGGGTAGAGACAAAGTGGTGAGAGAGAGCCCTACAGGTTGCCCTTGTAGAGAGACAGAGAGAGGTAGCACAAGCTGCATATTACCATGGTCTCTACATACAGGTAGTACCAATGGGTCAGAGGGCTCCTTCCTACTTAGTAGTAGTGGGTAGATTAGATGTAGTACTAAATGTGGCACCACCTCCTCCACCACTAGGTCCTCGGGATGGTGGCAGTGAGTCCTAGGTTTAGGGCTTAGGTTTAGATGTTTTTGGACATATCATGAGACTTTATGATCTAGATTTTGGGATCTCATATTGTATATTTTATGATGACATTGTTATATATATGAAATTACTGGATGTTCAATATATCTTGTGTTTGCATCTCACATGTGATGGATGTATCAGTTTATGTATTATCTTGTCATTTTTCTCAAAATGTATGTTATAAATGCTCATGTATATTCTCTCTCATAGATGTAGGGTTGATTCTCATGTGTATGAGATAGACTCATGTTTCTAAAAATGACATTTTTGAGATATAGATATGATGATATGATTAACCCCTTGTGATGATAAGAATAGGTCATGATGAAAGATAAGGAGCAAAAGACATGATTGAGAAAAGGGAAGATGAGCGCAGTTGACTGACAGGTCCACGTAAGATGAAAAGGAGAGCTCTCTCCATATGCAAGATGCAAAACTAATCTAAAATGACCTTAAAAATGCAAGCTAATATGAAAAGTGGTTGATTTGCAAGGTCACAACACTTATAGACATCTAATTATCATCATCGAGCATTTATTGGTAGCGTCATAAGATCATACAATACACACTAGTATGACTATGGGTATATAAATATGATCTATATTAGATAGGAATGTGGGAATCCCACCTAGGCACCAAAGACATGTTGGTCAAGATGGCTAGTGCAGTGAGATTACCTAAGTTTTCTATAGCGAGATTATGCTTGCATCAGGACATAAGAAGGTCAAGATGACTATAAGCATGCACTCAAAAAAATAGTCAAGGATAATACCTTGTAGATCCTAAGTGTCAAGTGGATCAAGGATAAATGCTAATGACAATTAGGACCAACAAAATATGCCCACAAGAAAATAAAGAAATAAAACATGTTCTCATACCCTCAGTCTTCTAGCTATGCATCATTGAAAACTTCTCAGGGAGAGACCACTCATCAAAGAAATCCTCATAGACAGCACACAAAGAAAAATAAAGTCAACATATCTCAATTGAGTTTTTTGTTTAAGTGCGTGTGTGTTGTTCATAGAGTCAAACTTTGAGTATCACATCTACGAGTGAGAAATATCAGATTATGCTAGACTATGGGTAAGACATCTGATAAGTGTTGAGAAACACTCGACACTAGAGTAGTGTTGAGAAACACTATTTGGTGTGGTGTTGAAAAACACCTATTTGTGAAATGCCCCAAGAGACAAATGCACCTAAAGGACCTATGCTAACAGGTATGCCCCCTAGACAAAAATAAAGACCAATTCTAGACCAAGTCAAATAAGATCAAGGCATGATGGAGAATGGTTAAGTGTCGAGGATGCATGCTAAAAGACCAGGGTGCAAAGGCTCAAGTAGCGCCTGTTTCCAGGTTTTCACCACTTGGAGATTTTTATTTTTTCATTTTTTTTGTATTTTTGCTACCAAGGCGCCTGTTTCCAGGTTTTCACCAAGGCACTTTTTCTATTTTTTTAAATTTTTTGAATTTTTTGAATTTTTTTGTAATTTTTCAGGACTTTTTATGCTTTTTAGAATTTTTTTAGCATCATATATGAATTTTTTTGGAATTTTTTTAGGATCAATAAAATATGTACAAAGGATGCCCCAAGATAGAATAGGCATCATGGATAGAACTTCTTCAGGTGCAAGACATTGATAGGATCATGGAGCTGCTCTCCCTCTGGATCAGATAGTAAATAAGCACCTGTATCAAAAGTAACAATAATAATGTATGGTCCAAGCCAATTAGGTTCAAATTTTCTCTTTTGTTCTCGATGTTGTTGGTTCTTAGGATTCTCACGCAGGACAAGATCTCCTACTTGAAATTCTCTAGGGTGAACCTTCTTGTTGAATGCTTTGGACATACACTTTTGGTAGACTCTCATGTGATCAAAATATGTTCTACGTTTCTCATCAAGAAGTTCCAATTCTTGCAATCTCATGGGATGATAATCTTCATCTATAATCAAACCTTTGAGAGAGACTCTAAGTGAGGGAATCTCAACTTCTAAAGGTAATACTGCATCAACACCATAAGTGAGGGAAAAAGGAGTAGCCCCTGTGGGAGTACGAATACTCATTCTGTAGGCCCATATGGATGGATTGATCTGTAAGTGCTAGTCTTGACCATTCTTGTGAATTGTTCTATGGAGAATCTTAAGAATGGTTTTATTAGAGGCCTCTACTTGTCCATTTCCTTGTGGAAAGTAAATGGAGGACCAATGTTGTTTTATCTTGAATTTCTTGCAGAGGTGTGTAAGGTCCTTGTTTTTAAACTGACCTCCATTGTTAGTAATTATCTCAGAAGGTATCCCAAACTGACAAATGATGTGATTCAATATGAACAAAGAGATTGTCTTTCCTGAAGCAAAAGATAATGGAATGACTTCTACCCATTTGGTAAAGTAGTCAGTAGTAGTAATAATGAATTTATGTCCACCTGATGATTTGGGATGAATTTTTCCAACAAGGTCAAATGCCTAGCGCTGAAATGGCCAATGAGAAATTGAAGGAATAATCTCCCTACCTAGAGCATGAATCAGGTTTCCATGTTTCTTACACTTTTCACATGATTTGGAAAAAGCTATAACATCTATCTGCATTGTGGGCCAATAGTACCCCACCCTAAGCAACCTTCAGGCCATGGCAAGACCATTGGAATGTCCTCCACAAATGCCCTCGTGGATGTCAACTAATACTCGATCGAACTCATCCTTTTCCAAGCACCTAAGAAGTGTCCCATCTAAACCCCTCCTATACAAATCACCAGAGATAAGGGTATGGCAGGAGGCATTATGGAAAAAGTTTCTTCTTTCAGAGCTATTAAAATATTCAGGAATGATGCCATCACGAAGATATGAATAGATAGCACCATAATGGGAAGACTCATGAGTGACCAAGGTACAAATGATGTGGCTTTTAGAGGAGTCAAAGATGGGATGATGTAGCTCTTCCACCAGGAATTCAAATCTTGATTTGTGTTGTTCCAACTGAAGGAGTGAAGCTAATGTAGCCATAGCATCTACAGCCTTGTTGTCTGCTCTAGGGATCTGTTGAAATGTCACAAATGTGAAATAGCATCGCAATGAATCAACCATCCTTTTGTAAGGTATTAGCTTATCATCCTTAGTTTGGTATTCTCCATTCACTTGGTTGATAATTAATTGCGAATCCCCAAAGACATGTAACTCTATTATATTCCACTCAATAGCCAAATTAAGTCCATTGGTTAGAGCCTCATATTCTGCAATATTATTTGTGCATGGGAATAGAAGTTTGTAAGACTTAGGTATGTTTCACCCATGAGGAGAAATAAACAATACTCTAGCTCCTGATCCATTTTGCATATTTGAACCATCAAAGAACATTTTCCAAGTATGTGTGGTCATGTACATTATGTGCTCATCTAGGAATTCTACTTGAATAAGCATGCTATCCTTGATTGGGAAATCAACAAGTTGATCTACAATAGCTTGCCCCTTTATAGCCTTATGCTCAATGTACTCTATATCAAATTCTAACAAAACCATCATCCACTTAGCGAGTCTACCCGTGAGAGAAGCCTTACCAAGCAAATACTTAAGAGGATCAATTTTTGCAACAAGATGTATAGTATGGGCAAGCATGTAGTGTCGCAACTTTTGGGAAGCAAACACTACCACAAGAAAAGACTTTTCAATACTATTATAATTGATTTCATAAGATACCAGAGTACGGCTAATGTAGTAGATGGCTCTTTCCTTCCTAGTATCATCAAGTTGAGCCAACAATGCCCCAAAGGAAGATTCTGTTGCTGAGATGTACAAAATTAATGGTTTTCCTAGGATAGGAGGCATTAAAATTAGAGGATTAGCCAAGTATTACTTTATTTGATCTAAGCTCTTTTGGCAATCCTCATTCCAGGCACATGTGGTTCCTTTATGCAATGTCTTGTTGAATGGTTGTGCTCTATCTGCAAGCTATGAAATAAACCTTCGTATGGATTGGAGTCATCCTTGAAGACTTCTCATCTGACTAATGTTCTTAGGAGGAGGCATATCTAATATAGCTTGAACCTTTTCGGGATCCACCTCTATTCCTTTGGCTGAAATTATAAATCCTAGAAGTTTACCTAAGGTAACCCTAGAGGCACACTTTTTTAGATTCAATCTTAACTAAAACCGCTCCATTCAATCTAGAATTACTTCCAAATCATCTAGGTGTGTATCCATTTTCTTAGACTTAGCCAAGGTATCATCCACATAATCTTCCATGTTTTTATGCATCATATCATGAAATATTGTGGTCATAGCTCTTTGGTATGTGGCTCCTACATTTTTTAATCCAAATGGCATGATGTTCCAACAATAGGTTCCCCATACACATGTGAAAGCTATCTTTTCTTGATCCTTAGGAGCTATTTTTATTTGGTTATAACTGGAAAAACCATCCATTAAAGAGTATATCTCATAGCCCATAGTCATTTCCACTATCATGTCTATGTTAGGGAGTGGAAAGTCATCCTTTGGGCAAGCTTTGTTAAGATCTCTAAAGTCTGTGCATACATGAATGGACCCATCATGCTTTGAAACTAGAACAATATTTGAGATCCACTCGGCATAGTCAATAGTTTTAATAAATCCTACTCCTAAGAGCTTTTCTAATTCAGCCTTAACAAGGAGAGCTATGTGAGGATGCATTTTTCTCAAATTTTGTTTTACTAGTTTAATTCCTGGAGCTATAGATAAGTGATGCATAATAAGATTAGTGTCAAGCCTTGGCATGTCTGAATATGTCCAAGTAAAATTGATTTTCTTCTTTTGTAAGAACTTTGTGTATGCCTCTTTTTCTTGCACTGACAGAGACTGAGCTAGATGAATCACCTGTGGAGCCTCTTTCGTATTCAAATTCACTAGTTGTGTAGGCTCAATAAGAAATGATGACCTGTCTTGGAAATAACTTGGCAGGTTATTAAGTACCCCATCCTTAGGTGCCTCAAAGAGGTTTTAACCTTCGGATACATCCTTTCTTTTTACTTTTTTAGGTTCTGACACCGCCACATAGTGGTTTTTGCCATCAGAACCATTTCTCTTTTTTTTCTTTTCTTTTATTTTCTGACTGAGGTACTTAATATCCAGGTCTGTCATACTTGTTGTAGGTTCACTGGTGGAAGAGACTATGGGTTCAAGAGCATTCAAGTAGCAGGCTATCTCGTAGTCATTGTGAAAAGTGAGGAGCTAAGTCTCTTGACAAAGTTGTGACCAATCAATCAAATGATGGTTTACAAGGGGTAGGTCAATGACTGGTTCAACATTATTGATACAAAAGGTATTTTCTCCAGTGATCACATAGTTAGGATCTATCAAGTCTCCCTCTAAGATACCTGAATTAGGGCTCATCTTACCAAATGAAGTGTCATCCACTAAGGCAATTAGAGGAGTCCAATCCTCTAGTCCTACACTAGGTTCGTTGGTCACATTAGGTTGAGTACTATAGGTGTGGACAACATCCATGTCCAAATCAATTGTTTCATCTGAGAGAGAGTCCCACTTGAACTCATGTGAATCTATTTTTGAATCTCTACTGGGATGTTTACACCAAGAAGGCTTAGGATGCCTTGATGTAGAAGGTTCGAGATTGTGAAGGGTATCTCCTTCTCTAGCTTTTGTGTTGGTGCTTACAATTGTTAAGTCATCTGAATCCCCCCAAAGGAGATTTGTAGAAGGCACCCAATCATTAATCATGTCTTGTTGGTTTTGGAGATTAGGTGTATAATCTGAGTCACTATCACTATCCATCATAGCTAGGATAGGAACACTTTTTTTCTTTCCATTATCAAACCCCAGGCCAACCGTTGACTTAGTCCTACGACAAAAAAGAGCATGGTTGAGTGGTTTAGCCTTGGCATCTAACCTGTGATTGAGAGGGCCATGACCTAGGTAGCCCATGTTGGTGACCAACGTGTATCCTCTCCCATAAGTCTTAGGAGATGGAGAAAATTTTTTATTATGTAGGTACTTTTCTTCTCTATATATCCAATCTCTAATAGCCACCTCTTCTTTCTCATCCTGAATAGGTACTGAAGACTCTACAAAAGTACCGAACAAAGTCATGGCTGAAGATGAGGGACACATCTCTTGTGACAGTTTACCATAGGACCTAGGTGAAATTGGCAATTTTGTAAAGGAGTCAATTTGATATCCTCCCATACCAAGGTCTATGGACTTAAATTTTTCCTTACATTTCTCAAGAGCTGCCCCATAGTGGGTGCCAGAAATGTGCACACAAAAGCAGTGCACTTCTATGAATCCTTACAATCGAGAACACTCAAGAATGAGGTCTCAAAAATCAATCCATAGCTCTCTATGTATGGAGTTGCAAGATTTAAAATTTCTCTCAGCTAGAGCTAATAAACTTAATGACCTTGCTAGTCAACCACACAATGAGAGATTCAAGTGAAGACAAGGGAAAGAATGTCAATATCTCCTAGAATCAAATGAGATGCAATGCAATGCAAGCTATATGAGTATGCAAATTACTCTATGAAAGTGCAAGTACAAATTATGCTATGAAAGGAAAGTAAAAAGGATTACAACCTTCCTAATTAAACTATGTGAGATTAATCTATAGCATAAAGAAAGTCTATACTAAGAATGCCATGATTATGCAACTATGAAAGCAAGAAAGAAAGCTAAATGAAATGCAACAACAATGTCTTCAAATATTGAATGCAAGAATATCTTCAAAGTGCTCCAAATGACCTAGAAAACCTGCAGCATAACATTAGCATAAAAGAGATTGATATGAAAAATGAGGAAGAGAGCTCTTCTTTTATAGGAAATGAGGAGAAATGGACCATGGAGATTAAGAGGCAAAAGTCTTAATCAAGGGTGGAGCTTGAAAGAGGAGCAATCCATGTGCACAAATATCCTCCAATGAGAAAATAAGAGTTGACTTTTGTGTCCATATGAGACAAAAAGTGTTTTTTTCTTTTTATAAAATAAGAATACTGCTTTATTTGTGCAACTTAGGATAAGAGGAAAAGTGGGGGATTTTTTTATTTATTAAAAGGGGAGGAAATATTCCTTTTAATAAAATAAAAACTTAGGATAAAGTGGTTAGCCCAAGGAATAATTGAAAATGATAAAATAGGATTTGATCAAGGAAATTGATATATTTGCAAAATGCTGATTTTTGAAAATATTGATTCAGGGATTTGATAAATTGCTGAATGGGGGCCCAAAGTCTAGGCAACCATTTTAGGGTGCATACAATGATCAATTCAATGATAATCTATCCAACTATTAGTAGCATTTGTACTTTCATTTGGGCATTATGAGTCAATTTGTGTTGGTATTTTTGAAGTACAAATCTGTTTACTAACATATTTTTGGCGACTCTGTTGGGGAAACAAAAATGAAAGATCAATATTTTGTTTTTTTAGTAAAAACTTGTATTATTATCTCAGTGTAAAAGAGATTGGCGACTCCATATTATAATTTTTAGAATCTTTTGGTTAAAAAGAGTCTAGTGTTTATTATGGCTTTGGTTGTAGCCCAACCATGGAGACTCTAGTTTGGGCCTCTTGCTTTGTCATTACTTTTAGCCCTACCTAAAAGGTCAAAAGAGTATATTCCTATTAACATGATTTAGGACAATAGAGAGGGGGGGGGTGAATCAGTTGTTCTCAGGTCCATATGTATAAAACAAACTTCAAATTTTTTTCTTTAAATTAGATCTAACAACCAAAACCAACTCGGTCATCATTGATTCAATAATAGAAACATATAACATTGCAGTCCACTACCTAGCTGTATCTAACTTGTAAAACACATAAATGTTTAAACCAAAACATTTAGAGAAGTATTGACACTAGGATTTATAGTGGAAACTCAATCTGGGAAAAACCACTTTGTAACATGCTACTATTATTTTCACTTTTCTGAAGTGAGCTCAGTTAAAAGCCAACCCTGTCAAAGGTTACAATACACACTATTAGGTGTGACCCGGTTAAAAGATTTCAATCAATCTATTAGAAGTGAGCCTTGTTATAGGACTTACATACATTCCATTAGAATGTAACCTTGTTCAAAGGATTTAAACATATGACTGTTAGGTCAACCTCTATTAAAATGATTTTGACTGTTACAATGGTTAGAAAGTAGCAACAGTATTGATCTGAAAAACATACAACTCACTTTGCAAATATCAGATCTAATTCTGTACACAAATGCTGGTTTACTGACTTTGAAACTTTTCCATCTCCATCTCTGATCTGCTTGAAACTTTTCTTCAAGCAATCACCACACTTCTCCTTTAGCCTTTTCTGCTTATACAGTCAATAACATCTACTGATCTTCCAACATCCTTTGTTTACCCATGCACACACATACCTAATGCTTAGGTTCCCTTAATACTTCCTTAATTAGGTTAACTCATATTTTGCCGCTCAATCTCTTGCGTAGATCTTAGGGTTAGGTCAGATTCATTAAATCTACCTGCTTTATGTTCTTCAGCTCCTTTTCTAGAAACATCTCAAATCTCTTAAATATTTACAATAAAATGTTTTTTAGTGCATTCAATGATTTCAAACAATCAATAAATAAAGTCAACATGTTTTACATAATCCAAGAATTCAACAATGTTGGCTCCAAATCTGAATTCTCTTCAAATATAAAAATACTGATGCTCGGTCAATACTGCGATCAACTACTTGGTCTTCATGTAGAAAGCTTGGTCATTACTAAAAATGTTTCCTTAGCTTATACTGTCTTTCTCAGCAATTAACTGATGTTCAGTCAACACTAGAATTTTTCTCAACATAAACTGACTCGGTCAACACTAACATTACTCGGCTTGAACGTGATTTCTCCATTTTTTCTCAGTCAAGCCTACCAGTTTAGTCTTCAATCTTACTAAGATAAACAATACATTGTCTCATCATTGTACAACATAGTCAAGTACACTTTGTAGTATCAAGATAACTCAACCTTTCCTTAGGTGCTATTGTTACCAACCTTGCCTATCCCCTTAGCAACACTCAAATAGATACAGTACTTTCCTAAGTAGAAATAGTCTTACCAGTTAAAGTTTTGACATCAATGACAACACAACAATTGCTTCAATTTGTAGTTTCCAACAATCTCCCTTTTTGGCATTGATGGCAACACCACATGATATCACCTAAATAACACATGGATTACCAACCAATCCAAAAACTTATCTGTCCATTAGAAATTTTTTTTTGTAATATCCTTAGCTTCATTCTGATTCAGAATCTATTAGCCTCACTTTTGTGATCGTCAGAAATATCCATATCTCCCTCTATCCTGATCCTTCATTTTAGTTCATCATCTCCTTACTTTTCATTTCAGTGTCATGTGTTATTATATCATCTCAGTTCATCTCCCTCTTTGACAAAAATGCCAAAGCAGTAACTAAAACACACATCCATCAGATGTAGATATTATCTATGCAGCTCAATGTTTCTCCCTCTGTCATCTTTCTTATGATTGATTCCTTGTCTTTGCTCTTCTTCACAACTCTAGGCCAGTCCTAAAGTGTGACAATCTTCTGCATCAATCTGTTAAATATTCTGTTGTAGCATATTTGATGCAGTGCTCCTAACTTAACTAGGCAGCCTTAGTTAGGGGAAGGACCCCTAATTGACTTCTCAAATACTCATGTGCTTCTTTAGTTAAAGCTTTAGTGAATATGTCTACTAATTGTTCCTTTGTATTCACATATTCCATTTGGACTTCTTTATCTTGTACCGATTCTCTCAAGTAGTGATACTTGATTGCTATGTGCTTGGTCTTAGTATGCATCACTAAATTCTTAGAGATGTTGATAGCACTTGTGTTGTCACAGAAAATAACAACAGGTTCAATGATTTCTTGTTTTGTGCCTACCAAAAATTGTTTTATCCATACCAAATTTGAATAGTTTACTGCAAAAACAACATACTTAGCTTCAATAGTAGATTGGGAAATGCAATTTTATTTCTTGCTCATCCAAGAGACTAATCTCTGTCCAAGAAAGAAATCTCCACCACTAGTACTCTTTTTGTCATCTACATTTCCAGCCCAATCAACATCTGTATATACTCTTAGTTCAAATATTTCATCCTTCTTTTAATATAGCCCATAGTCAGCAGTCCCTTTCAAGTATCTCATAATTCTTTTCATAGCCATTATGTGTGTTTCCTTAGGATTGGCAAAGAATCTTGCCACAATCCCAACAACTAGTGCAATATCTGGTCTACTATGTACAACATACTATAATTTTCCAATCATGGATATGTACAAAGTTTGGTTCACTTCTGCAACATCATCATTCTTAGATAAATTTTGTCTAGTAGCCATAGGAGTACTCACTGGTCTATAATCTTCCATCCCAAAAGTTTTCAGTATTTCATTAACATACTTAGACTATGTAATGAGAATTCCTTTCTTCATCTGATATACTTGTAAACCAACAAAGAATTTGATCTTACCAAACATGCTCATTTCAAATTTAGTTTGCATTTCATTTGAAAATATTTTACACAAAGTATCTTGTCCACTAAAAATAATATCATCCACTAAATTTTTTGCCAATAGGATACCTTTACCTTCTTCATCTTTCATGTACAGATTGCTTGTGTCATTTGTTCTTGAAAATCCAATATGTATCAAGTAGTTATGCAACCTCTCATACCATGCTCGAGGAACTTGTTTTAATCCATATAGTGCTTTGTTCAGTTTACATACCATGTGTCTTCTATTTGGATCAATAAAACCTTCTTGTTGTTCTATGTAAACTTCTTCTTCTAGTATACCATTTAAGAATGCAGACTTAACATGCATTTGATAAACCTTGAAATCTTTATAAGCAGCATATGCAAGCAGAGTTCTTACTCCTTCCAATCTAGCTACAGGGGCAAATGTCTCCCCATAATCTATTCCTTCTTCTTGTGCGTAGCCTTTGCATACCAACCTAGCTTTGTTCCTAGTTATTTCAACTTTTTCATTCAACTTATTTCGGAACACCCACTTTGTTCCTATAACATTTTTGTTTTCAGGTCTCGGCACCAGAGTCCAAGTATTATTCTTCTTTATCTAGTCTATTTCTTTGTTCATTGCTTGTATCCAGTCTCCATTTTCTAATGCCTCTCTAGTTGACTTAGGTTCAAATTCACATAGTAAACATGTTGGATCCTTTGTCTTACTTCTGGTCAAAATTCCAGTTGTTTGTCTCCAATTATCTGTTCAGGCTTGTGATGTCTTCTTACATATTTTTCCAAAATAGGTTCAGCTCTTCTCTCCTCTATTTCATCAGGTTCCTCAACAATATTTTTAGATTCAACTTCTGAATGCTCAGCAACCTCTTCCTAATACTCGATAGCATTATCTTGTCGCTTGGCATGTTCTTGTTCTCTTTCGGCACTATTTTCCTGATGCTTGGCAACCTCTTCCTGTCGCTTGACATTGCTTACCCAAGACTCGGCATTAGGTGAAAGTTTGTTACTTGCCTCTTCTTCTTAAATATACACAAAAGATCTATAATCTTCTGGTTCTCTTTTGCTATCAACTTCATTTCTTTCTGCATACTCATCAACTTTGACATTCACACTTTTGACAATTTTGTTAGTGTTAGAGTTCAAACAATTATAAGCTTTACTTTTTGTGGAATACCCTAGGAATATGCCTTCATCACTTTTAGCATCAAACTTTCCATTCCTATTGTCTTTTAATATGTAGCACTTGCTTCCAAAGATTCTAAAGTATTTAACACTCGGTGCATGCCCATACCATAATTCATAGGGTGTCAAATTTGTACCTTTCTTGATCTATACCCGGTTAAGAGTGTAGACAACTGTACTTATAGCTTCTTTCTAATATTTCTGTGCCACATTCTTTTCAATCAACAATGTCCTTGCACAATCCAAGATAGATCTATTTCTTCTCTTTGCTATACCATTCTGTGGAGGTGTTCTAGGTGCAGACATATGTCTTTTGATTCCTCTTTCATTGCAAAATAGATTGAATTCATTTGATGTAAATTCTCCACCTCGGTCAGATCTAAGACATTTCAGGTTCCTACCTGTCTCCTTCTCAACCTTAGCCAAATACCACTTCAAGAATTGAAAAGCATCAGATTTTTCTTTTAGAAACATTACATGCATCATTCTAGTATGATCATCAACAAACAAGATAAAATATCTAGCACCATAGTAACTTTGTACACCCATAGGTCCACAAAGGTCAGTATGAACCAAATCTAAAATGTTATCAGAAGTAAAGGATTTTCTCTTACAACTTGACTTTGTCATTTTTCCTAACTGGCATTCCTTGCACATCACATTCTCAGGTATCTTCAATCTAGGTAGACCTCTTACTTTCTTCTTCTTACTTATTTCTACCAGATTATCAAATTTAACATGACATAGCCTCTTATGCCATAACCAAATGTCATCAAGTTGTGAAACCATACATGCTTCTTTAGATAGGTCAAGATAGAACAAATTACCTCTAGTTTGTTCTCCACTTTCGATCAATTCACCAGTAACATCAAATATTTTAGCTTTCTTCTGATGAAATTCCACTCGGTAACCGATGTTGTTGAGCTATGCAACACTTAGAAAATTATAATTTAGACCTTCAACCCAATATGCATTTTCACAAGAGATCTTATCAGTCAGTTTAATGAAACCTTTTCCTCTAATAGGACATGGTGCATCATTACCAAATTTTACACTTTTACCTCTATAATGATGTAACGTCTCAAACTTACTCTTGTCACCAGTCATGTGATGTGAACAACCACTATCAATAATCTATTTTTCATTCTTGTTCACATAGGAGATCAATGCATTTTTCTCATCCTCATCAGATTCATCTTTCATTGCAACATAGACTACCTCAATTTCAAAATCATCACTATCAATGTCAGTTTCTTCTTCAGCAATGTAACAAGATTTCTTACCTTTTCCTTTGTAGTCTTTGTACCTTCGGTAGCTTATGTCATCTCTTCTATCTTTGTGTTTTCTTTTTCTTTCTTCATCTTTATCATTTTTGTCAGGGCATCTAGTAGCTATATGACTAACTTTATTACATGCAAAACATATAATAGGGAGTTTACCTTTATATTTTCCTTTTCCCCTTTTCAATCTTCTAGCCATAAGAGCTTCTAGATCTTCAAGTTCTTCATCAGAAGTGTCATTGTCACTTTCACTTTCACTGATGCATCTTTCTTTTTCTTTCTTTGGATTGTTTAGAACTAATTGTGACTTAAAAGGAGATTCAACATTACCAATGCTACCAACAATGAAGTTATCATAGTTAGAGAGTTCAAAAGCAGTCATTTTACCAACCAAACTTTTCAAAGTAAGCACATTTGCAGAGTTACATCTAGATTCCTGAATAGCTAAGATCTTAATAGAATATATAGGACACATAGTTCTTATTAATTTACCAATTATAGTTTCATCCTCAATAGTCCCACTTGCTCCTCTAATAGCATTCACAACTTCTTTTATTCTACCACAATATTGTGCAATGTTCTCACCTTCTTGTATTCTCATTTCATCAAACTTACCTCTGAGACTCTCGGCCTTAGCTTTCAGTACATTTATTTCACCACCATAGATCTTAGAAAGAGTGTCCCACATCTCCTTAGCACTTGTGCAATCCTTAATGTCCTCAAATTATGGATAGATTAGGGCAGATGTAATTTCTAGCATTGCCTGATTATGTTCTTGCTTAGCTCTCATTTCTTCGGTAGTCAAAGGTGCAACATGTGAGACATAGTCATTTTCAATCTTGTATTTTGCAGAATCACCAATACCGGCCAGATGCAGCTTCATCAAGCTTTGCCATGCAGGGAAGTTTTCCTTATTCAGCTTTGGTACCTCCTTCTTATACATCCTGATCATTTGCTTCAAGTCCCTTTAAACTTGATTTCTGTAAACACCAATAATAAGAAAAACAGCTCTGATACCAATTGTTAATATGATTTAGAACAATAGAGAGGGGGGGTGAATCAGTTGTTCTCAGGTCCAGATGTATAAAACAAACTTCAAAAACTTTTCTTTAAATCAAATCTAACAACCAAAACCAACTCAATCATCACTGATTCAATAATAGAAACATATAACATTATAGTCCACTGCCCAGCTATATCTAACTTGTAAAACACAAAAATGTTTAAACCAAAACATTCACACAAGCATTGACAATAGGATTTATAGTGGAAACCCAATCTGGGAAAAACCACTTTGTAACATGCTACTATTATTTTCACCCTTCTGAAGTGAGCTTGGTTAAAAGACAACCCTGACAAAGGTTACAATACACGCTGTTAGGTGTGACCCATTTAAAGGATTTCAATCACTTTGTTAGAAGTGAGCCTTGTTATAGGACTTACATACATTCCATTAGAATGCAACCTTGTTCAAAGGATTTAAACATATGATTGTTAGGTCAACCTCTGTTAAAAGGATTTTGACTGTTGCAATGGTTAAAAAGTAGCAGCAGTATTGATCTGAAAAATATACAACTCACTTTTCAAATATCAAATCCAATTCTATACACAAATGCTGGTTTACTGACTTTGAAACTTTTCTATCTCCATCTCTGATCTTCTCAAAACTTTTCTTCAAGCAATCACCACACTTCTCCTTCAGCCTTTTCTGCTTATATAGTCAATAACATCTACTAATCTTCCAACATCCTCTGTTCACCCATGCACACACATACCTAATGCTTAGGTTCCCTTAATACTTCCTTAATTAGGTTAACTTATCTTTTTCTGCTCAATCTCCTTCGTAGATCTTAGGGTTAGGTCAGATTCATTGAATCTACCTGCTTTATGTTCTTCAGCTCCTTTTCTAGAAACATCTCAAATCTATTAAAGATTTACAATAAAACATTTTTCATTGCATTCAATGCTTTCAAACAATCAATAAATAAAGTCAACACATTTTACATAATCCAAGAATTCAACAATGTCAACTCCAAATCTGAATTATCTTCAAATATAAAAATACTAATGCTCAGTCAATACTGTGATCAACTACTCGGTCTTCATGTAGAAACCTCGGTCATTACTAAAAATGTTTCCTTGGCTTATACTGTGTTTCTCGACAATTAACTGATGTTCAGTCCACACTAGAATTTTGCTCGGCATAAACTGACTCAGTCGACACTAACATTACTTGGCTTGAACATGATTTCTCCATTTTTTCTTGATCAAGCCTACCAGTTTAGTCTTCAATCTTACTAAGATAAACAAAACATTGTCTCATCATTGTACAACATTGTCAAGTACACTTTGTAGTATCAATATAACTCAACCTTTCCTTAGGTGCTATTGTTATCAACCTTTCCTATCCCCTTAGCAACACTCAAATAGATATAGTACTTTCCTAAGTAGTAATAGTCTTACCAGTTAAGGTTTTGACATCAATGACAACACAACAATTGCTTCAATTTGTAGTTTCCAACAATTCCTACATTTGTTGGAGATAAAAATGAATGCCCAAAAATTCACATTAAAGCATTCAGTGTTACCTGCAGTATTCTTGGTGTACAAGAAGAAAATGTCTATGTGAGATTGTTTGTTGGAAGCTTGATTGGTAAAGCTGCTGATTGGTTCCATAATTTACAAAGTGGATGCATTACTTGTTGGAACGATCTGGAGGTAAAATTCCTTAATAGATTTGGATCTGCAGTTGATATAGGTGAATTATTAGTAAATTTTGTTCAAATCAAGATAGAGGAAAATGAATCTATGAGAAGTTTCATTGAAAAATTTAATAGATGTGTTAGTAAAATGCCTCAAGCAAATCAACCAACTAAAAATAATCAGTTATCTATTTTTATTGCTACATTGCAAACTGAGATCAAATTTTTGTTGAGGCAAAAGAAATTACAAAATTTAAAAGATTCTCAAAGGGAAGCTATGGAAATAGATGATTGTATGACTTTGAGTGGAATAAAGTGTTTGGATACATATGCTGCAAATATACATCAATCTGAAATTTATCTTTGTGATCAAAATTTGTATCCAAAGAAAATCCTTTTACAAAGGGAGCCTTTCATGAAAGCAGTGCAGCCAACACAATCTATTTCTTGTTTCCAAAACTTGACTATTTTTAATGATCAAGACTTCCAATCAGCTCCCACAATTGAAAATAATCCTTCTAGTGTTGCTAGAATACATTATTTACATGTTGAGCATGAGGATGCATCAAAAAATGTGTATGACCATACTACACTATTAGAAAACTCATTAACACGCTCACATGCACTGTCCATTGAGAAAAGATCCAATGATGGAATATTGTATGCAAGCTTGCCTGAAAGCATTTCCTTTTTAGAGTTTGAACCTTTTACATTTGATGTCATTAATAATTTTCTAGCAAGTAATGATGATCAAATTGACATGATGGAGTGGCAAGAACGAGAAATGTGTAGTGATGATAAGATAGAAGATATCTTGCATATTGATATACAGGTAGATTTTGAGTCTTTCTAGTTTGATTGCATGCAAGATGGTAAAGAGTTTTTACATTCCAAGGCATTGAAAAATCATG
Organism: Chamaecyparis obtusa; assembly: GCA_027943335.1. Lineage (NCBI taxonomy): Eukaryota > Viridiplantae > Streptophyta > Pinopsida > Cupressales > Cupressaceae > Chamaecyparis > Chamaecyparis obtusa. Next base: position 913,642 of record BSBK01004397.1, on the reverse strand, counting down.
ATAGATCTTATGAAGAGAAAGATGATAAATTTATTTTTTCTTCCGGTTTGACACCACATATAGAGTCTAAATTAGAGATATTCAAGTTTTATTATGAAGCTAAGTTGCTTGATAGTAATCCCATGTTGGAATCATTTTGTTTTGATGATGTTCTTGATAATGCATCCTTGGAAAACAAGTATCAAATAAATTTAAATTCAAATTTTAAAAGGTGCATTCTTGCAGATCATCCTTTCACTCTTGAAGAATGTTGTCCAATCAAATGCCTAGCTTGTTTTTCTAACATTTATATGGGAGACACTAGTTTTCTTGGTACAAATCAGCTCATTCAATAAGGTGTCAGCACATTACAACCATAAATCTATGATGAAACATGGCTCTTTGGGAGTGAGTTTTTAGTTGCAAAATTCCTGCTCACTATTGATTTGTTTTTCAATATTGGAGAGATCACCAAGTGGTAGTTGGTACATGTTGCTTCACGTGGATACATCCCTTTTTTCTAGAAAGGTTCATTCTTTTCACAGCCCGTGAACGGTTTTGTGTAAGTAATATTTTCCCTAGTTCCCATGGTGGGATTTTCCTGCCTATGTGCATACTTGTAAATAAGTTTGGCTTGGCTAGTTTTTGTTGTGCTGGTAGTTTTGGTGTGTTTCTCTTCTTTCCCTCTCCCCCTCTTCAAGCAGCTCCATGTTATCAGTTTTCACTCTGTTGCCCAATGGCTAGGCATTACTCTTTCTTCACTAGAGATGCTATATTCCTTCATCCTCAAGAGTCCTTGTCCCCAGTCGGAGCCATTTTTACCACCTTTTCTTGCTCATCATTTATTGGCTTCCATGGTTTTCTTTCTTTTGAGTTATGTGAAGTAAGTGACGTGTTGCAAAGTCAGTCTTCCCGTTGAACTACAAATCTTGAACTATTTTAGTTCAAATTTCAAGGTTCAACCATCATATGTAAATTGTAACAAGCCTTGGGTGGTAGCCAGTCCATGCCTTTTATGATGCTTCATTTATTTGTAAATGTACTAAGGGGCAGTGCTTCAATTTTAAGCATTCAGATTGAGTTCAAGTTTTTATTCCAAAGGATAATGACATATTGAACTTGAATTTTGAACCTTCTTAGTTCAAAGTTCAAAGTTCAATGGCGCGATGATTCATGTTCACTCAGTTCAAAGTTCAAAGTTCAATGGTATGATGATTCGTGTTCAAACAGTTCAAAAGTACAGGTTCATTTTCAAAAGTTGAAATTGCAGAGTTTGTGGCTCATAAGTTTGAATTCCAAAAGTTAGTGATATATTTTATATGGCGGGCATACAGTCAAAATCTTGGGTTAACAAAGTTCTACATAATAATCTTTCAACTGATGAATTGTAGTCACTTACAAAATACAACTTTAATGACAAAGATCTCGAATGCAATCAATGTTTTCAAGAAATAAGATATGGTGTCCAAAAATTTTATGAAAGATATTTTTATGTTTCCTCTAAGGTCATCAATCAACCATTTTGAGACAGTCTAAAGGAAGAATTACAAACTATGAATGTGCAACCATGCACTAACAACTTGTATCAAGTTGGATTTCATGGTAGTTTTACATACCCAAACTCAGTAATTAATAACTTTTGATTGGGATCTCATTTTTGAAATCACTCCAGTCAGAATTCAGATAACTAGGTTTCAGACCACATATCCAAAATTTAGCTCGATCCAATAGTGGAATAAAAAGCTATGCCCCCCGCATGGAGACCCATTTTTTCTACCAAAAATATTTTCGTCTGCCCCGTATTAAAATGTTTTAATTTTTGGTTTAATATATTCAAATGCCACTTGCCCAATTATCATTTAATATGTTAAGCTATATCTTTATAAACTTTAAATCAATAGTTTATAAAGATATCATGATCTAAAAAAAAGAAAAACTTTGGGAATGAATGGAAACTATTTTCAGAATCAGTTACGGGATAAAATTGAAAAGTTACGGGAAGTGAAAGAACATGGTGAAAGTATTCAAGAAAAATTTATTGAAATGGTTGCGAGGCTGAAGATTATTTAGGGGAAGTTTTTGATGAAGCAGGGGTTCTTCTTTTCTAGCAGTCAACTGGCAACAGGGAGAGGGAGAACATTTTCTGAATTCTGTATTTACAGCAAAGGATTGAAGGAGAATTTATATTTCATTTTTGTTTTTGTAGATATAGTCTTTTTGTGCAAAGATATGATGATCGGTTGGTCATTATATTAAGCATCTAAGAATAAAATAGATTTTGTATATCTAAATATGTAGGTTTTGGTGTATGATTTTCTGATTGAAATAAATCTGTGGGTGATTCCAGTCATTTTTGGATGTTGTTTTTCCTCTCTTTTCTAGAATTATAAATGTAGTACAAGATGTTAAATTCTTCTTTACTTCTTTGTTTTAGGGAGATTAGATGAGCGATCTGTTGGTCATCCATTCATTTCTTTCTAAGCTTTTAAATTTGTTAGTAACATTTTTCCCATGTTGATGGGTAAATGTTAGGCTGCCTTTGTGTCTTCTGGTTAAAGACATATCCATTTGTTTAATTCATTGTAAATCTCAAGAGGGAGTTGTACCTCTCAATTAAGAGGAAGATTATCAATTCAATGATAATATATCCAACTGTTAGTAGCATTTGTACTTTCATTTGGGCATTATGAATTAGTTTGTGTTGGTATTTTTGAAGTGCAAATCTATTTACTAACACTCATGATGTGAGAGATTTTCCCAAATTATTTAAGCCTAACAATATGTGCAAAGAATGTCAATTGGGAAAGCTTACTATAACTACTTTCAAGAATAAGACATACTCTTAAAATGGATTGTTAGATTTAGTGCATATAGATCTATGTGGTCTTAGTGTGGTCCTACTAAGACAAGAAGTTACTTTGGTAAAATATACTTTATGCTATTTGTTGAAGATTGTTCAAGGATGATGTGGGTGACATTTTTGAAGGAGAAATCAAAACCTTTTTAGATATTTCAGATATTCAAGATACTGGTGGAGACAAAATCTTGAAGAATATTGAAATGCCTAAGATCAAAAAGGGGTGGAGAGTTTACATCTGACAATTTTTATGCATTCTATGAAGAACATGGGATAAAGAGACATACTTTCACTCCCCAAACCCCACAACAGAATGGACTATCTAAGAGAAGGAACATGACTTTCTTATATCGATCTTTGTTGGAAATTTGGCTAAGTTGGTTACATAGATGTTGTCATTATGGAAACATATGATCTACATGAAGATTGCATAGGTCAAAGAGCTAGTGTATCAGAGCACAATACAAATTGTCTAAGTATGAGACAGTGTATTTTTACCAGTGAACCTGATGACAGTTTTTGTTTGTGATGTTGATTGGAGCAAGTTCAATGCTTGCGCACTTGAAAATAGACTCTATGGTGACTATTGGAGACTCACCTTAGAGTGCAAGTTAGTACAACATGTACAAAAGAAGTTATGATAGTTTTACTAAAGACGGTGTTAAGCCAACATGACAGAATATGAAGACATAATAGATATAGAGTTAAGGGATTACTTTGTTTATCAAAATAATGACTTAACAATATAAAGGGATGAAATCCTAGATGTTAACCCTTGGATAAAGATATTTTGTAATATGATAGCTGACTGGAAAGTTATTAATCTTAATGACTTGTATAAAGATATTTAAAGATGTAATTGTAAAAGAGAGGTAACGAATGTATGTAATAGTGATAGTGAAAGAGCAGCGAAGAGATATTGATGCAAGTAGTATAAGGTTATGTACCTTGACCTACTTTTGTAATCAGTAAATATTGTATATTACTTGTTTGGGTAGTGGGCTCATCTGGTAATCACATTTTGTATTGCCAACTCCTAACAGGGTTGAGACTTCTAACAAGGCCTATAGTCCCTTAACTAGGACTAAGACACTATATGCATGTAATAGACTCCTAAAAGGGTCAACATCCTTAATAGAATACTTTTGATTAGTGGATCTTTGTGGGTACCATCCCCATCGGGGTTTTCCCTTGGCCAGGGTTTCCTTGAGAACAAATAATGTGTTATGAGTTCTTTAGTTTTATTGCTATGCATGTTGTTTAGCTTCTTATGTTATGCATGTGTTAAGATAATTTGTTATCTCCATAATTGGGAAAAAGTTAAAGTTTGTAGAATACTGATTCACCCCCCCCCCTCTCAGTATTCCCTATTTCTAATAGAGTTTACATCTAACAAGTTTTATGCATTCTATGAAGAACATGGGATAAAGAGACATACTTCCGCTCCCTGGACCCCACAACAGAATGAACTATCTAAGAGGAGGAACATGACTTTCTTAGAACAACTAGGACTATGATGGTTGAAGTAAAAGTGTTGTAGATCTATTGGAGAGAAACAATATGCACTATAGTATATACTATGAACTAGGTACAAATTAAGCAGGGAACTAGTAAGAATCCTTATGAACTTTTATATGGTCATGTCCCTACAGTGAAATATTTTAGAATATTTAGAAGTAAATGCTACATTAAAAGAGATGAAGACACTAAAAGTTTGATCCTAGAAGTGATGAATGAATATTTCTTGGTTATTCTATAAAGAGAAAAACATAAATATTATAACTATAGACTAAAGAGGATTGTTAAAAGTGAAAATATTAGAGTTGATGAAAATGAGTAGAGATCATAAAGGAATTGTAGGTAGGATATGACTAAAGATGACAATCAGATTGTGGAAATGCAAAATTAGAATCAGGATGTATTGAAAGAGTAGAGAGAATTGGAAGGAAATAGAGTGGATGTTAACACTGAAGGGTATTCTTAAAAAACTATACCAAAGACTCTAAGGTATGTAAGGATTAATCATTTTGAAGACATCATTATTGGTGATAAGAATAGAGGTGTTCATACTAGAGGAGGAATTGCTAAAGATCAAACTTGTTTTCTATCTCAATTTGAGGCTAAAGATGTTAAAAAATCATGTATTGATGAGAGTTGGATGAAATAAATGAAGGAAGAGCTTGATCAAATTGAAAAGAAAAAGACTTGGATCCTTGTTCCTAGACCTATTGACAAGAATATGATTGGTACTACATGGGATTCAAAAATATTCCAAATTACATTGTACTTAAGTTTACTTAAAATAATATGTAATAGTCCTTAAATATTCCTAATTACACTTTACTTAAGTTTACATAGGATAATGAATTTTCATATTAGTTTTTCATTGAGACACCTAGGAGTTCTCATTTCATTTTAGTACAAGGTGTAGGATAATTTCCACTTTAGGTGGTGATAGTTGTTATCTCATTCCACCTTATGTGTGAGATCAACCTTTAGTGCTCTTATCACATTATCATCCTCTCATTGCTGCACATGTTGCACATACTTTTTTGTATGATGGAATGATCCAAACTTGGTGGACATGTGATTATACCTTGTGTAGGTGATAGGTTATCATTTGCATCTCTCTTAGTTTTTATACATTTCCTATATATTTAGGAATATCTACATTGTATGTATCAATTATCATTTGATCATTATTGAGTTATTCATTTGATCATATCATCTTGTCTCTCTTATTTGTGCTACCTATTGAGCTTATATATCTTGTCATTTCATTCTTTGCCTTAGGAAAATTTTACATGGTAGCAGGGCCATAGGAGTGTTATTGTATAGCCTATTTGGAGATAATTTTGTTGTAGGTCAAAATTGGAGCTTGCTGGTGCAAACCAAAGGTTAGCATCACATTGAAAAGGTCCAAAAAAACCCTAAATCAACTTTTTTTCATCCAAATTAGACATCTGAGGCCAAATATAGAGCCATTTGAATTTTGGAAGTGTGACGATGATGATTTAGAAAAAAAAATCAGAGGCGATTTCCAAACAACAATATCTTAGTCATTCAAAATCCTTTTTTCGAGCAATTTTTTTTGTTTTGGAGTATAATTTCATGACCTAAACAATGGTGTAGGTGAAATCTGATCTCTATTTTTGATATTTTCTAAAAATCACAAATCCTAGTTTTTGCAACTTCAAAGGCTTTGTTTGGGCTCATATGAACACATTTTCAAGTACTATCTTTTTTGAAAGTGTGTATTTTTTGTCTACTTTCTAGATCTAGTATCAGTTTGGAAATTTTTTGAGTGGACATAGTACTTTCAGTATTTGGTCTATTTTGGCCTATATTTGGCACTTGTAGTTTTTTAGATCCTTGAGTGGTCTTGTGTCTTATTTGTTTGATTCTTCTATAGCCTCATTTCTATAGTTGTAATTACTGAAATCAAAAGTCCAACTGGGTCCATTTTAACAAGTAGAAATTATACGTGCACTATATATAAAGTGCCAAAATCATCTACTTTGGGGGTTCTTTGATTTATTGCATATATATATATATATATATATATATATATATATATATATATATATATATATATATATATATATATATATATATATATATATATATTGGGGTGGGGGTGTGCAATAGTTTGTTGATCTCATTTTTTCACTAGTAAGAAGTGCATCATGGCTACAGTCAAAGAATATACAATTCATCCTATTGTTATATTTTTTAATGGGGATGATTATGCATCATGGGAAAAGGACATCATCACATATTATAGATGGATTAAAACCTTGCCTAATCTTTATGGAATTATTCCTAAGCCAAAGTCCAAGTTGAAAAAGTTAGTCTGGAAGGAAAGGAATTTGAATATCATGGGATTGATTTCTTACAACATGAATACATATTTAAATATCTTGAAGTAAAATCCAATATTGAGGATATTAGGTGCCCATGCACATACTAGATCATTATTTGGGAACACTTTGGAGATCCACATGTTCCTCCATTCCTAGAATATCTAGTTGTAGATTGTCTCATTTCACTTGATGATGTTAATAACATTCCCTATGATGAGCCTACCTTAAAGGAGATTGAACATCTTGAATTCCTTGAGAGCTATGATGATTATTGGGCTCAACGTGCAAATTCTAATTCTCTAGTTGAGATCACTCCTACTATTTCTCCTGATGATGCTTGCCTTCATACAACCATGGGTTCCAGTGATTCAGTGCATCAGGATATTCCTTGTCTTCTAGAAATAGTTCCATCAGATGACTTCTTGACATACATTGCAGGTTTGTTTCTGGAGTCCTACATTGAGGATTTGGGAGACTTCGTTGATGATATTCATCTTCTCTTTGCTAAGGATGATACTTCTTTAGTTTTTGTGAGGGAAAACTCTTACCCTCATCTTAATCCTTCACTTTATCATTCTTTTGATTTTGACATGATTTGAATCCTTTGATACAACATTTGGAGGAGGTCTCTTTATATTAAGAGAAGACATTTGAGTCTTTGGACTTTGGATTTCATGAGTCTCAAAATTCACTTGGGATGTCACATTGCATGGTTTATATATCATACTCATGTGTTGGAGATTCCTATTCAGTTTCCTAAGACATCATACATTTTGAGGATTCTTCCTAGAGATTGGGGAAGATTCATTGATACACCTATGACATTGTTACTTCCTAAAGGGAGGAACACCATTTAGTTTTCTTGGTGTAGTTTCTACATTGATCTAGGATCATCTACCATTGGTGTGTATTCTACATTGGGGGGGGGGGGGGGGGATTCTTTGATTATCTTCCCACTTCATCTTTTGAGGAGACATCCTTGTCTTTGGAGTTTGATCCAAATTCTTACATGGATCAGTTACCATTGGCTCCTTGTTTTTCACCTTCTATTGGGTATGTTCCTGATTGGTTAGTGACATATTCATCAACCAAGGACATGATGACATGAGCATACTTCAGAGATATCATAGTTCATTTGGATTTCCCTTCCTTCTTCCTATTCACAATGGGAATACTTCTTGCATTTATACTTGGTTTATCTTCTTCCTAAGGGGAGAAATGTTGTTTGTAGGCATTGGAAAATGTTTTTCCTTCAAGCACTCACTATCCTTGGGAGAGATTGTTCATTATCAGGGGGATATCATGTCTCCTTATTTACTTCCTTTGGGGGGATTCTTAATTGTATATGCATGATGTATTTCGTAATGGGGAGATCTTGATTATTCCATCCATCCATGCATCTTGTTTATTTTTCATCTCTCTTTTTGGGGGAGGGGTTTTCCCATGAGGTGTTCCCTCTTTCTCCGCTTTATGAGAGATTGAATTTTCATGTTGTACATGGGTACCTAACATGGCCTAGTAGTTGGGACCCATCACATATTTTCATCTATCTTTATGAGCTTAAGTTCATTCCCCTAAGTTGCACTTAAGGGGGGTGCTAGTGTAATTAAATATTCCTTTTTGCACTTTACTTAAGTTTACATAAGATAATGCATTTTCATATTAGTTTTTCATTGAGACACCTAGGAGTTTGAATTTCATTTTAGCACATAGTGTAGGATAATTTCCACTTTAGGTGGTGATAGTTGTTATCTCATTCCACCTTATGTGTGGGATCTACCTTTAGTGTTCTTTTCAGATTATCATCCTCTCATTGTTGCACATGTTAAACATAATTTGTTATACAATGGAGGATGATCTACCTTTGGTGGATATGTGATTACACCTTTTCTAGGTGATAGGTTATCATTTGCATCTCTCCTAGTTATCATACATTGCCTATATATTTAGGTACATATACATTGTATGTATCAATTATCATTTGATCATTATTGAGTTATTCATTTGACCATATCATCTTGTCTCTCTTATTTGTTCTATCTATTGAGCTTCTAGATCATGGCATTTCATTCTTTTCCTTAGGAAAATTCTTATAGAAAAGAACAAGACTTGGATCCTTTTTCCTAGACCTATTGACCAGAATGTGATCAGTACTAAGTGGGATTCAGAAATAATTTGAATGAAGAAGTAAAGTGGTTTGGAACAAATAAATATTGGTATGCAAAGGTTATTCACAAATGGAAGGTATATATTTTATTGATATTTTTTTCTCCTATTTCTAGACTTGAAGCTATTAGACTACTTCTTGTGTATGCATCTTATAAGAAATTTAAGGTCTATCCTATGGATGTTAAGTCTACATTCTTAAATGATGAACTAGAGGAAGATGTTTATATTGAGAAGACTGATGGTTTTACTCTAACTGAAGAAGGACATATAGTTTGCAAATTGCAAAAAGATTTGTATGGATTAAAGAAAGCTCCTAGAGCCTAATATGCTAGATTGGATAGGTATTTTATAAAGATTGGTTTTAGAAAAGGCATGGTAGACAATAACTTATATTTTAAAATAGTTGATGATAATATCTTGATTGTTGAAGTATTTGTTGATGATATCATATTTGGTGGAAACGCTGAGTTGAGTAGAGGTTTTTCTAATGAAATGAAAAAATAATTTGAAATGTATATGATCAATGAAATAAAATTATTTCTTGGATTTCAATTTACACAACTAGATAAATGAATTTTCATTACTCAGTCTAAGTATGTTAGAGAATTATTTAAGAAATTTTGTATGGAAGATTCAAAACTGATAGGAACCCCTATGGTTACTAGTTGTAAGCTGACTAAGGATGATAATTCTTCTTGTGTTAAGAAGACATTATATAGATCTATGATTGGTTGATTGAATTATCTAACTCATTCTAGAGTGGATATATCAAATGTTGTTGGAATTTTTGCAAGATTTCAATCTGAACCAAAGGAATATCACATGGTTGTTGTGAAAAGAATTTTTAGATACTTGAAGGGTAAAATTGACTATGGTATGAGAAAGATGATGACTTCACTCTATGTACATACCCTTATGTCAATTGGACAGATAATATGGATGATAGAAAAATTTCTAGTGGAGGTGCATTCTTCTTGGGTAAAAAATTGATTTCTTAGACTAGTAAGAAGCATGATTGTATTTCTCAATCTACTGTTGAAGCTGAGTATGATGCTTATGCAATTAACTGTAATTAAGTTATTTGGATGAAGAAAATATTGAAGGACATGAGAATAAAAATTGAGGAACAAATTTTTATTTACTGTGATAACTCAAGTGCTATAAATATTTCAAAGAATCATGTTCTGCATTCAAAGATAAAACATATTTTTATTAAGTATCACATCTTAAGAGATAAGGTAAATGAAAAGGAAGTGAAATACAACTTTATGTCTTCTAAGGAACAAATTTCTAACATCTTTAAAATCCTTTTCCGAAGGATACTTTTGCATATATTAGAGAAAATCTTGGGGTAATAGCCCCTCTAGATCAGAGCTAATGATGCTAAGGGTAGCATCAATCCAAAGGATCTATCATAGCATCATGCGCTAGATTGATGAGTTTTGGGGACTACTCCTCAAGGGGAGCAGTATTATGACTATTTATTGGTTTGGTATTTTTGGTATCTTTGGTCCTTTTCCATTGATTTCAAAGTGGGAGAAGATTAAGTAAAAAAAAAAAAAGATCAAAGATTGTAGAGATGGTGTTGAAGCTAGATATTCAGAGTGATCAGGTGGATATATTACAACTATACTTTCAGAGTGATCAGGTGGATATAGAATTGACTTTGTGCATTGATTAGTTTTTCACTATGTATGTTTCCATAAATTCCAAAGGGGGAGACTGTTAGAATATTTTTGAGCATGTTAGAGTTTTGGATTTGGGTGTGTTGACATTAATGTTTTGTCATTGATGTCAATATACTTGTTGCTATCTCAGACAATATGTTTAGGATGTTTGGTAAAGTGGATTTTAGTTGTGCTATACTAAGGATATTGAGATGCAATGGTGAGGTATTATTCTAGGATGTTTTTAGATAGTCTATAGAGGTTCGCAGAGATTGGCTTGACAATTTGAGTAAGATATGATCATGTTTCTGGTCACTAGTGTCACAGTGTTCCTGTGAATAGTGGTTGTGTATTTGGTTTGATATGACTTGGATATGATATTTAAGAGGTTGTGAATTTTGTTATTGTATGATCTCTTATTATATTGTGATCACAACTGTTGTTGTTCATGATTCATATTACAATGCGCTATCTTTTATTATGCTTGAGTTCAGTATTTTAGTGTTCCTATTGATCAGAGTTAAAGATGATTTTAGATTTCATATTGGAGATGATGTGAAGGTTATGGATAGTATTCATTCTTCTTTCTAGTGTTCTTGGATTGTATGATGATCCTATTTTTGGTTCACATTGGTTGTGGTGATCATATTTTCTATTTTGGTAGTCTGTTGGCATTTCTTCATTTAGGTCCTAGTTGACTTGATGGAATAACATGTTGAGATTATTGGTGATGCATTGGTGATGGTATATCATGTTCAAGGATGAATATTTTGGTCCTATCTAAGTCTTAAGCAACTTGATTCAGATCACATTAAGGATTGAGAATAATTTTTATATCTTTCATTGTATTAGGTCTTAGCCGACCTAGTGGTTGATTATTCTTTGTAATCAATATAAATGAGAGATCATTTTGTAATTAATGTGTGTGAGAGAAAGGATTGTGTATATGTTTTTTTCACTTAAGGAAGAGATTGTAATTCATTCAAACTATATTGGAATAAGATATTCTATTTTTTAGTTCAGTTGCAAGGACTGTATGTCCACCCCTTTGTAATTGAAGTTAGATCGGTGAAGCTAATTGAGGGATAGATCTGTCAAGATTGTATTATAAGAAGAGAGATTTGGAAAGTGAGCCTATAGCTTGGGTTATAATCATGTGGTTACAAGTGCATCATTTTTTCATACTTTTAACATAGTACACTCATCGATTGGGTTTGACTCCCACTGAGGTTTACCATTAATTGGGTTTCCTTGAGAACAAATATTTGTGTTCTATTTTTTGTGGTGTGGATCTTGCATTATTGTTTATCTTTCAGATCTAAGTGGATAAAGTGAAATTAATATAATTAAGTAAATACAACTAATTCATCCCCCCCTCTCATTTGTCCTTACCTCCTTTTGGGCCTAACAATGTGATCCTTGTGAAAATGAAGCAACATCCACCACTCTAGGATTCCACAAAATACCCAGCCCTCTAGAAGCTCCTATGGAGTCAACATAAATACCTTTCTATGATTTTCCTCTACACAAAACAATTCCCCATCCACCTTCTACAACTTAGTTTCTTGAAGACACACTACATATTTTATCTCTTGATCCAAACACCTCTTGATTAAGAGCTACTTGTCAAGGTCACTATAGCCCCTAACATTCCACATTAGAAACTTCATGGTTTCCTAGGAGAGAAAAAATCCCTCCTAGATCTCAACTTTGTTTGGTCCTTCATATTCTCTTCCATGTCCAAAATTTCCTGTGTGGATTTCCTTCCTCTTTTTTTCTTGACATCTATATTCAAATTCTTGGATTTAGATTTTGATTAACTGATTGTGCACTTTTAAAGAATTCCCACTTCACCTATCAAACCAAACATCATCTTCTTCATTGGAAGAAAGGTGACCTCCCTCATCTAGGCATTCCTTGCACCAAGGAATATTCTCTCTCAATGGAAACATTTGAATGTCTTTGAAGATCCCCAAAGAATCATGATAGTCTACTTCACTACTGTCTCCCACTCCCTTGAACCGTTCCACCACTAAGGCCTACATATCATGACTATGAATCCACCTTCACAACTAACACGAACACTTTCCACATGGGTATCTTCAACCTCCTTCATAGTATTACTATTTCCAGGGTCCTATAAAATAGAAACTCCCTCCTTTTCTATATTAAAAAAACTATCTTTTTTATTGGCCATATGGGTTATCTCCCTTTCTGGGATCAAACTTTCAATCACCAAATCCACAATCATTGACAGTGGAAGGACACCCTCCTCCAATGAAACCTCCACCATAACACTACTCTTACCAAGAATCTCATCTATTGAATTCAAAAGTGGGTCATTTGATAATGCAATCATATTTTCCTCTAACTTGTTATGTTCCAAACCCTTCCCCTTATGATCTACTTTGCAATCATTTGAGTTCTGACCCCATTCTCAACATTTCTTACACTTCTCTAGGATTTCCTCTACCTTAATTTCTTTCCAACATACTCCTTAATTCTACCAACTATCAATATTGTGAGGAAGAGGAGGATATAGCCTCCAAGTGATGCATATTCTTGAATACATACTATGATCATATTCCTCTATTGCTTTATCAATCTTAACAAATTTACCTAGCTTATCCCCAATCATACAAAGCGTATCTTCATTATAGTATTCATGAGGAAGTATATAAAGTCAAGTTTTCTCATCCTATTCTATGAGACAAAATTACCTCTAATTAGATCAATTTAAATATAAAAATCTTATGTATAATAAAGTAATAAAGACCAAATTTATCAATGATTAGTTATCTAATTGATAAGGTGATTACCTGATTACTCTAACACTCCCCTTAAGATCAACTTATAGAGAAGATAAACACCTAATGAAAAATGTAATGATGGATGTATAAATGATTCCTAAGTACAGTGCATGGTCAGGTACCCATGGAAAATAAATGAACATCTCATAACTATAGAAAGAGAGAAAACCACATGGAAAACAACATCATCTTAAGAAGAGAAAAAATAGTAAGAAAAAAACTCCACTTAGAAAGAGAGATAGTTAAACTACTAAAAGAAGGATAGAAGGATGAATTGATGTGACCCACTCAGAATGAATTCTATCACATAAGTACCATATATGTCCTCCCTATAGGAGAGAGAAGAAAAGGATATGAATCCAATCAAGAAGTAGAATTGTGTCAATGATGAATTCCTAAAGATGGAACACATTCCACTACTTGCAAACAACATTTCTCCCCCTAGGAAGAAATAATTCTATTGGTGATAAGAGCAATCATTCCCATAAATTGCAAGAATCTAGGATCCAAATTCAAATTATGTGTACCTTCAAGAATTTCTCAAATATTGACATGTCAAAAAAATATGTTAAAAAGTTGTAAATACAATGATGATAGTTGGTTAAAAATAATAAAATGATCAACAAAAAATAATAAATGAATTTCCAAAAAATAATCCTTCAAATTTACAGTTTGAGACTCCATAAACAAGATTTATATCTATATGATATGAATAGAAAGTAATAGTAACCAGAACATGATGTGTGCCTTATTTATTAAATAAATGGGGGAATTTCATGTTGCAATACTAATATGACTAGGAACAATAACAAAAAAATATTGGATCTTAATGTGAGGAGTAGGAATCAAGATACAAGTCTTTGATCCACTAGAACATACAAGATATATGATTTATTGAAGTTCCTCCAAAGTATCATCATCTAAGGGTATACAATTTTTTATTTGAAATGGGAATGAGACAATATACAAAAATATCCTTTTAGACTAAAGAGATAGTAGGGTCTCCATGGATCTCCCACATTCTAATCCAAAGTGTGTGGGAACAATCAATGTTTGATACAACACACATAGTGTTAGGATCAATATTAAAGAAGAATCAAACCTACAACATGGTCAATGATGTTACCCGAAATTTATTCACTCCCTTGTATATCTAGTTCATATACAAGTCCATAAAAATAAGGAAAATTGTCAAGCCACCTAAGATGTGTCAGGAAGTCATTCCACCAAGACTCATAATTATACCATTCCAATATAACAACAAAATGATGAACAAAAAACTCATTACATCTCTTTACATAAATAATCAAACACCAATAACCTCAATGCATGTCAAGAAGATAAAATGAATTTATTTCACACAAATAGTTCCTTTCCAAATGCTAAAGTTCCCACTTAATTGACCAGAATGTGAGTTCATGAAAAACTAAATAAAATATATAGGTTTATTTAGGACCAAACATATGAATGGAATTGAAGATTTCTAAAATACCTTTCTAACATCACAATAATCAAACAAATTAGAGATATTGGAAAATATTTGTGAGCTTATAGCTATATAATAATGATCAAATTTTAACTAAGAATAATAGGAGCCAACAACATAATCTCATGATGAAAACTAAACCATTAGAAATTTCTTAGAACCATCTTTTTTATGACATCTTATATGTCCAATTTTCTATTTTATATGCCCAAGTTATTATGAAAGGAAAAAAAATCTCCCTTGCATGTAAACTATGACTATAAGAGGTAAGGGATCAAGTGTACCATTAATGTCAAGGTAACGTAAACAAAAATTTCTCATTGTTAAAAAAAATACAACCTAATAAGAAAAATGGATTGTCAAATTATTCTATGTAATACCCAAAATGTTTCTTAGGCAATGGTTGAGTGGTTGAAGAGAAAGTAATAGGTGTTGGTCAGAAGCACTATTGCATTGGTCAATGTGATTTATTTTTGGGCCATTGATGTGGGTGGAGAAAGCCTACCAATTAGGAGAAGCAAGCAACAATGGAGAAAACTTCCAAGAAAGGAGAGAAGTAATTGATATAATTGAATTTGACCCTTGTGGAAATGTGACATTCTTACTAGGCATGTCAAGGGTATATTTCATACCTCATACAAGGATAATTAATCTTTTGCGTTCTTTTTCACTTTTTCTGAAAGAAACTCAAAGTTTAATTTTTCATAATTTCTAAAAAGTAAAAACTAGAGAGATTTTTTTTGAAATCCATGAATGTACTAAAGAAAAAATCACCTTAATGTCTGTGTAGCCCTAATTATTTTTTCCTTTTTCATAATTGCATAGAATTTGGAAAACTAACAAGTATTACTTAAGTTTTTCCTAGATCTAATGGTGATTCTCATTTCATTTCAATATGAGCCAATTTTTCTTTTTATATTTTATATGAGAGAACTCATTGCAAGGAGTATGTACTAAATTATGATCTCTATTTATATCCTTTTTATGCATATTTGAATGGTTAATTTCATGTTGAAAGCATTTTTTTGTCCTGACATGCATTGTGTAGAGATAACTTTGAAAATCCTAAGAGGATGGTTCAACTCAACTAGGATGCATCAAAGTACCTTGCTTTAATCAAGTTTATTTTATACTAACTCAATTCCATGGTTTCACTTCTACACCCCATCCTACCACTCATTCTTATTGTAAGTACAACTTGGCATAATTTAACAATGTTCACTTTCTCCTTGCATGGAACCTCCTAATGGTGAGAATGAATTTCTATATTTTTTTATTTATCATTTTAACAAATAGTTTGAAATGGGTTTGGCACCCACAACATTTGAGGTTATGGCTCTGCACATCAAGGTTCAGTCCTTGTAGCCCTTTGAACCTTGCTTTTCCTAATTTTATCATATACCTTCCAAAAGACCCCAAGATTAAAACAATGATCTAGATACCCTTTTTGAGGTTAATTAAAGTCCCTAAGTTACAACCCTTCAAGACCCCACTAGTATCATGTAACCCTAGGTGGTAGGAGACCTAATAACCCCAATTAGGCCTTGGTTTACAAAGAAACTATCAAATAGATGTTAATCATGCAATTAAGACCAATTGTAATATGTGGGGGATGCTAAAAAAATTCTAAATCCAAAGGCTCACCTTTGGATTCATCGCTTATCATGTAGAATCACACTTCTTGTAATCTATCTAGGTGAATACATGAAGATATTCACCCTACAACATCACTGATCCTCCAATTTCCTGTAAATAAAAATCTAAAACCATAGAAATATTAAAGAGCATGGTCAAGGCTTGAAAAAAACCTAGGCCTAATCAGAACCACCAGAGGGATTTCAAGCTATAGCTATTTTATTGTCCAAACCCTAGGTACAGTCGTAATACATACCTGCTAATACAAAAACTCTTGTAACTTAAAGTTCAAAATCACTTCAAAACTTCAAACTTGATCTAGATGAAAGCTAACTCCAACCTCCTACTGATACAACACCCCTTACATTCACACAAGTGGTACAATTCTGTAGAAAATTATGCAACCTCAAAATATAGTTAGAAAATGAAAAATCTATGTTAATCTCTTCCCACCAAGTTGCTCTGCCCATACATATGCCTCTATATGATGATCAATCTTCTTGGGAAACTGTTATTTACTGCCTAAAATTAGTGATCATTAGATATGACCGAGTGATCACCAAAAGCAATATTTTGACAATTTTGCAAAATTTATTGACAACAACTTTGCAATGTTTTCACAAAAGACAAACTGAACCACCTACTCCCCTAAACACTCTTCTAACCCAAAACTATGACCAATAAACACATCAAACATTAAACCTAAGCTAATTTCCTAAGTTTTTTGCTATGGACCATAATGGCTTATATGTTTACTAGTTGTGTTCGTGCCAATGACATAGTTAGGACTTATTACAAACAAAAATTTCCTAACCTAAGAAAACCTAATCAACTAGTTCTCATGTTATTTGATGTCTTGTTCCTTCCTCTAATTCAAGCTTTTGTGGTCCTCCCCTGTAGCATACTCCCTTGGAGAAGGGATATCAAGACCACTTGAGATGAGTTCATTCACGGAAGATCCCAATTGGGAAATCTGTGTTTCATCAAGCCAAATGGCTTCAGATTCTGGTTTACCTCTCCATTTGACTATGTACTCTATGTGCTCTCTCCTAGTCTTCTTTACTTTGGTATCAAGTATCTTCTCCAATTGAGGCTTGTCCAGTTTGGGTGATGCCTTTAGGTCTGAGGTGACTTGTTCCATTTATTGTGAGCCTTCTGCAAGTGCTTCCACTTTATAAGGGATGAGATCAAAGACATTGAATATGGTGGAGATGCCAATGTCATGAGGTAAATGAATTTTGTAGGTGTTGTGTCCATATTTCTCCAAGATTTTGCAAGGGCCGATCTTTCTTGGTAGCAATTTTGAATTCTTTACCTTTAGAAGCCTTTCCTTCTTGAGATTGGCCTAAACTAAGTCTCCAATTTGTAACTGAAGTTCCCTTATTTTCTATTTTTCTCCTTTTTTGTATTTCATAGTAGACTGTTGTAGTTGTGCTTTCACTTGATCATGTACTTATTGGATTGCTTCAAAAAAAATTTCTCCTTCAACACTGATTGGGTCAGAATTTGGTAGTTCCCTCAACTCTAGTACACCCCTTGGATGCAGTCCATAAATAATTTGGAAAGGGGATTTTTGATGTGCTCCTATTGATGGTATCATTATATGATAATTCAGCTTGGGGTAGTATAGAATCCCATTTTTCCTCATGTTGTTTAGTGAGGCATCTCAATAGATTCCCTAAGGACCCATTGACTACTTTTATTTTCCCATTAGTTTGTGGGTGACAGGTTGATGAGAAAGAGAGGTTAGCTCATAATTTTCTCCATGAGATCTTCCAAAAATGGAAAACAAACTTGACATATTTTTCTGATACAATATTTAAAGGAAGTCCATGGATCCTCACTATGTCTTTTAAAAAAATCTGCAATATAGGATGCATCACTGGTTTTTTTGCATGGCAAGAAGTGTGCCATCTTACTAAATCTATCTACTACAAAAATACTATGAAAACCTCTTTGTGTTATAGGTAATCCCATTACAAAATCCATGCTCACACTCTCTCATGGCCGAGAAGGAATGGGGAGTGGTTGATAGAGTCCTGTATTTGTAGTCCTACCCTTGGCTTTTTGACAAATGGTACATGCATCCACAAATTTTCTAACATACACTTACATTTTATGCCATAACTTATGCCTCCTTACTAATTCTAAAGTCTTATCTAGGCCAAAATGACCCGCTAGAGCACCACTATGTTTTTCTTGTATTATGTTTGTCCTCATTAAACTCTTTGGTAGACATAACTTTACTCCTTTGAACAAGAGGCCTACCTAAACTAAATAATAAGATTGTGGACAAGGCTTTCAAGGGTACCTGCTTTGAAAAAATCCAAGACAAAAAAAGGTTAGATGTTAGCCTAAGCATGAAATTAATCAAAAACAAGTAAGACTCTAAACTAAGTCACCTCAAATAGAGCTTAAACAGGTGCACCCAAGCACTGTTTGATTTGCTCTTGCTTAAGGGATGTGGGTGTGCTCTCTAATCACTTGGAGCATATTCCTTATGCATTTAGGACGGATTGAAATCCATGAAAACCCCAAAAGTAGCACAAAATAGGTATAGAACACCTGATTTGCCCCTAAGGCCTCAAGGATCCAAATGATGCTGATATGAATATTAAGCTACATGATGAGTAATCTAGGATTGATTTTAGATCAAATAGAAAGGTGATGATGATGATATGCTATGCAAAACAATGAAATAAACTAGGTTAATCCATTATTACTAAGCTATGATGAGCTAAAATGCTTGAAAGTAAACTAAATTAGAATGATTTGTGCTAAGTCTAGAAATAAAAGGGCATGATAACAATGCATGAGAATGAAAGTTAAGCTAATTGATTTGCTCTTGAAAGGAGGGGTATTTATAGGATTTGCGAAGGAAGAATGAGTGGTCAGGATTGAAATCCTTAAGAGAGGCCAAGATTCATTCAAAGGGGAGCACATGGATTGTGCTAGTCTACAGCCAATCAGGAGGTGACACATGTCACAAGGTGAGTGGATGAAGGGAAGGTTAAAGATGAGTCAACAAAGGGGGCTCAAAGCTCATAACTCCCCTCATAAGTGCTTGTAAGAGCATTGAATGAGCCTTTAAGGGACTTTGATGACTTTGTGAATGCATTGAATGTTTTGTGGTTGAGATATTTGGAAGGGGAGACTTTGCTTTGGTTTAGGAAAGTCTTAAGCTTGGTTAGGATTGTGCAAATGTTTAGGGGTAGGATTAGGATTAGGATTAGGGAGATTTAGGATTAGGATGGGTGAAGAGGTTGGGTTGAGAAGTTTCTAGAAGAGTCTAGAGTTTTTTTTGGTTTAGGGAGAATGAATAAATGTTTATTCATTCCAAAGGTTTTAGTTTTGGGAATATTTATTAAAATATATTTAATAAATATGAAAATAAATATTTAATCTTAATTAAATATTTTGAGTTGGGATTAGGGTTAGAAAAGATGGGATTAGCCTTTTAATTGAAATTAAGAAGGGATTAGAAGATTCTAGAAGAGGTTAGTGGTCTTAAGGGAATTGGCCAAGTTTTGGGCAAAAAATAAATAAATTATTTATTTTGGGATTTTTGGTCAATTTATTAATTAAAATAATTAATAAATAGGGAAATAATGTTTAAATAAGATTTAAACATTTTTGGGAGGGATTTCTTATTAAATATTTTTAATTAAGATAAAGGGATTTAATGACATAAAAATAAATTAATTAATTAAATAATTAATTAATTAATAAATGATGATGTCATCAGGGGTTTTTTTAGAAAATAAAAATACTTTATTTTCTAAAGGATTTTTAGGTGTCTACATTTTGCCCCTCTTTGATGCGATGCCACAAGTGGCATGGTGTCAAAGACAAGAAAATAAGATGCCCAAGGCTAGAATTTGGAGGAATAAGGGGTTGTGCCCCCTCGAGAAAATAACGCAAGGAGTAAACGTTGTGGAATTTTCTCGAAAGGAAATAGAGAAGGAAGGACCTAGGAAGAAGGGGAGATAAATAACCAAGCTTCCAAGAGCAAAGATGGGTGAATGCAAGATGAGATGAAATGCAAAATCTAGGATGCAGCTACATGAGAGATGCAAGATTAATCTACATGATGCAAGATGCAGGGGATTTGGGGAAGCTCCAAGTGCAAATGTGGAGAGCACAACCTAGTTTGATATAGAAACAATAGAGACCTGCCAAGGTTACGAAAGAACACAAGGCCCTGTCACCAGCGTTGCATAGGACTGACGCTAAAAAGACACGTAGGGTTTCCCCAGCATCACACATGAAACCCAAAAGAGGCATGGTGGAAACGATGTTGAAGAAACCACAAACACACGACTGACTCACAGCCATAAGCAAAAGATCAAAAGACCTTGCCCCAAATTATCCTCATTCGCAACGCACCATGATATAAAGGATCGTGGCGACTTTGAGGAGAGAACAACGAGAAGCCATAAAAGATTAAAAAGACCCAAAGGACAAAATCCAAGGTCAAAATGATAACTCCAAAAGACAACCTTTGCCAAGGAGAGAGATTTGATTTGATTGATGGTGGGAAGATTGGTCTGAACGTGTGGAAGGATACATCGACACGGACCTGGTGTGCTTGGTGGAAGATTAGGTCAGACAGGAAGGATACAACTGAGGGGGCCCATGATTAGGCTGAGGTCAGACAAAATAGAAGCATACATATGTGCAGACCCTATGCTGATGGGGAGAATGTTGTGTTGCTAATTGACAAATGATGCGATTCAAAGATAGTCACGATGATCAAGGATAGTCGACAATTGATATTGCTGAAGTGTGAGGCTGGGTAGGACAAGATTGTTCTGATCAAATGCTGCTGATGCGGGACTGACAAGGATATGTACAACAAGACAATGACAAGGGATGACTGACACAAAGGATGGGACCTAAAGACACATATGTACAAATGAGCTGAGGTGGAGACACGACTGATGCTATGGTACAAGACTCAGGATTAGGATGCACAAAGAACTTGGGGATGAAGCTAAAAACTCCAAAGATATGCAAGACGATGCCCCAGTTGTGCTGGAAGGCCAAGATGGACTGGTGATGGATGATGTGTCCTAAAATGACACGAATTTGGGAAGGATATATCCCAATGATGATGATTGGATTGAGATCAAGGCTAGCTACAAGACTAAGGATGTGATTGGATTGGTTGGCTTGATCTTGGATGTTGGATAGCTAGAGGATGTGGATAGTTTGGGAAGATTGCTAGAAGATTGCTAGAAATGCTGGGATAGGGATGAATGGCATTGGATTGCAGTGAGGTTAGCCTATAGCTAGATACCAATGACAAGGGAAGATACTAGGTGATGGAAAGATGGAGGAAATGCTTAGGATGAGGATGATGGAACTGCTAGGAGATTTGGATGGAGGAAGATTTGGATTTGGATGGAAGAAACTACTGAGAGATCAGATGGTGGATTTTCTTGAGGATTGGAAGATGGAATGCTGGAGGAACTGCTGAGGGATCTGGATAGAGGAATGCTTGGGGAGATTGGATGGTGGATTTGGTTGAGGATTTGGGAGATGGAAGATTTTGGATGAAAGATAGTCTCCAAGGAATATGTTACCAAGGAATAAGATGCCCCCTGCTTAGGATAGTTCATGTATTTCAGAGACATGGGGTATGCTTGGATGGAAGATATGCTAACAAGAGGATAATGAAGGTATATGGAAGCTAGGATGAATGGATTGGATAGAGGATATGTAGCTAAAAGGTGTGATGGATGCCAAGAAGGTGCCCAAAAGCATGTATACCTGGTAGTCTTTGTTTTGTCATCAAGATCCAAAGGAGGATGAAGGAGGTGAGAGACAAATGGGATGGAGGAGATGTTGGATAAGATGGAAGAAGGGAATGGCCCCCAACCACAGAAAGGAATTGGGGGGACCTACGCATGATGCCTGTTTGCCAGGTTTTCACCATGGTACTTGTCCAAGGTGCTTGAATTGCCAAGTTTTCACCATAGGATGAATGTTTTTCTCTTTTTCTTTTTTTTGATACTTTTCTCTTGATTTTTGCAATTTTTATTGATTTTATGATATTTCACTAACTTTGATGCTGACCTTCTGATATTCTGATGTGTTGCTATCTTTCTTCACTGATCTTTTGATTTGTTGCTGACATTTTCTAATTTTTTTGCTGCCTTTTCAATTTCTCAGGATGTTGGTACAACTTTATTGGGATGGAGGGATTATGCAAAGGCATGGATAAGATGGGGTAGATGGGAGATATGGTGGTAGAAATTGTTTGGATGGAAAGATGGAAAGTGATCATGATAGGGAGATGCTGTCAGGACCAACATTGGCACATGTTACAAGGAAGGTGGATGAATCGGATAGGATGTGGAAGATAGAGGTGGATGTGATGGAGGATTTATGCTAGGAGATTTCAAATCTTTGGGACCCAAAATAGATTTAGGAGATGGAGGAGAAGACTGAGTAGCTGGGGGATTAGCAAGTTTGGATGCCATTGTGGATGTTTCTTTTAGATGCATTAAATCTTTTTGCTTTGGGATCCACATCATTTTTGCTTTAGCTTTGGTGGGCCTTTATGGCCATTGGTATGCATCAGATTTTTCTTTTGCTTTGCTTGGCCTTTGCAGCCATTGTGATGCTTTGGATTGCTTGATTGGATTTTTCTTTGGTTGACCATGTCATTTAGACTGGACATGAGAATCCTTAGATCTATGTGGATATTTCCTTTTATTCATATTGGATATGGCATCCAAATTGTGGGGAGCATCAGAGTGAATATGAGGAGATGTGCGGGATGGAGGAAATATGGATGGAGAGATGGAAGGAGATTGGTAGATAGGATATGTGGGCATGTGCCTTTGTTGATCCTGACTAGGGATGTTTGGATTTTGGATGAAAGACTGAATAGGATAAGATGGGGGATGATATTTTGGGATGTAGGGTCCCAAAATGGATTGGGTATGTAGAGGATATGTGCTGGAAGATTTCGGGACATAGGGACCCAAAATGGATTTGGAGGATGAAGGAGGAATGTGATAGGTTGTCTTTGGTTGTAACGATGGAGGAGGAGGAATGGCATTGTATGCTTTGGAAGATGTGATGGTGGGTTTGGAAGGATGCTTGAATTTAGCTTTAGTTGTACCAACATTTCTGGAGGAAGTGCCTTCTTCTGATGTGTGACCAATTCCACATAACTTTGGATGTTTCTTGTCTTGGATAGGCTCCAGATTTCCTTGTTCATGGATGCCTAGGCCTTTGCCTTGATAATTCCATTTTTTGAGCATTTTATCCAAACAAGGATATTTCTGTCTTGGGGAATATGATAAACATCCAGTTTCTAGTTCTTTGATGGAAGATATGAAACTAATTTCTTCTACTTCAAGTGGACTGCCTTTGACAAATGTAAGTGGACCAAGAGGATAGAGTGCTGGCAGCTGGATAGTTTGGATCAGAGGATCCTCAAGAGGAGAGGATGGGATGATGGGATCTTGACTAGGATTGGGAGATAGTAATAGATCTTCAATTGGAGAAATTGGGATGATAGGATCTTGGATTGGAGGAATTAGGATTGTAGGATTTTGGATTAGGGTGGATGGAAGCAATAGAACATGTGATGGGGGAAGTGAAGGGATTGGATCTTGATTTTCTTCTGTGAGTATTTCAACATACTTTTGGGAAAGATCTTGACATGATAGAATTTGTGTGGATAGAGTGTTGGAGGATGCATGGATGGACTCTTTAGATGGGGTGGATGGAAGGATGGGAGATTTTGTAGCTGTGATGGTAGGAAGAAGGGTGAACTCATGGGGCTCATTGGATGTGCTTTGGATAATGCTAGGAGGAGGTGATGTTGGTAGGCATTGGATGGAGACTTTAGATGGAAGGGACTCAATGATGCTAGGAGATGGAAGAGGATCAATGTATGAAAGATAGATGATAGATGGGAGTGATGGATGGGCCTCATCAATGATGGCTTCACATGAAGGTTTGAGGTGGCTTGGATCTTCAACTTTGGGAGTGGGATTTGTTTTTGGCTTCCTTGTGAAACTCCTTGGAGACTTTTGTGGTGAAGAAGGATTGGAATGTGGAGGAGATGGAGAGCTAGGATATTCCTCATATGAAGATGGGGTGGAAGATTGTGAACTTTCTTGAGGGGATGACGGTGCAAACGAGGAGTTGGAGGATGGTGGGTTGGGAGAAAGGATTGGAAGACTTGGTTTTTGGTTTTGAGAATGATTTTGAGGATAAGTAGATGGAGGGTTCGGATAAAGGATGGGAAGACTAGGATTTTGGATTTGGGGGTGATTTGGAGGATGAGTGGATGGAGGTTTTAGATAAGGGAAGTAGCATGAAGTGTTTCAAGGGAATGGTGGTGATTGGGATATGACTATAGCAGGAGATGGAGGTATGAAGGATGCATATGGAGGATGTGTAGGTTTAAGATAGGGATAAGGTGTGGATGGATAAGATAATGGATTTTCCTTGCCAAGGACATGAAAGGGAGTGCTAGTGGATAAGCATGAAGGCATGATAGGATATTTTGGAGGAATGACTGGATGCTGGGGGATGTTTGGAGAAAACTTGCTAAGATTTTCAAAATATGCATCGTGATTTACAAGGCTTTCATCATCTTTGGGATAGGATGGATTGAGGGGAGAGTCATAATAACCAAACTCATCATAATAGTTTTGAGACATGCTAACTTGTGGATGAGTCGGATAGGAATGAAGGATGAAGATGGATTGGAAGACTAAGACTCAGATTGGGATGACTGATAGGATCATACTAGGATTGGATTTGGCTTAAGATTGGAAGAAGACTGACTCTAGAGGAAGACAGACAAGGGGATGGAGGATGACCAAGATGACTTTGCTAACCTAGGATAGGAGGAAAGGATGACAAGACTGGATTGAATATGACTAGAAGACCATGTTTTGAGATTCTAAAAGCTTTGGACATTTTTTGGATTTTGGGAGGATTTGGACCGACATGGCTGTTCTGAGTATCTTGAACCAAGTTGTAGATCAATTTGATGTTTTTCCAATGGCAAAGGATAAATTTCAACAAAGATTTTTGGAAAAGCAATCTCCGCAAGGGACAAAGAAACCTTGCGGGATACAAGCAGGATGACTGACTCTAATAAAGCTTTAAAAGTGTATGTTCCAACAATGTTTTCACGAAGTATTTGACTGTCAAACAGATCTACCTAAGGAAGGTGAGTATCAAAATCACTTGCCCACAGCTTGGTACCCCCTAGAAGGGAATACAAATGGTGAGTAATCTTGAGGTGATCCGGTAAACCCCTTGGATCGGTCCTTGCACAAGGATTTTGATACTTTTGGATGTAGATAGGGTAGCCTCTATTTTATCAGGTTTTTAATAGTTTCATGGAGTCTCCATACCCGGTTATGCTGACCGCCTGTGACTCACTTAAGAGCCTAGCTAACAACGCTAGGGGAGGAATATTTACCTTTCCCCAGACATTTGCATTTGGCACAAGATGCCCGTGGATTAGGAGATATAAGTGAGTACTTTTTGCCTTCACTTTATTTATATACCGGCCGGGGGGGATACTAGTTTGAGGTCGTTCTCTGAGGAGGAAGCACTTTTCTCCCTGGACAGGCCTCGCTAAAAGTAGAACAAGTGAACTTGTCCGAGTCCAAATGTTCTATGTTGCTTACTCTAGCAAGGTTATACAAAAAAATGTAAAGCTCCTAGATGCACATCAAGCAAGTTGTTCTTTTTCCCGAAAAAAAATTGATTAAGTGTGATTTGAATTGAAAATTGAAGACACAAGTGCTTAAGCTTTGATTTGTTCTTTCTCCAAAAGGTAAATGATTTGAGTGCTTGCAAGTTCTTTCCTTTTGGGCATTCAAGATTGAGATTTGCGAGTTGATTTAAGAACTTTGAAAAGAGCTTTGTTTTATCCTTAGATCATTCAAGATTTTGTTTGAATTGAAATTCAAAGAAGAAGGAATAGGGATGCTTATTCTTTCCAATTTAGATCATTCAAGATTGCGTTTGATTTTCAAAATGAAAATGACTTTTAGGACCTAATTTTTTTTCCCTTAATTTCATTCAAGATTTGTTTGACCTTTTCTGTTATGAATCTGAGAACAAATTAAGACAAAAAACACAGTCATAGCGACATTGTCCAGTTTATATGCGACATTGGAAAATGCAGAAGCGACACCAAAAAACTGATAGGCGGCATTTAAATATGCCTAAGCATGAACAAAATATGCATACACATGATCTTTTTATGCATACGTGTAATTTCTTTTTGCAAAGGCGTGATTTCTTTTTCCAAAAGTGTGATTTCTTTTTTCAAACGCGTGATTTATTTCTACAAACGAGTGATTTCTTTCTGCAAAAGTGTGATTTCTTTCTGCAAACGCGTAATTTCTTTTGTCATACACGTGATTTCTTTTTTCATACGCGTGATTTCTTTTTGCAAACACATGATTTCTTTTTGCAAACGCGTGATTTCTTTCTGCAAATGCGTGATTTGTTTTGTCATATGCGTGATTTCTTTTTTCATACGCGTGATTTTTTTTTGCAAACGCGTGATTTCTTTTTACAAACGCATGATTTCTTTCTGCAAACGCGTGATTTCTTTTTGCAAACACGTGATTTCTTTATACAGAGGCATGATTTATTTATACATAGGCATGATTTATTTATACAGAGGTGTAATTTCTTTATGCGGAGGTGACAGAATGAGAAATAAGATAGAAAAGAAATTGCTGATGGTGAAAAACTGTCAGTTTGTAGGCATCATTTCAGAGCTCATAGGCATGATTTGACTACTTGTAGGCATGACTTGATTTCTTGTAGGCAACATTTCTTTCATTTTTTGCGACACCGAGAGTGAAAAAGTGTGATTTGATCAAGCTGATTGTGGTTTGAGTCCCACCGGGCGTGCCAGAATGTGGACAAGGCTTTCGAGGGTACTTGCTTTGAAAAACTCCAAGCCAAAAAAAGGTTAGATGTTAGCCTAAGCATGAAATTAATCAAAAACAAGTAAGACTCTAAACTAAGCCACCTCAGATAGAGCTTAAACAGGTGCACCCAAGCACTGTTTGATTTGCTCTTGCTTAAGGGATGTGGGTGTGCTCTCTAATCACTTGGAGCATATTCCTTATGCATTTAGGACGGATTGAAATTCATGAAAACCCTAAAAGTAGCACAAAATAGGTATAGAACACCTGATTTGCCCCTAAGGCCTCAAGGATCCAAATGATGCTAATATGAATATTAAGCTACATGATGAGTAATCTAGGATTGATTTTAGACCAAATAGAAATGTGATGATGGTGATATGCTATGCAAAACAATGAAATAAATTAGGTTAATCCATTATTACTAAGCTATGATGAGCTAAAATGCTTGAAAGTAAACTAAATTAGAATGATTTGTGCTAAGTCTAGAAATAAAAGGGCATGATAACAATGCATGAGAATGAAAGTTAAGCTAATTGATTTGCTCTTGAAAGGAGGGGTATTTATAGGATTTGGGAAGGAAGAATGAGTGGCCAAGATTGAAATCCTTAAGAGAGGCCAAGATTCATTCAAAGGGGAGCACATGGATTGTGCTAGTCTACAGCCAATCAGGAGGTGACACATGTCACAAGGTGAGTGGATGAAGGGAAGGGTAAAGATGAGTCAACAAAGGGGGCTCAAAGCTCATAACTCCCCTCATAAGTGCTTGTAAGAGCATTGAATGAGCCTTTAAGGGACTTTGATGACTTTGCGGATGCATTGAATGTTTTGTGGTTGAGATATTTGGAAGGGGAGACTTTGCTTTGGTTTAGGAAAGTCTTAAGCTTGGTTAGGATTGTGCAAATGTTTAGGGGTAGGATTAGGATTAGGATTAGGGGGATTTAGGATTAGGATGGGTGAAGAGGTTGGGTTGAGAAGTTTCTAGAAGAGTCTAGAGTTTTTCTTGGTTTAGGGAGAATGAATAAATGTTTATTCATTCCAAAGGTTTTAGTTTTGGGAATATTTATTAAAATATATTTAATAAATATGAAAATAAATATTTAATCTTAATTAAATATTTTGAGTTGGGATTAGGGTTAGAAAAGATGGGATTAGCCTTTTAATTGAAATTAAGAAGGGATTAGAAGATTCTAGAAGAGGTTAGTGGTCTTAAGGGAATTGGCCAAGTTTTGGGCAAAAAATAAATAAATTATTTATTTTGAGATTTTTGATCAATTTATTAATTAAAATAATTAATAAATAGGGAAATAATGTTTAAATAAGATTTAAACATTTTTGGGAGGGATTTCTTAATTAAATATTTTTAATTAAGATAAAGGGATTTAATGATATAAAAGTAAATTAATTAATTAAATAAATAATTAATTAATAAATGATGATGTCATCAGAGGTTTTTTCAGAAAATAAAAATACTTTATTTTCTAAAGGATTTTTAGGTGTCTACAAAGATAATTGATGATGATATTTCTCACTAAAATCAAGACATACCTTATATATATTTCTTGGAAGTCTTCATCAGTAGCATACATCTCCTTTAGGGAATTTAGTCCAATAATTTATAACTTTATTTCTAATATGGTGAGCACCCTTTTTCCTTATAGCATCAACAAATTTATCTGAAGTCCCTTTTTTGTGCTTGATAGAGAATCTATAGGCTTAGAGAGCTTCCACCCATTTCATGTGTCTATGGCTCAATTTTTCCTGACTAAATTTATGAAATTTAGTGCTTGGTTGTCAGTGAAGACTATGAATTCTTTGGGAAATAGGTAGTGTCTCCACTTCTTAAGAGACTCTACTAATGCACAAATTTCTCAATCATAAGATGAGTATGTTTTCTTTACTTCATTAAGTTTCTCACTGAAAAATAAAATAGGTCTATTTTATTGGCTTAATACTACTCCTATGGCCACGTGACTAGCATCACATTCAATCTGAAAATTTTTATTAAAATTAGGAAATGCAAGGATATGTTTTTGAGCTACCTTTGTCTTGAGGAGTTCAAATGCCTCATCTGCCTGTTTAGTCCAAACAAACTTTCACTTTTTTCCTCCTTTTATGGTGTCTAATATTGGTGCACAAATCTAACTGAAGCCCTTGATAAATTTCCTATAAAATGTAGCCAGCCCATGGAAACTCCTTACTTTTCCCATTGACTTAGGGGTAGGCCACGATAGAATTGAAATCACCTTGTATTGATCCATCTTTAGGGTTCCTTTAAAGATAACAAATCCAAGCTAAGTCATTTCCCCCTACATAAAAGTGCATTTCTCCATATTTATCTTTAGATCTTCCTCATGTAGTTTCCTCAAAACTAGATCTAGGTGTCTCAAATTTTCTTTTCTTGTGTTATTGAAAATTAAGATATCATCTAAATAAATAATGATAAATTTTCCAATGAAATCCTTGAGGATCTCATTCTCGAGCCTCATAAAGGTGCTTGGGGTATTAGAGTACTTTTTATTTTGAGTTCATACATCATTTATGGTATAATATTTTCAATGAATAAATGTACTTGTTGTTCTTCCGGAATGTCACACGGACTTTGACTAACAAGATTTATCCAATGCAATAAGAATGCCATGAACGGTTCTTTTGTCTTTTGTTTCATTGTGCATAAATCTGTTAATGTAATTTCATTTGATATATTGAAAGAAAAATGAGAGATGAACTTATATGCTAGCTCATTCCAAGTTTTTATATTCCCAAACAACTTAGAGTACCATTCCATTGCTTATGCACTGAGACTATGATAGAAAAGATGCATAAGATATGTATCATCATAGTTTACCTTGAGATGTGTAAAATTCTCAGATATGATCTATTGGATTTCCTTTCCCTCTATATTTTTCAAATTTTGGTACCTCAAATTTTTTTTATAAAAGGAGGCATGTATAAACTCTCATCAAATGGGTTAGGGAACAAATCTCATGATGTATAAGCTTCCTTCTTGCCCTTAAATTCCAATGCTTCAAATTGCTTTGACAAATGCTTAATTTTTTACATCATCTCATCATTAGGTTATGGGTTAGTAAATGTATCATTCATCTTAGGATGTCCTCTTTGTCTATAAATGGTTTCTCTTATGGGATGGGAATCATATTGATTATATCATGAAACTCTTGGAGTGTTTGTATATGATGATTTTGTTCATCAGGATATGCCATAGTTGTTGGCAAGTTGACTATACTACTGTATATGACTAGATATAGTGTTGTCATTATGGAAACAAAGTTATACAGTGTTTTGGAGTCAGAAAACATTATCATAAGGTTAGAATATGGCTAAGTATAGAAGACTAGATAGTTAGTAGAGCACCAATAGATCAGAGCATCAACGCACGTGCGTATGATTGAGTTAAGGTATGTTCCCTTGAAGTTAAGATGGTAAGTGTGTATTCATGCTAATTCTAAGAGTGCATGATCAGATGAGACAAGTATGACAAAGATACAGATAGTTGAAGAGGTACAACCAGTGAATGCCACAACAAAATAGAGTATGTAGTCGAGTATTACTATTTTGATTAGCGGTTATAATATTGTTTTGTAAAGGCTAGCACCTATTGTAATTAGTTTGTAGAAATGTAAACATCATTGTTTGTAAACACGCTTGAGCCAATTCACTTGGAAGTGTTGTATGTAATCGGTTATAGGTCGACCTAGTAAATTTTTTTGGTAGCCCATATAAATATTAGATGTGCCTTTGTAATAAAGTATGGAAGTTGATATAGAGATAAGATAAGTAGAGAAAAAGTGTGTGAAGAGAAGTTAAGATGTATTAGAGCTTTGCAAGAGGTCAAAGCTTTAGCGCATCAAAGGAACTGATCAGATAAGTAGTGTCACAACACCAGTTCATCCAGCAGATATAGCGTGTATCTGAGATTGGAAGGTTGTAGCCTTCACCACTTGAGCAGTGAGCTCTAGGACAGTGTGTCCCCACCCCTAATAGGGTTATTGTAAAAGACTCCTAACAAGGTCTGATCCTTGACAAGGTCACTGTACTAAAAGCACTGTAAAGAATGACTCCTAACAAGGTTGCAGATCTTCTAACAAGGATCATAAGACACTAGTGCAGTTCTTAGTGGGTGTCAAGTCCCACTGGGGTTTTTACCTATTTGGGTTTCCCCGTAACCATATTGGTGCTATGTGTTGTTTTTTATGTATCTTGTTTATGTTGATGTTCATTTCAGTACTTAAGCATTCAAGTTAAGTTTCAAGAGTTAAGAAAAAGTAATCATATAGTGAACACTAATTCACCCCCCCCCTCTCAGTGTTCCCATTCCTAACAATTCATATCAGAGCTCTGGTCCTCTAAAGAAAAGTTTAACCACTTGAGGAGATCAATGGGTTCAGAAGGAGAAAAGAATCTGAAGAAGAATCTTATGGCAGCTCTTGAAGACTTGACAGATCTAAGAAATAAGTTGAAGAACTAAAATTGAAAATCAGTGGTGCACAAGTTTTCATCAAGAAGCTAAGAAAAGATTTGAAAGATTGTTCAAACAGTGATCTAGGGAAGATAGTTAAGAAGTTGAATGAAGAGAACACATCTCTGAAAGATCAGATTGAAGAATTGGATGATAAGCTTGTTAGAAATAGGGAATACTATGAGGGGGGGGGTGAATCAATATTCTACAAACATTATCTTTTTCCCAATTATGGATATAACAAATTATCTTTACACATGCATAACATAAGAAGCTAAACAACATGCATAACAATAAAGAACTCATAACACATTATTTATTCTCGAGGAAACCCTAGCCAAGGGAGAACCCCGGTGGGGATGGTACCCACAAAGATCCACTAATCAAAAGTATCCTGTTAAGGATGTTGACCCTATTAGGAGTCTATTACAAACATATAGTGTATCAGTCCTGATTAAGGGACTATAGGCCTTGTTAGAAGCCTCAACCCTGTTAGGAGTTGGTAGTACAAAATGTGATTACCAGCTAAGCCCACTACCCAAACAAGTAATGTACAATATACACTGATTACAAAAGAGGTCAAGGTACATAACCTTAAACTACCTGCATCAACATCTCTTCATTGATCTTTCACTATCGCTATTACATATGCTTCATATACTTCGCATCATACTTCTACAATTACTATTATTTACAATTACAATTAAATTTACATTTATACCAATAGCTTTATCCAAGATTAAACATATAGGATGCCATCCCTTTATATTTTTAAGACATTATTTTGATAAACAAAATAATTCCTTAACTCTTTACTAGTTTTGTCTTCATATTTTGTCCTGTTGGCTTCACACTGTCTTCGGTAAAACTATCATAACTTCTTCTGTACATGCCGTATTGAATTTCACTTTGAGATGGGTCATCATTAGTCACCATAGAGTCTATTTTCAAGTGCACAAGCACTGAAATCACTCTAGTTAATGTCGCAAACAAAAACTATGTCCGAGTACACTGGTAAAAATACTGTCTCATACTTAGACAAATTTGCAATGCGCTCTGTCATACTTGCTCTCTGACTTGTGTGATCTTCATGTGGATCATATGTTGCCATAATGACAACATCTATGTAATCAACTCAGCCAATTTTCCAACAATCTCCCCCTTTGTCATTGGTGCTAACATATGAGAAAATTGGCTAAGCGTGTAATTCCAAAATTTCAAAATTGTCAAAATTGTGGCCATAGTATAACATATATATACTATCCTTATAACTCCTTAAGAATCTTATTTCTAATACAAGACTCCCCCTAAGAGTATCAATCCTTATCATGTATTATCAATTTTCTACTAAATATCTCTACCCCTTTGACAACAATGACAAAATAATAGTAGGGAGGGCTACAAAATTGTATCACAAAAAAAGTTATACCTCAATTTATTTATTGCAAAGCTAGTAGGCTTGCAACACAATCTACAAAATCTATCTTCATGGCTTCTATCCCCTTTTCCCATGATTTCTTAATGGAATCTACCACATTGAATAGTGCGCTCAGTCCATAAGATGCTATTTGACATGCTTGGAGGTTTTCAAAGTTAAATTTTTGAAAAGACATCTTAGCTGTAAGAAAATCTTCCAACTGCTCTTCAATAACACTTAACTTCATAGAAGAATGTTCTCTCAAAAGAGTATATCTTCTTAATTTCCTATCTTTCTCATCTTGTACAATTTTGATTTCATCATAAAGTTGCCTAACTTTCTTCTCCACATTACAGACCTTCACATTAGGGTTAGATAGAAATTTTGTTTCATTTAGAATCTCTGCTTCCTTCAATTTTATCTTCTGATCTTCCTCAACTGTCAAAGTCTCTGATTTTGTACACTATATGTACAAAGCTTTTCATGTTTCCAAATGTTTCCTCAAATATTTGATACATATATCAAGAGTATTGATATCATTGTTAATGTACTGACTGATTTTCAACAATATTCTAGCCTCATAGTCTACTTGTGCTTTCACTTTTGCAATATCAGTTAGGTTAGTGAACTCATCATCAAAAGTACTCATCACTTTCTTTGCTTTCTCCATAGGGTCTTCTTCTACAATCTGTGTGGTCACAATACTTTGTAGCTTTTCAGTGAGCTCCTTCAGACATCCTTCTAGGATTTTAACTTTCTTATTCTTCCCAATGATTTTGTTCAAAGATGTGATCAATTCCATCTGATCATCATCATCTACTTCTTTTCCCAAATCCTCAAACAAAAATCTAGGTTGCTTCTTCTTTCCAATTTTAGGAGTAAGACTGATTTCTTCTTTAGAGGGTACATGTACTTGTACTTCTGATACTTTAGGTTCTTCAACAATAGATCAGGTCTGCTCAGCTTCTGCAATTCTATCCAGTTCATCAAGAGCCAAATTGTCAACAATGTTCTCTAGATTCTTGAATACATTATCATCAATATCCAAGGTGATCCTTGTACCTTCAACATTCATAGATTCTTCTTCAATGTTTATAGCTGATGGAGAGGGAATATCCTCTTGGTCTACTTCTTCTACTTCTTCTATTGCAACTGATGTCTCTCCAACAATTTCTGCCATAACTTTAATTATTGCTTGTTCAGTCTCTGCATTCATTTGTTCATATTGTCCTACCATGATCTAAATGGTTCTCATTTTTGTCCTTAAATGGGTGCTAAGGGGCTTCAAAATTTGTTTAAGATGTTCATCATCTCTTACATCACATAGTTTCTTCACAAGATTCTCTCTGATAGATTTGTCTTCTTCTTATGCTCTCATCTTCCTATTAACAAGTTTCTTCAATAAGTCATTAGGTATCTTTCCCTAAATAGTGTCAAACTTCTTATTAGCTAGAATCAAATGCTTGACCACTACATTTTCAAGATTTAATTTATCAGAATACTCATAAAGGTCATAGTATTTATTAATTTTAGTGAAGTCTCCATCTTTTATAATTTCTTCATTCACTCTCTCAACTCTAGGTTTCCATGATTTCTTCTTGACATAAGTGTCATCATCTTTAATTTCTACAATTTTCCTAGGTACTGGAGGCACCAAAGTTTTTTGCCTCTTACCAGGTCTAGTAGCTATTTCTTTCACTCTCTTTCTCAGTGTGGAAGAGGTAGATCTAGTAGGTTTTCTTGCTACTTGTTCCTTCTCAAGTTCCTCTACTTTCACCTTGACTGGTACTGCACTAGATGATAAGGGAGGTACAGACAAAATCTCTTTCTATCCAATATCTTTGATTGTTGTTGTTGTCTACTTTTCCACTTAGAATTCTCTCTCTGTCATTCCTGTATCCTTCAATATTTTCTTAATAGTTCTCTCAACTCTTTTCTTAGACTGTTTCTCCTCAAGTATAGCCTTTGCAGAGTTGAAATTTTCTTCAAAAGTTCTAAATCCATTACTGTGAGTGTCAACCTTGCACTTAAGTAGCCTATTCACATATTCTTCTATCTTAGTTTCAAATATTCAATAGCCAAGAGGGTCTATGAACTCATTTCTAGGTTTCAACTGCTTCAATGTATGTAAAGTTAGTGTCAACCATAAAACATATTTCATTCTTGTATTTCTCCACAAGAGACTGTGGAATCCTTGATCTGCTAGACACAATATTCTGAAATGTCTTAATAACAAGTACCACACTCTCATTAACACTATCAATAACATGATTTCTATATACTACATTAATCCTTTCCATTGTAGTTTGTCCATCATTCCAATCATTTCCTATGGTGTAAGGAAATCTCCTCAAAAGATGAAAAAACATGTAAGTGATCAAAGATGAAAATCTAAATTGTGCATACTTTGTCTTCTTAATCTTCTCCAAGTTCTCAAACAATTGAATTCTTAGAATTTCACACATATCAACTGGCACTTTGTCAACACACATCAAATAAGCTATGTGTACCATTCTAACTACCATGTCATCCTCTCTTGAATTTGCACAAAACTTAGTTGTTAGGATTTTGCATAAGTATCTAACATCATGTTTTTGGATCTTACTAATTACAATTCCTCTGCCATTATAGGATGAATTAGTGTTATCAATGACTATTTTTCACATGTTCTTCTCATTTAAAGGAATAGCTCCAAATTTAGACAGTCCAGTGACTTCATGAATCAAATCAACTGTAATGTCTACTACTCTATCTTCTAGCCAAAATTTCCCATTATGAATTTTGCTAAGGATTATCTTAGTGCATTCTTCATTATCAAACTCATACTACAATGCATACTTAACAATCTCATTTTCTTTCAAATGATCATATCCTTCTTTCAATGACATGTCCTGGTTGTAAATCTTCTCATACTCATTTGTAAAATCACTATCACTGATGGTTTCTAACTTGCATCCAAGATAACTTCTTACATTCTCTAAATGCAAAACTCTATCTGGTACGGATGATAAAGATAACTTAGGGTCTTCTTCCAAGGGTTCTATTGGTTCCCTCTTCATTCTAGGTCTATTTTTATCTCTGACATTGTGAATTAAAGATACATCCATGATTACTTCAAATTCCTTTTATCGATTCATAGATTTGTCAAGTAAAATACCTCAATTTCATGATTTTAGGGCTTGCGTAGATTCGACACTCAAATCCTTCACCAAATCATTGCAAAAAGCTTCCAATCACTACTCTT
This sequence comes from Chamaecyparis obtusa, assembly GCA_027943335.1. Classification (NCBI taxonomy): domain Eukaryota; kingdom Viridiplantae; phylum Streptophyta; class Pinopsida; order Cupressales; family Cupressaceae; genus Chamaecyparis; species Chamaecyparis obtusa. The sequence goes on along the minus strand of BSBK01004397.1, from coordinate 877,104 downwards.
TGATCTCCTTAACACTTGTATTTTCTTTGATGATCAAATAACACCGATCATAACCTTTTATTACTTCAATCTCACTTAGGTCTAACATCGCATTCAATTATTTTGCCACTTCTTTCCAAAAAGTTGTTTCTGCTATCCTGCAAAACTTAAAACTTCTTGCAATCTCGCAAAACATAATATCTTTCTTTGCGCTCTTAACCATAGCATTATAATATCATAAAATACCTTCCATTAACTGTACAAGACTCAATTCATCATAAATCTACTTCTACACTAATCTAAGTTCCTAATCTACTATAATTTTCATAAATTAAGTGCTTTGAGATAGGTTAGGTAAGGATTCATTCTTACCACTTGATACTTCACCTTTCTAATTACCTTCAATGTTGAGTATGTCTCCTTGATCTATGCTTTTAATAAACTTCACTTCATTTGTATTGCTACAACAACCTTTCTATTTATTACTTGCATCTTCATTTCTTCTTTCATGATTTCTAGGGTTAGGATGAAAAAATCCATTGTTCATTCTGCAAAACCTTGCTATATGTCCAATCTTGTTGCATATCTGACAAACAATTCCATTGCTTCCATATCTTGGTCTAGGTGGATTAATCTGCGATCTGCAATTTCTAGCAATGTGTCCAACCTTGTTGCATCTATAACATATTACTCCATTTCTTATGTTCATATCTTCAGTAGGTTTCTTATCTACATTGTTAGTATTCCTAAACATTCTACTATTATTATTATTCTCAATAAATTTAGGTTTCCTACATTCAATAGCTCTATGTCCAAATCCATGACAATTATAACAATAACCATTAAGAGGTTTAAATTTCTTACCTATGCAATCTTTCTTCATATGATCAATAGTATTACAAGCAAAACATCTACCTTTGAATTCTCTTTGCATACCTTTAGATGATTCCTTTTGCTTCGGTGATTCTTCTTCTTTAGGTGTATCTTCATATTTGTTGATCTCATCAGACTTCTTCTCATCTAAGCTTTCAAATACCTTCAAGTCTGGTTCCTTGATTTCATCATTTTCTTTAAGAGTGTTGAATCCAAGACCAGTCTTATCATAGAATGGTTTCTGAAAAGATGCTTGTTTATCAATCTTATCACTAGTTGAATATAGCCTTTCAAGTTGTTGCTTGGATTGAGTCAGTTTGCCTTTCATAGTCTTGTTGTATTTCTCAAGTTCAGCATACTGCAAATTGACTTTCTCAAGTTCAGATGTTACATTTCTAAGTTTAGATTTTAGTCCTTCATTTTCAATTTTTAGACTTTCATTCTCAGATTTTAGATTCACTTCATTCTTTCCATTTCCATCTTTCAAACTAAGGTTCAAATTTTCTATCTTCAATTCATGCTTAAGGATCTCATTTTCTTTTTCTAAATTGTCATTACAATCTTCAATAAAAACTTCAGATTCTTTTTCAGATCTCAGATCTTCCAATTTGTTTTTCAATTTCTCAATGAGGTTCTTTGCATCATCATATTTTCCTTTCAGAGTGTCTCTTTCATTAGTAAGCATATCAATCTATTCAAGGGCTTCTTCAAGATTCTTCTACAGTTGATCCATATCCATAGAGATCTTACTCAAGCTGCTAGGCTTTCCTTGAATGATTCTTTTCCAAGTAACTAAGCTCTGATACCAATTGTTAGAAATAGAGAATACTGAGAGGGGGGGGGTGAATCAATATTCTAAAAACTTTATCTTTTTCCCAATTATGGATATAATAGATTATCTTTACACATGCATAACATAAGAAGCTAAACAACATGCATAACAATAAAGAACTCATAACACATTATTTGTTCTCGAGGAAACCCTGGCCAAGGGAAAACCCTAGTGGGGATGGTACCCACAAAGATCCACTAATCAAAAGTATCTTGTTAAGGATGTTGACCCTATTAGGAGTCTATTACAAACATATAGTGTATCAGTCCTGATTAAGGGACTATAGGCCTTGTTAGAAGCCTCAACCCTATTAGGATTTGGTAGTACAAAATGTGATTACCAGTTGAGCCCACTACCCAAAAAAGTAATGTACAATATACACTGATTACAAAAGAGGTCAATGTACATAACCTTAAACTACTTGCATCAATATCTCTTCACTGATCTTTCACTATCGCTATTACATATGCTTCATATACTTCGCATCATACTTCTACAATTACTTGCTGCTTGTTACAATTACTATTGTTTACAATTACAATTACATTTACATTTATACCAATAGCTTTATCCAAGAGTAAACATCTAGGATGTCATCCCTTTATATTTTTAAGACATTATTTTGATAAACCAAATAATTCCTTAACTCTTTACTAGTTCTGTCTTCATATTTTGTCCTGTCGGCTTCACACTGTCTTCGGTAAAACTATCATAACTTCTTCTGTACATGCCATACTAACTTGTACTCTGAGATGGGTCATCATTAGTCACCATAGAGTCTATGTTCAATTGCACAAGCACTGAAATCACTCTAGTTAATGTCACAAACAAAAACTGTGTCTGGGTACATTGGTAAAAATACTGTCTCATACTTAGACAAATTTGCAATGCGCTCTGTCATACTTGCTCTCTAACTTGTGTGATCTTCATGTGGATCATATGTTTCCATAATGACAACATCTATGCAATCAACTCAGCCAAATTTCCAACAAAGCTAACTAACAATCAAGAAGTTTATGATGAATAGATCAAAGAGAACCTTCAACTGAATGAAGAATTGTGACAAGCAAACATGGAAATATTGGAGCTAAGAAACAACAAAGAAAAGTTAGAATCTGAATTAATTGAAGCAAAGAATCACATTGATAAATTACACACAAGTAAGGATATGATAGAATCTCAGTTATATGCTTAGAAGCTTAAAGGAGATACCGACGACATTGGATTCAATGAAGCACAAAATTAGATTGATGACATGCGAGAAAGAATGAAAGCACCAGAATACAACACAGATGCTAAGGAGACTGGAAATCAAACTAAAGACAGTATTGAACCATCTAAGGATGAGTGCAAGCTAGTAGATTGAACTTTTTATGCTTGTAATAAGCATGGACATATTGCAAGGAATTGTAAAGAGGTAAGACCTTTCAATGGCTATTGTTATTCATGCAATAAATTTGGTCATAGAGCTATGAATTGTAGAATAAATTAGAAGGACAAGACTCAACCTAATTAGAGAAATCAAAATCAACCAAATGCAAGAAGTTCTCAGAATATTACATGTTAGATGTGTAATTATAATGGTCACTCAGCTAGATAGTGTAAAATGGTAACCCATATCAATCTGTCGAGGAATTGAAGGCCTCCAATTATTTGTCACTCTTGTAACAAAGCTGGACACATCTCAAAGTTTTTTAGATCAAGAACGGAAAGTCAGGAAAGCCCTAAAAATTTAGAAGAATCAATATTGGATACCGAAGGAGAAGTCAAGTTTGTGAAATCTTCAAAAGATGCGGGCTTGATTTGGTCAGTTCAAAAGATGCGAGCTTGATTTGGTCAAAGGCAAAGAAGGATAAAGTTGATGAGTATGTATTGGATGCATCCACAATGGACACACTCTCTACATCTGGATGAATGACCCTCAGGGTCATAGGGGGAGCTAATTTAGCTCTAAACCCTTGCGCGGCTGGTATACTCACCCTCAGGGTATGCATATTTGGATTTAACCTTTTGGATATTATTTGAGGCTATGTGCAAGAGTGAACTACCTGATCGATTGTAGAATGAAAGTTGGAAATTCTTAGTCAAATTTTGGTTTACACGGCAAGCATTAATGGTGGAATTTTCACTTTAAAGTACACAGAAACTTGAATATCACTCATTGCATTTGAGTTAGAGTGATTGGATATCACAAAAGCCTTAGCAGTTGATTGTGAAGTATTAAAGTTTGATTCACTAGTGAAAGAGTGTGATTGATCGGTTGTGAAGCCCGAATATGTTGTGATGATTCAAAAGTTCTTGAAAACTGATTTGAAGTGATAAACCAAGTAAGTTATGGCTACACATGTTGTGTTTGATGTTGTGGAGAGGAAAAGATATGTTTTCAAGAGGCACCCTTTTAAGTCTACCCTAGATGACCTAGAGGGTGCATTCTCAAGAACCCCTATGGGCGTCATGCATGTTGAAGACATCAGTGCATACATTTACTACAAGAATGAACCAATTGGACTTGATAGGATTAGAGCACACATTGAAACTATGTTAAAGCTAGACAAAACCTTCCTAGATGAGTTTGCACAATTGGAAAACCATCCCATAGTTGAATATGCTATGGTGTATGAGTTTTATGAGCTTGAATGGATCAAGATATTTCTCAGTAGGATTCATGATGACCTATTCTGGATAGGTGAAGTGCCAATGAGAATCACAGGAGACCTTATTCATGAAATGACATGCCTTTCAAGGACAGGCGCCATTCTTCTAGTAGGACTAGCAGGAAAGGATGTGAGAAAACTAGTAGAACATGCATGTAAGTCAAGAAATGATAGGCATGGAATGAAAATTGAGACTATAGAGGAGAAATACATCAAATTGATGTCTATGATATTAGGTTATAGGTTTTAGCACACCAATAGGGTGAATAGTGTGTCTATGGCCACTATACTTGCAACAATTAGAATTGTTAGAGAAAATGGAGAGTTTAATCTATGTGAGATCTTGCGTGCACAATTGATAGATAATATTAGATCCATCAAGCATGATAAGACCAAAATATTCAGGTTTGGGTCTTTGATTATCTACATGTACTTCCACATACTTGGAAAGGTTTCAGATTTGTATTTAGACAAGAGTTTACCTACAATGCCACAAATATCTCTTAAGGCATCTATTGAGAGTATATTAAAGGACTACATGGAGTTGGAATTGAAGACATTCAGGATCAGAATGCAGATGAGGTACAGGATACCAGAAATAATTGTAGAGAAATACAATGAAAGCATTTTCTTTATAGTAGAAACTAATATAACATGTATGGAAGTAGTTGAAACTAGAACAAAGTGGATCCATCCACTTAGATATGAAGTTGAGGAACCAATATTGGAAGCATATTCACAAGTACTACTTTTAGCACCTAAGGACCCTAATGAACCTAGGTGGGGTACTTATGAAAAAAAAATAAGAGAAGTTGATGCAGTTCTTAACAATGCAGCAACTCAAAGAAAAGCCTCAAAGATTACATCTGAGATACTCAGAATTCATGGAGTAACACAAGCAGACCTAGACAAAGCAAGGGAAGAAATGATAGCATTGGAGATTGAGATCACATCCATGATGGAAGCCAAAACTGATGATCCTAAACTAAATAAATTCAATGTTGAGAAGACCGATGATCCTAAGGATAACTAGGGTAAATTGGATGATATCAGTCCTACGCCCACTATTATAGTTGATGTTGAGTCCACAAATGCATTTCCTAAGATGCCTATGAGGAGAAAACAAACTACCACAAGCCACCCTTTAGCTAGAGCCACAAGAAGTAGAGTGAAAAATGTGCAGCCACCTCCAGAAGTAGGATTCCTACCTAGTCTTCAAGTGTTAAGGGCTAGAGTAGTAGAAGAAGGAAAGCTAGATCAGATAGCCAAGTTCTATGACAAATATCACAAAATTGATAAGTCTAAGATTCATGAGATGCTGATCAAGAACATGATAAAATTCAAAAAGATAGTTCTTGAACTGAAGACAACCATTCCAGATAAGGTATAGGAGATCTTGGATACCTTAAAGAGACAAGCCATTGAAGAGGACTTTAGAATCAGGGAACAAACATTGGATGACAATCTTCCAATATGTTCTATTGAAGAAAAGACACTATTGTTGAATTTGGTGAAGCTGCACCTAAGAACAAAGATGAGAACACTACACATTATGAACAAAGACTATGTGTTGATAACAAAGGAGATGGAAAAGGCCTTTGAGAAGGTATTCTTAGAGTAGCGCATGCAACCTCCATCTGGGCCCATCACTCAAGCACCTAGTGCGAAAGACAAAGAAACAAAGACCACTAATATACCACTAACAGGTCCTTAGGATTCAGTGCCTATAGTGGAAACACCTACAGAGGCAATAAAGTTTGCACCCATGACTAAGACACAAAAGGATAACACTATCATTATTTATAATGTAGAGATTGCAATGGCGGCCACATACAATGACTTGGATAAGTTTGAGGAAGCCTTTGTGAGCACACAAGAGGTTGAAACTCTATGCGGTGACAATTCACCCAAGCTACAAGAAGAATTACTAATAGAAGATCTAACATGTGAAGAACAAGAGAAGGAGACAGAAAAAGAGAAAGAAAAAGAAGAAGAAAAGGTAGAAGGAGAGAAAGGAGAAGAAGAAGTAAAAGGAAGTGAACCAACAGATGAGCCACATGTTGAAATGCCAATTAGATTAAAGCAAGAAGTGATAGACAACACTCCTATCACACCCTTACCCTCAGCATCATTGTTTTCAAGTTTGACACCAGACACTACAAGCTTGGACTCTTGCAGAGAAGAAGACCTAAGCAAGATCAGTGTCTTAGCTATGGAAAAAGAAAAAGAGAAGCAGGTGATGAGGAATCCTCTATTTTTTGAGTCAATAGAAATTCTAAATAATCTATTGCCAATAGAAAACAAGGTACAAAAGGTTCATTTAGTTGATGATGTTAGCAACATTTTGACAAGCTTCAAGACAAAATTTTCTAGCTTGAAAGAATCTGCATTCCAAGTGGTAGAAGAGAAGTACATGAAAAAGAAATTGAGTGAGTTGGTTGGTAACTTTTCACTTGACCTCAGTTCATTAAAGGTAGATCAAGCATCCTTAAAAAAGTTCACAGCTAAGGGAAGAAATATCATTGCTGATTGTATGAACTAGGATAAGCTGACTGGTGATCTTTACAAGAAAATCTAGGAGGCAGAGGCCATGATAGATCTGTTAGAATAAGTGAGAGGGGGGTGAATCAGTTATCTAGTGTCCCAATTCTTAATGTATAATTCAAAAATTTTCCTTTAATTTCTACTCTTCGGTAAACAATAATAACTTTCACTATTTGTACTTTTACTGATTACCAATCTAATACTATAACAATTTACTGATCAAATCTAACATGTAAAATGCAAAGTATGATAACAAAAAAATATCACAATCAACACATAACACAAGAGATTTAATGTGGAAACCTTGTACAGGGAAAAACCACCTAGGACGGACAACCCAAAATTGTTCACTCTTTTGAAGTGAGGTCGGTTAAGACCCAACCCTATTAAAGGTTACAAACACATTGTCAGGTGTGACCTTGTTATAGGATTTTAGACTAGAAGTTATCATCCAACCAAAATTCACTATGGGGTTGACAGGATAACAATGTTCATTCTATGAATGATACATCATAAGACTTTCAGAGTCCACTCAGTTAAGAGATTTAAACTGTATACAATGATTAAATATGTAACAGTAAATGATCTAACTTAATACAACTTCAATTGTAGATTACAGGTCAATATTCAGTCCATACAAATCCTTCTAACCAATATTTCACTTTAGTTTCAATACTATATCAACTTACTATCCATCAGTAATTGCTCTCTATAGCTCAGTAACTATTCTGCAGCTCGGTTCTTACTAACCAGTATGATCAAAATGCATGAAAGCTTGTTCACGTGATATTCTTGCAGCTTCTTCTTCTTCCAGCCTTTTTCATAAAGAAAATATGTTCTCTTATATAGACGAGTAAATCATTTTCTTCTCCACCATCAGATTTTTCCATTTAACCACATTCATAGATTTTGCTGCTTCAAACTTTCTCGGTACTTGTGTCAATAACACATTTCAATCTTCTCCATTAGATCTTTCCTGAATTTTGTCAGTCGTTGATCTTTGTAACAAACATTATCTATTACCTCGATCTTATACTCTTGCCAGCTCATCAATCTTATCGGCTAAACTAATCATTTCATTCATTCTATTCCGCTCAGTTAACAAATAAATGCATCGGTGAAAACTGCTCGATTAATATTGTAGTCGGTATACACTACACTTTGTCAGTGTATACTAGAAATGCTTCATTTACCGACAACACTACTTTGTGTCTTCAGCTCTATACTTCATCATAGATGAATGAAACATAATAAAGTCAATATCATCAAGTCATAGACTCATCAACAAGTTACTCAATGTGTTCCATATCCTCATCTATCATGTACATCTTTCCTTATGTAGATTTCTCTATTCTTCATCTCTTTCACCTTTCTTCAGATGTCTCGGTATAGTAACTTACAAGATAAGTGCTATCAAACTAGTTGACATCAATGACAACATAATACTAATTTAATCATATTACATATCTAATCAGCAACTCCTTAGTGATCTTGTAATCATAGATTCTTCAATCAGATTCCAAATCAGTTGTAGTCCAAAAATCTCTCCCTTTGGCATTGATGGCAACTCAAGTAATATGAAATGTACCATACATACCAAACATATATTCTAAAACTTTGTGAACAAATGTTGTAAGTCAAATAGACTTAATATGTTTAATCACTATGTTACTAAACCAACATTAAATAATACAGCTTTACCATTCTACAGTTGTGATATTTTCAGTTCTCCTGTTCCTGATTCTATTCTCTATAACTGATCTTCAATACTCTGTCTCATTCAAATTGTCTCTCCCTAATTCTCATTGGTGCTTGTTTCTTTTCATATCTTATTTATCTCTCCCCTTTTAATTTCATATTGTTTATCTCTCCCTTTGACAACAATGCCAAAGAAATAAATAAACAATCAATTCTATCTTCCTCTATATCTCTATATATGGATATCTCATCAGTTCAAGTTCTCAACCTTAATCACAACCTTGAACATGATTCAAAGTGTGAACTATGTTGCATCAACATCAACAACCAGATCACCTTTTGATATAAGTAGGCTAATGCAACAACCAGATCACCTTAGTGACTGATAGACAAGGGATGGACCCCAAGTCTAGTCCTGAAGTATTCAAATGTGTCCTTCGGTAGAGGCTTTGTAAAAATATCGGCAAGTTTTTCTTTAGATGTAACAAATTATAACTTCACTTGCTTATCTTGCACTTGTTCTCTTAATTAATGATACTTAATAGATATCTGCTTTGTCTTAGAGTGCATCATAGGATTCTTTGAAATATTAATAGCACTAGTGTTGTCACAGTATATAATCACTGAGTCAGTGATTACCTCATTCATTCCTTCCAACATTTGCTTGATATATGCAATGTTTGAATAGTTAGTAGCAACAACAACATATTCTTCTTCATTTGTAGACTGAGAAATACAAACTTGCTTCTTACTTGTCCAGGTTACAAGTCTTTCACCAAAGAAAAATGCCCCTCTGGTGGTGCTTTTTCTATCATCCACATTTCCAGCCCAATTAGCATCAGTGTAAACTTTCAGTTCAAACTTCCCTACCTTAGGATACCATAATCCATAATTCTCTATTTTCTTCAAGTATCTTAATATCCTTTTTGTAGCTATCATGTGTGATTCTCTAGGATTAGCAAAAAATCTTGCAACTATACCCACAACATGTGCTATATCTGGCCTACTGTGAACTATGTACATTAACTTACCAATCATGGATCGGTAAATTGTCTAATTTACCTCAGTAGTTTCATCCTCCTTTGTCAATTTGCATCCAGTAGCCATTGGTGTTCCTACAAGTTTAGCATCTTCCATGCCAAATATCTTCAGTACTTCCTTTATATATTTAGATTGTGTGATAAATATTCCATCACTCTACCGAATCACTTGTAATCCAAGAAAGAACTTAATCTCTCCAAACATAGACATTTCATATTCTTTTTGCATTTCATCAGAAAATGCCTTACAGACAAGATCTGAGCCTCCAAAGATAATATCATCAACAAATATTTCAGCAATGATAATAGTATTATCAGTATCACCTTTCACATATAGATTGTTGTTTTCACTTGTCCTAAAAAATCCAATACTTAACAAATAAGTATGCAGTCTTTCATACCATGCTCTCGGTGCTTGCTTCGATCCATATAAAGCTTTATGTAATCTACATACCATGTCTTTATTGTCAAGATCAAAAAATCCTTCAGGTTGTTCAATGTAGACCTCTTCTTCAAGTATACCATTTAAAAATGCTGACTTCACATCCATTTGATAGACTTTGAATTTCTTATGTGTAGCATATGCAAGTAGCATTCTAACTCCTTCTAATCTAGAAATAGGTGCAAATGTTTCACCATAGTCAATGCCTTCTTCCTGTGCATATCCTTTGCATACCAATCTAGCCTTATTTCTTGTGACTTCACCATTTTCATTCAATTTATTCCTGTAGATCCACTTAGTACCGATAACATTCTTATCTTTTGGTCAGGGTACTAAGGACCAGGTTTTGTTCTTCTCTATTTTCTCTATTTCCTCCTTCATTGCATTAACCCATTCTTCATTCTCTAATGCAACTTTCACAGTTTTAGGTTCAAATTCACAAATTAGACATGTACCTTGTCTTGTTTTGCTTCTAGTTTGCATTCCAGCATGTTTGTCTCCAATGATTTGTGTCTTAGGATGATGTCTTCTGACAAAACTAGCCATAACTTGATTTCTCCTTTCTTTTTAATCCCGTTTAGGGTCATTTTCTTGCTCTACAGCTTCTTCATGTTCATTGGTTTGTGGTGCCTGTTGTCCTGCATTGTTTCCCTACTGACCAGTTGTCACTACTTGCAGTGTCGATAGACACTCTAGATGTTCAATGTAAGTGAATCTACCATAGTCTTCTAGTTCCTTTGTACTTTCCTCTTTGTACTTATCATCAAAATCATCAACATGAACATTAGTACTGTCAACAATCTTATTTGTAACCTTATTCAAACATTTGTATGCTTTACTTGTGGTGGAATATCCCAGAAATATCCCTTCATCTTTAGAATCAAATTTACCATTTCTTTCATCTTTCAAAATAAAGCATTTACTCCCAAAAATTTTGAAATAACTTATAGTAGGTTTGTGTCCAAACAATAGTTCATAAGGTGTTCGGTTGGAGTCCTTCTTTAGTTGTACTCGGTTAAGAACATACACAGCTGTACTAACAGCTTCCCTCCAATATGTCTGAGAAACATTCTTCTGTATCATCAAAGTTCTAGCATAGTCAATTATAGACCTATTCCTCCTTTCAGCAATGCCATTTTGCCGAGGTGTCCTTGGTGCAGATACATGCCTTTAGATTCCATGCTCATTTCAAAAATTAGTAAATTCATCAGAGATAAATTCACCTCCTCTATCAGATCTTGAACATTTTATTTCCTTTCTGGTTTCTTTCTCTACCTTAGCTTTATACCACTTAAACATTTTAAAAGCTTCACATTTCTCTTTCAGGAACATGATAGTCATCAGTCCAGTATAATCATCAACAAAAAGAATAAAATATCTATCACTAGAACAACTCTGAGTTCTCATAGGACCACATAGGTCGGTATGAACCAACTCAAGTATCTTCTTTGTTGAATAGTCTTTTCTTTTAAAACTAGACTTAGTCATCTTACCTCTCTAACATTCATGGCACAAGGCATGATTAGGTTTTGTCAAGTTAGACAATCCTCTAACTCTTTTCTTTCTACTAATCTTGATCATGTTGTCAAAGTTCACATGGCATAACCTTTTGTGCCACAACCAAACATCTTCATCCTTTATTAATAAACAAGAAGACTGATCCATATCAAGATAGAATAGATTACCTCTAGATTGTGTACCAGTTCTGACAAGTCTTCCTCCATCATCATAGATCTTCACCTTTTTGCTCTCAAAAGCTAGTCAGTGGCCTGAATTGTTCAGCTGAGCCACACTTAACAAATTATAGTTCAATCCATCTACCCAATTGCATTTTCACATTGTAGTCTGTCATTGATCATTAGTGAGCCTTTACCTCTTACCATACAAGGTGCATCATTTCCCATTCTCACAGATCCTCCATTATATTCAACAAGGTGATCAAACTTTTCTACATCACCGGTCATATGATGTGTACAGCCACTGTCTATGATCCATGTATCATTTCTTCTTACTTTAGAGATCAGTGCTTTCTCTTCATGTTTCTCTTCCTCCTCTGAGTCATCTTTCATAGCAACAAATACAACTTATATATCATAATCAAAATTAGATTCAATTTCAATATCTTCAGCTATGTAACATACCTTTTTGCCTTTTTCATCTCAGTTGTCTCTGTTGTAGTGTCGGTAGCCTCTGTTGACTCTTCTCCCATAGCTTCCTTCAGATCAGTCTTTGGATCTATCATCATCTTTCTTCTGAGGACATATAGTAGTGATGTGACCAACTTCTTTACAATTAAAGCATGCCAAAGGTAGCTTACCTCTATACCTTCCTCTTCCTTTGGGCAATCTTCTGGCCATAAGTGCTTCAAGCTCATCAAGTTCATCATCGGTATCACCATCACTATCACAATTCTTACTATTCCTGCTAAATTTTTTAATCTTCAAAGAAGACATGAAAGAGGATTTAATAGAAGGAACAACACTATTTTCAAATTTTTTTAATTCAAAGGTTGTAAGTTTACCAATCAAAGTGTTAAGAGTAAGGTTAGATGTAGCTCTTGTTTCATGAATTGCAGAAATCTTGATTGCATAAACTGGTAGCAAAGTTTTGAGAATCTTCTTATCACTGTTTCATCATCAATCACTCCATCAGATGCTCTAATAGCATGTACTACCTCTTTGAGTCTATTTGAATATTGGACAATGTTCTCACCTTCTTTCATTCTCATATCATCAAATCTGCCTCTCAAGCTTTCACCTCAGGCTCTTTTGACATTCAGATCTCTACTGTATATTTGTGTTAACTTATCCCACATTCCTTTGGCAATTGTGCAAGTCTTAATATCTTCAAATTTAGTGTCAGTACAAGCAAAAACAAGTTCCATCATAGTAACATTGTGTTCATGCTTGTCCTTCAGTTGATCAATAGTTAAGGGACCAATGGGCGGTTGTATGTAGCCATTTTCCATCAGATCTAGTGCTGAGTTCCCAATTCTAGATATGTGCAGCTTCATTCTGCTTTGCCATACTATGAATTTCTCTTTGTTCAGTTTCGGTACTTCCCTCTTATACATCTTGAGACCTTTATGCTTAAGTCCTTAAAACTCTATTCCAAGCAACCAATGCTCTGATACCAATTGTTAGAATAACTGAGAGGGGGGTGAATCAGTTATCCAGTGTCCCAATTCTTAATGTATAATTCAAAAAATTTCCTTTAATTTCTGCTCGTCGATAAACAATAATAAATTTCACTATCTGTGCTTTTACCAATTACCAGTCTAATACTGTAACAGTTTACTGATCAAATCTAACATGTAAAATGCAAAGTATGATAAAAAACAAATATCACAATCAACACATAACACAAGAGATTTAATGTGGAAACCTTGTAAAGGGAAAAACCACATGGGACCAGCAACCCAAAATTGTTCACTCTTCTGAAGTGAGGTCAGTTAAGACCCAACCCTGTTAAAGGTTACAAACACACTGTTAGGTGTGACCTTGTTAGAGGATTTTAGACTAGAAGTTATCATCCAACCAGCATTCACTATGGGGTTGACAGGATAACAATGTTCATTCTATGAATGATACATCATAAGACTTTCAGAGTCCACTCAGTTAAGAGATTTAAACTATATACAATGGTTAAATATGTAACAGTAAATGATCTAACTTAATACAACTTCAATTGTAGATTACAGATCAATATTCAGTCCATACAAATCCTTCTGACCAATATTTCACTTCAGTTTCAATACTATATCAACTTACTGTCTGTCGGTAATTGCTCTCTATAGCTCGGTAACTATTCTACAGCTTGGTTCTTACTAACCAGTATGATCAGAATGCATGAAAGCTTGTTCACGTGATATTCTTGTAGCTTCTTCTTCTTCCAGCCTTTTTCATAAAGAAAATATGTTCTCTTATATAGATGAGTAAATCATTTTCTTCTCCACCATTAGATTTTTCCATTTAACCACATTCATAGATTTTGCCGCTTCAAACTTTCTTGGTACTTGTGTCAATAACATGTTTCAATCTTCTTCATTAGATCTTTCCTAAATTTCTTCAGCTGTTGATCTTTGTAAAAAACATTATCTATTACCTCAATGTTATACTCTCTCCAGCTCATCAATCTTATCGGCTAAACTAATCATTTCATTCATTCTATTCTGTTCAGTTAACAAAGAAATGCATATGTGAACACTACTCAGTTAATACTGTGGTCAGTATAAACTACACTCCGTCAGTGTATACTAGAAATGCTTCATTTACCGACAACACTACTTTGTGTCTTCAACTCTATACTTCATCATAGATGAATGCAACATAATAAAGTCAATATCATCAAGTCATAGACTCATCAACAAGTTACTCAATGTGTTCCTTATCCTCATCTGTCATGTACATATTTCCTTATGTAGATTTCTCTATTCTTCATCTCTTTCACCTTTCTTCAGATGTCTCGTTATAGTAACTTACAAGATAAGTGTTTTCAAACTAGTTGACATCAATGACAACATAATACTAATTTAATCATATTACATATCTAATCAACAACTCCTTAGTGATCTTGTAATCATAGATTGTTCAATCAGATTCCAAATCAGTTGTAGTCCAACAAGATCAAGTCAGAAAATCAATAGAAGATCCCACTTCAGACATTAACATGTGTAAAAATGTATATTAGGGACAAGTGGACAAGATATAAAAGGCTGAGAAAGATATTTCTACGATAAGGGCAAGGAAAACACAACTCAGGAATGCTCTTGCACCCTCTCTAGATATAATCAATCAAAACATTAGGGAGATCGATGCCACTATGGTTACATATGATCAAGGTCTAAGTATAGACTTGGAGAAGATGGAGAAGCTACAATATGCCTTATGCACCCATCTACAGATTGTCAATGCACTGATAGCATTTTGGAAACAAGAGATCCAAAACTTGAAGACTGCTTATCTAGATATACTTTCTTTGTAAGTACTTGTAGATATAATCTTTTGAGCACCTTTTTCATTAATGTCCAAGGGGGAGTATTGTATTAATAATATGGAGTAGTATATATGATGTAAAGAAGAATTAGAGTACAGAGTATAAAGTGAGATATAAGTTACAAAGAATTTTGGATAAGGGTACAGTTAGTAACTTCACCATATTCCTTTGTTGCCATTAATGAAAAAGGGGGAGATTATTGGAAAGTTGAATATAGTATCATATATGACTAGATATAATGTTTTCATTATGACAACAAATTCATACAGTGTTTTGGAGTCAGCGCATATTATCATAAGGTTAGAATATGGCTAAGTATAGAAGACTGGATAATTAGCAGAGCACTGGTAGATCAGAGCATTAGCGCACATGTGTATGACCAAGTTATGGTATGTTCCCTTGAATTTAATATGGTAAGTGTGTATTCATGCTAATTCTAAGAGCACATGATCAGATGAGACAGTATGATGAAGATATAGATAGTTGAAGAGGTACAGCCAGTGAATGCCATAATAGAACAGAGTATGCAGCCAACTGTTACTATTTTGATTAGCGGTTATAATATTCTTTTGTAAAGGCTATGCACCTATTGTAATTAGGTTGTAGACATGTAAACATCATTTTTTGTAAACATACTTGAGCCAATTCACTTGGAAGCATTGCATGTAATTGGTTATAGGCTGACCTAGTTAATTATTTTGGTAGTGCATATAAATATTAGATACACCTTTGTAATAAAGTATGGAAGTTGATATAGAGATAAGATAAGTAGAGAAAAAGTGTGCAAAGAGAAGTTAAGATGTATTAGAGCTTTGCAAGAGGTCAAACCATCAGCGCATCAAAGGAACTGATCAGACAAGCAATGTCACAACACCAGTTCATCCAGCAGCTATAGTGTGTCTATGAGATCAAAAGGTTGTAGCCTTCACCACTTGAGCAGTGAGCTCTAGGACAGTATGTCCCCATCCCTAATAGGGTTATTGTAAAAGAATCCTAATAGGGTCTGAACCTTGACAAGGTCACTATACTAAAAGCATTGTAAAGAACAACTCCTAACAGGGTTGCTGATCTTCTAACAAGGATCCTAAGACACTAGTGCAGTTCTTAGTGGGTGTCAATTCCCACTGGGGTTTTTACCTATTTGGCTTTCCCCATAACCATATTGGTGTTATGTGTTGTGTTTATATATCTTGTTTATGTTGATTTTCATTTCATTACTTAAGCATTCAAGTTAAGTTTCAAGAGTTAAAAAAAATTAATCATACAGTGAACACTCATTCACCCCCCCCTCTCAGTGTTCCCATTCCTAATAATAGTAGTATTCTGATACCGTTGTGGGTATTGTTGTTGTACTTAAAGAGGTGGAAATTGTGCCATTTGTTGTCTTGTATATTATTGAGGTTACTCCACTTTTTTTTGTACTATTGGATGACTAAATTGTTGATGTTGTGAAGGTATTTGTTCATGATATTGTGGCACATATTGCGGATAATGTGAAAATTATTGTTGTGGTTTTTGTTGATACACTTGTTGTACTTTTGGTGGGTACTGAACATATTGATAAACAAGTTGAGATCTCTGAACCACTTGATTTTTTTGTGATCATGATACTTTTTTTTCATGCCTTGATTCTTGTTGATATCCTAATGGTGAAAGTATATCACCTAGATTTTGAACCTTACGCTTTTTTTAATTTTGATTTCTCCCCTTGAGACATCATATTAACTTGTGCTTGTTGTGCATCTCTTTGTGGAATTGGTGTGATATCAATAATTATCTTCTTCTTTGGTTCTATTGATGCACTTGGCATAATTATTGTAGTCATAAAGGATGAATCTATTGTTTGTGCAATAGATACCAAAGGTATGCTTTCAATTGGCCCTTTAGATTATATAATAGTTGAAGTCTTCTCTTGTATTGTTGGATATGTTAATAATTGTGTGTGTGAATTTTGTATCTGATCTATAGACACAACACTTCAATAAAACATTAGAGGTTAGCAAAAATGAAATCGTGCAATGAATTGAAAGCTAAACTAACCAGGCAATTTACTGCCTTCTAATATGTGTGAGTATGATGTTCTCAGGTTGTTATCAAGATCAGTGACCTTGACGACAGCTAAATGAAGTATTTGAATGCAAAACTGATATGAAATATGAATGCAATTAATCTATATTTTTTATATTTTCTATGCAATGATATGAAAACTTGATATGGAATCTATGCTAATATGGAAATTGATATGCTAAAATGATCTAACAATGATATGAAAAATAATCTAAATGAATGTAAAAAAAACAAATTGATCTCACAATAGCCTTGATTCGCAATAAGCTTTGATTCTCCAAATTCCAATTCTTCAAAATAGTTGTGCAATTCGTAGACGACTTTGGCAAAGTAAGCTTGCAAAATTATGAGATGATTTGAGATGAGCTGAAGCCTTAATTTATAGAAATCCAGGGCTTTGAGGATGCATGAAAGAAAGCCATAAATCACTCAAATAACTCAACTTGATTTTTGAGTTATTTTTAAATAAAGATAATTAACTCACAAAAACATGCAAAAGCAGAGTTTAACTCAAATTAGAAGTTTAGATCAACTTTAAAACTCAAAAATGATGTTGAGTTCCAAAAAGTTAATAACTTGCATTGATTTTCTGATTTGGAGTTTAACTACTCTTTGATTGTGCACATGGATAATTATGAATTAATAAATAAATAAAGTGATTTATTCTCAACTTAACTGATTTTGAAAAATAAAACAATTGATTTATGGGTTAATCAATTATTTTTCAAACTTTTATTCAAAATTACAATATTAAAAATTGACAAAATGATTTAATTAATTAAATAAAATATTTAATCAATTATTTGTAAGATTTTGGATTTATTGTCAAAATTAAATATCATAATTAGGAATAATGGAATTAAATTCAATTAAATAATTAAGTGGCCAAATTAAATCTAATTAATTAAATATTGAGAATATTCAATTAATCAAACTTTAGGATAAATATGATTTATCACCAAATAATTATAAAATTAAAGATAATTAAGATAATTAGGAATATTACTAGGAATATTCCCCGATGCAGAATTTAGGATAATCAATTAGGATTTGATGATGTGCTGATATGCCTTAGGTTAGAACTTTGATGTCGATTTCATTCGTATTGTCAATGTATGAGGTTAATGAACCTATAGCCCATTTTTGCGGTATTACATTTTGCCCCTCTTTGAATTATTGTGTGAAGCGCAGTGGTTCAAAGATAGTCTGTGTTTGATAGAGATATGAAACTGATTCGAAATTGATAATTGATATGAGACAGAAGCTGATTGATATTGATTTGATATGAAGATAATAGGTCCTGAATGACCAAAGATAGTGTTCACTGTAGTAGCGATGAACCGAGGATTGTGAAAAAAAGTGTCAAAATGCCTGATTCTGAACCTTATGATTGCAAAGAAGTGAGTGATCAGTTCTAGACTCAATTGTCTTAGCAGAATTAGCAGGTATCACATCCGAACCCTTCAGTTGCCAAAGAACCAAGGAAAGAACACTTTGATCCAATGGTTGCAAAAATTGATATAGTTTACAAGATTAGGAGAATACCAGATTGATATGGATCTTGATGAATCTGATATGCCCCAAGTGATGATAGATTTACCCCGAGCGATGAGGTCTTTTTTGATGAATCAGTAACTAGACGTGTTTATTGTCTTGATTATTGAGGAAGATATGATTTCAAATTTGATTATAGACTTCGAATGATATGCAATACCATGCCCCCTTCAGGATTAAAATTGAAATATGACAAGAAAAGTCAGTGTTGATAGTTCAGAAGCATGTTAATTGATTTGAGAAGTGGTTAAACACATCCGAGAATGCATTCTGCATCGTTTAGAGGTCCAAATGACCAAGTTTGACTAGGTTTGACCATGAGTTGACCATAGTTGACCAAGTTGAAATTTTGATAGTTTGATGTTAGATAATTAGTTAAGTTGAATGCTAGATTTCTGTGATGATTGAAGGTTGATTATGCAAGTAGTTAATAATATGAATGATTTCAGATTTTGATTTTGATCCCAAAAAAGGATTCTACTTGCTATTTCATTGGAGGAACCTTCATGTGGGATTCAGCTCTTGTTAGATTTGAAGATGTGATTGAAGAATCATTTAAGTGTTCAAGCAATTTGTGAGATCATGCAAAGTGCAAAAATGCAAAGAAACATGCAGGATGATAATGCAACCCTAGGACCTAGGACCTACTCATTGATCATGTGTCGATTTGTTATCATCATTGAACTTTTAGGTAACCAGATAAATCAATACAATGCCCACTAGCCATGAAACCATAGACATATGAATATTGATTTGTAACGCTCAAGAACCAATACAACACCCATTGGTCAAACAACCATGGACATATGAATATTGGTTTTATTTTCAGAATGTTAGATTAGATACAAGCACCAAGGCACAAGTGCCAAGATGACCTAAGTATCATGTCCATTTTGATATAGAAATTTGCATTTAACATACACATCAAATAGTCAAGAGATCATTCTAAATCTAGTGTGAATTACTCGTAGTGACCCAAATTATGAAAGCAATGTTTGGATGGGATTACAACACCTGGTGTAGATGTCATTACTGTGGAGAATATGGACACATTGGCATGAACTGCATAAAACATCATCTAAGGAAAAGAGATACTACCGTAAGATGTTTCAAATGCACTAAACATGGAAAGCATTCAAACTTCCAAAAACAATCCATAACAAGAACATGGAAAGCATTCAAACTTCCAAATAGTTTAACAAGAACATGGAAAGCATTCAAACTTCCAAAAACAATCCATGTAAGTTTGGATCTCTACTGGTCTGTTTATTCTTCAATGTTCATAAATTCTTCCCTTCCAAAGGAAAAATAGTATGGAGAAAAGATGTGCCAGTTCTTTATGAGATAAATGAATATATTTTAGAAATGGGTGAAAATTTTGAGAGCATCATGGATAGTTATTTTGAGTCTTTCAAGGAGAAAATGAATGACAGATTCTGGATTCCACAGAAGTTGGTTGAGGATTATAAGGATGACATTTGTTTCATGGTGGACTGTGACAAAGTATACATTCAAGAAGTCCTTATTGCTCCTAGCAGGGCAGATCATCAGAAGTGATCAATTGTAAGCCTTAACCGGCCAACTTTATACTGCAGTACTAAAGCTTTGTGGGTTTCATCCCCACCCCAGTTTTACTTTCTTTTTGGAAGGTTTCTAGGTAACCAAATCTATGTGTCATTGTTGTGTATGCTTTTAAATTTCATGCTTTCTATATGCATAAGGATAAAGTGAACTATATGTTAATACATCTGTTATTGAAAGAAAATTTGGAGTTACTGATTCACCCCTCCCCTCTCAGTAACTTGGTTAATTCCTGAATATTTCCAACATATCATTCACATCCTTAGGTAAGATCACATTTCACAGTAGGAGAAAGAACTTACTCAAAAAGACAACAGTGAGATCAAACTTCCTTGAATTTTCTAGGTATCAATGGTCGAGGTACACATGGCCATCCAATTTGAGATAGAGGCTCTTACAGTCGAACACCATTTCAATCCAAAATTTCCAAAGTTGTTAGATTTTCACATACAAGCAAAAGACAAAGAAAAGATTATGCCCCTAGTCATCACTCTCTAAATCCTATAAAGGACATCATCGAAGAGCTCGAAGGGACACAATATGATAAAATCTCAATGTGAATCAGTAAGCATACAAGGAGATAAAAGCATGAAAAGCATAGATTGTTTTTAGTTTGTGTTTGATTATTGTTGTAGATGCAAAATCCTTTCTAGAGATGAGACTGACTGACTGACTCAGATGAAGCTTCAAAAGGACTCTGACTAGATATGGCACATCTCAAATATAATGGAGACCATAGGATATGACATTAATTTCCCCCAAGTGTTAAGCAATGATAGGATATAGACGCTTGAGCTAAGTGGTGTACAGACTGACTTATTGAGAACAAGAATGCAGAAACAAATCGGGAGATATGTACAAACTAAAGCAAGACTGAAAGCTAGGAAAGACCAAGATTGTGCTGATATATGGAGCATTTTGAACACGTGGGGCTCATTTGCTAGGTTTTCACCATCTTGGCAGAGATTCTATTTTTGCTACCAAGGCGCCTATTTCCAGGTTTTCACCAAGGCACCTTTTTTTTTTCATTTTTTTTGTATTTTTCATTTTTTGAATTTTTTTGAATTTTTTATATTTTTCAATTTTTTTGTGAATCATCAAGGTGCCTATTGTTAGGTTTCCACCAAGATGTTCATTTTTTCAGGACTTTTTCCAATTTTTAAGATTTTTTCAGGACATTTTACCATAGACTGAATGCCTTAGGCATAAAATTTCTTCAGATGGAGAATGTTGATTGGTTCTTAGAGCTGTTCTCCTTCAGTCATTAAGAGTTGATAGGCACCAGAGCCAAAAGTAGCAGTGATTACAAAGGGACCCAACTAGTTGAGTTCAAACCTCCCCTTGCGCTCTCTATGTGATTGATTTTTAGGATTTTCTCTCAAGACTAGATCACCAACTTGAAATTCTCTGTGTCTGACTTTCTTGTTGTAGCCTCTAGACATTCTCTTCTGATATACTCTGAGATGATCATATGTTTCTTGTCTGCTCTCGTCTAGTAGTTCAAGTCCTTGCAACCTAGACACTCTGTAGTCATCATCAGTTACTAGACCATGCATTCTGATTCTGAGTGATGGGATTTCAACCTCAGTAGGAAGTACCACTTCAAACCCATAAAGTAAAGCAAAAGGTGTAGCCCCAATAGGTGTTCTAATACTTGTTCTGTAGGCCCATAGAGCTAGATTAATCATGAGATGCCAGTCTTTGCCAGTTTTGTTTACTATTCTGTGCAAGATTTTCAATAATTTTTGTTGGAAGCCTCTATTTGGCCATTCCCTTGTGGATAGTAGATAGAAGACCAATGTTGGGTGTTCTTGAATTTGGCACATAGATCATCTAGGTCTTTATTCTTGAATTGCCCACCATTATCTATGATTATGGAATGAGGGATCCCATATCTACATATGATATAGTTCAAGATGAACATTGATATCTGCTTTCTAGTTGCTTGTGTCAAAGGGACCGCTTCTACCCATTTTGTAAAATAATATGTGGCTGTGATTATATGGGTATGTTCATTAGAAGAATGAGGATGAATCATCCCCATAAGATCAAATGCCCATTGATGGAAAGGCCATTGTGTTGTAAAGGGGATTAGATCCCTCCTTGGAGCATGAATTAAGTTGCCATGTACTTGGCATTTTTGACAATTCTTAGAAAATTTGATAGACTCTTTCTCCATTTCAGGCCAATAGTACCCAGCCCTAATAAGTTTTTGAGCTAATGTTAAACCATTTGAATGTGACCCACAAATACCATCATGGACTTCCTCTAATGCATGTTGAGACTCTTCCCGTTCTAAACATCTAAGTAGCGTACCATCTAGACCTCATTTGTATAGATCATGACCAATGATGACATATCGGGAGGCATTATGGATAAGGTATCACTTTTCATGGTGGTTGAAGGTATCGGGAATGATTTAGTCTTGGAGATAGGAAAAGAGGTCTTTGTATCTAGATGAATCATGACCTACAATAGTGCAGATCATGTGGGTTTCAAGGGAATCATATGCAAGATAAGATAGTGCTTCCAACAGGAACTCGTAGCATAGCTCATGTTCAGGCTGTTGTAATAAAGTAGATAATACTACCATTGCATCGACAACCTTGTTCTCCGTTCTAGGAATTTGCTCAAATGTGATAGATATGAAATATTTCTTAAGATCATCTACCATTCTCTTGTAAGGAATGAGCTTTTCATCTTTATTTTGGTACACATCATTGAATTGATGAATAACAAGTTGAGAGTCTCCATGAATGTGTAGCTCTGTTACTCTCCATTCAATTGCTATTTTCATACCATTCAAAAGGGCTTCATATTCTGCAATATTGTTTGTGCAGGGGAACTTTAGTCTGAATTCTTTTGGGATGGAGTATCCTTGAGGAGTTATGAACAATATGCCTACTCTGGATCCATTCTATGTATAGGAGCCATCAAAGAATAATTGCCATTCTCTAGAAGATAGGTGCATAATAGAGGAGTCTGGAAATTCCATTTGCATTGGTGTGTCATCAAACATGGGTGCATTTGCTATTTGATCAACATTAAATTGACCTTTTATAGCTTTTCTTTCAACATATTCAATGTCAAATTCACTTAGAAGCATGACCCATTTAGCCAGTCTACCTGTGAGGGCAGCCTTGCTTAGTAGGTATTTTAGTGGATCAATTTTTTCTACTAGATGCATGGTATGAGCTAACATATAGTGTCTCAATTTTTGTGATGCAAAGATCATAGTGAGACAAGATTTCTCAATCATAGAATAGTTCTTTTCATATGCCACCAATGTTCTACTTATATAATAAATGGCTCTTTCCTTTTTGTCTTCATCATGTTGCGCTAGCAATGCCCCCAGTGATGTGGCTATTAGGGAGACATATAAGATCAATGGCTTCCCATGAATAGGAGGCATCAAGATGGGAGGATTGGATAAATACTTCTTGATATGGTTAAATTTCTTTTCACACTCCTCATTCCATGCAAATGTCACACCTTTATGTAATGTTTTTGTAAAAGATTGTCATATGTCCGCTAGCTGTGATATGAATCTTCTGATAGATTGAACTCTTCCTTGCAACGTCCTCATTTGAATAATATTCATGGGAGGTTGCATCTCTATTATAGCCTTGACTTTAGATGGATCAACTTTAATGCCCTTCTTTGAAACTATGTATCCTAAGAGCTTTCCAGAAGTGACACCAAAAGCACACTTCTTAGGATTCAGTCGGAGACTAAACTTTTCCATTCTATATAGGATAATGCTCAAGTCTTTTAGATGTTCAGTTCTGATCATAGATTTTGCTAATGTGTCATCAAAATAATATTCCATGGTTTGATGCTTCATGTCATGGTAAATAGATGTCATTGCTCTTTGATATGTAGCACCAGCATTTTTAAGCCCAAATGGCATGACATTCCAACAGAAGGTGCCCCATGCACATGTGAAAGCAGTTTTCTCTTGATCCTCTGGAGCAATTTTTATTTGGTTATATCCAAAGAAACCATCCATTAAGGAATACATCTCGAAACCCGCAGTCATGTCCACTATCATATCAATGTCAGGTAGTGGAAAATCATCCTTAGGGCATGCTCTATTCACATCTCTAAAGTTTGTGCACACTCTGATTGACCCATCTGGTTTAGAAATAGGTACAATATTAGAGATCCACTTTGCATAGCCAATAACTTGGATGAATTCAGTGTTTAGGAGCTTCTCTAATTCAGCTTTTACCAAGAGTGCAACATGAGGATGCATCTTTCTCAATTTTTGCTTGACAGGTTTGACATTTGGAGCTATAGATAAATGATGCATTATAAGATTAGGATCCAATCCTGGCATATCTGAATATTTCCATGCAAAGTTGATCTTCTTCTCTGTTAGGAATATTGTAAATTTTTGCTTCTCTTCTTCTGATAATGATTGTGCTACATGTACCAATTGTGGTTCCTCTGTTGTACCCAAATTGATGGATTGAGTGGGCTCAATTAGAACTGGAGATCTGTCCTGTAAATGACTTGGAAGGACATCAAATATCTCATCCTTAGGCACCTCAAAGAGGTTTTCACTTTTGGATACATCTTTTATTTTTACTTTTGTAGGTTCTGAGACTGCCACAAAGTGGTTTTCACCCTCATAACTCTTTTTCTTTTTCTTTTTATTCTTATTTTTCTGACTAAGATATTTGATGTTTGACTCGGTCATGCTGACACTTGGTTCACTGATGGAAGTACTCATAAGCTCAACTACATTTAGGTAGCAAGCAAGGGCATATTCATTTGGGAAGGTATAAATACCATGGCTTAGATTTGTGGAGGTTTGATCAATAAGTTCTGGATATTGGATAGTCAAAGTAGGGAAAGAGTGGGAGATAGTGTTTACGGATATGGATCTATCATCATTGGTCCTAACCTGACACTCGAGTTCAAAGGTGATATTACAATTTAAGACATTCAATTTGGGAATAGGCTCAATGTCATCATGGGAGTTCAATTCAGCCATAGGTAGATCAAACTTGATAGGTTCATCATTTCGCTCTAGACTCACATTGGGATTAGGTACATATTGGTGAATAATATCAACATGTTTCTTTGTAATAAGCTCATCTTCATCTGGTTCTGGAATGGCTCCCCATTCATAGTCATTTGATTCAGCTTTTGATTTAGGATCTCTAGGAAATCTTAGAACATGAGTAAAGTCGAGGTGAATACCCCAAGAAGGGTTACCCTTAGATTCTAATTTGAATTCATACTCATGGGAATCTATCTCAGAATCACTACCACCTCCCTCTTCTTGATTGTTTTCGAGATTAGCTAGTTCTTGTGTTGCAACTATCTCTTGGTTGATAGTAGGTTCTTATGTTTCTACTACATTAATTCTTTTGATTAGATCATCTTTATGATCAAGAAGGTCTTTGATTTCCTTAGGAAATTTTTCATAAGAGATGAGTTATGAGCTGTCTGAATCACTATCTGATGGTTCTATTTCTTCTTTCTTAAGAAGAGGTTCTCCTGGTGTGATCTGCTCTATGACATGGGAACAATTACCTTTGAGGTGATAGGGTTTATTCTTAAATACTAAGCCAACTTTGTTTTTATTTTCTCTACCAGTATGTGGGAGAGGTGCCTCAAGACCTTTTCCTCTGATTCCTAGAGGTCCTTTACCTGAATATCCCATCTTAGCTATTAATTTATCTACTAGACCATACAACTTAGAAGGGAGTTTGGATACTGTAGAGTCACTAGTTTGAACAACTTGAGATTCAGGTTCATCTTTGTATAGCCATGATAGCACAGCTTCATCCTCTTCAAATTCTTGCTTGGATACTTGTTCTGCTACAAAATTCTTTTTATATGCTTCAAGAGGTTCTTTAGAGTCTGGTTTGGATGGTTTCAAAGATTGCCCATAAGACTTAGGTGAGATAGGGAGAGATGTCAAAGATAAGACTGGCTCAATAATATATTCTCCCATACTATTTTCTTTGATATTAACCTCTTTTTCAAGATCCTCCATTTTAGATGTGGATGCTTCTTTAGTTGATTCAATGGAAGAGTCTCTGTTATTAGGCACAAGCTTATCTGCACTTTCCTTCAAGGTGTTGCAAGTTGTATTCAGATCTGTGGGGATAGTAACCTCTACTCCTTCATAAGGAAACTTCAAACATTGATGGTATGTAGAAGGAATAGCTTGCATTTCATGTATCCATGGTCTCCCTAGAAGGATGTTGTAGGCCAAAGGTAGATCAAGCACTTGATAGATGGTATCTTTGATAACTGGACCCACTCAGATAGGTAAGATAATGGTGCCTTTAGAAGATCTTTCTTGTTCATCATAGGCCTTGATAGTTATTTTCTTTCTAGGATCAATAGCCAATTCTGAAAATCCCAATTGTGTGATCAAGCCGTAAGAACAAATATTTAGGCCAGTGCCCCCATCTATCAACACACGTTTGACTCTATGGTTCTGGATCAAGACTTCTATATGCAAAGGCTGATTATGTGGGTGACTCAAGGAGTTGTCATCTTCCTCTGAAAAGGAGATATATTGTGGAGATGTAAGATGTCCAACCATAGTCTAGAACCCGTCTAAATCAAGGTCATCAGGAACATTGGAACCGAGCAAAGCTTTATCGAGAATGGCTCTATGAGCTAGAGATATTCGAAGCAACTCAAACATGGAGATTTTTGCATTAGTGTGTTGGAGTTGTTGAACAATGCTATAAGATGTAGGCCTTGTATCCTTTGGATTGGAAGATTTGGAAGCAACCTTCTATTTAGAAGCAAATGAAAGATTGAAGGGTACCTTAGGGACATTTGATGAATCTGGGATTTGTCCTTTCAGATGCATTTGAGCTTGTGATCAAGTAATTGCGTTAGTTGAGGAATGATCTCTGTCTCTTAATACAATTGTGATGATATTGCAACTTTCAGAGAGACATGGTTCAACCATATTGATGATAGTATTATTTCCAGGGTAGGCATAGTTGACTTTTGCCTCCATATTAGGTTGAGAAGTTGAAACTTCTTGACCATGTTTCAGTAATGGTTTTGTGAATGCTGTATGATCATTATTGCTCTTGGGATTGTCAATTGTGATGTCTCCACTATCGATCAGATCTTGAATGGTATGCTTCAAGTGGTACCAATGATTAGTTTTGTGACCTTTACTCTGATGGAAATCACAGAATTCATTTCCTCTCCACTATTTCAGTTTGGGGTCCTAATCATTTGGTTGGATTGGTGGTAAAGAGATGATATCAGCCAGTAGAGTTTTCATAGCTGATTCTAAAGACTCTCCTAGAGGAGTAAAATTTTGATGTTTATCCCATCTTTTGTATTCTGGCTTCTTTGGAGATGGTTTAGAAGACTTTTGCTCTGAAGCTTTAATGGCTTGAGTGCCAAGAGTGAGATTGTAGGCTAGTGCCTTTGATGGGGCATAGACAATGTCAACAATGCCATCTATGATGATGCTCTTGTTCTTGTTCCAATTTTTGTTCTTGTCTTTAGAACTAGATCTTGATTCGTACTTGTCTTTTTGAAGTGTGATTTCTCCTTTTTTCACAAGCACTTTTTCAATTTTGATAGCATTATCCACCATCTTATCAAAAGATGTATGATCTTGCATTTGCAGAGGATAATTGATTTTGGGAACAAGAATATTGATGAAGATTTCTAGTTTTTCTATTTCTGGAATAGGTCTAGCATATAGAGAGAACTTCTTCCTCCATCTCTTGAGAAATGTTAGGAATGGTTCCCCTGGGTATTGTTTGAGATTAGAGATATCAATCATGGTGAACAGGTGCTGAATATTGTAGGAGTATTGTTGATAAAACAATTTGATCAACTCCTCAAAAGTTTTGATAGTAGAAGGCAATTTTGAAAACCAACGAATGGATGCTCCTCCCAAAGATCTAGGAAAGAGGTGCATAAGGTAGGTCGGTTCATGCATGAAATCCATTGATTGTGTACAAAATTCACTGACATGATCTTGAGGGTCAGAGTGCCCATCATATTTATCATATTTTGGCATCTCCACTCTTTTTGGAAATGGTGGCATGTACAAGTCTTTGTCAAATGGAAAAGGACATAGAGCCTCCATGGAGAACTCTTTAGGTTCCTTCTCTTTCTTAAGATTGCTAAGTTCAACTTGTATAGCATGCATTTGTTTCATCATAGCCATGAGTAGATTCTCTTCCTCATGTGTAATGATGTCTTCAACATTAAAGTTGGGAGGAAGTTTAGCTCCTTGATGAGCTAATTGTAAAAAGTATGCTTCTCTATCTTCTTTCAAGAAATGCTTCATCATTCATTTGAAGTTATCATCATTTTGATATTGAGCAATTTCTTCAGGTGTGGGTTCCTAATCTACACCATGTTGAGATTGAGCTCTTTGAGAGCCAAAATTTGTCCCTACTTGAGACATGGTAGGATTTTGTGGACTCCCTAGATTAGATTGATGAGGGGTATGTTGAGTATCTCCGTGAGTTGATGGAGGAGGTATGTAACCAGATTTCAATCGATAGTTGCCAAGACCATCATCCTCATAAAGACTAGAATTGATGAGTTGCTCAAGAGTTGGAGTTTGGAGAGTGGTGATAGATTTCTTGTGAGAGGAAGCTCTAGTCTCCACCATTAACCTCAAGAGAAACAAAAGAATAAGATCCAGATAATCGAAGAATGAATTGAATCAAGCTGATCAGATGACGCAACCTTGTCAAGGTTTGATTGATTTGAAGATTTGATTAGACATGGATGAAGGATATTGTGCCCTGGATGTATGGGTAGGTTCCCAAAATATAGCGGACAAGATATCACAACAATTAGTCATTTTGATGATTGATTGATTGAAGATTGATAGTTATGACAAGGTTTTGACACGAGATGATAAAGACTCAAATCGATTAAACAGAAGGCTGAATCAGATTCAAAAGGTCACTTTAGGAAAATGATTGGATTCTCAATAGCTACTACTCTATTCCTGACATAGTGATTCATTTGACAGATTCTAAAATTAGGCTGAAAAAGCTAAATATCTGGCAATTCTGACAATTTTTTGACAACTCTTAACAATTTTCCCAAATGACACTCTGTAGACTCGTACGATAGTGGGTATGCTATGAAATGATAGTTGAAAAACTTGTATGACAATAAGTAGCCACTGAAATGACACTTGAAAATTTCATACGACAGTTGCAAGATTTTGACTTTGAGAATTTGCTGGCATGAAAACTCGTACGACACTGGGTACTAAATCATACGACAGATGGGCTATAATGAAATGACACTTTGAGAAAACTCATATGACTTTTTGACCTCCTGAGATGACTTTTGACTTTAGAAAAGGATTTTATTTCAAATTTTGCAAATTTTGAGTTTTTAGATTTGAATTGTTTGCAAATTTCAATGTCCAGATTTGAGGATTGTAACAGATTTGTTCATTTTCAATAACCAGATAGATAAACAAGCACACAAAATAGAAAGCAAGTGATTTCAAGCTAGGGAGATCTGACAACCCAACAATGAACCATACCTTTGGATATTTTCTTCCACAAGGACATTTATATAGCGGCTGTCACTACCACGGTGAAAATGGCTGTTACCGCTTGAGGTTCCGTCAATGTAGTTTGCCCTGTAAAGGGAGTGTCCACTATAGTTAACCCTCTCTAAAGGTGACTCACAATAGTATACCATAAGGGGACTTGGCTCCAGATCCAAGGGTTTGATGCCTTTTCACTTTTAACCAAGACAAAGTAGGCAAATAAATCCGACATGCTAAGATAAAGTTTTTCTTCACCAAGGTCTATGATGTCAACTCCACATGATCTATCAACCTCTTTGGGGAGAGAATGCATCAATCAATAAGAGAAGGCACACTAACCAATTTTGATTCACCAAAGCTCGTGATGTCAACCCCACGTGATCTATCAACCTCTCCTGGGAGAGAATGTATTGATCAATAAGAGAAGACGCACTAACCAAGTTGAATGTGAAACACACTAAGTATCCTCCCTACCTACAAGGATTCTATCATCAAGAAGGATTTCGCTAGGAATCCAATCTCTCAAGAATCATGAATAGTGTTCATAGGGCCTAATTACTATGTGAGCACAGATGTATGTTTCCAAAAAGCAAATCTACCAAAAGTACCCAAAAATCAGAAAGAGGAACAGTTAACGCTTAAAGCGAATATGAGATGAGTCCACAAGGTGGAACACTTAACACCTCACACAAGCTGAAAATGAGTCCCCAACTTAGAAAATAAGTGAGTTCCTAAAAGCATAAATGGGTTTCCAAGTGGAACACTTAACACTTTTGTCCTGTTGACCCCTCCCCTTTAATGTGGTGCTGACCTTGCCACCACGGGGTGGAATGAGGGGTCGGCGGATTAGTGAGTCCAATAACCCAAGATAAAAATCAAGATCAATCACAAGTATCTAAGACTACTTAATGAATCCTTAAGGGGTCACAACCTAGTATCAATTATGCAAGTGTGTAGAAATAGACAAAAGCATGAAAAGATGCACACAAGCCAGACACATAAGAGATTTATTTTAAGTCCAAATCAAAATTTTATTAGATGAAGGAGAATACCTAGGATCCTTGCAATGTGCTTAGTATATTTTACCTGATTTTTAGCAATTCTTGTTGAGCTTTTCCATGCAAGCAAGTGACGAACTTTCCAACAAGCAAACAAGCAAACAAGATATGCAACATATATTCAACTTATGAAAACCATAGGGTTAGCTCTAAAAATAAATTATTATCAGAAATAATAACCATTAATTAAACCAAATGACAACTTATATCATTCATTGAACCATGTAAAAAAAATAAGTGCATACCCATCACAAAACTTTATTTTTTTTGTTGCATTTGACCTAGTCAACAAGATATAATTTTTTTTTTATGATTTTGGCCACAAAAATAGAAATTCAAAATAGAGACCCCCACTAAAAAATAGAGAGCTTTCCAAAAATGTAAAAATTTTAGAAAAATTTCTTCATTTGTGCCCTAGAGACCCGTTTTATCAAAACAGACCAGTTTTTGTAAATTAACTATTTGAGCTATTATATTGTGTCCAAATTTAAAATACAAAGAATGGATCCCCTATATAATTTAAAGAGATTTCCAAAAATATAAAAATTTCTAAAAAATATTCTGATTTGCGTCAGATATTAATTTTTTCCATAATTTCAAGAAAAAATTATTAAAAATTCAAAACATCTCAAAAAATTCTAAATTTTTTACTGTAGTTTCCCCAATATGTGTCCAACTTGAAAAAAACATTTTAGAGCAAAAATCTAAGCTTTTTGGGAGATTAAATTAAATCATTGAAACTTTAGGGTTTTAGCTCCCCAAAAAAATCAAAACTAGCATGTAAAGGTGGGTTGCCCCACGGTGGGTGCCAAAAATGCGTGTGTGAATTTTGTATCTAATCTGTAGACACAACACTTCAGTAAAACATTAGAGGTTAGCAAAAATGAAATCGTGCAATGAATTGAAAGCTAAACTAACTAGGCGATTTACTGCCTTCTAATAGGTGCGAGTATGATGTTCTCAGATTGTTATCGAGATCAGTGACCTTGACGACACCTAAACGAAAGATTTGAATGCAAAACTGATATGAAATATGAATACAATTAATCTATATTTTTTATATTTTCTATGCAATGATATGAAAACTTGATATGGAATCTATGCTAATATGGAAATTGATATGCTAAAATGATCTAACAATGATATGAAAAAGAATCTAAATGAATGTAAAAAAAACAAATTGATCTCACAATAGCCTTGATTCGCAATAAGCTTTGATTCTCCAAATTCCAATTCTTCAAAATAGTTGTGCAATTCGTAGACGACTTTGGCAAAGTAAGCTTGCAAAATTATGAGATGATTTGAGATGAGCTGAAGCCTTAATTTATAGAAATCCAGAAATCCAGGGCTTTGAGGATGCATGAAAGAAAGCCATAAATCACTCAAATAACTCAGCTTGATTTTTGAGTTATTTTTAAATAAAGATAATTAACTCACAAAAACATGCAAAAGCAAAGTTTAACTCAAATTAGAAGTTTAGATCAACTTTAAAACTCAAAAATGATGTTGAGTTCCAAAAAGTTAATAACTTGCATTGATTTTCTGATTTGGAGTTTAACTGCTCTTTGATTGTGCACATGGATAATTATGAATTAATAAATAAATAAAGTGATTTATTCTCAACTTAACTGATTTTGAAAAATAAAACAATTGATTTATGGGTTAATCAATTATTTTTCAAACTTTTATTTAAAATTACAATATTAAAAATTGACAAAATGATTTAATTAATTAAATAAAATATTTAATCAATTATTTGTAAGATTTTGGATTTATTGTCAAAATTAAATATCATAATTAGGAATAATGGAATTAAATTCAATTAAATAATTAAGTGGCCAAATTAAATCTAATTAATTAAATATTGAGAATATTCAATTAATCAAACTTTAGGATAAATATGATTTATCACCAAATAATTATAAAATTAAAGATAATTATGATAATTAGGAATATTACTAGGAATATTCCTTGATGCAGAATTTAGGATAATCAATTAGGATTTGATGATGTGCCGATATGCCTTAGGTTAGGACTTTGATGTCGATTTCATTCGTATTGTCGATGTATGAGGTTAATGAACCTATAGCCCATTTTTGGGGTATTACAATAATAAAGGGCCACTTTTTTGTGCATTTTTCTTTTCTTCCAATGAGGGTATATATTGCATCCCCATGGAAAATGTCAATGTTTCTTTTGGTACTTCTTGTTGATTTGTTGGAATACATTGCTTGAAATAAAGTCTTATAGTCCTCTTAGGATATTCATTGGAAGTGTTATTAACACAAATTATTCCTTGAAGAAATGGTGATGTTGTATCAAATAAGGGGCTATTGATTTTTACAAAGGTGTTCTTTTGAGTAACTTCAATAGTCAATTCCTTTTTTGGTCTCTTTTGCATTACCTTTGTGGTTGGTTCATCCAAGGTTTGTTTCCCCTTTTATTTATCCAAAATAAATAATGGTTGATTTTATTCCAGAGAAGATTTTGTTTAGTTTTTATCTTCCAATAATAATTGAGGATTCAATTTCTTTAATACTTTGAGGTATCATTTTAGATCTCGTGTCATGATATATTCTAATATTTTTTTAATTCTCTTATCTTTAAGAGCCTCATCAATTTTCTCCTTTGGTAAATATTTAAGTGAAAGGTGACTTGTTTCTAACACATCGGAATCCTAAGAAGTTTCTATTGAATCACTTGATACTTTTTCAACTTGTGATATTTAATTAGGTTGATCATAACCAAATCCAATATTATGCATTGGATCCACATTTGAGGTAGATCCCTATTGAAAAGGTTCTTGATTGAATTGATTAAATTCAAATGTCACTTGGTGTTCTTCCTAGGGTGTTGATGGAACACTACTACATCTTGGTTGCATTGGTACAAAAATTGGTTCAAAATATGGTAGGGAACCCCATTAAATCATTCCATAACTTGGTGAAGTGTTTGAGGGGTATCCCACATTACATAGATCATCACTTTGTCTCACATTAGAAAAAGGTTGAGTATTGGTAGGAACTTGTGAAAATAACACGTCTTGGATCATGAAATTTTGGGTTCTTTCTTTTAGAGGATGCATGTTTATTGGATCCACTTGTTGTGTTTGTCTTGGATAAAATGGTGGTTGTGATTCTTCATGCAATGTGAGCATAGGTTGGTGAGAAACTTGTTGTCTTTTTTTTATGCTTGGGACCTTGTAAAAATTGGCATGATGTCTATATGCAAAATGAAATTATTTGGGGGATTTTGGAATGGGAATGCAACTTAGGATATGCAAGAAATTTAGGATTATGATATGCAATAATTTTTTTTTGAATTTGTGGACTTTTAAAAGATATGATTATGCAATGACAATGTAAGGCTCTTTTGATTTTGAAATAGGATATTACAATGCAAACTAGGGACATGAAACTATGTTCTAGGGACTTCTACCTTAAAAAATATTTGGAAAATGCAAGCCTAAGAGTAAGACCTTATGAGATTGAAATTTGGATCTTGAAGTTTGAAAAGATTGAAAGGACAAAAATCAAAATAGATAAAAAGGACTAGGTCAAATCCATCATGATAGAGAGTGGATGTTGACCAAATGATAAAATATGCCAAAGAGGGATGATTTGAAAACAAAGTCAAGATCCTATTTTCAATAACATAAGGTAAAACCATAAGACTTGAATTTTTTTGGGATTTTGAAATTTTTTAAAGGGGCTTACAAATGCAAAATGGGAATATGAAAATAAAAGGAAACATCTAGCTATAATGAGGACTATATGAGGACTAATAATGAAAAGGATGACAAAGGATAATGCAAAATGGAAAATACTTTGATATGAGGATGCAAAAATGAGGACTAAGTGCAATCACTAATATGCAATGAATATTCTAAGCATGCGACAAGGATGAAAGGTGAATGTTTTGAGGTTCCATTTGAGTTTTTTAGAATGTTTTTCAAGTATTTTGAATTGTTTTTAAAATTTTGAAAGTATTTTGGAAATGTCATAAATGTTTTGAATCTCTAGCACTCATGTAAAACACATCAGATGGGATGGATGTTGTGAAAAATAAACAAACACTCCAAAACCTAGTATGGCTGAGACAATACTCATTAAATTCCCACTTGAACAAAGTTCAATCATTCCTACTCATAGCAGACAACCTAGAATCTTGGAGGCACGGGCTCCCCCTTATACTAGTACACACTTCTTGGGCACACCAAGCTTTGAAGTCTAAGGTTCATCACCTCCTAAGGGACTTTTTTCTATACTAAGAGCTATGAAAGTGTGGGATGCCTTCAAGGTTTCCCCCTATGCAAGTGAGTAGAAAGGTTTCTTTTGGCCACTACAATAAGAGGTGTTTAGTCAAGGCATCCATTTCAAAGATAAATAGTGAATCATGCAAGGCATTGTGGTAGCGCAAGCGCTATTTTGAAAGTGTTTTGGAAATTTTGTAAATGTTTTGAATCTCTAGAACTCATGTAAAACACACCAGATGGGATGGATGTTGTGAAAAATAAACAAACACTCCACAACCTAGGATGGCTGAGACAATACTCATTGAATTCCCACTTGAACAAAGTTCAATCATTCCTACTCATAGCAAACAACCTAGAATCTTGGAGGAATGGGATCCACCTTACAATACACTCACTTCTTAGGCACACAAAGCTTTTAAATCCAATGTTCATTACCTCCTAAGGGAATTTTGTTTCTACTAAGAGCTATAAAAGTGTGGGATGTCTTCAAGGTTTCCCCCTGTGATAGTGAATAGAAAGGTTTTTTTTGGCCACTACAACAAGAGGTGTTTAGGCTAGGAATCCATTTCAAAGATAAATTGTGAATCATACAAGGCATCGTGGTAGCGCAAGCACAATTTAGGACATATAGTTCCCAACTAATATCAAGCACAAGCTATCTTTTCCCTCTAAGACTTTAATCTGAAGGAGGGATTTGATTATAGTGGGTTGGAAGAGGTTAGCTTTTCCTTGTTCCCACTTGGGTCATTCCCTATCACTAGTTCTACAAAAGAACTCAAGAGGAAGGCCCTCTAAAATAATTGTATAAATTTCTCTTCATCCAAGATCTACGAAGGTTAGGGGAGAGGATACGTTCATAAAATTCTTGGGACTCATAATATAAAGAACACATCAAAGATGCAAGAAAATATTATTCATTTTATGCATCAAATCCAAATGTTTTCTAACTACTGAAACAAGCATGAAATTTTTAAGAAGACACACAATGTCTTCGTCACACACCTTCATCAAACTTGTTAGTAGTTCATGATAAAACCTTCATGCCACAATTGCCAAAATGTTGCATAGAACCATCCGTAACACATAAATCCCCTATTATGAATCTAGAGAATAGAATTGAAATGCAGAAATTGAAATTCAAGCATAAAACTATTAGGAATGAATTCTAAATTGTTTTGCACCCATTCTATAGTAGTTGTTGTTGCATTCATGACTATGATTGTCATTGATGTCAACACAGTGTTTTACCAAAGACTTGTAGAGAAGCGGACAGTGTTTTGATTAGCACATGTGGGATATTGTAGTTGGAGCTATGCAACATTGAGGATATATTATTTGATATGTTTTATGTCTATGGTTAAGATCACAGATAGTAATTCTTTTATTCATGAAAGTTATGATCATTTTGGTGGAAGTAGTATTCAGGCAGTGTTCCTAAGTAGCAATTTTTGGTAATCAGATGATATCTCCTAATCAGGATGGAATCTAACTTTGTGAAATTAAAGGGAAGTTAGAAACACATTGATAGTGACATGGATGATAGTGCAAACTTCTAAGTCACATGAGTGAAGATTTATTGTATTTGGAAGCCAATAGTTTTATGTAATTTTGGTGTAGCGTGTGGAAACTTTTATTTTGTAATTGTGTGATGACTCATTTGTAATTATTTGAGTGTGGTATAAAGGAAGGAATGTATTTAATTGTTGATGAAGTA
Source organism: Chamaecyparis obtusa (assembly GCA_027943335.1). Classification (NCBI taxonomy): domain Eukaryota; kingdom Viridiplantae; phylum Streptophyta; class Pinopsida; order Cupressales; family Cupressaceae; genus Chamaecyparis; species Chamaecyparis obtusa. The sequence goes on along the minus strand of BSBK01004397.1, from coordinate 840,283 downwards.
GAGATAGTGATGATGTGTGATGTGGTATGCATGAAGTGAAGAAAAGAGCTAAGTATGAGAGTGTAATTGTGAAGGAAGACATGTGAAGTACAAAGATCTGAAACTGAGATCTGATGTAGCAGTGAGTGCGGTTTGGCACAATCAGAGAAGAGGTAACATATTATTCTATTGAATAATGAAAAGATTATTTGGATAGTGAGTTCAATGATCTTACCCTAAAGCTGTTTGGGCAGTGGGTCCATCTGTCTTCCATAACTCTTAACAGGGTTAGAATCTTTTAACAGGGATTCAAAATCTCCTAACAAGGATTCATATGTACTGAATGTATTTCATAAGACTCCTAAAAGAGTCCATCATTTCACAAGGAATATTCATATTAGTGCATCTTTTGTGGGCATCATTCCCACCGGGGTTTACTCTTTGATCAAGAGGTTCCCTAGTCAACATATATTGTGTTAATGTGTAATTGTGTATGAATATCTTTCTATGGTTGGTAATTATATTGCTTATATGGTTTAATGCTTTTGAAGATGATAAAAGTTATAATTATCTGATAACTGATTCACCCCCCCCCCCCCCCTCTCATTTATCTTGGTGGACTTTACTTTCTAATAATTGGTATCAGAGCAATAGGTCCTTGAAAGAGAAGTTTAACAGCTTAAGGAGATCCATGGAAAATTTCAGGAAAGAAAGACCTAAGTTTGATGGAGTAAATTTTGATAGTTGGAAAGAGAAGATGAAGACACATCTATTATGTTTAGGACCAAGTTATTGGTTGACTGCAAAGAATGATAACACTATCATTGAAGAAGATGATCTTGAGACATGCTCTAATGATGAGAGAGATCTATTCATGTGTAACATACTTGCACGAGAAGCACTTTTGACAGCACTTCCAGAGAATGAATATAGTCAGGTAAAATGTTTGAAAAAGTCTCATGAAATTTGGAAAGCTTTGCACTCTACTTTTGAAGGTGATGAACATGCAAAAAGAGTTAGATTACATAATTAGATATGTGCATTTGAAGATATAAGAATGTTGGAAGATGAATCTGTTAGAAGCTATATTGGTAGAATGTCAGAAATTGTTGCAGGGATAAAATCTTGTGGAGGAACAAAGACAGAGAATGAAGTGATATGGAAAATTTTGAGGACATTGACTCTTGTATTTAAGCAGACAACACAGATGATTGAACAAGTTATACCTTGTACTATGAACTTTACAAGAGAGACTCTTCTTGGAAGATTGGAAGTAGCATAAATGAACCTAAGGTTATTAGGAGACTTACCTAGGATGGAGATAACATTCAGTGCTCTTAGTGTTTGCCCTACATTATCAAGAAGCATCAGTGTGAGTGGAGATTATGCTAGTAGTAGTAGATCTAGAAATGAAGAAGACAAGAAGATTGAAGAAGGTACTACCTTGCTTGTGAAAAGAGAACCAAATGGTAAGAAAAATTTTAAATGTTGGACTTGTCAAGAATATGGTCATTTTGCATCTAAATGTCCTAAGAGAGTTAAGAAGTACAAAAATAATTTCAAGCCTAGAAGATCTAAGGAATGTTATTATGCTAATGATGAAGACCTTGAAGCTAGTATTGAACTTTAAGTGAAAGTGATACTGAGAATAATGATGAAATAGGATTTGTAGCAATTAAAGAAGAAAATTTTGAAACTAATGTTAAGGAAGAAAAAGCCTTAGTTTCCCAAGTTGAAAAGAAAGTTGATTGGATTATAGATAGTGGTTGTTCACATCATATGACTGGAGATATGAAGAAGTTCATAAAGTTTAACAATTATGATGGAGGAGTTGTTAGAGTTGGTAACAATGCACCTTGTTTGATTAAAGGTATAGGATCTATTACTCTTGATGGAAAGACTAATACTGATGATGTTTACTTTGTGGATGGATTGAGACATAATCTTTTGAGTGTTGGACAGTTAGTTGATAAGGGATATCAAGTTTGGTTTACTGAGAAAACTTGTGTGATAAAGGATAAAGATGGAAATTTGATTGGAACTGGATCTAGAACCAGAGGTAATGTATTTCAGTTGAATCCTACTGAGATGACATGTTTGATTACTAAGATTGATGAAAGTTGGTTATGGCATAGAAGGTTTTGTCATATAAACTTTGATAATATTGTGAAAGTGAGTACTACACTTGTGGTAAGGAATTTGCCTAAAATTATGAAGCTTACTAACATGATTTGCAAAGAATGTGTGATGGCTAAGCAAAAGAGAAGTTCATTTCCTAGTAAGAAGTTCACATTGGGAACAATCTACAATTGAAGCAAGATCTGAGACTATGAAACCGAATAGGTATTTATCAAGACATCATCCTATTGAACAAGTTATTGGAAGTTTGGACAGAGGAGTTCTGACTTGGAATAAGGTACATTTATGCTTGATATCTCAAATTGAACCTAAATCTACTAGTGAAGCTTGTGAAGATGAACATTGGATTAATGCTATGAGAGAAGAACTAGATCAGATAGAAAAGAACAAGACATGGGAATTGGTCCCTAGATCTAAAGACAAGAGTGTAATTGGAACTAAATGGGTATTCAGAAACAAGATGAATGAACAAGGAGAAGTTGTAAGAAACAAAGAAAGATTGGTATGTAAGGGATACTCACAGCAAGAAGGAATTAACTATGAAGAAACTTTTGCACCAGTAGTAAGAATTGAAGTAGTAAGAATGTTTTTGGCCTATGCAGCTTTTAAGAAATTCAAAGTATATCAAATGGATGTGAAGTTAGTATTTTTGAATGGAGAATTGGAAGAAGAAGTCTACATTGAGCAGCCTTAAGGTTTTCCTTTGACTCAAGAAGGAGACATGGTATGTAAACTGAAGAAAGCATTATATGGACTAAAGCAAGCACCTAGAACTTGGTATGCAAGACTAGATAAGTATTTGTTAAAATTGGGATTTGCTAAAGGAACAACTGATAGCAATATATACAAAAAAAGAAATTGAAAATGGTTTGTTGATTATAGTTATTTTTGTTGATGACATTATTTTTGGAGGAGAAGATGAGGCTAGTGACAAATTTGCTAATGAAATGAAGACTAAATTTGAAATGCGTATGATTGGTGAGATGAAATACTTTTTGGGATTACAGATAACACAAAACAATGATGGTATCTTTGTAAGTCAAACAAAGTACTTGAATGATTTTCTGAAAAGATTTGGAATGGAGAACTGTAAACTAGTTGGAACACCTATGGTAACCGGACATAATTTATCTACCACAGATGAAACACCTGCAGTTGAGAAGAAGAAATACAGATCCATGATTGGAGGATTGTAGTATTTAACACACATAATAGCGGATATAGCACATTCAATTGGAATTGTAGCAAGATTTCAAGCTAAACCTAGAGAATCACATTATGTAGTAGTAAAGAGGATACTAAGATATTTAAGAGGCACAATGGACTATGGGTTGTGGTATGAAAAATTTGATGATTTTACCCTATGTGCATATACAGATGCTGATTGGGGAGGCAGTGTTGATGATAAGAAAAGCACCAGTGGAGGAGCATTTTTCCTTGGAGGAAGATTAGTTTCTTGGCTAAGCAAGAAGCAAAATTGTATTTCACAGAGCATAGTAGAAGCAGAGTATGTAGTAGCAGCAAACAATTGTAACCAGATAATTTGGATGAAGCAGATGCTGAAGGATATTGGAATTAAATTTGTTGAACCTGTTGTTATACATTGTGACAACACTAGTATAGTTAGTATGTCTAAGAATCCTGTACTACATTCTAAGACAAAACATATAGAGATCAAGTATCATGTTGTAAGAGAGAAATTTGTTGAGAAAGAAGTCAGACTGGAGTACATAAGCACAAAGGAACAGATAGCAGACATATTTACAAAGCCTTTGCCTAAGAATACATTTGAGTGTTTGAGAGGTATGCTTGGGGTTATGCCCCAGCCTACTTTTGAGTAGTGATGCAGTTGGTTGCATCCGTCTAGTGGTATATGAGCCCTATCTTTCTTTTGGACTGGATGTTGGTACTTCCTCTATGGGGGAGTATGTGTATCTGAACTGAGTCATGAGGACTCTAGTAAATGTATTTTTCTAAATAGTGTCTTTTGACATTGAGTTTTTGTTGACTTAGTGATGGAATTTTTGTCATTGATGTCAATGGGGGAGAAGTATGCATGAAAAACAATATGAGAGAACTGAACAGGATAACGAAGCAAGATTTGATTAATGAAAAGGATTTGCAGAAGTAGTGTTGCAGTATTGGATTTTTGGAACATTGGATATTTTTCATCTATGTTGCCATAAACGCCAATAGGGGAGATTTTTAGGAATGAATGCTAAATTTTTTGGCACCCATTCTGTAGCACTTGTTGTTGCATTCATGACTATGATTGTCATTGATGTCAACACAGTGTTTTACCGAAGACTTACAGAGAAGCAGATAGTGTTTTGATTAGATGGGATATTGTAGTTGGAGCTATGTGATATTGAGGATATATTATTTGATATTTTTTATTTCTATGGTTAAGAGTGCAGATAGTAGTTCTTTTATTCATGAAAGTTATGATCATTTTGGTGGAAGCAGTATTCAGGCAATGTTCCTGAGTAGCGGTTTTTGGCAATCAGATGATATCTCCTAATTGGGATGGAATCTAGCTTTGCAAAATTAAAGGGAAGTTAGAGACACATTGATAGTGACATGGATGATAGCACAAACTTTGAAGTCATATAAGTGAAGATTTATTATATTTGGAAGCTGACAGTTTTATGTAATTTTGGTGTAGCGTGTGGAAACTTTTATTTTGTAATTGTGTGCCGACTCATTTGTAATTATTTGAGTGTGGTATAAAGGAAGGAATTTAGTTCCTTGTTGATGAAGTAGAGATAGTGATGATGTGTGATGCAGTATGCATGAAGTGAAGAAAAGAGCTAAGTATGAGAGCGTAATTGTGAAGGAAGACATGCAAAGTACAGAGATTTGAAACTGAGATTTGATGTAGTAGTGAGTGCGGTTTGGCATAGTCAAAGAAGAGGTAACATATTATTTTGTTGAATAATGCAAAGATTATTTGGATAGTGAGTTCAGTGATCTTACCCTGAAGCTATTTGGGCAGTGGGTCCATCTGTCTTCCATAACTCTTAACAGGGTTAGAATCTTTTAACAGGGATTCAAAATCTCCTAACAAGGATTCATATATACTGAATGTATTTCATAAGACTCCTAACAAAGTCCATCCTTTCACAAGGAATATTCATATTAGTGCATCTTTTGTGGGCATCATTCCCACCAAGGTTTACTCTTTGATCAAGAGGTTCCCTAGTCAACATATCTTGTGTTATTGTGTAATTGTGTATGAATATCTTTCTATGGTTGGTAATTATATTTCTTATATGATTTAATGTTGTTGAAGATGATAAAAGTTATTATTATTTGATAATTGATTCACCCCCCCCCCCTCTTAGTTATCTTGGTGGACTTTACTTTCTAACACAAACCATGAAAGTTCACCAGCTAAACATGTCAGAGGCCTAGCCACATAGATTTGGCAACCCACAATGCAGATTTGAGGCCCAACTACACTAGACAGAAGACCAACTACACATGACCTAGATCATAGGAACAAACACTTCAAAAACTTGTAAAAACTCTCAATTTTGACAAATTACACCTATAGGCATTTAAATGTTAAATAGTAGGGTTCATTAAGCCATTAAAAAACTTAATTTGAAATATTTAGAGCTGATTTAGAGCCCCTAATTAAGATATATGTGAAAATTGAACTAATTTGAACCCCCTAGTTAAACTATGTGTGAAATTGAGTTTCTTTGAATTATCTTGAATTCTAAACTATGTGAGGTTCATTTTAAAAGGCCCAAATGGAAATGTGAGGTTCTTTTTAGATACCTAAATCAATGTGTGATGTTCATTTTAAGATTATTTACCAAATTTAGGGTTCATTTTAGCTTTTGAACAAGAAAAGCTAGAAATAGAAAGTATCAATTTGTAATCTTAAACCCTAAACCCTAAATTTAAGTAGTAAAGACCAACTACCCCATTCTAGTGACCAACTATGCAACTCTAACTACCAACTGCACTGTTCTGGGTGCCAATTGCACAGATCTAATAACTCATTGCATAGATCTCCTAGCCAAGTGCTTAGAATAGAGAACCAACTGCACAACTCTCTTCTAGGACCTGCAAATACATGAAAAAAAATAAAAATCAGCTAGGTACATGTTTCACATTGGGTTCACCAAATGTAAGACCAGAAAAAAGGGGTAGAATGCATAATAGAGGCATCCATAAAACCTCAAAACATCATGAAAACCTAATCCAATCTACCATTTAAAATGAAGGTATGAAAACAAAGAAATTAAACTCTAAAACCCCCTTCAAAGGTATCTCCAATGTTCTCCTTTCTTCTCCATTAAAAATGTGCTCTTTCCTTAACAAACTACACTTACAAATTGAAAGAAAGATAGACTATAATGACTATGAGAATACTCGGAAAGAGCGGTTAAGAAATGAAGGCAAATTGATGTCAATTTATAGAGATGAGAGCCAAAATGCAGATTTGGTAATTAGGTCTACAAATTGGAAGATTTTCATAATTATGACAAATTGAATGCACGAATTAAGGGAAAAGTGGAAGAGAAAGATGGAGTCAAATTAATAGTGAATCATGGAGGCTAAATTAGTGGGAAAATGTGAAGGGAAAGGTGGAAGAAATCATGAACCATGATTTTAGGAATGGAAGCATAGTTAGGGGGAAGGAGATTTTTTATTTAAAAACTCATTTATTCTCACCAAAATAGAAAATTAGTAAAAAGAAATTTAGAAATTCCAACATAGAAAATTAATGAGTTAATTAATAGAAAAGTAGTAAAAAAGAATTTAGGAAATTCCAACATGGAAAATTAATCAATTAATTAATTATGGAGACATCGAGAAGAGGGAATAAATAAAGTAGATTTATTTATTCAATTAGAACATAGGGATTAACTATGGGTTATTTACTCCTAAGGGACAAATTAGTTGATTCTTGACCAAAAAAATGATGTTGATGTAAATTGAATTGATTTTGATGATGAATTGGACTGATTTTGATGGTTTTGAAGAGGTTTAGGAATGAAATTGATGACTTGGACAATGCGTTAGGTTGATTATGAAAGTGACCAATAAGATTTTAATTGATTTGAAAATGACTGATGATGAGGCATCGATGAACTTTTACAATGCCTTTGGACAAATTTAAGCTAAATTGAAAAAATTTGGAATGATTTTAACTGACATGATTTGAAAATGATAAGGAATTGATGAAATTTAACAATGCTCTGAATTGACTTGATAGGACTAAAAAGGTTGAGGCATCAATGATATTTGGCAATGCCCTGGATTGACTTGATAGGACTAAAAAGGTTGAGGCGTCGATGATTTTGACAATGCTCTAGACTGATTTTGAAAGAAGTTGAATAGGTTTGGAATGGGTTTGAACTAATATGAAAAGGATTAGAACATATTTGAACTAGTTTTGAAAGGTTTGACAAGGTTTTGAATCGATTTTGAAGATGTCATGAAAGACTTGAAATGACTTGATTAGTTCCAATAATGATTTGAATCATGATCAATTTGGCCAAAGATATAGTGGTTATGATGTGATATGGGAGAAAAATTAGTTATCAAGTGAACAATTTTGTAATTTTCAATCAATGACGAAAGACACAATGCCGACATACAATGAAAACCATATACACAACATAGGAGAATAGTTATAGTGAAAAATGACATTTCAATTGCAATGCAAAAATATTAACACATAGACATGCAGGCGTAAATCATTTTTTAGCATCTACACCCTCAAACACAAGAAAGGATACCTCCAAATAAAACGTAGATCTAAGACAAAAAAAACCCTTGTGCTTGGTAGAAAACCCTTTAAAATCTACTAAGAAAACCTTTGAAATCTTCAAAGATTTATAGTTTCAAAAACCCTCATTTTTTAAACCTTTGATTTGTATTAAAAAATAAAAAAAATCATACTTCCAAAAATTTCTAAGATTCTACACAATTTTTCATAAAAAGAAGGTTATAAACTTCTAGAATTTAATTCTAGGTATGAAACCACGAAAACTAACCCATGGGCTCTAATATCATGAAATGATAATTGATTGATTGAATGAGTTAATTAAAAAAGAGATAGATGCTCCTTAAATAAGAAAATACAAAGATGATTATTCTAAAAGTAACTATTATTAATAGAGAGTGAAAATAGAAAGATACTAAACTATCTAACTAAAGACACATTAAATGACCAGATACATCTACGTATCTTAAATGACCATTATGAGGTAAATATTACAATATTATTCTAATAGCAGCATGCTCTTGAATAAATATTCTCTATATAGACACACTTTATCAAAGGGGCCACTTTCATATTTTTGAGCACCTTCAATCTTGTTCAAAATGGTGTATAATTGTGCCAATATAAAAGGTTTGTTTCAATCAAAATTTCTATTCAAGGAAATTGTGATGACAAACAAGTTTTGTGCAAATGAATTTTTGGGAAGGTGTGTAAAGGAGAGCCAAATGCATTGAGTACTTAATCTCAATTTAAGGGTGTATGCAAAGGATTATTTGTGTGTTAGAGAATATAGGGTTTCTTTTCTCATTAACAACTTGGAGCCATATTTTGAAGCTTTTGCAAAGTCTTTGAACCTACTAGTTGAAAGTTAGATATTGGCTTTTGATAAGTTCAATACATATTTTTTTTAGATAGAGAATATTAATAAGGTCAATAGAGTATGCACCCTAGAGGACTAGAGGGGGTTGACAAAGATACGATGGGATCCACAAAGGGGAGTGGATGACCCAAGAGTGATAGACAAGAGCAAGGAGTTGTGGGTGTAGCACAATTTATGGAAAGTGCATGTGGAAAAGGAAAGAAGTAGAGGAGGACAAAACACACTAACTCAATCTAAGAGAGGGTTCTCAGGAGGGATCTTTAGGTGATTTTCTAGCTAGAGTCATTTTGAGAAACTTTTTGAGATCATGTGTATATGTATTGACTAATTATTCATGCCTATGGTTCTTTTGTACACATGATTCTTTTGATGGAATCTGATGATTGCAATATATGATAACATGGAATTATATTTATTGAGATATTTTAAGTATGTATGTATGTATGGACTATTAGATATCCCTAATGGTTTTGTTGATGTATATGTGTGACTAAGGTGGGTGATGTCTATCTATATGTAATGTATGTATGTATGGATTATTGTCTATCCATGATACATGTATGTGTGTGTTGTGTTGTATGGTGTGTGTTATGTGTTGTGCAGTGTGCGGTGTGCGGTGTGTGTTGTCTGTTGTCTATTGTGTTTTGTATGTTGTGTTGTGTGTTGTGTGTTGTGTGTTGTGTGTTGTGTGTTGTGTTTTATGTGTTGTGTGTCTGTGTTTTGTATGTTGTGGCATGCACATGCGCATGTGCATGTGTGCACCTGTGTATGTGCGTATACATATGTGTATTTGTGTGTGCATGTGTGTGTGTGGGAGGGAGAGAGAGAGAGAGAGAGAGAGAGAGATGGGTGATGCAAGATGGAATGCATATATGATATGATGTTGCGAGCTATTGCTATGCAAGATGGGATGCATATATGGATGTTTGTCTATGATATATTTATGATGTATGGATGTGTATGAAAATGATGGATTCCTGATGATGTTGATGATGTATGAAAAACAAATGATTTTAGATACCTAAAAGGACTATGATATGAAATGCAAATGTAGAATGGTAAATGATAAAATCGATACACATTGAGATGGATGAATAATGAAATGTACATAAATGAACTCCAAAATCTCAATGTATCATAAAATCATCATAGAGAATATTTTCATTTTTCATTTTTATCTCTAATAATTATAAATATATTTAATTTATATAAACTAATATACTCGTCTTTAGATCCTAATATAGATAAGGCACACCAAAAGATATCATATTTATTCACTATCTCACATAAAAAATAATTAGATTATTATATTATAATAAATATTAAAAATTATTATTATATTATAATTAATATTTAATTTATTAAGATATGATCATATTGTTATGTTTTAATATATTCTTGTTATAAATCTTTAAGTGTCAGATTATTATTTTTGCTCCATAAAATTTTATTTAATTAATATAACATAATAAGAGGTACAAAAAATGATCCTTCAAATTTTATATGAGTCCCTAATTTGTTCTACAAAACCCACCAACCTAATACATCGTAATACCATGCACTACCAACTTATATTCAAATCAGAAGGACATATATAAAAAAAATCTACCATGAAAACCTCACCTTCCATACCTAAATAACATTTCAACCTATTTACATCTTATGTGATAACATATAGTAGAGACAAAATACTAAAATTTACAGACCTTATGAAACCGTCTAGATATCCAAACAACAAAAAACTCTAGCAAGATGATGAACCACCTTGCTAGAAGTAAACTCACACCAAAACTTTGTCCAAATAGTATGAATTGTATATACATATATACAAAAAACCTCATTGCAATGATCGATCAAACCCAAATAATTTATCATCAACTATAACTACTTCTACCACCAGGTATAATTTTAAGGTTAAAAAACACCCTACACATAGGAAACCAAAGAGAAATAGAAAGGAAAGGAACCATCTTTGCTAGAAACACTAACATATTCAAAACCCTCATTCATAGAAATAGAAACACCGTGTGTTAGATAACTAAGACGAGGGTGAATCATTTAAGTCCAGTTATCCTACAGTCCCAAATACTACCTGATGTATATAAAACAAAATTTTCAAACAATTTAACCAGCTCAGTAAAACATTAATTGTTCTTTTATGTTCATCTACTAAATAACATTAAATTAACTAGTGTATATACTGATCAAACTAGTTATAGTAATGTGTAAAGTAAAATAGCAATTCACCACATCCATACACATATAACACTTTGATTTTTAACGTGGAAACCCTGTTAGGGGAAAAACCACCTAGGACCAATAACCCAAATAATTTCACTTTTCTGAAATGAGCTCGGTTAAGAGGTCAACCCTGTTAAAGGTTACAATAACACAATGTAAGGTGTGACCTGGTTAGAGGGTTTATCCCTAACAGTTCTACATGACCAAGCATTCACTATGGGGTCAACAAGAAAACAATCAATATTCATTGAATGTCATTTTAAAATATAAAGATTGTTAAGTCCCACTCGATTAAGATATTTATCTGTACCAATGGTTAGAATGCAATAGTAACGATCTGATTCAAATATAACTTGTTTTGTAGATTTTTAGATCTATGCTAAGCTCAAAATACCCCTGGCCAATATACTCAATTCAATCTCATTGTATCCTCCAACTCTGTTCTACTCTGTAATTCCTTTCTTTGATGCTTAGTGTTGTCTGCATAATTGCTCAGTTCTATCTTCAACCTGTTTGACCAGCTTCACATGAATGCAATCTTCTCACACACATTTTAGACATAATGAATCTCTTGTCTCTTTTTATAGACATATTAAACCATTTTATTTCCAGCCATCTTCACTGTTGATTTTGTCACTTTAACCTTCCTCAGTAGTTGTGTCTCTAACACATTTCATTCTCCCTCATTCGATCATCCTTGAATTTTTTTAGTTGTTTGATCATCATAACAAACTTTATCTTTAACTTGGAAATCATCCATAATTATCCAGCTCATCATCTTTAGTCGGTAGTTATATGTTCCATTTATTTCATTCACTCAGTTAATAGCATAATGTGTCAATGAATCCTAGCTCGATTAACACTATAGTCAATATACACTACACTTTCTTGGTGTACACTATTTCAACTCGGTGTATACTAAGTTCTTCATTTACCGGCCACATAAACTTTTTCATTCTTGATCTTCAATCCATAATAGAATTATGTAATACAATTAAATCACTAACATAATGTCATAGACTCATCAATAAGTTACCCAATGAATACCATATCCATATCTTTCTCATACATCTCATCTTCATGTAAATATCTCATTCCTTCACCATTATTTCCTTCTTCAGATGTTTGTAACTATCATGATAAGTATAGTCAAAACTAGTCGACATCAATGACAATACATTAACTGATTTAATATGTCACATATACCTTAGTAGCTTGGTGATCATCAATCATTGTCTTTTGAAGTAATCAATTAGTTTTCAAACTCTCCTTTAAGATATTTAATCAATTGCAGTCTATCAATCTCCCCCTTTGGCATTGATAGCAACACAATATGAAATATATCATAGAATACCAAACATTTTTTCTACAACTTTGTATGAAAATGTTGTAATTCGGTAAGCTCTCCCTAGCTTATACATTAAATATGTTTAATCACTGCACAACATCAATACTCTCTCTTTTGGTAATATCTCTCCCTGTCGATAGCTATTTAATTAACCATCTCTCACTTTAGATTTAGCTTTAATATTTCATGTATAACTCTCTGCCTTTGACAATAATGCCAAAAATAAAATAATCATCTCTTCAATAGCCAAATCAATATCTATATTGTTCAGTTTAGACTCTAGTACCTTCCATGTACTAATATTCAGTTTCAACTTATCTTCCATCTTTCACAACCTTAGGAAACACAAAGTGTGAACATTATGCATCAACATAATTAGATATTCTGATAAAATATAGGTTGATGCAACCTCCTAATCACCTTAGTGATTGTTAGATAGGGGATGGATGCCTAGTCTACTTCTCAAGTATTCAAATGTATGGACTTCGATAAGGGTTTAGTAAATATATCATCAAGTTGTTCTTGTGATTTCACATACTCCAATCTAACTTTCTTTTCTTGAACTTGTTCCCTCAAGTAGTGATACTTAATAGAAATATGATTTGTCTTTGCATGCATCACTAGTTTCTTAGAAATTTAAATTGTAGTTTTATTATCACAATATATTATCACTGGATCAGTGATATCCTCTTTCATACCTTCCAATAGTTATTTTATCTATGCAATATTTGAACAATTAGCAGTAGCAACAACATATTGTACTTCTGTAGTGGACTGAGAAATATAGCCTTATTTCTTACTTATCCAAGTAACCAATCTTTCTCCCAAAAATAATGCTCCACCAATAGTGCTTTTTCTATCATCAATGTTTACAGCCCAATCTACATCAGTGTAAAATTTTAATTCAAAATTGCCTCTTTCTTATACTATAAACCATAGTTTTCAGTGTTCTTCAAGTATCTCAAAATTATTTTCCCAATAGTCATGTGTGATTCTTTAGGATTAACAAAAAATCTTGCTACAATTATAATCACATGTGCAATATCTGGTCTATTATGCACAACATACATCAATTTGTCAATCATTGATCTATACAAGGTTTGATTTACCTCTGTGGACTTGTCATCCCTTATCAATTTATATTCGGTGACCATAGGTGTACCGAATGGTATTGAGTCTTCCATACCGAATGTCTTCAATACTTATTTGATATACTTTGATTGTGTGATGTATATGCCTTCATTTTGTTGTAATATTTGCAATCCAAGAAAAAAGTTAATCTCTCCAAATATCGAAATTTCAAATTCTTTCCTCATTTCATCAAAAAATGATTTGCATAAATTATCTTGTCCAAATATGATATCATCAAAAAATATTTCAGCAATAAGAGTCTTATCATCAGTTTCACTTTTCAAGTATAAATTGTTGTTGTCACTTGTTCTAACAAATACAATACTTATTAGATAGGAATGCAGTCTTTCATACCATGCTCTCAGTGCTTGTTTTAGTCCATATAGTACTTTGTGCAACTTACATACCATATTCCTCTTATTAGGATCAATAACACCTTTAGGTTGTTCAATGTATACCTCTTCCTCAAGTATCCCATTAAAAAATGAAGATTTAACATCCATCTGATAAACTTTAAATCCTTTGTAAGAAGCATATGCAAGCAATATTCTTACTCCTTCAAGCCTAGAATTTGGTGCAAAATTTTCTCCATAGTCAATCCCTTCTTCTTGTGCATAACCTTTTCATACTAGTGTTTCTTTGTTCCTTGCAACATCTCCATTCTCATTCAATTTATTTCTGAATATCCATTTGGTTCCAATTACATTCTTATCTTTCAGTCTCATTACCAATGCCCATGTCTGGTTTTTTTGTATTTTCTCAATCTCTTCATTCATTGCCTTGATCCATTCATCATTTTCCAATGCATCTCTAACAGTTTTAGGCTCAAATTCACAAACTAAGCATGTGTTGTTTCTCAACTTACTTCATGTCATCATTCCTTCTCTTTTATCTCCAATTATATAATCTTGTGGATGATGTCTTCTTACATATCTAGCAAATACATGTTCAGTTCTCTATTCTTCAATGTATTCTCCACTCAGTGCATGATCATTCTATTCATCGGTAACTATTTTTTGATTCTCAGTCTGTAAAGACTATTTCTCGGTAGCATTTCCCTATTTCTCGGTAACACTATACTATTTCTCGAGTAGAGTGTCAAGTTCCTCAATGTAAACAAATCTACCATAGTCTTCCATTTATTTTTTACTTTCTTCATCATTCTTTTCTACAAACTCATCAACTCTCACATTTATAATTTCAATCATCTTGTTAGTAGCCTTGTTCAAATATTTATAAGCTTTGATTTTAGTAGAATATCCTAGAAATATTCCTTCATCACCTTTTGAATCAAATTTTTTATTTCTATCATCTTTCAGAATGTAACATCTACTTCCAAATATTCTGAAATAACTCACATTAGGTGTATAACCATACCATAATTCATAAGTTGTCTTGTTTGATTCTTTCTTCAGTTGAAATTGGTTCAATGTGTAAATGGTAGTGCTAATCTCCAATATATTTTTGCAACATCATTTCCAATCATCAGTGTTCTAGCACAATCAACAATTGATCTATTTCTTCTTTTAGCAATCCCATTCTGCTGGGGTGTTCTTAGTTACAAAAATTAGTGAACTCATCAGAAATAAATTCACCACCTCTATTTGATCTTAAACATTTCAATTCTTTACCTCTTTATTTTTCCACATTTTCTTTATACCACTTAAACATTTTGAAAGCTTCAATTTTTTCTTTTAAGAGCATGACAACCATCATTATAGAGAATTCATCAACAAAAAAGATAAAATATTTGTCTCCATAATAGCTTTGAGTTCTCATAGGACCACACAAGTTAGTATGAACTAACTCCAAAATAGCATTAGATGAAAAGGGTTTTCTCTTAAAACTAGATTTTGACATTTTTCCCATTTGACATTGTTTACACATTACATGGTTAGGTTTAGATATGCTCAATAAACCTCTAACTTTTCTTTTCTTACTGATCTTAACCATGTTGTCAAAATTCACATGATATAACCTCTTGTGCCATAACCATACATCTTCATTTTTATCCAGTAAACAAGAAGTTTCAACATTGTCAAGATAGAATAAATTACCTTTTTATTGTTCACTAGTACCGACCAACTTTCCAGTCTCATCATATATTTTCACCTTTCTATTCTCAAATACAACTCAGTGACCTATATTATTCAATTGTGATACACTCAAAAAATTATAATTAAGTCATTTCACCCAATATGCATTCTCACATCTGATCTTATTGTTCAACAATATAGACCCTTTTCCTTTCACTAGACAAGGTGTATCATTTCCCATTTTCATAGATCCACCATTATAACCTTCAAGGTATTTAAATTTCTCTTCATCACCAATCATATGATGTGTATAACCACTATCTATAATATAAGTATCATTCTTGTTGACTTTAGAAACAAGTGTTATTTCAACAAACCTTTCTTCTTCTTCAAACTCTTCTTTTAAAGCCACAAATACACTAGTACATTTGATCTAGTTTTTCTACCAAAATTTTCAAACATGAAGCCAAAAGGTATTGGTTGGTCGGAATATAGAAGGAAAACTTTTTTTTTTTTAAGTTATGCCCGTGTTAGTTAAAATTTTCACTTTAGTCAAAATTTCGACTAACACGGGCATAACTTTAAAAAAAAAAGGTTTCATTTCTCATTCATTATTACCATGATGAATTCGTTTCAAGGGAATTGCAGCTAGCGCATGAAACATGAATTAAAATATCTCTAAGATTTGAAGGGAATTGTAGAGCATGAAATGTGAATACAAATATGGGCTCGTTGCTAGGTATCTGGGCTGGTTGAGCGTCATCGGCTTCATCCCAGGGTTTGTCTGCAAACGTGAATTAGAAATTTGGGCTCATTGCTAGGTATGTGTCATGATTTTCCCTAGGCTCTGTTCTTCTGAAGGAGAACACAAGAAAATATATCACATTTTTATTTCTTTTACCTATTCTTTTCATGGCTCGACGAGGGTTCCATTATATAATTTTATGGTCAAGGGTTTCTACGTTATCTATTTTGTATTATTCTTGGATAGGGTTTTGTATTATGCTAGTTTGTATGGATGCAAAATAGGATAAGGGGTATTCAACATCTAGCAGCCATCTTTTCACGGATGCACTGTGTGCACTCTGGGCATCTGCATCTCTGAGATAGTCTCTTAAATTTGTGAGTTTCTTGCTTAGCCATTCGAAATCACTTGTGAAGTTACAGACAAGTGAAACCTCCTTGTTTATCTCTTCTAACAAAATCCCGCCAAGCTTTTCAAGAACAACATCAATCACAACAGATGCCATAACTGAATTTTTAAGTAACTAAGAAACTGAAGCACTCTCAAATGTTATTGTGGACTACATAGTTATAACTTAAATAACTCTCAAACACTAGAATGAACTTCTCAAAATTTGATGGCTCTTAGCAACTGAGAAACTTAAGATTAGAGCTTAGTTATTGACCAATTTGAACCAAGTTAAATTGATCAAGTTGCAATGAATGTGAGTATAGCTAGGGAAGAAGTAAATTTATAAGAATGAATATAGAGCTTATTAGGAAGGATTCTCGGCCTTCTTGCCCAATTTATTCTAATCACTTTTACTTTAATTATTTTCATCTTCCTTTTGACCCGTGAATATAATAATTGTGGATTTCATGTTATTCTATATCTAAAATGGTTTTATACCATCAAGATTTCATGCTTGGGAGTAAACCACCCCTTGCCAATCCTCCTACATTATCCAATAATATTTACACATTGATTCCTTTTGAAATAAATTTTTTTCTCATTCTCAGATGCTATGTTATTGTACTTTGGGCTAAATTAATTATGGTGTTACACTTATTTTTGGTCTTGAGCCTAGCTATCATAACGATATATCATTTGTACCATCTAAGTTTTAATCCCATGGCTTATATTGCTTTCTTAATAAACTATATACTCTAGCATAACAATCTTCTCTAGCATAACAATCTTGGAAATGTCACACAAAACCTTGAAATCCAGGTGGCGTAATAAGTGTGAAATTTGTTTCTTTGACATAGGCAATAATTCTAGCTATGTTATCTGCTATGTTATAACTTGTAGAGGCAAGAGTATGGTACTTATATTTTGTTGAACATGAGCATAAGTCTCATTTTTGAGGTTATTTGTTAATGAATATTTTTCTTTTTATCAATTAAACTCAAATTCTATCAAAATTTTGTGTTCTCATAACTGCACTCATGTTCTAAAAATGTTTAAGGTATACAAGAGTGCAAATTTGTTTCAATCAGTGTAGAATAAATTAGCCCATTTTGTTCCGATTTGATGATAAATATTTCTTCTTAAGCTTTTGATAAGCTGGGATAATAGTGTAAAATGATGATTGTGTCTTTTATTTGGTTGAACTGTACAAGATGTAGTCCTCGATGGGTGTTCGAGAGAATAGGTATCTTATCCAGGCAACCAGTAACTCAAACTTTTAGTATTTTTCATTGTAATAATAGACTAAATTTAACTCCAGAGCATTTAAATTAAAACATAGGATCTCTAAATACAGAGTATTTTCTCCTCATCCAATAATTACATGTCCAACATTCCACCTAAATTTTTTATGCAGAAGACTTGAGAAATGGAAGACTTGAGCATTTGCCTTGTACTTTTAACATGTATATAGTACTATAGAATTTTTAACTCCAACACACTCCCTTTTGATTGTATTCATATTGAACCAGGTAAATGATAATTCACATTATAGTTAGGTTTGAAGGTTCAAACTGTTAATTTGTGTGTGTGATAGAAGACTATAACTCTATTTTCACTTTTATGTGCATAATAAAATTACAATATTTTGATATTAAAGGTCATTGTTGTTCTTTCAATTATACCTCTGTCAATTGAAACTTCTCATGAATTGCTAATCCAATGTTTTCCATCTACTCTTTGTTGCTACTGTAGCAGAAAATTGTCTTATATTGTCTACTTGTCAATATGCTCCTATACTTGTTCTTTTCATGGCTCGATGAGGGTTCCATCATATAATGTTATGGTTAGTCTTAAATCCCCTAATTATTTTACCTATTCTTTTCATGCTTTGATGAGGGTTCCATTTCTTCCTATAATTTGTGAACTTATTTTATGTTTATGATGGTGGGTTATATTTCATTTCTCATGACATTGAAAATTGATGATTCGTGCAGAAAAGTCTTCAAACAAAACCCCATTCATTTTGGTTTTCTTGGCAGCTTGATTATCCTCATTTTATTAGGAGGGATTCTATTATAAATCTTAATAACACCATGATTAGTTATCCCTACAATCTTAATAATACCCTTTTCCAAAGCTCCCATTTTGACATAGACTAGAAGGATGCTGGCAAGGGTTGTGGCATTTGGCTTTACACTTGCCAATTGCATTTGTTTGAAAGCTTCTAAAGCATTTTCAACATATCCATTTTGTGCATATCCTCCAATCATTGCAGTCAATGAAACCACATTTCTTTGAGTTATTTTGTGGTTTCATTGACTGCAATGATTATGGAATTTGGCTTTACATCTGCCAATTGCATTTGCTTAAAAGTTTTAAAAGCCTTTTCAACAAATCCAATTTGAATATATCCTACAATCATGGCATTCCATGAGACCTCATTTCTTTGAGGCATTTTGTGAAACAGTTCAAATGCCTTGTCTATGCTTCCACTTTTGGCGTACATGTCCACCAGGGCAGTTGCAACCACAACATTTGGAGAATAACATTCCTTATGCAATGAATGAGGTATGATTTTCATGTGCATACAGTTCATTGAATGATCATAATATTGTATATTTTTAAGTATATTGAGGATGATTAGTGCATGATATTATTAGAGGTCACACCTATTACATATATACAAAACTCTAACGTAATATATATTTACCTTATCAAAAATAAAATTTTAAAAGTTATTGTGATAATTTTTATTACCTAAATAGTATAATATTATTACCATGTGTACTATCATGTTACTCATGAAGAGATTCCAACATACTCACTATGCATGAAAAAGAAACAATCTTAAATCCAATCATTGCATCAATTTATCATGACTGTTACATTCCCTGATTGTACAGGGATGGTCACATTTTGAGGACCCAAAACACCTTCCAAATGTGCACAAAACTATTAAAAACTCCAATGAAATGTAACACCATATCCTAGCAATCATTTGAATCCATATCAACCATAAAAATAAATGTTTGTCAACAATATAGTCAAACTAACTGTACCCTCACGAGCAGTTACTGGTAGATTTAAAAATCAATAATATCAATTCAAGTATAAGCATTGTTAAGTGGATTTATATTCTCAATTCAATTCATGCAAGAATATTATGTACCTTACGTACTATTAAATTTTTGACAAACTTTAACATATTAAATTTTTAAGTAGAACTAAGGCAATGCATTGTTGTTAACTTGTTATTAAAAAAAAATTTATTGGCAAATTAGAAATCAGTTATTGTTCATGTTGTAAAACTAAACTATTTTAACTAAAGTATACATGTGGTTTTTACGAGAAGAGGTTGAACAAACTATAATCTTGAACAAACTAAATGGAATATGTAAACATTTGCTACACTATCTCTTTTCTCTATGATTGATTATAAATATCATGGTAGTTTATGGCACTTTCATTAATTGTATCATGGTTGTGCTCTAATATTGTACTTAACCTTTAACATATCTCCAATGATACTAATAATGTTTATGTGTTTACATTTTGTATATTTATAGCCTGTGAAGAAATTCCACACCTAGCAATATGAACCCAGAACAAAATAACGAGACACTTGTTAGATTGTGGTCTCAGTTCCAAAGAAAAGATGTTGAAAAATGTTATTGTCCTTGCAAAAAGTGTAAGGGCTTAAAGAATCAAAGAATTCTAATCAAAACAGCCCAGATTCATTGTAGGCAATATGGTCACATTGAAGGGGGGCACATTTTTCATCGATTGGTGAATGTGGATTTCCAATTGGAGGAACATGGAGGTGTGAATATCCAAGCTGACGATAATGCTCCCATGGAAGAAGATGATCCTATGGCAGAGAACACAATTGAAGACAATGGTATTGGTGTAGCTGATAATGCGCTAGAGGACATGATTGAAGAAGATGGTATTGGTGTAGTTGATCATGATGATGGTACTAGCACATCTGATAATGATGATGAAGATGGTCTTGATATAGCTATAATTGAGAAGGCATACGAGGCCCTATACCAAGGCTTCCAAACAACTCTTCTCTCTGTTATAGTGTTGTTGGTGAACTTCAAGGTTATGAATGGTTTATCCAATGTAGCAATGTCATGTATGCTAAGGTTGATGAACTACAACTGATTTAGAACCTAATTGAAGATCTATGATTAGAGATCATCGAGTTGCTGATTAGATATGTAATATGATTAAATCAGTAATATGTTGTCATTGATGTCAACTAGTTTGACAACACTTATTTTATAAGTTACAATACCTAAAAATTTGTAGAAAAGGAGTAAAAGAGATGAAGAACATAAATATCTACATGAGGAAGATGTATATGACAGATGAGGATAAGGAATACATTGAGTAACTTGCTGATGAGTCTATGACCTTATGTTATTGACTTGATTATGTTTCATTCATCTATGATGAGGAAAAGAGCTGAAAGCCACAAGGCAATGTGGTCAGTTGATGAAGCATTATAATATACACTGAGTAGCGTAGTGTATACCGAGCACAGTATAAACTGAGCTTGTGTTCACCGATGCATTTCTTTGTTAACCAAGTAGGAGAAAAGGAACTAAATGATTAGTTTAGCTATTAAGGATTGATGAGCTGGAAAGTACATCAAAATTAGTGATGGAGATAATGTTTGTTATGAAAATCAATGGCTAGCATAATTCAAGGAACATCTAAAGGATGAAATCAAAATGTGTTACTAGCACAATTTCTGAGGAAGGTTTAAGAAAAAAAATGGACGAAGGAGAATAAGCGGCAAAATCTAATGGAGGAAAAGAAAATGGTTTACTTGTCTATTTAAGAGACCATAAGTTCCGTTATGAAACCAATGCTGGAAGAAGAAAGACTGTAGAATTATCACATGAACAAGCTTCATGTATGCCTAATCAAACTGGTTAAGGAGGACCAAACTGTAGAGTTTATTGAGCATCAGAAAGCTATTACTGAGTGATAGTAAGTCATTGATTATTGTTAATACAGAATTGTAATACTAATCAGAGGATTTGATTGAGCGAAATATAGATCTGAACATCTGCAATTGAATTTGTATTGTAATTAGATCAAGCTGCTATTACGTTTTAACCATTGTAAATAGAGAAATCTCTTAATAGAGTGGACTTGAAAGTCTTATATGTGTCATTCATAGAATGAGCATTGTTATCCTTTCAACCCCATAGTGAATGCTGGTTGGAGGATAACGGTTGGTCTAAAATCCTCTAACAAGGTCACACCTAATAGTTTGTTTGTAACCTTTAACAGGGTTGGATCTTCATCGACCTCACTTTAGAAGAGTGAACATTTTTGGGTTGTTGGTCCCAGGTGGTTTTTCCCTTCACAGGGTTTTCACGTTAAATCTTTTGTGTTATATGTTCATTGTGATGATTGTTTGTTATCATACTTTACATATTACATGTTAGATTTGGTCGGTAATCATTATATGCTATTAATTGGTAATCGATAAAAGCATAGATAGTATGGTATTTTATGTTACTGAGTTGTAGAAGTTTAAGTAAATTGTTCTGGATTATACATTTTGATTTGGGACTGTGGATAACTGATTCACCCCCCTCTCATTTATTCTAACAATTGGTATCAGAACTGTGGTTGCTTGGAACTGAGTTTTAAGGACTTTAGCACAAAGGTCTCAAAATTTTTAAGAGGGAAGTGCCAAAGCTAAACAAAGATAACTTCCTAATGTGGCAAAGTTGAATGAAGCTGCATGTATCTGGGATTGGGAATTCTGCCCTAGATCTGATGAAAAATGGATACCTTGCACCACCCCCTTGACCCTTGATCAACTAAGGGACAGGCATGAACATAATGTTACTATGATGGAGATTATTGCTGCTTGTTCAGATGTCGAATTTGAAGACATCAAGGACTACACTACTGCTAAGCAGATGTGGGATAAACTAGCTCTAATCTATAGTGGTGATGCAAATGTCAAGAGAGCAAGAGCCAAAAGCTTGAGAGGAAGATTCGATGACATGAAGATGAAAGAAGGTGAAAACATTGTGCAGTACACAAACAGAATAAAAGAGGTAGTTCACGCTATTAGAGCATCTGATGGAGTTATTGATGAAGACACTATGGTAAGAAAAAGTTTGAGAACCCTATTGCCTATCTATGCAATCAAAATATCTACAATTCATTAAAATAGGTCAACACCTAACAACACACTCACTCTTGATAATCTTATTGGAAAGATTACAACATTTGAACTGAATAATTATGATAATAGTGTTGCACCCAATGTTGAATCTACCTTCATGACTTCTCTAAAGATTGGTAAGTCTAGTAGTAGAAATAATAAGGATGATAGTGATAGCAATACTGATGATGAGCTTGATGAACTTGAAGCTCTTATGTCCAGAAGGTTATCTAAAGGTAAAGGAAGGTATAGAGGCAAGTTACCTTTAGCATGCTTTAATTGTAAAGAAGTTGGCCACATCACTGCTAGATGTCCACACAAGAAAGATGATGATAAAACCAAAGACTGATCTGAAGGAAGCTATCGGAGAAGATACAAAAGAGGCTACTGAGACAATAATGACAATGGCAAAAAGGTTTTCTACATTGCTGAGGAAGAAGATATCACCGATACTGACACTGATGATGATGCGGAGGTAGTATTTGGGGCAATGAAGGATGATTCCAAAGAAGATGAAAGGTATGTAGAGATAGCACTTATCTCTAAGATTAATAAGAATGATACATGGATTATAGATAGTGGCTGTACACATCACATGACTGGTGATGAAGAAAAATTTGATTATCTTGAAGAATACAATGGAGGATCTGTAAGAATGGGAAATGATGCACCCTGTGTGGTAAGAGGTAAAGTATCCCTGCCGATAAATGATAGATTAAAATGTGAAAATACTTATTGGGTAAGAGGATTAAACTATAAGTTGCTAAGTGTGGCACAGCTGAACAATTCAGGCCACCGAGTTACTTTTGAGAGCAAAAAGGTGAAAATATTTGATGATGGAGGAAGACTTGTTGAAACTGTGTGTGTGTGAAAATTGTACCTGATCTATAGACACAACACTCAGTAAAACATTAGAGGTTAGCTATAATCAAAATCGTGCAAAATTGAAATCTATGTAACCAAGCGATTTACTGCCTTCAAATAGGTGCGAGATTGATGTTCTCAGATTGTAATCAAAATCAGTGACCTAGACGACACCTAAATGAAGGATTTGAATGCAAAAGATGGATATGAAATTGAATGCAATTAATCTATATTTTTTATATTTTCTATGCAATAAGAATGATAAAAAATGATATGAATCTATGCTAGATGAAATTGATATGCTATGAATTGATCTATCTAACAATGATATGCAAAGCTATGAAATTCTATGCTATGATATGAAAAATATGCAATTGAAATTGATCTCACAAAGCTTTGAATTCGCAAGTTGATTCCTCAGCCTCCAATTCTCCAGCGTGATTGTGCAAAATATGAGATGCTTGGATGCAAATTTGAGAGATTTTAGAGATGAATTATGAAGAGCTGAGCATTGTTTTTATAGAAATCCAAGGCTTTGGAGGTGCATGAAAAAAAGCCATAAATCACTCAAATAACTCAGGTTGATTTTTGAGTTATTTTTAAATAAAGGATAATTAACTCACAAAAATATGCAAAAGCTAAGCTTTAACTAAAAATAGAGTTTAGCTTTAATTGATAATTGATAGTTGTTTGCTTTTATGATTGTGCATGTTTTATTTATGAATTAATTTAATAATAAAGTGATTTATTTCCAACTTAACTGCTTTTAAAAATAAAACAATTGATTTATGGGTTAATCAATTATTTAATCAAACTTTTATTAAAAACTATATTATTAAATAATGACAACTTGCTTTAATTAATTAAATAAAAATTTAATCAATTATTCATAGGATATTTGGATTTATTGTCAAAATTAAATAATACAATTAATAATAGATAGAATTAAATTTAATTAAACAATTAAGTGGCAAATATTAAATTTAATTTATTAAATATGAAAATATTCAATTAATCAAACTTTAGGATAAATGTGATTTATTGCCAAATAATTATAAAATTAAAGATAATTATGATGATTAAGAATATTACTAAGAATATTCCCCGATGCAGAATTTAAGATAATCAATTATGATTCGATGATGTTTAGATGTGCCTTAGATTAGGACTTTGATGTCGATTTCGTTCGAATTGAAGATGTAGGAGATTAATGAACTTATAGCCCATTTTTGGGGTATTACAGGAACTGGTACACAATCCAGAGGTAATCTATTCTATCTTGATAATGATTAGTCTTTTTGTTTATTGATGAAAGATGAAGATGCATGGTTGTGGCATAAGAGGTTATCTCATGTGAATTTTGATAACATGATTAAGATGAATAAAAAGAAAAGAGTTAGAGGTCTACCTAACTTGTCAAAGCCTGATCATGTTATGTGTCATGAATGTCAGAAAGGTAAGATGACTAAGTCTAGTTTTAAAAGCAAGATTATTCAACAAAGAAGATACTTGAGTTAGTGCATACTGACATATGTGGTCCTATGAGAACTCAGAGTTATTATGGAGACAGATATTTTATTCTTTTTGTTGATGATTATACTAGGTTGATGACTGTCATGTTCTTAAAATGAAAATCTGAGGCATTCAAGATGTTCAAGTGGTATAAAGCAAAAGTAGAAAAAGAGACTAGTAAAGATTTGAAATGCTTAAGATCTGATAGAGGAGGTGAATTTATCTCTGATGAATTTACTAATTTTTGTAATGAGCATGGTATTAAAAGATGAGTCTCTGCATCGAGGACACCCCAGTAGAATGGCATTGTTGAAAGGAGGAATAGATCAATTGTTGACTACGCAAGGACATTAATGATAGAAAAGAATGTTGCTCAGACATACTGGAGAGAATTCATTAGCAATGATGTCTATGTGCTAGACCGAGTACAATTGAAGAAGGACACTAATAAGACACCCTATGAGTTATGGTTTGGACACAAACCTACTGTAAGTTATTTCAGAATTTTTAGAAGCAAATATTTTATTCTGAAAGATGAAAGAAATGGAAAGTTTGACTCAAAAGGTGATGAGGGGATATTTCTAAGATATTCCAGTAAAAGTAAAGCATACAAGTGTCTGAACAAAGTTACAAATAAAATGATTGAAAGTACTAATGTTTGAGTTGATGAGTTTGATGATAAGAATGCAGAGGAAAGCAGAAAGGAACCTGAGGACTATAGTAGATTCACTTACATTAAACAACCTAAGTACCTATCAATGACATAGACAGTGACAACCGGTCAACAGAAAAATAATACCGAGGAATAGGAAAAAGAAACCGATGAGAAGGAAGGACCTACCGATCAAGCAAATGAACTTGCACAGGATGAACAAGAAAGATGAAATTAGATACTAGAAAGTTTTGTCAGAAGACACCATCTTGAGACACAAATCATTGGAGACAAACAAGCTAGCATGCAAATAAGGAGCAAGACAAGATAAGGTACATGTCTAGTTTGTGAATATGAACTGAAGAATGTAAAAGTTGCATTAGAAAATGATGAATGGGTTAATGCAATGAAAGAGGAAATAGAACAAATAGAGAAGAACAAAACCTAGACCTTAGTACCCAAACCTAAAGATAAGAATATTATCGGTACTAAGTAGATATTCAGGAACAAGAAAAATGAGAATAGAGAGGTAACAAGAAATAAAGCTAGATTGGTATGCAAAGGATATGCATAGGAGGAAGGAATTGATTATGGTGAAACATTTGCACCTGTTGCTAGATTAGAAGGAGTTAGAATGTTACTTGCATATGCTGCACACAAAAAGTTCAAAGTTTACCAAATGGATGTCAAGTCAGCATTTTTGAATGGAATACTTGAAGAAGAAGTATAGATAGAACAACCTGAAGGGTTCATTGGTCTAGAAAAGAAAGACATGGTATGTAGATTACATAAATCTTTATATGGTTTAAAGCAAGCACCGAGAGCCTGGTATGAGAGGTTGCATACTTATTTGTTAAGTATTGGATTTGTTAGAACAAGTGAGAACAACAATTTGTATATAAAAGGAGATACTGATGACATGATTCTTATTGTTGAAATATTTGTGGATGACATTATTTTTAGAGGACAAGATCAAATCTGTAAGTCATTTTCTGATGAAATGAGAAGTGAATTTGAAATGTCTATGTTCGGGGAGATTAAGTTCTTTCTAGGACTACAAGTGATTCAGCAGAATGATGGTATATTCATCACACAATCTAAATACATCAAGGAAGTATTGAAGACATTTGGCATGGAAGATGCAAAACCTGTGGGAGCACTGATGACCATTGGATGTAAACTGATTAAGGAAGATAAAACTATAGAAGTAAACCAAACACTATACTGATCTATGATTGGTAAGTTAATGTATGTAGTGCATAGTAGACCAAACATAGCACATGTTTTGGGAATTGTTGCAAGATTTTCTACAAACCCTAGAGAGTCACACATGGTTGCTACAAAGAGAATCTTAAGATACCTGAAGAAAATAGAAGATTATGGATTATGGTATCCTAAGAAAGGCAAATTTGAACTCCAAGTCTATACCGACACTGATTGGGCTAGAAATATGGATGACAAAAAAAGTACCACTGGAGGAGCATTTTTCTTTGGTGAAAGACTTGTTACATGGACAAGTAAGAAGCAGGCTTGCATTTCTCAGTCTACAGCCGAAGCAGAGTATGTTGTTGCTGGTACAAACTATTCAAATATTGCATATATTAAGCAAGTATTGGAAGGTATGAATGAGATAATCATTGAGCCGGTGATTATATACTATGATAACACAAGTGCAATAAATATTTCAAAGAATCCAGTGATGCACTCTAAAACAAAGCATATATCTATTAAGTATCACTACTTGAGAGAACAAGTATAGGAGAAGAAAGTTAAGCTAGAGTTTGTTACATCAAAAGAACAACTTGCAGACATATTTATAAAGCCTCTACCGAAGGATACATTTGAATACTTGAGGACTAGACTTGGGGTCCATCCCCTATCTACCGGTCACTAATGTGATCTGGATATTGCATCAGCCTAATCTTATCAAAAGATCATTCATGTTGATGCAGCATAGTTCACACTTTGGATCATGTCTAAAGTTGTGAAAAGTTTAGAGAACTGGAATAGATTGGCATATCAGTATACAGAGATATAGAGTATGCACCAAACAACAAAGAGTTACATGGCTAATACAGAGCTGTATGTTTATTTGTTTCTTTGGCATTGTTGTCAAAGGGAGAGATAAACAAATATGAAACAATATGCACCAATGAGAACACTGAAACATCTATCTAAGGGAGAGATAAACTGAAAGAAAGGGAGAGCACTGAAGATCAGTTACTAAGAACACAAGAAGGAATCTGAGAGCTGAAAAGATTATATCTGCAAAATGTCAAAGCTGCATTTGTAATGATGTTTGAGTAACATAGTGATTAAACATATTAAGCTAGGGAGAGCTTGTACAACATTTGTTCATAGAGTTGTAGAATACATGTTTGGTATGTATATGGTATATTTCATATTACTTGAGTTGTCATCAATGCCAAAGGGAGAGATTGATGAACTACAATTGATTTAGAACCTAATTGAAGATCTGTGATTAGAGATCACCGAGTTGCTGATTAGATATGTAATATGATTAAATCAGTAATATATTTTCATTGATGTCAACTATTTTGACAACACTTATTTTGTAAGTTACAATACCTAAACATCTGCAGAAAAGGAGTAAAAGAGATGAAGAGAAGAAATATCTACATGAGGAAGATGAATATGATAGATGATGATAAGGAATACATTGAGTAACTTGTTAATGATTCTATGACCTTATGTTATTGACTTGATTATGTTTCATTCATCTATGATGAGGAAAAAAGATAAAAGACACAGGGTAGTGTGGTCGGTTGATGAAGCATTATAGTATACACCGAGAAGCATAGTGTATACCGAGCGCAGTATAAATTGAGCTTGTGTTCACCGACACATTTCTTTGTTAACCGAGCAGGAGAAAAGGAACTAAATGATTAGTTTAGCCATTAAGGATTGATGAGTTGGAAAGTACATCGAAATTAGTGATGGAGATAATGTTTGTTACGAAGATCAACAACTAGCATAATTCAAGGAAGATCTAAAGGATGAAATCAAAATGTGTTACTGGCACAACTGCCGAGGAAGGTTTAAGTGGAAAAATGGACAAAGGAGAATAAGCGGTAAAATCTAATGGAGGAAAAGAAAATGGTTTACTTGTCTATTTAAGAGACCAGAAGTTTTGTTATGAAACCAATGTTGGAAGAAGAAGGACTGCATAATTATCGCATGAACAAGCTTCATGTATGCCTGATCAAACTGGTTAAGGAGAACCAAACTACAGAGTTTATCAAGCATCAAAAAGCTATTACCGAGCGACAGTAAGTCATTGATTATTGCCAATACAGAATTGTAATACTGATTAGAGGATTTGATTGAGAGAAATATAGATCTGAACATCTGCAATTGAAGTTGTATAGTAATCAGATCAAACTGCTGTTACATTTTAACCATTGTAAATAGAGAAATCTCTTAACAGAGTGGACTTGAAAGTCTTATATGTGTCATTCATAGAATGAGCATTGTTATCCTTTCAACCCCATAGTGAATGCTGGTTGGACGATAACGGTTGGTCTAAAATCCTCTAACAAGGTCACACCTAACAGTGTGTTTGTAACCTTTAATAGGGTTGGGTCTATTACGAATTTTTCTTGTAGAGTCAAACTTGGAAAATTATGAGCTTGATTCTCAGTTAAAAGGGGCTCCAAGTTTGCAAGAAAAGCCTAAGTGATGAGGATTGGATAAGATCCTCCTTCTGCTTCGAGCTCCACAAGACTTAGGTGGGTATTGTCTATGAATAGGTTACTATATTTCAAGTAAACTTTTGATTAGTGGATTTGGTCTTCACTGTCATGCTATTGTATAATCTCAAGTAATTTTAATGAAAGATGATTCTGTAGGTAGCTGAGAACATCCCGATACAGAATATGACAAAGGAAGTTACCAATGTAATAGCATACAACAGTGGATTAAGGATATGAATCCTTCTTTTTATGAGTACAACTCAAGGAAGGTTAACCTCTGATTCTCTCTTCAAGGAATCAACAAACTGAACTATATCACCTAGATATAATCCTTTCACAATATGCATAAAGCTTAAAATAGAAATGAACTAGTAATGATTATTTTGTGTTTGATGACTTAAAGATAACTGCATCACAAACAACCAACCAGTGCCTATTCCATTGGGCAGAAGAGTCTGAATATAAATCCATAGGAAGATCTCAAAGAAATACAGTAGAATGCCTTACAAACTACATGCAATCTAGATAGGATGCCTTAAAAACTATCCTATCAATCCTATGTTGCTATCATCAAAATCCTAACACATATGTCTACTCTCTGAAATTGCATATGAGGATTTAATCATTTCCTTGAAAGAAACTCATAGGCAATTAGATTAGTTGCCTTACAACTAGTATGTTTTAAATGCCTTACAAATGAAACATACAAGAATAGAACACAAAGTCAAGAGACAATAACCATGTAGGATAGAAATTGCACTGTATCTTATTGAAAATGAACCTGTCTCAATACATACAAAACTTGAAATTTCTAGAATTTAGACACAGGACTAGGAAATTTGCTCTACAGCAAGATATTCAATATTCACTATTTAGGGGTCTACTCACAACAAAGCAACCATAGGAACTAGAACCAAAAAGGAATAGGAACCAAGAACCCTTACAACTAAGAAGAGAAGAGAATAAAAAAAGAAGAAACCCTATAATTTGTACTTGACCAACTCCTGTCCATTCTGCAATCTAATCTCATTTACTCTTCTTAATTCTCTGAAAATATGATCTTCTCGGGCACCTCCAAAATCTGAAAACATCTGTCCTTTTTGCATAAAATCTGCTCATCTACATGGAAATCTGATTAATTTATCATTTGTTCCTCCCTAAAATTTAATCCTCTGTGCCCTCTTTTCTTATCACCATGCAATTCTAATTCATTCCTCTGCCGGATTTGCAAAATCAATCAATTTTGGAAGAAAAAAAATCTCCCCAAAATCTAGTCGTGGATTAAAAGCCTTTACTGCTTGCAGCAACTTGATCTAATCTGGTTCTAACTACCATCATTGCATCCATCATCTTTTGGCATTTCTGAAAACATATTATACTACTATATTCTGATAAAAAATGAATCTCCCAGACATTTTCCCATGAACAGCTCTGTCATTAAAAAATTTCAAAATTTCTTCAAAGTCTGAACTTTATAACTTTTTAAATCTTTTATAACTTTAAAATTTGCACATGCCACCAGAACTTGCCACTTGTCATCTTCTCATTCGCTGCTCAGACTAACCCATCTTTAACCTTAGTCCATCTAAAGATCTAGAGACTACATGAATCTCTAAGTCTCAGAAGCATTTCTTTAACCATAGTTTCATTTAGAGACTTGGAGAAATCCCTTTAGTCTCTAGATCTCTGAATAGCCATCTCGAGATTTGGAGACTAGTCTCCAAATCTCATAATGCTTTCTTCTCTTTATATTTCTTTATAAGATTTGGAGACTGCATTTAGTCTCTAGATCTCTGAATAATTATCTGGAGATCTGGAGACTTGGAGATTTGGAGACTAAGTCTCCAAATCTCATAATAATTATCTAGAGATCTAGAGACTTGGATATTTGGAGACTAAGTCTCCAAATCTCAGAATAATTATCTAGAGATCTAGAGACTTGGAGATTTGGAGACTAAGTCTCCAAATCTCAGAATGAGCTTTTTCCTTTGTGAGACTTAGAGACCTCTTGACAAGTGTCCCCTTTTCTGCAAAAATTTTTCTGGGCCTGCTGGCATGGAAACTAAGGTGGATGCACAAGTCTAGGCAAGCATAGCTTCTAGCACTTTGATTTATTTCATATGTTTGGAGCATTCCATATAAAAATTTCAAATTTCGAAATTGGGAGCAATGTGGGACTAAACTTGATGAAGCATTGCTGATTTTTTATGGCTGTCAGTACTCAGAGGACCATAACTTTTGATTTTCAAATTGGGTTTTTTTTATAAAAAAATTTTACAATGCACACATGGTCATCTCAAACATATGTAAAATTTAGCCTAACCCAATTCGTATTTTTTGCGTTATGACAAAAAAGTGACTGGAAATCTGAACAATGCACTCAAAGAATATTGACAATCTGCAAATGGAATGGCTTTGGCAAAGTGACTAAACAGGCACATGGGGAGCTGAAAATTGGTATGATGACTCATTCCCATGTCTACAACATGATGCAACAATTTTCACATTACAATCAATCTCTGAGAAAAAGATACAATCAACTAAACAGGGCCTCCAACTAAACTAGACAGAATAAAGAAACAAGATATTTCTTGAAGACCAACTTTGGGGAATCCAAAAACTTATCAGACGGATTCAAAATGGCTTGAGCTTTGAAACATAATCTCTCTAGTATACATTCTAAGCATCCCCAAAGAGACAAGCCATGAAACTCAATAGAGTACAAGGTATTCAAAGACAAACAGGGCCTGTAACAGTGATTTGACACTTGGGCAAAAATACAAATTTCAGCGAACACCTTAAAAGGGCTACTCCCTAAACATATTAGATTTGAAACTTAGGAGTTGGAACCCACTGCATATGTCAAATGAAAGGTGTTAAACATGTTTCCCAAGCTATACCTCATGAAAATCATTAGGGTGTCTTTTACAAGCACACCAATTAGGCCTTTTCACAAAATGTTTAAGAGTACCCATTTTGCCATATAGAGAAATTTTCAATTGGTCACTCCAAATTTGAGCCAAATTTTGAGAGCACCAACAGGGTCTTCATCGACCTCACTTCAGAAGAGTGAACATTTTTGGGTTGCCAGTCCCATGTGGTTTTTCCCTTCACAGGGTTTCCAAGTTAAATCTTTTGTGTTATGTATTCATTGTGATGATTTTTTGTTATCATACTCTACATATTACATGTTAGATTTGGTTGGTAATCATTATATGCTATTAACTGGTAATCGGTAAAAGCACAGATAGTATAGTATTTTATGTTACCGATCTGCAAAAGTTTAAGTAAATTATTTTGGATTATACATTTTGATTTGGGACTGTGGATAACTAATTCACCCCCCTCTCAGTTATACTAACAAAGGTATGCCATTTTTGTCATCTTCAATGTTAGCATACAATTACGATTCATTATATTAACAATTCATATTTTTTTGTTGTATGTTGATAGGTGAGTTTTTCTTACCACCATCAAACATTTTGCCTTGTTCGTACCGAGAATTATCTACCATTGTGAATCAAATTGGAATGCAGTATTAGACAATACATGCATGTCCCAATTATCACATTCTATATCATAAACAACATGAATTTGCAACAAAATGCCCTGTTTGTCATACTAGTAGATATTGGTAAGATCAAATAACAAAAAAGGTGACTCACAAGAGTCTTTGGTACATTCCCCTTATTCCACGTCTTCAACGATTATTCAGGTGCACTAGCTTGGCACAATTTATGGATTACCATGCACACAATAGAAGTCAAGATGACATTATGCGAATGCCTATGGATGGTTCTTCATTTAAAGATATAGAAACAACATGGCCACACTTTAAAGAAGAACCTCGTAATCTCAAGATTTCAGTGGCAACAGAAAGTGTCAATCCATTTGGAGATATGAGATCTACTTACTCAGTGTGGCATATTTTTGTTATTAACAATAACATTCCTCGTTGGATGTCCATAAAGAGGGAGCACATAATATTGTCAATAATTGTACCAGGTATTTTTTTATTTAATAATTATGTAAATTAATTTATAAACACCGCATCAAGATGGTCATAATAATTATGTAATGTTTTTGTTCATTCAACTAGGTAAGTACCAAGTTAAAGATATGAAAGTGTATATTGAGTCCCTTATTGACAAGTTGTTGATTTTATGGAATGGGATCATTATGTATGACATCTCTAGACTAATAGGATAAAGAAAATTTCAATTCCATGCAATGCTTGTATGGACAATACATGATGCCCTTGGGCTAACTCATTTTTGTGATATGTTATATATTCATGTTAAGGTCACGTATTTTTGGTATGTTACAGTGCTTACACATTATTGTTGTATGTTTAAGTTGTGCATGATAATTGTACATGATCCAATTGTACGATATCTTTTAGGTCTTCAGACAAAGGGTAAATTCACATGTCCAGTTTGTGGTCCGAAGATAAAATCTCGTCATTCAAGAGGTTTAGGAAAGCAGGTGTTCGATGAGTTTAGGCACTTTCTCCACAATAATAATAAGTATCAAACTATCAAAAAACATCTTTTTAATGGGAAAGAAGAGACGACATCAAGGCCATAAAGAATGACACCTCGTCTATGGAAGTTAGAATACAATAGACTAAATCGCCAAGGTAATGTCATTCCATCTGATGATTTTTGTTTGAAATTTAGATTTTGATATTGGCTTTTATTTACTAATGATGTTATTGATGCTCATGAAGGTCGTCAAGGCATCAATGACCAACTTCCTAGAAGAATAAAAAGTTATCCTAGTCAATTTAGTAGGTTTCCCTATTGCAAGGATCTCCCAATCGTGCATTTGTTTGATGCTATACATATTGGAAAGAATGTAATAGAGACACTATGAAAAATATTGGATGGAAGGTGTGACAAAAAAAAAATGGCCAAAATTTGTAATGACATTCATGAATCCAATCATGTACTAAAAAATTTCATTTAATCAAATAGCAATGGAGACTGCATAAATACGAGTGCCCTTCCTTGGTTATTAACTGAGCAACAAAGTGATGCATTAAAAGAAGTCATAAAAAAAACAAAATTTTCAACAGGATTTGCTGCAAATATAAGCAGTCTTGTATCAAAGAAAGGTGATTTTGGGCTAGGGTTGAAAAAACATGATTGGCATACATTCATCAAGGTAAGTCATGTTCTTTATTTACAATATATTTGTAAAATTGCATGTACTTTTTATTGTATTATTTAACAATATATTGAAAAGATCATTTTTAATCATTGTAGTACGTCCTACCTCTATCCCTCCTAGACCAGTTTGACAACAGTGTTAAACAAGTTATATACGATCTTGGAGAATTCATGAGATTAGAAGTGTTATTATATTTATGACTTGCTTTATTTTTTATGTAATTTATTATATATTTTTATCTAAAATCTTGTTTATATGTTCTTGCGAGTTGAATTTTTTTTAGGTGGTTATCATCTAAAAAAATTGATAAAAAAATATATAAAATATTGGAAGAGAAAAATTCCCCACCTTATGTGTGAAATGCAAAAGTGTCTACCTCCAACTTTTTTCAATGCTCAAGAACACTACCTCATACATCTATTTGAGGAGATTGAATTGTGTGAACTTGTACAAACTAGGTCAATGTGGATGGTTGAGAGTCACTTGAAATTTATGAAGGGCTTGGTTTGACAAAGAGCACATCCTGAGGGTTCTATGGTGGAGGGATATATGGTATACCAGGCCATAGTGTATATTAGTGAATATCTTCCCAAGTTTGCAGAAAACATCCATGTAGATCATATTTGGGATCCCAACTCTATTAACAAATTTGAAGGGGAGTACTTGATGGAGAAAGGTAGATTGAGGAAAGTGAGAGGTAATTATACGATGTTATTGTAGTTTATTAATTCTTATAGATTTTCAATAAAATTTGTTTCTAAGAGGTCTATTTGTTTTCTTTACAGTTAGTCGTGAGTGGGATGCACTACATTTGTCTATTACAAATAATCTTGATTGGATGATAGTATGGATTCAACAATCTCAATAAAATGGTCACTCATTAACATGGGATGGTTTTGCATCATTGGTTAAAGAAGTTCATCGTAATGGAGATCCCAATGTTACGTCAATGGTACTTGATCTAGCATATGGTTTAAGAGGTAGAAAGGTACATATAAGTTTACTAACCATGACCCATAAGTTTAATATCAACTCACAGATCGATGCAAATAATCTTGACATGTTTGAATAATTGCAGATCAAACACCACAAAGCTATGTACTACCATGGCTGTAAATTTCACATTAAAAAGTTAGATAACATGAAGAAAACTTGTAATTCTGGGATAAGTGCAGTCTTCGAGGTCACTAATATTTCATCTAGAAATGACATACATCCTCAACAATCTGAAAATTGATACTATGACATTTTGGATGATATACTTGAGTGCGACTTTAATTCATTCAAATTAGTTCTATTTGTTGTCAAATGGTATAGGCTACGGCTGAATCAAAATGATCCTGATAGGGTTGTTATTGAACATGATAGTGGATTTACAATGATTAATACAAGGTCATTTGAGCCAGTTGGAGATGAGCCCTATGTTCTTCCAAGCCAATGTGAGCAAGTGTTTTACTTTGTCATTCCACATAAACCGGGTTGGTCATTTTTTGTTAGACATGATCCAAGAGGAAGGTCAGTACATTATAATGTGATGGAAGAAGATACTAAAGAATCAGAAGATGAAGTAAATGATATTCATGGATGACTATTACACAATGAAGAAGAAGAAGAAAATGATGATGATTACGGTGATGCTGATGATGGTCATGATGATGATGGTCATGATGATGATAGTCATGATGATGATGGTGATGATGATGGTGATGATAATGATGATAGTAGTCATGATGATGATCATGATCATGATCATGATGATAGTCATGATGATGACATGGATGAGGAGGATGATCAATAACATGATCAATGAAATGTATGTTAAGGTACGATCAATGCCACGTATGAGGTATTGATTTATTCATAAAAATTTGAATTAAGTTATTATGTGTTGAACTCTATAGTCATGGAGTATATTTTGCATCATGTAAATTTTTTCTTCTATGTAATTTGTAGCTTACATATCATGTAATTTTTGGCTAACTTAGGATAAATGATTTACATATGCAGGAAATTTAACGCCTTTGACATGGATCGACAAGTATAATTTATTATTTGGTTTCCTTCTCTTTAGTCAGCAAAATATATAGATCCTGCTATGTCTCTTAGTTGATGGATTGCAGGTATCACCAAATAGGTATGTGTCTGATCTATCTTCCTCAAGTGAGGAAAATGTGGGAATAGAAGACAAAAGTGAGACATCTAGTAGGTCTAAAATAGGGAGATCAACTAGAGGTTAAAGATTAGAAGAAAATTTGATAAATGAATGTAATTTTTCCTTGCTGAGGGGGGGTCATGTTCTTATGATAATGAGACCCAAGGAAACATGAAGGTTCTCTTAAGGTACACACATCTTCAAAAAGAATGGGTTACCAAGGAACTACCTCCAATTAATACTGATTTTTCTGTTAATGAAAGGATATATCGCATAACTCCATCTTCATTACATAGTTTGGGATTATTTTTCATGGATGGCATAAAGGTCAGCTATAATCAAGTTGTTGAATTGATGGAGTATGTAGGACCTTGTTACAATTACAATTACAATAATTGGATGTGAATTGTGCAATATAAAAAAAGTATGCGCGGGTAAGCATTGTTAGCAAGTTATATACAATGCAAAGAAAATGATCAAACTAAAAGGCTCGCTATGTATATTGATGGAAGGCCAAAAGAAATAGGGAATATTGTAGGTTTTGTAAATAGTTCTTGACCTGTGTCAAGTAATAAGCAGCCAAATTTTATATTTGAGGCACGTGAGGGAAATCGTGTATTTATATGTGCAATAAAATCAATAAGTGCAAGGGAAGAGCTTCTAATAGATTACAATTTGAATCGTGTAGATAAAAAAAAATTCCCTATCATGGGATTGGTAAGTATAATATTTAAACCAATTGCCTCTAATTAATATTGACTCCAATCATTTTTGATTGCTAAGAATTACTAATCTTTGTCATAGGGTGACATGGATATTCCACCTCAAGATACAAGCAGGGATGTTCCCCATAGTACACCTTCTTCAGCAAAGGTAAACCTTAATTAGTGTAATTCTAAAAATTATATAGAAATAAATTTCATATTATTATATTCTTTTCTTTATGGCTTTGGAGTTATTTTGATATAATTTTACTGATATTGATGTCACAACTTGATACTTATTGATAGAGAAAAGAAAAAGAGGTAGTATATCTATTGCAATCTGAAGTTGAGGCAGCATTTAAAGATGACGTAGAATCTAACTCTAACCATGTATTCATGGCTACTCAAATAAAAAATAAATATGGTAACGAAATTCTTAACCTTCTAATGGAAGAAAATGAATCTGGGGAGTCAAAGGAACTCAAAGAACAATTGACACATAGAGTCAATTGTATTTATGTAAGCAATAATTAAACTTAAGCAATAATTAAAGCTCAATAGATTTTTATATTTAATACTATCGTATGGATCATGATCTAAAATATGATGTGTTCTTCTTACAGAATTTTTTTGACACATGTGTAACGTTGTCAACATGGTGAGGGTTGTAGCACCGCACAACCTTCATGTAAATAATCCTTAAACCTTTAACCATTGATTTAACCTTTGTATGCATTATTGACTCAACTTATGTTTTGGATGCTTCTGGTACCCCATTTAATCTTTATCCATTGCAAATGTCTTTGCTAACAATGTATTCTTCAGCTCATGATGAAGTGTAGATGCCTCCTTCGGTTAACATTCTGCATTCGATGACTGCATTGTCTGCAACAAGGTGCTTGCAGACATCTTCCTATGTACCATCTACAACTGGTAAAACCTTATTTTTCTATAGTTTGTTATGTGCTAATCATGCATTGATTATTTTTCTTGTGTGAATTTTATACACTGTATGGACCTATTTTGTGCACTAATAGATACACCTACACTTGGTACAAGAACAAATCAGACCAATACTAGTGAAGATCAACCATTTCCTGGATCGGCCCATGTTACTAGTATTGGTTTGTTTGTGGGGACATTGTTGATGAACAAAAACAATATGGTTCCATTAAAAGCACCAAAGCTTCCAAGTGCTTTAAAATTGTTATTATTTATAGTGTAATTGTAGTTTACTTATACATAACTTGTTTTGGACTGATAATCCCATGATATTTTTATAGGAAATGATGTTTTTTATGATCATCTTTTTGAAATGACATTGAAGCTATTTGGGCCTACCATACGTAAAAGGTACGTAGCTTCATAATATTGGTACAATATTTTTCTTATCTTCCATTTATTGTACTATATTAAAGTTATGATATCTAACAATTTTGTTTTTTCAAAAAAGGTGGAATGAATAGGATGCTGACTTAAAAAGTCAGCTCATTAAATCTTTAGAGGACCTCTTTGGAAATAAAACTTTTGATAGAGTCATGATTATTCAAAGAGCATCCAAACATATAAAGACTATGAGGGACCAATATAGAAGGGCTCTAAAGGATAACCCAAAGTACGAGCGTCCTCCTATGATTCCACCGATGGAGTGGAATGAAATAATGGAAGATGCAAAAGAGAAAAGGCTAAAGGGTAGTGGAATTCAACCAGAAGACGGTAAAAGAAGGTATGTCGTGACAGTATTAAGTAGAATGTAATCATGCACTAATTAGTGATCTTTGTAAATATATAATCTAACATGTTTCAAACTTTTCATAGACTACAAGACACATCAAAAGCCACACAAGTGAGATTAACAAAGGTTGGCCAACACAAACTTGGCTCTGGTGGCTATATGAAACTTCACTCTCGACTTGTAAGTAGCAGCATTGGAATTTCATATCAAATTTTTATATATAAGGTTGCAAACAATTTTGTTTAATCAAATCATACATGTAAAAGTGACGATATTAAACAAAAAATATAAGGCACGAAATTCAATGTAGAGCCCATGAATGAAGACAAGAGAATAGCCTTGAAGGAAGGCTATGTAGTCATGCCTACATGCCTATGCCAAGAATCCCAAAGTCATAATGAAGAATTTGCTGCAACAGATGAGACATAGGTAAATTGGTCAAATGAAAAGTAAATCAAATTGAATAGTTAATTTTGAACATAAATTGACTATTTCATGATAACAATGTGCATGACATTTCACTATAGCCTTCAAATCCTACCACAGAACCTAGGCGTGATGAAGGCCATGATGTGCATCATAGTTTTGGAGGTATTAATTTGCTATTGGAAATAAATTACGTAATTATTAATAGAATTTAACATCTTTAATTGCAATTGGTCGTGTAACCTTTTTTTGAATATTTTAGAGCATGTTGAGCATGTTGAGGTGGTGGAAGATCAAAATTTTATTGTACATGATGATGTGGCATTTTTAGGTAAAGAAAAATGCATGTTATGTTCTACTGGTTAATGAAATACATGTAATAGTAAAAAAAAAGTATGCAAATTAAACCCATTTACTTGTTATTGCAGCAAACCCCCCTTTAGTGCAGCAGCGTCATCCTCCTCGAGACATGAAGAAGCATCATAATTTGAGATCACAACCACAAGAAGAGGAAGATAATTTTGATGCTCCTATCAGCCTTTACCTAAATAAGAAATCTAAGAAAAACCAAAAAAAGAAATGATTTCTTAAAAATGCTCTTTGATAAAACTTGTTTGATTAACTTTGTTGGATAATGAAAGAACATTGTTTTAAGTAATTATCTATGAATGTTGTGTATTAATATTGAATTATATGTCATGTTAATGAATATTGTTATGTGTTAATGAATTCTTGATTAGTGTTGCATATTAATGAATGTTACGTGATTGTATTGATTGAATGTTATAGTTCATAAATGGATGAATGAAGTGTGTAATTAGATGTTAAAGGGGAATTTAGATTAATGTTAGGGGGAGGGGGGGTGAGGCCAGATGAGCTTCCACCTTCACATGGTTGGCCTTGTTAAGTAGAGAATATTAAAGTATTCTCGAAACCAAGTGAAGCTCAAACTAACATACCTTCATTATTTAATCAATTTCATTCATTCTAGGTCTTTGCTCATAAGTGCATTTTGAATGTGTCATTGTCAAGCAACTATCAAATAAAAAACTAGAAGGGCCAATAGCCAACTTCTCATTGTCATTGTTTGGCATGATTCGACTTCATTTTGTGTAAGTATTATCGTATTGAATGTGTCAACCTCTCTTGGCCTAATGTGGATTATTTCATTGGTTTTTGTTTTTGAGTAGGTGAAGTGTTAAATTAGATATCAGTTGGATCTATAAGTAGCATAGATATTCTATAGCTAATAGCCTAACACACTCACGTGAATAAATTTACTTGTTGTCCCCTTAGGATTTACTTAAGCAAACAGTCCTTATGTGCTTAAAAATTAGTTGTTTTAGTGTTTCAATTGTAGATGATTGTATGCATGAATTCAATGACAAGAACTGAACATTAAGAAATAGAGCAATAACACAAGATAATACTGCAGAGAAGCGCGATGTGGTGAAAACTCTTTCACAACAAGGTTGTACCTATTGAAGATTTAAATGCCTATCTATTTAGGTCTTTGCAAATGATGACTTGATGCAGTTAAGTATCAAGCACCTAGTGAAGGGTGGCTAATCCAAGAATCTATGCATGCACAATGATGATCTCTTAAAAGCAAAATTACAACTCTGAATAACAACATTCCATTTCTTCATTGGTCAAATCTATTGCAATCTTTTTAATGATGGGTCTCTTTATGATGTTTGTAATTTTTTGGATTTTCATTTGACCATCCTCTGTGGTTATTAATTGACTTATCTTGTGCACATTGTTGCTCATCCAATGCCTTGGTGTGCCAAATGTTTAGTTGGATTCCACAAACATTGTATAAAATTTTTCTGTCATTGTTTCTCTAGTAAATCTATTTGTGTCCATTGAGTCCTATTATTCCCTTGAAGGTTCTATTGGGTAATATAAGTTGTGGAACTTTGTTGGTTGACTTTGTTTTTGAAATGGTGTGGGAACTATTTGAAACATGGGCATTTCTCTTGGAAGGGTTTACATTTCTTATAAGTTTTTTTGTAACTTTTAAGCTCTATGATAATGCTTGTCATCCTTATATGGCAGGAAAATGAATCCAAGAAGGAAGCTTTCAGGAAATATTTGGAGTCAAGCGGCATGCTTGATACCCTCACAAAAGGTTTGCAATAGTTCTTCTTATATGATGAAATGCTAAATCTAGAAAATTAATTTGTGAATTTGCATCTATTTGTGAGATAATATATTAATATTGTCAGTTCCTCTTATATGATGAAATGCTGATTTTAGAAAATTAGTTTGTGAATTTGCATCCATTATTTTTGGATGCTTGAATGTTATGTTTTCCTTGTGAGGATTCAAATTAATTTCATTGATATGATCTTCGAAATGGTGTAGTAGTCTTTTAGATTAATGTGACTTGTATTATCATATAATATCTTTGCTCTTATAAACTACCTTGTTTCCATGTATGATTTACAGTTATTCGTTCTAGTGTTCCAAAGATGAATCTGGACGATATCTTTGAGCAAAAGAATGAGGTTGCTAAACCTGTTGAAGAACTTGAAAAGGTTGATATATTCATATTAGTTTCATTTATTTATTGATGTGTATTGTCAATTGATTACTGTAAAATATCTCTTAAATATCAAACAAGATGAAATTTGAATGCAATATGATTCAATCATTCATTTCTATGCTTACAAGCTATGTCAAACTATGGATATGAGATAGTTCAAACACTTATTGTGGATATAGAGGCTGATGTGCATGTCAAGAAAGAAATGAATGAAATAAATGCAAGCAAGACTTTTACATCCAATACTAAATATCCTTTTTACCATGATATTGTTGGAGATTGCTAGCATATACTTTTGCATTTTGTAAATGGGTTGATGGTATTCATTTATTTAAGAAAACCCAATTCATTATCCTCAACTTTGTTCATATTTTTGTTCTATATCTGTTTAGTTTATTTACCCAAAATTTCTCTCAATTTCACTATCATTCATTTCATTGTTTTATATCAGCTGCAAGAATGAGGGTGGCAACACAAGAAAAAGCAGAGGCAAAGAAAATTTTACAAATCAAGAGAGCAAAATCTTTCCTTATTTTATTTGTTAGTATGCATCAACACTTCCTTTTATGTTATATATATATATATATATATATATATATATATATATATATATATATATATATATATATATATATATATATATATATATATATATATATATATATATATATATATATATATATATATATATATATATATATATATATATATATATATATATATATATATATATATATATATATATATATATATAATAGATTTGTATATTTATAACTTTAAAAGTTGTATGTAATATACATTGGGAGATAATATATTGATATTGGTAGTTCTTCTTATATGATGAAATGTTGAATCTAGAAATTAATTTGTGAATTTGCATCTATTTGTGAGATAATATATTAGTATTGGTAGTTCCTCTTATA
The DNA here is from genome assembly GCA_027943335.1 of Chamaecyparis obtusa. Lineage (NCBI taxonomy): Eukaryota > Viridiplantae > Streptophyta > Pinopsida > Cupressales > Cupressaceae > Chamaecyparis > Chamaecyparis obtusa. Next base: position 797,045 of record BSBK01004397.1, on the reverse strand, counting down.
TGATGAAATGCTGATTTTAGAAAATTAGTTTGTGAATTTGCATCCATTATTTTTGGATGCCTGAATGTTATGTTTTCCTTGTGAGGATTCAAATTAATTTCATTGATATGATCTTCGAAATGGTGTAGTAGTCTTTTAGATTAATGTGATTTGTATTATCGTATAATATCTCTGCTCTTATAAGCTTTCAGGAAATATTTGGAGTCAAGCAGCGTGCTCAATACCCTCAAAATAAAACATCTCTGCTCTTATAAACTTTGAAATTGCAAAATAAATTCTCCTTAAGACATACTTCTCTAACTTATTACATCTAATTTAGAACAAGTACCCTAAAAAAGTTCATAGGCCCATACAAGACACCCACCAAAAAATAGACCATCAATTTATAGAACCCTTGCAAGATATCCCAAGGAATGACACGTAGTGAAAACCAGATAGATAGAAAAAAGAACATAACCATATGCTACCTCACTTGTTTGAGGTAAGCCAAACTCAGTCCAATTCTCTTAACAATGGTACATATCCATCCAAGTGCAGCAACCTTCAAAGATTTGCAGCAGTAAAGAGAATCCCCATATTTTATCAACCTAACATAGTCTTTGGCCACTTTGGCAATCAGATTGCGAGCAATATGGATTTTCCAGCAGGATTTTTTTTTTTAAAGCAAGGTTTTCATAGCATTATCTACCACTTGAGCAAAAGTTTCCATAGCTAAATTTCCTTTCCATAGTTAATATTTCTCTAAAGACTTACAAGTTAGTAAGTCCTCGGCTAAAGGGCCGATAAACTAAATAAATTTTCAAACATATGAATAGATAAAACTCATACAAGAAAAAGCCAGAGCCAAATTGAATAGCATTGACTATTTGTCAGTGGAAGGTCCCTGCTAGAACAGACACATTTGTCACTTCATTAAGATGACAATTGTGTACTAAGTTTCCTAACTGTATAAGTCATCATCATCTTTATTATCTGCTATAGAAAATACATCTAAAGCACTAGGAAATTGAAATTCAGAACCAAAGCCTCAAGATTGTTGTAGTGTTTGTGCAAAGGCTTGATACTTCCGAATATCAACATCACTAACACTTCTTCAGGCATATTTCATTAACTCCTCAAAATGAGTAGCCTTTATTTCAGCTACCTCATCACTATCATCCTCATCCATTTCCTTGAGGTTCTCACTTCCTTTTCTTTCACGTTCAATATTATCCTATAAAAGTGAAGAGGAAAGAAAACATGACAAATTGAAATAATAAGATACAAGTTGAGGAAAATTGAATCAAAAAATGTAAAATTCTAACAAACCAGTTAAAAAAAAACCATTAAGAAATTCATAACCAAATCTAGTTTGCAAAAGCCACCACAATTGAAACTCACCTTCTCAATATTTTCTCTAACAGCATACTTCCAAGCTCGCTGAAAAATCTCTGTAATATCTCATCAATAAATATAATGGATAGGGCATTCTTCTCAGCCTCCTCAAAAGCCTTCTAGAGATTGCTTTCACTTTCTCCAACCAACTTTGACATGATCTCAGGTCCATTGATACAAAAAAGAAGGCACCAGTTTCATTTGCCATTTCCCTAGCAATTAAAGTTTTCCTAGAACAAGGAGGCCCATAGAGAAGAATACCCTTTGGGGGCTACACACCAAAAGATTTGAAGAGTTGTGGGTGTCTAAGAGGAAGCTCTACCAATTCACGGATCACCAGTCAGAGCCTATCTCTCAAATAGTTCAAACAAAATTAAAAAACCCACAGTTTCATGTAGAGCAGAGCAGATGGATTGCTAGAGCCCAAAGTAGTTTGGAAAATAGAATGAGTAGGGACCCGCTGGCAAAAAGCAGCAGAATGAGTGTGGACACCTGAAGATAAATATCTAGACTAATCACCGATCAGGATGTCATCGGTGATCAGTCTGGATATTTATCTTCAATTTTTTTTTAAACACTTGGTATTTCATCAAAATTTCAACTCACAGTCATCGAAAGTCTTGCATAGTTTGGTCTAAAAATTGACCATTCTATGTCGAAATGTGGCGTCATGGGTTTGGCATCCTAGTCGGAGCCGCTAAATATTTCTGTCAAAAGTCTGGCCTAGTTTGGTCTACAAATCGACCAATCTATGTTGAAATGTGGCGTCGTGGGTTTGTCATCCTAGTCTAACGTGTGATGAAATGTGTTCAAAATATGCAGTCACAAGTTTGGCATCCTGTTCGGAGCCACCAAATTTTTTGACCAATATTAGTCTATATTGGTTGAAAGATCGACCAATATACCAACACTTGCTAATGTCATTTTCGGATTGGATTGCCCTCATTTTTTACCAATATTGGTGTTGATTATTCTACAGTTGTAGCAATAGGTTGATATTTCAATGCCTATAATAGCGATGAACCAATTGGTCACCCATTTGACCGAGTTGGGTAGAAACTTTGACCAATATTGCATCAAAAAATAGTGCAAAATGTACTAGTGATACCACTTCTATGTCTGCATTAGTGTTGGTATCAGTGTCATCATCATCATCATCTTCAACTAGGTAACATGTCTTTTTGCCTTTATCTTTGAAGTCTTGGTTGTCTCTCTTTCCATACTGTCAATTTCCTCTGTGATCTCGGTTATCTCTTATGTCATACTTTCTTTCATTAGATCTTTCATTTGTTTTCTCATCTTCCTTCTTGTCAGGACATTTAACAACAATATGACCAATCTCTTTACATTTAAAACATACCAAAGGTAGTTTACCTCTATATCTTCCTTTTCCTTTTTGTAATCTTCTAGCCATTAATGCTTCAAGTTCATCAAGTTCATCATCTTCACTTTCACTATCACTTTCATTTCTTATCTTATGTTTGTTGCTTGATTTACCAATTTTTAGAGATGACATAAATGCAGATTCAATAGTAGGCACAATACTATTGTCATAGTTGTTAAGCTCAAATGTAGTCAATCTATCGATTAAACTATCAAGTGAAATGTTATTACCAGGAGCTACGGAGCTACTCTCATTTCATGAATTGTAGATACTCTAATAGCATAGGCAGGTAACAAGGTTCTAAGAATTTCACTTACCATAGTGTCTTCATCAATAATTCCACCTACTCCTTAGATAGCATTCACAACTTCCTTGACTCGGTTGTTGTACTAAGTGATGTTCTCACCTTCCATTTTCGCGTCATCAAACTTTCCTCTTAGCCTTTCAAGTTTAGCCCTTAGCACATTCACATCTCCTCCATGAACTACTACAAGCTTGTCCCACATCTATTTTATAGTTGTACATGTCTTAACATCTTCAAATTCGACATCTGATAAAGAAGAAGCAATCTCAATCATCATAGCATTTTGTTCATGTCTTTCTCTCATTTGATCAAGAGTTAAAGGATCAGTGGGTAAGATACAATCATTTTTTAAGTAGTATGTTGCAGACTCACCAATACATAATAGAAACAATTTCATTCTTCTTTTCCATGTCGAGAAGTTATCTTTTTTTAGCTTTGGTAGCTCTCTCTTATACATCTTGTGATCTTTTACTTAAGTCCTTCAAACTTTCATTCAAGAACTCTATGCTCTGATACCAATTGTTAGATAACTGAGAGGGGGGGTTAATCAGTTAAGTCCAGTTATCATACAATCCCAAATACTCTTTGATGTATAGAAAAAAAATATTTCAAACAATTTAACCAACTCGGTAAAATATTAATTGTGCCTTTCTGTTCATCTACTGAATAGAAGTAAATTAACTAGTGTATATACCGATCAAACTAGTTATAGTAATGTGTAAAGTAAAATAACAATTCAACACATTCATACATAAATAACACTTTTATTTTTAACGTGGAAACCCTATTAGGGGATAAACTACCTAGAACTGGTAACCTAAAATAATTTCACTCTTCTGAAGTGAGCTCGGTTAAGAGCCAATCCTATTAAAGGTTACAATAACACACTGTAAGGTGTGACCTGGTTAGTGGGTTTATCACTAACAGTTCTCCATGACCAAACATTCACTATGGGGTCAATAAGAAAACAATCAAAATTCATTGAATGTCATATTGAAATATAAAGACTGTTAAGTCCCACTCAGTTAAGAGATTTACCTATAGCAATGGTTAGAATGCAACATTAATGATCTGATTCAAATACAACTTGTTTTGTAGATTTTCAAATATATGCTAAGCTTAAAATACCTCTGGCCAATATAATCAATTCAATCTCTTTGTATCCTCCAACTCTATTCTTCTCAGTAATTATTTTCTCTGACACTCGGTGTTGTCTACAGAATTTCTTGATTATGTCTTTAACCTGTTTGACTAGCTTCGCATGAATGCAATCTTCTCACGTGCATTTTAGACATAATGAATCTCTTGTCTCCTTTTATAGACATAATAAACTATTTTATTTCCAGCCATAGATTTTTCCTCTTAATCTTCACTGTTGATTTTTTCTCTTTAACCTTCCTCAACAGTTGTGCCTCTAACATGTTTCATTCTCCTTCATCCAATCATCCTTAAATTTTGTCAGTTGTTTGATCATCATAAAAAACTTTATCGTTAACCTCAAAATAATCCATAATTGTCCATCTCATCATCTTTAGTCGGAAGTCATATGTTCCATTTATTTCTTTCACTTGGTCAATATTGTAATGTGTTGGTGACTCCTAACTCGGATAATACTATACTAGGTATACACTACGCTTGCTTGGTGTACATTGTTTCAACTCGGTGTATACTAAGTTCTTCATTTACCGACCACATAAAATTATTTATTCTTGATCTTCATACAATCAAATCACTAACATAATGTCATAGACTCATCAATAAGTTACCCAATGAATTCCATATCCATATCTTTCTCATACATCTCATCTTCATGTAAATATCTCATTCCTTCACCATTATTTCCTTCTTTAAATGTTTGTAACTATCATGATAAGTATAGTCAAAACTAGTTGACATCAATGAAAATACATTAACCGATTTAATATGTCACATATACCTTAGTAGCTTGGTGATCAATATTAATCACTATCTTTTAAAGTAATCAATTAGTTGTCAAACTCTCCTTCAAGATATTCAATCAGTTGTAGTCTATCACCATGGACTCCAAGGGTGGAAGATCCATGAGTTGAGGATCCCTCACCACCTTTGTCTTCATCGTGTGGCCCATCATGGCTTCTAGCTATAGCCCCATATGTATTTTTTCATCCTCTACATTCAGCTCAAGAATTTTGTCATCCCTGACCTCTTCTGTGAGTTCCATCGCCCCAATTCCATCCACTGCCAACACCCGCTCATCCTCGACCATGACCACATGTATTTTGACTTACTTCTATCCTCCGTTCCTCCATATCTTCCCAGACAATAGTTAGTCTCAACTTGAAAATCTTTAGGTTCATTTAATTTCTTGGGATTCCAATTCCCAATGATGCACAAAGTCCACCAGCAATGCCTAGGCTCTACAATCTTCCTCCTTCCTCTTCAAACTATCACCCAAAGAGTAGTTTAGTAGAAAAGGGTGCACCAAAGATGTAGCCTCAAGAAAACCTACCCAATCACCTCTCGCTTCAATAAATCCTTGTCCAAGGATTGTGTATTGCAAGATTTCTTCCATTCCTACTCTCCTTTATGATTTCACATAGTGCTCAACAAAACCCTTTACCTCTGTCCTTGATATAAAATGTAGACCCTAGACATAGAAAAGTGTTGCAATATCAACATTTGTGTGCCATTTGAACTTGGAAACCCAAATGATATTGATGAAGAATGAGTGCACACAGGTAAAAAAATGTTTTAGCCTCTCCTCTATGACTGGCCCCTTAAACGTCATATGTTGCTTCTCAACATCAAAACTGAAATTCATCCCCATGGACTCTATCCTCACCTTCCTGGACAAATACATGTGACTCAACCGCGCTCAAATGAGAATGAGAATGAACACCTAGATTTGTATAAGAGGGAATATATAGTTGGTTCTTAGTCATCACAATAAATGCAACACGTGCAATGAGAGTTGAAATAAATTCACACTCTGCCACCTTCCCCAATTTGAATGCATTGTCATCCTTTCTCATCTTACGATACCCTTACCAACTCATACATGTCATATCACCCCTTCCTACTTTGTTTTCATGCTATCATCACATCCACCAATGTCATGGATGCCATGTAGCCTACCTATTTAGGTCTTGTTGTCATCACTTCCTCCTAATTGCATTCATGATGATCTGAGAATCACCTTCCAAATGCAAATTTTGTACTTGTAATTTTTGTGCCAATTCTACCCCTAGGAGTGCTACCTAAGGCTCCACTTAATTGTTGGTTCCCTTCTCTAATTTTTTGTGTTCCATCACAAGAATATTACCCTTTGAATTTCTAGCTACACACCCTGCTCCATATGGTCACGTGTTACCCCTAGCAGCACCATCAAAGTTGATTTTAATCCACCCCACTTCCAGGGCTTCTCACTTCACTTCCTCCCTACTCAATCTTGACAAATGAACCCTTGGAAACCCATTAACGAGTAAGTACCAAGTTATTATTAATATCATATTATGATATTATTATGTTTTTATATTTCTATTAAACTTGACAAAAACAAAATATATATTAAGGTTGCATTATTATTATTATTATTATTATTATTATATTGTATCATTATATTTTTATTTTAGTATGTTATACATCTAAAATAGGTGTATTATACTCACAATGCAAAAACGTTCCTCAATAAAAATTAAAAGCATTTAATTTGATGTGTTTGTGACACTTAAATGTATGAAAAATAAACACACAATCAAGAATATAAAATAAAATTATAATGATATGATAACATAATAATGATGATGATGATGTAGTCTTAATAGATTTTTTTGGTTAAATAGAAATATAAAAACATAATAACATAAATATATTAAAATAATAATATAATTTAATATCAATTACAATAGCATAATATAATAATTAAATATTATTAATTACAATATATGGAATTTATCAGGTACCATAATACTTAAATGGTTGCATTGTTAATGGTGCAACCAAAATTCAAATCCTTATAAGTCTATTATAACATTCATGTCAAGATCATAAACATATTGAAGATACCACTTTTTAGATAGTAACAAATAAATGTTATATTATATCTTAACAATATTGTTCATCATAATTCTTTAAAGCTAAATATAGTATCTTTTGCACTTAAATTCTATAAACAAGATGACATTGATTCCCCATTTTTATCTCTAATTATTTATAAATATATTTAGCTTATATAAATTAATCTACATGAGTTTTTAATCTCCTATATGATATCATATATTTATTGAATATGTATCTAGCATTACATTCATCTCTTCACCGTTTGAATAGTATTATCTCCACTATGATATCATATAAGATATTATTGGTAAGAAAATGGTAAATGATGATTTCCAATAATTTGAGATTTGTATGTGTTTCCTTTAAATAATGTAAAATATTTTCATCAAGTTCCATTTGAATAGTATTATCTCCACTATGATATCATATAAGATATTATTGGTAAGAAAATGGTAAATGATGATTTCCAATAATAAGAGATTTGTATGTGTTTCCTTTAAATAATGTAAAATATTTTCATCAAGTTTGTACAGTTAATATTAGACATTGTTACTTCCTCTCAAGAAACTTCTTTAATAGTAACAATATTTTTTAAAATTAATTGAAAAACAACATTTTTTCTATTTTTTAAAATATCTCTTTATTGAAATATAAACAAGATATAATTATTTTATATGTATGTCTTTTATAGATTATATGAAGGTAGAGGTAGGCCTCTAATGAATGATCTATAAAGAGTCAATCCTTGAGATGGATTAGTATATGGCACTTCATGAGCTGCACCTCTTACAGTTGCAAATGTCAAAATAGTATGATTTTTTCCCTGCTTTACATGTCCATATGTTTGAGTCCATCCTGCTATCTGTTTCAATCACAAAGTTATATTAGTAATAAAGTTATAAATATATAGCTAATTTAAATTTTTTTAAATGACATATTATTTAAATCTAGATTTGATATCTAAATTATTGAATCCTTTAATTGTTTATTAAAAAAAATAACAAAATTTAGTATAGTATTATAATGCACCCCATGTTTAGCAAAGAGGTTGGAACTTACATTGTACCTAGTAATGATCATATAATTTAATACTCTATCTTCACATGGAAGAGACCTATAGCCTTTAAAATTTTCAATATATATAATTAAATATTAATAGAAATTAAGTAACAAGACTCACCTGTTTTTCATCATACCAAGTTCTATATGGGATTATTGTGCGTAAATGGAGTGCCTTAGCCAACTTTTTATCAGCAATGGTTCTTGTTTGGGAAAAGGGTACAACAGAGTCTTGATCGCCACTGCAAGTTTTCATTTGAGCCCAATTGTCAGTCACACATTCAAGGTATAGGCTAGGGATTATATGAAAACAATCATTCAACCTACATAGGCTAAGAAACAAAGAAAATAAAGAAAACAATTTCTTAAAAAGAACGTACCCGTAAAGTATAGTCGGTACACCAGCTTTGAGAATGTCAGAGAGAATTGGTATGATGTTGATTAATCTATTTCTAGAATCATAAGACTCTGCCCTGAATGAACATAATGTCTTAACATCAATTATCACTAAATTCAATCATAAATCTTTCACAACAAAAAATTAAATTAAAAGAATAGAAACATGTATCATGGTATATTTTTACCTAATATATTCAAAACATTTATGATTATATAATTATATTCAGTGACAAATCTTCTTTATACAAAGAATAATTTATTAAAAATTATAACTACTTCTACTTATTCTTGGTATATAAAAAAATAAGACTTAATCTAAGAATACAAACTAGGAACCATTTCCAAATTCTTTCATTGGAGAAGAATCAATTAAACCCAACCTTAGCCCCTTAGAAGAGATGGACAATAATAGTAATTAATGATTCTCTTTTGAATATTGATTGAATATGATTAGATATAATAACTTAAAAATAATTATAACATACGCTGAACACAGGTCCCAAGGGCCAGGTAACCTGCCACTTATGTTTGCATGAAGTGCCTTCTGCACATATTCCCTATTGAAGTATGTAAATACTTCATTGTCAATGCATGGATCAACACCTTGTTTTGGAATCTGCACCATCAACACCACAAAGAAATGAGCATCACAAATTGAAATTGAGGAACACAACAACACTGTACTCTCAATAAGATTGGAATCATGACTCACTTTTTTCTGAAACTTGATAACTTCACTCTGTAATGTCCTTGCCTGCAATTGACTGTTTAATACACAATTATCTGAAATAACATCATAATTATTTACCAATCCTATTTCCGTATCCACTATTTGATCTACTTTTGAACAATCTTCTGATAAAGAGCCACTGCCATATCGTTGAACCCACTGTGTAGAGGTGTTGCAAATTTTTTGACTCCTTCTGTATGTTGTGTCTGAAATTAGCCCATGTGACCACAAAAACGGTCCATTGTTTATACTGAGCTCAACGTCCACAAAGGGATTCCCTAGCTAACATTATTATAAGCACAAGAAGGAAAATATTAGGTGGCAATATATCAAACACAAGAAAACAATAGATTACACTGTAAACTAAAAACTATATGCTACTCATACCAATACTAATGAATATCCTATACTACAATTACAGATAGTTTTTCCAAAAAAAATCAAACCCCTTCAATATTTCCTATCAAAAGCATCCAAAATTGTGCATGTACCACATTACCCAACTCAAGTGATTCTTTGAATGAAAGTGTGAAAAAAAAATATTTTCTATCAAAATCTCCAAAAATTGTGTATGCGTCACATTACCCAACTAAAGTAATTTATCTAATTCATTGAATGGAAGTGTAAAAATGATCTTATAAGATAAAACATACAGAGATTCCTTTCAGATTTATGGGCTTCCTAGTCTGCTTTTTGTTGTAATCCAGAACAAGAGCTGTTAGTTGAGGAACATAGTGCCCTGACAAGTACCCAAAAAAATCACATATATATATACATTATAATCAGCTTTGAGGATCATAATGACAGTACTGAAAATATCTAAGCAAGGAAAAGCTGGTCGTACCTGCATAGCTCTCCCCTGTTATGTAAAAATCTGCATCTCTGAACTCTGGAAATTTCTTATACCAATTCAAAATGAATGCCAGATTGTCATTGGCTGCATTAATCAATTGTGTTTTATTAGATCCTTATCAAATAGTTAAGACGACTTTGTGAATACAAAATTACACCAAAATAAAATATTATCCATTAAACCACAAGCCAACAATATCAAAATAGTTACTAACATACCAGCTTGAGCATTATTAAAGTTAAAACGACTTTGTCAATAAAAAATACTACACCAAAATAAAGATATTATCCATCAAACCACAAGCCAACAATATCAAAACAGTTACTAACATACCAGCTTGAGCATTATTAAAATTCAACATACCAGCGTGAGTATCATTAAAATTCTGATAGTCCTTAGTGTTATTTGAATATGAGAATCCCACTCCAACTGGGCTCTCAACATACAGTACATTTGTTTCTGCCATGGATAGATCGAAGCATCAGTGATGAATATATATATTGTGGTAGATATAAATGTCACAAATTTTTAACTAATGGAATTAATGCACGTATTTATCATTTTTAACTTTTCAAAAAAATATAAATCAGTAATCCCTTACCTTTATTCCACGAGTACTTATCCTCCTCCAAAACACCACCCTTAGGTCTGAAAGGACCATGCTCCTCAAATGCTCCATACCCAAGCGATGAACATCCAGGTCCTGTAATCAGAGCAAATCTTGATAGAATCAAAAAGATCAATAAAATGTTAAAAACAGTACATTCTAAGTTTGATTTGTTTAAGTGGTTCATTTGAAATCATACTATTTTTTCTAATAGAATTCATCTATCAGTGTGATTTTAGATGAACCACTTTAACAAATCAAAACTTAGAACTTGTGATGAACCATCTAAACAAATCAAAACTTAGAATTTGCCATTTAAATGAACAAAATATGAAGAAATCATAGAGAAAAAGTATTCAAAAACTTTAGGCTTGCATTTATTTTCAAATTAATTTCCAAATCCTAGTAATGAACATCTGATATAATGAGAGGAAACCTTGATAGAATCCATACTAAACACTTTGATTAGTGGCTCAAATGAAATCACACTATTTTCTCCCATATGAACCACCCAAACAAATCAAAACTTAGAATTTGTTGTTTAAACCAAAATATTAAGAAACCATAAAGAAAAAGCATTTAAGACTTTAAGCTTGCACTTATTTTCTAATTTTTCACTCAATTACCCTAACCTCTATTAATAGATCATTATTCTTGCTACAAATAGAAGTAAATTGAAATCTCTAAGATAAAATCTACAATATAACATCTCTATGAGAACCGTGTGAAAAAAAAACTAGTATTCACAAAGTTAAAGGTTACAATCAGCATATATAGACATGTGCCAAATAACAAGCCAACATGAAGTAGCAGAGATGATGGTGCTGTAAAAGGACGTTTCTCAAATCCCCAAATCTCAGAATTGTTCCCCTACTATAGATGCATAGTTTATTTTTTTTTAATTAATCCTCTTGAAACAACGATTTAAACCAAAATATCAAGAAACCATAAAGAAAAAGTTTTTAAAACCTTTGGATTTGCACTGATTTTCAATTTTTTTACTCAATTACCCTAACCTCTATTGAAAGGAAATGATCATTGTGCTATTTACCTCCAGTAAGCCATAAGGCTAATGGCCTTGATGTGGGTGTAGCACTATCAGCTTCCACAAAATAATAAAACAAGGCTCTGTCTGCACTGATGGTGACATATCCAGCATACTGCTTGAACCTTACATCCTTTATTTGGCCTGGCAACCTCTCCACAAGATCAGATTTTGGAGCTCCCAGAGCACCTGAAACAATCAGCAGAACAATACCCAATTGAAAGAATAACAGACTTCTGCCATTTTTAAGCCTGGAATCCATCACTAAAAGCCTACCCAACTGATTGGAATGACCAGTTTTATTGGCTGCTTTTGAACTGAATGCTTTGTGTGTTTATGTATGGATTACAGTTTACATGCAACTAACTGCTTTTCATATTTTTATGGAAAAAGTATAACGAGATCAGAAGTGGATTCAATCAAAGTTAATTTTGGTATCAATACAGTGAGATGAAGTCACCGACATCTGGAGCTCTATGAATTTGGCAAAAGAAGCCGATTTGTTTGCAACATTGGAAGAAGTGGATTAGCTTTTGTAAAAAATAGAATGATTTTCTGTCCTTATTCAAAGGAATCGCGAAATAAAATAAAATTCCAAGAGAATAGAATGCCAAAAGATAATTATCAGTGGACAGAATCCCTATATAACTGGAATCTAAACTATTTTGTAAATATAATAGTGAAGAGATGGTGGAATATCATATTATTTATCATATATTGAATATTTGTTTTAGAGTTGTGATATTGGTAACATGCTTATATTTTAGAATAAACAATATATCAAAAGATTTTGATGTAAGTCAAAATAATATAAACAGAATTCTATATATATATATATTGATTTGATTGTTATATAAAATTAAATTAAATATTTTTATATAACTAATTATATAAACTTTTTGGGTCACATTCTATGATCCGTATCATGATCAAAGAGAGCTTGAGGAGATGTTTGATTTCTTTTAAAATAACAATTTTATATGCTATAATCTATTAAATAATTGTGTTTAATAAAAATATAAAGAAATACCAAATATACTTTGTAATCTTTCATTGAGCGCTCATAGTCTTGACATAATAATATCCCCAGCCTCTACATCCTTCTCTACTAGATTGATTCCCATCTAATATCATATAGTAAACCCTCATTACCCTTGAAGTTGTATCATATATATAGTGATATCACCACATCATCTAAAGAAAAATCAAGATTGTTATCTTTCTCTTCTTTGAATTATCTTCCCATCGTGAGGATGGATCATGGAGCGTGATATGAAACATTGATGTTAAAAAGTTATACACAATCATATTCAAAAGCATACTAGTAACATTGTCATGGATTGTGGAAATATGCTATCATTAACAACCAAATTGTTGAATTTTCCAAGATTGTTATATTTTGTTAAAAAGAGGCAAAGAGGATATGATCAACAACCAAATTGATTGTTATATTGTGTTGAAAAAAGGAAAAGAGGACATGATAACAACCAAATTGTTAAATTCTTCATGTTTTTTATAATTTTGTTAAAAAAGAGGCAAAGGGGACATAATCAACAACCAAATTGTTAATAGAAAATTGAATTAATTTGCTTCAATGTCACTATATGGGCTCATGGATATTGCTAGAGATGGTATTGGGGATGTGTTTGATGGATCATTGCATTCTTCCTCTATTGCACCTGTTTTGGAGGCTGTGGATTTTGAGGGTGCGCATGTCTTTGGTTAGGGTATTGCATCTAGTGTTGAGGTTTTGTTGTGGCATTGCTTGTTGGGTCAGGTGCTTTTGTACCTATTCTCATTGGGCACAGATATTGGTAAGCATGTTGTTGTTCATGGGAGAATATTTTCTCATGTTGCTATTGATGCTCTTCCTCCCAATGCAAAATCTCAGCCTCTTACTTGTGCGAAGATCTCTCCTATGGTAGTTTGTGGCTTGGATGTAGCAGATAATGTGGACTTCTACTAGCATTGTGGGGTTGGTTTGTAGATCTATTGGTTTCTAGCCCTCTCTATCGGATCTTCATCATTTGGTGATTGATTCTTGGAGACTCTTAGTTCACGGTAACATTAAGATTTTCCCTTGTGCTAAGAGGCTTTTTACTGTTCCTTTTGTTTCTTCTGAGGAACAAGATTTAGTGATGAGAAAGTTGTGGGTTTGGAGACTAATTCCCTTTCAACCAAACTCTAGATAGCCTTATTCAACCCTCTTACTGAACCACTTAGCGTGTGTCCAATATGGGATCATCTCCCTAATCTCCCTGTGTGTTTTGGGGAGAATTCTTGTTTTGAGGTCATTGGCAACTCTATTGGTCGCTTCTTATTTAGGTGGATGATACCACGACCTCAATGGGTCTCTCTACCTTTTCCCAATCTTGACTGATAACGACATCTCCATTCTTCTTCCTAGAGATGTGGTTCTTATGGTTGGGGATAGACCATAGACTCAATCATTGGATTATGAGAGTCTCCAGGCATTACCACTTGGTGGAAGGAAGCTAACGATGAATATCTCACTATCATGGCTTCAGACTTTTCTTTTGATGAATCTTCATAGACTGATGATGACTCCCCTCGGGATGATTCTCTGGTTGTTGCTGATTTGGCCTCCTCAAACCCTATGGATCCTATGTAGTGCCCACCCATAGTTTTCTTTTCAGTTTTATATTGCCAAACTCTTTTAGGCCACTTTTATGTGTCCGTTGATTATTTTAGTTATTATGTGGTTTTGGATGTATGGCATTACGTGGTGATT